>CM069911.1:112776449-114124040 GCA_036172215.1 Camellia granthamiana
AATAAAAATAAATAAAGGTTCATAATGCAAGCAAGAGATGAAAAGTGAAAATTGTTTCTCATTAAAAAAATAGGGGCAAACCCGATAATTGGTAATTTTAAATCTCTCAATTTTTGGAGAGAGTTAAAAGGGGGTTTAAATAGAAAAATTTGTTTTTATTCATTAATTTCGATTTCACACTTTCTTTCCTCTAAGCTATCTAAATTTACGAAGATTATGTGTTTCTTTACGATATGTTTGGAAATTTAGAATAGAAAAAAAAAGAGAAATGATTACATATGTTAGGAGAGAAAATAAAATAAATTGTTTGGATAAATAAGAGAGAATATATATATATATAAAATGATTTCTCTCATATCTTACTTGGTTAAACTAATAAAGGATGATTCTATTTCTATACATAAATTCTCATAAGTTCACACACTTAATGAAATTCTTCCTCAACACAATTTTGTCTTAGGATAAAAATATCATAATATCCTTATCTTCTTCCATTCAAATCCTAATTTTAAAATACCATAATCACCTTCCATCACGAGCTCCACCTCTCTCCTACGTCATCCCTTCATCACCTATTTTTTCTTCCGTTTGCTATCACCTTTTGTCATGAACCATATACTCTCACACATAACCCCCGCCGCAAACCACCCCATTTTCAAGATTAACTATAGAAGTCTAGTATGGAAGGGAATAAGTTGGGAGTGGCGACGGCGGTAATGACAATGGCGATGGAAGACTGAGAGTGGCGGCAAAGATGTTGTAGAAGGTGTGGGTGAATGGAAGAAAATTAAGATTTTGAAATTGAAGATAAGGGTATTATTGAAATAAAGAGATGTATACTGAGATTTTATATTTTTTTTTTGATGTGTGTATTAAAAATGTATTTATTATTGAGGGAAATTAGCACGTGAGAATAAAATTACTCCTACATAAAATAAAAGAAAATAAATTATTTCATATTATGTTACTAAAACAACCTTTTTAGGTCAATTTTTTTTTTTAAAATTTTTTTTTCTTGTATATCTAAAAAGACAATTTTTGTATTATAGAAAGTTGGTTTCTTTTTTTCTCTTGATCTATCCACTTTTAGGTAGTTACGAGCTGATCATGTAGATTGGATTTTATTTATTAAATTTTTTAACCTAATTTTATTTTTTTAAAATATAATTTAATTATATATATTTTTCACATAATATTTCAATGTAAATTAACATAAATAAATTTAAAATAACACTTCGTTTATTTAAGCGGAAAATATTTTTTGAAAAATATTTTTGTATTTATTGGTGTTTGGTACAATGGAAAACGAAAGTTAATGAAAAATATTTTGCATAGCCAAGAAAATATTTTCTATTTTTAAAAGGCAAAAAATATTTTTTAGAAAATTTCATCAATGTCACTATACTACGACTGTCACTCTCGTCTCCACCACTACACCACCATTACCATGGTCATTGCTGCCGCCAACCCACCACCACGCCATTATCTCCACCTTTACCTATACTTTCATCCCACTATCACCATTACCAAGCATAGAAAAATATTTTCTCTAAAAAAAATTTCGGCAGAAAATATTTTATGCTCAAACAAATAAAGCATAAATCAAAACTTATAAACAAAAATCAAAATGTCTTAACCATTTATCACTTTGATAAAGTTATCGATATATTTACCAGTACCAAATGATCATTTCACAACACAAAACACATCTCATAAAGCCTTTGAATTTTTTCATTATCAAAATGAAGGAAAAATACAGTTAAAAAAAAAAGTTACTTGGGACTTTTGACTAGTAAGTCCAGTCAATATGATTTATCGACAATAATGCCTAATATAAAAATAATAAGCATTTATTATTTATTATTATTATCATCATTATTATTATTTTTGTTTCTAAAAATTACAACAAAAAAAAAAAAACAAAAAAACAAAAAAAAAAAACAAAACAAAAATGAAAACGAAAGCAAGGCCTATTTTTCTTCATGTTTTTTTTTCCCATCCAAATCATGGCATCAAATGGGCTTTAGAGAAAGTGACACAAAACACAAAAGAGAATCTTAAGATGTAAGGAAGCAAAGCAAGTACAGCAACGGCCCAAAAAACCCAAAACTCGGACTCGGAGTTTTGATGAGTCGACTCTTTTCCCATTCAACTCATCCTCCTTCGTCAACCCACCGTACCAGCCAAAAATCCATATAAACCACCCCCAAACACCTCTCTTTCTTTCTCTCTCTCATCTCTCTCTCTAAAATTTTCTCAAATTCCTCACTCTACACATATACACTATACATACATTTGCAGTAGTTATTATCATCCATTGATCGTTCGACTATGGATGCATCAGAGCTTCTCAGCATTGACCCCTTGGAGCTCAAATTTCCATGTAAGTTTGATCATATCATCGTTTTTCTTTTATTTCATCGGTCATCATTCTAGGGTTTTCTATGTTCTGATTGTGTTGTGTTTGATTTTTTTTGGGTACTTTGGGTGTGAGTAGTTGAGCTCAGGAAGCAGATCTCATCATCTTTCCAATTGTTGAACAAGACTGATAAACACGTTGCTTTCAAGGTAAGCAATTCCCTCTTCTCTTTTTCGCCATCTACACACTGATACGAAGCATATACTCTCTCTCTCTTTTTTTAATTCTATCAATCATTGTGATTTAGGATATTCTGTATATTCTTTGTTTGGTAACTGTGAAAACCAAGGATGAGAAAATAAACTGAACACAATGGCCTGTTTTGACTTATTAGAGTTGTTTGTGAATATATATATATATATATTAATTTTGGAAATTATTTTGATAATCGGATGTCCGGGCCAACTGGGCATGAAGTTAACAAGCAGACAAACCTCCAGTGATCCCTTGACTCGAACTTGAGACCTTGACCTTATTCTCAAGTCTTTACCGCTCAATCAACCCATTGGGTTTGTATTAATTTTGGGAATTTGTGCTAGTGTTTGGTGGAGTTTTTGCTCATCACTTGTAAAATAGTTTAAACAACTTGAAAAAACCGATTATGGGAAAGCTAGTAGAGAAATGCTTTTAGCTCTTCGTGATATCAAGTTCTAGTTTACAAAAAGTCGTACCAAAAAAGGCTAGTGAGTGATTCTAAGGCTGGAGGAGGAGTGTTTTTAAATTATGTTTATAGATTATCAGCTTTTGGCTTATAGTAAACTATAACAATCATGTCCTTTATCTTGTTAAAATTTGTAATTGCTTTGATGATAAAATAAAGTTAAAATCATTTCTAAAAATCTAAGCCATCTTCTTTAATACAAGACATGGTGAACACAAATAATGGCTCGTCCATGTATTTGATTTTGATAGTTGGTTTTGTGCCCTTTTTATGAGTAATTGTATGGAAATGTGAATTGTTGCTTATCAGGTGAAGACAACCAATCCCAAGAAGTACTCTGTCCGACCTAATAATGGCGTTGTGTTGCCTCGTTCAACCTGCAATGTTATTGGTAAAATTTATGCTATACCTCTCTTTGCATTTTTGTATGCTGTTCTGTGAACCATTATGAATCTTATTGTTTAGTTATAATTGGATTTTAGTTACAATGCAAGCCCAAAAAGAGGCACCTCCAGATATGCAATGCAAGGACAGGTTTCTTGTACAGAGTGTGGTTGCACGCCCTGGTGCTACCTCGAAGGATATTAACCCAGAAATGGTGATGATATTTTAGTTTAACTATTTTACTGGTTTTAGTTGGGTATTCAATTTATTGGTTGTTTACTATGTTGGAGTTAATTCAGTTTATATATATGTCTTAGTCTATATGTTTTAATTTCAGTTTAACAAGGAGGCAGGTGATCATGTTGAAGAGTTTAAATTGAGAGTTGTTTACGTTTCTCCACCTAAACCACCGTCACCAGTTCCTGAAGAATCCGAGGAAGGGGCTTCACCTAGGGCTTCTGAATCTGAAACTGGACATTTTAATACTCCCGAACTAGCTACTGTGAGTTTCTATAATGCCTTTCTTTATTCAATTTAATGTTTTTTTGCTTTTGTTTTTATTTTTATTTTTTCATTTTGGTGTTAGATTGTATATCATGTGTTCTTAATAAATTTATGGCATACATCTGTGTTGGTTGATATAGGTTTCAAGAGAACATGTTGAGGTTCAGGACAACAACACGGAGGTATATTTGTTTTTTTGGAGCTTTATAAATTCTTAATTCAGTCAAAGATGTTTTATACTTTTGTTTAGTTCTTTTAATGTGTCATTGTTTCAGCTACTGAGAGGGTAATGGAAAGATGATAATGATGATACTGATTATAATCATGAGAGTTCATTATTATAGGTTGACTTATAGTTCTATGAAGTGTTAAGAAGTTAGATATCTTTTCTTTATTAGAAATTTATCTTAATTGTTATAGAACTACATGGTACCGCTCTTCACTAGATATATTACACGCAATTGGTAGCTTTTCTGTATTTTTCCATCTAATCTGCAGCTTCTTTCCCCTAGGCCTTTCATGAGATATTGCTAGTGTCTGTTGCTTGGATGGGAGAATAGGTAAGTGTGGGTACTTGTATCAAGCTCATTACGTGACAAGCCCTGCAGGTGCCACATCACCAAAACCCCACCTACGTGGCAGACCAATAAGGCACCACGTCGGGCATGTTGTATGTTTGATACATGGCGAGCCCTATGAGCGCCATGTGCCAAGACAACCAAACTATATGCTTAGCCTAAGCAGGAGCATATATACAAGCCCAAATATATCTAGATATGAAGAGCCCTGCAACAGGCAGCACCATGGCCCCACACGGTCCACGGTCTTTCATACCTCGCTCCAAGACCAAACAACAATACAATCAGCCCAAGCTCCCAGTTCACTTGGACTTGGATTGACAAACATTGAGATATGCCCGCGGCCCATCCTCCTACTTGGTCGCCTGGAAGCGAGCCCTCGGCTCTCCTAAACACTAAGGTGGGCCCTAGCCCATATGCCCGCGGCCCATCCTCCTACTTGGTCGCTTGGAAGCGAGCCCTTGGCTCTCCTAAACACTAAGGTGGGCCTTAGCCCATTCACCTACTTGGATGCCTGGGTTGGGAGCAGGACTCAGGCACTACTGCTCGGGATCATCAGAGGATACTGGACTGGTGGCTGAGGTCATGGGATCGTCAAGATGGTTGTCTTCTTGCTAAGACAACTCCATTTCGACCAGGCTTGGAGAAAAGGCAACAATGACCTTACGTTCATGTCATCCGATGCATATAGGAAACGTTACTTTCCGCCTGCCACGAAATGTTGCTCTCCGCCTGCCGGCAAGCCACAGACGGCAGAAGGGCTTATATCACTTCTGGCAGAGTTGAGGAGAATGAGCCACCTGTCCAACAGTTTGCTTGGGCTCCAATACTCCTGTGGCCTATATAACGTATCATATATGCAGCGAGACACAACAACAACAATACAACCAAGTCTCATGCTTAAACACTCTCTCATACTTCACATTAGTGTTAAAAGGTCTATCACTGCCAACCTCTCCCTCTCCAAGCTTGCCTTGACCTCCTCCTGTCCACCTCCAGTGATCCCAAGCCATTGAAGTGCCCGCCATCTTCCCGGACTACCTCTAACCACACCTCTCACCCACCGTAAGAATTGAATAATTGCATGAAGGTCAAGTGAGAGCTCTTTGAGCAATGCATCCAAGTAATACATTATCAATTATATGAACAGAAGTGCATGGCTGGTTCTCTTTTGTTTCAATATTTGCTATGTTGCAATCAGGACTCAACGCCAGTGCTCATGTTACCATTTGGCCATGTTTAATAAACGATATATAGCTTTGTTTTACCATAGCTTCCATCTCTCTCTGCTGGTAAAAGTCTCCCTCAATGTTCATACTTTAACAGTTCTCAAGACTTCATATGAAGTTTTTCATTTTTGTTTTGGATATTACAAATGCTACACATGCATCTTAATCATTCTTGTTGGCTGTTGACTATGTTATGTTTGAATGGTTCTCTCAGTGTTCATCATTCATGTTGCTTCTGTCATTTCTGTTTAGTGAAGCTGTGCTGTGCTTAATGATGGGATTTGCATTTAAGCAGTTTTCTTTTCTTTTCTCTCTCCCTCTCTCTCTTTGTTTTTTCTTGTGATATGGCATTTTAGCAGTTAGATGTTCAATTTTAGGCGAGTTAGATGCTTTCTATTTACACCTTCTGAAATTGAATTGGTTGTGAACTCAATTGGAATTATGACATTGGTAGTGGTTTGTAGAAAAATTACTGTATGCTTCAGTTAATATAATTTTGTATTAGACACACCTTTTGCTTGACCGACCATGAGTCCTACCCCCTGCCCTCCAAAAAATCAACATGAATGTACTGGGATTGATTTATCATTGCTCTCATCCAGGCTAGGGCTATATTTTTGAAGTTGACTGAGGAGAAGAATCGCATTCTTCAACAAAATGACAAGCTTCGCCAAGAACTGGTGAGTAAGATCTATGCTAGTTTGTTTTTCAAGTTACTAAAATATGTTTAGGAATTCTAACAGGGTTTTAGATGATCTTGAAGACTGGGAATATGGTTTTTTTAGTATATAAGTTACTCTTATCAGCATATTCGTCACTTCTTTCTCTCCTTCTGCCACTTTGGTTTGTTTTCTTCATTTTCTTCTCTCTCTCAGGTTTTACCCTATGCAGCCAACCTCTGATGAGGAAGTCTTTAACATTTAGTGAGATGTTAAAAAGAAGGAATCTTGTACATCTTACTTTTCTGTGTTGAGGTATATCGACGATAATGAGTAGAAGTAGATAGCAAGAGAGGAGGGATTGCTTTATTTATTTTATTTTCATTAATTAGTGAGGGCAAGTAGCTTTCATTATATTAAATATAATGGTAGGGCTTTAAAGAGTAGGCATTTTGTATCTTTCTATAAACCCCAAAATAATTAGCAGGATAGGTAGAGCAAGAGCATTTTCCACACTTCTAGAAGTAAACTCACATTTAGCTCTCAACCAACAAACTTCTTGGATTCAATTTGCTGGTCTTTAAGAAATAATAGAATAGAATAGAACTATAATGTGAAATGAAATGTTTTGAGAATAAAAGCTTCCATAGCTTAATAGTTTTGTTTCATTCCATATCTTATTAGTTGTTCCATACTTTTTATGCTAGTTTTGTACGTACTTCGAATTTGAAGGTGCTAGTCCTGCATACAATCCACATTTTATTTCGCAGGAGTATTTACTTACTTTCTCTGTACCAAATATTTTGTGATTTCTTTCTTTGTTCCGTCAAATCTTGCTGACACCCCTACGACCCTACATACAAGTTGGTTTGGCATTTGCTTTTTCAACAACTTTTTTTGGTATTTAGTGAACTTCAAAAAAAAAAAAAAAAAAAAAAATCAAAAAACTATTTACTTTTAGATCCTGCTAGACTAGAAGACCATGAAAAAAATATATATATATTATTTGAAAAAAAATCAATAAAGACAAAAAAAAAAAAAAAAAAAAAAGGTTATTTTTTCCCCCTCTTCAGTGGACTTTCTTTGGTTTTTTTAATTTTTTTTTTATTTTTATAGATCTTTCTAGACTAGAAGAACTTGAAAAGTAAAAAATTTTGACACAAATTTTATAAAACATCACTAAGACGAAAAAGTTCAGAAAAAATTATAATTTTTTAGTTGTTGCCAAATAGAGAGTTGTGATGAATGAAAGCATAGGAGGCATGAGAGTTTTCCAACAAAGATGTTTCTAAGCAGTGATTGTCACAACTGTCTCTCTCATTTTTTTTTTTGGTTAAAATTTCTTTGTACCCCTTAATGCAACTTGGTTACAATAAAATGGGTTTATCAGCAGTCTTTGCATACAATTTTATACATCCATGCCATGTACAACTTTCATTAGTTTATGGCATTTTTCTCACATCTTGTTTTGTACATGGTAGTTTTTAATTTCATTCTGTGGTGGCCAATTTTAGGAAGTAGTGCTAACTTCAAATTTACATTCCTCACGCTTTCCCTAGCATTTCTTTGATTAGCTCGTTTATTTGTACATCTATAGTCTTCTTTGACAAATATATGAATTTTTCCGACTATAAAGATTTCTGTTTGATGGTTTATGCAGGAACTTCTGAGGCGTGGACGTACAAAAAGCAGTGGCGGAGTAAGTCTCCTGTATATCGTGCTCGTTGGCTTGATTGGCATTCTGATGGGGTATTTTATGAGGAAATCATGATTGATCCTTGGTTCATATCTCATTCTGTTGTTATCATGTCTCACCATAAAACACAGAAGTGAAAAGAAGTTGATAAATCATAAAAGAAAGATCCATAGTTTTTAGGTAATGTTTTTTTTTCTTAGCTTTATTAATAACAGGTGGCCTTTGGAAGCATGTTGAAGGCAGGTCGAAATGTTTGTAATTGTGAAACATTGTGCGAAAATGACATTCTACTTTCTTAATGCAACTCTTTTTTTGGTAGTATGAAGTTGAAGCAGATTCTCAAACAAGGATTTTGAATAACTTTGATCTTGATGTTGTGACAAAAACAAAAACAAAAGCAAAAAAACAAAATAGACTTTGATTTTGTTGGTTGGAAGGTACTGAGTGCTGGAGGACTCTTGTATTATTCTTTTTTCCTTGTTATGTTGTATTTACGTTGTTTAGACCAGTCTCTCCAAACAAATGTAGCTGGAAAGTATGAGTTGTCATTTAATTGAAAATTTCTATCAAATGGGGCAATAATTTTATATTATTTTTGTCTCAAGTAAGAGGACATGGCAATTTTGTAGGACCTTTATATGCAGTTTTAGCTTCCATAGGAAGATTGAGATTTCTCTAAAACTTGTCTAGTTGAATGATTTTTGGATGGGCAAAACCAAGAAAAATAAGGAAGATCATAGTAATAGGAAGAGAAGGTAAAACGGGATGAGATTGGGAAAGTGTGCCCTACAAAGGGGAAGGACAACAATAAAGCTACCTCTAAGGGTGGTGGATTTGGAATATGAATTTATATAAAGATAACAGCAATGCTAGGTATCATGAAAAATCTTTCATGAAAATAATCATGAAAGCTTCTTGACCCTTGGATTACACTTAAAATAAAGCACCACACACTAATCAAGGTAATCTAAGGATCATAAATTTTTCATGATCATTTTCATGACAAAATTTTCATGATCCCTAACTTTTTCCTAAAGATAAATAGAAAGAGAGAAGGTGAGGGAAAATTTGAACAAAATATAATTTTTTATTTATTTATAAATAATTTGAGTTAAAGAAACAAGAAAAACAAACAATAAATGGGCAAGTAGCGAATGTGAAGAGGGAGAGGGTTCATATTTTGAGCATTTATCTTGTTTTGACATTTGGAGCAAATGAAGGGGTGGTGAAATATTTGTTGCAAAAAATATTTTTTTTATCATTTAGTCCATTTAATTGTTTAAAAAAGTTACATACTCTCAATTTATATGCCTCTGTTTTTAAAATTAATTTGCGACTCAAATTTATTTTGAATGCAATTCTCATCATATTAGGAGTAAACTAGAAATAAACCAACTAATAGGGGTACACCATGGATTATTTTGGGAAAATAGTTAAAAGTCATATTTCAGTGTTTAACTCATTTTGGATTATATCATCTATTATATTTTTTACACATTTTTTCAAACAAAACCAAAAAAAATCAAAAAGTTAGTTTCTAACCATCTTTCCAAAATAGCCCTATATTGACCTCCTTAAAACTTGTAAAAAATATAGCAAGTCTTACTGTTTTAGCATAATTACACTAATTTTCTTTTTAGTAAAGTGAAAAAGATCAAAATTAACACAAATGATATGAAGATACAAGGAGAAATAAAGTAAAATGTGCATTTAATGTAAAAGAAATGACAATATTATTTTTACATTTATATGACTAACAAGTTATTGATAAAAATAAAGTTAAATATTATATGAATTAAAATATTAAAGAAATCCAATGTAATTAATCTAAACTTGGGGGGGCTGATTAATTTTTACTCAAATAATAAATATTGAATTATGTGTCAAAAAAATAGACTTGATTAAGACTGCAAATAAATTGAGTTGTTCATGAACAGGCTCGGCTCAACTCGTTAAGGTTTCGATTCGGCTTGACTCGTTTAATAAATGAACCGAGTTCGAGTTCGAATAAACTCGACTCATTCAATAAACAAATCTTTATTTAAATTATATAATAAATATATTATTTATATATTAAATAATACAAATAATATTTTTTACTTAATATATTTTTATTTAAATAATATAAGTAATATTAAAAATAATCCTATCAAGCCGAATTAAGCTGAAGTCGAGTCTAATTACTTATTGGACCGAGTTCAAACTTAATAAATAAGCTTGATAACCAAACGAGTCGAGCTCGCGGCTCGTTTAACCCCAGACTTAGACTTCCAATCTCTGTCAACAAGAGATTTGCATTCCTAACTTCAAACTTTACATTATATACATAGCTCTACAGAAACATTAAATTTAATCACTAACATAACCCAGAATTTATCAACAAACACCAACAAAAACAAAATCAATTAATTGAGGAGCAAAACAAACAAACAAACAAACAAACAAATCAAATTAAGCACGAGGAAACATGTTACAAACAGAATCAACTTCCCGATCGCATCGGCAACCATCGCATTCAACTTCATCATCATCATCTTCATCGTCACTCTCCCACCCTCTTCTTCTTCTTCTTCCCAATCTCTCATGTCGATCAACATCATTGTCTCGTATCGCACAACAAGTACTGGGTCTCTGTTTTTGAACCAGTGGGTTTACTACCCAGATCATCCTAACAATTTCTCTCAACTTGTCTCGACACTCTCTGATCAATCTTCGTTTTCCTGATGTGGGTTTTGATTTGTGTATGCTGCTGAGAATTCGAATGCCCTGTTTCTTGAAATCGTCGTCTTCGCTGAAGAGGAAGATGATGCTGAGTACGTACAGAGCTCCTCTGTGTCCAGAACTTGCTGCTCTGTTCAGAGACTCTAGTCCAGACTCTGTTCTCATCAAACTGAAGTAATCAACCTGAAAAATACACACAAGAATGGACATTACTAACAATAATTTAGTTTTTGAAAAAATAAATGATATACTGTAAATCACGAGACTATAAGTATCAAATCAATATATTTTTTAATCTATTTATTGATGATCTACATACATGCCTGTTTGATAGGGCTTATTTTCAGCTTATTTCAGCTTTTAGCTTAATTTAAATTATTTTAATGTGTTTGGTTCAGCTTAATATTACAGTTTATAGTTTTTTGTAAGTCAAAAATCAACTTATTCTTTGAGTGGGGAGGAGAAGCGTAATTTATAAGTCAAAAATCAGCTTATATTCACAGTTATAAGTTATAAGCTGTTAGGCTATAAGTTATAATCACTTTCCCACAGTTCTACCAAATAGGGTCACAAAAACCAACAAAATGAAGAAATATAACTTATGTTTTGCAATTAATATGAACATAAATTTAATTTTGATAATAATAATTATGTTTTTGTTGTTATTATGATTAATATTGCTTACCACTCCTTGCCTATACAAGGCCTCTGGATTTCCACTCTCTTTGCACTTGTTCAAGAAACAAGAAGCTTCAGTAGTTACGCGCCATGGTACCACTGGAAATTTTTCTAGGGACATTTGTTGATATATGTAGTTATCATCAGCTGCTTCATTCAAAATCTTGCGACTGTAAAAATCAAGAAACAAAAAATAGTAAATAAACAGAAAGTTCGAATTCTGAAGAAAAAAGAAGAAAAGAATGACTAGAGATTCAATAATTCTAGAGATACGAAGGGGCCATTTCGAAACATCATAAAAAAAAAAGTTAAAAAGTGACCTTTTAATTTATTTTGAATCACATTATTTTTCACATAAAAAAATTCAAAAAAATTAAAAAATCAATTTTTAACCATTTTTGCAAAACACCCCAAAACTAATCATAGAAACTGATCATAAAAAATATAACTGAAACAAGTGAAGCAAGAGTCTCACTGTTTAACCTGCATGACCAAATCATTTTACGTGAACAATTTCGTACTTAGTTCTGTATTCTTAGGATTAGTTCGACTTGTTTGAGAAGTTGGCTATTTTAGTTTTTGACTATTTTAGTATGCTAAAATTTTTATGTTTGCAAAGATGGCTAGATTTTTTTGTAGTTAGATGTGATGTTTGTGAGAGAAAAAAATAAAATGATTGTGAATTTGATATGATATTTTATCTTATTAACTATTTTAACTTATTTTGTCTTTGCGTGAATTTTAATATAAAAAAAAGTCAAAAATCCACTTCCCAAACAGGGCCGTTTTACAGTGAGACGAGGGATATACCTTAACTTGGCATTGAAGAAATCAGTAAAAGAAGAAGAAGCTATTCGACCTAAGACTTCTACCACCACCTCACTTGGAAGAGACTCAAAGCTTGCAACAATAACCCCCCTCCCATTCTTGTTTTCTTTACTTCTTCTGCTTATTCTTTTCATCAACTGTGATCCACCCATTGCTAGAGAGAGAGAGAGAGAGAGAGAGAGAGAGATAGAGAATGAATGAATGAATGAGAGAGACAGAAAGAGGGTTCATGGGGTTTTCATGGGCAGGTTTTTTTCCATTCCAATCAAGGAAAGGAGTACTTGGACTCCAAAATTAGATTTTAAGGGACACGATTCAACCTGATCATATTATATGCCAAAAAACTACACCGTTTTGATGTGTTACTTCACTGTCTTTATGAACTTCCTAATCTGCTTTCCTAATTTGATTCTTTTCCGTCCAAAGTAGGATTGGACTATCTTTGACACGTTACTAGGGCACATGAAAATTGTGATATGGTGGGGAAGCTTCTAAATAAACTCTCCAAATTTATCTATGCTTATATGTCCAAGTATTTTTTTTTTTTAAATACAAAATTTATAATATTTATTGTGAATGTATAAAAAAAAATTAAGTGGGTACATTTTAGAGGTAATTATTTTGGTTTTTGAGAACATCATTTTGGTGGTGTGTCTGCATGGGCGGACCTAGGGCTGGACATAGGTGGCTGCATCCCAGCCCAAAATTTAAAAAATCTGTAGAATTTTTTTTTTCCAGTCCAGCCCCGCCCCAAATAAGAGCCAATAGTTTTTTTTGTTTATTTTTTAGATAGATAGCTTAATAACAGCCCAATACTTACCCAAAAAAATAGATAGGCAGCCGAATAGGTTTGTATTTGTTTAAAGAACAATTCTCACATGTTCTAATAGATAGGCAGCAGCCCTCTCCGTCGTCTCCAGCAGACTACAACAGCTCCACTTTCCTAACATTTTTGGTAAGTGTAATTAACTAATTATTTTATTTCATTGGTTGAGAATTGATTTGATTAACAATGGTTTTGAAATTTTGTCTTTATGCAACAAATATTATATTACTTTTAGTGTTTTTATGATACTGTCTTGTTCAATGTTCTATATTGTTCTTAGTTTTTGAACTTTGAAAGAGTTGTTTTGGACATATATAAAAATAATGAAAACTTAAATAAAAATTATTGAGGATATATATAAAAGCCCTAATATTTAAAATTATTGCGAATATACTCTGATTTAATATTAAATAGGGCTAAATTTTTAATTTTTTTTTTTTAGGTTATAAATAATGGAACGTCCACACTCAAAAAAGGCAAAACACTTTTCTCATTCTATCAATCAAAATAGAAGTCTAGTAGTATAACATCCAATGTTGTTGAAACCTCATTTTCTGATGTGCAACTGCCTTCCATGCCTCAAGCAAATAAACTAAGCGAATTTGATTCAACTGTTATTGAACGGGATCCTAATTTACGCTACGCTTGCAAATTTGTGAGTATCCGGTTAATTAACGAGATGAGGCTAGACGAGCTTATGTGAACTTGGGGTCTTATCAACCTAAACTTGGGTGTTCTATGTTCTCATTTGGAAAGCAGAATCGCCGATTTCAACATATTTGGTTTAAATAATTTTCTTGGTTAGAGTATTCTCTTTCAAAGGATAGAGCATATTGCTTTTCATGATTTTTGAAAATTGATCTAGATTCTATAATCGATGAATTTGAATTTTGAAGACTCGTCGAGCACAACTTAGTTAGATTGTTTCAAATCAATAAATTTAGATATTAATCTAGATTATATTATTAAACTCTCTTTTTTCTTATGTGGTTATACTTAAAATATATTATATAATTTTAACTTAATATTAGCCCACCCCATCGACGAATCCTGGGTCCGCCTTTGTGTGTCTGACCAATAAAAAAATTATATACCTATATGACTTATAAAAATAAGAAAATTGAGTATATAGTCATGTGATGTTTCAAAAAAAATGAATAATTTCTAGTCTCTTAAAGTTTCTATGAGTGTAGAAAAAAAACAGAATAGCTAACCGATGGTATTAATCTGTAATTACAATCTCTTATTACAAATTTAGAATTGTATTTATTTATTTATTTGTGAATTTGTAATATTATTGTTATTATTAGTGGAATGGGAAGAACATATTCGGGTGAGGGTACACAATTCCAGAGTACAGGTCCTTTATTTTGGTACACGTCCTAATGGCAAGATTGACCTTTTCCATATCAGTGTTTTATATGCTGTTTGGACAATTCATATTAATTTAACTCGAAATTTTTTTATGGGATTGAATTGTCTCTAATTTTTTTTTTTTTTTTTTCATATGAAATATATTTTGAATATACAAAAACAAATTTTCATTGTTTTCTAAAAAGTGAATTGTTTATGTACTTAGCATCATCTTCCTCTTCAATGAGGACAACGAGCTCAAGAAACAGCACATTCAAATTCTCAGCAGCACACACAAATCAAAACCCACATCAGGAAGAAGAAGATTGATCAGAAAGTGTCGAGACAATTTTTCCGTAGAGATATTATTGTATTCAATGTTTATATAGATATATGTTAATGATGTAATGTAAAGTTTGAAGTTAGTAATGCCAAGAGCTCTGATTCTTATAGCAAGGCTTTATATGCTCTGTTTGCCTCTCTTTTATATTTTGTTTATTAAATGTTCCAAAAGCTCTACGTGTTGTTACTCTTAATTAATCATTAATTGTCATGTCTCTTTATTGTTCCGTCATTATTAACAAAAATCAATGAGTCCCATCATCTCCACCATCATCACATTCGACTTGAAGTACTATATGACCATGTATCTTGATCACCAAATAACTTCTCTTGTTAACCACTTGTTTTTATTTTAGTTTTTATTAGATTGTACTTAAAACATAAATTTTGGTAAGAACTTGAAAAAAAAAAAAAAAAAGATATGTGAAATATAAATAAAATGGAGTTGTATTTTTCCTTTTCATTTTCTAAATCCATACACTAAAATTTATGTTCTAAATACAACCTTAATACATACAGAAGTCTTGAAAATTTGCTAAGAATTTTAACTAAGATGAAGAAGTATGGTGGGGAGTTAATCGATGTATTGGGACCTGTTAATGGATAATGAGATTGGTCCTTCAAATTAATTGATTCAACAAATTGGATATCGAGTTATTTAAAAAATTTTAAAAATAGAATCTTTAAAAAGAATGAATTTGAAATGTCTTGATATTTGGATAAAATACAATTCAGTCTACATGTAAAAAAATATTACTCATAAATAATAAATTTTATAAATATTAAAATTAAAATTCTAAATTTTTTCATGTTTTTGTAAATATTTTTGAAAAATCCCACTTAATTGTAATTGTCCCTTGATATTTCTAAAATTGTCAGTGTTGGTTTTTTGGTCAGCTTCTGATGACCTAGACCTTTTGAGAGTTCAATAGCCATTGGGCTTTGATTTTTATTTATTATTTTTAATATACACCTTTTAAAAGTACATAACTTGCCGGCTTCGAAAAGAGGGCTTGACTAGATACCAAGCCCTAAACAAACTCAGCCGATCACAAGATGCACTCATCGAGGGCCCATTGGTCGAGTGATACGTAGTGTGCCCTTAGGCCATCTTCAATGTTGCAACATATCGTTCATCAAATTTAAATTTCATAGAAAATGTTTTAAAAATCAGCTTTAATTTTTTTATTAAATTGATATCAAATGGAGGAAAATTTAAATATTTCGTCAGATTAAGTGAGCTTTTATCCTTTATTAAATTTTGCATGTATCATTGGGCCGAACATCAACCTGGACGTCTTCCTAAACAACCGAGTTTTCTTTATCTGAACGTCAATTTTAACTCATAACCGGATGTCCATCTAGACATCCTCCTAGACAACTGGACTTGTACAAAAATTTGATGAAAAATTTAAATTTATCATTAGAATGTATCGTATCAGACCAAATGATTTGTCAATTTTTTACTCAAATTTAATAAAAAAAATTATACAACGTTGAAGATACTCTTATAAACCTTTGACCATAAAAAAAGAAAAAGAAAAAATGAAATCATGAGTCGGTCCTGTAAATTGCACTATCATCAAAAAGACCTTTAATAAATTTATTATTGTAAATTAAAAAAAAAAATACAATTCAACCGTTCATACTTTCTACATCATATTTTAATTTAAATTAATACAAATAAATTAAAAATAAATAAAAACTCACAAATGAAAAGTTAAAATGTCATAATTATTTATTATTTTAATAATTTATTAATATTATTAATAGTATCAAATGATGATTTTACAGTGAGAGCTAGTTTAGGATGTAAGTTGACTTTTTGGTTATTTTAGGTTATGACTAAAAAGCCTTGTTTAAAATAGGTTTTTGACTTTTTTAACTTTTGTGTGAAAAAAAATAAAATGATTATGGATTAGATGTGACATTTTATCCTATTTAACTAAAATAGCATATTTTGTCTTATATAACTATTTTAGCCCAAAATATGAATCTAATATTTGGAGTAGTCTCTCTCTTCCTCCTTAGATTTGAAAGTGGGCTGGGCTTGCCTCTAGTCAAGGTGATATGTATTGGTCCAATTTGAGTCCATGGGCTCACCATGTTCATTATTTTTATAATCCAAGCCAATTTAGACCTAGAAAGTTGCAACTTAATGATTTCATCACATTGAAAATTTATATCGATACTAAAATTATTGGGTCAATCTTTCAATGTGATCATCTACACACTGTGGGCAAAAAAATTAATGAATCGGATTATTAAAATATGACCCAAGACGAGTCTATGAGCCCAAATTGGATCATCTAGTCTTGGAAGAGTTACATTCTTAAAAATTATATTTGATGTAATTAGGGATGGTCATTTTCCTCCGCCCCACTTTGCACCCCATCCCCTCCTCCGCTCCGTACGGATTTTTCCCACCCCGATTAAAAAATGAGATAGGGACGAGTTTTGCTTTCTCCACCCCGTTTCACCCGAATCTCATCCCGATTATATTTATTAAATATATTTATATATATAATTTATTTATTTTTCATTATAACAAAGTTAAAACACTAAAATTTTATACTTGATATTAAATTTTATTCATTTATTTTCTATCTTATAGAATACAATTTTCAGTAAGTATAAATTATTATTCATAATATATTATATTATTTATAATTTTTATTAATATTTTTATTTTTCAACTTAAAAAATTAACCTGTCTTCCACCCCCGCACTCGCCCCACTTCTGTCACCTCCCGATTTGTCCCGCCTCCGATATGATACGGGGCGGGAGCAGATTTCTATAAACCCACTCGAAATTTGACCTGTGACCATCCATAGATGTAATTGTATCTCCTAAATAAAAATAAAAATATAAATAAAAATAAAAGCTTGTGGGTATGAGATTAAGGTGGGGTTTAGAGTTATTTCCATCATTTAATCATGGATTGGAATAATTGTTAATGATGGTAAATTGTTAATATGGGTTTTGTTTACTAAAATAGTTTCTTATTTTGGTGGCCAGAGTTTAATTGAAATATAAAGGAGAACAATAAAACTAGAATAAATAAAAGGACTGAAAGAAAGGACAATAATTAGAAAACCAATATGTGAAAGAGAACAAATATGAAGTGGGAGTACCACATCACAATTAATTCAAGAATGGTCCACACCATAAGCGAACTTGTGGAATTATTGAGATCAATAAATTTCTAATTATGCTGTGATTGTTGTAGAAGATTGTTCAGTACCACATTCACAATGACTTGAAAATGTCAAATAAAATAAAAAATCGCCTGATGTTGTAAAGATTTGTTTGGTACAATTTTTCTCAAGTTGAAACTTGATAATAAAAAAAATTAGAAATAAAAATACCACTCTCTTACGTTCTAGATAATTAATTTTTTTTCAACTTATTTAAGTTATTTTTACTTCATAAGTTATAAGTTGTATCAAACAGTTTGACACAAATTTTTAAAATAAAATCAAAAGATTTTTTAAACAATTCTAGCAAGTTCCACCAAACAAGACCCAAGCCACAACTCACCATGTATTATTTATAGAAAATAATTTTTTTAACGTCTACTTTTTTTATTTGTTAAAAACAAGAATTAAAAAATTTTGGTATACATAAATATTTGCAAAAAATATAAATAAATAACGTGTTTGAAAAGTTATCGAAGGAGTGGTTAGGATGGAAGGTTGCCAAAGGGAGTAAGGATCCTCGGCCGCACTTTCCTGCGGCCCTCCCTGCCGCACTCTCCAAAACGACGTCGTTTTGTTTAGTTGTTGTTGTTGTTGTTGTTATTTTTTTTTTTTCCCCCTCCAAAATTTGAGTTTCTTGCTTGTTTATTTCACTTTCATCTTCGTCTTTGTGTTTAGCCCTAACCATTACGACATACAGAGCTGGACAAACAAAGGCAAGAGAGGCGCAACTGGAGAGAGAGAGAGAGAGAGAGAGAGAGAGAGAGACGATCGGCGAAGACCGCAAGACGATCGGCGAACGGAGAGATGATTGACGGGATCTGCGAAGACGGAGAGAGAAATGAACTGAGAGATGGTGGAGAGAGGCAATGGTGATGGACAGAGGATGGCGAAGGGACGCGAGTCCGGCAGCGACGCTACGGCGACAAATCGATTTTGCAGCCATGACGAGGTCCATTTCATTTCTGTTTCATTTCTCGGCCACTGTATACATATATACGTCTATATAATTATTTTATACAGTTCTTCGAAATTTTCTTTCACTTTCAAACCAGGGTTTTTTGTTTTATTTTTATTTTTTTGAAACTGAGAATTCAACCTAGGTAGGCTCTGTGTACCCACTTAGTTATGTAAACTGCCAATTAAGAAGCTACCCCTTAAGTTTATGAATTGAACAAATTGCGGGAAATCAAACCTCAGACCTCTTGCAAAGGAACCTGGGTAGCTGAGCATTCTTAAAAAATGATGCTTCAAACAGATTTAAAAAAATTAAGAAACAAAGCATTTATAAATGATGCTTCAAACTCAAGCTTTTAAACTGAACTACTAAATATATTAATTTATTATTTTTTTAATATTAGGTGATCTGCTTCAATGGTTATCTGCTTCTGAAGCCAAAGTTCTATTTATTTCCCTATATAAAACATTTAGTAATGCTATACCAACAAAATTACTTGGCAAACTAATATAGCAATGGGTTGTTCCTATAATTTAAATCTGTTCCTATCATTAGGTTTTTTTCAAGCCCATGTCCATGCATCATTAGAAAGTTGGTATATGTTGATAGATTGCTGATGTAATTAAACTAGAACACAGAGGTATTTTATTAAATTAGAAACATAGAGGTAGAAAATTAAACACTGTCATACCTGTCCAAAAAAATCCAAGTAATATAAATTGAATTGCAAGTAATGAAAGAAAATAATGTTGTTGATGAGTTGTCTAGTTGTGGTTGGAAGCCGAAATTGGGCATGTCATTTGACTCTGAACAAGCTGCATATGACTTTTACAATAATTATAGCGGAAATGTGGGCTTTAGTATTAGGAAGACGTATGCACACAAGAACAAACAAACTAAGGAAATAACTTCATAGACTTTTGTATGCTACAAAGAGAGAACTCGGGGTATTGACAAACGAGGTCCACTAGTAAAATTTCTGAGACAAGATGTGAGATGTGGTTGTGGTGCCTGATTGAGTATCAAGTTAGATAGAAATTTAGGAAAATACGTTGCAATTGATTTTGTTGAACATCATAATCATGATCTTGTGCCTCAAGAGTGCATTCATGTGTTGCTATCCCAAAGAAAAATATCTACCACCCAAGCAATTGAAGTAGAATTGATTTCAGAATCTGGAATTTCTCTTTGGTTGGGAATCTGGTGGAAGAGCAGCACTAGGCTTCACGAAATTGGACCAAAAAAATTACTTGAGATCGAAGAGACAAAAAGATTTGGAATATGGAGAAGCGGATAGTGTGTTGCAGTACTTTCGTAAAAAAATTGTGGAAAATCCATCATTTATTATGCAGTCTAATTAGATTGTGAAGAGCAGATAACTAAAGAAAAGACAAGCAAGCTAAGGGACTAAAGAAAAGACAAAGTGATGAAGTAGATTGTTCAATCCAAGCTAAAGGACTCAAGAAAAGACAAGCAACTAGTAAGGGAAGAAGGAGGAGCAAGGGCGGGATGGAAAAATCTATTGCAAAGAAGAAAAGAATGTAATCTAAGCAGGTAATTAAACAAAATTGTTACATATGATTAAATGATATTTTGTTATGTGTTATGTGATATGTGTTACCAATTTTGTGTTATGTGTGTTGGAAAAGTAATGAATTAAAGAAATTGGTTGTTTGTAGGGTGATAGTTTTTGTACTCCCGAAGGTCAATCTGAGCTTCCTGTCGCCATAGGTAATAATTCTATTAAGGTAATATTTACTATTGTGTGCAACCTTGTATTAATATTGTTGGATTGGTTATCATTTGTCATCTAGTAGGGTGATATTTATTATTTTTGTCTTTTGCTATGCATGTAGGATGGTTCTTTTCGTGCTTCCCAAGGTCAATCTGAACCTTCTTCGGCCATTGATAATCATTCCATATAGGTAATATTTAATATTGTATGCAACTTTTGACATGCATAGACCTTAGGAAAATTGAATCTCATACGGAACCATTGTTTTACTTTATTAATGTTGTTGGATAACTAAGATTCCTACATATCTTCATTGGTTGTGCTTGCAATGTAGTCATGTGAATTTTTTTTTTCTTGCATTGGTTGTATTGGGTGTTGCTGTTTATACTCCCCAATGTCAATCTCAACCTCCTTTCGTCATGGGTAGTAATTATGTTGAGGTAATAATTCATATTGTATGTTTTTTTTAAAAAAAAATGAAAATGCATTATTAATTTTTTTTTCATTTCATATATTATTTGCTTTATGTTGGTTTACTTTAGAGTCATGGTCATGATGTCTATATTTCTCAATCTTGATTTGTATCTCAATTTCAACCTCCCTTTGCCATGTGTCGTATAAGTGTTCATCATGTCATGTATCCTACATATGATGTAAGTTATAATTGCTTACATACTTTACATTCAAATGGTTGTATACATTGTATCAATATTTTAATAAATTTAGCACTATTGCAGGGAAATAGCACACCTCAGTCAATGCCTTTAGTCTATCCCACTCAGACATCGTTTCAGGAGTTGCTTCGAGGTACTAATGTTCAACACTTTGCGGTCCAAATATCGCAAGCCTCACATAGTCCTACTGACAATCATGTAGATGGACATCCCTATCGCAAGCCTCACTAGTGTTATTATATTTTCAAATTTGGGTGTATTTTTTTATGTTGTTTGGATTTGGGTCAATTTTTATGTTATTTTTTGCAATGGGAACAATGTTTGGAAAGGATTTACAGTTTACTTGAGATCAGAGTCAGGTTCTATAGGTGGAGATTTGATGGATTGCGAGAATCTGTGAGATTGTTCTGTCTATTTTTTTCAATGTTTTGTTTCATGCTATGTAGACCTACAAGTGAGATTGTTCACTACCAGATTTTTGAATGAGCAATGAGAATAGGATTTTCATTTCAGCTTTTTGAATGAGCAATGTTCAGTTTCATGTTCTGTTTCAGCTTTTTGAATGAGCAGTGTTCATTCTGTTTCATGTTCTGTTTCAGCTTCTTCAATGAGCACTGTTCACTGTCATTTTCATTTTCATTTTGGTTGAGTGCATCTGGGAAGATGACAATCTGTTTCATGCTATGGAGGATAAATGCTAACAATTTTTAAATTCAAATAAATGGGGGAACAACTAACAGGTACAAATGTTAACTGCAATATATACATTACATGCAATACATTACAAATGTTAACTGCAATACATTACTGATACCAACATTCTTACACTATATACATTACATGCATAAACAAAAAGAAATACATTTTCATACGACACAAACTTCGATTACATTTTCATAACCAATACAAGACCAATTACAAGCAATATGAACAACCCATACATACAACATGAACTTCGATTTATGTTTGTTTCCAATTTGATCATCATCGCGCTTTGAAATTGAAGTTGCTCGCTTTGAAAGCGAAGTTGTTCGCTCATAAATCGAAGCTGTTCGACGACAGTTGGCATATTTTTCATTTGTGCTTCTCCTTCACCTCTACCTTATACATCTGTAGGCAAGCACCATCCAATAAAGTCATTGCAATCTTGACAACAATAAAATAATTTGTTTTTGTTTCACTCCGTCTCGAAAATTCGAATAGTTGCTTTTTTATGACATTTAGGACAATTTTTGTTGTAAAATGTCAATTGATTTGACGTACTGTCGTTAACACTTGAAGTTGACATCTGCAAAAATATAGAGCCAAAGTAAACGATGATGTTCATTTATAATATGAATAAAAAAACTAATATTGTAAATGAAAACAAAATGTTCATGAGGGTCATTTTAATGATTTATAGGCTGCTTCTCACTGTAGCTAATAGTTCCCACATTTTCTTTTTCATGGATTGAGTTTTATTGAAATTTAATTGTTGCATATCCAGAGAGCTAGGAGCTGTCAGGAGATTAATTGATTGTAAGTGATCATGCATAATGCAGGAAATTATAAATGAGGATGATGAATTGCTCAAAAATCTCAAGGAGGAATGGGGAGTTGAGATATATCACAACTGCCTTCAAAGAGATGAATGAATATAATCCAAGTGGTAGGTATGTGGTTTTTGAGCTATGGAACTTTAAAGAAAAAAGAAAAGCCAAATAAATAATTTCCTAGTTAATTACCAAATGTTGAAACTAATAACTTCCAAGGAAACCAAACATTTCTTACACATTGGAGAGTTACAACTATATAAATAATTTCCTAGTTAATTACCAAATGCTTTGCACCAAAAAGCTCAACAAAAATGCCAAGGAAACCAAACAAAGCTTGCATCTCTCACTTGGTTACTTCAGAAACTCTTATAAACATGCTTAATATAAAGACTACTCAATGTGCTCATAGTGACAAGGCTTGTGGATGCCTTAGAGAGAGGTGTGTTTAGATTTATAGATTTGTACTCATATACAGTCGTCTATTTACACTGCAGCAATCCAGCATACATACATGAAAACAATGACTATTGAAAGCCAATTAACTCATCACAAAGACTTTCCAAAGGTAATTATGTTCTCAAGTAGAAGCATATTTGAGAATTAAATTTAAGAGAACATAAGTTCAAGATACTAAAGGGATTAAGGATCATATTCTATCACATTCACAAAACAGATGTAGGGATCAAATTCTATCATTTTTGTACACAAATTCAGAATATGGCTAGTCTTTACACAAATTCACCGCGTAGGGATCACATTCACAAAGCAGATGTAGGGATCACATTCACAAAGCAGATGTAGGGATCACATTCTATAATTTTTGTACAAACATTCAGAATATGGCTGTTCTTTACACAAATTCACCACGTAGGGATCACATTCACAAAGCAGATGTAGGGATCTTAATCTATAATGAAGACCAAAGGGAGAGAAACGGATCTAGTTGCCCTCTCTCTTCGTCTCTCACCGACTCTGTCTGTTAGTCTCTCGCTGCTCCAGTCGCCTCACCGCCGCCTGTCTTCGCCTTGCCTCTATTGCCTCTTCGTTCGTCGCCTTGCCTCATCTCGCCTTGCCTCCGTCTCCTCTCCGTTCGTTGGCTCAGACTCTCGTCTAGATCGTCGCCTCTGTCAGTCTCTTGTTCGGATCGTCGCCTCCATCGGTCTGTCTAGTCTAGGGTTCAAAAAAGGAAAGGGGAAAGCAAAATAAGAAACAAATGAGAAAAAATATATATATACAAAATGATGTCATTTTGTAGTGCGGTAGGGAGGGCCGCAGAAAAGTGCGACCGAGGATCTGAGCTCTGCCAAAGGGAGTGGTCTATAGGTAAGGGGTTGTCAAAGGAGGTGTTTGTTAGAAGTGATGAGAGGAGTGTGAGAATGAAAATTTATTTCTAAAATAAATGAAAACATTTGTATTTTTTGGTTCTTAAAATTCTATAAACATTTTTTGAAAAAAAAAGAATTATAATTTCCAGTTTAAAAAAAAAGCATAAATATTACTCTCTCTGTCCCAATTTGTTTGTCCATTATAGAAAATCTAACTTATTAAAGAGACATGCAATCATTACATTTTAATTCAAAATTTGAATTTTTTTCCCCACCATTACCCTTCTATTTGAATTTTAAAATGTGTTTGTAATGGTTTATAGGAGACAATTTTAAAAATCTAATAAAATTTAGTATCCCAAAATAGAAAGTGGACAAATATTTTGAGACAGACTAAAATGAAAAAGTGAACTAACATGGGACGAAAGGAGTACCAAATATAGGTAACACAAACTGGCCATTAAGTCAATAAATATGCTCTATTGCATATTAATAAACATTTCGTTAGCACGTGCTCTTAAATTATATGTTAATTTTTTTTTAAAAAAAAGTTATACATTTTTATAATAAAAATATGTATAGGGTTTAGGATTTAGGGTTTAATATCTGTTTTAAAACTCATTTTACATGTGTCCTAACTGTATTCATTAGCTAATCTACTAACCGTCCTTTTTCGATAGTATTCTATTCTATGACAAAGAACAACTTGAGTTCATATACCACAAAAAATTTGCAAGAAAAGGAATATATATACATCAACTAGGCCAACATCTTTAGTCAAAATGACAATTTGACAAGTATTACTACCCACATTTCTTAGCATCACCTTCTATATGGACCTTCTGGTGCTAAGCATCAATTCTTCCCCAACTCCCTAAAAATGCAAACATTGACAAAATTGGTGAGTCTTGCATAAGCAGATTTCAAATTTCTTACATGATTTTCTTAGTATTAGACACAAAAGTAATACTCTTTCCTTTTCAAATTATTATCCATTTTTTGCATGCATACCCTTTAATCAGATCAATAAATAATGTATTTTTTCTAGCAATTAAAAGATGTCAATTAGTTCTTATAGATAAAGTCTTTAAAATCATTAAAAAAGATTAAAAATATAGACGATTTTTTGAGATGTCTATAATAGTGAAAATTGACAAATAATTTGAGACAAAGGGTCTATATTTGACTCACATTAATGAATATACTTCAAATAAGAAATTCGTTTATGTATGTATCATTTTTCTAAATTGATAGGTGAGGTGATGTTAATATTAAGAAAAATATTACATACACATGAATTTTTATCAAATTTTCTTATTATAAAGCATTTGGATTCCACGTGTATTTATTAATATGAGTCTTACTATCTTTATGATTTGTAGAGAAAATCTAATAAAAAATTCATTTGTATTAGTTGACAAACTCAATCCGAAACCATGAGCTTGCAGAATGACACTTATTTAAATCCCATTTAAATAGATTTAAAATTCGGTTTAAATGAATTGGATATAGAAACTTGTTTAAACGAATACTATCTCCTCCATTATCACCGCGGCTGCCATCATCTATTGAAAAAAGTTCAATAAATAAACAAGTTGGTAGGTTCATTTGTCCAATTCGTATCAATTCAACCCAATTCGCTTAAACTTATTTATTAAATAGGCGAATTTAAATTAAATTATTTCAAAACCATAATTCATTTTGACCAGCTAGTTTGGCACCTCCAATTTATATGTAGCATGACTCTAAGCCACCTTAAGGCACTAAATTCATCTCAACACATTTTCCACATTTAGATCAGTAGACCAACCAACAGAGAACATTTTTCCCAACTTTCTTCAAACAAGCATGTCTCACCAGAATTTTATTTCATTTATTATTATTTTTAAATCTACATTATGCTAACCATGTAGAAAGAATAAGCCCAATTCAATGAATTATAAGAATAGGCCCAATTGGCTGAAATTGGAAGATGCAATAATGCAAGTAGGACAAGTCCCAAAAAGGAGAACAATACGGCACCATAATCTTGAAAGTTAGAAGAGAATAATAAAACATTAGAAGGAAACTTCACGGTGATTTCTCTCTTGACCCCACAACACAACGTGTACACAATTTTTCAAAAAACACGCACAAATCCATTATATCTATCCATGGACCATAGTCTTGAAAGTTGGAAGAGAATAATAAAACATGAGAAGGAAACTTCACTGTGATTTCTCTCTTGACCCCACAACACATGTACACAATTTTACAAAAACACACACAAATCCATTATATATATACCTTTTTTTGATAACTTAGGGTGTTCGGGCCAGTTTGAGCGCACCTTAACTAATCCTTAGGAGATCAATCCCACCGTCCACTAGCGGGGGGCCCATTTGGACTGACCCAACACAAGGATTGATAGCACCTAAAAAATCCATTATATCAATCCATGGAAAGAAACATAAAAAGATCGAAATAGAGAATAAACATATATGAGATAAAAAATATTTGTATATATGGATGCGAATATATGTATCACACATATGCATTTAGAAAGTATGGATATAAAATACGGCGATTTGGGGATACAGGTAAAAAAAAAATATTTTTTTTAATTTTAATAATGTAATATGCATAGAAATAAAGCTTAAAACCAAAGTAATAAATAAATAGAGGGATTCCTAATAAGCTAAGAGTCTTCAAACATTCATAAAATATCCAAAACTAAAAGCAAATGCAAATTAAATATCATCCTTACATGCCAACATCAAAAACAGAATGAGAGCAGAGAGAAGAAACGTGAGAGAGTAAGAGAGAAGTGAGATACATCAATTTGACAAATTCTATTACTTTAACTCTTACTATATTCCTCTTTTGAAAGCGCTAAACAAAGTATTAGAAGTAATATGTGAATTCGAGTACCTGATACTTCAAAATTAAGTATTCGATACTCCAAAATTAATAAAAAAAATTAGTTAAGAAGTATCTGATACGTATTTGTGAGTATCTAAGAAGTGTCGGTATCCAATATGTAAGGACCCACATTTCATGCCATAGTCATGTTCATGTGCATTTGCATAACCATGTTTTTGTTAAGTTGCATTCACGAATCTTGCCTTGTTTTGTACGTATATGATTTGCCTAAGTATTATATGTATGCTTTGTTCCTTCTTCGCTGTCCCCAAGCCGAGGTTATGTTAAGCCTAAGTTATATTAAGACTAAGTCATGCCAAGCCCAAGCTATGTCAAGCCTAGATCATTCCAAGCCGAGGTCATCCTAAGCCTAGAACCATCTTGGAACCACTTTGTTTGACTACCATTCCATCCGGACATATTGGCCGAGATGATTATCATCCAGGCCGAGGTGTGTATCGCCAAGGCCGAGATGTGTATTATCTAGGCCGAGATGTCATCTTTGTACCGAGGTGATCTTGTCCGGGAGTGGTATGACCTAGACCGGGGTGTGGCACATCTAGGCCGAGGTGTGGCACAGCTTAGTCAAGTGTTGTCCTTCCTAGCCGAGATCATTGTTACCTTAGTTGCCGAAGTTTTGTCCTTAGCCGAAGTCATTGTCCTTTGTTTGCCGATGTCTTGTCTTTTAGCCGATGTCATCACTTGCCGAGGTGCCCTTGCCACCAAGCTTGTTGAATACGCTTTGCCTTACACCTGTCTTGTCAATCAATCACCTTTTTGAAGAGAACCAACCCGGTAGCGCCACGTGTCCGAGCAGAGTGTTAAGTCAGCCGATAGAGAGAGAAAACCTATCATTGTTACATTCTTGTCTTGGAGAAGAGAGAGAAGCTCTAGGAAGGGGAGAAGGAGTTCTTAGAGAGAGAGGAGATTTCCAAGCTTGATTCCTAGAGATCAAACCGTTAGATTCGTGTTCTAAGGTTAGATTCTTGATTTGCTCATGTAGCTCTTTATGTTTATGTTATTGCATTGCATGATTGAACACGATTTGTAAGCCATGCATCGTTTTGAAGTTCGGTTTTTAGAAAGAGAAAATGGTGTTCAAGTGTTCTTCAAGAAAAGTCATGTTTTGATCCGAAAGCTCATGCTAAGATGCATGTTTTCATGTTTGTTTTCCCATGATCTTCAAGTATGGGTGCCCAGGTCCATGTTTTCAAACTTATGGCATGAAAACCCAGATTTTGTGTAAGCAAGTTATGATTTTGGCATTCATCATACTCCTGTTCTTCATGTTCATGTTCTTCATGTTCTTCACGGGTGGAAACCCAGATTTCCAGACTTCACTTCCCGAAGTGTAGTCGCCGAGATCATTCTTACCTAGACCTTACACTTAGGCCAAGCATCGTATCTCACCTTGGCCTACCTTGCATGATCACTTGCACCTTTAGTCTGTCTTGCATGAACCTCGGCCTGCAGCCGCACGCCGAAGCCGTGGTAACCACACCTCGGCCAGGAGGTGTGGGACCTCGGCAAAGACCTGGTTGGTACCCAGCATGTCTTCCTGACATGTAAAACAGTGTTTTGACTTCCAGCATATTTTCCCGAGATCATTTGCATGCATGTAAGACTTGTTTTGAGAAGTACATTCAGTAGACTTTGCTATGTGTTTGTAGGACTTGGACCTTTGCTTTGATTCCGACGTCCCAAGAACTAAGTGAGTGGTATTTTTAATAAAGCTATGTTATAATGTTTTGATAAGCTTTGCTTTGCTTTGTTTTGAAAAGTATTTGTTAAGCATGAATGATTACCCTTATTTTGATGTATCAAGTATAAGCTTTGTTTTGATGTTAAGTATGAAAGTCCCTTGGCTGGAGGACTCTAAACTTTCGCAGCATTAAGCATAAAAGGATACGGTCCTTTCTTGGTAAGACTCTCGTGTTCAAGGGATACGGTCCTTTGTAACATAGGTCCCTCGTGCTGGAGGACTCTAAACTTTCGCAGCACAATAAGGTGAAAAAGGGCTACGGGCCTAAGTCACACAATAAGGTGAAAAAGGGCTACGGGCCTAAGTCACACAAGTTTGCAAGTTTCGTAAGATCAAGATTGATGAATACGGTTCATCCCATGTTTTGATACAAGTTATGCTAAGTATATGTTTTGAGCAAGTTATGTTATATGTACATGTTTTGAAAGAGCTATGGTATATGTATTGTTTTGACAAAGACCTCGGGAATCATTCATTAAACCCTTTATTACTTGTACCATTCACTGAGTATCCAAGCTCACCCTCTCTATGTATATATGTAGGCTTCAAGCTAGAAGTCGGCTTCGCCGAGATGTGTGTTCTGTGCCCGATGTTTTGTATGCATGTTACGTCGGCAATGTTATGTCGGCATTTTGTGTTTAGGTCGGCAACTTTGTATTTACGCCGGCAGTTCGGAAGATCATGTTCTTGACTTGTATTCTATGCATTTTAATTATGTCGGCTTGAGAAGCCTTTTGTTAAGATGTAATGTATATTTTATCTTGCTTATATCCAAGTTGTAAAGTTATGTAATGATGTATGTCATTTCATTTGACTTATGCACAGCTCTTATGGACCACTTGTATTTTAAGCTATTGCTTCCGCTCTTGTTAGCCCCATAGATTATACTCTGATTGTGTGGGATCTTTGTAAGTTGGCCTTTGGTAATCTCGGATTACTGGCCATCACGGCACCATTCTACTAGGGGCAGTTTGGGGTCGTGACACAATAAGTATCCGATATGGATACATCTCCTTTTTTGAAGTATTCGTGCTTCATAAATATGCATTATGTATTTGGAACTTTTTATGTTTTTAGCACAACCCATCTATCTATCTATCTATCTATCTATGAATATATATATATATACAAGTATGTATATACACAAATACAGAGACTTGCATGAAATTGATCTTGATTCGGACAAGCATTCAGCATATAGCTATGTATATATCAAAATAAAACTAATCATAGAAAAATAATTTTAGTCATACATATCCTATGGTGAGCTTCTATTAAAGAGACTGTTTCACTCTAACTACTTCATTTGTATTTTTTGGTGATTGATTAAGCGGATGATTTTGTAATCCTAAATTTATTGTGCATATATATATATACGTTTCACAATATTATTGAACATACAAAACAATACATCTGTTTAATTTATGATTAAACTACTACATAATGTGATTTAATTTTGAGTAAATTAAACCATCTCTATTGAAATTTGACATAATTACGTTATGCTCCCTTATAATTTTAATTCACATAACGTTTAGCTTACTTTTCATAAGTAACTTATTAGTCGAATAGATTAAAAAAATAATATCATACATTTTAAATTAAAGTATATATTTTATCATGATTATCCATGTATTTATGTATCATTTGGATAAATTTTATTTATTTTAGTCTTATTAAAAAAATTAATATAATTATGTTACATTTAGGGTAATGCTGCAATGCAACCCTTTGAGGTTATGTATCATGTACAATAAGTTATGACATTTGTCATATTTTTTTATGACCGATGTCTAGTCATAATGAGTTTTATTCAAATACATATTTGTTTGGAGGGATTGAAGGGTAGACTAGGACTTCATGTCCAATATATGAAATAATTCGTTACTTGGTTCAAAAAATGTAAGCTGGACTGTCAATACCTCATTTGTGGGATTATTGTGTCCCATGGGGGGTGTGAGATACAACAAGGTAGGATAAATTCTCCTCTGGATTAGAGGGTATAAAAATATTTTTATCCCTCAGAAAAATAAAATAAATTTATTTAAATAAATAAGAAAAATCTCAACTAAAAAGTTCTAGCCAAAAAATAAAATAATTTAATTTTTATTGATGTTTTATTTATTTAATTTTTTTTTAAGTTCTAGCCAAAAAATAAAATAAAATTTATAAGTCAGATTTAGTATTGCTATTATTTAATAAACAGTTTAAAAGGTCAAAATAGCCTTTTAAATATTTATCATTCTTCATAATATCTAAAAAAAGCATAGGATTCAATATAACAGTTATTTCCTGACATTTAATTTTATGACTAAACAAACATGGGATACACATCATTTCCAACCAAGTAATCTAGGACTATGTATCTCAAGATTAACAGTCCGGTAGATTACAATCTCCCCTTATCCAATCCGTCCAAAAAAACATATAACCAAAAACTTTTTGAATGATAACTAAAATAGTAATAATAATCACAATAGGTGATAACCAACATCACATTAAGTTATAACTAATGCCATAATGAATCACAATCAAGTCATAATTAGCATCACAAAAAAATTTAACTAATACCATAATAAAATCATAACAAAATCTTACCATCACAATAAGTGAAAACTAAAAACCATAAACGTTATAATTAGGACATATGATACACACCTCAAAATGAAGTATGTATTGTACGAGAACAAAAAATACTTTGCATGTGTACTTCTTGTGATCAAGCGTGAACTCTTTCAAATAGCGTCATATCTCCTGCAAAACAGCTCTGATGAGCTAAATGGTGGGTGTGTGCTGAAAAGCTCCTCCGATACTTAAGTCAGAACTCAAGATTAACATGGGAATAGCTCTAGGAATTCTGTTAACACAAGATACGTCACCTTTATTAGGGTTAACTCTGAACTTTCATATCTTTTGCACGATAGAATTCTAATTCTTATTCATAGAGTCCTATCAGGAGTTCATCTCTTAAAGAATAAGGATCATCCTTTAACACCCTTATTATCAAAGTTCAAGTGAAATGACCTAACTCCTAAGCCAACAACCAAGCTAAACAAACCACTAGCCTGGTTGCACGTCAAATGTGTAACTGCATTGATCGAGTCTTATTAACTTCAGTTAAGACTGCCGAGCTAAAAGTCAACACTAAGACCATGCTAAGTTTGCCTAGTTCATCCTTCCGTCAAGTTCTTCATTCTAGTCAATTACCTAAATAGGCCCATTCATCCCGACTGACATTCATGCACCGTTTGTTCGAACAACTAATTTAGCTCGGTCCAAGCCTAAGGACCATACCGATTTAGCCCGGCCTAAGACTAAGGACCATGCTGATTTATCCAAGTCCAAGACTAAAGACCATGCTAATTTATCTCGGCCCATTAGTTCAGCATAAATTACCAATCATATATATATATTTTGATAGTCTCAAAATGAGGTATGGATGGTGTATTATAGAATTTCCAATTAGGCATTAGCATAAGACATAAAAGTTGTGCCTCTAATGCATTGGCAACATATAACATGATATTCAAAGGGAATAACTTGTCTTTAGCTGAAATTTTAACTAAACCAAATAGTTGAGAACTCTTACTGGTCAGAGTTAACAAATGGAAGTTTTTTAGCAGTCAGAGTTAATGAAATGATTCAATTGGACAAGACAGATGAAGTCTCTTACCAGTAAGAAATTTCTATTTATTAATTCTGACTAGTAAAAAATCTCAAGTATTTGACTTAGTTGAACTTTTAACTATAAACTAGTCATTTCCTACCATAATTGTAACTATAGACTAGTCATTTCCTACCATAATTGTAACTATAGACTAGTCATTTATGGTAACTTAATGAATGCAAAAGACCTTTGTTCGACAAACATTGATTATTTCTTGACTTATTCAAAAAGGACTTACGAGTAGATTTAGTGAATTTGACTTATTTATTGAAATATTTTGTCTTAATTTTTAATAATGTTGAAAATATATAATTCAATTATACTTTTTATATCATATTTCAATACAAACTAATATAAATTAATAAAAATAAATTAAAATTCACAAACAAAAATACAAAAGTTTCAATTATTTATTGCTTTGATAAATTTTATAAATAATTATTCTACAAATACAAAACACATATAAAAATTCTTAAATTTTTTTTTTTTTTTTTTTTAATCAAAACTAAGGGCAAAAATGTATTTAAAAAAAATACTTAAATTTGTGAGTAAATAAATCCAGTAATCCATATTCGGAACTTGTGACTTCAAGTAATTGTGAATATATATCAGAGTTATGTAAGGGTTAAGTCCAAATTATTCAGTCCTTTTCTCCTTTTCTCGATTACGTCTTTTATGTTTACATCTTTTCTCTCGAAACCTATGCATAGAATTTTGATTTGATATCTTGTCAATTTTTTTACAAAATTTACATTGCACCATCAGAATAACATTGTTAAAATAAAGCATTTTAATACTATTCATTAGTAAATTATAGCAACTATCTATTTATTGAAATAGGAAATATTGTTGTCATAAGGCATAACAGGTTGTTGTGATATTCTATGGTAACTTGTTCTGAGTCTTTTTAAATGATACGAATTGTTCATATTGTAAGATTTGTCGAGTAGATGATCTGTGTGAAAATAAAGTTGATTGAACATGCATAGCCTTATAATAAGAACACATTTATTTTTAATAAAAAAAAACGGTTAATACGATTTTAATAATTTTTTAAAAAATAATTAAGGCCTGATCATGGGGTTATAGATATCTAATTAATTTGATTTTTTTTCATGAATGATTTGTTTTTCGGATCCAACAATATGAATAGTTCAGATTATTAGATAGACCCGAGAAGAACTCCAAAAACAAAGCACAACAGGGCTGCTGTCCTCAACCCCTATTTATTTATTCAACAATAATTGAGATCCCTTTTTTTGAAGACCTCCACAATCTCCTTTGGATTTCCACCATTGATGGTGTGAGCCTTATACATACATGAGTGCGTCCCACACATACATCAATGATTGAGATCCAAAGGAAAATGTCTAAAAAAATGAGAATCTCAAGCAATTTAAGAGCTCTAATAGCTCTAATGGGAAGGTGGGACCCACTCTGATGTGATGTTTGTGCCTTACTTTGTTTTTTTTTTTTTTTTTTTTTGCTTGGACACATCACTAGAGCTCAAATTAGAGCTCTAGATTTAGAGCTCTTTAGCATTTCCCTAATTACATTATGGGCGAATTACACCAACAATCCTTATAGTTTGAGACTCGTGCCACTTTGGTCATTGACTTTTCAATTGTGTCATATTTGACCCTGAATTTTAAATCTTATTCCAAATACAGACAATTGAAAATACCACTGATTAATTTCAAGAGCAAAATCGTCAATTTGATAAAATACAAACTAATTTGACAAAAGTAAATGTCAAAAAAATATTTTTAAATTTTTAAAAATTATTTCCACCTCCTAAAGATAAAATTATGTAAAATTGATAAATCTTTTAGAAATTTATTTATTTATTTATTTTACCAAATTAATTTTCATTATGTGTTTAGATGATGATCATGTAATTTGTGATTGTTAGGATTTTAACATGTAATTGATATATTTAATATATGAAATATTTTTGGTTTTAGATTTTTTGATTTAATATATTGCTTTAATAATGATATTAAAGTTGTCCCTATATTTGACTTTTGAAAAAATAAAAATTAATTTAATGAAAATAAAAATAACTATCCATTATATGATCATCATCTAAGTACATAATAAAAATTAATTTGGTAAAAAAATAATAAATAAATTTTTTAAAGATTTATCAATTTTACATAATTTTATCTTTAGTAGATAGAAATAATTTTTAAAAATTTAAAAATATTTTTTTGACATTTATTTTTGTCAAATTAGTTTATATTTTATCAAATTAATGATTTTGTCATTGACATTAAGTAATGACATCTTCAATTGTTCTTATTTGAAACAAGATTTTAAATTTAGAGTTAAATATATTATATTTGAAAAATTAAGAATTAAAATAATACAAATCTCAAACTATGAGAACCGTTAATGTAATTCACGCTTACATTATTTATTGTTAATCTACATGGATATAAATGTGTTGATTTGGACAAGCAATTGTCACATAGCCAAGACCCTTTAAAGAATAATTCTATGCAATCTCTTTACCTATTTTGAATTTATCTGGAATGAAATTGTATAATTGAGATTAAATTTATCTTGTACAAAGTTTATTTATAAAATAAATATAAATCATAAATTGATAATTCTAAATAATTAAAATCTAAATATGTAGTATTATTGTCGGTCAAAATTAATTCACAATTCGTACCACGTCATCAATTTTTTCCGTACAAGTGGTTTCCACGTGGATTAACGTGGGTCCGGTCACGTCTGCAAGAGAATATGGAGATTATTCCCTTTTGATATGCGAATATACTAATCCCATTGATATGCGAATATACTAATTCCCCGGTCCCCACATATAGTTTTTCGATTAATTAAAAACAATATGACTTGTGGGCTGCTGGTCAATTTACAATTATAGCCCTGCTCTAGTTTGGGAATTTTAATTGTACTCCTGACCTTGTGATGGTTGGCCCATCTTGACATAATGCTGAATTAACGAAATTGCCCTTTTTAACCCATATACCCCTTTGGAAAAGGATGGATCTAATGAATTGTAGCCGTTGGATGTGAAGCACAATATCAAATCGGACGGTTCAAGTAATTTGGTCAAATTAACTCTAACTAAAAAAGTTGAAAGGTAAATTAAATTAGCATCACTTGAAGTTTGAAAAAAAAAAGTCTCATAGTTTTGACACAATTATACTGACCTCCTTTTTAGTAGGGTTAAATAGATCAAAATTAATGTAGATGATATGAAAATATAAAGATATACAAGATAAAATATGTATTTTAATAAAAAAAAAATGACAATATCATTTTGTTATTCATACAAGTAACGATGTTTTAATAAAAGGACTAAAGTGTGATATGAATTAAAATCTTAGTAGAATCAATTGTAATTATGTTAGATTTGTGAGATTTATTATATTTTTTTTCAAATCTCAAAAAAAGTCGGTGTAAATACCCAAAATAAAAGTAACTCTATGCTCAGATAATAAATAAATTATAGAAAAGTATTAAGAACTCATATGCTCACACTATGAGGCTCATTCTGTGTATTTTTATTTTTTAATATTTCTTACTGTAGTATTATTTTTATAATAATATTAAAATAACCATATTTATATTTGGGTAATCAGACCATAAGTTCAAATTTAAAAACTTTTGAGAACATGTTGATATTTGTACAACAAAAAAAGCTATGTGAGAACTTATTTTAGTAAGCATATTCAATTTTTTTTACTGATTATGAAAAGCCGTAGTGAACAAATTTATAATTTATTTTGAAATTTTTAAGCTTATAATCTAAAAAGGTATAATCATAAAAATTAATTTATAAATCGGCAATGATACATACCACTAAAATGGTGCTCTAAAGCACCACTAATGAGTTAGCACATACTTAAAAAAAAAAAAAAAAGAAGCACTGTGACAGTGGGTGCGGCCCACTATCACATCATTAGTGTTACAATTAATTAGTGGTCTCAACCATTTTCTTTTATAAATAATACCGAACGGAATTATTATAAAAAAATATAATTATTATAACAATAGTGTTATTTTAATCAAAGTGAATCACATCACATTCATATGGACATTTTTTTATACTATTTGGTGATTTATTAAAGTAAAATTACTTTAAAAAGTGAAGATTGAGTGGGGGGTCAATTCCACTAACCATTTTGCGTGTGAAGAATGAACACATCTCACACAAGTAAGCTAATTAGTTTGTGGTGCTATTTCTATCCGATAATGGATGTAGTGCGTCATGACTTTGAAATTTGTCAATCTTTAAAGTCGCTTCACTAAAATGCATTTGTGAGTAAATAGAACTTAATTAGTGAGAAAACAGTGCTCAACAACGCATAATTGGACAAAAGGGATTAAAGTCGTTTCACTAAAATGCATTTGTGGTCCAATGTCCCATCTATTGAGTAAGGCCTTATTTATCATAATCTAAAAAAATTAAAAAAAATTTATTTTATTTAAATCGCATCATCTTATTTAAGTCACATCACCTTTCTATCACATCACTTCAAACCCAACTCATACCCCAGCCATATTTCATAAAAAGTCAAAAAGTACACTTATTTAGATCATCCCAAACCACCCCTAAACAGAGCTTAATTTCTAAGAAAACATTGCTAAAAAAAGCATAATTGGACAAAAAAACATTTATACACAAGTTTTAATTTATGAATTTATTATACTCTATTAAGTTATGATTAAAAAATTTTTAACCTTCAAATCCCAATAAATTTTTAATAGTCGAAATTATTTTTCAAATAATGATTGTTCATCATTTTAAATTATCTATAAAGAAACATGATGATTTGACAATTATTTTGATTTTCAAAACTTTAAAACATCAACTTTTAAATTGAGAAAACTAAAAATATATATATATTTGCAAAAAAAAAAAAAAAACTAATCATTTTGTTTGATTCTGGTTTTCAGAAAATAATTTTCAAAAAAATTCTATTTTTTTTATTTTCCGTATTTTAATGTTTTCAATGATTTTTTTAATATTTTAAGCAATTTTTTTTTTAAATTTTTAGACACACAGAACATAAATACACTTAAAAAGTATAATATTTGTAAAAAAATCTTTAAAAAATATACAAAATACAAAAAAATACAAAATAAATATGAAAATTTAGTACATTTTTATATTTTTGTGTATTTATTAACTTTTTAAAAATATTTTTTCACAAATATGTTACTATTTAGATACATTTAAGTAAGGTGCATCTAAAAAAGTAAAAAAATTACTTAAAATTAAAAAAATATTCTAAACAAAAAAATACGAAAATTAAAAAACTCAATTTTCAAAAAATTAAATTTAGAAAACTGAAACCAAACAGATTGGAAAAAAAATGATTCTATAAAGGAGCATGATGATGGAACATTAATGTGCAAAATTGCAAAAAAAAAAAAAAAAAAACTTTACACATGAAAAAACTAATAAAATTCTTAGATTTAAAACTAGAAAAAAACTATTAATTTTTTTCGATTTTATTGGATAGTTGAATCAAAGTAATAAGTAGAAAGGCAAAAACGTTTAATCTCATACTCTATTTTTTTATCAGTTAGTGAAGCAATTATCTGGAATATTACTGTGCAATATTGATAATGTTATGCTTGGTTATCATTTTTCAAAAACACTTTTCAGAAAATTCTACTTTTTTATTTTCCGTGTTTTTTTGTTTTTACTGAATTTTTTTAATATTTTGAGCAATTTTTTTTAATTTTTAAACATACCTAACATATATATACCTAAAAAGTAAAAAAAATTTGAAAAAAACCTTTTAAAAATTCACTAAATACCAAAAATATAAAAAAAAAAAATACGAGAATTCAATACATTTTTTGTATTTTTATGTATTTATTAATTTTTAAAAATATTTTTTCACAAATTTTTTACTTTTTAGATACATCAAAGTAAGGTGCATTTAAAAAAGTAAAAAAAATTTTAAAATTTTAAAAATATTCACTAAAAATAAAAAAATACGAAAACTAAAAAACTCAGTTTTTCAAAAAACTTAATTCAAAAAACTCAAACCAAACACACTATTTAATTTTAAAAATTAGGAAATATTGATAATATTCTTATTTTTACTAAATAAGACTTATTGATTCAAAAAATTTTAAATAGAATCTGAACTACCATAATATTTATAAATATGACTTTTAGATAATTAACTCTTGGACAAATAGGAATGGATGGTTAATGTATAAGTCAAAATTTAATGTCTTTTTCTTTAAAAATGAAAATGAGATTGATGAATACCATTTGAAAATGATGTTTTATTCTAAAGGAATGCTACAATAATTGTTTTATTTCTATTATTTAAGGGGTTAGTTTAGTTATCAGTGTGCGTACTGGATAACGAACTAGATGATTATGGATAAGAGCTCCGCACTTGATTGGACTATCCAGGAATCGATACCCTACAACAATGAGCACCGTTAGAGCTGCCCAGCCGGAGTTGGCCAGATAACTCCTCCGATGTGCAAGTAAGTGATCGGAGAAGATGGAAGGTGCTCTCCAAGTGTAGAGAGTTATGTTTAAGTGAGTATGGTCCAGCCTGGATCAGTTGCCTTCAATGTGAAGTGAGTGTAGTTTCTATAGAACTCCTTGCTTGTTACCCAAGATTGTTTCATAGAGCTTCGGTGTTGTTAAGTTTCCTTTAGCATTGCTCAAGGTAGGGACCATATGGTAGTTGTCAAGTGATGTATATACTCATTGTAGTCATGCTGATAACAAACCACATTCCCTTGATTAACCATTTCTGTAATTCTATGTGATGGGGACCAGCTGAGGTGGCAACTTGCACATGCATGCACTCATAGCTTCCACGTTTATCTAATAGGTTCCTTTGGCTCGGTACTGTCGTACCTTGGCTCGGCCCTCTGCGAGATTGTTTGTAGAGATGGGCTGGCCCAACAGGATATCTTTGTATAGGCTCTGCCCACTTTGGTCTTTGGTGATGGGTTCAGCCCATTGTTTCGGCCTATAGATTAAGTCTTGCAACTCGGCCCAGTCCAGTATCGCGGCTGGACTGACCTTTTCACTGCGAGTTGGGCCTAAGTGCTTGAGGACTTAGGTGAATTGTTGATGATGTAATTGGGCTCAACTGGCTGGCCCATTTGTTTACCTGGCTCCTTTGGACTTGGGTTTAATGGATTGGGCCAGCCCAAGGCTTGGATCCGACCTATTTCATATTTAGCCCCTTCATTTGCTCCCTAGCTCACGCTAAGGTTCCCCTTGGAAGGAGCTACAGCTCTGCACTCCAAGCGTCGCGTCGTGTCACGTCGCTTCGGATCTGCTCCAATTTAGCCTTGGTGACAGTTCAATCTTGACATATGCCTCTTGTTTGCGTCTTTCCATGGTGACACATGGCGGCATGGTACTAGTACGCAGAGATAGTGCGCTGATTCCACACAGATGGGCATGATTGTGTACCTTCACGCCAGTTGGGCGTAATAAATGCTCTGGGGTGTCAATTCAAACCCTTTCGTCTATCTCCAAACTTTAGAGAGTCCAAAACCCTTTTTGTTCCTCTGTCTTGGTCCCAACGGTGCTCTGCCCAGACGTTCCGTTGCCATTGCTGCTACCATTCTCGTTCTCGTTTCAAGGCTCTCTACTTGTCGCTGCTATTTTAATCTCTGTAAGTTCTCCTGAAATTTATCTTTTCTTCTACTTTTCCGTCTTGATCGCCCTCTTTGGCCCTTGCGCTATTGTTTCCGGTGTCTGGTTCTACTTTTTGCTTAGTTTGAGTTTTGTCTTCGCCCTACTAGGTCTGAATAATGGGGAAATTTCAGTCGTTAGTGGATACCCCTGAGGAAATGGCCTCGTTTCGCTGAGACTATGGTATCCCCAACAATGTGACTCTTTCGCTGGCGAAGGTTGATGCCAAGCGCGTGGGTACTAGAAGTACCGTTGCTTTCCCGGTCGCTGCCATTATTGAACAAAGGGTTTGATTTCCCCTCGATCCCTTGGTGCGCCGTTTCGTGCACCAAGTTCAGCTTACCCCTATGCAAGTGTCTGTCAATTTGTTCCCAGTTGTCTATGGCGTCTCCGCTCTTAACTGGTGGTTGGGTTTGAACTTGGACATTTGGGACATTTTGGGTTGCTATACCCTTTCCCATAACAAAGATCATAGCACAATCTCCGTATTAGCTCGGCCAATTGTCATCTTGTAATTGGCTTACCTAATTCGGACAAACACAATGATGATTTTCTACAAGTCGGTGGTAATTAGGAGTTTCCTGTTGGGACTGAGTTCCAATCTAAACAGATACCCTAGAAAGATGGCTACCCAGGTCTAAGTCTTTCTTCCTAGTGTTTCTGTGTTTTTACCTTATTTTGAATGTTGTTTTGACATTGTTCCTTATTTCTGTAGAGGCTTCCCGTTTCTAGTGCAGGCCGAACCAAGAGAATGCCGAGGCCATTAAGGCTGTTTTGAGGTACAAGAAGAGGTCTGCGCCCGAACTGCTGGACTACCAGGTGATTTATCGTTCCACCATCCCGAAGAAAGCGAGGCTTGCTGTGTCTCTTCTAGATTCTGATGCTGAAACTGACACGTCCCTTACCCCTCTGGTCACGAACCGCCGCCAAGGCCAAAGCTTACCATCTGAGAGGACACTTTCTCTTGCCTATTACTTTGTGGATATCACAGAGAGGAGTTCCGATATTCAATCCTGAGGTCGGCACAAAATTTCCTAAAGATCTTTCCATCAAACTGTGTTCCATTGTCTGCAATTAGTACCCGCAAGATGCCGAAACGGACCACGATGTTCCTCATGACGAACCGCTTTGTGTCTGTTTTTTTTATGCTTGCCAGTGCTTCAACTTCAACCCACTTAGTGAAATAGTCGGTTGCAGCAATGAAGAATTGTTTGTTCCCAGTGCCCCGCGCCAAAGGTCCAACGATATCCAGCTCCTATTAGGCAAAGGGCCACGAGCTAGTGAGTAGAGTAAGAGTTTTGGCTGGCTGATGAATTAGTGGAGCAAACCTCTAACACTTGTCACACTACTGAACGTATTGCTATGCATCTTGCTACGTTCTTGGCCACCAGTACCCATGAGTGAGGGCTCGGTGCATAAAAACATTTTCAACTAGATTTGGATGCACGCATAACAGATAAGGACTGAGGTAAAAGCGTCAGTATGGCTTCCTAGATGGTGAGACCCAAAACTGAGCTGATCTATATCGAACTTTGTTGGTTTCCTTCTTGTCTTTGGGGAGAGTGCCAGTTTTTAGAAAAACAAGTATCGAATCCATCTAGTTCGGTTCTAGGTTATTGTAGAGGACTGGAGATGCAATGCTTGGTTTTGGCACAAACTCAACCCAAACTTTTCTAGCATCTTTGGCATCTACTAATGAGCTGAGGCAAGCCAGAACATCAGCGCGACTATTTCTGTCCTGATTGATTCGTTCCACCCGTATGGATTAGAATTTTTTTAGTAGATCCCTTGCCCTGTTTGTATACATGGTCACTCTTTCATCTTGTGTTTCATAGACCCCAGTGAGTTGGTTGACAACCAACTAAGAATCACTGAAAACCAAGAGTTGTTCTGCACTGAAGTGTTCAGCACTGCGTAAACCAACTAACAGTACTTTGTATTCTGCTTCATTGTTAGAAGCCTTCCAACCAAGCCTAAGAGCTTACTCCTAGATAAATCCTTCTGGGGATATAAGTACTATCCTTGCTCTTGAGCCTCAGTTATTGGATGATCTGTCAATGTAGAGCTGCCAGATATTACCAATAAAGAGTTTCCATGCTTCTGAAACGCATTGCTTTCCTAGTTCGGTGGTGCGTGGCACCTGTACCGAGTTGGAGTTTTGGTGTTCGGTGCTCTGGGTGAGAATGAATTCGGCAACAAAATTCGCCAAGACTTGGGCCTTGATTGTTGTTCTAGGTTGATATCGAATGTCAAACTCACCAAGCTCAACCGCCCATTTCGCTGTTCGGCCAAAGAAATCGGCTCGACTGAAGACAGATCTGAGGGGGAATTCAGTGAGGACATTAATGGTATGACCTTGAAAGTAATGTTGTAGCTTCCTTAAGGCGATAAGTAGTTTTTAAGCCAGCTTCTCCAAGGGTAGGTACCGGGTCTTGGCATCTAGGAGAGTCTTGTTAACGTAGTACACCAGCCTCTATTCCTTTTCAACCTCGCTAATCAGTACTGCACTTACGGCGTGATCTGAGACTGCCAGATACAGGTACAGTTCTTCCCCTAGTTCTGGAGTGGACAGGAGAGGTGGTGTATTGAGATACTTCTTGATTCCTTGCAGTGCCTCGGTACATTCAGGACCTCATTCGAATGTAGCCTTTTTCCTTAACAGCTGAAAGAAAGGCTTCATTCGATCTGAAGACTTGCTAATAAACCAATTCAGGGCAGCTGCCATTCCGGCCAGCTTTTGTAGCTCCCTTAGCCTTTGTTGGTACTTCCAGCTCTTGTATTGTTTTGATTTGATCTGGATTTGCCTCAATTCCTCTGTGAGTCACCATGTACCCCAAGAACTTCCCTGTTCCTACCCTGAAAGCGTATTTCGAGGCATTGAGGCGAAGCTGATAGTTTTTCAGGATATTAAAAACTTCTGTCAGGTCTGTAAGGTGGTTTGTAGTAAGCTTTCTTTTCACTACCATGTCATCTATGTAAGCTTCCATAGTCCTTCCGAGTTGCTCCTTGAACATTCGAGTGATTATTCGCTAGTAGGTTGCTCCGGTATTCTTGAGGCCGAATGACATTACTTTATAGCAGTAGGTGCCTCTTGGAGTAATAAATGTTGTTTTCTCTTGATTTGGGCCGAACAATGGTATCTGGTGATAGCCGCTATAAGCGTCCAGAATGCTCATACGCTCATGTCTTGCTGTTGAGTCTACTAGTTGATCAATGCGAGGCAGAAGAAAGCTATTATTGGGACAAGCTCTGTTAAGGTAGGTAAATTCAACGCAGACTCTCCATTTTCTGTTCTTGTTTTTTACTACAACAGTGTTGGACAGCCTATGTGGGTATTGAATTTCTCAAATTTCCCCCGATGCTAAGAGCTTGTTGACCTCGGCAATTACTGTTTCGGTATGCTCAACTGAGGATCTTCAGTTTTTCTGCACAATGGGCCGAGCAGAAGGATTGATGTTGAGTTTATGGAAAGTAAAATCTAGATTCAATCTTGGAGTATCATATGCTGACCATATGAATACCTCCATATTTTCCCTCAGCAAATCCAGCAACTGAAGTTTCTCATCAGCGCCTAGTGAGGTACCGATAAGGAAATACTTTTCTGGATCATCTTCCTTCATTAGGACTTTTTCCAAATCCTCTACTATCTTCTCTGCTGGGGTTCCTCCGACATCCTCCAAGATTGCTTGTTTGGCTACTTTGACTGTCTGTACCTAATTGCAGAGTTGTTTAGCCTTCATGGCTACTATGAAGCAATGTTTTGATGCAACTTGGTCCCCTAAGATCTGCTCTACTCTGTGTTCCATTGGGAAGCGGATGAGTTGCTGGTAGGTTAAAGGGACTGCTTCTATTTGATGAATCCAAGGACAACCGAGTATGGCATTGTAAGGAGATGGTGTATTAATAACCAGGAATTCTATCTATAGGGTCTTTGTCCCAGCCACAACTGGCAACACTATCTTGCCAAGTGGCCATTCAGGCTGTGAATTAAAGCTGACCAATGGAGCCGCCGCTGGGGTGAGGTGCTGCTCAGAGAGACCAAGCTTTCTGAACAAGTCGTAATACAATATATCTGTTGCACTACCTTGATCTACCAGGACTCATTTTACATCAAATTGTTTCCTAATTCCCACAGTTATAATCAATGCATCAATATGTGGGTGCTAAATACCTTCTAAATCCTTCATAGCAAATGAAACAGTGCATAAGGGGGGCTTAGGTACTGTTCACACCTTTTTCGGCGCGGGCCCTACTGACATGACTTGCTGAATCTGCATAGCTTTTGTAATTTCTTCTTGGAGTGCCTCTTCGCGCTCGTGACTAGTTATACCATGAATTACGTTTATTACCAACTGAGGCAGATGCTCGATGTTCGGTTCTGGTAAAGGGTTCCCTTGTTCGGTCACCACTTTATCCCGATCAATGTAGCCTCGGAGGTGCCCAGCAACTACCAAGTTTTCCAGGTGTTGCTTCAATGCTTTGCAATTCTGAGTCATATGCCTCCTGTCTTGGTGATAGGTGCATCTGAGCTTCTGGTTGTACCGAGCTGGATCTTCCAACATTTTTGGCAGCCAAGTAAAGAATGGCTCTCTCTTGATTTTTTTTCATAATGCGATAGATTGATTTCTTCAATATAGTCATAACTGTTTTGTGGGATTTAAACTTATCTACTTTATTCACTTCGAGTCCTCGGTGTTCCCCTCGGTCTACTCTTCTTTTTTTCCGAGCTGTTTGTTCAATTAATGCTACCTCAATGGGGATCTGGTCATCTTCGAGGTGAGCGTACTATTCAATCTTGGCACGCAAATCCTTCAGTGCTGTGGGTGGGCGCTTGGTAAGTGATTGTCTCAGTTTGCTTTTTGGACGCAGACCGTGTTTAAAAGACGTTACAGCCATCTGTTCACTGCAAACGTTTTCCTCCAAATCATTATATTCTTTCCAATACCTTCTAGCATAATTACGCAGCATTTTCTCTTGTTTTTTTCGGAGACCGAACAAGGTGTCGAGCTCTTTTGGGATCTTAGTATTAGAGACGAATCTGGCCAAGAACTCTTTAGAGAGCTACTTCCAATCGTAAATCGATCCAGCGGGGAGACAATAGAACCATCGAAGTCCGAACTCTCCCAAGCTGAATGGAAAAACTTTGCACATCAGTGCCTTGTCTCGACTCCATAAGGACATCATCTGTCGATAATGGCTGATATGTATTAATGGGTCTGACTTTCCATTGTATGACGTGAACTTTGGTGGAGTGAATTTCTTGGGAGGTCTCATAGCTTCGATTTCTTGAGAGAAAGGAGAGGAGACAAGCCAATCCAATGCTCGGTGCTCTCTCTGATGGACAGTACGGTCAAGGAATTGAGCCTGATAATCTCACAATTGCTCATTTTGTCTGTTGCTGACCAACCAAGTACGAAGATCCTGAGGAGGATACTCTGTCTGCTGGCTGGCTATTTTTTTGCCTCTTAGCCCTTTTCCGGCGTAAGCCACAGGTGTAGCTGCTCGCTGCTTCACTTTGCACTAGGATTGGCTGACTTTGCTGCCCAGATTCATTTCTGGAGGCCTTCTTCATTGTTGGTTCCCGGGATAGGCTCCTCTGGCACAGATGAGAGGGCTCTGCATCGCCTATCATCCTTTTGAGTTGTGCTTTCAATTCCTATATCTCCATTCCCATGGAATCAATGATTTGATCTCTGCAATCCTTCTCCGATAGAAAATGGTATGAAGAATCTCCAGCCAAGGGTTGTCGATGCTCAATAGATTTGGGAGTCCGGTTATTGTTTCTGGTTTGTTCCTCCAGAACTATTGGCAGTGCCAAGCCTTTATCCTTTATCTTCTCCGTTTGTGGAGTCAATGCCGAGAGTGGAAGATCCTCAATTCCCATCACTGGAATCTCAGAGATGAGGCATTCCATGCTTACCGCACCAATTGTGCATACTGGATAACGTACTAGATGATTGTGGATCGGAACTCCGCACTTGATTGGACTATCCAGGAATCGATATCCTGCAACAATGAGCATTGTTAGAGCTGCCCGGCCAGAGTTGGCTGGATAACCCCTCTGGTATAGGAGTAAGTGATCAGAGAAGATAGAAGGTGCTCTCTAAGTGTAGAGAGTTGTGTTTAAGTGAGTATGGTCCGGCTTGGATCAGTTACCTTTAATGTGAGGTGAGTGTAGTTTATATAGAACTTCTTGCTTGTTGCCCAAGATGGTTTCATGGAGCTTCGGTGCTGTCAAGTTTCCTTTAGTATTGCTCAAGGTAGGGGGCCATCTAGTAGTTGATAAGGGATGTATATACTCATTGTAGTCGTGCTGATAACAAACCACATTCCCTTGATTAACCATTTCCGTAATTCTAGGTGATGGGAACCAGCTGAGGTGGCAAGTTGCACATGCATGCACTCACAATTTCTACATTTCTCTGATAGGTTCCTTTGGCTCGGTATCATCATGCCTTGGTTGGGTGTATTCTTCTGAGTTAGTTGGGTCAAGGGTGATGCTATCTTTGAGAAATCTTGCACGAAGCGTCGATAATAGCCAGCTAGACCTAAGAAACTTCGGATTTCTGACACATTAGTAGGTCGTGGCCAGTCCACGATTGTTGTGACTTTTTGGAGGTCAACCGAGATGCCATCTTTGTTAATGAAGTGACTGAGAAAGTGTACACTAGTAATCCAGAATTCGCATTTCTTCAACTTGGCATAAAGTTTGTGATCACGTAGTGTTTGTAGAACCGTTCACAAGTGCTGCTCATGGGCCTCTGGTGACTTGGAGTATATGAGGATGTCGTCAATGAAGATGATGACGAACTCATCAAGATAGGGTTTGAACACTCGGCTCATGAGGTCCGTGAAGGCTGCTAGAGCATTTGTGACACCAAAAGGCATGACAAGAAACTCGTAGTGCCCGTAACGGGTTCTGAAGATAGTCTTTTCGATACTTTTCGTTTTGACTTTTAGTTGATAGTAGCCAGAACGCAAGTCGATTTTGGAGAATAGTTGGGCGCCTTGAAGTTGATCGAACAAGTCATCGATTCGTGGTAGAGGGTACCGATTCTTGATGGTGACTTTGTTCAACTCCTGGTAATCGATGCATAATCTCATCATGCCATCCTTTTTCTTCACGAACAATACTGAAGCTCCCTAGGGTGAGGTACTAGGTCGAATGAAACCTTTGTCCAGTAGTTCCTGGAGTTGAGTCTTCGGTTCTTTTAATTTTGCCATCGACATGCGATAAGGAGCTTTTGATATTGGTTGTGTGCCAGGTTGGGTTTCAATGGTGAACTCAATTTCCCGATCAACCGGGATACTGAGTAGATCTTCAAGAAAAACATCTAGGAACTCTCGTACTACGGGAATCACATAAACGATAGGGGCCTCTTTTTGTGTATTGATCACATAACAAATATAACCACCACAACCCTTTCTTAGAAGTTGTTGGGCTGTCATGGAGGATATAATACAAAGAGTGTTGGAAACTTTAATCCCATCAAAGACAAGCTCGGGTTGGTTTGGTAACTTGAGGAAGACCTTTTTGGCTTTACAATCAATAGAGGCGTGGTTGGCAACCAGCCAATCCATACCTAAGATCATATCAAAGTTCCCAATACGGAGGGCAATTAAGTCTACATATAGGGTTTTGCCTTCTAAAGATATAGTACATGATCTATACACCTCAGCACTACAGGCAGAATTACTAGAAGGAAAAAACACAGATAATATATATCCTAAGGGTTCGAGTATTGATGCCAACTTGGCAGCAAAGTGTGATGCAACAAAAAAATGAGTTGACCCAAGGTCAATGAGGATGTGAGCTAAATGACCACAGATAGAAAGTGTACCTGACACAACGTTCTCGGTAACTTCTAACTTTCCAAGTACCAAAGCGAAAGCCCATCCTTGGTGTTTTTGGTCCATCCTCTCTCCTCCAAGTCCTGCGGGTTTTCTGACTAGGCCAGAGGGGCTGGCTGTAGGATTAGTCAGCTTTGGACACTGCCTCAGCAAATGGCCAACTTGACCGCATTTAAAACATGCTCCCCATGTCTCGATGGCATTGTCCCCAATGAGCCTTCCCACAAGTGGGACAAATTGGAATAGTGCCACCTCGGGGGTTGGTGAGACCTTGATGGCCTGAACTGGTTGTGCCCATATTCACCTTTTTGGGAGGCGCAACACCGGGTCTTCTGTTGTCTCTTTCCCATAATCGCTTCTTTTGGCTTGGTTCCCCGGAACGCGAGGCCTTAATCCCCTTTTCTACAATGTACGCCTGGTCTACCACTTCTACATAGGTTGGCAGTTTCAAAACCTCGAGCCTATCTTTAATTTCAGTATCCAATCCTGCTTCAAATTTTCTTACTTTTCGAGTTTTGGTGGGGATGACATATGTTGCAAACTGAGCGAGTTGTGTGAACTTGCTCTCGTATTCGGCCATCGTCATGGTTCCTTGCTTTAGATGTATAAATTCGGATGCCTTCTGTTCCCGCAATGAAGCTGGGAAGCATTTTTCGTAGAATACTTCCAAGAATCTTGCCCAAGTCGCAACTTCTTCTTTCTCCAGAGTGAGAAGCCACCATTCCTGTTCATTGTCTTTGAAAATGAAAGTGGCGAAAGTTACCTTCTGTCTTTCGGTGCAGGTTTTGTAGGGTGTGAAAAATCTTTTCCATGTCTTTAACCCAAGCGTCTGCTATCATTGGGTCTAGGCCGCCGGTAAATATGGTGGGTTTCAGATCCTGGAACTGTTTTATGGTAACCAGCTCTTCTCGTCGTTTCGACATCCCATTGTTGATGTTAATCTATAAGGCTTGTAAAAAGCTAGTAACCGCTCTTTCCATTATTCTTTCCATCGATTCAGTGCCACTAACTGATGACTCGCCTCCGTTACCATTATTGGTCATTCTACAAAGTAATAAACGTGGCATTACATTTACAACGCAACATATATGTAAGCATGTGTAACGCAATCTATATCTATATAAAATGCCAACTTTATAATTTTTTACAATTAACATTACATCTTTGTTTCAAAAATCAGAAAATGTTAGTGTCTCATCCCTGTGGTAAACAAAAACAAAAAGACAATAAAAAGGGATCAGAACACATCATGGTCAGCATACAAAAAAGGTTTTCTTTTACCAAATCTAGAGTGGTGGGTCAAATGGGCCAAACAACCATGGGAAATAGTGTTGCATAAAAAGCTCAAATTCCCATCCTAACTGGACTACACCAAAACACATCCACACTGCCTGGACTGTGAAAATGGGGACGAACTGTATGTATCCCAAAAATATTTGATCGACAATCCAGTCGGGTGTCTCGACATATGACAAGTCATTATTAAAGTCAACATTTTGAATATTAATTATTTCCAGTGGATTAGGGACAGTGGTGAAAATATAGCCCTTAGGGTACACGTTCCCCCTTCTGGCCACAAAATCTAGAGGTAGAGAGCCTATGATATAGTGCGGGCGGTCATGTCCTGGGGCAACGCCAAGGACACAAGTGGGTCCAAGAAAATGTCCGCGTGTATCGGCACGGCTTTGCCTCCATAGTAAATGTGGGACATCGGAAGGATCAGCCTGTATATAGATTGGCCGACCCATCAACTGGGCAAGGCCTGGATGCAGTCCTCTGATTATGTCCTCTGAATCTCCCCAACCCTCAGGTGAGGCAGGGGCGAGGTGCTCGGCTAAAATCTCATCTAAATTAATGGCCCCAAGCTCATCCTAAAACGCATCATCAAGGTTAATCTCTGACATTCCTACATCACCAGAATAAACGTGGGATTTTACACAAAAGGACTAATGTTGCGGATAAATATTTATTATTATTATTTTTTATTTTATTTTAATATGCTTATTTAGCTATATAGTTTTATTTATAGATTTATTTATAACTTTTCGAACTTCTTGATCAAATTAAAATAGCATTTTTTTTTTAACTATTGCTCTGATACCACCTTTATCACGACCCAACCCCAGGGGCTTAGAGTTGGAATCGCAACTTCCTAACTTATTCTATTTGTAGCAAATTAAACTGCACAAGCGGAAATAAAAATAATTAAATAGGAAATTACCTCGTTTTACTATTTTAATAAGAGAAAATACATCTATAGAGTTTTTATTATTTTATTATTCAGTGACTGGGACCGAGTAGAAACAAAAGGGAGCAAAAATATATTAAAAATAAATAAAAAAAAAAAGAAAAGAAAAGAAAGACAAAATAGTGGTTCAACATCAATCCACATGCGGGTTCTACTACGTGAGGTTACGGGTGTTCCTTACATCTCATCACCTGAAAGGGTAACAGCTATAAGCACACAACAGAGTGAGAAATATTATATCAAGAGTATAGGGAATACAAAATAACCATGGATAGTTAGTTAAGCTAAAATATTTACATAATTCAATTTGGTAAATAAATCATTTAAGTGGCAGAAACTGAAATACATAAATTATGTAAGCAAATAACCATTACCACGGTACGGTACAGAACAGAACAGAATAGAGGTCACAGAAGTGACAATCAGAATAGAGGTCAATGGATCCATGACAAACAGAGGACCATAAGGTGGCCAAATAGAGGCCCACAAGGTAACCAAACAAAAGCCAATGGTTATTTAAGTCCCCAAGGCGTAGGACTCCCATGGTGGTATTTACAAAATACAATTATTTATAAGGTCATTGTCAAATACTTTCTAAAATTTAAACAAACATATCCATGGGTTTCATTTTAAACAAATAGAGTTCAGAAAATAACTCACGTAATTAAAATATTAATATAATTTATAAAATATAACTTATATAAAATGAATTATGGTAAGTCAAAATATACGTAAAATATATTATGGTAACTCAAGGTATAATATAACTCACCTTAATATTGACCCTTAGCCTTTTCTTATTTATTTTTATTTTTTTCTTTTATGCTGTTTCCGAGGCTCCTTCTTTTCTTCTCCGATTTTTTTCTTCTTTGCTGATCCTAACTTCACAGAACCCTCCTTCCTATTTATACACATGGCTGGCTGGTGACGACTCACCCTTCCATGATGGCTCTACGTGATGAATCACTCCCTTCCCAAGCCTAGATGTACAGATGGCCCTATTTCATTTCCGTAGCCATATTTGCAAATATTTGCAAATCTATTCATTAACTGATGCTTAATTACGTGGAAATTATTTATTATATTTGTTTCACTACAAGAAAATACACTTTTGGCGACTAAATTTTTAGTCGCCAAAAGTCCTTTTTTAGTCGCCAAATGTCGAATTTTCACTTTTTCCAACTAAATATTTTAGTCGCCGGTTTTGTTGCCAATACATGGTCGCGAATACCTTTGGCGACTAAAAAACTGTTAGTCGCTAATAGACAGGCCTTCAGCGACTAAAGAATTTGTCGCCAATAGTCAATTCCATTTTTGGAAATTATACCTTTGGCGACTAAACTGTTAGTCGCCAATAGTTAATTTTTTTTTATTATTTATACATTTCCCGACTAAACCTTTCGTCGCCAATAGCCCAGCTTTCGGCGACCACTGACTTTAGTCGCTGAAAGCATTTTCAGAAAAAAAAAATTTTGCCTCCGCTACTACCAAGTTTCGAACCTATGACCACCAACTTCCCAACATTCTCAACCTTTACCAACACTCTCTCCCCACTACGCCACTACAACCTCACGCGAATATTAATGCAACATATATTATTTATATACTATATTCGCCGGTATTAATACAAAACTATATATATATAAATAATTATTTTTATTTAATGTATTTTATGTAAAAAATAAAGTATTTACTAAAAAAAAATATGAGAGCACTTTTGGCGACTAAATCTGAATTTTAGTCGCCAATTCTATGCTTTTTGGCTACTAAATGCTGCGTTGTCGCTAAAAACATTAATTTCCGCCCCAAAAAACTACTTCCGGCGACTAAACTTACTTTTCGTCGCCAAAACCTGCACTTTTGCCGACTAAACTCAGTTTTAGTCGCCAAATTGTCCACTTTAAGCTACTAAATGTTTTTTAGTAGCCAAAAACCTTTACTTTTGGCTACAAAAAATTTGTTTGTCGGTAAAACACCTATATTCGGCGACTAAAGTATTTTTTAGTCGCCAAAACCTATAGTTTTGGCTACTAAATGCTTTTAGTCGCCAAAAACCGTGCCTTTTAGCTACTAAAATTTTTGTAGTCGCTAAAACCCCTATATTCGGCGACTAAACTCCTTTAGTCGGCAAAAGTCATCAATTTTGGCGACTAAATCCATTTTAGTCGCCATTTGTGCAACTTTCAGCGACGAAAATCATTTTTTTAGTCGCCATTGGTGCTTTTTGTTGTAGTGTTTTATTTTACTTTTATTTATTTATTTATTATTTTTTACTTTAATTTGGTCTAACTAGTATTATAATTCTATATTTGTGTTAATTTAGCTCCAAATAATATTCCCTAATTAATCCCATATTTGATAACCCAATGCCAAATTAGATTTATATATTTATTTATTATTATTTATTTATTTAATAATATATCATCACGTACAACCATAATTATATTTAATTATAAATATTTATGTGGTATTTAATTAAACGTTCAGGGTGTCACATAAATTACTAATAGGTCTTACTTTTGAAACTTATTACCCATTAAATTCGATTGATAAATTTATCCTCTCTTGTTTTTATGAATAAATTTACAGTGATAAATTTATCAGTCAGGACCTGCAAGTAAATAAATCTAATTAATAGGACTGATTGATAAATGAAGTAAAATGGTGAACTAAATGCGAAAATAAATAATATTTTTTAATAAATAAATAAATAAACTAGTAGCATGTTTGGTTTCATAATTCAGAATGCACATTTCAGAAAATTGAAATTTTTTATTTTTACTGAATTTTTTATATATTTTAAGCAATTTTTTTAATTTTAGATACAACTAACATAAATACACTTAAAAATTATAATATTTGTGAATTTTTTTTAAAAAAAATTCATTAAATACCAAAAATACAACAAAAAAAATACAAAAAATCAATACATTTTTCGTATTCTTGTGTATTTATTGATTTTTTAAAGTATTTTTGTACAAATATTTTAATTTTTAAATACATCTAAGTAAGGTGCATCTAAAAAAGTAAAAAAAAAAAAAATTTGCTTAAAATTTTAAAAATATTTACTAAAAACAAAAAAGCACAAAAAATTAAGAAAAATTCAATTTTCAGAAAATTGAATTCAGAAAATTGAAACAAAACGCAGTGATATTTTAAATGGGTACTTACTTGTATCTCCTAATAAGTGGACTTATTATCTAATAGGTCCTATGGAAAAAATTTGTCAAAAAAAAGTCACTAATTGTAAGTTTTAGCAACAATTTATAAAAATCATAACAAAAAAAGTCACTAATTGTCAATTTTTAGCGACATATAAAAAATTGTCACAAAAAAACTATTTTTAGCGACAATTTTACCAAAACTTTTTTTCAATAGGACTTGATAGGAATTAAGTCTAACTATTAGGACCTATTAGTAATTTACCCTATTTTAAATGTGTTATTATTTTTATTTGAGACATTTACACACAAGTCGAATTTTATTTTATAAATTTATACTTTATTAAGTCTTTTAACTAAGATTTTTTAGGGAATTTTTTTTAACATCCCTAATATTATGATTTTAGAAGTTAAAGGACACCGAAAAAAATCGTTGTAGTTCAGGTCCCTAAAAAGGGGGCTCATATTGTTTCTAGTTTTTGGACTAAAATACCTACTCGTTCATCTTCTCTCTCTACAATCAACAGAGAAAAATGGTTTTCACTTTATCCGATGACTAATCTTCTACACGATCGAGTTCATCTTCTCCGCAATCAAGTTCATCATATGTCACGACCCTACCCTAGGGGCTTATGGCTGGAATCGCAACTTACTAATTAATTCTAATCTTAATAAATTAAGTGGTGCAGGCAGAGGCAAAATGGAAGTAAGAAAAAAATTAAACGCAAAAATTAAATTCATTCTATTATTTTGATAAAAGAAAATACATCTATAGGGCTTTTATTTTTATTTTTTATTATGCAGTGACCAGCCCTCAGTAAAAAGTAAATAAAAGGAATAAAAGGAAAAAAAAAAAACAAAATAATAGATCAACATCAATTCTTGTTCAGGTTCCACTACACGAGGTTACGGGTCTTCCTTATATCTCGTCACCTGAAAGGGTAATAGCAATAAGCACACAGCATAGTGAGAAATATTATGCCGAGAGTATAGGGAACACAAAATAACCATGGATAGTTAGTTAGGCTAAAATATTTACATGACTCAATTTGAATAAACAAATTATTCAAAGTGGTAGAAATTGGAATACAGAAATTATGTAAATAAATAACCATAACCACGGTACAGAACAAAATAGAACAGAGGTCACAAGAGTGACAGTTAGAACAGAGGTCAATGGATTTATGACAAATAGAAGACCACAAAGTGGCCAAACAGAGGCCAATGGTTATTTAAGTCTCCCAAGACATGGGACCCCCATAGTGGTACTTACAAAACATAATTGTTTATAAGGTCATAGTCAAATATTTTTTAAAATTTAAACAAACATATCTATGAGTTTCATTTTAAACAAATAGAGTTCAGAACTTAATCCACGTAATTGAAATATTAATATAATTTATAAAATATAACTTGTATAAAATAAATTATGGTAAGTCAAAACATATGTAAAATATATTATGTGACTCAAGGTATAATATAACTTACCTTAAGATTGAGTTTTACTAATTCCTTTCTATTTTCGTTGGTTTTCGGCCCTTCCCTTACTCTCTATTTTTTTTTTTTTGCTGATTATTTCTTTCTTTTTTCTTTTTTCTTTTTTTCCTTCTTTGTTTTTCCGTTTCTACTCACTTCATAGCACCTCCCCCTCCCCCCCTTTTTATACACATAACTTAGATGATGACCTATCCTATCTAATGGCCCTAAGGTGATGAATCACCTCCCTCCCTAATCCTAGGTGGTCCAGATGGCTCCCACTGCTTCGTCTCAGCATATTTGCAATCTTTGTAATTAATGGTACTTAATTTGCTTAGTTATATCTATATATGAAAATCTTCTCACATTAATTAGTGATTAACTTAACCCCCAAATAAATCTCTTCATCATATATTTGATAACCACAATGGCAAATTAATTTACATAGCGCACATAGCTTATTTATTTTATTATTTCCATTATTATTGTTCTTATTATTATTATTATTATTATTATTATTATTATTATTATTATTATTAATCGTGATTGGTTGTGGTATTAATTAAATATTTAAAGTGTCACATTTCTCCTCTCCTAAATAGAAGTTTGTCCCCAAACTTGACGTACCTTAATTTTCAAAGAGGTGTAGGTATTTAGCTGGCATTTGACTTTTCGTTTCTTACGTAACTTCTTCGATATGATGATTTCATCATAAGACTTTTACCAATGGTATGGTCTTGTTTCGGAGAATTTGATCACGACAATCGAGAATATGCACTGGTTACTCTTTATAAGAGAGATCCTCTTGAATTCTAGGTTCTCATAATCAACAACATGTTATGGATCTCAAAGATATCGTCGAAGCATTGAAACGTGAAACACATTGTGGACATTCGATAGTTCAGGTTGTAGTGCAAGGTGATAGGCTACAGGACCAATCCTTTCCAATATCTTGAATAGCCTGATGTAATGTAGGTTTAACTTTCCTCGCTTTCCAAATCGGATAACTCCTCTTGTTGGTGAGATCTTAAGGAACACATGATCTCCTATTTGAAATTCCAAGTCCATTCTCCGTATATCTGCATAGCTTTTTTGGCGGCTCTAAGCAGTGCGAATTCGCTGTTGGATTAGTTGGATTTTCTCACTTGTGACTTGTACGATCTCGGGGCCTAACAGTTTCCTGTCCTCGACTTCCGTCCAACACAAAGGTGATCAACATCTCCTTCCATACAGAGCTTCGTACGGTGCCATTCCAATGCTTGCTTGGTAGCTGTTGTTATAGGCGAATTCCACTAAAGTTAGGTGCTCATCCCAGTTACCTTTGAGGTCCAACACGCATACACGTAACATGTCTTCCAACGTTTGGATTGTTCTTTCGGATTACCCATCAGTTTGTGGGTGATAAGCAGTGCTAAACTTTAATGTGATTCCCAAAGCTTCTTGCAATTTGTTCCAGAAGTGAGACACAAAGCAGGGGTCTCAGTCAGACACGATTGAAACTTGGGTACCATGCAAATGAATAATTTCCTTGATGTATAAAGTGGCAAACTTCTTAAGGGAGTACATGATTTTGATTGGCAGAAAATGCGCCAACTTCGTCAATCGGTCTACTATTACCCATATTGCATCATTCTTCGAAAATGACTATGGTAGCCCGACCACGAAGTCCATACCCATTTCCATTCAGGAATATGGAGTGGTTGCAGCATTCCTGCAAGTCTCTGATGTTTTGCTTTAACACGCTGACAATATAGACATTTGGAGCCATGGCTTGCTATGTCTCTTTTCATTCCTGTCCACCAGTAGTGTTCCTTTATATCACGGTACATCTTTTTGTTGCTAGGGTGGACTGTAAATCTCGAGCTATGAGCTTCCATCAATATCTTCTTCTTGAGTTCCGGAATGTCGAGTACGCAAATTCGATTTTGAAATATTAGTATCCCATTGCTTATAGTGAAATCAGGATTAGGCGTACTCCTTTGCTCCTCGTACTTTCTCTTCAAAAGTTTATCTTCACATTGGTGCGCTTTAATTTCTTTAATCAATACGGGTTCCACAGTTATATTGACGAGCAGTCCATTGACCTTGCGGGAAACGAGAGTATATGCCAAACTTTTGGTCATCTTTCGGCTCAGTGCGTCTGCCACCATGTTAGCTTTGCCTAGATGGTGATGGATTTCTACATCATAGTCTTTCATAAATTCTAGCCACCGTCGTTGCCTCATATTCAGTTCCTTTTGTGTGAACAAATATTTAAGACTCTTGTGATTAGTGTAAATTTCGCAAGTTGCACCGTAGAGATAATAACACCAGAGCTTGAGGGCGAAAACCACCGCAGCTAATTCTAGATCATGAGTTGGGTAGTTTTTCTCATGAGTCTTTAGTTGGCATGAGACATAAGCGATGACTTTTCCATTTTGCATAAGAACACAAACCAAACCATTGTATGAGGCATCACTATAAATTACGAACCCATCTGCTCCTGTAGGGAGTGCTAGTATAAGAGCTGACACAAGTCGATTTTTAATTGTTGAAAGTAATGCTCTTGTTTTTCAGTCCATTCAAAAGGTGTGTTCTTCTGAGTTAGCTAGGTTAAGGGTGATGCTATCTTTAATAAATCTTGCATGAAACATCAGTAATAGCCAGCTAGACCCAAGGAACTTCGAATTTCTGACACATTAGTAGGTCGTGGCTAGTCCACCATTGCTGCAACTTTTTGGGGTTCAATCGAGATGCCATCTTTGTTAATGACGTAACCGAGGAAGTGTACACTAGTGATCCAGAATTCGCATTTCTTCAACTTGGCATAAAGTTTGTGATCACGTAGTGTTTGTAGAACCGTTCGCAAGTGTTGCTCATGGTCTTCTGGTGACTTGGAGTATATAAGAATGTCGTCAATGAAGACGATGACAAACTCATCAAGATAGGGTTTAAACACTCGATTCATGAGGTCCATGAAAGCTGTTGGGGCATTTGTGACGCCAAATGACATGACGAGAAACTCGCAGTGCCCGTAACGGGTTCTGAAGACAGTCTTTTCGATGCTTTCCATTTTGACTTTTAATTGATGGTAGCCAGAACGCAAGTCAATTTTCGAAAATACTTGGGCGCCTTGTAGTTGATCGAACAAGTCATCGATTCATAGCAAGGGGTACCAATTCTTGATGGTGACTTTGTTCAACTCCCGGTAATCAACATATAACCTCATCGTGCCATCTTTTTTCTTTACGAATAGTACTGGAGCTCCCCAGGGTGATGTACTAGGTCGAATGAAACCTTTGTCCAGGAATTCCTGGAGTTGAGTTTTCAGTTCTTTCAATTCCGTCATTGATATGCGGTAAGGGGCTTTTGATACTAGTTGGGTACCAGGTTGAGTTTCAGTGGTAAATTCGATTTGCCGGTCAACCAGGGTACCAGGTAGATCTTCAGGAAAAACATCCTGGAATTCTCATACTACGGGAATTGCATCAACAGTAGATGCCTCTTTTTGTGTGTCAAAAACATGACAAATATAACTACCACAACCCTTTCTTAGAAGTCGTTGGGCTGTCATGGAGGATATAATAAAGAGAGGGTTCGAAACTCCAGTCCCATCAAAGACAAGCTCGAGTTAGTTTGGTAACCTAAAGGAGACCTTTTTGGCTTTACAATCAAAAGTGTCGTGGTTGACAGCCAGCCAATCCATACCTAAGATCACATCAAAGTTCCTAATGCGGAGGGTAATCAAGTCTACGTATAAGGTTTTGCCTTTTAGGGATATAGCACAAGATTTGTATACATCAGCACTAAGGGCAGAATTACCAGAAGGAAAAGACACAGACAATATATATCCTAAGGGTTCAAGTGTTGATGCTAGCTTGGCAGCAAAGTGTGGTGCAACAAAAAAATGAGTTGACCCAGAGTCAATGAAGACATGAGCTAAATGACCACAGACAGAAAGTGTACCTGACACAATGTTTTCGGTAACTTCTGGTTTTCTAGGTACTAAAGCAAAAGCCCTTACTTAGCGTTTTTAGTCCTTCCTCTCTTCTCCAGGTCCTACGGGTTTTCTAACTGGACCAGAGGGGCTGGCTGTAGGATTGGTCAGCTTTGGACAATCCCTCAGCAAGTGGCCAACTTGACTGCATTTAAAGCATGCTCCCGTGTCTCGATGGCATGGTCTCCAATGAGCCTTTCCACAAGTAGGACAAATTAGAATAGTGCCACCTTGAGGGTTAGTAGGACCTTGATTGCCTGAACTGGTTGTGCCCGTATTCACCTTTTTGGGAGGCGCAACACTGGCTTTTCTGTTGTCTCTTTCCCAAAATCATTTTTTTTTTTTGGCTTGGTTCCCCGAAACGCGAGGCTTTAATCCCCTTTTCTGCAATGTACGCCCGGTCTACCACTTCTGCATAGGTTGGCAATTTCAAAACCTCAAGCCTATCTTTGATTTCAGCATCCAATCCTGCTTTAAATTTTTTTGCTTTTTGAGTTTTGGTAAGATGACATATGTCGCAAACCAAGCGAGTTGTGTAAACTTGCTCTTGTATTCGGCCACCGTCATAGTTCCTTACTTTAGATGTATGAATTCCGACGCCTTCTATTCCCGCAACGAATCTGGAAAGTATTTTGCATAGAACACTTTTAAGAATCTTGCCCAAGCCACAATTTCTTCTTTCTCTAGGGTGAGAAGCCACTATTCCTGTGCATCATCTTTAAAGGTGAAAGTGGCGAAAGTAACCTTCTGTCTTTCAATGCAGGGTAGGGCGCAAAAAATCTTTTCTATGTCTTTAACCCAATCGTGGTGGGTTGCCGATAAATGTGGTGGGTTTCAAATCCTGGAACTGTTTTATGGTAACCGGCTCTTCTCGCCTTTCCGGCATCCCATTGTTGATATTAGTCTGCAAGGCTTGCAAAAAGCTAGTAACCGCTCTTTCCATGATTCTTTCCATCGATTCAGTGCCACTGACTGATGACTCGTTTCCGTTACCATTATTGGCCATTCTACAAAGTAATAAACGAGGCATTACATCCATAACGCCGCATATATATATATATATAAACATATATAGTGCAATATATATAAAATACCAACTTTAGTATTTTTACAATTAATATTACATCTTATTCAAAAGTCAAAATATGTTAGTGTCTTATTCCTGTGATACGACAAAAAAAAACAACAAAAAAAGGGATTAGAACACATCATGGTTAGCGTACAAAGAGGTTTTCTTTTACTAAATCTAGAGTGGTGGATCAAACGGGTCAAACAACCACGAGAAGTAATGTTACATAAAAAGCTCAAATTCCCATCCTAACTGGACTACACCAAAACATGTCCACGCTGCCTGGACTGTGAAAATGGGGACGGATTGTATGTATTCCAAAAACGCTCGATCAACAATCCAACCATGTGTCTCGATATATAATAGATCATTACTAAAATCAACATTTTGAATATTAATAATTTCCAACAGGTTAGGGACAATGGTAAAAATGTAGTCCTTGGGGTATACATTTTCCCTTCTTGCCACAAAATCTGGGGGCAAAGGGCCTACGATGTAGTGCAGGCGGTCATATTTCGGGGCAATGCCAAGGATACGAGTGGGTTCGAGAAAGTGTCCGCGCGTATAGGCACGGCTCTGCCTCCATAGTAAGTATGAGACATCAGTAGGATCAGTCTGTATATAGATTAGCCGACCCATCAATTAGGCAAGGCCTGGATGTAGTCTCCTAAGTATATTCTCTGAGTTTCCCTATCCTTCAAGTGAGGCGGGGGTGGGGTGCTCTGCTAAAATATCATCCAAATTAATGGCCCTGAGCTCCTCCCAAAATGCCTTATCAAGGTTAAACTCGGACATTTTTATATCACTAGAATAAATGTGAGATTTTGCATAAAAGGACTAACGTCGCAGATAAATATTTATTATTTATTTTATTATGTGTATCTAGCTATATAGTTTTATTTTTAGTTTTATTTATAACTTTTCACACTTTCTGATCAAATTAAAATAGCTTTTTTTTTTTTTTTGAATGAACAATTGCTCTGATACCACCTTTGTCACGACCCAACCCTAGGGGCTTAGGGTTGGAATTGCGACTTACTAATTAATTCTAATTTTAATAAATTAAGTGGTGCAGGCAGAGGCAAAATAGAAGCAAGAAAAAAATTAAACGCAAAAATTAATTTCATTCTATTATTTTGATAAAAGAAAATACATCTATAGGGCTTTTATTTATTTTTTTATTATGTAATGACTGGCCCTCAGTAAAAAATAATCCTCAGTAAAAAATAATAATAAAAGGAAGAAAAGGAAGAAAAGGAAAAAAAAAAAAAACAAAATAATGGATCAGCATCAATTCTTGTTTAGGTTCTACTACATGATGTTACGGGTCTTCCTTACATCTCGTCACCTGAAAGGGTAACAGTTATAAGTATACAGCAAAGTGAGAAATATTATGCTGAGAGTATAGGGAACACAAAATAACCATGGATAGTTAGTTAGGCTAAAATATTTACATAACTTAATTTGAATAAACAAATTATTCAAAGTGGTAGAAACTAGAATACAGAAATTATGTAAATAAATAACCATAACCACGGTACATAACAAAATAGAGCAGAGGTCACAAGAGTGATAGTCAGAACAAAGGTCAATAGATCCATGACAAACAGAAGACCACAAAGTGGCCAAACAGAGGTCAATGGTTATTTAAGTCCCCCAAGGCGTGGGACTCCCATGGTGGTACTTATAAAACATAATTGTTTATACGGTCATAGTCAAATATTTTCTAAAATTTAAACAAACATATTCATGAGTTTCATTTTAAACAAATAGAGTTAAAAAATTAATCCATGTAATTGAAATATTAATATAATTTATAAAATATAACTTGTATAAAATAAATTATGGTAAGTCAAATATACATAAAATATATTATGGTGACTCAAGGTATAATATAACTCACCTTAAGATTGAGTCTTAGTAATTCCTTTCTATTTCCGTTGGTTTTCGGCCCTTCCCTTGCTCTCTAATTTTTATTTTCTTTTATTTTATTTATTTATTTTTTTTGCTGATTCTTTCTTTCTTCTTCTTCTTCTTCTTTTTTTTTTTTTTTTTTTCGTTTGTACTCACTTCATAGCACCTCCCCCTTTTTTATACACATAACTCATCCTATCTAATGGCCCTAAGGTGATGACTCACCTCCCCTCCCTAATCCTAGGTGGTCCAGATGGCTCCCACTCCTTCATCTCAGCATATTTGCAATCTTTGTAATTAATGATACTTAATTTGCTTAATTATATCTATACATGCCAATCTTCTTACATTAATTAGTGATTAACTTAGCTCCCAAATAAATCTCTTCATCATATATTTGATAACCACAATGGCAAATTAATTTACATAGCGCGTATAGCTTATTTATTTTATTATTTCCATTATTATTGTTCTTTTTAGTATTATTATTAATCATGGTTGGTTGTGGTATTAATTAAATATTTAAGGTGTCACATCATATTCACAATTGATAGAGAAAATCTATGTCATTCTCCATGATCGACAATGAGAATCTTTGCCATTCTTCATCCAGCTTCTTAATTTCTCTGATGCATTTTCATCTTTGATCTCAGTTCATTTTCATCTTCATCTCAGTTCGGAATTAGGGTTTCATCCTCACCACTTCACTCTGGTAAGTTTTTCAATTCCTTAACTTAGAGTTGATTGTATTTTATATTCAACCTTAGTGAAATTAGGGTTTCAATTTCATAATAATGGTTATTCATTACAATGTGATAATTGCGATTGATTATCTCAAAACCTAGGCCAAATTTCTATGTAATGGCCAGAGAAATTTGTAAAAATGAAATTCCTCTGTCATTTTAGTGAAAATTTGTAAAAGCATCAGAACCTTATTTTATTTGATTTTCCCTAGCTACAACCCTAGGCCAAATTTCTCTGTCTTTTATGGACAAATTTGTGAAAGTATCACTTCTGGATCAGCTGATTTTGTTTGCTTAAAAACCTTGGTCAAATTTCTATGTGATGGTCAGAGGAATTTGTAAAAATGAAATTTCTTTACCATTTTAGAGAAATTTGTGAAAATATCAAAATATTACACTTGCCCCTTGAGATACTCTAGCAATGTCGAGTTTCTCTGGCCATCACACACTTATGTAATACTCTATCGTGCACTTGAGTTTCACTAGCCACATTACACTTGCCCCTTGAGATACGAAAGTTCTCTGATCATCACACACTTACTTAGTACATTCTTGTGCATTTGAATTTATCTAAGTGTGTGTTTGTGCGTGTGTGTTTTGAATTTCACTGTCCACTTCCCCTTGAGATATGAAATTTCTCCGTCCATCACATATTTGCTTAGTTCTCTCTTGTGCATATGTGTCTATGTGTGTAATTTCTATGACTATGTTGATTTTCTATATGTCATATTTATTTTCTCTATGTTTGTTCATATATGCATGTATGCGTGTGTGAAATTTCTATGCCCAACACACACTTTCTACCCTCTTGTGCATTTGATTATCACTAGCCATAATACACTCCGCTTGATCGATAGAATTTCTCTGGCATGTTCATTTTCTCTAGCCATCACACACTTGCTTAGTGCTCGCTTGTGAATATTTGTCTATTTGTGTAATTTCTGTGGCCATGTTGATTTTCTCTATGTTTGTTCATGTTGATTTTTTATGAAATTTCTCTGCCCAACACAGACTTTTACCCTCTTGCATATTTGACTTTCTCTAGCATGTTAATTGATAGTTATATGTTTTCATTGTATAGAAAATGGAAAAAAAGAAAGAGGACATCTCAATCTAGCAATTTTGAGCTCAAATCAAAAGACAACACACCCAGAAAAAGAGAGTTATAAGCTTAAATTGATGTCAAAAGGCAATAGAACCACCCGTCAAGCTGTCAAAGAAAAATTGTCAACAAAAGAAGCCAAATTGATGGGAACAGAGCTCATAGAAAGATTTGCAACTAAAGTGGATAGATCATGGACAGAACCAATTGAAAATACTAGAAGAAGACCTAAAAGTAGTTAAAGAACCAAAAATAGTCAAAGAAAACCCCAAAAAAGACAAATGAATTATATCATAGGAAAAAATTTGCAAATTTTTGTAATCATATAAACATTAGTTTGTAAATCTTGTACATTGCATTAGTAAATGACCCATGTAATTAGGAATTGTTATTATATTTTCTTTGATATATTGAAGGAAAACTCATGTAAATTTCTTTAGTATGAATCAATTTTCAAAATTTCACTAGCATGAACAATGTACACAGAGAAAATTCTATTCATAGAGAAATTCCTCTATGGCATGGCTTGACCATTTTTCATGGCATTGAATGCTTTGCAAAACAGTGTGTTATAGAGTTGACTCTATCTAAGTTTGGGCAAATTAAATGTGATAGATAAAAGTTACCAAAATCACAGAAATTTCTCCGTGATTGTACCTAAGCTACCAGAATTTCTGTGGTATGAAATTACAAGAATTCTAGTAAGAAATTTCTCTAGTATAAAGTTACCAGAATTTCACAGAGAGAAATTTCTCTGGTATGAAAAATTTTACAGAGAAAGTCTTCTTTAAGAACAATTAACAAGAATACAAGGTATATAAAGAAATTCTATTCATAGAGAAATTCTTCTCTATTAACCAACATCGAAATATGTAACAAAAATTCTTCTAATATCCTCAACTTATCGCAATCACGTCACATCCAAAATAAATAAATAAAAAGAAGTATTATTCAATCAATAAAATGTATCAATGCAATGGAAAATGTAATGTAAACATTTAAAAAATATGAATATCTTCAACTATTAACTAAAGGTTCTTTGCATGTCCTCTTATTATGGCAACCAATACTCACACATTGACTACACTTCAACGCCCTTTTGAACTCTCCACTAAAAGCAATTATGTTCGTCTTCGGCTTACCAACTGGCCTCTTACTCGATGGTGATAAAATCATAGCATTAGCAATGCTAAAATCAGGTTTCCCAACAGTTGAAGCTGGGCCAATTCAAAATGAGTATGCTTGACGATATATATCAACATTCATGACAATAGTATCATTCTCATATTTGCACAACAACACTGACATATTCATTTAAACTACACACACACAACAACAACAACAACAAAAAAACCACATAAAAATCAACTTGCTCAATTTAGATAAATTTCAAAAAACACATAAAAAGCACAACAGGGAAATAAAAGATTACAAACTTATAATTGATAAACATGTTGAACTCTCCACTAGAAGCAATAATAAATTTATAATTTTCTCTGGAATACAATAGCAAACTTATAATTTTCTTTGGACAAATAAAAGTCTAGAGAAATTTCTAGACTTAAATTCACTTTGAAGATCACAAAAACAAGAACACATTCACATCAAAAATACAAAATTCTAACTATTCCACCAAAATGCAGAGAAAAACACAGTGCAAATTTGATTTGCTCACAAAACATTCAATTAATTTCCAAATCCGATATCTAATCCACAGAAAATTAAAAATCAAAAAAATAACAAACTTATAATGACATGCCCATATAAAATTATAATTTTCTTTGGATTATAATAACAAACTTATATTTTCTCTGGACTACAAATAACAGACCAGAGAAATTTACAAACTTATAATTGATAAGCGTGTTGAACTCTCTACTAGAAGCAATAACAGAGAACGAATAATAACAGAGAACGAACAATGCAACACCTGATTCATCAATAATAGAGAATGAACAATCAAAAATAATAATTTAGTGATTGAAAAAAACATACTTGATTCAACTCCAATGCAAATCGAAATCAATCAAAGCAAAACAATACAACACCTTCACGATCAGAAATCAACTCCACTACAATACCGAACAACGAACAGAATCAAAACAACGAACAAAATCAAACCACCTCAAAGTGAACTTCACTAGAACAACAAACACAATCAAAACAAAAACCTAATTCAAAATGCACTCGAAAACATAAGCAACAACTCGACGATTAGAGCAATTTCCATCGAAATCAACTCCAGAATAACACCTTGACAATCAGAGCAATCTCCATCGAATTCGGAATCTCTACCCAATCTCCTATAAAATAGCAACAAAATCTTCAATTTTCCAAAATCCAAATCAACGTATCTTATAAAGGAGGGCAGATTAGGTATTTTACAAACATAAGATACGGTTGAGAGACCTTAGGTAAAAGAAAATATTATTGTGGACCTCTTCTACTACCCATAGTTGGAAAGGATGTTAGACAATTTTTTTTGATTTTCTAGACTTTTAAGTCATTAAATTTTTAATATTGAAATTACTCTTTAAATAATGATTGTTTATCATTTGTGATTATCTATAAAGGAGCATGATCATGTAATATTTATTTTAATTTTAAAAAATTTAAAACATCGTAATTTTTTTAATATTTATTTGTTTTTAATAAAATTTGTATTTTTAAAATCAACGCAATGAGATTTCTAAAACAAGAATAATATGAAATATAAAATTATATTAAAAAAAAATATTATAAATTTACAATCTAGACCATTTTTAATAATAAGTCTTCATAATAAAAAATTTATTATAAATTTACAGTCTAGACCATTTTTAATAATAAGTCTTCATTATAAAATATATAGAGTTGATTGAGTTAACTGAGAGAAAATTTCATACAAAATTGAAAAAAAATACTTAAAATGAGAAAATTAAATTAAAAAATTATAAATTTTATTAAAAAATTTTTAATTTTTGAAATAATAAAATAAATATAAATGTCACATCAGCATTGTCCACTTTTTTTTTTTTAGATTAGGGAGAAAATTTTTATTGCAAAACTAATAAAAGATTGGATCAATCTAGTATAGCATCACAAGATTCCAAAAAGGGATAAATAACCTCCTTAAAATGAATGATCCAAGTCTTTATAAAGGAGGAGAAAAAACCTAGCAAAAGAGGGAACAAACCTGGGGATGGCAATTTAAACCCGACCCGACGGGGACCCGATCACTCAACCCCGATTAGAACTGGTTTTTCCTAAAAATTACCACCCATAGGGTTGGGGATGGTATTGAAAATTGAATCCAAGACGGTTTTCGGGCTAGGAACGGGGATAGGTTCCCCCGGCCTCGGCTCGGCTCCGTCCCCGCCTCGAATTATCCCCGCAAAATTCCCCGAATATTCCCTATATATATATGTTTGAGTCTACCTCTCTCACTCACATTTATTTCATTTCTTTTAGCTTCTCTCTCTCTCTCTCTCTCTCTCTATGTAGTTGCTCTCACGACGTCAGTGGCGATCTCTCTCCTCCCATCACCGCTGATTGTCGTCGTCCCTCTATCGCCGCTGTCCCTCATTCCCATTACCGCTGTCCGCTGTCCCTTCTCCTTATCAGCGCTGTCCTCCTCCCCATCGCCGTTGTCCCTCATCCCCATCACCTCTGTTCGTCCTCTCTATCACCGCTGTCCCTCCTTACATCACATCAGAGTTTTGTCGCCTCTCCATCGTCGTCGATTGTCGTCTTCTCTCTCCCTCTAAATGTGTTAGATTTTTTATTTTTTATATTTCAACTCAAATCTGTTCGATCTGTTAAATATATATGTTAAATTTGGTGTTGAATATATATTTGAGCTCAGAGCTCAGGTCTGTTGAATATACATTTGAGCTCAGAGTTCTGTTGTTGTTGATGATGATGATGACCAAATATGATTGTTGTTGTTGTTGATGAATATATATGTTGAATCTCTATTGTTGAATATGTGTTTGTTGTTGTTTTTTTTTTTATTTTGGTCGGGGAGTTTTCGGGGTCGGGGAAACCCGATCCCCGTTAGGGGGCGAGGGTGGGAGTAGGGGCGGTGATAGGCTCCCAGTCGAGGATCGGGGCAAGGGACGGGAGAATTTCTACCATCGGGGATTGGGGACGGAGAGTGTGATCCCCAATCCCACCCCGGCCCGTTGCTATTCCTACATTGTTCACTTGAGCTAGGAGAAGTTATCTAGGGTTGTTGGGCCATGGTCAAGTGATGCCCAAAAGAGACGTGATTGGTGGAGAGAGTGAACCCACAATTTTGTGTTGGGTGAGGCATAATGTTTGGTAGTTAGTGAATAATATTATCATGTGATACACTTGAAACATTTAATAATTTTTTCTTTGCACTTAACAAATTGACACTTTTCAATTTCTTTCATTTTTACAAAAGTAAAACAATTATATATAATAAAAAAAAGGGTTTGGTTATGGTGTGCAACTTATACCTTACACCTTACACTTACACCTTTTGTGAAAAATTAAACCTTACACTTACACCTTTTTTGAGGTTGCACACCATATGCAACCCACCTACACCTTACACCTTACACTTACACCTTATACTTATACTTACACCTTACACTTACACTTACACTTTTTGTGTAAGTGGCACATGGTATGCAATTGCACATTTAAGAAAAGTCCTAAAAAAAAATTGCAAATAGAACTTTATCAATTAAAAATAATGAAGCAAAACTTAGAGATTGTTTAGGATGATTTTAAAAAATGTACTTTTTAAATTTTTCAAAAAGATATACAGAAAAATAAAAAAATAATTTAACCCAAAAAAATATTAAAAAAATAAATAAATATACTTTTATAATGCACCCCATACAATCCCTTAACAAAACAGCAACGTTACAAATAAGATTTTTAAATAATTATCAATTTCTATGTTTAATTATAAAAAAAAAAAAGAGGGATCGATCACTCAACTGCTGAAATCATTCCTTTATCTTCTCTTCTCGTTTCCTTTCCTTCCTTCCTACCCTTCTCATTTCCTTTCCTTCCTACCTACCTACCTACCTACCTACCTACCCTTCCCATCCTTTCCCTTCCATTCCGGGGCTGGCTGGCTGGCTAAAAAAAAATAGCTAATTTTTTTTTTAAAAAAAATCACATTATATACATTAATTAATTTTTTCTCATTCAATTAAAAAAATTATTTCAAACACTTCACTTTTCTCACCTTATAAAAAAATTTAAAAATAGTCAATGATTAAATAAAATAATTATAAAAATAAAATTTGTGTCATAAACAAAAAAATATTTTAGAACTCTTAATTTTTTTAAAAGACATTTTTTAAGACAACACTTTACAACTAACTAAATAAAATTATTACAATTAAGTATTAAATGAAATGATTATAAAAAAAAAATTATGCCATGCACAAAAAAAAAAAAAAAATTTGAGCTACTGATATCATTATTATTATTATTTTTAAAAAAATTTAGACAACATATTAAAGTAACAAAAAAAAAAAATTTACAATTAAATATTAAATTAAATTATTATAAAAATAAATACAATCACTATTTATATATTTTTGAGACGTGGACCAATAAGTCCTATATTTTAGACTTGTAATCCATACAGTCTCATTTTTATTTTTTTTTTGTGATCCATTCAGTCTTTTTGGATGTATTATGACTCATTTGCCCGCCACATTGGAGTGTCACATTTACAAAAAGTACACTACAGAGTTTTTTAATATCTGTTGGCTTTTTGGCTTTTCGAAGGATAGTTTTGTAAATGCGAGCGTGCCAGCAAGGATCAATCAGTCCTTACAGAAATTATAATTGCCAACCAATTTATCAGACGATTGTGTTTTTTAGTTCTTTCAGCCTCAATGAAGAGGACTTTTACTGGTGGCTTGACTTAGGAGAAATTAAGAAAGATAACAAGCAATATGAAGAACAATCGCAGTATTTCATTAAAAATGAACACTTACAATAGTCCAAACTCAGCCTCGAAGAGGTTTACAGCAACAGTCTACTTGAATCTACTTGAAACTACTCCTAGGAATCGAAGTGCAGTGCAGATATTTAAAGGACAAGTATTTAAAGTGCAGGTATTTAAAGTGCAGGAAATGTAAAACTGGGAAAGAAAATATAAAGTAAATGACTGGTTTGTATGATCTGAGTCTGGGGGTTTTTTCTGGGGACTTCCTTGCTATTTATACTTGTCAAGGATGACCTTCGAACTGCACTTCAAACCGTCGAACTGCTCCTCCATGCTTGCTGATCATGCTGCCTTAGAAGTAGTTCCACTACGCCATCACTTGCAGTTAAACTTCCCTCTTATATTTGAATTTGAATATGAGTAACCGTTGAGGCCACGTCATCTTTCGTTTCTTTATTGATCTGGTGCTACTCGGATCACGTGAGAACCAATTGTCATCGCCACGTGTACGATCAGGATTGAAGATATGAATCATCTTCCCATAATACCCTTATTCTGCCACGTGTCGAATTGTTATTGGCTTTTACAAAATATATAGCCAACATTACCCCCCGCACTAATATACCCAATACTTGGTGATATTAGTGGATTAAAAACTTTTCCCGCGTTTTTGGAATGTGCACGGAATCCACTTTCGGGAAACATAACCGTCACCCATTTGGTGATCATTAGCATTAACTCTCAAATTATTGAATATTTCAATATCTTTAGCATCCGAACGGATTATGGCTCAATCAACTTCTCATTCTACTGATCAAGCATACGAAGAGCCATTGAGTAATGCTGTTTCCCCTCGAAAGAATCTTCACGCATTCATTAGCCATCTTTATCCGCCCTTCCATATTCAGGTTGTGGAGGCTTTTGCGAATTATCAAGCTTTGGATTATGCGCATATTGCCATTAACCCTTCGATTCACAACTCCGTAAATACAAGAAGTTCTTCCTCTAGCATCCCTTTGTACTTTGAACAAACTACCCTCAAATCTTTGCTTCGATAAGTTACAAATATGGATTCGGGAAGTTCTTCTTTGCACACCTTTGCATGGGATGAAGCTATAACTTCTTCATCGTCTGGGACTTCTAGTTGGACAAACTGGTCGTCCTCTGAGACTTATGATGTAAGGGAGCGCATCAACCATCATTTTGTTGAGTTTACTGATCCCTTGGAGTTTCCTTCCTTCGCTCGAAGTTCAGTAGTCTACCCTTACGTGCCCATTGATTTTTGACGTAATTTAGAAGAAAATCTGCTCGTGGCCTGGTACACCTCATCCATGCCTACAAAGATAATGCATCCTACCCGGCGCCCGGAAGAAGCACAAGGATACAGTCCTTCATTCTTAGCCAAGAAGGCGAAGATTTGTTCTTCTGATTGGCTTGATTACATTAATGCATTTGTTCCTTCCACTCCCACGCCATCTCTTACAATAGAGGCATCCACACCTTCTTCTTCATCTTCTGAATTTGAAGCCTCTACTCCTTCTTCTCCTCCCGCTCTTTCCTGGATAGAGAAACTAAGGCTTGCTCTTCCAATGGACAGAGTCTTTTCACCTTACAACCCTCCATTATCCCCTTCTCCAACTGAGCGGAAACAAGCTCAACTTCTGCTAGCGGCTTTCTCTCACTTGCCTTTCAATGTTCTTGAGGATGATACCCCTCTCAAGAACTTTCAATGGGCTTGTGATATTTTGACCAGGGGCCATATCCTTAACCCCATCGCCCAAGCAGAACTTTACCTATTTCTGGACCAACTTCCAGTGCTTCTCCACTGGCATCGAAATTCTCTGGTTGCTACGCAATCTTTGGATCAACTCTCATCCCTACGAATTCATGCTCAATACGAAGCAGAGAACTTCCTCGAAGAGTTCGATGACTTCAAAAATAAAGAATCTGCGTATTGGGACGATTTGGTTATAGATGAGCTGGAACAAACACTGAGGGAGGAAGCTTTCGAAATAAAGGCTGAAGAGCTCTATTATGAAGTAAGAGCACATCAGCTTATGCAGCCAACATTAGAGGAGATAGAGGAAATAATAAAGAAAGAACAAAAATTTATTGATCATTGTTGGATGAAATTCCATGACCTTGTTATTTATTCTATTCCTTATTTTTATGAGCTAGAATTCGTACCCAGATAGGGTCACTTGATGTAACTGTTTTGGCTTTAGTACAAACAAAGTCTTTTTACATTTGTCATTGTTTGATTTTGTTCCTTTTTGTCTTTAAAAGCCAACCCATAGCTTCGAATTAAACAATCTCATCCTTCGAATCTGGATTTAATTGTCTAATGAAACGCTAAAAGAGCCAACATGTCAGTTTATGGGGTGTTGTTGACAATTCTGGCTGTTATTACCTGGAATCAATGCTCTGAACTTATTAACATTACCCTTCAGAACTAACTATAGCCAATATATGATCATGGTTAATGTAACCAATCAATTTCAAATTAACTAGTTTGCCTCGAAGAGTAATCCACATTGTTCTGGTTCAAAAGCAATTCCTCTTTTTATATGTAATAAAACCAAATATTGGTTTCAATGCGTCGAACAGTGCTCCTCATCCCTCAAAGGATCCGAAGACCTGCTTTGAAGGTCATTACTTTGATAAACGGGCCCTAAAACCCCTTGAAGTAGACCAATACTCGAACAGTCCAATGTATTCGAACATGAGTACGCTTCGAAGCTGGCTTCCGTACTTCGAAGCCATAGTTATTTGAATTTTAGCGCCAAAATTCGGCTTCGAAGCCAAATATCTTGCTTCGAAGCTGGCATCAGCGTCCGGAATGTGCTCTTCCCTCCAGAAATTATCAATGTTAGAAGGAACTCTTCGTATTCGTCCGTTTTTAGTACTTAGTGGTTTATGAAATGTATTTCCGGACACAAAGGCTTTTGAAACCCTTCTGCTCACCTACGCATACAAACCCTCATCTATCTCTCACTTTTCCTTACTCCCTTCTGTACTTTCCGAAAAAGCATACTATCAATGGCCTCTTCCTCATCAAAAATCCCATCCATAGAGCGTGTGAGCTCATCTGTGGCCTTGAAAAGGCTTATTGATGCTGAATGTGAGAAGTACAAGGCCGGGGAAAAAAGTGCTATCGATGGGCGTATCTTTGTCCCTCGTCACCATGTGCAGCAAGAGTATGTGCTTGGGCCCATATTCAAGGAGGTCCTTGCTGAACTTCCTGCCCTGTACCCTCGTCTGGAGGATCAACGGCTTCTCTATGAAGGTAGCCTCGACTGGAAGGGCTGGAGAATCAATCGCCCTCACCGATGTTGGCCCACGATGAGGCCAGAGTGGCAAGAATGGTACGACCGAGTCGTCCCTGCTAGGGCACTGGACCTACAAGAGCTCTGTCTTCTCGATGCTCTTCGACTATCTAGGGTAACTATCTCAGAAGACCCTTTTCTAGTTCCTGCTGCTTTATGTTTTTGGAATCCCATTTTCAATTTCTTTCAGTTTAAATGTGGGATGATGGCCCCCACTGTCCTTGACATTTGTTATCTTCTAGGAGTATCCCCCATTGGTGCTCCTATTACACCAGATTTTCCTGATTTGACAGTCCCTTTCTCCCTCCCCTCTCTTAACTCATCTTATAGCGATTTTGTCAAAGCTGAGAATAAGAAAGAGGGTTTGGTAACTGATAGGGAATTCTTCTCCTTTTTGTTATATTGGCTGTGCAAATTTCTCTTCTGCACTTCTTCTCAAAGAATCATGCCGGAATTTGCCCCTCTCGCTAAAGCTTTTATCTTGCAAGAACGAGTAGCCTTGGCTCCGTATGTCTTAGGCCATGTATATAGAGTCTGTTCTCTCTTTTGTGAAAAAACCCTTAGATGCTAACCAAGGGGGGCCATTCTGGATCCTTCAGCTTTGGCTTTTCGCGTACTTTACCGATTTGCAATCCAAATGCCTAAAATTTGCTGGGTCACATTCTTTTACCCATGGCATAAGATTAGCCAATGCCTCACTTTACCCCTCCACTTTTGCCTTTTATTTCTCTTTCTTTCATCAGCTACCAGCCGCTCCTCCTCTTCATTATTTCCGTCCCTTCGAAGCCAGTATTGGCCCGACTTGGTTGAATAATTTCCTAAGTGACAAGCTCTGTATCTCGCCTGCTCACAAGGAGATATGGGCTTCTTTCCTGCTTCCCAGAGAATTATTCATTGGGACCATCAATCCTAGAGCTTATAAATGCATAGCTGAACCTTATTGTCCTGCCCAATTTGCTAGACAATTTGGCCTCACACAAGGAGTTCCAATTCCGCTCTGCAGCAACACTAATCTGAGCCTTACCAAGAGGGATTTGAAGGTTCGGAAGTCAAGGCTGGAAGAGGCAACCTTCAAGTTTATGGACGACTTGGCTAATTTTGAGTTCATCCCCTTTTCTCCTCAAGGTACTGCCTTGAAGAGATACCAAGATTGGTGGGTGAGCAACATGGAAGTCTATCTGGCTATCTCACTTCATAACTCACTAAAGATGCTGGATGTGCCTAAGCCCAAGGGAGTTGAGATTGCCATTTCTTCCACTGTTTCAGCTGCAGTTCCTGCTATAACTCGATCCACTTCTGCTGCTTCGATTCCTGCTAGAATCACCCGAGGTATATACCTTTGTCTTCCTTTTCCTTTGGTCTTCTATACAACACTGGTTGTCTTATCTTTAATTCTTCTTCTATGAAGGTGATCAACAGCAAAAGAAGAGGAAACTGCTTGATCCTGAAAAGAAAACAACTGCAGCACAAGAAGAAGAAGAAAAGGAAGAAGACCAAGAACACGAGCCACCCTTGATGAGGAAGAAAAGAGTAGCAGATTTGGTCCAAGAGGAGACAGCTACTAAAGAATCAGAAGAGGAGCTTATTTTTGGGGCATCTGAGCCTCAAGCTAAAGGGGTTGAGAGGACAATTGAGGAGCAAACAAAGCCAATTCAAAGAAAAAAGAGAAGAAAAATTACTGTCTCTCTTTCTGACTTCGATGTCTCTCCTTCTGATTTTGATGAAGATTCTGATTTCGAGACAATTGCCCAAGCAATAAGAAAGAGAAGGAAAGTGACCGCTTCAACTGTTACCTTGGTTAAAGACCCCATTCATGAAGCAGCTGCCAAGGCAGTGGAGCAGGAACATTCCAAGGCAATAATTGTCTTCGAGAGGGCTGAGAGGAGACGGCAGCAACAAGTTTTAAGAGAAGAAGCGGCTGCTGCTGATGTATTACAAAGAGAAATTGTTCGAAGACAACAAATTGCCGAACGTTATTCTCTTCGAAGTTCTCCCATCAATATCAACATTTCTGAAACAAGTAATTTCTTTCATTCTTCTGTTGCTTTTCTTTTGTTAACTTTGACGCTGGATTATGACATTGCTTTTCGTCTCTTCTTCTTGCAGCAACACCCACTGCATTCATCTTTCCAGTAAGGCCTCCCTCAATTTCAATTGAGGTCGATCAAATGCAGAATGTGAGGGTTGTTCAAATCGCACTCCCACTTTCAAGGCCTACATTTGATGTGCCTTCTTTGAGCCCCATCATTCCTCCATCTCTTTTCCTTGGTCTAGAACCATATCTTCCTTTTTTGGCTTTTAACCCGCCTCAGTATGCTTCTTCGAGCCTTGCTCTTCCTTCTTCCAAGGATATTCCAGCTGTTACTCCAATCCCAGTGGCAGTTGATTCTCCCACAGAGGGTACTGGTAATTCTCCAGTTCATAATTTATCACCTATGTCCACTTCCAGCCCCTCTTCACTAGATTCATTGGTGGCTAAAACCATAGAGGCTGCCAAAGATGCTCCATCCATTTCTCCCATCCCCATGCAGCCCTTTGTGTCTTCCACCACAATACTTTCTATGCCCTTCATGTCTAGGGATGAGGTAGACATCTTCGAAGGAAGACTCGCTAGTCTTTTCAATGTACCTTCTACCTCTCCAACATTTAGTGCTGAAGCTGAGCCATTAGTCTTGGCTAACTCCTTGCTGGAGATTTTCGAGAGTCCTTCTCCCAGCAGCAAGCCTCCTGCACCTTCAATAGATCTAGACACATGTTTGGAACTGCTAACTTCCTTTTCGAGGATTCCCTTCGAAGCTCTACAAAGGCCTATCATTAGAAGTGGGTTTCTTCAGTGTTGCAACATTGCTGAACAGTCCAGCATGAATGTCTCAAATCATCTATCTCAGGCTGCAGCTACTATTGATTTTTATCTCAACATCTATCATGCTGCTAAGACTGCGGATGAGAAGCTGGTTAGAGACCAGAGTTTTGTTTCTCAAGTGCATACTAAAGTAGCAGATCTCAAGGAACAACACTCTTCTGTCTCCCAGTTTCGAATCCAACTGTTGGAGAAAAAAGCTCAACTTGAAGAGGAGTTGGCTGCAGTAAACCAAGCCTTGGTTCGAACTGATACCAAATTGCAAATTACCAACCAAGAGCTGGCTGACCGAAAAGAAGACATGGCTGCAGCTATTCAACTGTTTCCAGCACTTAGCCATAGGAAGTCCACTGTACAAAAACAATTAAGACATTGTAATGATTTTTGGGCCAATCTGTGGCACAATGTATTTAATTCTTTATAAAAGAACAAATTTTGTCTATCATTTGAGTAGTCTTATGTTTTCGTAGTTGATGCTTTATGTTATTCCTTGTGTTTCCCAAATAGTTGGAAAATAAGGTTTTAAATATCTGCCATTAATCTTTTTGGGATGTACATAACCATTCAAATTTCTCAAATGATATGCCCCAAAAGGCAGAACTCTATGAATTTGATATGGTCCCTCCCAATTAGGTGACCATTTGCCAAACTTATGGCTTTTAATCCCTATTGGGAGTATTGTTTTCCAGACCAAATCACCTTCATCAAAGCCAATGTGTTTGACCTTTTTATTATAATTCTTGGCTGCTTTCTTCTTCTGGAAAAGAATGCTATTTAATGCCAAAATTCTGGCTTCATCTATGCCTTCTAATTCCAAGCACATGCTTTGATGGTATTGCTCAGGATTTAACTGATCTTGGCATCTTACCCTTAAAGATTTAACATTGATTTCCACAGGTAAAACTGCATCATGCCCATATACCAAGGCATAAGGAGTGACCCCTGTGCTTGACCTAGGAGAGGTTCTGTAAGCCCATAACACATCCAACAACAGGTTATGCCAATCCCTAGGATTATCCTCCACAACCTTTTGTATTCCCTTTTTTAAGGACTTATTGGACGATTCAGCCTGACCATTAGCTTGTGCATAATAGGGTGTGGAATTAACAAGGCTAATTCCAAACTCTGCCACAAAAGACTTCACCATTTTCCCATCGAACACAGTCCCATTATCAACTGTTATGGTTTGTGGAATGCCAAATCTATGGATCAGATCTTTAATGAACCCAATAACCTCTGTTTGGTCTACAGCCTTGTATGGCTTAGCTTCGACCCACTTAGTGAAGTAATCGGTAGCCACTAAAATGAAACAATGATGTTTCGAAGAAGGTGGGTGTATTTTTCCCATCATATCCATGGCCCATCCTCTGAATGGCCAGGGCTTTACTACTGCATGTAGGTCAGTTATGGGTACATGCCTTATTGTGCCATGCTTTTGGCATGCCTGGCAGCCCTTTGCATATTCTATGCAGTCTTTAAGGATAGTTGGCCAGTAGTAAGAATGCCTTCGAAGCAACCATCTCATCTTTACGCCGGGTTGATGAGCACCACAAATGCCTTCATGAACCTCAGCCATAGCTGTTAATGCTTCTCTTGGGCCTAAACATTCCAGCAATAGGCCATCTCCCCCCCCTTTTATAAAGAGCATTACCATACATGATGTATTGCATAGACTGCAATTTAACTTTTCTGCTGGCCTTCGAAGATGGACCAGCCAAATACTGCATTATTGGATGCCTCCAATCTTGTTCTTGCAAGTCATTATGATTGACTTCTAAGACTACATTCCTTTTATTCAAAGGTGGTATCAATTTTTGATATGTTGTTTGGCCTATGCTCCTTTGGGTATTATCCCTTCTCTTGAAGTTCGAAGCTTTCTGAGCCACATCATTAGCTCTATTGTTCAAGAATCTTGGAACATGGGTTACATTTGCTACTTGAAATTGAGAAAGCAGATGTAATGCAACAACATAATATGGTAAAATACTTATGCTTTGACACTTGAAAATCCCATTTACTTGGTTAACCACCAACTGAGAGTCTCCAAATATATCAACTGCATGTACTTGTAATCTAATAAGGATCTCTAGCCCCACTATTAAGGCTTCGTACTCAGCCTGGTTATTGGAACAAGTAACTTCGTCGACTCTGAAACCATGTGTGGTTTCTACCCCTTGTGGAGATTTAATCACAATACCAATTCCAACTAAACCATTGGCTTTCGATCCATCGAACCACATCTGCCATGGCTCAACACTGGTCATGCCAAGTTCCATTACTTCTTGGTTCTCTATTTGAGATGGATGGTCTGCTAGAAAATTGGCTAAGACTTGCCCTTTTACTGCCTTTTGAGGGACATATTCTAAATGAAATTCTGATAAGGCTAGTATCCACTTGCCAATTCTTCCCCTCAACATAGGTCTTGACAACATATACTTAACCAAATCTGTGGTTGCAATCACCAAGACAGTTGTAGGTAAAAGATAATATCTTAATTTCATTGCAGCAAAATACAAAGCAAGGCACAGCTTTTCGACAGCTGAGTATTTACATTCACAAGAATTTAAAAACCTACTAAGGTAATAAACAGCTTGTTCCCTGCCTTCTTCATTGTCCTGGGCCAAGAAAGCTCCCAATGAATCTTCTGCTGCAGCTATATACAACTTCAAGGGCTTGTTTCCCTTTGGTGGCATCAGTACTGGAGGATTGGCCAAGTAGGCTTTAATACCTTCGAAAGCAGTTTGATGCTCTGTTGTCCAAACAAATTCTTCTTCATCCTTCAGCCTTAACAAGGAAGAAAATGCTTTAGTTTTCCCAGCAGTGTTAGAAATAAACCTTCTAAGAAAGTTAACCTGCCCAAGGAACCTTTGTAATTCTTTCTTACTTGATGGAGGCTTAGCTTCGATGATGGCTTTGGCTTTGTTCTGATCAATCTGTATTCCTTTCTTGTGCACCACATAACCCAAGAAGTTTCCAGATGATACACCAAAGGCACATTTGAGAGGATTGAGTTTTAGCTTGAACTTCCTCATTCTTTCAAAAGCTGTTTCCAACTGAAACAGATGTTCTTTCATGGACTGGGATTTCACTATAATGTCGTCAATATAACACTCTAGATACCCTCCAATGAGATCATGAAAGATGGTGTTCATAGCCCTTTGATATGTTGCCCCAGCATTCTTCAGGCCAAATGGCATCTTAATCCATTCGAAGGTGCCAATATTTCCAGGACATCTGAATGCTGTCTTGTGGATATCCTCCTCCGCAATGCAGATTTGGTTATAACCAGAATGCCCATCCATCATTGACAAAACTTGGTGCCCTGCTGAACTGTCTACCAGTAGGTCCACTATAGGCATAGGGTACTCATCTTTGGGAGTCGCTAGGTTTAAGTTTCTGAAATCGATGCATACCCTCATTTTACCATTCTTCTTAACTACAGGTACAATATTAGATAGCCATTCAACATACCTGGCTGTTCTAATAAAGCCTGCTTTAAGTAGTCTAAGGATCTCTTCTTTGACCTTCTGAATTACTTCTGGACTCATCCTTCTCGGTTTCTGCTTGTATGGCTTGAAATTTGGCTTCATAGGGAGTCTATGTTCCACTAATGACCTATCCAATCCTGGTAGTTCATTATAAGACCACGCAAAGCAATCTTTGTATTTCTTTAGAACAACCAATAACTGGTCTCTGTCCAGAACGTTCAAACAAGCACTTATGTAGGTTGGCTGTTGTATAGAACCTTCCCCTAAATTCACTTCTTCTAAGGGGTCTTGTGTCTGAGAACTTACTAGAGCTTCCTCTTTGATTCCTTCTACCTTCGAAGCATATTTCCTGCTTTGCTCCACTCGCAAGTTCTCTGGTTCCACATCCTTACCTTCTTCCTCATAGACAAAATCTGTCCATAAGGCATCCTCCTCTTGTATCTCCTGGACCTTTGTCTCAATGTCCAATGCGCAATATTTCCCAAGGGTCAAAACTCTGACCTGTAACTGCTCTTGTTTACAGCCAATCATCATGGCTTCTCTTTCTTGCTCCTGTACTTTCTGGACTATTGCTTCTACGTCCAATGGTGAGAATTTAACCAGAGCCAAAGACTTGGCTTCTTGCTCTTCATCTCTTTGCCTATAACCAGGCATCATTGTCATCTTTCACGACAACCTCTTCATCAGCACTCTCTTGGACTAAGTGCTTTAGGTGTGTCACTTCCTCATCAGCCGTCACTTCGGCTGAGCCATCAGCTTTCCTCAGTATACTGAGTGGTGTTACTCCCTCAATATACAACTTGGCCTCTGCAAAGTCTGCACAGGCTATGAAGGGTTGAGGATCTGCATCAATTTCCTCTGTCTCTCCATTACCCAAGGCCATCATGATCTTCTGATGCAAAGAGGAAGGCACACATTTGTTGGTGTGGATCCAATCTCTCCCAAGTAAGGCATTATATTTGGCATTGCTGTCGATGACGAAGAATGCTGTCATACAATCCCTGGTTCCCACACTCAAATTAATAGGCAGAATCCCTTGAGCCATCTGTTTATCTCCAGCAAAACCAGCAATAGTCGTGCTGGTTGGGATCAACCTGGGATTCTTTTTCCCTAGTTTCTTCAAAGAAGATTTCGGTAATAAGTTCACTGCTGCCCCATTGTCTACCAGGACTCGGTTTAGCTGTATCCCATCAAAGAAAGCCTTGATGTACAAAGGCTTGACATGCTGGGTCATGGAATTTGAGGGATATTCAAAAGGGTATGAGAGGTTGATGCTCACTTCTTCCTCGCTCTCATACTCAGTTTCCATTGGAGTAGCCATTTCAGGAGCATCCTGTACCATACTCACTTGTGACTCTTCACTAGATACAGGAATTGGATCCATGTCTTGGTCACCATGACCCTCATTTTCAGCCTGGAATTCATGAGGTAGTATGTGTACCATATTGACTGATACAGGGGGAAATGAGCCAAACTGAATGGCTGACTGTACCTTCTTCCCCTCTTGGCTACCTTGCTCAGTGTCCTCAGCAGCATCCTCCATGCTGCACTCTGGTATTTCATTGATAACTGATCCCTTTGAAGGATCCTTTTCAACTGGTTCTTCAGTCAGAAATGTATGTTCAGCCATGAAGGCTTCGAACATTTCTTCTTCTGCCATTTCCTTCTTTTGGCTCATGTCAATCTCGTCTCCCACTTCACTATCACTTTCCATCAGAGCCTTCTCCAATCCTGCCAAACTAGACTTCTCCCTGGCCTTTAGTTCAGAATGAACTTGGGCCAATTGTTCTCTGCTACAAACCACTTTGCTTTGCAGAGTCGGCTTTGGAGTATGATCTGACTTCGAAGTTTTCTTTCCTTCTGTCTTGACCTGTGAAGAACTCTCTCCACTTTCTTTCAGATCTTGCTGGTACTGGGTATACCTGCGTTGAATTTTCCTTCTTTGTGATCTGGAAATGACTGGGACCATATCTGGTTCCTTTGTCTTTGGATGTTTAAGTAATACCCAATTGTTTGGGGCCACCAAAGGAGGCTTGACCATCCTGCCTTGGTTTCCAACATCCCTTTGAGTAGGCGCCTCCCTAGGTTTGTTCTGCATTACAAACCAATCTGGGACCCCTGATACCCACGAGCTTACTGATCCAGATGTCGAACTGTTTCCTTCTACCTTCGAAGCCATCTTCGAAGCTGGCTGTGAAGGTAAATGCTTGGCTCTGACTTCATGTTTTGAACCTGATTCAGTCCTTCGATGAAAAGAGCCATTTTCTGTCCTTCGCAGGGTTGGTCTAAAAGGCCAATCTCTGGCTTTACTCCCATAACCTGGACCCCTCTCCAATCTTCTTTCAGAATGGCTGCTTTCTACTCTGTAGTAGTTAGGTGGCCTAGACTCATACACAGGCCTCTTGCCTTTAGCATGTATTCTGTCCACTACAGGTTCCACCACTAATGGGCGTTGCCTGTCACTAGCCGGATACGGCCTTTTGTTGTGAGCATTGGTTGATTTAGGACGTCTCTGAACATCCTTATAGTATTGCTTCCCATCAATTGGAAGCCCCTTTAACCATTTGTAACTTAATCTGCATCTAGGACACATCCTCTGCACTACAGCTGCTTCGAGAGAATCATCGTCCAGTGCTTCTTCATCAGAGTGTTCCCTCTGACGTGAGAAACCTTGTCCAATAGTTGGTGGGTTTCCAATTTCCTTCTTGGCAGTTGTCTGGTTGGCAATATGCATTTGCACGTTGACCTCTTCCAATTCCTGCAGAGATAGATTCTGAAAGTTTGGTACAACCACATTAGCCGCGCTTTCTCCAACTTCTGGAAATGGGTTGCTGTCAATTCCCATGGCTTTTTCTGTTTTGGCTGGGAACTTCAAACTTCCTTTTCGAATTTGCTCTTGGATCCTGTCTCGAAAAACAATACAGGTTTTAGTTGAGTGAGACCAAGAATTATGCCATTTACAGTACACTTTTCCTTTAAGTTCTTCTGGAGATGGCAATTTAACTCCTTTTGGTAACTTAAGGAAATTGGCTACAAGCAAATGATCAAAAATGTCATCTGCTTTTGTTAAGTCAAAAGAATACTTTCGGTGAAAGTCTTTCTTTTTAAACTGTTGGTCGATGGTTGTATCCTTATGAATTAATGCTTCACAGATTATAGGTTCTTTGCCCACAATCTCTGCTGCATCAATCTCATAATTGGGATCTCTATAATACGTCTTATACGAAGCATTATTTCGATCTTGTTCCTCCTCTAGTAATGCTTCATATCGAGACACCTTATAGGTTAATTCGACCAAATCCCTAAATTCAGTTGAGTCAAATTTCTTTCGAAGCCTGAACTCTAAACCGTTTTGAGCCAATCTTACAAATTCTGACTCTGGAAGGATGACCCTACATTTATTTCGAGCCCTTTTAAATCTGGCAATAAACTGAGTAGCCTTTTCTTCAGGCCTTTGACTCAATCTTGCCAAGTCTGCCATGGACACCTCTGGCTCCGATTGGAAGAATTGGGCATGAAATGCCTCTTCCATTTGTTGCCAATTTTGAATGGAGCCAGGTGTAAGGTTGATATACCATACAAAGGCTCCCCCAGTCAGGGAATTTGGAAATAATCTCAGTTTCATGTAATCATGATTAGTGAATTCACCACATTGAGCAGCGAATCTGGCAATGTGCTCTACTGTTGATTGATTTCCAGTTCCATAGAACAAGGTAAAATCTGGTATTCTGAATCCTCTTGGATATTCATGTACCCTATCTACCCATTCTGGGTATGGTTTTCTGTATACAGGAGTCTGGACCCTCCGAGCCATCGGTCCACACATCTCCCTAACAATATCAACAATTTGGTCCCTAGGGACCATATTCTGTGCCTGCTGAACCAGTACTGGAGGAACAAACACAGGGTTTGGTGGACAAACTTGTGCTTGTGGCCCTCTTGGTCCATAAGGTGGTACATTTGGGACTGGTTGCCCCTGTGGTACAGGTTGCTGTTGGGGATATGGGTAACCCCTTTGAGCCTGTCCTGCGAAGGGACCTGCGAAAGGTGCTGGAACAGGTGTTGTGTCCCTTCCATTTACAGGAAAACTTTCCAACCCCCCGGGTACAAATTCAAACAAAGGATTATTATATCCCCTAGTGCCAGGTATGGCTTCGAACATGGGATTTGTAACCACTCTCATGCCAATTTCTTGTACTTGCCCAGATCCACCAACATGTGTGGCTTCATTGTTGGGTACTGAGGCATTTTGGCCTACTACAGGCCTTGAAATGGGTTCATACCAAGACTGAGGCGATGGTCTTTCATAATTCTGAGTACTAGTCTGACCATTAGATTGTCCATTAATTTGCATGGGCTGTTTTTCTCTAGCCAATCTTTGCTGAGGGACATTTAAAACTTCCTCTGTGTGTCTTGTATTTGTTGGTTGGTGGTTACTCATTCGATCCAAAAAGGATGTTGCCCACCTTTCCATGGTGTTCATTAATTGTTGTCCCATAGCATCTACTAAGCCATCCCACGGATTTGTTGGCTGAGTAGATGGAACGGTGGATGTTCCAATTCCTTGGTTTCGTCCAATATTATGAACATATGGTTCTTGTCCAGAAGTACTGGTCTGTTCGACCATAGGTTCTGATAACATAGGAGCCTCCACAGGATGTGTTATCACATTATCCTCTGGATTAGGTATTTCTACCTCTCCTTCTACGCCTTCTTCCAGACGTTCATTTTCTCCTTGTCGTCTTCTTCTAGCCATTTTAAATTAAGTCCCACTGGGCGTGCCAAAAATATATGTTGGCTTTTTGGCTTTTCGAAGGATAGTTTTGTAAATGCGAGCGTGCCAGCAAGGATCAATCAGTCCTTACAGAAATTATAATTGCCAACCAATTTATCAGACGATTGTGTTTTTTAGTTCTTTCAGCCTCAATGAAGAGGACTTTTACTGGTGGCTTGACTTAGGAGAAATTAAGAAAGATAACAAGCAATATGAAGAACAATCGCAGTATTTCATTAAAAATGAACACTTACAATAGTCCAAACTCAGCCTCGAAGAGGTTTACAGCAACAGTCTACTTGAATCTACTTGAAACTACTCCTAGGAATCGAAGTGCAGTGCAGATATTTAAAGGACAAGTATTTAAAGTGCAGGTATTTAAAGTGCAGGAAATGTAAAACTGGGAAAGAAAATATAAAGTAAATGACTGGTTTGTATGATCTGAGTCTGGGGGTTTTTTCTGGGGACTTCCTTGCTATTTATACTTGCCAAGGATGACCTTCGAACTGCACTTCAAACCGTCGAACTGCTCCTCCATGCTTGCTGATCATGCTGCCTTAGAAGTAGTTCCACTACGCCATCACTTGCAGTTAAACTTCCCTCTTATATTTGAATTTGACTATGAGTAACCGTTGAGGCCACGTCATCTTTCGTTTCTTTATTGATCTGGTGCTACTCGGATCACGTGAGAACCAATTGTCATCGCCACGTGTACGATCAGGATTGAAGATATGAATCATCTTCCCATAATACCCTTATTCTGCCACGTGTCGAATTGTTATTGGCTTTTACAAAATATATAGCCAACAATATCACATCATACCTTTCACGTTAGAGTGTCTTATGTCACATTTGAAAAAAGTATACTAAAGAATTTTTAATTTTTTTTAAAGTATCGCGTCATACCCGTCACGTTGAAGTGTCTCATATCACATTTGAAAAAAGTACACTAAAGAGTTTTTATTTTTTTCAAGTGTTACATCCTACCTGCCACATTGGAGTGTCACATTTGAGAAAAGTACACTAAAGAGTTTTTAATTTTTTTAGAGTGTCACATCATACCCGCCACGTTGGAGTGTTTCATGTCACATTTGAAAAAGTACACTTACGAGTTTATATTTTTTTTGAAGTGTCACATCATATCCGCCACGTTGTTATATTTGAAAAAAGTACACTAAAGAGTTTTTATTTTTTTTGGAGTGTCATATCATACCGGTCACGTTGTCATATTTGGAAAAAATACACTACAGAGTTTTTTTAATTTTTTTGGGAGTGTCACATTATTGGAGTGTCATATTAATACCTGTCACATTAGAGTATCACATCATACCTTTCATATTAATAAAACGGGATAGTTGTCTACCAAAACACTACCAAAATAAATAAAAAAATTAGGATTACATGGAATGAAACTCTCCACTAATAAGACTTAATAGATCAATATAAAAAATTGATACTAATTAGAGTACTTGTTTGTGAGATTAGATTTATTGGTAAATATTTTTGTATATTTTTATTTTACATGATAATGTAATGAAATAATTTTTAAAAAAAAAAATTTATGAAGAAAAAAATTTATATAAAATTTTTTCTTTGGGTTTAGATCATTTTTTTTTATATTTATTTTTATTTTCGTCTTAGATTTGAGGATTTGAATCACTTGAGTATTCGTTTGTTTGTTTGTTTTTTTTTTTTTAAAGGAAACTATTTAGAATACTATAAAAGATATGCAACGGTGTGTAACAGGCCATTATGACTGTTATGGTACCTTTATGGCCATTTTGTAATACCGAAACGGTGATTACACATATGAATTTCTGTCACACTACAAAAATGAATGCTACAAGTAATACCTACCATCACAACCGTTATATAGCACCACTTTTTTAAAATCCTACCCTCGATTAAATCCCTTACCGGTGTGATGAAAAATAAGTCATTCACGCCAAAAATAAAAAATTTATAAAAAATTACTTTCTTACGCCTGACCTTAAAATTAAATCTTAAATAATTGTACAGAAAACACACTCACCAACCACTCAGATAACCCCGATAGATCCCAAACAAAAATATAAATTGAGAAGAAAAGTAGTTGTCATGGCTTGTTCTTCGACCCAGAAAAGACTTTCTGGTCAGCCAAACGAAGACCCATGATGGTATTCGAGCAAGGCATTCCCACTTCCAAAGGACTCAAAACTTGTGAGTACATGTACTTGAGAAGTTCTAGTCAATCAATTAGCAAGGAGTACAATGTGGTTTTTTTTAGATTGAGCGAGTACAATGTTAATGTTGAGTTTGAGTTTTATCATTATTAAATAAATTTTTTTTATTATAAAAAAGAAAATTTAAGACTTTGCAAAATGAAAAATTATTTTTTATCGATTTATGAAAATGACAAGTTAAGGGTCTGTTTGGTAACGTTTACGTTTTCAGTTTATATTTACAAAAATTTTATAAACTGATTTTTGTTTATTTTTTATTTATTTTAAGAAAAACATAAACTACAAACGCGTTTGATAATTGACAAAATGTTTAAAAAATTTTAAAAATATAAAAAATAGTGAGAAATGGCAAGTGGTGGCAAGTGGCGGCGGAAGACGGTGGTGAAAAGTGGTGACGGTGGGTGGTGGGTAGCGGGTGGTGGTGGGTAGTGGCGGATGGGTGGTGGTGGTGGGTGGGCGGGTGACGGTGGCGGGTGGTGTATGGTAGCGAGTGGGTGGTGGTGGTGGTGATGGGTGGTGGCGGGTAGCAGTGGGTGGTGGCGGGTGGGTGATAGTAGTGGTGGCGGGTGGGTGACGGTGGTGGGTAGTAGCGAGTGGGTGGTGGTGGTGGTGGTAGCGGGTGGTGGCAGGTGGGTGACGGATGGCAGGTGGTGGTCAGTGGTGGCGGGTGGTGATGGTGGGTGAGTGGGTGACGGTGGCGAGTGGTGGGTGGTAGTGAGTGAGTGGTGGTGGTGGTGGCGGCGGCGGCGGCGGGTGGTAGCGGGTGGTGGTGGTGGTAGTGGTGGTGGTGGGTGGGTGGGTGACAGTGGCGGGTGGTGGGTCGTAACGAATGGGTGGTGGTGGTGGTAGTGGTGGTGGGTGGTGGGTGGTGGGCGGTGGGTGGTGGCAGGTAGGTGGCGGGTGGGTGGTGGGTAGTGGTGGTGGGTGGTGAGTGGTGGTGGCGGGTGGGTGCTAGGTGGGTGGTGGTGGTGGGTGGGTGGTGGTGGCGGGTGGGTGGTGAGTGGTGGTGGCGGATGGTGTGGCGGGCGGTGGATGGTAGTGGCGGGTGGGTGGTGGGTGGTGGTGTTGGTGGTGGTGGCGGCGAGGGGTGGGTGGTGGTGGCTAGTGGGTGGCAGGTGGGTGGTGGCTGGTGGTGGCTAGTGGGTGGTAGGTGGCTGGTGGTGGTGGCGGGTGATGGTAGTGACAGGTAGTGGGTGGTGGTGGCAGGTGGGTGGTGGGTAGTGGGTGGTGGTGGCGGAAGATGGTGGTAGAAAATGGTGGCGGGTGGTGGCTAGTGTTGGGTGGTAAAAAAAAAAAAACTCAAAACTCAAAACGGAAACACATTTTTTGAGTTTATATTTTTTGGTCAAATTTATAAACTGAAATCACTGATTTATAAATAAAAAATTTACCAAACAAGTTTTTATTTAAATTTTTAAAATTTTTGTAAATAAAAACAGAAAATTTAAAATATAAATGTTACCAAACGACAAATTATCAATTGATTAAAAATTTTAGATTTATTTTTCGCTTCCGTTTAATATGAGAGGATCTAAAAAGTAAAAAACTAAATACTAAAAATAAGTTTTAAAAAATCAACTTTTGATTTTCTTTTCTTTTCTTTAGCAGACTTTTTCAATTTTTTTCTTTTATTTTTTTAATTATGTCTAATCTAGTAACACTTATAAAGCTTTTTAATTTTATAAAAATCATTGAAAGTAAAAAAGGGAAATATCAAAAAAAAAAATGAAAAGTTCAAAAAATAATTATAAACTCATAAAAATATAAATAATTTATGCATTAAATTGTGCAAATGAGTATTGTATTTTCATGAATTTATAAAAAAAAAATGATATTTTTCAATAAAAAAATACTAATAAAACAATTCTCAAATTCCACCACAAAATGATAGGCTCTGTTTGGCAGAGTTTTTGAAGTTTAATTATATCCCTTTTGTGTTGTTTGGTTATAATTTTAGAAAATTAATTCCACATCCACTTTTTAAAACATCCACTTTTCAATATCATATGTCATATCACTCAATTTAAACTTTTTTTAAAACTCATAATTAAACAAATTTTCAACATTCAAATTATAATTTTAAAACTTACAAATTTAAAATATAACTCTATTCTCAAATTATAATTCTAAAACTCTACCCAACACAATCATAATTTTTTTTTTGTCAACAATTCTATCCAAACCGACCCACATATGAACATCCCAAGAGCTAGCAAAGTTGAAAGTATGGGGGTGTGTGCGTACATATGACTTTTGCATGGCACCAATAATTTCACTACATTACAAAAATGACATCAAGTTCTTTTTTGTTTTTCGCTACTTTTTCTACCTTTTTTTCTTTTTCTGTTTTTTTTTCTTGGGATAAGTAGTTGGAAGTTGGGTAGCGAATCCAGTTGGCCTAGTTTGGGAATAGATTTTTTTAGTAATTTTTTGATTTTTTGATTTAAATGTGATATAAAAAAATTAATATGTTTAAAATAATTTTTTAATTTTTTATGAAAAGATGTACAAAAAATAGAGAGAACAGGTAATCTTTGACTTTTTGGTATGAATTATTGACTTTTTTATTTTTTTAGTGACTTTTTAATTTTTTTGACTAAAAAAGTCACTTATCAAACGAGGCTTAATGTCAACTGTTGGAATAGAAAATTAAATAAATAAATAAATAATAAAACTCAAAAACTAGCACTTGTTTGTTAATATTTATATGTTGATGAATGCTCATGTGAAAGCATTTAGAAGGGGAGTTACTATTTTTTTTCCTCTTATTTTTGGGATTCTAAATACAATGAATAGTCAATCAAAATATACAAAAATGCTAGAGGCCCCAAAAATTCTACCAAAAATTTTATCAAATGTCTCACATGGGTGTGGGATCCACATGGGACCCACAGTGTGTGAATACCACACCCATGTGAGACATTTGGTAAAACTTTTGGTAGAATATTTGGGGTCTCTAGCATTACTCTCAAAATATATATATATACACACACAATAAATCGATTGGTCTTGCATGATAAATATGCCAGAATTCATTAATGTAAATACATTTGAACAAGAAGATTGGGCAAAATGTTTTAAATAGGAAGTCATTAATGGATGACTATTAGGCCAAAAATGACTCATCTATTACATGATTATTAAATTATAATCAAGTAAGGGCGGCTACATCAATTTTGTATCAAATTTCGATTTAAAATTAGTGCCTTTTTAGATAAACTAGCATGGATTTCTTATCACATGTCTACTTTTAGGGTAAATTATACTTTACCCCCTAAAGTTTTATCTATTTATCACTTCAGTCTTTTAAGTTTGATTTTTCTCACTTTGACTCTTTATGTTTATAATATTTTCCACTTTGGTCCTTCATATTTGCAATCCTTCTCACTTTGGCTCTTTAAGTTTGATTTTTCTCACTTTGGCCCTTCATATTTATAATCCTTTCCACTTTGACCCTTCATGTTTACAATCATTCTCACTTTACTCCTAAACTAACTTCCATCCAAAAAAGTAACAGAATTTGTCACATCACTAACACATCAGCTCCATATGTGACTAAAAAATTCACTAAATATGTAAAAAATAAAAAATAAAAAATAATATTTTTTTAGTCTTTAGTGGACTTTTTTTTCAAATTTATTCATAAACGTTATTACATTATAAATGCATCTAGGTTAGATGTAGCTAAAAAAATAAAAACAAATTTAACTGAAAAAAGAAAAAAGTTCACTAAAGACGAAAAAAAACGATAGTAAATTTTTCATTTCAGAATTGACAATATAGGTGTTTGAGTCAATATATATATATATTTTGTCTTTAGTAAACTTTTTTTATTTTTTTAGTTTAATTTGTTTTATTTTTTTAAGTTGCATCTAATCTAGATGCATCTATAATGTAATAATGTTTATAAATAAATTTGAAAAAAAAAGTTCAATTAAAAAAAAAAATTCCAATTTTTTTGTTTTTTATTTTTTATTTTTTGCATCTTTAGTGAATTTTTTACATCACACATGAAGCTAATGTGTTAGTGATGTGGCAGATTCTTTTTTTTTTTTATTTATGAAAGTTAGTCTAGGAATAAAGTGAGAAAGATTGCAAATATGATGGGTCAAAGTGGGATGGATTGCAAATATGAAGGGTTAAAGTGGAAAAAATTACACTTAAAGGACCAAAGTGGAAAAGATTGTAAATATGAAGGGCCAAAGTGAGAAAAATTAAACTTAAAGGGCCAAAGTGGGAAATGGGCGAAACTTTAGGAGGCAAAGTGTAATTTACCCCTACTTTTATTACCGTACAGAAAAGCCTATGGTGTGCTTTAAGGGGGATGCATACCATATGCACTTTATCATAAATTAGCGTAATGTTATCATAAAATTTCATAATATCAATTATAAAATGAGTAATCTCACCATAAATTAGTGTAACAAAATATTTAAAATTTTGTCATTAATGTTATAAAAGTTTATGACTTGATTATGATATTTTTTATTACGTTAATTTATGACGATATTACACATTTTATGATTAATGTTACGAAATTTGTGATAAGGGAGTCTACACCATAAGCGTTCCCATTACGTAATTCTACTTAACTAAATTTTTAGATTTTGTTTAGAGTTTAAAATTGTGAAAAATAATAATAGACAAAAATAAAGTGAAATCTAAATTTTTTAAGATTTTGTCTAGAGTTTAAAATTGTGAAAAATAAAAAAAATACAAAAAAAAAAAATCTAATTTTTATCACTTCCCTTTTTATTTTTACTTAAAAAATTTAAGATGTAAATACAGCATTAAAATATCCATTTATGTAGTAAGGTTGAATAATAAGAGGAATGATGGAGACCCCCTCCAATCACCACCCCACACACACATAGCGGGTGGTGATTAGAGGACAAGTGAAGGAAAAAAAAAAAAAAAAAAAAAACCAACCAATGAGAGAGAGGGGGGGTCAAAGGGGGTGGAAAAAAAAAGAGGGTCTTAGACATTTTTGCAATAATAATATGCCCTATTGCAAATTCTACTAGATTTTTTAGTTGCATATTCGCAGAGGGTATTTTTGTCAATTTGCTAGTCCAAACGCCAATATTGTCAAAAATACTAAACAAGAAAATTAAGGGTATTTTCGTAATTGAACATTAGCTCAAATTGCCTTCAAATGAATCCAGCTTGCTGGTTCTTTACTGCTCAAAGCCTCGAGCTTTTTTGTGTTCGTTACGCAACTCAACCCAAAAACAACCAGAGCCATAGAGAGAACCAAGAAATTGCGTCTTTCTAGATAGAGAAACAATCGATCTGGTAAGCTCTTCAATGCTTGTTTCGAATGTCTCTCTCACCTGAGTTTTTTCTTTGCATTTTTAAATTTGTTTTTTTAACCATTTCGCTTTCTTGTTTTCTCACTAGTTTTCATTTCTAATCTTTTTTTAAATCCATGAGTTGTGATACCATTGACCGTTCTGAAAATGGAGAGATTGTTATTTAATCAAATGGTAAATGGGTATTTGTTTAATTCCAATTTATGAGTCAAAACAATTGGGGGTTCTGCTTTCTGACACCATAAATTTGCTTTAAGAATCTGTTTTAAGTTTATCAAAGCTGTTACGATGAGAAGAAGCAGAATCGTTTCATGTCAAAAGCTTTAAATTGCTCTGCTTTTCTTGTGTTTTTAGTGTTGGTTTGTGTTCATGTATGAATTAATTTCCAGTTTCCTTTCTGGGTTTTATCTGATTATATATATGTGTCATGGAAAGTTGGTTGATTTGTTTTTTTATGTTTTCAGTCAAAAGGAAACTAGAGGATTTTCCAGTAAAATTTAATAGAATTTTTCTTGACCATGCTTAAAGTCGTTTGCTGTCATTTCCTTCCCCATCAATTATTAACTAACTGCAATCGGTGTGATCTGTTCTTAGGAATTGGTCTGGAATTATTGATTATCTTTGTTGTAGAGTTGAAATTGTTATTTAAATTAATTAAATTGAACTTGTCCCACACTCAATTCCAATGAATATATATATTTCTTATTGATTAATGACAAATTAATAATTAGTAAATATCTTGTTTGAATGAGTACAATCTAAGCTTAAAATCAGTGGTTTCTTTTCTATCGCTTCTCATTGTCATTCCCAAATTTTTTTTTACTTCTTTCTATTCTCTTCAGGTTGTTCTCTCTTGGATCTACAATCGAAAATTTAACACTTTCTTCTTTTGTTTCTGCTTCAGAGTTCAAATCCATAGATGGGTTCAATCTTGGAAGGAAGACAAGAGGGAAATTATAGCAAACCCCCTGGAATTCGATTCATAGAGTACATAAAGAAATCCACTCTCTCTTTCAATGCCCACCAAGCCATTGTCCTCATAGTCACATTCTTAGCATACACAAGCTACCACGCCGCTCGAAAAACCACAAGCATTGTGAAAAGTGCTCTTGATCCCGAATCCTCAGATTTTAGCTCGAACCTTTTCCCATTGGAAACAGCTAATTTTCACAAACCGATTGAAAGGGAAACAAATTCATGGGTTCTTGGAAGTGGTTGGGCCCCTTTCAATGAATCAGACGGGACCGCCTTGCTTGGCGATCTCGATGTGGCTTTCCTTTCAGTTTATGCTTTTGGAATGTACTTTTCCGGGCATTTCGGTGATCGAAACAACCTGCGAATTTTTTTGACAGTAGGTATGGTGGGAACCGGTTTGTTCACTTCGCTCTTTGGAGTGGGGTATTGGGCTAATATCCATGTTTTTTACTACTTTTTGATTGTCCAAATGCTTGCCGGTTTGTTCCAATCAACCGGGTGGCCTTCTGTGGTGGCAGTTGTTGGAAATTGGTTTGGGAAGAAGAAGAGAGGGCTTATTATGGGTATTTGGAACGCTCACACATCGGTTGGGAACATTACCGGTTCTTTGGTTGCTTCAGCTTTATTGAAGTATGGGTGGGGATGGTCCATGGTTGTGCCCGGTCTCATGATTGCTTTCTTTGGTATGGTGGTTTTGCTGTTCTTGCCAGTTAGTCCGGAGTCTGTCGGAGCTAATGCAGATGATGACGATGTTGTCTCTCCCAAGAAAACAGGGGAAGGAGTGACAGAACCGCTGTTGGAATCAGAGATAGTGGAGAGGGAGAAAGCCGTGGGGTTCATTGAAGCGTGGAAGATTCCTGGCGTTGCTCCTTTCGCTCTTTGCCTCTTCTTCGCCAAATTGGTTGCTTATACATTTTTGTATTGGCTTCCATTCTACATTAGCCACACAAGTACACTACTCATCCCCCATTTTGGCATATTGTCTCTTCAATTATAAACATTAGTTCATTTTATAAATGATTAATGCTATGTTTGTTTGTTTTGGCAGAAAACTATTTTTAAAAAATATTTTTCACAGAAAATGCTTTGTTAAGTTTGGTTGCGACCTTGAAACTAATGTGTTAATGGTTATATTGATGACGGTTTGGTGGTGTTGTTCGGGTGATAGAGGTGGTAGTGGTTGAACAAGCAAAATAGGATGGTGTTGGTGGGATGGTAGAGGTGGTGGTGATGGGGGTTAGCATTGGTACATCAGTTCGGAAACTTTATTTTTTCACCTTTCAAATGTAAAAAACATTTTGCATCCAAACAAACTCATTTTTTTGTTGATTTCATTTTTCTTCACTGCAGAAAACAAAAAAAAGAAGAAAAGATTTTTCGCCAAAACAAATCAGCTTTCATTTTCGTGAACTTGTTGAATATATTTACGACTTATGAAATGTGTTCTCTTTTCTTTTTGTTGTGTTCATCACAATGCAGCCATTGATGGGAAGTACTTATCTAGTGAGGCAGCCGGAAACTTATCCACATTATTTGATGTTGGAGGTGTGGTTGGAGGAATCCTAGCCGGCCACATTTCTGACCACCTAGATGCCCGAGCCATAACCGCCGCAAGCTTCATGTACTGTACAATCCCAGCTCTCTTCTTGTACAGAATCTATGGAAACATTTCTCTTCCTGTGAACATCATTCTCTTGCTAATTGCTGGCATGTTTGTGAACGGTCCTTACGCTCTCATAACAACAGCAGTTTCAGCCGATTTGGGGACACACAGCTCACTTAAAGGCAATTCACGTGCGCTTGCAACTGTGACGGCAATAATAGATGGAACGGGCTCAATTGGAGCTGCGATTGGACCGTTGCTAACAGGTTACATTTCTGAAACGAGCTGGAATGCGGTTTTCACTATGTTGATGGCAGCAGCTCTAGTGGCTGGCCTGCTCCTGACTCAGCTTGTGGTGGCGGAGGTGGCTGCAAAGATTGAGCTGTCAAGGTCACACGATGCAGTTGCACTTGAAGTGTGATTTCTTTCAGGCAAGTAAAAGGGGTTCGTTAACATGTGTGTGACGATTCAGAGACTGTGTTTGGATCTTGAATTTGGAAAGGGATTTGATTTCAAGCATGGTTCGCCGATTTGGGTCTTTCGGTGATTGACTCAAGATTGAAGATCTGTTTGGTCTATACAGATATACATATTTGTCATGTACAATTTTTTTTATCCTTCATGATATGTAAATCTTTTGTTACTTGAATCAGATGGAACATCCAGAAAGGATAGCTCATTTGGAGATTGGTCATTGTTTCTGGTGTCTTCAAGTTTGAGAGAATTGTTGGGAAATGGTTTGTGTGTTTGCCCAATTCTGGGTTTGATTATAATTGGAATGGAACAGATGTTATACATTGATTCTTCACAAATTAACCTTCCAAGATGAGGGTTTTTTTAATTTTATTTTACGAGTAGTCCTTCAAGGTATGGTCACTTTAGACCTAACCGGTAAACACCAGATATTTGCAAGTTGCAATCATCCGCAGGCACACGGGTACTTGGTAAGTAGGGGTTGTAAAACCAACCAAATTACTCGAATTTCACTCATGTTCTACTCATTACGTTAAACTTAAACATATTTCAAAATTTAAGTTTTTTAGTAAAATTTGAATAACTTAACACTCAACTCAATAAGTTGATATTTAGTTACGCACTATAAAAACTCATGCTACTCAAGTTTTGCTGGTTACCAGCTCAATTTGTTTGAGATTGACTCAAAAAGTAAACAAATTAAAGTTGAAAATGTTAGCCTGCGTTTGGTTGTGTTTTGTAAATGTGATTTGAGAGTAGGAGTTGTATTTTGAGTTTGTGTGTTGTAGAATTATGATTTGAGTGTAGAAAATTTGTTTGGTAAAGAGTTTTGAAAATAGTTTTGGAAAAGAAGTTTGATTTGAGTGGGGAATTGTTGATGTGACAATTGATATGTGATACAAAAATTTGCAACTCATAACTAAACATACAACTCAAAATTATTTTAAAGCACATAAAAAATTTAAAAATTTTCAAAAAATATTTTTCCCGATTATGTAAATCAATTGCAAAAAAAAAAAAAAAAAAAAAAAAAAAGAAATCTGGAATTCAGAGGACATCCGGGTGGACGTCCCCAAGAACATCCGGGTGGACATCCGGGTGGTCTTCCCAGTGGACATCCCCAAGGCATAAATTTCAAAAAAAAAAAAAGGAACAATGCGTTTGATACACAGATGTTCTGTGCAGAGTTCTCAAATCAACATTTGAGAATCACAACCAAACACAATGCTTCAATTAAGATGTAGAATTGTGATTTGAAATCACAACCAAACATAGCTTTAAATTTTCAAACCAAGCCTGACGACAAGCCTATTTTTGTTCAAAGGAAATTCTCTTCATATTTAAGCTGATGCCATGCCTTACATTCTAATTACTATCAAACCTAACTCGACTCAACTCATTTACCATCTTTTACACCTTATGTGTCAACAACAATGATAGAGAGCTCTAATTTTGGAGTTTTAAAGAGAGCTCTAGTGATGTGACAAGAGAAGAAGAAAAAAAATAGATACATACATCACATCACATGTGAGACTTACTTCTTGCCACATCACTAGAGCTCACATGTGACACTCACTTCTTGCCATATCACTAAAACTGTCTTTAAAATTTCAAAATTAAAAATCTCAATCTTTATTCTTGTGTCAATTACAACCTTAAATTGTTAGGCTAAGCCTGGTGGAGAGGCCATGTGGAACAGAGATGACAGAACCACCTCAACAGAAATCAATGTGAATGGTGTGTTACAATGAGAATGCGATGCATAGGCACAGGTGAATTGGGACCCAAAAAGAGTGGAAAACAAAATCAAAGATTATAAATGGGAAGCAACCCAACTTTCACTTTCACTTTCACTTTCTTGAAAGAGAAAATTTAATGAAGCCCCTCCCTCATTGACACCTGTAAAATGAAGGTGAAACCGGTGAATTCTGTCCAAACAAACATGCGGTTGAGAAAATGAAATGAAAAGAAAAGAAAAGAAAACGAAAAGAAAGTGACTGGTCATTAAAAAAGGTAACAAGAAAAGAACGGCCGAGAACGTGCTTTTGCATCAATAGTCCCTAAATCAGAGTTAATTTCCACCAAGTGTGGTTGCTCACTAATAAATAACCAACAAATTAACAATAAGGTATTAAAAAAATAAAAGTAATACTAGATATCTGCAATCATATAGCCTAAGTTACATCTATCAATCATAGAGCATTAAACTTAATTTGCAAATAATATAAACTTAGTTTTTGTCTTATAATACTTTATTTTGGAAAGCTAACTTTTTGAATTTTTTTTTTAATATATATATTTTTTTTTGAAAAAATATGTAAAAAATAAAGAGGTGGTGTGACCCAAAAGAGGTTAAAAGTTAAAAAACTACTTTTAACCTCTTTGTCCAAAGATGATTGATATGTTGTAACTTAGTATATGTGATTACAATATGTAAAAAGTAAAGAGATGGTGTGACCCAAAAGAGGTTAAAAGTTAAAAAACTACTTTTAACCTCTTTGTCCAAAGATGATTGATATGTTGTAACTTAGGTGTTGTTTGGGATGTTCTAAATAAGTGCACTTTTTGACTTTTTATAAAAAGATGTGTAAAAAAGTAGAGAGGAAATGTTGATTGATGTGACCTAAAAAAGATAAAAAGATAAAAAGTGTGGACTTATTTAGTCTTCCCAAACTTGACCTTAGTATATGTGATTACATAACATATAATAACTAATCCAAGAGTGAAAAATCTTTATGATATTTTTTCAAGATACCTAGTATTACTCAAAAAGTAATGTATGATTTAAATTCATTTTAAATATAACTTTAATAAAGAAGAATTGAATTTAAATTCTCAATATATTTTTTAGATAACTAGACTTGCTATGTTTTTTTGGAGGTAACAAGGTGGTGGGGAGTGGATTTTCAACTCAATTTACGTTGTGCTCGAATTTTTTACTTGTTAAAAAAAAAATTAATAATTAAAAAAAAAATAGAAGTTATATGTTATGTTTTAAAAACTAAATTATTTTTGATGTTTCTTAAAATGGTTCTATTTTTATTAAAAATTTGGACACAGATTTTTTCTTTTTTTCTTTTTTTTTGTAAGATAAAAATAGAAAATAAAAACACAATCAAACAAGTCATTATTATTATTTAAATTCAAAATCTAAATATGTTGACATGAGGTCTGTACCAAGATTATATTTGGTTCATGTATTTGGAAAGGGATTTGGAAAGAAAAAATATATAAAATGTAAGTAAAATATTATCATATTACATTCAGATTTTACTTACTCTTTTCTTTTTTTCTTTTCAAATTCTCAAACCAAACACATCTCAAGTGTTTGGTTATTGAGAAATTTAAAATAATAATAATAATTTAACTAAATGCTGTCAACTTTCTCTATGAAAATGAAATGAGTTGATAATAACCCTAATTTAAAAAATGTCGCAATGGCTGCTAATAGACAATCCACACTTTGGAACCAACTAATAGTTATGTGGTTAGGTGTAAGCCACAAGATTTTCAAATTTAAAATCTAATTATGGGGTCATATTGGAGATCTGGTGGTGTCTATTGATTAGATTCAGTACAATTGGTATTAAAGTAAAAAAATTTATCGAATTGGTAATATTAATTTTATTATTTTGAATATTGATAAAGACCATTTCTCTCATCAAGTCGCACTGAATCTAACCAATTAAAACGATTCGGTTCAGTACGATTTAAGCAGTTTAGAACTTATCAAAATTAAGTCACTTTTTAATATAGTCACTAATCTATATAAAAAAAATTGAATTAGTTATTTGTCCACCACTTCAAACAGATCAAATAAATACTTTTCAATTCTTAGATTAACAAAAATACAAACAAAAAAAATTAAAAAATACCAAAACTTTAAGAATAATGAACTAGAGTTAAGACATAAAAAGAGTTTACAAATTTATTTTTATTTTTTTTGGGATAAATAATAAGAGTTTACAAAAGATTATAGATATGATAAAGTTAATTAATTAAGGTTAATATTTATTATACGTATTAATATCATTATATTATTAGATTATATATATTATAAATACAAACATGTTAAAGAAATCGGGTTCAGTTTAATTTGGTACACAACGTGCTTGAACTAGTACCGAATTAAAAATAAAAATAAAAATCAAATTAAAAAATCGCACAAACCAATTCTTATTAAATATAGACAAAATATAACCAATTCAGTCTAATTCAATCGATTTTTCTTACCTCTTGGGCCACTAGATTAGCAATATCAAAATTAACAGTTGGAAACTTAAGTCACTAAACTTTAATCACATTGACCTCTTCTTCTTTTTCCTTTTTTTTCTTTCTTTCTTTTTTTTTAAAGGTAAATTACATATGCATCAATTGAGATTTGCTTAATATATGAATTACTTCCTATAGTGTGAAAAATTATAAATTCTTGTCAAAAAAATTTATTTAACAAATTTGTTCAAAATTTATTTTTAATTGGTCACCTATACAATAATAAAATTATATAAATTATTAATTAAAATAAATTTATGACATTATTAAAAATTATTAATTAACTTGATAATTTATTAATAAAATGAGTCTTTTGTTATGAAATTAAGAATTTCAAAAAGCGAGATGTAATTTCTAGAATCACATGAGGCAATTTGTATTTTAAGTAAACCACATGGCGTATATTTGTAGTTTATCCCTTTTTTTTAGACTATTAATCCAACAATAATTAGAAAGTCACCAATCACCAAACCCAAGTCCAACAACTACTAATTGCATACACTTCATACAGCCTCATAACAAGAGAGAAATAAACACCACTACAGAGAATATCAAATTCATCTCTATAAGATTTAAACTCAAAATTTCACACCACTAGGCCAAAGTCCCTTGTTTACATTGACTAATGCATTAGGAAATTGCACTTTCACCTTTACACCATTGCAAATATTTCTGTAGTTGTTCTTCCAAATTCCACAAACTTAAGCCTCGTTTGGCAAGAGGCTATTTTAGCCAAAAAGTCAAAAAGTTACTAAAAAAGTCAAAAAGTCAACAACTCATATCAAAAATTCAAAGATTCCCCTTTCTCTCTACTTTTTGCACATCTTTTCGTAAAAAGCCAAAAAGTCATCCCAAACATACTAGTTTTTTTTACATCACATTTTAGCCAAATAGCTAAAAAGTTACTAAATTAGCCTGTTCCCAAACTTAGGATGAGTATATTTTTCTATTATATTGTATTTATTATATGATGTGATATATTCATAGTTGTTAGCATAGTCTGTTTCACATCATATGTCTAATATTTGAAACATATAAATGTCCTACATCAAGTGGAAATCCAATAGGATACGAAATGTGATCATTTTAATATTATTATTATTCTTAAAAAAACGCATTATATTTGATTTGCTAACAGCTTAGAGTGCTTTCTTACAAGTCTTTCGAACTCTCTTATCAAAGTTAAATTTGGCAAAAATTGTAAACAACTCATCTCCAATTATCTGTCAAATTCTATATTGTGCAAAATCATGATTTCAATCGCATAATAAAGTAGTAAAATAGAAGATCAAGCACTCATAGAAAATACAAGATATACATAGTACGACGAGATGCCTATGTTCACAGCAAAAAATAAAAATAAAAATAAAAATTCCCTACACACAATAAGGATTACAAGAACAACTTAGAATCTTTCTTCTTCTGTAGCCCTCTACCTCTGTAAAAGACCCTTTACATTAAGTGTACAATAAATACAAGACACTTTACAAGATTAGAGCATTATAAAAAAATTGACAATATTCCTCTACCTACATCTCATGATTTATGGAGAAATTATTTAGCAAGTCTGACTTATAAAACACAATGTGTGTTTTCAATTGTACAAGAACATTTGACTACTTTACTTTCTATTTTTAAGACAATATGATCACCATTTATCATTATATTATTGAATGGACACAATACCACTTACTATACTTCTCGGGTTTTCATTTATCAAATTATAACATTTTATACAAATTTGGTTATAGTAATACACTTTTTACATCAATCACTAGAGATACTTCTATAAGCTGGGTCCAATCTAATCAATGTCAACCTTTTGTTTCAATAAAATTGTTTTGTTGTTCAAAAAATAAAATCTAATCAATGTAAAGCTCAACATAACCTACCACAATCTTTTGCTCCAATCCAGACCATTGGTTTGCAAGTTACAACATTGTCCTTTTGGAGGCATAAGGGGTCAGTAATCCAATTAATCCACTTCCCACATGTTAATGTACATTCTAGTGACATAATTGAATGTAGATATCAACCCTAACAACCTGACCAATATGAGAAAATGACTATAACAAAACAAAACCAAAAAAAATATAAAAAAAAAGAAAAAAAAGAAAAAGAAAAAAAGAGCACTACCAGACAGAGAAGAAGGTTCAAAAGCATCTGGAACCTTGACAATGGACTTGAATGTGGAAAGCCACAGAACCTTCCTGTAACTATCATCACAATAAAAAAAAATATCAAACCCTGGTCCATCATCACTATTCTCTAGGCTCCAAGGTTTGCATATTGCAATTTGCATTACGATTCTTCTATTTCTCTCAGTATACAAGGCAAGGATATGAGATATTTATCTGACACCCGTGCTCAATATTCTCTAATTTTATATGAAGATTGAAGGAAAAAAAGCTCACATTTATACAAGCACTACAAGAAAAGGGAGTAAAAAACACGGAATCATTAGCGACGGCACGCCTCCCGTAGCAAAAAATGGTTTTTTGCGACGGCAGCTTAAACCGTCGCAAATAAAGGTTTTAGCGACGGCGTTATCCCGTCGGTAATAAAACTACACGGGCAGGGTAGTAAATGCGGAAGTATTAGTGACGGCGATTGTTACCGTCGCAAAAAAAAAATTTGTTTTGAGACGGCATGTGTTTGCTGTCGCAAAATTGGGCCATTTGCGACGGCAAATGTCCATCGCAAAAACGGCTTATGAAAACGGCGTCGTTTTGTGAACTAATTAATTACCATTTGCGACGGTGTAAAACGTACCGTCGCAAAAAAAAAAAAAAAAAAAAAGCCCCCGCTCTTCCCTTTCATCTTGCCGCTCGATCATTTGATCCAAATCCCTAAATGTTTGAAACACATTTTTTTCCCCCAAAATCCTCAAACGAGCTACGAAGACGAACGGCTCTCTCTAGATGAGCGATGAACGGCAAGCAGGCTAGCGGTTGTGCGGTGGTGCGGCGGCGGCGACGACGACAGGTAGCGGTGGTCCGGCGACGACTCTCTCTCTCTCTCTCTCTCTCTCTCTCTCTCTCTCTCTCTCTCTCTCTCTCTCTCTCTCTCTCTCTCTCTCTCTCTCTCTCTCTCTGTGTATATATATAGAAAAATATATATTTTTAGTATGGAAAATCCTAGAGGGGCAAAAGCACAATTAGATGGACAAGTCTATAAAACTATAGATTGAAATGATATTTTCTAGAAATCTAGAAGGGCAAATCAAAAAAATTATAAACTGTTAGTGAAGGAAAAAATTTAAAACCAAATATATATATATATATTTCCAATCTTTCCATATCTCTATTAATGTATCCGCCCATTATTTGTACCCTTTATTTTTCCTCATCAATCAATCAGTGCATTCTTGCGACTAAATCAAAGAAAATTATAGGTGAAAATGACGTTTTCAAAATTTTAGTGAGGAAAATTGAAGAAAATAATTAACCCCAATATATATATAGTTTTCCAAATAAATTTGTGGTGTTTGTTACGGTTCTGTTTTTATTTTATAAATTTTTCTATATATCATTTATAAATTTATATAAATAAATTGATTCGATGTAATTTTTTTATTTTATCATGTCTTTGAAAAAATAGACATGAAGTTTATTTTGAAAATAGATTTTTTTTTAAGACAAAAATAATAAAATAAAAATGTTATAATTATTAGATTGATTTAGTTTTTTTTAGAGATGATATACATTATAAAATGAATGGTTTAGATAAATCCGAGTTCTATGAATACTTAAAGTTCATATTTGAATTGGAGAGAAATTGAACTTTAAATCATTTGGGTTATTAACCAGTCCAAAGTGGTGTCACCCTTGGAGAAGGCCCTTCGTAGGAACTTCAAGGCCCAATGGCTAGTTAGTTGCTGGGCCTGGTTTGCTCAAGAACTGTTGGGCTTACATATGCTCATGTGACTTGTGGGCTGCCTGTAAATGACCCAAAAAAGAAAAAACCTAGAGGTCTGTTTGGTTATGTTTATGTTTTTATTTTCCAAAAAATATAGAATAATTACTTAGCAAACTGTTTCCCAAAACTGTTATAAGGAAAATTGTTACATTAAGGAATTGCGAATAGCATCATAGGTTGAAAAATGATCATGTTTCTTGTCTTGAGATAATCATTCAAAAACTTTAAACAAATTTTCAGATATAATAAATAATAATAGTTTATTGAGACAAAAATGTGATCATTTAATAATTTCGAAATATTACATAAGATTATGTATGTGGTGTTCAAAATTATAATATAGACAATAATGATCCATCTTTATTAAATAATTTTTGAGACAATATATGATTAGTGTGTTTTTGTATAACTCATCTATCAAGTTTATAAATAATGCCGCATAGTATTATGGAATACTAATAATTTGGAGAATTTTACCATACACATCCATTTATCATATACATCATTAGTTATGTCTTTTTTTTTCTTTAGTTATGATGAATTATCTTCGTTAATTATGATATTATTTTAGTTAAGACTTATAAGATCTTTGGTTGTGCCTCATGTAGTGTTTGGTTATGATTTATTTATTTTTTTAGTTATGACTCAGAAAGTATGAAATTATATCATTTTTTTCTTCAATTAATTGATCTCACGTGTTGTCCTATCAAATCAGTAAATAACTAACTAGGATAAGACCACCTACCTATTTGAGAGAAATTGGACGGATAGGTATCATGGTACATGAATACGTAGGTATTATATTTAGAGTTACTTTGATGAGATATTTTTGTGGATGTGTACAGATGATAGATAAGAGTTGGATTGATTTTCCAAACAGGATGTCGAGCGAATACATTAATGGGATTGATGAATTCCTTGTGTTTGCCTACACCAATGGGGTTGAAGGTTCGATGATCAGTTGTCCGTGTAGGAAGTGTGAGAATCGATACTATTTTGTACGAGAGGGTGTACGGGAGCATCTGATTTTGAATGGTTTTTTTAAAAAATACAAACATTGGATTAATCATGGGGAATCTTACGTATCTCTGCATGGTAATCGAGAGAATGAAACATTAGCTAATTTAGACATTGGGGATGATATGATTGGAATGATACAAGGGGCTATGGGAAATCCACATGCCGATACAATTGTTGAGGGTGATGAACCACAGGGGCTTGATCCCCATGCATCTGAACCCCAGCTCGGTCCAAATGCAGAGATTGCAAAGTATTTTAAACTTCTTCAAGATGCACAAAGTGAATTGTATCCGGGTTGTCAGAAGTTCACATCTTTGTCATTCATTATTCGACTTCTACATTTGAAGGTGCTTAATCAGTGGACAAACAAGTCTGTTGACATGTTGCTTGAGTTATTAAATGAGGCATTCCCGTTGGGTGTGAAACTCTCGGACTCATATTATAAAGCTCAAAAGGTCACAACAGATTTGGGCTTCACGTATGAGACGTGGGATGCATGTCCCAACAGTTGCATGTTGTTTCGAAACGAGGACGCCAATCTTGATAAATGTGTCATATGCAACAGTTCTAGATGGAAATCAAATGGTGATGGTGGTTCAAATGGTCCTAACAAAGGTGGCAAACAAGCTGCAAAACAGATAAGGTATTTTCCTTTAAAGCCAAGGTTGCAGAGGTTGTTTATGTCATCCAAGACGACCAAGTTCATGAGATGGCATCCAGAGGAACGAACTGATGATGGTGTCTTCAGGCATCCTACTGACTCCCTTGCATGGAAAGATTTTGACCGTCGGAATATTGACTTTAGTAATGATTGCCGAAGTGTAAGGCTTGGCTTAGCATCTGATGGTTTTAACCCATTCAGGACGATGAACATAGTTCATAGCACTTGGCCTGTTGTGCTCATTCCATACAACTTGCCACCATGGATGTGCATGAAGCAACCATTTCTAATTTTATCCGTGCTTATTGACGGCCCAAAAGGACCTGGTGACAAGATTGATGTGTATATGCAACCATTGATTGAGGAGTTGAAAGAACTATGGAATGAGGGTGTGTCAACATTTGATGCATCAACAAATCAAATGTTTCAAATGCATGCAGCTTTACTGTGGACAATTAGTGATTTTCCTGCATACGCAAACTTGTTAGAATAGAGCACTAAAGGCGAATATGCATGTCCTTGTTGTAATAAGGAAACTACATCGTGTTGGTTGAAGCATAGTAGGAAACAATCATACTTGGGTCATCGCAGATTTTTACCTACTGGCCATAAATTCCGGAAGGATAAAGTATCATTTGATGGTAGTCGGGAAGTCAGACTCAAACCAAAATTGTTGTCTGGAACTGAGATGTTGCTACAATTAGAATCTGAGGGTATTTTAACCCAATACAAGAGGGATGATCTTAAAAAGAGGCATAGGAGACAGGTAGAGAAGGAGAAAGTTGGACATCGCACCCATAGTTGGAAGAAAAAGAGTATCTTTTATGAATTGCCATATTGGGAGCACAATCTAATAAGACGCAACCTCGATGTGATGTATATAGAGAAGAATGTTTGTGACAATGTGTTGTGGACAATATTAGGGGTTGTAGGAAAATCGAAGGATGGTGTTAATGCTCAGCGTGATTTACAAGATATGAATATTAGAAAACCCTTACATTTGCAGTTAAGAGGGTCGAATAAAGCCTATTTACCACCAGCACAATTCATGATGACCAAGGATGAAAAAGATTTGTTCTTGAAAGTGTTGAAGGAAGTAAGAGTTCCCGATGGGTATTCATCCAATATATCACGTCGTGTGCGCTCACATGATAGAAGTATTGGGGGTCTTAAGAGCCACGATAGTCATATTCTGATGCAATAACTTATTCCATTGGCTATTCGAAGATCATTACCGAAGAATGTAATTGAACCCTTGATTGAATTGAGCAATTTCTTTAGACAATTGTGTTCGAAAGTGAATCGTGCGACGGATTTGCAATATATTTAAGATCGTATCGCTGTAACACTTTGTCATCTAGAGAAAATATTTCCTCCGAGTTTTTTTGATATAATGGAGCACTTGCCTATACATCTAGCTGATGAAGCCTTATTGGGTGGAGCAATTCAGTTTCAATGGATGTATCCAATTGAGAGGTATCTTCTTACTTTGAAGCAATACGTGCGTAATAGAGCTCATCCTGAAGAATTAATTACTAAAGGATATCTTATGGAAGAATGCATGAATTTTTGTGCACAATATCTCAATGATGTGGAAACCAAATCTAGTCAACCCGTGAGGAACTATAGTGGTGCTGATAATTTGGGTCATGCTATTGGTGAAAACACAAACTTTTATCTTGATAATACTTCTTGGGTACAAGCTCATCGGTACATCTTATTCAATACAAGCGCGGTTCAACCATTCATAAAGTAGGTTAAGTCACTCACTCAATATTTTATTATGTTTTATTGAATTTTCAACAAAAATTTTTGTATTGCTCAAATTTCAATCTATATAGCAAACACCTTGAAGTACTTAAGCTCAAAATGCCTCGTGTTGACGATCATCAACTTCGGCGTGAACATTTTGAAACTTTTCACATTTGGTTCAAGGAACATGTATGTATTTAACTCTATAGATTCTAGTTACTTAAGTCAAACTACATTTTAAATTTTACATTTTCGTGTTAAATAGGTCCAAACTTTGCGAAGGACTACTGATGTCATATTGTCTGAAGAGATTATTCTATTGGCAAATGGTCCTCATAACCTGGCAAGGAGGTTCAACGGGTATATACTGAATGGGTTTCGGTATCGAGTAAAGGCCATGGATGATCGTCGAGCCACACAAAATTGTGGTGTAGCTTTGAAGGCAGATACCATAAGTTATGCTAGTCGAAAAGACAAGAATCCTCGTGTGGGGCCTGTGTACTATTATGGACAATTGACAGATATTGTTGAGATTCGATATTCCAATGAGAAGAAACATGTGTTGTTTAAGTGTGATTGTATTGACAACATTCACGGAAAGAAAGAAGATGTCTTCAATTTCACGTTGGTGAACTTCAATCATTTGTTGTACCGAGATGATCGAATTACCAATGAACCTTTCATCTTGGCGTCCCAAGCAGAGCAAGTTTGGTATGTTGCAGACCCGTTACAACCAGACTGGCAAGTCGTGGTGAAGATGTCTCAAAGAGGTTTATTTGATATGAGTTCGACTGATCCACAAATCGAGCCATACATGAGCCAACAATTGGAAGAAAATATAATGCTTCGTGATGAAGAAGTTGGTTGGGTGAGGGAAGCCGCAGAAGGGGAAACAGTTGATGTTCAAATAGGCTGATATTTAATCAACATTAGTAATTCAATTAAGGCCAAAGTTGTAGTTAATCATCAATTTCTTAATTTACTTTATCTTTGTAATTATATTAGTTCAATTAATGTCATATTATAGTTGATGACAAACCATTGTCTATGTTTCTAATGTCAATTAATGTTATATTGCTTGCAGATTATTATGGGAAGGAAGAGGAAGCTTGATCATCCCCAGCGCATGATGTCTGATGTGCTACATAACAGGACATCAGTAGCACCACCATCAGAGAAGGCATCACATCGGCCACCATCGGAGGGGCCATTGCATATTGTTTATTGTTATTGTATCTCGCAGGTCATGTTAGTTCTTCATCAACCTCGACTAGGCGTGGTAGAGGATGTGCCAAGGGCATTAAAGAGTGGGGTACTGGTAAAAAGCTGGACATACAATTTGATGAAAATTATTGCCCAATAGAGGATAACGTGGCTAAGTTAACTACTCAACTTGGCATCATTGTGCGGAATGGTAACATTGTTCCTCTTACTTTTCTTGACTGGAACAATGTGCCTGATGATATTGTTGATGCTATCTGAAAAGATGTGAAGGTAAAAGTATATTTTTGTCCACAAATTCGAATTCCAAAATTGTGTTATTATTATTTAAACTTTGAAATTGTGTTTTATAAGACAATTTGAATATATGTCCAGAGGAGTACAAGCCAATCTGCATGAAAAATTGCAACAGCATATGGAAGGATCACAAGAATAAGATTAAGGCTAAGTATTTCAAGCCTAGAAGTTCTGATCCTAATCTGAAGGATGATGTTCCTTTGCACATTGTGCCAAGCCAGTGGGAAGAACTTGTGGAATATTGGCGTACTTCTGATGCTGAGGTATACAAATAAGTTATATTTATGATATGTAAACATACAAATCATATTTACATACTTATATTTGTTGAACCTGTTATAGAAAATTGCAAGTAGGAACGCTAAAAATCGGCGAGCTCACCGCATAGCTCATACCACAGGGCGTACTACTTTCTCTCAGATACGACATGAGGTTTACATTTTACTATTTTATTTTTGTATATAAATAAACATTGTATATTTGCAAATTATTTGGATTCTAATTTTCATATTTCTAAAAAAATGTAGATGACCAATAAGGGGGAGTCTACTGATAAGATGAATGTTTGGCTTATGACACGTAGAGCAGATGACCCAGAGGTTATCCAGACCTTGGTAGTTTCCAAACACCTTTGATTGTATTTAAAGTTTATTTTTTGTGTGTCAACCATCTTAATTTGGCATATACTTGTATGTCTTATTCAATACAGGATAAGTTTAATCGTCAACTCTCTATGCTACCTAAGGATGGTCGGACTTTGGAGGCTAGGAATGCCATTTTCCATGAGTTGATAGGTCATGACGGACATGGATATTATCGCACATACGAGAGAATTGTGCCTCGGAGAGCGGTGTATAAAGATAGTGCTGGGCCATCACAATCAACACCCCAGCCATCGACTATTGATCAGATCATGCAGCAGGTTCGTGCAGAGCTAAGGGATGAGTTGAGAGAGGAGCTGCGAGCAGAGTTCTCTACACATTTACAGCAGATGAGAGCTGAGATGATGGCCTTTGTGTCATAGGGGACGATGTAGACACCCCATTTTTGACCGACCTTAAGACTCAGACATCACTGATTGAGCGCTTGGTGATATTGTATATCGTGCTCGTTCTGAGGTTGCGGAGTCCCGGCTACGAGCCTTGCCTCCGGACTTCCGGACTCTTTTGTGCTTTGCCTCGGTTTGCGAACCAGGCCGTGTTTTCTCTGTTTTCTCTTCCCGAAGGGAGGGAGAGGTCTCGTAGACCATCTCTCAGTGGCCGTAGGCTACGTTTTGTGGTCGTAGGCCATTTTTCCCGTTTGGAGCCTGGTTCCCGGTTTTTCGGAGCTGTTGGCCGTGTGCCTCGGTTCGGGACCGCTTAGCCACCTCCGTTCGCTCCGGTTCTTGGCACATACCTTATTTCCTCCCTTTTGAGGGACACTGTGGTCCGAGAGACCGACTTCGTGGTCGAACACCACTTCCGGTGCCTAACAGTCAGTTTTCGGGGCCCCAGACTGCGCGTTTTGGCCCCCGAGCCTTGCTTGCAAGCATTGTTGGGCTCCGACCCAAAATAGAAATAGTCATATTTTGAGCTCCTTTTCATGTTTGATTAAGGACCTTTCCCTGTTTGAGGCTCCCCTTTGGCACTTGCTTCATTACCCCTCTTGTATTCCTCTTTCTTGCATAGCATTTTTGGCCTATATGTAAACTGTTTTGAGGCATGATGTAAACTGTAATGTAGCTTATTTTGAGCCCTTCTTCAACATTGTTGAAGGGCTCATCACTGTTTGGGGCTTCCATTTTCCACTTGTCTTTGTATCCATCTCATGGCCCTATTTTTGCATGATTTGTTAGCCTTTTATGCTTTTGTTTTTGGGCTCTGGTCCGAACTGAAAGTGGTCTCATTTTGACCCCCTCTTCATGTTTTATTAAGGGTCTTTTGTTGTTTGAGGCTTCCCTTTTATACTTTGTGTTATAGCTCTCTTTTGGCCTTATTTTGCATAGTATTTTGAGCATGCTTGTGCACTGTTTTGGGTCTGGCCATCAACTGTAAAAAGCCATATTTTGGGCCCCTCTTCAACATTGTTGAAGGGCCCTCTTGTGTTTGAGGCCAGCAAGCATCACTTGCTTCTTTGTCCCTCTTTTGGCCCATTTTTGCATGCTAACTTAGGCCTATTTGTGCTCATTGTTTGGCCTTGCTTAAAACTGCAAATATGCTTATTTTGGGGCTGCCTTGCTTCTGTCTTCACACTTTATGTTCAAATAATGCATGTATTGCATAGCTATAGGTCATTTCATGTACCTTATTTCATGTTCCGGGATTTATTCCATGCATCGGGTGGCATTTTGCCATCTTTCGGGGCTGTTTTGCATCGCATTTTGCCACTGAAATTTGTATGCTTGTATTCCATGTTCCATGCCTTGCCATGTCTTGTTAGAGTGGCATTCGTGCCTTAGGGTCGGTCCTCGGTTTGCGTGCACGCGTGCACACATCTCGAGTTGTCTCATTTTCATCTAATGGCCTCCTATGTGAGTGTGGCTGAGGTCCACTTGTGTTGGTGTAAGTCCATTATGCATTGTGTATGCCATTTCATTCCATAGCATTGCGTATGCTAGGTTGTATGTTAGTGCATTGTGTATGCCATGTTACCTCGTGCATCGTGTATGCCATTTCATAGCATTGTGTATGCTAGGGTGTATGTTAGTTGCATTCATGCATGTCATGCATATTGCATTGTGTTTGGGATAGGAGTTAGCCCGAGCACGAAAAACGAGGTACGTTTCGTACTCCGAGTGACGGAACGTATCTCAATTCCCCAGTCACCGACACTCCGGATTATCCGTGATGGAGTTAGGTTTTAGTTGAGTTTTCATGTGCATTCATTCTATATTGAGTTGTGCAATTCGACTCCTCGGCCATCATGCATCGAGATGCGTGATTGGTGGCACGAGAATCGAGGCATGCATACATTTGTGAAAATACGTTGTCATGCCCCTTTCCTGCTCTCTGTTGCAGCAAATCAAGAATCAGTAGTCTTCCTAGGCTTGGCGCGCTTTCCAAAAACAATTGCAAACAGAGGCTAATTGGGGCATCGCAGTAGATTTCTGCACAAGGCAACCCGAACATGCATCATTCATCATCTGGGGAAGAGTCAAGACAGTCCCTGGCTTGCATGCCAATTTATATTTTCTTAGTTAATTTGTTAATTAATTAGGATTTTTGTATTTATTCCGGACTGTATTATTTATTCATTTGGAACTGTATATTATTTATTCGGACCCTCTGTGCGAGGGCAATGCTGTAATAAGTGTGCGTGTGTGTGATGTATGTCTTCCAACCCCACGTCTTTCTCCCTTTTATTTACCTGCTTATGATGGTTAGATTAGGACATGTTTCAATTAGCATACAGTATAATAGCATGTTTGCATTCATTCATCTGTCTTGCATGCACCGGGCTCGGCGCATCATACTAACTGCATTTGTATTTCAATTCCAAGTTGAATACATGTTAGCTGTTGCATCCCATATGCCATGTTTAGAATAGCCGAGCCTGCTATAGTTGCATTTTTGCATGCGTTGTATTAGGCATTTCTGTATATTTAGGATCATGCATGGATTTCTAATTAGCTTCTTTTTTGGCTCGGAGTACTCGGTAAGTCTTATGCTTTAGCATCCTTGCATGTGTGTGAGTGACTGCCATGATAGCATGCTTACCATGAGGCTATTTGCTTATGTGATATACCTGCTTAAATGCCTGTGGGTGAAGGTTGGGTTATTTGGATTGGAACAATTCATCAAATGTTTGTTTTAAGCCCACTAGACAGTGGCAAAGTCATGTTTTCTAAGCCCACCCAAGGGTGGCAAAATCTGCATTTTAAGCCTACTTGCGAGTAGTAAACCTCTTTAAAAAACAAACATGAAGTGTTTTGTTCAAATTCAGGCGACCCGGTCTATACTTGTATGCTGTGCGCATCACATAGTAAATCTAGGCTAATAACCGGAATAAGAACGCGTAATGTTTTCAAAACTAGATATCATGGTTAGTAGAGGCTGATCTTTGATCGAGCGAGCGGGGGTGCTCACGAAGTGACCTTCCCCAATCGTACCCAAGTTCCCGAGCCGAGGCAACTTTGGTGATGACGGACACGTGGCCTTAAGCAAACGAGTCAGGGTTTCCTAAATTTCCCAAAAATAAAATATTTAGGTGGCGACTCTGTATCTGGCAAAGCAGTCCATGTTTGGCACTTCTTTCAAAAATCTGTTTTCCCAAAACGATTTGCCGGATTTGAACTCTTTGGTTCAAGATTAAGAACCGTGACAACAAAATCGAGTCCGAACTGTGGCGAGGCCCCCGCGAACCTGCCTACAGTTTCTGGCGACTCTGCTGGGGAATTTAGAGAACTTGACTCGAACTCATGATATCTGGTTTTGACTACACTTGTGTGTTTCTTTGCATTGCATTTGCATTGGTGCGCCTAGAACACCGTGTTTGCCATCTGCTATTCCTGAACGGTTTGCCGGAGGCTTATCTTGTCAAGGCATGACCATAAGGCTGACCGGTTGTGGGCTCTGCCAGTATGGGAACACAAACCCCGGTTTTACCGGGGCACCCTTTTTGACCATTCGACCTAGTGCATATTCGGATCCATAGTGACCATTCCAAACTAGGACAGGTTGCTTACCCGATAGGTTGTTTGAAACCGCTGCGTGCGTAGTGAAACCCTAGCTCCTGACAAAATAGGACAGGGAAACCCTATCCCCACATAGGGGTGTTTTGGCTCTCACTTGCTTGTTATGTGCTTTAGAGTGCGTCTCTACAGGGAATGCATGTATCAATTTACAAGTTTGGGCATCAGGCCTGCGGGCACCAGTTCAGTATTTTGGGATTCAGTTTACCTGAGGGTATCAGTTTGCAGGGGCAGAGATTTGGGCAGAAATTCAGTAGAGGGCACAGTTGTTCAGTTTTGCTCATATCTGTTTTGGCGAAATTGGGCTGAGATGCTGCATGTTTTCTCTTTTGCTAGGGTAGTCTGGGAACCATAGCTTCAGAAGGCTCCAATATCCCCCCGGGTACATTAGATCCGTGTTGATAGACTTTGTCAGGTCAGAAAGTCAATTTAAGGGCAATCAGTGTTCCTTTGCCAGAGGCAGGATAAAAGGGCCAGTCAGGCACAGATCACCAGTTCAGCGGTTACCAGATCAGTGGCCCTTTTCTACCCCACCAGTGAACAGTCAGGCTGAGGCCTCAGTTTTTATCACAGAGATAGATATACCAGTTAGTCAGCCGGAACAGCAGAACATAGCAGGGATGGAGGAAATGATGCGTCAGCTTCAAGAGAGCATGAAGCAAATGCAGGAGGACGCTGTCCGCCAAGCGGAGTTCTCTAAACAGCAGGCCACAATCATGGCCCAGCAGGCTGAGCTCATCACTAGACTCCAGCAGCAAGCCGGAACATCAACCTCACACCCAGTTCCTCCCCCACCAGGGGTCCCGTTACCCGAGCAAACACCAACTGTCCAGAATGTCCTACCAAACATCCAAAACACCTTGCCAAATGTCCAGAACATCCAGGAGGACACAGACCTTCCAACGGGGCCAGCTCCGCCCCCACTTCCGCCTCAACTGTCCAAGACACATACTGTAGACGCGCCCTTGGGCCTCACTCCACAGTTCGGACTCCCTTTTGTTGTCACGGTTCTTAATCTTGAACCAAAGAGTCCAAATCCGGCAAATCGTTTTGAGAAACAGATTTTTTAAAAAGAAGTGCCAAACATGGACTGCTTTGCCAGATACAGAGTCGCCACCTAAATATTTTTTAATGGGGAAATTTAGGAAATCCTGACTTGGTGCCAAAGGCCACGTGTCCGTCATCACCAAAGTTGCTTCGGCTCGGGAGCTTGGGTACGATTGGGGAAGGTCAGCTATGAGCACCCCCCCTTGCCCGGTCCGAAGACCGGCCTCTACTAACCGTGATATCCGTTTTTGAAAACGTTATGTGTTCTTATTCCGATTATTAGCCTAGATTTACTACGTTATACGCACAGCAAACAAGTATAGACCGAATCGTCCAAATTGGAACAAAACATTTCATGTTTGTTTTGAAAATGGTTTGCTACTCGCAAGTAGGCTTAAAATGTAGATTTTGCCACCCTTAGGTGGGCTTAGAAAACATGGTTTTGCCACTATCTAGTGGGCTTAAAACTCACAGTCAATGATTTTGTTTCAATCCAAATAACTCAACCTCCACCCACAGGCATTCAAGCAGTTATATCACATAAGCAGCTAGCCTCATGGTAATCATGCTTTTTATGGCAACACTCACACGCATGCGGTATGCTAAAGCATAACAGCTCACCTAGTACTCCAAGCCAAAACAGAAACCAGTTAGTAATCAAATGCATGATCCTAGTTCATGTTAAGTGGCTAATGCAACGCAGGCAAAGATGCAACCTAGACAGGCTCGACTATCCTAAACATGGCATGTGAAATACACAGGTAGCATGTATTCAATTTGGAATTGAAAATACGATGCAGTTAGTATGATGTGTCGAGCCCAGTGCATGTAAACGAATGTATGGATGCACGCATGCTATCATACTGTTATGCTAATTTAAATATGCCCTAATCTACCATCATAAGCAGGTAAATAAAAGGGAGAAAGAAGTGGGGTTGGAAGACATGCACACACTCACCCACACTTATTACAAATGTGCCCTCACACGGAGGGACGAAAAGAATATACAGTCCCGAATAGCACAATCCAAATACAGAATAAATTATTACAAAGATCCTAATTATCAAATTGAATTCCAATGTAAAAAGAAGGGGGCCTCAGCCCTGCCTCGGGATGCGCGAATGATGCATACTCGATCCGTCTTGCCCGGGAAGCCCGTACCATACCACTGCCGCCTCCGTTTTCACTGTCCTGCCTCTCCGAAGACTGCCAAAGTCCCAGGATACCTTATATGCACACTGCTTCACACTATCGGCTGGATGAAATGACCACCGGCCATGTAAAATATCTGTCGGCTGCTTATGAGGTTGTCGGCCACCAATATATTGCCGGTCGGCACTCTGCACTGCCGGTCGACAAACAATTCCTGCAAAATCTGGTTTTTGACAGTAACAAGGACAGACAGTGTATGGTATGGGATTTTGGGCACATGTAAGCATGGCCATGCCCCCTATCATGTATGGGACTCAAGGAAACATGGCCCTTGGTCCTTGGGCCACCAATTATGCATTTTGATGCATGATGGCCTAAGGGACCAAGATTGCAATTCTATGTAAAGATGCATGCAACACACAAATGAGGACCAAGATCCTATCATGTCCAAGTCAAGGGCCTTAGTGACATGAGAATTGAGACGTGTTTTGTCACTTAAAGTACAAACACCTCTCATCTCTCACACTTGGTTTGACACCCCAAACTAAGTAATGCAATGCATGTTATGCAAGCATGGCTTAACAATGCAACATGACACTAAAATGCAAGGCATGCTAAATGCTATGCAACATCATGTTAAGTATACAAAATGCTAAAGCATACAAGATGCAAATGCAATGCAAACAAGGACAAATCATGTAATAGAACTATCATGCTACCACACTTAATGAAGCAAGTATGCAAAGAACATGAGACAAACATGCAAAAGTGGGCTTAAACCATAAAGGGGCAGACCTCAATCCACCCCAAAACAGTGGCCAAAAGTGCCTAAAACCATGGACAAAATGTTCAACAAGCATACAAATTAATGGGCCTAAAGCTGAGGCACAAAAGAGGATACTCCACTACCATTAGCAAGACCACCCATGGCATGAATCAAGCAACCAAAAACAGATGTTTAGCATGTAAAACAACCCCCCAAAGCCCCTGATATGGCAGCCCAAATGCTTTAAATATGCAAGCATGCACAATGTCCATTTCAAAGCACAAAAGACCAATGTTTCAAAGCATGAAAGGCATGACAAATGGAGACATATAAGCATGGCATGGGGACTGAAATAGCATGTTGAATGACTCCAAATCACCTAAATAGCCTAACCAATGCATGTTCATGGATCACATACTCAAGGCTTACAAGCCAAAATGCAAAGCAACAATACCAAGCATGCCAAACATGGCAAAATCAGTGACTAACAGACCTAAAGCATGACAAATCATGACCAAAAGCTTCAATAATCCAAGCTAAAACATGAGGATATACAAGACTAAACACATGGCACATTTCTAGGCAAAGTAGAGCATTTCAAAGCAAGTATAAGATGCATGCTAAAGGCTACAAATCCAACCAAAAACAGAGATATAACATATCATATGAACACCAAATAAGCTCTGAAATGAGGCCAAAACAAACCAAGTAGGCATGTTCCCTTATGAGCCAAAACAAAAGGCAAAAGAGGGACAAAGGGGAGAGGGGTGTCCCTCCCCTATACAAGGCTTCAAACCACGTTCATCACCACTGAAAATCCACTGGATTTCAGTGGTGAGAAGGTCAACACAACAACATAAGCAAGACTTAAGGAAAAGGGACCAAAAGAGGCCAAACAAGGCCTAAGAGGGAGATTTCGACCCCCAACCACAAAACACCCTTAATGAAAGTTCTTAAGCATAAAAATATAAGACTGTTTCATGTTAAACACAAAGCCTAAATCAGCAAGCAAGACAGGTAAAAACTTATTGCAAAAATGGGGAATCTAAAGTAAAGGCTCACCCTTGAAGAAACCTTGAAGAGCAGTTGGTCCAGCCACCCTCTATTGATCAAAATCAGTCCAAATGCTCAAGAAACAACCCTCCAAGCCTCCCAATCTCGAGCTAAGGTGTGATAGTGTGTGTGTGAGTGCAAAAGTAAGGTAAAACTACACTTTTAGGCGTAAAACACACACACACAAGAGGAGAGAGAGAGGGAAAATCTAGAGAGAGGAGATATATGGCAGATATATAGATACACAAGCTCTGGTTTTTTTTGTTCAAGAATGGCCAACCCCAAACAAAGGGAGAGATATGATGCTTATATAGGCAAAATAAAGCCAAGAAGCTTAGTGGCTAAGCAAAGGAGAAAGGGTCAAGAGGTGCAAAGGGGTCTTGGCTTCTTGGAGAAGCTAAGACAGCTGGCCAAGCTTCTCCAAGAAGCTTGGCCAAAGGGGTCAACCTTCTAGAAGGTTTGGGGGTTCAAAGGTGCAAAGGGGCCATCCCCGTGCATGGGGAGTGGTGTGGGTGCATTCCAGCTGGCACAGTTGGCATGCACCATGCTCCAAGGGGTGCAGAAGGGTCATCGGCCAACCAAATAGGTCATCGGCACAATAAAGTGCCGGTCGGCTAAACATAGTGCCGACCGGCCATTGTTTTTAAGAAACCATGGCCGGTGGTACACATATGCAGCCGGTGATGGTAGGGGAGGGCCGGTGGGGTGTGGGGATGGCCAACAAGCCATTCCCTGCCCTTGAAGGCAAAAACACAGGTGTTTGGTGCCAAAACCGAACACGAAGCAGTCGAGTCAGGAGGTCCTGAGGCAAGGCGCGCAGCCGAGACCTCCGGGAACTCGAGACGAACACGAACATGGATAATCACCGAGTGTTCAAACGGTGACGTCCAAGTCTTGAGGACGGTCAAAAATGGGGTGTCTACACATACACCCGTCAACCACCCGGACTCTCCCTTCGAGTTCGAAGTAGACCCTACAGCACTAAAATTGAGCAAGCTCGAGAAGCTATTCAAAAAATCCCAGGGGGTAAAGTCCATCCCGGACATTGAGGACGGGTACACCGACGCAGCTGTGACACTGCCGGACAGGTTCAAGATGCCTCACATCGACCGTTTTGATGGGTCAGGAGATCCTATGGTCCACTTGAGTTTGTTTTCAGATGTTTTGCGCCCGATGGGCTTGACAAGATTACAGAAGCTCTCCCTTTTTGGCAGGACCCTGTCAGGTATTGCGGCCATCTGGTACGCCAAATTGGAGGATTCAGTGAAACGAAGCTGGGAGGAGATGGCCGAGGCCTTCGTCGCGCAATATTCCTATAACACTCAAATCGAGATCACAACCCGTGATCTTGAGACAACAAGGCAAGAGGCCGATGAGAGTTTCTCGGATTTTGTGATGCGGTGGAGGGCGAAGGCCTCAATGATGACTCTAAGGCCTACTGATAAGGACCAAATTCGGATGATTGTACGCAATCTCCAGCCTAAGCTGATGCAAAAGATGATCGTGCTCCCCTTCCCTACCTTTTCAGATTTGCATGAGATGGGGGTACAAATTGAGGATGCTATGAAACATGGCTTGATTGACAGTGACAGGGAGCAACCCAGGAGGACCATCAACCGTAACGCAAATGCAGGCGTAAGTAGTGCTGAAAATGCTAGAGCTTCAGACGTGGGCATGGTTACCACCACCACACAAAGAACAGCCACCTCATTCACCGGTGCGTCCAGAGCTAGCTCGCAAATAGCCAAAAACCCACCTCAGAGCCAAAGGGTGTTTACTCCACTATACATGCCCCTATCCAAAGCTCTGGGGGTTTTGATCAAGAAAGGGCATCTGAAGCCCCTGGAGCCGCAACCACTACCAAAGAACCTCCCTCTCTCACACAACCCAGCTGACTACTGTGCCTTCCATCAGCGAGTTGGCCATGACACTGACATGTGCTTTCGTCTTCGCCACGAAATACAAGATCTGATCGACAACAGAGTCATCCCCGCACCGGGTCCTACAAAGTCTATCGGCACTTGATCAGCGAACTTGGGGGATAATGTTATGTGATCGGGGGATGAACCACCTGCGGGCGGCGCTCGATTAACTCCAGACGTGGGAATGGCACGCACTGTTCTGAGCAATGTGCAAATACCAGTTTTTGTGCTTTCTGACTTGGGTATTGGGTCAGTTTTGTTGTTTTGTTTTGAGTCTGTCTTTTTGTTTTGAGTCAGTCTCTTTTGTTTTGGGTCTGTCTTGTTGTATCGAGTCAGTCCTGTTATATAGGAGTCGAGTGATTCCGGGGGGTGTTACCTCGGGCGTCACCATTTTGTTTTGGGTTTGCCTTTTTGTTTTGTTTTGAGTCTGTTTCTACCAGGGAGCCAGTTGTGCCAGCATATTTTGAATGAAACAGCAGCGATTTTCACGCTCTCACGTTCGCTTCTGCCTTGTGCCAATTGTGCCGGAAGTTCTGAATAAGACGACAGTATTTGACTAAGAACTCTGTCTTTTCTGTGCCTTGAAGTCATTGTAACGACCTAAGTTTTTCAAAACTTTTTGAACACTGTGGTGAAAACGAAGAGGGAGGAATTCCTCGGGATTTGCAAAACTCTGATCACACTGAGAGAAAGAGAGGAGTGCTAAGCCCTTAAATGAATGAAATCATGCTTGTTAGCGTGAGTACTGAGAAGGACCCTGGCTTGATCCAGACTGGTTTCACACCATCTTCAGCGAGCGATTTGTCGCTTTCTTAAAAATTTTCAAAAACAAAATGTTTTGCGCGGTCCTGCGAAGACCTGTGTGGAATCGCTCTTGAGATTGTGCAGCTTAGGATCGATCTCAGCCTCGAGACTCAACCCCTTTGCTTCCAAACCTTGAACTTGAATTCAGAGTGTTCAACGGTCAACCGCGATATGAGGCCTGTGTGGCCAGATTTGAAACAGCCCTCGAACAAGAGGCACCAAAGTCAGATCAAGGAGATCAGACCTCATCAGAAGAAACTTGCGAAGCTAGAACAGAAACACCCCTCGAACTAGGGACAAAAATGTCCGATGTGCTCGAAGAGCCGAAGATGGATCCTTCTGCGAATCAATGCAGCAGTCATTTTCCTGGATTCAGATGACTTCAGGATCTCAAAACCATTTGGCATGGACCTGTTACACTTTTACCCTTTGAGAGGCTCGCTGGGCCGAAAACCCGGAAAGGGCGACCCAGGCAAAAGTTAGAGCAAGAAAAGATATATACAAAAAGCAAAAAGAAAAAAAGAAGAAAAGAGAAAAAAGAAAAAAAGAAAAAAAAAGAAAAAAAAAAGAAGAAATGAAATGAAAAAGAAAGAAGAACAAAGCTCGCAAGGTTGAAAACCTGCAACGGGCGCCTTGGCAAAAGTTAGAGCCTAAAAAGGATAGGTTAATACCCGAGTGTACCTTAACCCCGAACTACGTAAGGCTTGATTCCCATGTTTGGGATACGTAGGCAACTTCATCCTAAAGTCCAGCCGTAAACAATTCAAATTCAATTGTGTCCATGTGATGGTTTTGGCCATCTTTGTCTTCTTTGTATCTGAGGATTTGGTGTGTTCGTCGCTCTGAGGACTGACTGCAATGCGCTACGGTGCCATTCAAACAAGGGGCAACTTTCCGTTGCCATTCAACGCGCCGCGGTGCCATTCAAACAAGGGGCAACTTTCCGTTGCCATTCAATGCGTCGCGATGCCGTTCAAACAAGGGGCAACTTTCCGTTGCCGTGCAGCTCTCTTCAAGCACGGGGCAGTTTTCCTTTGGATCCGAGGTTGTGCATATCAGGAGTAGGTTTCATGCTCGTTGAGCAATGGCCGTTTGCAAAATAGTTTTTGAGAATTTTTACTGAGGTTGACTATTTTCCCAAAAATCATTCTATCTTTTCCAAAACTGGACCCTTTTCATGGACTCAAAAAAGGAAAATTTTCAGTGCTCATAGCCTAACTTGCATGATTTTAAATCAAAAATCGAACAAGCATGTTGATCCAACTCTCATTTTGGTCAAAACTGTTTTAGTAGAAAGCAAAAACAAAAAATGGTCAAAATGATTAACTAGGGACACAATTGAGTCAGGTTCCCTGTCTTTTCCCCTTTATCAACATACTTGCCAAGGAGGACACCCTACCTACCAGAAGAGGGCACAACTGAAGCTAACAGCAAAAGGGCAGAAAGCTCTCACATCCTCCAAGCAATGAGGTATCAAGCCAAGTGTGAAGCACGAACTGGAATGGGGCCAGATATTCCACTCCTTCATCTGGACAGATCTGATCACGTCCAAACTCCCCAGTAGAGCATCGTCGACCGATGTCAGCTGCAGATTTGCTACACACCCAATTGTGGCACGGCCCCTCTGTGGAAGAAACTCACTGTTGTGAACAAGAAGAAGAATCTAGCAGAATGTTAGGGGCAAGACCCCGCAACTTTCTGTTTATCCATCAACCACCCAGGGGAGGGATAAAAAAATGAGAGATTAAAGAATAGAGAGATGTGCGATGAGAGGAAAAGTGAGAAAAGGGTTTTGAGAGAAAAGCCGAGCCTGAAGGCCGAGTGATGTGAGAACCACAAATGAGAAAGGATGGGAAACACTACCCGGTGAAACAAGCTCCCTGTGCACGTCTGAGTGTCGTGTCTTTTTATTTGTCTCGATTCTTGTTTTGAGTCGTCTCGAGTGTTACTCGATGTGTCTAGGTTATGTGCCTTTTATTTCCGTGTTGAGTCGTTTTGCTGTGTCCAGTCGTAGGCTCAATACCTGGTCGAAAATTCATCTCTCAATTTCAAAAATAAAATCATTTTGTGCTCCGAGTGCCATGCCGTTCTCCACATTTGTGCAAAACAGAATTTGTTCTTTCATAAAATCACAGGGTTCAACCCAGGTCATGTGAGAACAATGGAACCAGGACCTATCTGAAGCTATAATGGTTTCGGACTACAAAGCAAAAGCAAAAGAGGAAAAATGTCGGGCATCTTAGTTTGTTCCAACTTCAGTAAGCTCCGAGATCGCATTCCGTATGCACTTCGTCAAGCCTTGTCAATGCTCCGAAGTATGAGTATGCCTCTACCTCAAGCTCAAGATCGAGTCTGCTTCAAGCCAGAATGGCGATCAGAAGTGCTCTCCTCGAGTACCGTTCCCTGCCAGAGGCATCTTGGCCGTGTTTGCAATGAGTTCCTAGGAGACCAACTGCGACGATGGAAACTAGAGTTCGGACGGCTATTGCCTAGAACGCAAAGGTTCGGGATTTCCCAGACTAAAGTCTGGTTTAAATACCCAGGGATCTATCATCGGCTTGAAATCTGTATGGCAGCCCCATAGATTGAGATAGCATGTGAATGCGCCTCGATTCTGGATACTGAATCAACCTAGTCTGTCACCCCGTTGGAGAATAGGAAAAGTTGTGAACATGGCCAAGAAGGAAAGGTAGTAACTGCGGTTTGGAAGTACAACCAAGAAAGTGCAAGAAGAACCCACTCTTTTCAGCTCAAAATGTTTCTGTGGAATTTTCAAATCATGTCTTCGATGTGTAGCTCATCGTCAGTCGGCGTGCACGAGGTGTATCCTTTTTGGAATGAATCGTGACCCCTCCGAGAGGTAAATCGGAGGTTGCGTTTGGAATTTGGTCTCCTTAAGGCTTGTATTTCCTTATTCGGTATTTTTGGTTCAAACGGGTGTTGTCACGCGCATTCCATTGGCATTGTTATGCTCATTACTTGCATTGTTATGCACATCTATCTAGCATTGTTATGCTCATTCGTTGTATTGTTATGCACATCTATCTAGCATTGTTATGCTCATTCCTTGTATTGTTATGCACATCTATCTAGCATTGTTATGCCCATTCCTTGCATTGTTATGCACACTTCACCTGCATTGTTATGCACCTTTTCACTTGCAATTGTCGTCTTTTCTCCTCTCGCATGCGGTGCGTTAGGACATCTTCGGTTTTGAACATTTGGACGAGTTCCGGTCTTCGTTTACCTTTTCCTCTCTTACGTGTGATACGCTAAGAGATGATCTTTTCCTCTCTTGCATGTGATATGCTGAGAAATCTACCTTTTCCTCTCTTGCGTGTGATACGCTGAGAGATGATCTTTTCCTCTCTTGCATGTGATATGCTGAGAGGTCTGCCTTTCTTCTCTTGCGTGTGATACGCTGAGAAATCTACCTTTTCCTCTCTTGCGTGTGATACGCTGAGAGATGATCTTTTCCTCTCTTGCATGTGATATGCTGAGAGGTCTGCCTTTCTTCTCTTGCGTGTGATACGCTGAGAAAGTTACCTTTCCTCTCTTGCGTGTGATACGCTGAGAGGTTTACCTTCTTCCCCTCCTGTGTGTGATACGCGGAGAGATGTTGTGTGTGAGACTCCGGGTACTCTCGATAGTCACTTTTAGCCTTCTCTGCGTGAGACGCAATGAGAATTGCATAATTCTCTTACATCCTTTCGGCATGAAATATAGTTGTTGCTTTGCATTCTTGCTTAAAACTGTTGCATCTATTGTGAATATGTGCTTCATTACAGCTTGTTGCATTTGCATGATCACGAGTTATGTTCGGCTTCTTGCATTGTCAGTTGCATTTTGCCCCTGCCTGCGGGCACATCTTTGTCTATCTTGTCTGCTTTGTCTAAGTCTTCAGCCTTGTCAAAAATGGGTCATCTCTGGGCTTTGACATTCACTCCCGTCATTCTTATGACTTTCGAGTTCTGTTAAAGAGGGGCAACTGTAGACACCCCATTTTTGACCGACCTGAAAACTCAGACATCACTGATTGAGCGCTTGGTGATATTACATATCGTGCTCGTTCTGAGGTTGCGGAGTCTCGGCTGCGAGCCTTGCCTCCGGACTTCCGGACTCTTTTGTGCTTTGCCTCGGTTTGCGAACCAGGCCGTGTTTTCTCTGTTTTCTCTTCCCGAAGGGAGGGAGAGGTCTCATAGACCATCTCTCAGTGGCCGTAGGCTACGTTTTGTGGTCGTAGGCCATTTTTCCCGTTTGGAGCCTGATTCTCGGTTTTTCGGAGCTGTTGGCCTTGTGCCTCGGTTCGGGACCGCTTAACCACCTCCGTTCGCTCCGGTTCTTGGCACATACCTTATTTCCTCCCTTTCGATGGACACTGTGGTCCGAGAGACCGACTTCGTGGTCGAACACCACTTCCGGTGCCTAACAGTCAGTTTTCGGGGCCCCGGACTGCGCGTTTTGGCCCCCGAGCCTTGCTTGCAAGCATTGTTGGGCTCCGACCCAAACTAGAAATAGTCATATTTTGAGCTCCTTTTCATATTTGATTAAGAACCTTTCCCTGTTTGAGGCTCCCCTTTGGCACTTGCTTCATTACCCCTCTTGTATTCCTCTTTCTTGCATAGTATTTTTGGCCTATATGTAAACTGTTTTGAGGCATGATGTAAACTGTAATGTAGCTTATTTTGAGCCCTTCTTCAACATTGTTGAAGGGCTCATCACTGTTTGGGGCTTCCATTTGCCACTTGTCTTTGTATCCATCTCATGGCCCTATTTTTGCATGATTTGTTAGCCTTTTATGCTTTTGTTTTTGGGCTCTGGTCCGAACTGAAAGTGGTCTCATTTTGACCCCCTCTTCATGTTTCATTAAGGGTCTTTTGTTGTTTGAGGCTTCCCTTTTATACTTTGTGTTATAGCTCTCTTTTGGCCTTATTTTGCATAGTATTTTGAGCATGCTTGTGCACTGTTTTGGGTCTGGCCATCAACTGTAAAAAGCCATATTTTGGGCCCCTCTTCAACATTGTTGAAGGGCCCTCTTGTGTTTGAGGCCAGCAAGCATCACTTGCTTCTTTGTCCCTCTTTTGGCCCATTTTTGCATGCTAACTTAGGCCTATTTGTGCTCATTGTTTGGCCTTTCTTAAAACTGCAAATATTCTTATTTTGGGGCTGCCTTGCTTCTGTCTTCACACTTCATGTTCAAATAATGCATGTATTGCATAGCTATAGGTCATTTCATGTACCTTATTTCATGTTCCGGGATTTATTCCATGCATCGGGTGGCATTTTGCCATCTTTCGGGGCTGTTTTGCATCGCATTTTGCCACTGAAATTTGTATGCTTGTATTCCATGTTCCATGCCTTGCCATGTCTTGTTAGAGTGGCATTCGTGCCTTAGGGTCGGTCCTCGGTTTGCGTGCACGCGTGCACACATCTCGAGTTGTCTCATTTTCATCTAATGGCCTCCTATGTGAGTGTGGCTGAGGTCCACTTGTGTTGGTGTAAGTCCATTATGCATTGTGTATGCCATTTCATTCCATAGCATTGCGTATGCTAGGTTGTATGTTAGTGCATTGTGTATGCCATGTTACCTCGTGCATCGTGTATGCCATTTCATAGCATTGTGTATGCTAGGGTGTATGTTAGTTGCATTCATGCATGTCATGCATATTGCATTGTGTTTGGGATAGGAGTTAGCCCGAGCACGGGAAACGAGGTACGTTTCGTACTCCGAGTGACGGAACGTATCTCAATTCCCCAGTCACCGACACTCCGGATTATCCGTGATGGAGTTAGGTTTTAGTTGAGTTTTCATGTGCATTCATTCTATATTGAGTTGTGCAATTCGACTCCTCGGCCATCATGCATCGAGATGCGTGATTGGTGGCACGAGAATCGAGGCATGCATACATTTGTGAAAATACGTTGCCATGCCCCTTTCCTGCTCTCTGTTGCAGCAAATCAAGAATCAGCACTCTTCCTAGGCTTGGCGCGCTTTCCAAAAACAATTGCAAACAGAGGCTAATTGGGGCATCGCAGTAGATTTCTGCACAAGGCAACCCGGACATGCATCATTCATATCATCTGGGGAAGAGTCAAGACAGTCCCTGGCTTGCATGCCAATTTATAACTTTCTTAGTTAATTTGTTAATTAATTAGGATTTTTGTATTTATTCGGGAATGTATTATTTATTCATTTGGGATTGTATATTATTTATTCGGACCCTTTGTGCGAGGGCAATGCTGTAATAAGTGTGCGTGTGTGTGATGTATGTCTTCCAACCCCACGTCTTTCTCCCTTTTATTTACCTGCTTATGATGGTTAGATTAGGACATGTTTCAATTAGCATACAGTATGATAGCATGTTTGCATTCATTCATCTGTCTTGCATGCACCGGGCTCGGCGCATCATACTAACTGCATTTGTATTTCAATTCCAAGTTGAATACATGTTAGCTGTTGCATCCCATATGCCATGTTTAGAATAGCCGAGCCTGCTATAGTTGCATTTTTGCATGCGTTGCATTAGGCATTTCTGTATATTTAGGATCATGCATGGATTTCTAATTAGCTTCTTTTTTGGCTCGGAGTACTCGGTAAGTCTTATGTTTTAGCATCCTTGCATGTGTGTGAGTGACTGCCATGATAGCATGCTTACCATGAGGCTATTTGCTTATGTGATATACCTACTTGAATGCCTGTGGGTGAAGGTTGGGTTATTTGGATTGGAACAATTCATCAAATGTTTGTTTTAAGCCCACTAGACAGTGGCAAAGTCATGTTTTCTAAGCCCACCCGAGGGTGGCAAAATCTGCATTTTAAGCCTACTTGCGAGTAGTAAACCTCTTTCAAAAACAAACATGAAGTGTTTTGTTCCAATTCAGGCGACCCGGTCTATACTTGTATGCTGTGCGCATCACATAGTAAATCTAGGCTAATAACCGGAATAAGAACGCGTAATGTTTTCAAAACTAGATATCATGGTTAGTAGAGGCCGATCTTTGATCGGGCGAGCAGGGGTGCTCACGATGTGACCTTCCCCAATCGTACCCAAGTTCCCGAGCCGAGGCAACTTTGGTGATGACGGACACGTGGCCTTAGGCAAACGAGTCAGGGTTTCCTAAATTTCCCAAAAATAAAATATTTAGGTGGCGACTCTGTATCTGGCAAAGCAGTTCATGTTTGGCACTTCTTTCAAAAATCTGTTTTCCCAAAACGACTTGCCGGATTTGGACTCTTTGGTTCAAGATTAAGAACCGTGACAACAAAATCGAGTCCGAACTGTGGCGAGGCTTCCCGCGGACCTGTCTACAGACGAGTGTGGATCCCAACAGACAGGTTCGATATAAATTAAATTGTTTGATAGTTCCAATTTCACACAAGATTATGTACAAAATTCGAATATGATTAACACATTATGCATTGACTATCATAGGTTCCTGATGCATCGAGTGGCCACCGAGCATTTAGGGAATCTGCAGAAGACGAGAATCCATATACACCACCACCAGAAGATCAGGTATAAAATGTATCTTTGCATTCTAAGCTAAAATGTATTTTTGCATTCTTTACATTCTAAGTTAAGAGACTTGTGGGAGAAGACGGGACTCAAATCGGGCTCCCGGATTAGGAGTTAGAGCCAGATTTAGTACGAAACTTCGCACACACGACCGCCTAGGCACGAGAGACTTGTGGGAGAAGACGGGGCTCGAATCGGGTTCTCGGTTTGGGAGTTAGAGCCGGATTTCACCTTAGGCAAACTAGTTCCTTAAGAAACTTGAATTCGAGGTGTCAACGCCCCAAAATCACCAAACGACGTCGGTTTAGCATGAAACTTGGCACACACGACCGCCTAGGCACGAGAGACTTGTGGGAGAAGACGGGGCTCGAATCGAGTTCCTGGTTTGGGAGTTAGAGCCGGATTTCACTTTAGGCAAACTAATTCCTTAAGAAACTTGAATTCGAGGTGTTAATGCCCCAAAATAACAAAACGGCGTCGGTTTAGCACGAAACTTGGCACACACGACCGCCTCGGCATGAGAGACTTGTGGGAGAAGACGGGGCTCGAATCGGGTTCCCGGTTTGAGAGTTGAGCCAGATTTCACTTTAGGCAAACTAGTTCCTTAATAAACTTGAATTCGAAGTGTTAACGCCCCAAAATCACCAAACGGCGTCGGTTTAGCACGAAACTTGGCACACACGACCGCCTAGGCACGAGAGACTTGTGGGAGAAGACGGGGCTCGAATCGGGTTCCCGATTTGGGAGTTAGAGTCGGACTTCATTTTAGGTAAACTAGTTCCTTAAGAAACTTGAATTCGAGGTGTTAATGCCCCAAAATCACCAAACGGCGTCGGTTTAGCACGAAACTTGGCATACACGACGGCCTAGGCACGAGAGACTTGTGGGAGAAGACGGGGCTCGAATCAGGTTCCCAGTTTGGGAGTTAGAGCCAGATTTCACTTTAGGCAAACTAGTTCGTTAAGAAACTTGAATTCGAGGTGTTAACGCCCCAAAATCACCAAACGGCGTCGGTTTAGCACGAAACTTGACATACACGACCGCCTAGGCACGAGAGAATTGTGGGAGAAGACGGGGCTCGAATCGGGTTCCCGTTTTGGGAGTTAGAGTCGGATTTCACTTTAGGCAAGCTAGTTCCTTAAGAAACTTGAATTCGAGGTGTTAATACCCCAAAATCACCAAACAGCGTCGGTTTAGCACGAAACTTGGCATACACGACCGCCTAGGCACAAGAGACTTGCGGGAGAAGACGGGGCTCGAATCGGGTTTCCGGTTTGGGAGTTAGAGCCGAATTTCAGTTTAGGCAAACTAGTTCCTTAAGAAACTTGAATTCGAGGTGTTAACGCCCCAAAATCACCAAACGGCGTCGGTTTAGCATGAAACTTGGCACACACGACTGCCTAGGCACGAGAGACTTGTGGGAGAAGACGGGGCTCGAATCGAATTCCCGATTTGAGAGTTAGAGTCGGATTTCATTTTAGGCAAACTAGTTCCTTAAGAAACTTGAATTCGAGGTGTTAATGCCCCAAAATCACCAAACGACGTCGGTTTAGCACGAAACTTGGCACATACGACCGCCTAGGCATGAGAGACTTGTGGGAGAAGACAGGGCTCGAATCGGGTTCCCGGTTTGGGAGTTAGAGCCGGATTTCACTTTAGGCAAACTAATTCCTTAAGAAACTTGAATTCGAGGTGCTAACGCCCCAAAATCACCAAACGGCGTCAGTTTAGCACGAAACTTGGCACACACGACTGCCTAGGCACGAGAGAATTGTGGGAGAAGACGGGGCTCAAATCGGGTTCCCGGTTTGGGAGTTAGAGTCGGATTTCACTTTAGGCAAACTAGTTCCTTAAAAAACTTGAATTCGAGGTGTTAATACCCCAAAATCACCAAACGGCGTCGATTTAGCACGAAACTTGGCACACACGACCGCCTAGGCATGAGAGACTTGTGGGAGAAGACGGGGCTCGAATCGGGTTCTCGGTTTGGGAGTTAGAGCCGGATTTCACTTTAGGCAAACTAGTTCTTTAAGAAACTTGAATTCGAGGTGTTAACGCCCCAAAATCACCAAACGGCGTCGGTTTAGCACGAAACTTGGCACACACGGCCGCTTAGGCACGAGAGACTTGTGGGAGAAGATGGGGCTCGAATCGGGTTCCCGGTTTGGGAGTTAGAGTCGGATTTCACTTTAAGCAAACTAGTTCCTTAAGAAACTTGAATTCGAGGTGTTAATGCCCCAAAATCACCAAACAGCGTCAGTTTAGCATGAAACTTGACACACACGACCGCCGAGGCATGAGAGACTTGTGGGAGAAGACGGGGCTCCAATCGGGTTACCGGTTTGGGAGTTAGAGCCGGATTTCACTTTAGGCAAACTAGTTCCTTAAGAAACTTGAATTCGAGGTGTTAATGCCTCAAAATCACCAAACGGCGTCGGTTTAGCACGAAACTTGGCATACACGACCGCCTAGGCACGAGAGACTTGTAGGAGAAGACGGGGCTCGAATCGGGTTCCCGGTTTGGGAGTTAGAGCCGGATTTCAGTTTAGGCAAACTAGTTCCTTAAGAAACTTGAATTCGAGGTGTTAATGCCCCAAAATCACTAAACGGCGTCGGTTTAGCATGAAACTTGGCACACACGACCGCCTAGGCATGAGAGACTTGTGGTAGAAGATGGGGCTCGAATCGGGTTCCCGGTTTGGGAGTTAGAGCCGAATTTCACTTTAGGCAAACTAGTTTTTTAAGAAACTTGAATTCGAGGTGTTAATATCCCAAAATCACCAAACGGCGTCGGTTTAGCATGAAACTTGGCACACACGACCGCCTAGGCACGATAGACTTGTGGGAGAAGACGGGGCTCGAATCAGGTTCCCGGTTTAGGAGTTAGAGTCGGATTTCGGTCTAGTCAAAATTATTTACTAAACTATCTTTGTAATTATATAGTAGTTAATTTTTTTTATATTTTTCTGTAATTAAAATATTAACACCATTATATTGTTATTAATTATTTTTATTTTGTTTTTTTCAGATATTTCCTGAGTAGCAATTTGCTTCTTGTGGAATGCGGGAGTGTAAAGATTATGACCAACTTTTATTTTTGTAACCCACGAAAGAATCAAGACAAAAACTTTTGGTTTTGATTTTGATTTATGTTATTTAAATTTGTGAACAACATTATGTATGTTCTATGCGACATTATGTAGTGGCATAATTTTTATTGTTATGAATTTTTATTTATGTATTGTTATGAATGGAACAACATTATGAATTTTCATCATGTGCCAACTTTTGTTTATGTATGTATTTATATTATTATGTAATTTTTGGATTTTTTTTTAGTTATTTTTCATTTAATACAAGTTATTTTTATATTTTTAATAATTTTAATACAGGGGTGTTTTTTTTTATAATTTTTTTTGAGACAGTAGAACACCCCGTCGCAAAAAGAAAATTGTACCAAGCTTTTTGCGACGGCACATATACTGTCGCAAAAGGTAGGGAATTGAATTGAAAAATAAGGCCTTTAGCGACGGTATAATTGCCGTTGACAATCGTCATTAGCGACGGCTCAGGTTACCGTCGACAATAGTCATTAGCGACGACACTTTTAGCGACGGGATTTTTGCCGTCGCAAAAAACTCTTTTAGTGACGGCAATACTGTGCCGTCGCAAAAAATCCAGATTTTCGTGGATTATTGGCGATAGAAATTTGCCGTCTCAAAAAAGAAATTTTCCCGTCGCAAAAACAATGGCGACGGCACTTGTCGTCGCTAAAGCCCTTTTGCAACCCCCTTTGTTGCGACCCCCACTTGCCGTCGCAAAAACCTTTTAAGACGGCGTTTGGGGTATTTGCGACGGCATTTTGCCGTCGCAAAAAAAAAAAAAAAATTGTAGTGAAGGCGAGGATACGAGACATTTATCCGACACTCGTGCTCAATATTCTCTAATTTTATATGAAGATTGAAGGAAAAAATGCTCACATTTATACAAGGCAAGGATATGAGGCATTTATCTGACACCCCTACTCAATATTCTCTAATTTTATATGAAGATCGAAGAAAAAAAATTGATTAAGACCGAATTGTGCAACATTGAGAACGTTAATTAAGATCTCTTAACTTATTTGCTTGACAAACTTATATTTTATGCCTGTTTAATGTCAATCAAGTTTGTACACAGTGGGAGCATAAAATGAGCAGAAAATTCCTTCCCGCACATGCGGAGGCCCATTCCCGCGCGTGCAACCTTTACTTTGCAGCCAAACAGAGCCTTAGCCTCCTGTACGTGCGGAGGGTTGTTCCCGCACATGCGATGACCACTCCCGCACGTGTGGCCGTAACTCAGATTTTGTGCCGCTGTTTTGAACCAGTTTAAAGACAGTAAAGGTATAATAGATAGAAAATAGGTTGGAATAAGGCGCTGAAAAATTGAAGGAGAAAAGAGGAGGCTAGGGTTTGGAAAAAGATGATTCTCAATCTTCAAAGCAAATTCCCATGGAGGGTTCTATCCCTTCCACCTCTTCTCACTCCTCCATGAGTAGCTAGGCTCTTCTTTTCTAGGATTTTGATGAAGCCATAGCTATGTAATTAGGTTTTCTTTTTGGTTTTTGATTATGTAAAAGTTTGTACAATTGTATGGTGTTTTAGAAATTTCAAATTTATATTTTCCACTATTTCTTTAAGTATTCGGCTTTATGTGATTGTTGAATGCTTTCCATACAATGGTTTTCTTTTCTTTCATATTCAAGGTATGAGACGAGACATACTACGAGGGACGAATCGTTTTGTTACCCTAGTTTAGAGCGAACGATTCATACTACTTGAGATGGTTCATGCTCGTACATTGAACGTGATAATTTTCTTGATAAATGCTTCGAACTTGTAGTTGCGAAGTATTATTTCGTTTAAACCGTAGCATAATTGATTTCAAATTGAAACCTTATTTACGTAACTAGCGGTGAACTCATTACCCTAGGTTTTTCCAAAAATTCATAATTCCAATTTTACTTACAATTGCTAGTTTAACCACTTTGTTTAATTTAATTATTATTAGTTTATGAATCCCTCAATCTTTTTATCAAAATTAATTTAAGAATTTAGCATTTAAATTAGTTTAATTTCACAATTGTCCATGTGGATCGATACTTGGACTTACCATTATTCTAAGGAATTTGGTATAGTTTTAGTGTTTAATTTTGGTGTGTGAAACGACCCATCAAAATTTGGCGCTGTTGCTAGGGACTTCTGGCGAAATTAATTAATTTAAAATTACATTCCTATTTTAATTTTTAGTTTACGATTTTATATTTTTGTGTTGCTAAGTGTGCAGAGTGTTTGCAATTGGAGCCATCAATGAAGTGCAAGCGAAGCGCAGCCAAGTTTTAAATCAAAAAAAAAAAAAATCACAGCACCAAAGTGCTAAAAAGAATAAAAGAGCGTAAGTGGATTGGAGACAAGCACCCGCAAGACGAGTAAAGTGTTTTCGTTTAAACACTGTGAGTATTTTCTCATTTGGTATTCTGTTTTCATAACTTAGTGTACAGAGTCGGAACTTAGTGTGTGTGTGTGTGTGTGAGTAGTATATGCACGGGCGCCGTTTTTGTTGCCATAAATTGTGAAATTTAGATCTTGAACTAGAAAGGACTCTTGGGAAACTTAGAGCCTCTTCCCATGTTCCTAGGCTTGAATATCCATACCCATACCTCGAACCAATTGAGATGGCGAATCCAAATGGCCTAAATGGGCCCAACTGGACCCCTAAGGATTACTTCACATTCACTGTATATACATCACCATCATGCATCCAGTTACCCGACACTACTACTGCTCATTATGAGATTAAGTCCAGCACTATCTAAATGCTCCCATCATTCCATGGACTAGCTCATGATGACCTTTACAAATAAGGGTGTAATTTTGGCCCGGCCCATCCGAGCTCGGGCCAGGCCAGGCCCATATCGGGCCTTACGGGCTCTCGCCAAAAATCAGGTCGGCTCCAGAAAACTAGGCCCAGGCCCAGGCCCAAGCCCAGGCCTAGGGGTATTCGGGCTTTGGGTGAGCCAGTGGGCCGGGCCGCTGGGCCTAAGCTCGAGCTTTGGGCGGGCCTAAACAATTTTTTTTTATTTTTTCCACTAAAATTTTATTATTTTCCATTAAAAATAACACCAGGCCTCGGGCCAGGCTTTTGAGCGGGCCTTGAGCAGGGCCGATGGGCCGGGCCAAGCAGATCGAGCCGGACTTCAAAATGATGGCCCAAGGCCTCGGGCTGGGCTTGGGCTGGGCCCACCCCAGGCCGCAGGCGGGCTTCAGACCGCCCACGGGCCACGGGCCATTTTTACACTCCTACTTACAAACATCTATATGAATTTCTGAAAATTTGCTCTACAGTGAGGATCCAGAACTTCACCAATAAGGCCCTAATGTTGCGTTTGTTTCCATTTTCATTAAAGGACAAAGCCAAACACTAGCTAAACTCCTTACTTGCTAATTCAATCACAACAGCAGAAATTTTTGGAGAAGTACTTTCCCATTGGTAAAACCAACCAACTCAGGTGAACCATCACCAATTTTGCTCAAATTGATGGCAAACAATTTCATGAAACATGGGAAAGACTTTGTGACCTTCTCCAACAGTATCCCCACCACCAAGTGCCTGATTAGCAACTTGTTCAGACCTTTTACTATGGCTTAACTGAGCCTCACCGCCAAATGGTGGATTCTTCTTGTGATGGGACATTCATGTCCAAAAATGATGCTGAGGCATGGCAATTATTTGAGAACCTAAGTGATAATTCCCTTCACCATGCCTTCGCAGCTCGACAAGTCCAGCAACCCAGTGTTATCAGAGGCAAGCCTAAGCGCTCGCCTAAGCGCTAAGCGAGGCGAGGCGAGGCTGTAACGCTTCAAGCACACTAAGGCGAGGTGAAATGGTGAGGCGATGGAGATGCGCATGAAGCGAGGCTTAGGCGATGAAGCGAGAGGCGAAACGAAGCGACGCTTCACCAGATTTTTGCCTGATTTTAGTTCGAATCATCTGGGCCCTTCATCTGGATAACTTTTGTGCAATTTACGGCCATGCGTTGCACTTTATAATTGCTTTCTACTAAATAAGAAGTCGAAACCCTAAGTCGACTTCGTTTGTCGACATTGAAGAGCATACCCGAAGTCGACTTCACTTGGGTCTTCTTCTTCTTTTTTCGGACGTCGTTCCAGTCGACTTCACCTGGTGAGTTCCTTCTTCTTCCTTTCTTCTTCTTCTTCCTTTCTCCTTTCTTCCCTTCGACTTCACCTAGGTCTTCTTTTCTTCGACTTGAAGAACACTGTCAACCCCCCCTCCTTTCTTCCCTTCTGTTCTTCCTTTGTTCATTTTTTCCTTCGACTTGAAGAACACTATCGAACCCCCCCTTTTTTTCCTGGTTATTTTAATTCAATTAATTATTTTTGTGTTATTTTTTTTCCATCAGAATTTTTTTCAATTAATTTGTTTAATTATTTTTTTGTGTTATTTTATAATTATTTTGCTATGTTAATTGTGTAATTATTTTGCTGGAAAAATTTCAATTATTTTTGCTAAAAAATTTCAATTATTTTGCTGAAATTTTAATTATTTTGCTGAAAAAATTTCAATTAATTTTGCTGAAAATTTTCAATTATTTTGCTGCTAAAAATATGTTCTTTAATTTCTTTATGCTAAAACATTGAATTGCTTGTTGAATAGAATTAATAAATGGTATTTGGAATGATAACTGCATGATGGTTCTTGAAAATATTTATATTTTTGTCTATACCATTTATTTTTAAAAAATATCCTTTCTGGTCACCTCAAACCGATGAAGCCCTCGCCTCGCCTTATCGCCTCGCGCTTAGGCATTAAGAGACCTTGTCGCCTCGGTTCGCTTTTCGCCTTAAAAAACACTGTGGCAACCAATAGTTGGAGCCCCGAAAAGATGGGGCATTTATGAGGTAGGGCAAAACCTAGAGTTAACCCAACAGGTAGAGGCATTGTCCCACACGATGGACCAACTTTTAGTTTCGGGATATGCCCCTACACAGCAAGATCAGCCTCAATTTCACGAGGCATGTGCTATTTGTACGAGCCCGACTCATGATTTAAGTAAGTGCCCTTCAGCATCACAATTTTCGAAATTAGTCCAAGAGCATATGAATGCGGCTCAAGGATTCTCCAACCCGAGTAATGACCCATATTCCAATACATATAATCCGGGATGGAGAAATCACCCTAATTTTTCATGGAGACCTCCTTCACAAGGCGCTTCTTACAATCCTCCACCACCAAGGCAGAATTTTAATAATTTTGCCAACCAATCTTCCTATTGGCCACCACAACCTTATTGACCCCCACAACCTTACCAGCAACCACAACCCCCATTTGTTCCTCAAGGCAACTCTGCCTTTGAGACACAGGTGTTGGAAGTTCTCTCAGAACTTATGGGGTTAACACCAGTAGTTCACTCTCATACTCACTCCATTGCCAAGTTAGAGGCCCAATTGGGTCAAATGGCTAATAACATGAATATGAGAGATGAGGGAAAATTACCGAGTCAGGCTATGGCCAACCCTAAGGGTCAATATGGGGCAGAAGGGTCGGGTGGGAATGGAAAGCACCATGAGCAGGTGCAAGCAGTGATCACTTTGAGAAGTGGAAGAGAGTTAGAGCCTCGACCGGTTGCGTCTGATATAACTAAGGCTAAGAAGGGTGATCACAATGGTCAACCCAAAGAAAGCAAGGGTGAGAGAGAAACACCTAAGGGGGAAACTTAGCCCCTAGCACTTCACAGGAGCCTAAGGCACCGTATGTGCCTAAGGCACCCTTTCCTCAATGTCTTGATACATCGTCCTTTTTTAATAAAAAGGCGGCATCCATGGAAGCGATGATGGAGGTTTTTAAACAAGTGAAAATCAACCTCACCCTGCTGGAGGTGATTAAGCAAGTACCCTCCTATGCTAAATTTATGAAGGACCTTTGTACGCAAATGCATAAATCTAATACACACGTGTCCCAAAAGGTCATACTCATGGAGCAAGTAAGCTCCATTTTATTGAGTGACACCCCCTCCCCCAAGCTTAAAGACCCGGTTGCCCTAACCATTGCATGCATTATAGGGGACCATTTCATTGATAGGGCCTTATTAGATTTAGGGGATAGTGCCAATTTGTTGCCGTACTCTGTGTATGAAGAATTTAGGCTTAACGAGTTAAAGCCTACTACTCTTACTCTCCAGTTGGCTGACCGGTCCCTCAAAGTGTCACGTGGCATGATTGAGGATGTGCTAGTAAAGACCGATAGGTTTTATTTTCCTGTCAATTTTTTGGTCTTAGATATGGAACCGGTAGCCAGCTCTAGGAAGCAAATTCCGGTGATCTTAGGTCGACCTTTCTTGGCTACGGCCAATGCATGCATAAATTGTCATACCAGGGTTATGGATGTTTCATTTGGAAATATGCAAGTGAAACTCAATGTTTTTCAAGCATCCCAACAACCCCATAAAAGAGAGGAGTGTTTATTTGTGAATGTTATGGATAAGATTGTGGAGGAGACTTTACCCTCCATTCTTGTAGAGGACCCTCTAGAGGCTTCTCTAGCTCATTTTGGGTTTGAAGATTTTGATATTGACAGGTCGGTTGAGGAGGTGAATGCCTTACTTAATTCTTCTTCTACACCGGATTTTCCTCCCTGGAAAGCCCGATTTGAGCCCCTTATTCCTCTGTCTAGAGAGCCTACCATACTATCTCTAGTCACACCACCTATACTTGAGTTGAAGCCACTCCCGACCACACTTAAGCATGTGTTTTTAGGGCCTCAGGATGCTTTACCTGTCATCATTGTATCTGACTTAACTGCAGAGCAGGAAAGTCAATTAATGAGTGTTCTTGTGGCACATCGGAGTGCTATAGGGTGGTCAGTGGCTGATTTGAAAGGGATAGATCCCTCCGTGTGCATACATCATATTCTAGAGGAGGATGCCAAAGCTTCTCGTGAAATGCAACAGAGACTTAATCCCAACATGAAGGAGGTTGTGAAAAATGAGGTATTAAAATTGTTGGATGTAGGTATTATATACCCCATCTCGGATAGCAAGTGGGTGAGTCCCACGCAAGTGATGCCCAAGAAATTAGGCATTACTGTTGCAGAGAATGAGCAAGGAGAGTTGGTCCCCACACGAACCATTACTAGGTAGCGAGTGTGTATTGATTAAAGGAGATTGAATTTCATGACTAGGAAGGACCCCTTTCCTTTGCCATTTATTGATCAAATTCTTGAGAGGTTAGCGAGGCAGGGTTTTTATTGTTTTCTTGATGGCTATTCGGAGTATAATCAAGTCCTAGTATACCCCGCTGACTAAGAAAAGACCACGTTCACTTGCCCTTTTGGCACTTTTGCTTACAGGCGCTTGCTTTTTGGGCTATGTAATGCACCAGCGACTTTTCAACGGTGTATGATGGCCATTTTCTCTAACATGGTAGAGAAATTTTTAGAGATTTTCATGGATGACTTATCCGTGTTTGGGCCGTCTTTTGAGAAATGTCTTCAGAACTTAACCAAAGTCCTTATTTGTTGTGTGGAGACAAACCTGATTTTGAGTTGGGAAAAGAGCCATTTTATGGTTCGTGAGGGTATACTGTTAGGATACATTGTGTCCCCTCGAGGCATGGAGGTTGACAAAGCTAAGGTTGACCTCATTGCAGGCCTTCCTCCACCCACTTCTGTGCGTCAAGTTAGGTCTTTCCTAGGACATGCAAGTTTTTACCATAGGTTCATCAAAGACTTTTATAAAATATCACATCCTTTGTGTAGTTTACTTACTAAGGATGCACCATTTATCTTTAATGAGGCATGTTTGAAAGCCTTTGAAACACTAAAAGTGGCCCTTACAACCGCCTCAATCATGAAATCACCAGATTGATCGCTCTCATTTGAAATCATGTATGATGCCTCGGACTATGTTGTCGAGGCTGTGTTAGGCCAAAGGGTCAATAAGGCACCATATGTTATATACTATGCTAGTCGCACTCTCTCGGATGCACAATTGAATTACACTACCACCGAGAAAGAGTTGCTAGATGTGGTCTTTGCCTTAGATAAATTCAGGGCCTGTCTCCTAGGCTCCAAGGTCATAGTCTTCACTAATCATTCCGCTTTACGGTATTTACTATCAAAGAAATAGACCAAACCTAGGTTAATTAGATAGATTTTGTTGCTTCAGGAATTTGACCTAGAGATCCGGGACAGGAAAGGATCCGAGAATGTACTTGCGGATCATCTATCCCGCATCTTTATTAAGCACACGAGTGATCCCTTAGCCTTGCACGACTCATTTCTGGACGAGCAACTTCTTGCGGTATCACACGTGACCCTCCCGTGGTTTGCTCACATAGTGAATTACTTGGTGGTTGGTCAAATTCCGCAAAATTGGTCTAAGTAAGACAAAGACCAATTCTTTTTGCAGGTCAGGTATTATTTTTAGGAGGATCCAGAGTTATTTAAATATTAATCTGACCAAGTGATCTGACGGTGAGTGCTAGAGAGTGAGGTGCCTAGCATTCTTACATTTTGTCATTCTTCTGCATGTAGCGGTCATTTTAGTGGGCACAAAAGGACCGCCAAGGTTTTACAAAGCGAGTTTTATTAGCCCACCATTTTTAAAGATGCCCACCAATTTTGTAGAACTTGTTTGCGCTGTCAGCAAATGGGTTCGATATCTCATCGTGATATGATGCCAATGTCCTCTATTCTCGTGGTAGAGATCTTTGATGTTTGGGGAATTGATTTTATGGGCCATTTCCTGTCGTCGTTCGGGTTTGAGTATATTCTTTTGATAGTAAATTATGCTTCTAAGTAGATGGAGGCAATCGTTACCCGAACAAACGATCATAAAGTAGTAATCAAATTCTTGCATAAAAATATCTTTAGTCATTTCGGGTTTTCTAGAGCCATAATAAGTGATCAGGGTATGCATTTTTGTAACCAGTTCTTTGAGTCGATAGTTAAAAAATACTCTATCACTCATAAAGTTAGCACTCCATACCACCCTCAAACTAGTGGCCAAGTGGAAGTCTCTAATAGGGAGGTGAAGCACATAATAGAGAAAACGGTGAGGCTAGATAGGAAAGATTGGTCAAAACGCTTGATTGATGCATTATGGGCCTACTGCACTGCTTATAAGACACCCATTGGGATGTCACCATATAAGGTAGTGTTTGGCAAAGCTTGCCACCTTCCAGTTGAACTTAAAGATCGAGCGTTGTGGGCCATAAAGAAGTTTAACTTTGATATGGCCGCGACTGGGCTCAACCACAAATTGCAACTCAATGAATTGGAGAAAATTCAAAATGATACATATGAGAGTTCAAAAAATTTTAAAGCTCGAACTAAGGAATTCCATGCTAAGCACATTAATAAAAAAAATCCTTTGAACCCGGCCAAAAAGTATGGCTTTTTAACTCAAAATTGAGACTCTTTCCGGGTAAGCTTAGCTCAAGATGGAACGGTCCCTTTATGGTTGTAGATGCATTTATTCATGACGCCGTTAAGGTTCAAGATCCAAGAAATGGCCATACTTTCAAAGTGAATAGCCAAAGACTGAAGCCATATATAGAGGGGATTAGGAATGAGAATATGATTGAATTCATTGCTTTGATGGACCCTTTTTACTATAATTGAGAGATTGATGTCTTATTCTCTTTTCCTTCCTTTCTATTTTATTTTATTTTATTTATTCTTATTGTGCTTTATGTGACGTCTAGGAGACTTTAAATCCTCTAAAGGTATAATTCATTTAGTGTTAGCCGTGCCCGAACAGCATTTGACGGTTTGGCATAGCCACCTAACTATGTTTGTAGTGAGTTCCTAAGAGACCAACTTAGATGATGGAAACTAGAGTTCGAATGGCAAAATCTAGAACGCAAAGGTTTAGAATTTCCCAGACTAGAGTCTGATTTAAATACCCAAGGGTGTGGAGATTGCTTCAAAACCACCCCGATTATAACTCTGTATGGCAGCCCCATAGGTCGAGTTAGCTTTATGTGCCTCAATTTTGGATACCGAATCAACTTAGTCTGTCACCCTGTTGGAGAATAGGGAAAGTTACAAACACTGTCAGGGAGAAAAGTAGTACCCTTAGTTTTCGCGTGAAGATTATACTTTTGTTCTTAGACGATGAAAACTAAAGTTCGAATAACAAAGCCTAGAACGCAACGGTTTAGAATTTTCAAGACTAGAGTCTGATTTAAGTACCCAGGGGTGTGAAGATTGCTTCAAAACCACCCTGCTTGAACTCTATATGGTAGCCTCATAGGTCGAGTTCGCCTCAATTCTGGATACCGAATCAACCTAGTCTGCCACCTTGTTAAAGAATATGGAAAGTTACAAATACTGTTAAGAAGAAAAGTAGTACTCGTGGTTTTCGCGTGAAGATTATACTTTTGTTAAGTATTCCGATATTTTCAAAGTGCTATTTTTATTTCAGATGTGTATTGCAGGTAAAAATGGTTTGAAATGTTTTGGGTGATTCTTGAGTTAAGAAATGGTTTAATCTCTAAAAAAATAATAATAATAAAATAAAAAATTCTCGCACGTGCAACAAAATCACCCCCACGTGCAGCAAAAGTCTCAGTCACACAAGTCGGTTACTACTTTAAAAGCAAGTGCGTAAGGTGGTGCGACACAATAGCCGCACGTGCGACCTAGGTCCCGCACGTGCAAGAAATCCCATGAATCAAATACAGGGCCTACTTTATATGCAAGTGTGGCGACGTGGTGCGGGTGCACTTTCGCACGTGCGGTGTGCACTCTCGCATGTGCGGGACATCGGGAAAAAAAAATTACAGATTTTTTTATTACATTTTATTTATTTATTTATTTATTTATTTTTGTATCTATTTTATTAAAAATAAAAATAAAAATTGAATATCTAACCTAGAGACCCACTTTTCCTTTCACTCTCACAGATTCTCTCTCTCTACCTCTCATATTCTCTCTCTCTCTCTCTCTCTCTCTCTCTCTACCATATCATCTTCTTCATTCCTTTCTCTTTCACTCAAACCCCACCACCACCACCACCAACACCAACTTTCTTCATTCTTCTTCCTACCATCACCAACCTTCACCCAACCTCTTCTCACCATCACTCTACCATTGGAGCCTCACTGTCGGCACCCTATTTCCTCTCCGTCCGTCGAATCTCCGGCGACCACAATTTTTTTCTGGCAAATCCCCCTTCTTTCTCTCTCTTTCTTCACTATTTAAAGGTAAATCCTTCCTTTTTGTTTAAACTTTATATTTCTTCTTTCAATCTTCCCTTGTAATGACGTTTAGGGATAGTTTAATAGACATCTATTATTCATCCTTAAAATATATATATATATATATATGCTAATGTGTTGTGTATTTGTTTTCTAATTCATTTTAGTTTTTAGGTTGTCTATTTATTTATTTAGTTTTTTTTTTATCTCATTATTCTTTGTTAGTTTAATTTATTACTTGTTAGTGTAGCTCATTTTTATTTCTTTAATCATTCAATATTTACATAAAATGTTAATGGGTCTAGTTTATTTTATTTTATTTAATTTTAATTTAGGTTTCATTTATTACACACACAAAATAAAAAAATATAAAAATATAAAATATAAAAGAATAAAAGAATAAAAAAATAAAAATATATATTTATTTAGTTGTTTATTATTATTTTTATTTTATTTTATTTTGATTATTATTTAATCTATTTATTTTATTATCTCATAATTACTTGTTAGTTTAATTCATTACTTGTTAGTGTAGTTCGTTTTTATTTGTTTAGTCATTAGTTTTAAATAAAATGTTAATGTGTCAAGTTTATTTTATTTAATTTTATTTTAGGTTTCATTTATTACAAAAAAAAAAAAAAAAAACAAGAAAAAGAAAAATGATGAGAATTGTATGTGGTACGTCAGTAGACAGACTTGTGCTTTAATATCTTATTCTTATTCTCATGCTGATTCCACGGGTATATGTGTATTTGTTTTTAGTGTGTGCGAGATATGAGTAGACGGCTATTCACTCGAGCCTCCAAAAAGGCCAGAGGTTCATCCTCCTCGACACCATCGCAGCCACCGTCACCACCGTTCTCGCCACCACCACCAGTTGAGTTGCCACCCCTGGAGTGGGCTTCACGCCTGCTTCACAAGCTCACACAATTCACCCTCAACTATTTTCAGAATGACCCAGTCACCTCTTGGGCCGTTGAACAGTTCTGCCTCCGGCAACAGTTGGGCCTTTGCATTGTTACGGTGCCCACTTACCCTCGTCTGGTACAACTCTTCTACCAAAACATGTACGAGTCACTCACTGAGGTAGGATTGTTGTGCACTATTGATGGCCACCTTGTCAGCATCACAGAATCCATGATTGCCCAAGTGTTAGGGTTCTTTTCCAAGACGGACCACCAGCCCTTTTCAGAAGTTGAGGGCCGACAACCCATACACAGCCTCATCCAAAAGTACTTCCTGGGGGCCCACGGTGACGCAAGTTACACGTGTTTGCACCGGAGTAAGCTGCCTAGCCGCTTGTTATTCATTGACTCAGTGATATATAAAAATGCCCTTCCACTTTGGCATAAAGCTGAGCGCCGCATGCAGTTTGTTCGGGTCCTACATGCTTACCAACATGGTTATCAGGTCCCGCTTGCGCACGTGATTTGAATGCATATGCAAAAAATTTTGCAAGAGGCTGTTCAACCTCAACCTGTGCAGAACTGGACTTGGCCCCTGCTATTTGCCAACTTGCTCACACTTATCTTTGAGCTGAACGGCCTCGCAATTGATCCGACTAAGGAGTTTGACACTGCTTATCCGACTTTCGGACAGCAGGAATGGCAGTATAACTTATCCTGCATCCCACAACAAGTTGGTGCCCCGGTTGATGAGGCCCATGACCCCGTCTACGACCGACCACCTCATCCTGCCTCTCATGTGCCTTCCCAAGAGAACTCATTATATATGACTCGCGAGGAGTACTTACAGCTTCAACACTCTATGGATCAAGTCCACAGTACTCTTCACAATCACCACCAGATCCTCAAAGGATTGCGCACGGATTTTCAGGCGCATCAGGACTATGCTCATGCGACTTTCAACCAGCTCTATACCCGCCAGCTCGACATTCAACAGTCAGTTACATCACTGCAAACTGCCTTTTATACATATCGAGAGTCCAGCCAGCAGCATTTTGATCAACTCGGTGCTCGGATTTAGGACGAAGCGTTGGAGACGCGGTCATTGATGAACGCCTTGTTTGCACAACATTTCCCCCCACTGCCACCACGGGATTCTCAGTAGTACTAGATTATCTTTTTCTGTCTTTGTTTCTCTTTCTCTTTTCCAACAAAAAAATATATATTGTGTGTGTGCGTGTGTTGTTATTTGCCTACCTGGATGTGCACCTACAATATCTGATAATATTCTCTCTTTCCTATTTACTTTGCATCTGCTTCCATCGAGGACAATGTCATATTCAAGTTAGGGGATGAGGGTATTTTCTTTTGTGCATTTCTATTAGGCTCATAATTCATGCTTATACCTACTTTATTTGATTGCACTACTTCACTTGATATTGATTTGTTGCTAGTAGGGTGATAATATTTGCATATGTTAATTGGGGAGCATAGTAGACTTGTATGAAAATGATTTATTGGACACTCACTTGTGATGTTTGCACTATGATAGTTGTTTGTGGTTGTGATATTAGTATATTTATCATGAGTATGCCTTGACTCACATGAACACACTATCATAATGGTGGCCTCTCTATTATAATCCCTGGTGTACATCATTAATAATTGCTAGTGTTGCAGGAAAAAATAAATGACTAGCCTTGATTCTCAAAAAAAAAAAAAATTGACTCGTTTTGGTTCGTAGCCTCTTTAACTCGAGTTATTAAGCCCGTAGGGGTGTCTTTACACCTAGTGCCCTAAAACCGTCTGGTTTGACAGCCATTGGCCTAATACTTGCTACATGAGTTAATTAGAAAGTTTAAGGGACCTACACATTGCACAGTTAAGGAAAATAAGGAAAAAGACTTGTTCGGATTCGTAACCTTTTCAACTCAAGTTATTAAGCTCGTAGGGGTGTCTTCACACCTAGTATCCTAAAACCGTCTAGTTTGGGAGTCATTGGCCCAATGCTTGCTACAAGGGTTGATTAGAAAGCTTAATAGATCAAGACATTGCACAGTCTTTCAAAAAAATTATAAAAAAAAAACATTTTGAGAATCCTAATTACAAAAGTTTAATCTTGTTTGTATATGTTAGAGGTTATTATGAGTTACACTGGGTTATTATAGTGGTAAGTTAATTAGTTATGGAGATTGCACGTTACACCGAGGTTACTGATGATGTGTTCTACTGGCATTCACAAGTACATAGAACTTGATTTGTGTAATACTGAATTGCGGTCTTTACTTAATAGATTCCTTTATACTTGTCTACTATGTCTTCAATGACTCATCATGTCTTAATATTGCACTGTAGTGGCACATAAGTTAATTAATGGTGTAGTGTGATTGATTGTTGCTGGATAGATGTGAATATGTTAATATTTGTGGATATCATTTCTGAAAACCCTTACAACACTTTACTCGTCCACTTAAGGTAACTTTGTGGTTTAAAAGCTTGTTGTATATGCTAAATGCAACGTTCTTCCCACGAAAAGGAGATAGTTAGATTTTCTTTAAGTTTATTTTTCTTTCTTTGTTTTTCCTTGCTTAAGGACTGGCAAGTTGTAAGTTGGGGAATGTGATTAATGCCGAATTGTGCAATATTAAAGCCGTTAATTAGGAACTCTTAACTTTACTTGCTTGACAAACTATACATTTTATGCCTGTTTAATGTCAATCGGGTTTGTACACAATGGGAGCATAAAATAAGCAGAAAATTCCTTCCCGCACATACGGCACCCCTTCCCGCATGTACGGTGACCACTCTCGCAAGTGCAACCGTACCTCGAATTTTGTGCCACTATTTTTGTCACGACCCAAACCCGGCCCTATGGGTTTAGCACCGTAACTGGCCAATAATCCGAGATTACCAAAGGCCTGCTGTACAGTAATACAATAGAACAGAGTTCAGGGCCTGGCGGAAGCCAATACAGTCAATAACTAGTGTCCATTGAGCTGTGATAATCTGTATGCCAAAAACATTTTTCATACATTCATGCATTCAACACAGTACAGACTATACAATCATTTACAGACATTCAGTACGGGAACTCAATCCCCCGATAACAGTGCAGTAACACAGTAGACAGTCTATACAACAGTACAAAACAGTAGGAGACAAGTGGGGAAGACAAAAACACCCCAAGCCATGGCATGGCGTCACGGAACCTCACAGTGAGGCACAATGGCTGGCCTGACAAAACTGGGGACTAACCCACGCTCCTAGCTCCGGTCTGGTTGCTGAGAACCTACATATATATATAAACAGTGAGCTAAAGCCCAGTGAATAACATAAAGCGTAAAGAGGTTATGAATGAATGTCCTTACAGTAATGAAAACAATTCATTAAACAGTATTTCAGTCTTTCAGTATTTCAGTCAAACAGTCATATGTGGTACATCCAATAGCCTATAACAGTAGGTCCAAAAGGACCGAGTCTTAATAGACCCAACAGTAATGATGGCCAATCATTCAGTAAACAGTATGGTTTCACAAGGAAACCGACAGAGCTCTGTAACAGTCAATAACAGTGGGTGCTAAGGATGCCACAATACAGTTCAGAATACAGGACATACATTCATTCGATAAACAATATCAGTTCAATAAACAATTCGGTTCAGTATTCAAAATATAACCATTTTGAACATATCTTTACACAATCTGTTACTCACAGAGATTAGGCTTATAGCAGCTAGAGCGCGTCCCCGATAGCCAACCCTAAACAGTAAACAGAATAGAACACACACTAAGTTTACAGTTGGAAGGATGATAATTAAATCCCTAAATTTCCTCGGTGTGGTTCTATGTCTAAATCCTCATTAAGATGTCTTAAACTAGGCCTAAGAATGCCTAGGATGGGATGAGGATGCAAAAATACACTTGGAAGGCATTTTTCAAAAGTTGCTGAAAATAAGAGCTTCGCTCGAGCGAGCTTCCAAAATCAAAGGCTTCGCTCGAGCGAGAAATCCTTCGCTCGAGCGATCTGCATGAACAGTGAAAGTACTGGTTGCTCAATTTTTACGCGCGATGGTCGCTCGATGCTCGCTCGAGCGAGATTGCAAAACAAAAGGGCTCGCTCGAGCGAGGAATCCTTCGCTCGAGCGAGGAAGCCAAATCTGGAATTTCCAGATTTGTCTCCCAAGTTCGAACCAAGCATTCAATCATCCAAAACTCAACCTCTTGGGCCCAAATTCTGGGGAATACATCCCAACTCAATATATAACAAGTTTCAAAAGCCAATTTGAGAATTCAAGCCCCAAAGGTGAGTCAATTAAATACAATTTCAAACCCATTTTTAAGAACAATATGTAAACATGTAATGCATGGGTTTTAAACCAATTTCAATGTTCAAATCTTGCTCCAAAGAGCTCAATAGTTGGCAAATGAAATGAAATCATGGACTTAATATGAATATGAGCTTGCATGTACCAATTGACCATGAATTCAACCTCAAGAACCAACTAATGCAACATGCATGCAACAATTCCAACATAATCCAACCTCTTAGCACTCTAACTCAACAATGGGCATGGATGATGCAAGAGACAACATAAAATCAACATTAGAAAGGTTATAATCCTTACCTAAGTCTTGTATTCAAGATGAACAAGCTCAATTATGCCAAGTCTCAAGCAATTTCAACAAGTTCTTTAACAATTCTTCAAGGTGAGCTTAAACTCTCTTAATTCTCCCTCTCTCTCACTCCTATGGTCGGTTATGAGCAAGGATAGGGGCTGATGAAATGATGCTCAACATGCAAGGCTCATTATAATTGTTTAAACAAAAGGTCCACTAAGGTGGCAATATGGTAAATAAGCCTAAGTTCGTAATTAACTCAATTTAATTCAATTTAATCATTCCTAATCAATTTTCAGATAAATATACCATTAAATCACATAAATTATGCTGATTACAAAACGCTAAACGGTTTCTAAATCGGCCGCCGATAAGGCCTTCAGTTAGCAGTTTAAACATATAATTCAAACAGATAATAAATCCATCACGCAGATACAACACACAATTCAATAGACAAACTTATTCAGTTTCAGTTTCAATTTCATTCAGTCAGTTCGGTAGTTTATCCAGTTCACTTATCAGTCATTATCGGTCTCGATTAGCAGTAATCAGTATATAATTCAGTGGTTATTCGGTAAGCAGTACGAGGGTCGTTACAGTCTCCCCTCCTTATAAGGAGTTTAGTCCTCTAAACTCGAGTTACCTTCAGTTTGGAAGAAAACAGGATCCAGTGGAAACAGATCACGATACCTTCTCGCCATATCATCTTCCCTTTCCCAAGTGGCATACACGCCACCATGGTTCTGCCAGTCAACTTTCACTAGTGGAATCTCCTTGTTCCTCAGTTTCTTGATCCGTCGGTTTACAATCTGTATAGGCCGTTCCTCGTAAGTGTAGTCATCACTCAACACTACCCGAGTAGGCTCAATCACATGAAACGGATCCCGAAGATAGTCTCTCAACATCGAAATGTGGAAGACGTTATGCATATGCTCCATTTCAGGAGGAAGCGCAACTTGATACGCCACCGGATTGATTTTCTCAATAATCTGATACGGTCCGACATACCGCGGCGCTAACTTGCCTTTGACTCCAAAACGAGTCTGGCCTTTCATTGGTGTTACTTTCACAAACACGTGATCACCTACTTCATACTCTCTGTCTCGTCTTCTGACATCAGCATAGCTTTTCTGTCTACTCTGTGCAGTTTTCAGTCTTTGCTGTATCAGTTTTATCTTTTCAGTTGTTTCATACACAATCTCGGGCCCAAGTAACGGCCCATCTCCAACTTCTGCCCAGCAAATTGGAGATCTACACTTTCTGCCATACAATGCCTCGAAAGGCGCCATTCCAATACTCGAATGATAGCTATTGTTGTAGGCGAATTCAGCCAATGGCAAATGACTTTCCCAATTTCCCTGAAAATCAAGGACACACATTCTCAGTAGATCCTCTAAAGTCTGGATGGTCCTTTCTGACTGTCCATCTGTCTGAGGATGATAGGCACTACTCAGCCTCAATTCAGTACCCAATGCAGTCTGTAGGCTCTGCCAGAACCTCGATGTAAACTTCGAATCCCTGTCAGAAACAATAGATACAGGCACTCCATGCAGTCTAACAATTTCATCAATATAGATAACAGCCAATCTGTCCGCATTATAAATTGTCTTGACAGGTAGAAAGTGTGCAGATTTAGTCAGTCTATCAACAATAACCCAAATAGAGTCCATACCTTTCCTGGAGCGAGGTAATCCAACAATGAAATCCATCGTGATATGCTTCCATTTCCACTCTGGTATGGATAAAGGTTGCAGTAATCCAGCAGGTCGTTGATGTTCAACTTTGACTTGTTGGCAATGAAGACATTTGGACACAAAGTCGGCAATTTCCTTCTTCATTCCTGGCCACCAAAAATTCTGTTTCAAGTCTTGATACATTTTCGTATTCCCCGGGTGAATCGAAAACTTCGAACTGTGGCCTTCTTGCAGAACTCTTCTTTTCAATTCAGAATCATTTGGTACACACAGTCTGTCTTGAAATTTCAGTACATTGTTCTCAAATTTGAATCCCGGTTTCAGTTTTGAATCCCTTTCTTCAATGATTTTCTTCAAGTAATCATCCAGTTGCTGTTTCTCCTTAATTTCTTCAATCAAGGCTGGTTGAGCAGAAATAGCAGCTAAGGTTCCACCTTGTTCTTTCAAAACAATTTCAATTTCAGACTTTTCCAGATCATGAAGCAATTCTTTCTGCCCGGTGAGCAAACAGGCTAAGTTGGCAATTGACTTTCGGCTCAATGCATCGGCAACGGTGTTGGCTTTTCCCGGATGGTATAAAATCTGTAAGTCATAATCTTTGATCAGTTCTAGCCATCTCCGCTGTCTCATATTCAGTTCTTTCTATGTGAAAAAGTACTTTAGGCTCTTATGGTCGGTGTAGACTTCACATGTTGCTCCATACAAATAGTGACGCCAGATTTTCAATGCAAATACTACTGCAGCAAGTTCAAGATCATGGGTTGGGTAATTCTTTTCATGCGGTCTCAACTGTCGGGAAGCATAAGCAATAACTCTCCCATTCTGCATTAAAACACATCCCAAACCCTTATGAGAAGCATCACTAAATATAGTATAACCATCCGTACCTGTAGGTAGAGTCAGGATTGGTGCAGTCACAAGTCTAGTTTTCAACTCCTGGAATGCTGATTCTCTCTGGTCGGTCCAGTCAAATGATACCCCTTTCTGTGTCAACTGTGTCAGTGGTAAGGCAATTTTGGAGAAATCTTTGACAAATCTTCTGTAATACCCGGCTAGTCCCAAAAAGCTTCGGACTTCAGTCACATTGGTTGGTCTAGGCCAGTTTACTACAGCTTCAATTTTCTGCGGATCAACAGAAATTCCATCTTTGCTAACAACATGTCCCAAAAACATCACATGATCAAGCCAAAATTCACATTTAGACAGTTTAGCATATAGTTTCTGTTCTCTTAAAGTTTGTAGGGCAAGTCTCAGATGCTGTTCATGTTCTTCTACAGTCTTAGAATAAATCAATATGTCATCAATGAATACCACAATAAAATCATCAAGGTATGGTTTAAAAATTCTGTTCATAAGGTCCATAAATGCAGCTGGGGCATTCGTGACTCCGAATGGCATAACTAAAAATTCATAATGGCCATACCTCGTTCTAAAAGCAGTTTTATCAATGTCTTCCGGTTTTACTTTCAGTTGGTGATACCCCGATCTAAGATCAATCTTAGAAAACACTTGTGCACCCTGTAACTGATCAAACAAATCATCAATACGCGGCAATGGATATTTATTTTTCACAGTTACCTTGTTCAGTTCGCGATAATCAATGCACAGTCTCAGTGAGCCATCTTTCTTCTTCACAAATAAAACAGGCGCACCCCACGGTGAAGTACTAGGCCTGATAAACTTCTTGTCCATCAGTTCCTGTAATTGTACTTTCAATTCTTTCAATTCGGTTGGAGCCATTCTGTAGGGAGCTTTAGACAACGGCTGTGTACCCGGTACTACATCAACTGTAAACTCAATCTCCCTGTCAATCAAATCCCCTGGTAGATCATCTGGAAATACATCTGGGAATTCTCTAACTATAGGAATGCAATTCACATCAGTTTTAACATTATCAGTAGCAGATACAGTCAGTACAGAACACAGATATCCCTTACACCCCTTTCTAATCAGTTTGACAGCCTTTACAGAAGAGATCAAATACGGAGGAGGTACTACTCCAACTCCACTAAATACAAATTCAGGTAAACCAGGTGGTCGGAAAACAACTTGTTTGGTCACACAATCGATAGTGGCATGATATTTTTGTAACCAATCCATCCCCAATATCACATCAAAATGATCTATGTTCAACGGTAGCAAATCAATAAACAGATGCATATCCCCAACAATAATTTCACAAGCAGGATACATATATGCACATGTCATGGATCCCCCAACAGGTGATGATACAGCTAACAAGTAGTTCATAGGTTCTAAGGGTCTATTCAATTTACGCGAAAAAGCATGCGACACATAAAAGTGTGTAGACCCCGAATCAATCAATACATATGCATTCTGAGTACAAATAGAGAGGATACCTGACACAACAGTCTCAGTGTTCTGAACATCTCCCGGTACTAGGGCAAATACTCGGCCCTGCCTCACAGGCTCTTTCCCGGTAGCTTTGGGGTTAGGCTTTGGTGCTACATTTGATGCTGCTGCGCTTGGTGCAGCTTTACTACTGGCTTGCGGGGCGGAGGGACAGTCTTTAATCCTGTGGCCCATCTTGCCACATCTGAAACAAGCTCCTGAAATCTGGTAGCAAAACCATTTGTGCTTATTGCCACATATGGAGCAGGGTGGAGTAAACCCACTCCCTTGGCTGGGGCTAGTTGTTGACCCCGTATTCTGTTTCTTGGCTGCAGGGTTGTGCTTGCCTTTCTTGAATTTGAAATTCTGCCTTTTTCCTTGCCATTCAGTGGTTGGTGTTTCAGATTGTTTCACTGCTGCAATATTTGACTCGGCCATTAATGCCCGGTCGAGAACACCCACATAGGTTGGCATTTTCAAAACATTTATGCGGTCCTGTATAGCAACACTAAGGCCACCTTCAAATCTCCTGGCCTTCTTATAATCGGTGTCCACCATTTGTGGTGCATACCTAGCAAGTTCGGTAAATTGCTTCTCATACTCGGCAACAGACGTTTTGCCCTGTCTCAACTGTTCAAACTCGGTTACTTTTCTATCCCTGATGCACTGAGGGAAATACTTTTCAAAGAAGGACTCCTTGAACTGAGCCCAAGTCATAATAGCATTTGCTTCGCGGGTTAACATCCGCCACCTTCTGGCTTCTTCCTGAAGGGTGAAGGTTGCTAACAGTACTTTATTAGCTTCAGAGCACGGAAACATTTCAAATGACTTTTCAGTCTCCAAGACCCAAGCTTCAGCCTTTAACGGCTCAAGGCCTCCCTGAAAGGACGGCGGTTTCAGTTTACTGAACTTATGAGTCAGTGCAATGATGTCCACCTCATTAGCATTTACATTCTGTACATTCTGTTCCGGCTGTACCGGAGGAGGAGGAGGAGGTGGCTGTTGGTTCTGTTGTCGATCCAATCTTTCAATTACCAGTCCCATCATTTGTTCAAGTCTGGCCATTCTGGCCTCAGAAGATGATGCTTCAGTTTCATTTGCATTATCCATTTCACTATAAAGCAGTTATAACAGTTATCATTATAAACAGTTGTACAATTAAACAGTTTAACATTTTCACATATATTCAGTCAATCATAAGCACACACTTTTCAAGTTCATGAGATGCCCTAATTACTTTTCTAGGACACCCTATAGCTCATTTGGACACGTGTGTGCGGTATAACTCGTGGTTAAGTATCGCTCTGATACCACTCTGTCACGACCCAAACCCGGCCCTATGGGTTTAGCACCGTAACTGGCCAGTAATCCGAGATTACCAAAGGCCTGCTGTACAGTAATACAATAGAACAGAGTTCAGGGCCTGGCGGAAGCCAATACAGTCAATAACTAGTGTCCATTGAGCTGTGATAATCTGTATGCCAAAAACATTTTTCATACATTCATGCATTCAACACAGTACAGACTATACAATCATTTACAGACATTCAGTACGGGAACTCAATCCCCCGATAACAGTGCAGTAACACAGTAGACAGTCTATACAACAGTACAAAACAGTAGAAGACAAGTGGGGAAGACAAAAACACCCCAAGCCATGGCATGGCGTCACGGAACCTCACAGTGAGGCACAATGGCTGGCTTGACAAAACTGGGGACTAACCTACGCTCCTAGCTCCGGTCTGGTTGCTGAGAACCTACATATATATATAAACAGTGAGCTAAAGCCCAGTGAATAACATAAAGCGTAAAGAGGTTATGAATGAATGTCCTTACAGTAATGAAAACAATTCATTAAACAGTATTTCAGTCTTTCAGTATTTCAGTCAAACAGTCATATGTGGTACATCCAATAGCCTATAACAGTAGGTCCAAAAGGACCGAGTCTTAATAGACCCAACAGTAATGATGGCCAATCATTCAGTAAACAGTATGGTTTCACAAGGAAACCGACAGAGCTCTGTAACAGTCAATAACAGTGGGTGCTAAGGATGCCACAATACAGTTCAGAATACAGGACATACATTCATTCGATAAACAATATCAGTTCAATAAACAATTCGGTTCAGTATTCAAAATATAACCATTTTGAACATATCTTTACACAATCTGTTACTCACAGAGATTAGGCTTATAGCAGCTAGAGCGCGTCCCCGATAGCCAACCCTAAACAGTAAACAGAATAGAACACACACTAAGTTTACAGTTGGAAGGATGATAATTAAATCCCTAAATTTCCTCGGTGTGGTTCTATGTCTAAATCCTCATTAAGATGTCTTAAACTAGGCCTAAGAATGCCTAGGATGGGATGAGGATGCAAAAATACACTTGGAAGGCATTTTTCAAAAGTTGCTGAAAATAAGAGCTTCGCTCGAGCGAGCTTCCAAAATCAAAGGCTTCGCTCGAGCGAGAAATCCTTCGCTCGAGCGATCTGCATGAACAGTGAAAGTACTGGTTGCTCAATTTTTACGCGCGATGGTCGCTCGATGCTCGCTCGAGCGAGATTGCAAAACAAAAGGGCTCGCTCGAGCAAGGAATCCTTCGCTCGAGCGAGGAAGCCAAATCTGGAATTTCCAGATTTGTCTCCCAAGTTCGAACCAAGCATTCAATCATCCAAAACTCAACCTCTTGGGCCCAAATTCTGGGGAATACATCCCAACTCAATATATAACAAGTTTCAAAAGCCAATTTGAGAATTCAAGCCCCAAAGGTGAGTCAATTAAATACAATTTCAAACCCATTTTTAAGAACAATATGTAAACATGTAATGCATGGGTTTTAAACCAATTTCAATGTTCAAATCTTGCTCCAAAGAGCTCAATAGTTGGCAAATGAAATGAAATCATGGACTTAATATGAATATGAGCTTGCATGTACCAATTGACCATGAATTCAACCTCAAGAACCAACTAATGCAACATGCATGCAACAATTCCAACATAATCCAACCTCTTAGCACTCTAACTCAACAATGGGCATGGATGATGCAAGAGACAACATAAAATCAACATTAGAAAGGTTATAATCCTTACCTAAATCTTGTATTCAAGATGAACAAGCTCAATTATGCCAAGTCTCAAGCAATTTCAACAAGTTCTTTAACAATTCTTCAAGGTGAGCTTAAACTCTCTTAATTCTCCCTCTCTCTCACTCCTATGGTCGGTTATGAGCAAGGATAGGGGCTGATGAAATGATGCTCAACATGCAAGGCTCATTATAATTGTTTAAACAAAAGGTCCACTAAGGTGGCAATATGGTAAATAAGCCTAAGTTCGTAATTAACTCAATTTAATTCAATTTAATCATTCCTAATCAATTTTCAGATAAATATACCATTAAATCACATAAATTATGCTGATTACAAAACGCTAAACGGTTTCTAAATCGGCCGCCAATAAGGCCTTCAGTTAGCAGTTTAAACATATAATTCAAACAGATAATAAATCCATCACGCAGATACAACACACAATTCAATAGACAAACTTATTCAGTTTCAGTTTCAATTTCATTCAGTCAGTTCGGTAGTTTATCCAGTTCACTTATCAGTCATTATCGGTCTCGATTAGCAGTAATCAGTATATAATTCAGTGGTTATTCGGTAAGCAGTACGAGGGTCGTTACAATTTTAAACCAATTTAAAGACAACAAAGGTATAAAAAGACAAAAAATAGGTTGGAATAGGGTGCTGAAAAATTAAAGGAGAGAGGAGGCTAGGGTTTGGAAAAAGGTAATTCTCAATCTTCAAAGCAAATTCCCATGAATGGTTCCATCTTTTCTACTTCTTCTCACTCCTCCATGAGTGGCTAGGCTTTTCTTTTCTAGGGTTTTGACGAAACCCTAACTATGTAATTAGGTTTTCTTTTTAGTTTTTGATTATGTAAAGGTTTAAACAATTGTATGGTGTTTTAGAAATTTCAAATTTATATTTTCCATTATTTCTTCAAGTATTCGACTTTCTGTGATTGTTGAATGCTTTCCATACAATGATTTTCTTTTTTTTTATATTCAAGGTATGAGACGAACCATACTACGAGGGACGAATCGTTTTGCTACCCTAGTTTAGAGCAAACGATTCGTACTACTTGAGATGGTTCGTGCCCGTACATTGAACGTGATGATTTTCTAAATAAATGCTTTGAACTTGTAGTTGCGAAGTACTATTCCATTTGAACTGTAACATAATTGATTTCAAATTGAAACCTTATTTACGTAACTAGTAGTGAACTCACTACCCTAGATTTTTTCAAAAATCAATAATTCCAATTTTACTTATAATTGCTAGTTTAATCACTTTATTTAATTTAATTATTATTAGTTTATGAATCCCTCAATCTTTTTATCAAAATTAATTTAGAAATTTAGTATTTAAATTAATTTAATTTCACAATTGTTCCTGTAGATTGATATATGGATTTACTATTATTTTAAGGAATTTGGTATAGCTTAGTGTTTAATTTTGATGTGTGAAACGACCCATCAAAAATGCTCACATTTATTAAAGTTTAACCTCATAGTTCTAACTTCTCAAATGAATGAGAGATATAAATTCCATATTTTCTTTGAATTCCCTTAATTGGAAGTATATTTCTAAAGAATATACAATATTTTATCTCAAAATATTATACAACATCTGTAATATATATATGAGTATTTTCATACTTGTAAGCAACTTATTTGATGCATATTCCAATATACAAAGATTCAGGATTAAAAAGATCTAACACCCAAACAAACATCCACACTATGTTTATGGAGCTAATACGGGATCTCCTTCAAGCCAAGGCCCCAAGCTAGACCTCTTGTCCAAAAAACCTTTAAAAAAATTTGGGATTGTGTTCTTTCTGGATAGGTGATTATGCTCTTCAATGTTCTTAAAGATTGAAGAGTTGCTGCCTTGTCTTTCACCATTTATGCCACGAGTCAGTGCTTAACGCTCCAACCAGGTCAAAAATATGGGTGCTCCGCTCTCACATATGGAGAAAGGCATATGTATGAATTAGAACATGACAGACTTCCACATTTCTTTCTATCAGACCAACTCAGTGTAGATCCTAGCCACTAGGAGGAATTCCACCAGAAGTAAAACATAAGACTATCTTCTTCTCTTTTCATTGAAGCGAACTCAACAAGCAGTGCACTGTATTAAACTAGAAGTACCCAGAGAGGATTATCTTGTCTTGAGAGGATCATCTGTTTATATTTTCAATGTTAACTTTGTTTTGAGTGTCTTTTTTTTTCATTTTCTTCTACCTCTCATATTGTATTATTAAAAAGATTTTAAAATTTTGAAATATAGATAACTTTCTTCCCCACAACAAACTAAATTGCTGGAATCCGGGTTTCATTTCGATTATCAACCTGATCTAGCAGATTTCATTGAAACAAGGAGAATCAAATTACCTGGCCTTCTAGCCCAACCCAACCATGAAAACATTTTAAGTACGGATTAGATTGAACGAAATTACCTATTTCAATAGAAATTTGAAAAGGGTTGGAGAAAATGCCATTTTACGAGTAAATATTATTCCACAATGCAGCAGTCACATTAAAAAAATACACCATTGACCACTAAATCTTCCTCAAACACTTTTTTTTTGGATCAACAACGAAGCACTTCATTGACAAGTCAAAAAAAGTAAGCGAGGATACGGCATCCTCTTACAATGCAACATCCTCAAACACTTGCTCCGCAAAGGTACGAGGACCTTGGAAATACCAATGCTGGAGGCAAGATAATAAACTCTGCTGTTGAATAGAAACAGTTTGAGTTGTTATGCTCAAATTGTTTGGGTTACAAATCATTTTAAAGAGGAATAACAGCCCAAGTAGTAGGAATATTGGCCTGGGGTGCTCTCATATAGTACATATGGAAAGAGTAGAATAACAGGAAATTCAAAAGACAAAAGGGTGGTAGGAGTCTTAAAGGAAAATAATTAGGATCTTTGAGTATACCATGCATGCAAGCTTCAAAAGGCTTACGAGTGATGGTGATAACAGAGCTAGAGCAATTTTAGAGTGCAGGGAAATGGTTAGATTGGGGGATCTACTCAAACACTTGGATTGAAAGGATTTAGCCTCCGTCTCGTTAAGTTTTAAGAACTTGTTTTTAATTTTTGTTTTTTGAAAACTTAGAAACTAGTTTTTGAAATTTTTTCAGAAAACTGATTCTGAAAACTCAACAAAACAGAGCTTTAATTTGTTTAGATTGTAGGATAGATTTACTCCATATAGAGTCTCACAGAGTTTTTGCTTCTTTTGTGCAGTGTCAATAAGGGCTTTCCTTTAACAATTGCACATATTGCTGATTTCTTTTAAAGACTACCCAACATGATACAACTACCCCTCCAAAGACTACGTTGCTCATCACTGAAAATGTTACAAACCAATCACACCTCCTGCTCTACTCAATTCTCACTCTCTCTATCAGAGCATGCCCAGCCCTTCACTTCACATTTGTTTTCTCCAGTAAATAGTATAAACTCCTGAATTCTTTGCTTAAGGTAATTCTTCACCACTTCTATCCCTGCTAGCCAAAGCGCATGAATTGTATAAACAATAAGAAAAGGAGGAAAGATTAGCCAAGAGCTTTCAGTAAGGATGACTTTTCCTGATGGAAAGAGGTAGGTCATCTTTCATCTATGCTATCCCCCTTACATGCCTACCCTATACTTGGGTTCCAAACAAGATAAGGTCTTCTAGGTTACTCCCAATTAGGGTTCAAGTAAAATAGCTGGAAAGGTCTTTCACTCTCCAAAAAGCTGATATTCAAACAGACGCATCTTTCAAGCACCTTAGCCATCCTAATGCTTCATTTGATAGAAGAAATGCAAAATAAAAGGAGGGAAATATGGAGGGCTAGAAAAGGCAAGGGAGGGATAGGATATTGTCTTCCCTTACCATTTGTTCGATTGAGTGAGAAAGAAAATAAAAGAAATCATGCTAATTTATTTTACGATTATAACCTTACACATCAACCAGATGTGTTATTTCATGGCAAAAATGTAGAAGTGAAAATTTCCTTCCCCTTTTCTTTTTGATCAACAAATCCAACCTCCCCTTTCCTTCTTCCTTTTCATCCATTTTTCTAGGCATTAATCATGGTAGGCTTAAAGGGATTTACCACTCCTCCACTTTTCCTTGTGTTTCAGCTTTCCTTCCAACCAAACAAAGAAAACCATCTCCCCTCTCATTTTCTTCCACACTCTGCTTTCTACCAGCCTTCCCTACCTGCCAAACAGACTATACGACCCCTCTAATGGCATTAAGAGGATTCACAAGAGAAAGCATGTCGAAGCTTATGGGACTGCTTATGGCTGTTCTGGGAGTCTACGCCAGTTGCTGCTTATGAGGCGAAAATGTCTTAAATAAGCTGAAAAACATATACACATTACTGGGAAGCTGAAAAAAACTATGCCTTGATAATAATTTCAATTACCCATAGAGCACACTCGTACACCCAAATTAGGCGGCATTGTTATATAACATGGCACCAAAATTGAGTTATGTATTATCTTTGCAATTATATTTTTAACGATAATTTCAGCAGGAAATCCCTTCATCTTTCAATCCCATACGACAATAATCTTATGCATATACATCTATACACAGAAACCATAAATATCCATATATGAATATGTACTAAGCAATTGAAATCAACTAACCATCAATTTCGTTGAATTCTTAAGTTTCCAATACAAAGCTCTCAATTGCATAGTATGTTTTGTATATGAAAAAGTGGAAGAAAAAAAATGATAGGATGAGTAAGAAACCTGTAAACCAACAAAGTGTTAATCATCGCCTTTCTTGGGCTTCCGGTACTTCTCTTCGATGTGTTTGGCCATGAAAATGGCAGTGTTGGCAAGCTTGCGAATGTTGGGTACATTGTAGTTCTGAGCTATGTATATTCCGCACACTGTTCCAACCATGAATGAGAAATTGCTCTTTATTATCCCCATCTCATCACTCTCTGCTTCGATCGTCTTCGTCTAGGGCTCCAATCTCTGCTCAAGAGTCGTTAGGGTTTCCACTGCTCTCTCTCTCTCTCTCTCTCTCTCTCTCTCTCTGCTTTTGGGGATTCCTTGGAGTTAAAAAAGGTTTTGGTCCTGGAAGGGTCTGGAACACTGGTTTACTTGAAGACGGAATTCGGGCAGCTAACCAGCCTCTCGAGTCGAGTTGAGTGGAACCGATTAGTAGCTTTTAAACGGTTTGTTTTGTCGGATATTTTATGTATTTTATTCTTATAAAAAATTATATTATAAGGATTGTTTGAGGTATTTTAAATAAATGTATTTTTTGATTTTTTATAAAATATGAGTTGAGTTTGAAATAATATGATAGAGAGATGATGTGACTTAGGTAAAATTTGAGAAGTTGAAAATAATCCATCTTTTTATCTTTTTTCTATCATATCGCCTCTCTACTTTTCTGCACATCTTTTCATAAAAAGACAAAAAGTACACATCCCAAACAACCCCTTAAATAAGATGATATGACTTAAATAGGATAGTGACTTTTTAACTTTCTTAGATAAGGTCAAACCTAGCCTTAATAAGGATAAATTATAAATACATTTTTTAAGGTTTGATTAAAATACAAATTGTTCTCTGCAGTTTTAAAAATTAGATTTTATCCTCTGAGATTTCTAATTTCATAACAAATCGTATTTTTTTATTAATAAATCATTATATCAATTAACAGTTTTTAATGATATTAGAAATACATTTCAATTAATAATTTAAGTAAATTTATTATTATATAGGAAAACTATTATGAATTTTATTTTTTTAATTAATTCTATTAAATAACAAAATCCTAACAAAAGGATATTTATAATTTTTCAAATTATAGGAGACAATCTGTACTTTAAGCAAACCTCATAAGGTGTATTTGTAATTTACCCATTTAATAATTATAATTTATTTAATTTATTACATTTTTAATCATAAAATTTTGTATTTTTCAAAATAAATCATAAATGTTTTTAGTTAAAAACATGATAAATTAAGTGAATTATAATTATCAGATCGAGATATTTTTATAGCGCCATTATATTTGAACCAAAAAATTACCTTCGTACATCCAATTCAAATTTTAAAATTTTAATTCATATTATACTCTAATATAAATTTACTAATAAGAACAACATGTATTAAACTTTAAAATAAAATATTATTTTTTTTCATAATACATCATAATCAATTATACGTATTCTTTATATTCAAATCTCTTCATCTTCTTCCTTTTCTTTTCTTCTTCTTTTTCATTTCAAAATTTCAATCCATCTTACCAAAACTCACAATTATCATCTACATCATTATTTTTTTTATTATAAAAATTGAACAAAATCAAATGATATATGAGAGTAATAATCAAAAACAATTTTTTAAAGCAACCCATCAAAAAGGATGTTAATATTCACACAAATATCAAAATATTATTATTGATTTAAGTGTTTTTTTTTTTTTTACATAAAAACGAATATTCAACTATTTTTTCGTCATTATTGTTCGCACTTTTATAACCGAACAAATTCACTTTATTCGATTCTGAAAGTCGAACACGAAACTTCGTTTGGTTTTAGATTTTTGGCTAAAAAAGCACAAAAAGACAAAATTAGCTACATAAACCAATAAGACTAAATGTCACATCCAAACCATAATCATTATATTTTTTCTCTCACAAAAGTCAAAAAAAACCAAAAAAATCAAACCAAATGAGACTAAAAAAATCAGGCTAAAAAAGTCTCAATACAAAAAGTCAACTAAAAAAGCTAATGCCAAACGAAGACGAAGTTTCACCCTCTCATTCTCTTTCGTTGTCCTCCTTCGCCAGTGCCACATTTGTTCATGTCGGGTTCTCTGGTCATGTTTCCTATATGTACGTAAACAAAAGAAAGATTTTTTAAAAAGTTTTTCAAAACTAATTTGAATTTTTCAATTTATTTTATTGGGGTGTACCTTAAAATGATAATTTATGAGGAAAAATAGGATGTACTAATGTAACAACCCAGATTTTTAATTATTCTGTAGAATTTATACTAATATTATTTAATCTCAGTTAGGAAAATATATAATTTATTATATATTATTATGTATAATTTTGTAAAATAATATAATTATTAAAAGTTTAGAGGTCAAAGTATAAATAAATAATAATAATAATGAGTGTGGTAGTAAAATAAATAATTAATTTTATGTTAGTATACGATAAAGTGTAATTTAATTAAGAATTAATTAATTTATATAATTATATTAAAATATTGGATTAAAATGTAATTATTTTAAATATTTATAAAAGATAAATATGAATCTATATATATTAATGGCGAATCTGGAGAGAGATACTGTAGACGCGCCCGTGGGCCTCAGTGCTACAGTTCGGACTCAAATTGTCACGGTTCTTAATTTGAACCAAAGAGTCCAAATCCGGCAAATCGTAAAACAGATTTTTAGAAAAGAAGTGCCAAACATGGACTGCTTTACCAGATACAGAGTCGCCACCTAAATATTTTTTAATGAGGGAATTTAGGAAACCCTGACTCGGTGCCAAAGGCCACGTGTCTGTCATCACCAAAGTTGCCTCAGCTCGGGAACTTGGGTACGATTGGGGAAGGTCAGCTATGAGCACCCCCTCTCGCCCGATCCGAAGATCGGCCTCTACTAACCATGATATCTTGTTTTGAAAACATTATGCGTTCTTATTCCGGTTATTAGCCTAGAATTACTATGTTATGCGCACAGCAAACAAGTATAGACCAAATCGCCTAAATTGGAACAAAACATTTCATGTTTGTTTCGAAAATAGTTTACTACTCGCAAGTAGGCTAAAATGCAGGTTTTGCCACCCTCGAGTGGGCTTTAGAAAAGATGGTTTTGCCACTATCTAGTGGGCTTAACACTCATAGTTTTAATACATTGTTCCAATTTAAACAACTCAACCTCCACCCACAGGCATTCAAGCAGTTATATCACATAAGCAGCTAGCCTCATGGTAATCATGCTATTATGGCAACACTCACACGCATGCGGTATGCTAAAGTATAAAAGCTTACCTAGTACTCCGAGCCAAAACAGAGACTAGTTAGTAATCATATGCATGATCCTAGTTCAAGTTAAAAATGGCTAATGCAACACAAGCAAAATGCAACTATAATAGGCTCGGTTATCCTAAAGATGGCATGTGAAATGCTACAACTAACACGTATTCAATTTGGAATTGAAATACAAATGCAGTTAAAATGATGCGCCGAGCCTGATGCATGCAAAACGAATGAATGGATGCAAACATGCTATCATACTGTATGCTAATTGAAACATGTCCTAGACTAACCATCATAAGCTGGTAGATAAAAGGGAGAAAGACGTGGGGTTGGAAGACATGCATACACGCACGCACACTTATTACACAATTGCCCTCGCTCGGAGGGTCCAAATAAATATTACAGTCCGAATAAATAATACTAAATTAATTATTACAGAATTTCTAATTAATTAACGAATAAATGCAGAAAGAGGGTGGCCGTAGCCCTGTCTCGGGATGCGTGGATGATGTATGCTCGATCCGTCTTGCCCGGAAACTCGCTGCCATAGCATTGCTGCCTCTGTTAACACTGCCATGCTCCTCTAAGGACTGCCAAAGTCCAAGGGTATGCTCTCTATATGTTGGGGAATACCACCGACCAAGTAGAAACACCACCGGCCGAAGCGGATGATCATCGGCCGCCTTTTGATCTATCGGCCACAGAGTCCTGGCCGGTCGGCACTATATGTAGCTGACCGGCCAAAACTTCTTGCAGAACCTGCAATTGACAGCAGCAGAGGGCAAGCAGTGTATGGCATGAAATTTTCAGGCAAATGTGAGCATAGCCATACTCCCTATCATGGAATAGACTTAAGGGAGCATGGCCCTCGACCCTCAGGCCATCAATCACGCATTTCAATGCATGATGGCCCAAAAGCCAAGTATGCAACTTTGATATCAAATGAAATGCAAGCACAAAACACATCAAGGGGCGCCAACCCCTATCATGATTGATCAAGAGGCAAGGGACGCATGCTCAATGAAATGCAACCTAGGCATGGAGGCTAAGTATGCAACATGAACATGCAAATGAGCAATGTATACTAGGCACGCAGCCTAAACATGTAAGCAAACATGGCATGCAACAACATGTGATGATGGAGTTAAACTAACATGAGTAGCCCGCAAGCATGCCAAAATTAGTGGCCATGTGATGAAAATGAGGCAACTAAGATGCATGCAAACATGCATAATGCAATGGCCTCGAGTCTAAGGCACAAAACACAACTCCACAAAGGCATTGAAAGGATGAATTATGGCATACAATGGCATGTGTTCCAGCACTGAAGTATGATGCTCAATGGTCCCGAAACATGCAAATATGCCACCCAATGCATGAAATAGTCCCCGAAACTCAAAACTAGGCACATGTATTGAACTATAACTATGCAAAGCAAGCATTATTTGACCATGAAACACAAAGACAGAGCCAAAGCAGTCCCAAAATACGCACAATACTAGTTTAAAGCATGGCCAAAAGGTGCTAACATGTAGGGCTAAAACAATATGCAAGATTGGCTAGTAAGCATGGTTTATACCACACCTATATGAAGCATATGAAATCTCACCAAACCAGCCAAAAATAGTGAACAAAACATGTCAAAATATGCCCAAATAACCACTGAAATGCAGCCAATGCATGCAAAAAATGAGGGGCTTCTTTGGAGGGCCATGCAAGGGGTTGTTAAGCACATACAAGATAGACATGTAGCATAGAAAAACCACCTCTAGAAATGGACTATGGAAGCCCTAAAACTCATCAAATTGGCCCTGAAATGGGTCTAGGAAACATGCAAAGAAAGCCCCCTTTGAGAGGCCTTGAATGGGATTGCTCTACACATGCATCATAGACATAAAAAATGGCCAAAAAGGCCTTGGACAAAGCCAAGGCAGACCTCATAACTCACATAATAGGGCCTGGAAAGTGACTTCAAAGCATGCAAGATGGAGCCTCTTTTGAAGGCCAATAAGGCCAACAAACAAGTCAAGGAGAGAGGGGGTCACCCCCCTCTAATTTGGGCTCTCAAAACAGCATCTAAGCCACTGAAAATCCACTGGATTTCAGTGGCTAAGAGGTCAAACCAAGCATGCAACAAAAGCTTAAATGCAAGGCTCAAAACAAAAGGCAATCAAGCATACAAGGAAGCATATGACCTCAAACAGAAAAATGCCCTTAAACAAACATCAAGAGGGACTCAAAATAAGACTTTTTCCAGTTTATATCAAATCTTGAAAATGTTCACAAGTAAGGCTAAAATAGGATGCAAAGATAGCCCTAAAAGAGAGATTGAACAAACAAGGAAGTATATGACTTCAAACAGAAAAGTGCCCTTAATCAAAGTTGAAGAGGGACTCAAAATAAGACACTTTACAGTTTGGGTCGAAGCCCAAAAATGCTTGTAAATAAGGCTAAAGTTTGGAGCAAAATAAAGTCACAAAGAGAGAAATAGGGGCTTACCCTTGTAGAGCCGACCCTCAGCAGCTTCTGAACCAAGATGATGAACCTTCAACCTCTGCAAATCAGTCCCAAGGTGCTTGGATGGATAGTGGAGGTGTTGTGCTAGGAGGTGTAGTGTAAATGGCCAAGAATAAGACCCTTTTGGACCCTTTAACACACCCAAATATAGAGAGAGAGGGTGATATATATCAGATATATATGTATAGGTCTAATTTTTTGCTCAACCCCTTCAAAGGAGAGGAGAGCTCTCCTTATATAGGCAAGGAAAGGTGTTTAAGCTTCTCAAAGAAGCTAAACAAAAGGGTCAAAGGGACTAAGCTTCTAAGAGAAGCTAATGCAAAGGTGCAAGCTTCTTGAGGAAGCCAAGACAAGGGGTCAAAGCTTCCTCAAGAAGCTTTGAGCAAAGGGTGCAAAAAAAAAGGGTCAAAGGTGCAAAACAACCACACAAGTGTATGGGGGGTCGGGTCTGTGCACTCCAGCTGGCATGCATTACACTTGAAAGAGGCAAAAAAGTGATATCGGCCACAAAAGGAGACAATCGGCCAAATAAATGGCCGGTCGGCTACTATAAATGGCCGGCCTGCTACTTATTTGGCCGGCCGGCTAAATTGATGGCCGGTAGTGGCTGGCAAGGCCAAAAAAAGGCCGGTGGGTATCCAGAGTGAAGCCCCAGAAGTTAGCTTTCCAATGCCACAAACCTTGCATTAAAATTCCTCCTGTGCAAAAAGTTATGCCCTTTTTGGTGAAGCCGAGCAGATTCGATCCAACCGGGCTAATCCCCTACTTCAACCAACCATATCTCCCCTGCTCGGACTTCGCTTTAAGAGATTCTTGAATGAAAAATGAAGCCCCGGAAGTCTTCTTTCCAACGGTGGTGGCCTCATAGCTTAACTCCAAGTGTATAGGCAGATAAGCTTGATTTAGCGAGGACTGCTCGTCCCTCTCTTAGCGATTCCTGCCTATCCTCTTCTCCAACTTGGTTTCTTCTCTCTCCGCCTCCTTTCTTCAACTTCAAACCCCTAAGTAAGGTGTTTTGAAAGATTTTTCAAAGATTTCATCTCTCTTTCATTCATTTCCACTTTGTCCTTACTCGGTTTACCGAAATTTTTGACAAAATGCGAGCTTCGGAAGATCGTAGAAACTTTATTTCAAAAATGTTTTGAAAGAGAGGGTTTTAAGGTCTAAAAACCATTCAAAATAGCTTTGGTCCAAAATGGGGTGTGAAGTTGAGATTTGTCTCTCTCCTTGCCGAAGAAATTGAACCTTTGCCCTGCACACCTTTCATCATCGAGCAAACCATCAGTAGTGCCCAAGTCTTAAGGGCGTCAAAAATGGGGTGTCTACAGATACGTGGGTTGATTCGGCTGGACACTTGTTGGCAAGGGATTGAGTTTTCCTCCCTATAAATAGGGAGAGTGGATCAACCTGTGAAAGAAGAGAGAAAGAAAAAAAGAAAAGGAAAAGAAGAAAGAAAGGAAAGAAAGAAAGAAAGAAAAGAAGAAAAAATAATGGAAGCTGAAAGAGTTTTTGGTAGTGGAAAGAAAGAGTAATGTATTAAAGTTAAGGTGAGTTATATTATACCTTGAGTCACCAAAATGTATTTTACGTATATTTTGACTTAACAAAATCTATTTTATACAAGTATGTTTTATTAGTATATTAATAAAAGTTATGTTTTATAAAGGTTTCAGTTACGTGGTTTTATTTCTAAACCATATTTGCTTAAAAGAAAACCCATGGATATGTTTATTTATGTTTTAAAGAATATTTGGCTATGACCTTGTATACAATTATGTTTTGTAAGTACCACCACGGAAGTCCTACGCCTTGGGGGATTTAAATAACCATTGGCCTCTGTTTGACCACTTTGTGGTCCTCTGTTTGTCATGGATCCATTGACCTCTGTTCTGTGCGGAGCTAAGTGCTACACTATTGTGGGAGCCACCTCTAGAATCCGTACGAGCCACCTCTTGAATCCGTACCTCTGTTCTGATTGTCACTTCTATGACCTCTGTTCTGTTCTGTTATGTACCGTGGTTATGGTTATTTATTTACATAATTTCTGTATTCCAGTTTCTGCTACTTAAATGATTTACTGAGTTATGTAAATGTTTTGGCCTAACTAATTATCCATGGTTATTTCGTGTCCCTTATATTCTTGGTATAATATTTCTCACTCTGCCATGTGCTTATAGCTGTTTACCAATTTTCAAGAAACAATGCAATTCAAAAATAGCTTTTGGAAAGTTTTAGATGCGGGGCTGCGGAATAGACACACACATCACTTTTATTAATATTTTTCTATGTAAATATCAGCATTTTTGGTCAATAAATTTTGTAATAAAAAAATAGAAGCTCCAATGATTATTTTGGTACCCTCATTTAAATATTACTTCCGCTCGCGTTTATTGATTTGTTTATGAATTGGCTGAAGGTAACTTCAGTTACTAGCCATCACGATGCTTAATCCTTGGGTACGGGGAGCGAGTCGTGACAACTAAGAATAAATTGTAATTCTAAATAATTTAATAGGGTGTGTTGAAAATTGAACTCACTTAAATTTTTTTGGGTGTAAATATAATTTTTAATTTTTTTTTTTGTGTGGATAATATACACAAAGTGTCAGACACAGTAAATGATTTAGATTATTGAAATGGAACTCGTTGTGAGTTTTACGACCCAAACAGGCCTCTCCAATCCAAAATCTGGACGAGAGGCATCCTCTTCTCTCTTTTTTTTTTTTTGTAAAAACTTTATTTATCCTAACAAAATTATAGTAGGGGGATTTGGTTAAAACCCCTTATAATAAAATTTTAATACATTAAGCACAAATACAAAAGAATTTCCTTAAAATACTATTACAAAAATATTAAACTTTAAAATAATATAAATTTTGATCTAGATGTTCTTTTTTAATAAAATTAATATTTTTAGAACACTCTTGTCAAGATCTATCAAATAAGATCTATGTTAACTATGAAATTATTTTTAAAAAAAAATAATTTAGCTTGTTTGGTTATAGTTTTCAGAAAATAATTTTCAGAAAATTCTACTATTTTATTTTTCATATTTTAATGTTTTCAATGGATTTTTTAAATATTTTAAGCAAACTTTTTATTTTTAGACACACCTAACATAAATACAATTAAAGAGTATAATATTTGTGAAAAAATCTTTAAAAATACACGAAAAACCAAAAAATGAAAAAAAAAATGAAAATTCAATACACTTTTTTGTATTTTTGTGCATTTATTAATTCTTTAAAATATTTTTTTTACAAATATTTTACTATTTAGATACATCTAGGTAAGGTGCATAAAAAAAGTAAAAAAATTGCTTAAAATTTTAAAAATATTCACTAAAAACAAAAAACTCAATTTTCAAAAAACTGAATTCAGAAAACTGAAACCAAACATACTGATTACTATCAAAATTGATATAAAAAGTAACATGTTAATCTGTTTAACAGTAACATATTACTCTATCTCATAGTAACTGTCACGACCCAAACCCGCCCCTATGGGTTTAACACCATAACCGGCCAGTAATCTGTGATAACCGAAGGTCTGCTTAACAGTAGAACAGTAAAACAGATTACAGGGGCTGGCGGAAGCCAAAACAGTAATTTAAACAATGGTGCAACTTAAAAGCTGCTTATTTCAACTTTCAGCTTAATTTAAGCTATTTTGATGTGTTTGATTTAGCTTATAGCTTATAGTTTATAACTTTTTGGAAGTCAGAAATCAACTTATTCTTTGAGTGGAGCAGGAGATGCTTAATTTATAAGTCAGAAATCAGCTTATGTTCATAGTTATAAGCTATAAGCTGTTTAGGCATAAGTTATAAGTACTTTCCCACAGCTCTACCAAACAGGGCCAATGTCCAATGAGCTGTGACAGTCTCTATGCAAAAAGACTTTTCATACATATATACAATCAGTGCAAAACAGTATGTACAACATTTACAATCATTCAGGACAGGGACTTAATCCCTGTTAAAACAGTACAGTAACAGTCTATACAGTCTATACAAAACAGAACAGAAGAGGGGGAAACTAAAACACCCCAAAGCCGTAGCTTGAACGGGCTCGGAATCTCGCAGTGAGGCACAATAGTTGGCTTTGACAAAAGGGAGTCTAACCCACGCTCCTAGCTTCGGTCTGGTACCTGAACACCTACATATATATGTGAGCAGTGAGCTAAAGCCCAGTGAATAACATAATGTGTAAGGAGGTTAAGAATGAATGTCCTTACAGTAATGAAAACAGTTCATTAACTCAGTATTTCAGTCATTCAGTCATAACAGTCATATGTGGTACATCCATTAGCATAGCAGTACAGTAAATAGTAGGTTTTAAAAGACCGAACAGTCAGTGATGACCATCATAACAGTAAACAGAAGTTCCAAGATAGGAACTGACAGAGATCTCTGTAACAGTAACAGTAACAGTAACAGTAGTTGCTAAGGATGCCACAATACAGTTCAGAATAGAGGACATACATTCATTCAGTTAGCAGTACAGTTTAACCATTCAGAAGATATTCGTATTTGAACATATCTTTACACAGTTGTTACTCACAGAGTTCTGGGCTACAATTAAGCTAGAGCGCGTTCTCAGATGCCAACCCTACACAGTTACAGATTGAACACACACTAAGCTACACAGTTGGGAAAATAATAACTTAATCCCTAATTTGCCTCGGTGTGGTTCTACATCTATATCCTCATTAAGATGCTTAAACTAGGCCTAAGAATGCCTAGGATGAGATGAGGATGCAAAGATGCACTTTAAAAAGCATTTTCAGAATTTTCAGAAAATAGGGGTCCCGCTCGAGCGTAGGTTACTCCGCTTGAGCGGACATGCAGACAAAGGTTTCCACTCGAGCGTAGACTTACCCGCTCGAGCATACTGCAAAATAGTCAAAAGTGCTGGATAGCCGAAATTCACGCTCGATTGGACGCTCGACACCCGCTCGAGCGTAAGACACAATGTCCCGCTCGAGCGTAAATTACCCCGCTCGAGCGGACTGCAAAACACAACAAAATGCTGGAAACACGATTTTCACGCTCGAGCGCCAATCACCCCGCTCGAGCGTGAGTTCAAAATCTGGAATTTTGAAATTTGAACTTCAAGCTTAAAATCAAGTTTCAATGAACCAAATTCGATCCTCTAGGGCTAATTTTTTGGAAAACACTTGTAAACTCATAGTATAACATGTTTCAAAGCTCAATTTAAGAAATCAAAGCCCAATGGTAGCTCAATTAAACTCAACTTCAAACCAATTTTCATGAATATGACTTCAATTGAACATGCATGCATTTAACTAGCTTCCAAGCTTCAAAACATGCTCTAATGAGCCAATTCTTTCAAAAAAACAAGATGAAATCATGGACTTAAACATAAATATGAGCATGCATGTAACAATCTTCCATGAAAACAACTTAAAACTCATCAATATAGGCATGCATGCATGATATATGCTATAATTCAACGTTAAGAGACCCATTCTTGACTTAGCTCCTTAAACTACCATGATCCATGCTAGATACAACTGAAATACACAATTAAAAGGGTGATTCTCTACCTTATGTCTTCAAACTCAAGAATGGAAGCTCACATATGCAAAACCTCATCAATTTCTTCAAGTATCCAAGCAATTCAAGATGAATTCACTCTAACTCCCTATTCTTTCTCTCTAGTCGGCTATATACTCAAGAAATGGTTGATGAAATGTACCAAAGAGATACAAGCAAATCTCAATATGTCCTATGTAGTGGGCCACTAGTGTCATTAATTCTAATTAGCATAAAACATCAACCGATTTCAGATTCGGCCGCCGATAAGGCCTTCAATTCGCAATTTAAAACATAAAACATGAACAGATAATTTAACAGTCAACAGATAGACATACAATTAAACAGATATACTCAATCAATTCAGTTCCAGATTTCAATCAGTCAGTTCAGTACTTCAGTCGATTCAATTACTTATCATAATCAGTCTCAGTTTAGCAGTAATCAGTGGTTAACTAGTAATCAGTGGCGAGGGTTATTACAGTAGCATATTCTGACAATATTATTTAAGAAGAAAAAAAGATATTTTACTTTACCCTTAATTAATTATGAGCGTCCTCCTTAATAAATTTATGAAACAAAATAAATTAGACTCTAATTTTCACTAAATAAAGATAGGGCAACGCACCAATAAATCCCAAATTAATGACTTATGCACTATTTAGTCTTGTATTTTTTCTTTTGAACCAAAAAGTCCTGAGATAAGTGGAATGTCACATTTGGCCTTCAGTTTCCGCGTGTTTATTTTTTATTTGGAGGTCAATGTTAGTTTTGTGTATTGGTGAAATTACTTTTGTGTCCATCGAGCGCACTATAGGGTTTTTAGGTTTCCTTCATCTTTGATTGAATCTTTTAGACTGTATAAGGAAACATTGGTGATGATCATTTCAACATTGATACATTGATATGCGCTCTTATTGAACCCCTAAATGTGGGTTTTGATAATATGAATATAAACCCACAAAAATTCCACATTGTTGATTCGGAAGGAACTCTAAATCGGAAGGAAAACAACACTACGTCCACCAAGAATTGGCATCGTAGACTGAGATGGAGCAAAACGTCGGTTCGTCTGGTCCGTTAACATCAATAACATTGTCGTCATATAACCTCGTCGTCGTATAACATCAATAACATCATCGGCCATTGTTGGAGTTATATCCGATGACAATGAAAAAAATAGGTTCGTAACTTATGTCGTAAAATTGGTGACTTATTTTGAGATGTTATATGTGGTATTTCAATTTGTGTAGTTGGGTTTGTTATTTGTTAGTGTATTAACACATTTCACCTTCGACGTACTTTGGGGGAATGGTCGTATGTCTGACATGCCGTGTGTGTAATACAATGTGTTTTGAAATTTTAGTGTGTGTTGTGATATTAACGAATGTTGATGTGAATTGCCGTTGGAGTGGTGGTGTTGGTTGGTCGTTATTGGATCAGGGTGTAATGAATTTGATACTTTGATAGGGTGTAATGGGTATGAATAACATCAAGACATCGATGTTTGTGGGCATTTTGTTGGTATGCAATTACGTAGTGCAAGTATTGGGACATTGTTGCTGTCAGTTGTGTATGACTTTGTTTTTGTTTTTTGTCATTGTGTTAATGTGTTCGAAATGCTAATGACCCCAGGTTCATAATATGTTGACATGGAAGTTGTAGAGAAATATTGTTTGGAAAAATGAAATGCAAACTAATGTGGTTTGTGAAATGGAAAGGGTTATTCGCAAGGGAATGCCTGGCCCTATGTTTGGCGGACCCAAACATGACACAATGTAGTAAGTGCGTAGGTCCCACCCTCGGTTCTCATTTGAATAAACGACATAATGAAAATATTTCCTTGTATTTTTGTTGTTGGTTATGTCGTATGTTGATATTTACGATGTTTGTGTCATTGTTGTATATGTGTACATTATTAAAAAACCCATCGATAATGCATCATGCATTACATTGCTTTTAAGTGGTTGCAACATATATTGTGCTCTTTTTGCAGTCATGATTGTTTAATTGTTGTTTGACATTGGTAAATTAAATTTAATCATGTTAGGTAATGCTCGACAACAAACTTCGGAAAAAGTGTCGGCTAAACGTTTGCGAGATTTAGCTACAAAAGAATGTACATCTACCCAGTTAGCAATGAAGAGACAAGCGAAGCTACCGTTCAGATGTAGCAAGCCAGCATCAGTTGTGAAAAAAATGCCTTGTTTAGACACGTCGAGGTTGATGTACCGGTCGAACATTGCAGGTGTGATCAAGACCGTACTAGAGATGCAACTGACCGAAGGGCACATCTAGCAACTGAAGAAAATGCCGTTCTGGCTCATGATTGAAGCAATTCGCAAGCACAACCTCCAGCCAAACATGTTCAGAAAGTGTGATGAAACAGTGTGGCGTATTATAGTAACGTACAGTTTGAAAGATGAAAGATTTTGTATTGGCGGCAAGGTTTAGCACTAAGAAATAGTGATGTACAACTTTTCTTTGATGTTCAATGTGGAAAGGAAAAATTGGATATGTCGTATGCGCCAAAACCCCCATCTGATTTTGTGCAAGGGAGGTGTCCCACTGTCAGCAGAATATCATGCAAACTTATTAAAGATTTGTTGTTTGAAGCTTTGCAAGGCAAGACAGAACGTGATGAGGAAGATGTCGCAAAGCTCCTATGTTTGTACATCTGCGTGAAATTGTTGTTCACAACCACCAGAGAGTCGATTGGTTAGTCGTTCGTCCGTATGATTGACAAGTTGGAAACATTATGGCATTATGATTGGACAACCACCATACGGAACACCCTAATTAATTCATTAAATGGGTTCCATCAGAAGCCGGAGAAAGTGACCGGATGTGTTGTCGCGTTGCTGGTACGTAAAGTCCGTCTCATTATCGTTGCGAACACCCCACACACAATGAACTTCCATTTAGTGTAGGGCAAAGATTAAAACTAAACAATGTATGTGATTTGTTTTGTTTTGACAGTTCCTGATTTGCGAACACACGACACTCCTGGAAACGGAACGGTCCACTGCATTCCCCAAATTTTGTAAGTGGAACCTTGGGGCACTAATAGGTAAGATGAAAGGAGTTGAGTTGACAGTGTCGGATGGGTTCAAGGCATGGAATTTTTTTTATTCCAGGACGATTAGCATACAAAATGTTAGAAAATTGTTTCTGAAAAGCATGTTGACACATTACATGTTTATGTTTTTTAAAAACCAAACTCCTTCGGAAAGCATGTGTGTCTCTCAAAATAGTTTTTGTGGTGAAGCGGTATTATCTGGTGGGTCTTATGCATTGTGTGTGCATTTTGGTTAAAGTGTTTGGATGGCAATTGTGTTGGTGTGATGTAAGTGAAATGCAATGTGATGCACTATTTTATGCCCATAAGTTAATAACGTTTCGCTGTTTCCAGTGTTAGTACTGTTGTAATTCATGTGCGCATCGTGCTTTGGTAAACGTTGTATCCTGCAGTACATGCATCATACTTTTTATTTTGTGTTTGATTATGTTATGTTTTGACATTGTTGCCACAGGTTAATGACAAGAAACTAGCAAGGACAATACTTGAGTGATTCTACGTGAATATGTCAGTGGATGACAGTGGTGTAAGGCAAAACATGAAGAGCAAGTTGGGAGTTGGGGCGAGTGCAGAAAGTGATGCAACTGTTGATTGTGCAATTGAAATGAATGACGTCAATCCAAGTTTCGATTGTTGGCGAGAGGACTCCCCAAATGGTGGTCATGTTGACAGCAAGCCTGCGTCTAAGCCTGTCGTTAATGCTAGCGACGTTTCAGATTTGTCAAGACATGGGTGCAACACTCTGAATGTAGCAGGAGCCGAGTGGCCTAATCTGTTTCCCGATCTGCTTGAACTATCAAGCACACCTGATGATGGAGAGGGTATGGGTACAGGTGCAAAACTTGTAACTGCTAATAAAAGAATTAAAGTTTTGGAAAATAAAAACAGAATGAAGACAGCACGGGTTAATGAGTTGGAATATAGAGTAGTGACAATGGAGCGTTTGATTGGTGCCAAAGCAACCAATTTGGTTGTTGGATATGACAGCGTAATTGTGGTGAAAGACATAGAGATATCAAGGTTGAATACATTGGTGGTGAAGTTGAAGGGCGAACTTGCAACGTTGCAAGACCAAATTGATGACGAAGCAGCACAAGCAGTGACGCAGTCAGCGGCACACACATTATCAAGTAAGAGTGTACCAGCTGAGCAACAAATAAAAAAGGGTGGTAGTTGTAGCCATACACACAGCAGTTGTTGCGAGCAACGTTTGGCATTATCCAAATATAGTTTTGGATTAATTGTTCCAATTGGGGCAGTGTGTGTCGACATTGGCGATACCGTGGAGATTGAATCACTGTCGAAGAGTGGACGTTTGGGGATTTCACAGCTGCATACATCAATGAAGGGTCTATCCCTAACCATTGTACAAACTGGTACAGAGTGTCCTGGGGGCGTAGTTGTCAGGAAAACAAGTTTGCCAACAAAAGTTGATACAGAAAAGGGTGTCAATAACATTTTCCACCCCAAGGTGTCCTCATTGGTCCGTCGTGTTAAAGACAAACCGAGGCGCGAATTAAGGTTGGCTGAGTACGAATATGAAGATTTTCTAGGGCGGGTCAGGCAAGCTAGGAAATTGAGGGAAAGTGTTGGGCCCGAATGAAATGACGTTGTCGACATCGATGAGTCGGACATTTAACAAAAGACATGGAACGGGTTTGGAATGAACTACAAGCACATTGTGTAGACAATGCTGTCAGCAGAAGAACATAAGCTACTACAAGACGTGTACAGTTTCCACGGAGACGGGTAATATGCATGTTGTAGTGCAAATGATTCACTACAACAAAATACACTTTCGGCAACCAAATTTGGCGACTAAAAAATATTTAGTCGCCAAAACTTATGGAATTGGTGACTAAAAATTTTTTTAGTCGGCAAAAGTACAATATTTAGATACTAATTTTTTTCAGTCGGGAAATATTGATTATTGGCGACTAAAAAAAATTTTAGTCATTAAAAGTGCCACAATTGGCGACTAAAAAATGTTTTAGTCGCTGAATAGATAGTTTTGGCTACTAAAATTTTTTAGTTGCCGAATAAAAAATAAAAATTTACTTTCAGACTTTTGGCGACCAAAAATTTGGTCGCCAAAAAATTATTTTCAGCGACTAAAAAATGTTTTAGTCGCTATATAGGTAGTTTTGGCTGCTAAATTTTTTTTGGCGTCGAATAAAAAATAAAAATTTATTTTTTATCTTTGGCAACTAAAAGTTTGGTTGCCAAAAATTTATTTTTAGTAACTAAAAAATATTTTAGTCACCAAAGAACGAAAATATTTGGAGGGAAAATTTCGAATTTTGGAGGGATTTATAAAATTAATTGGCGACCAAAATATTTAGTCGTCAAATTACTACTTTTAGTGACTAAAACAATTTTAGTCGGCAACAGTATATAATTTAGGCTAAAATAATATTTATTAGTCAAATTTTTCGCACCCTTTTTAGCAACCAAAATAATATTTAGTCGCCAAATGGCATGAAATTATTTACTCATTATACACATTTCCCGACAAAGAAATCATTTAGTTGTGGAAGCTCAAAATTTTATAGAGGGAATAATTTTAGATTCACGCCTCTGTCTCACACTTTTACCCTCTCTGTGTATACACCACAGCCACAGAACCTCTCTCTCAGCAAACCTCACCACCGAAAATCAACAAACCTCACGGCGATCAAACCTCAGGACCGCATATCCTCAGTACCGTCGGTCCCCGTACGCCGCAAATCAGCACTGCCGCTGCCGCTAACAGGTTCACTCTCTTACTCCCTTTCGCTCTGTTGCTCTCTCTCTCTCTCTCTCTCTCTCTCTCTCTCTCTCTACCCCTTCTTCTATTTCCCTAACTGTGAACTCTTGCTCTAAGGTTGTTTATTCTACCCATTTAGTTTAATTTTGTCTTCATTTCTGAAATGGGTTTGTTTGAAGTGGTTTCATTAATAGAGTTTTATGGGTTTAATGTTGTAAATAGGTTTGATTTTAGGGTTTGATACCTTTCTGTAGACACCCCATTTTTGACCGACCTTAAGACTCAGATGTCACCGATTGAGCGCTCGGTGATATTGCCTACTGTGCTCGTTCAGAAGTCTCAGAGTCGCGGCCGTGCGCCCTGCCTCCGGACTTCCGAACTCTCTTCTGTGCCTTGTCTCGGTTTGCGAACCAGGCTCGGTTTTCTCTGTTTTCTTTCCTGAGGGGAGGGAGTGGTCCCGTAGACTATCTCTCAGTGGCCGTAGGCTACGTTTTGTGGCCGTAGGCCATTTTGCCCATTTCGGAGCCCGGTTCCCGGTTTTCGGGACCGTCAGGCCGTGTGCCTCGGTTCGGGACCGCCCAACCATCTCCGATTTCTCCGATTTTTGGTAAGTGCCTCTGTTTTAGCATAACGAGGGACACTGGGGTCTCTGATACCCACTTCGCAGCTGAACACCACTTCCGGTGCCTGGCAGCCCATTTTCGAGACCCCGAACTTCGCGGTTTAGGCCCCGAGCATTCATTTTGCATCGATGTCTGTTCATTTTTGGCAGACACCTCTGTTTGGTCCTTCCGAGGGACACTGGGGTCTCTGAGACCCACTTCGCAGCCGAACACCACTTCCGGTGCCTGCAGCCCATTTTCGGGACCCCGCGCGGTTTTGGTCCCCGAGCTTTCGTTTTGCATTAGTTTTTGTTCAATTTTGGCAGGTATCTCTGTTTCATCATTCCGAGGAACACTGCGGTCTCAGATGCCCACTTCGTGGCCGAACAAAATCTTTTTTTTTTGCCCTCAAAATATCTAGATATTTTGCCCTCAAAATATCTAGATATTTGGGGAAAGATATTTCCACCTTTTTGGCCATAAAAACTAGCAGCTTCCAGCTGGTGGGAGGGTGAGAAAAACCCTTTGAGAGCTCCATACACACCTCTCCTCTCCCTCTCCATTTCCAAGCTTCAAACATCCATGTTTGCTTCCATTCCTTCATCAACTCCAAGCTCTACCTCCACCATCTCCATTTCAGCAACAAAGGGAGCTTCTTCAAGGCCTAAGGATCAGCAAATTGAGGCTACAAGGCAGCAAAAGAATTGTCTTCAAGGGTAAGCATTCAAATCCCTTTTTCTTGCATAATCTTGAGTCAAATATTTACTTTATTTCCTTTTAGTTTTTGGCTTTGACACCTACTGTTTTTGTGCTCATTTTGAGCCCCTCTACAACATTGTAGAAGGGCTCAACTTCATTTGGTGTCTCCATGATAGACCTCTTTCAATATCCCTCTTTAGGCCATTAATTTGCATGTTTTTCTAGACTCATTTGGCTCTGGATTTTGGCCTTAATCAGGCCTAGATAAAGCCTTATTTTTGTCTCCTTGTCATGTTTTGTTTAGGGTCTTAAGACATTTGGTGTATATTTTTGGTACTTCCTTTGAAATCCTTTCATTTTACCGTAAATTTGCATGCTTTGTTAGACTTGTTTAGCTACTGTTTTGAGCCTCCATCAGGCTTAGAGAGTGTCTTGTTTTGGTCTATTCTACACTTTTTGTCAAGGGTCTTAAGTGGTTTGGTCATTGCTCATGATACCTCTCTTTATAGCCCCTTTTTGCATGCTATGTTTAGCATATATACATACTGATTTAGAGGTTGTCATCTCTTGCATTTGTGCATATTTTTGTTCCATCTTCAATGTTGTAGAACTGATTTTTTGGGTTTGAGCATTGTACATATCACTTGCTTTGCAATTCCCCTCTTTTACCGTATTTTTGCAAGCTTTTGTTTCCATACTTGTGAGCATTATTTGGCCTTGCTTTGTGCTGATAAAATGCTAGTTTAGGGGCTGCCTTGCCACTGTTTTGCATTCCATGTCCATATTCTGTATGTTTAATAGGGCTGTAGGCCATTTCGGGTGCATTTCATCGCATTTTGGGCATCGGTTGCAATTTTATCATAATTTGGGGGCTGTTTTTGCATTATTTTAGTTGCTGAATTTTGCATCTTCCTTATGCCATTTGCCACATCTCATTCGCATGTCTTTTTGGTGCTTTAGAGCCTCGCCTCGGTTTGCGTGCCCGTGTGCGCGCATTTCGAGGCAGCCTCGTTTTATCCGACGGCAGCCTATGTGAGTGTGGTTGAGGCCCTCTCATGTTGGCGTAAGCCCAATTTGCATTTTCATGCTTGTATGCCATTGCCTCGGTTTGTGTGCCCGTGTGCACGCATGTCGAGGCACTTTATTTTTATCCGTCGGCAGCCTATGTGAGTGTAGCTGAGGCTCTCTCACGTTGGCGTAAGCCCAATTCGCATTTGCATACCATTTCGTGCCTGTATGACTCCGCCTCGGTTTGCGTGCCCGTGTGCCCGCATTTCGAGGCGCCTCACTTTCATCTCACGGCAGCCTATGTGAGTGTGGCTGAGGCTCTCTCATGTTGGCGTAAGCCCATTACTGCATTCCGTGTGCCTTTTTGCGCATTCCTCGGTTTGCATGTCCGTGGACACGCATTTCGAGGCATCTCTTTTCATCTCCCGGCATCTTATGTGAGTGCGACTGAGGTCCTCTCATGTTAGTGTAAGTACAATTTGCATTTCCATGCCTTCATATCATCGCCTCGGTTTGCGTGCCCGTGTGCACGCACTTCGAGGCACTTCGGTTTTACCCGATTTGCCTTCATATCATCGCCTCGGTTTGCGTGCCCGTGTGTACGCACTTCGAGGCACTTCGATTTTACCCGATTTGCATTTCCATGCCTTCATATCATCGCCTCAGTTTGCGTGCCCGTGTGCACGCACTTCGAGGCACTTCGGTTTTACCCGATTTGCATTTCATATCATCGTTTCGGATTGCGTGCCAGTGTGCACGCACTTCGAGGCACTTTGATTTTATCCGATTTGCATTTCATATCATCGCCTCGGATTGCGTGCCCGTGTGCACGCACTTCGAGACACTTCGGTTTTACCCGATTTGCATTTCATATCATCGCCTCGGTTTGCGTGCCCGTGTGCACGCACTTCGAGACACTTCGGTTTTATCCAGTTTGCATTTCATGTCATCACCTCGGTTTGCGTGCCGGTGTGCACGCATTTCGAGGCATCTCATTTTCATAGCATTGTGCATGCTATATCACATGTTAGCTGCATTTCATGCATACCATGCATATTGCATCGTGTTCGGTATAGGAGTTAGCCCGGGCACGGGAAACGAGGCGCGTTTCGCACTCCGAGTGGCGGAGCATGTCTCAAATCCCAAGTCACCGACACTCCGGATTACCCATGATGGAGTTAGGTTTTTGCTGTAGCATCCATCTGCATTCATCCTATATTGAGTTGTGCAATTCGGCTCCTCGGCCATCATGCATCGATATGCGTGATTGGTGGCACGAGGATCGAGGCATGCATATATTCGTGAAATACGTTGCTATGCCCTTTTCCTGCTCTCTGTTGCAGCAAAACCCAGGATCATCAACTTTTCGGAGTCTGGCACGCATTTCGAGAAAAATTACAAACAGAGGCGGATTGGGGCATCCCAGTGGATTTCCGCGCTAAGGCAGCCCAACATGCATAATCCATCAGAAGCGAGGCAGTCCCTGGCTTGCATGCCAGTTTTACTTCTTTTGTAATTAATTTGTTAATTAATTAGAAATCTGTATATTTCGGACTGTATTATTCTTTTATTTCGGACTGTATTATTATTTATTCGGACCCTCTGCGCGAGGGCATAATTGTAATAAGGGTGTGTGAGTGTGATGTATGTCTTCCAACCCCACGTCTTTCTTCCCTTTTATTTACCCGCTTTTGATGGTTAGATATAGGGCATATTTCAATTAGCATACAGTATGACAGCATGTTTGCATCATTCATCTGTTTTGCACGCACCGGGCTCGGCGCATCATACAAACTGCATCTGTATTTCAATTCCAAATCGAATACATGATAGTTGTAGCATTCCATATGCCATGTTTAGAATAGCCGAGCCTGCTATAGTTTGCATTTTTGCATGTGTTGCATTAGGCATTTCAGTATACTTAGGATCATGCATGATTTCTAATGTAGCTTCTGTTTTGGCTTGGAGTACTCGGTGAGTTTTATGCTTTAGCATCCTTGCATGCGTGTGAGTGTTGCCATGATAGCATGCTTACCATGAGGCTAAATGCTTATGTGATATAACTGCCTTGAATGCCTGTGGGTGGAGGTTGAGTTATTTGAATTGGGACAATGCATCAAATGTTTGTTTTTTAAGCCCACTAGATAGTGGCAAAATCATGTTTTCTAAGCCCACTTGAGGGTGGCAAATCCGCATTTTAGCCTACTTGCGAGTAGCACCATCAAACCATTTTCAAACAAACAAACATGAAATGTTTTGTTCCAATTCAGGCGATTCGGTCTATACTTGCATGCTGTGCGCATCACATAGTAACCTAGGCTAATAACCGGAATAAGAACACGCAACGTTTTCAAAAACAGATATCATGGTTAGTAGAGGCCGGTCTTTGACCGGGCGAGCGGGGGTGCTCACGATGTGACCTTCCCTAATCGTACCCAAGTTCCCGAGCCAACTTTGGTGATGACGGACACGTGGCCTTTCGGCACCGAGTCAGGGTTTCCTAAATTTCCCATTTAAAAAATATTTAGGTGGCGACTCTGTTATCTGGCAAAGCAGTCCATGTTTGGCACTTCTTTCAAAAAATCAGTTTTCTCAAAACGATTTGCCGGATTTGGACTCTTTGGTTCGAGATTTGGAACCGCAACAAAATCGAGTCCGAACTGTAGCGAGGTCCCCCGCGGGCTTGTTACACTTTCCCCCTATTTTTTCTCTCTCTCATTAGTTTCAAAGCCCTAATCCATTGTATGTAATCTCATGTATTCAAAAATAGAAATTATCAAATAAAAGTGTTATCAGTGGCAAGGTATAAGGCTGAGATCTGATCCCTTTTCGAAGGTTCTAGGGAAGTAATTTTCTTGAATTTAATTTTCTAAAGGTCGTTGTTTGCTGACATTTATAAATAAAAAGCATGTTGTACATTTGTTGGAGGTTAAAAAATGTGCACACTTCTGTATATTTTTTTTTTTGTAATTTTCTTCACTAATGAAGATTCATCTGGTAGTGATGGCAGAAGGCTATTTTTGTGGATCTAAATTTACAACATTTTTTGATGCTCAACAAAGTTTTTGTCATTTTTCTTGTTTTAACAGATTTTTCCTTCTGGATGATTTACCTAGATTTGAGATCACATATACTTTGGAAGTAAATTTTTATTTTTATAGCTTTTTCTCGTTCTCAAATGGAACTGTATGGAACACTGAGGTGGTAAGATGCAAATTGTTTGAAATACACAGTTGGCTGACAGTTTTGAGATGTACTTTGGCCTTTCCGGGTAACCACAATTTTGATACATGATGAAACCTGTTCATCAATAGGATTATCCCAAGTCAAATCAGAGCTGAACAAGTTTGCTCGACCAATTCTCTAGGCAAACTAGTCATAATTTTCTACAGAATTTAATTTCATTGTAGATAGAAGTTTCTCGGCATCTCTAAATACTATAAAAACAAAGTTAGTTCTTCATAGGATCGTAAGTGGCCTTGTTACAACCAAAGTTTATTAGAGATTAATTATACGTTATGAACGGGGAAAAAAAAATGAATGGTTTTTAAGTTGAACACGTTGACATATTGTAACAGCTTTTGTGATTCTGTATTTGTAAAAGTTTTTGGTTCTCTTTTTGGAAGAAAAAGGAGTGAGTTGACTATTTTCCTTCAAGAATAGGGATAAGAGTGGGCTATTGATTTCCCACTAAAGCTACCATCTCAGTTTGCTGAGAACCTTATTTGGACAGCAAGTTCTTCCACATTTACTTAATGAGAAAGTGAGGGTTCAGTTGATTAGGTTGGGATTTTTTATGTAGTCGTCTAAAAGGAATGGTTTCTCCTATCAATTCTTGGCTAAAATGAGTTTTACTCTTTCAAATACATTAGTAGTTCAACTATTCCTCATCATTACCATGCATGTGTCACCTAAATGTGTGCAATGCATGTATACAATTCCGAATCATTACTCTTGGTTAAATTGTGAATTTCTAGTCATTACAATGGCAAGTAATGACTAGATATTATCATCTACGGTTTTTCTAAGGCTGGGGAACTCAATTGAAGTAAGTTATAACTTGAAAGCAAAGTTAATATGATGGTGTGAGACAAAGTTTGTTCAACATTATATGAAGTATTTTCTCCTTTTCTCACGAATAAATTTTTGGTTTTTGCTTCTTGGCTTTGATGTTATTTTTTTCTTAATTATTTCAATTATTATTTTGCAGCTTCCAAAGCCATTCAGTTTCATTTTCAAATGGTTTGCTGCGTTGCCACTCATATTGTGGTTAGCTCTATCAATTACAAACTTCTTTGTGAAAGACTTTTTGATCTTGAGGGTAGGAACCTTGATGTCATCATGTAGGAGGTTCTATATCTAACAACTGTGCCATGTTTGGTGTGCATTGCAAACTAACAAATGCCATTAATTTTCAGGGCCCTTGTCCAAGTTGTGGGACAGAAAATTTCTTCTTCTTTGGGACCATCCTATCAATATCTAATGGTGGTTTAACCAACACTGTTAAATGCTCAAAGTAAGTTTGTGGTTATGTATATTATCTATGAACCTCATAATACTTCATTTGCATTCCTATAATCATGTTCTTGGTGACATTTATAGAAAAAAAAAAAATTAGTAATTTTAAATTTCATTTCTGGCGTTTTCCTCAGCTATGGAACTGAAATGGTTTATGATTCAAACACATGCTTGATTACACTGCCTAAAGGAAGTAAAGCTTGAGTGGAGGTAGATTCCCTATTTGACCTTTAATCTCTTTCCAACCATGACATCAGAATTCATAAGAAAGCAAAAATCTTCAATTATATTCATGTAGTAGCGAAGTCAAATGGCCTAATTTATGGCCATACATAATAGAGCAATACATTATTATTCAAGTGTAGATATTAATTGATGGCCTAATTTTAAATGTTAGATTAAACATAATTATGTTCAGTACTTGACTTTGTCATAAAAAAGATTACATCTTTTGTATCTCCTACAACCTACAGGATACTAAAAACAGTGAATTGATACAAAATCCAATACCCAATTTGACAACTATAATTACAAATTAATTCAGTATTTGTTTTGATTCGTTTGGTTGTTTTAAACTTTGTGAAATGGGAAGATTATGAAGCTAAAAAAGTTAAGGATTTATATGTAAACTGAGGTAAGCTTAATTGCGGCAAGAATTTGAGACCTGGAAAACCTCAAGTCGCCATTTTTCTTGCATGATACATTAGTTTGTAAGAAAAAAAAAATTAAAATGACAAACTAATTTATATTACATTTTCTGTTTTCTTAAATGTTAGGTTATGGCACTTGTCCATTAATATGTAATTCCCAATAGTATTGTCATTAACTTTGTGATGTTGATATTGCTTCTCTAAAATGTTAACTCTTTGTTAAAAATATTTACATTCACAGAGTAAATTGAATAAAAGGCATGCTAAATGGTCTTTATGTTCTTCAAGAGTACACACTTCAAGGAACTAGGGTTTAATTTAAGTTTCTTAACCATGAATCCTTTCTCATTTCAGGGATGACTGATTGAAAGAGAAAACCTGACCGCCCACACACATCTTTATGCCTTTTTTCTCAGCATTTTCTTCTCCTCAATTTCTTCATCATCTTTTCACAGCTGCTACTGTTACTGCTTGTCTTCTTCTTTACTATGGTTGTAGACTTCTTCCTTCATTGGTTGATGCCACATAGGTTTATGTTTGTGTACTCGCTTATTGCATATAATGCACAAGGCCCAATTAACAAGTTTGTGGGTACTATAAGTCAAGCCCAATAGCAAACCTAGTCTGTAGTCCAAAACTAAGCTAACTATGTTCAAGAAAATAAAATAAACCGAACCCTTCTGACTAATAAAGATAAGAACTCTCTATCGATGATAATGCAATGCATGCGTTTTGCTTTTTCACAGAAGATGAGTATGTTTGTATGATCAAGGCTTGAAGCTGAAGTGTTTTGATAATGCTTCACTACAAAACATGCTCAAGACTCAAATAAGCCTAAAAAACAATTATAACACACTCAATCTTAGAGTAAAATTGCCAACACAAAAGTGACTAAGGGGTAACTAACATTTTTTGCTTACACATTTAGTTAATAACTATCTAATTATGATCATTCAGGATATAACCTCTCATTTTAGTCTTGTCAAGATCTTTCGTAGGTCTATTTCTATGTATGCATGGAAGACAAATAGAGGACTAGGACTGTGCATTATGCGGGTCATTCGGAGGAGATCTAACATGCCAAGTTTCATTGTGGCTTGAATTAATTTGGATTGTCTTGTTTAACACTGTTATTCATTCATCGATTTGGGAGTTAGAGTCGAAAATGGATTAAACTTAACTGAAAAAGGGCGTTAAGGGGGGCAAAAATGCGAAACAGCCCCCAAACCACTATACAGATGTCACAGCCACCTTCCCCATGACAAATAGAACCTGTGACAATAGACGGAATGTAATTAGCATGTGTAGGTTGGGAGTTAGAGCCTTAAACGCCTTAAACTTAACCGAAAAGGGGCGATAAGGGGGCAAAAATGGGAAACAGCCCCCGAACCACCAAACAAATGTCACGACCACCTTTCCCATGACAAATAGGACCTGTCACAATAGACAGAATGTTATTAGCACACATAGTTTGGGAGTTAATGCATTAAACTTCACCAAAAAATGGCGTTAAGAGGGCGAAAATGCGAATTAGCCCCCGAACCACTGTACGGATGTCACGGCCACCTTCTCTGTGATGAATAGGATTTGTAACAACAGATGGAATGTAATTAGCATGTGTAGGTTGGGAGTTAGAGTCGAAAACGCCTTAAACTTAACCGAAAAATGGCGTTAAGGGGGCGAAAATGTGAAACATCCCCCGAACCACCATACGGATGTCACGGCCACCTTCCGCGTCACAAATAGAACTTGTGACAATAGACGAAATGTAATTAGCACATGTAGTTTGGGAGTTAGAGCCAAAAACGCATTAAACTTAACTAAAAAATGGCGTTAAGGGGGCGAAAATGCAAATCAGCCCATGAACCACCGTACGGATATCATAGCCACCTTCCTTGTGATGAATAGGACCTGTGACAATAGGCGAAATGTAATTAGCACGTGTAGGTTGGGAGTTAGAGCCAAATACACCTTAAACTTAACCGAAAAAGGGCGTTAAAGGGACGAAAATGCAAAACAGCTTCCGAACCAGCGTGCAAATGTCACGGCCACCTTCCCCGTGGCAAATAGGACCTGTGACAATAGACGGAATGTAATTAGCACGTTTAGGTTGGGAGTTAGAGCTGAAAACGCCTTAAACTTAACCGAAAAATGGTGTTACGGGGGCGAAAATGTGAATCAGCCCCCGAATCACCGTACGAATGTCATGGCCACCTTTCCTATGACAAATAAGACCTGCGATAACAGATGGAGTGTAATTATCATGTGTAGGTTGGGAGTTAGAGCCAAAAATGCCTTAAGCTTAATCGAAAAATGGCGTTAAGGGAGCGAAAAAGCAAAACAGCCTCGAAACCACTGTAGGGATGTCACGACCAGCTTTCCCGAGACATATGGGACTTGTGACAACAGACGGAATGTCATTAGCAGACGTAGTTTGGAAGTTAGAGCCGGAAACGACTTAAACTTATTCAAAAAATGGAGAGTTTGACATCTAATAAATGTTCAACATGTTCATTGTAAATGATGGCATTATTTCATCATACACGATGGTCATTTGGGTGGTAAACGTATTAAGAAAGCATGATATGGTTATGGAGATAACCCCGTAGATTACTCAATCATTTTGCTTTGACTAGGAAAATGAGAATGAAGAATAGTTAAAATAAATTTACCACCAAAACATTCTACTCATAAAAATTTATTTTATGAAGAGGTATACTCCTAAAAATTGTATTATTTGTAAATTGAAATCAAGTTTGGAATAAATCTTTCATGATACATACATATGATTGTATTTCGAAAAAAGGTTTTTATAGATTGTTCTACCTTAAATGCATGTTATTACAACATTTTTCCTATGTCTGAATGAATTGATATTTTGTAATGGGTGAAATTGTTTTTTTATTTTTTGTAGATGGCTTTTGGCATGGACTTGTGGATAGTCCACATTTTTGTTTATGGAGGACACTTGACACTTTTGCATAATCCTGCTAACTATGTCCTCCTTTGCTTTTGTGAATATTAGCATTACTGATACATATAACTTTTCTAATCCAACTGATAGTTGCTGGCGTGGCATATAGATCACCTTTTGTCGTGGTACAGATTACAATGGTAAGTTGTACCACGCCAAATGGCTATATCGCATGGTAGTAAATATATTTTGTATATGGCGGGTTCGATTTTTGTTTGGAAATATAATTTTAGTTTGGACAATAGTTGGTTTGTATGGAATATATACATTTAAAGTTATTCATTTTTGGATGGTTGGAAATAATATAGACTGTGGCATGATTGATAATTTTACGTTGTGAAATGATGGATAGTATATGTATTGCTTTGTTTATATACGTATTACAGGTTGCATGGTATATAGACAGGTTGTGAATAAATTATAATTTTGCGATAAAACATAAGAGCATGTTTTTGGCGACTAAATTGTTAGTAGCTAAAAAAAAATTCGGAAAATAATTTTGGCTACTAAAAGTTTAGTAGCCAAAAAAAAAAAGAAATCAAACATTTGGCGACTAAAATATATTGTAACAAAAAACAATCACACATATGGCGACTAAAATATGTCGTAGCTAAAAAAATAAGCTGAAGAAATAAAAAAACTTTTGGCAACTAAACCTTTAGTAGCAAAAAAATGTGAGACTTTAGGCGACCAAATGTTTAGTAGTCAAGACACAAAATGTTTGCCGACTAAAATCTTAGTAGCTAAAAACATAAGACTTTAGGCGACTAAACCTTTAGTAGGCAAAAAAGAAATTGACTTTAGGCGACTAAAATCTTAGTAGCCAAAACATTGTTATTTACTTTAGGCCACTAATATATTTAGTAGCTAAAACTCTTTTCCGCAACTAAATGATTAGTTGTTAAAAATAACTGAACTTTTAGTGACAAAAAAATTAGTCCCCAAAAATATGATATTTAATTTTATTTCAAACCTTTTGGCGACTAAAAACTTAGTCGGCAATGTAGTATATTTGGTGCCTAAAATAATTTTAGTCGCCAATGATCTTTCCCGAAAATTTTTCCCCGACTAATTCTGCGACCAAATATTTTTGTCGCTAAAAGCCTTCGGCGACTAAATAGTGACTTTTGGAGACTAAAAATTTAGTCGCCAAAAGTGAAAATTCTTGTAGTGATTGAACGTAATATGTGATTTTGAAAGCAACTGTTGTAAGCAGATGTGTTTTGATCTTTGCAGGGCTGTGATTTGAGATGATGGAGATAACCGTGTGTGTGTCTACTTCACAGATATTCAATCATTGGTTACACAGTCGTGTATCAGCAAGAAGGTATGTAAGAGTTGAACGTTGACTTGTGGGGTTTGCATAGTACCTGCCATTCACAGATTGTTAGGCTTGGTAAGTTTTGAAACTTGACTAACACTGTGCAGTGTGTAACACAGGTAATTGACGCCTATGCAGCCATCCTCACCGATCTACAACGGAGATTAGCTGTGCAGGGCGAGTACGGGAACACCTGTTACTTTTACAGTAACATTTGCACGGTACGTTTTGATAACTATAGATGAAATCAAATGGTATGACTAGATTATATTGTGTGAAGATTTATATCATGGTTTATGTTAATTACATGTTGTAATTGTGATGTAACGGTCACTACGAAACTCAAATGAATGATGATGTTTGATTTTTAAGTGTTTGCCACTGTGTTCTGTTGATGACAATGAAAATGGTGTGATGATCTTAATTAGTTTTGAGATGTAAGGTTGTAAACATGTAATACTTTTTTTTGGCACAAGTGTATGTGGTTTTCTTTTTGGCACATGGTTACAATATTAGCATGGTGTCATACTTATGGATTGCGTCAATGATCACAACATATTGTGAATTAATTTAGTCGAATATTGTTTGGTGCGACATTGTAACATTTTGGTGGTTGTATCGAGGGAAAAGTACCTTGCTGCAAACGTTAATTCATCGCGCGCACACTACTACGTTCATTACCCCATCTACCATGACAACCATTGGACCATCATAGTAAACGATAGAAAATATGGGACTTGGAAACACTACAATTCTATGAGACAACATCGTGGAATCCGAGATGTTCATTTGATAGAATCTTTGAAATTGGTAAGTGTATCCCTGTTCTACACATACATTTCAAAATGTCTAGTCTGAGTGTAGAAATACCACATACAGTGCGTTTAAACATCGCAATGCTGTGCGCGTCGAAAAACCACATTACCTACTGGTACAGTGGGCTGATTTCGTTTACGTACATCTTGTAAAGTGACTAAACGTTTACATATTTGTAATCAGAAACATTGGGTGGTCCAACACCAACTCTAGATTGGGGAGAGCAGTGTTGCAGCGAACAATTTGACAGGCCAAAGTATTGACGGGAAGCTAGAATCAGTGATGGATTGCCCACAGCAAAATGCTGACACGTAAGTGTTTACAAATCGTAAGGACATCTCCCCCATGTGGTACGATTGCAGATTTTATTGTTGTTGAAATTGAATGTTTTGTTTTGAATGACAGGGTGGAATGTGCAATGATGGTGTGTTTCATCATGAGGCAGCACGTGCACATGGTTGAAATTGACAACACAATGGACAGTCTGAACCCCGTTATGTACAGGGCAGCAATGGTGAAAACCTTTCTGAATGATCCAAAAAGAGGTCTGCGTGCTAGGCCAATGTGATGCACCTACAACACCCCCCTCAGTAATAAGAAGATTATGTTTATTTTGTTTAGTTTGGTTGTATTTTGATAAATATGGATTTTTTTGGCAAAGGGATAACAATACTGTGTTGGCTATTTTGTTTATGATATTACATTACATTAGTTGTTCGGGTTCGAAACAGTTTCGGTTGCATTTATTTATTAAACCCAACACAAGGACAATTGCCTCTCGCGGTGTGTCAACATATTGTCCGCTTTGGCGACGTGGCGAAACGACACCGGTCGGCCTCACGGTTTTGTTCCTCCCCTTGGAAGAGGGGAAAAGGCCTGTTGACAGATGGAGGGGGCCAGTACGCTTATAAGGAGTGCAAGGTGTCCCTCCCTGGTCGATGTGGGATAGACCCAACAAGAAGATATGTTTTCATGGCATCACTAACTTTTCAGAACAGCCTAGGGAATGACGACATAATACGAAAACGAGGATGTCCATGATGTACTTTATGCATCACAATTAACACAACAAAGGGATTATATGTATATGGTGTGTTATTTTCTGAAACATTATATTTTTCAATAGCTGGTAGGTGGTGTCGTTTGGCATGCTATTGTTATTGACAATTCCATCACAATGGGCACACATGTTGCAAGGTGTGATAACACAAAGTAAACCAACAAGTACGACAATGTCCGATGCCAAATGACAATGACGAGAAAAACATCCACACATAATGTGAACACTGTGTAACTTAGTAGTATGTTATACATTGAGTTACTTACAGTACGAGGTAACAATAGTGTCAGTTGATGTGGCTTGGTAGATTGCCATTTACTGTGCCTGTTGTTGCCATTGTTCCGACAACGCATTGATACCATAACCACAATGTGAACAATTAGTATGTTATACACTGATCCACTTACAATGCGGTGTGACAATAGTGTAAGTTGATGTGGTTTGGTAGATTGCCATGTACTGTGGCTATTGTTGCCATCATTCCAACAACGTGTTGTAACCACAACCACAATGTAAAATGATCATGTAGCACACCTTACATTAAAAATGATGACCATTACATGACACAGGGCAAATGTTACAAAGCCATCAACCCTATGTACATTCCCATACAGTTAACCACGATATTTGTTACGACCCAAACCCGCCCCTAAGGGTTTAGCATCGTAACCGGCCAGTAATCCGTGATTACCAAAGGCCTGTTCAACAGTAGTAATAATTAAACAATAAAAGGGGGGCCGGCGGAAGCCTGAACAAATTAAGTCATGATATCCAAAGAGCTATGAAGACTTAATTGAACAAACATCCTCTATATATATATACCAAGGCACACATAAGTTCAAGTCCATGTCCATCATATACATAAGAGCTCAAGTCCAAAACATCCAAGACATATTAAGGAGTAGAATTCCCAAGCCAAAAATAAAAATAAAGCACAAACATGTACTTAGACATTAAACAACTCTCCAAAAAGGGGTGGAAAGAGATCACCCAAAAGCCTTGACATCAACGAATCGAAGTCTCGTAGTGAGACGCAACGGGTTGGCTTAACAAAACAAATTTGGGTCAATGCTGCTAGCTCCGCTCAGGTGCCTGGTCACCTACATACATATATATAAGCAGTGAACTAAAGCCCAGTGAATAACATATGCGTAAAGGGGTTAAGAATGAATGTCCCTTCAGTGTTTGAAACAGTCATTTGCATCAGTAAACCATTTAATTAATCAATATTTCATAATTCCAAATTCTATCTATCATATAGGAATTATAGTAGTCATACATGGTACATCCAATAGCTAAACAGTACAGTAGGTCTTAAAAGACTGAGCAGTCAATCGATGACCATCATATCAGTAAACTGTAGTTCCAACATTGGAACTAACAGAGATCTCTGTAACAGTAACGGTAACAGTAAGTTGCTATGGATACCACGAGTACAGTTCATAAAATAGGACAAACATTCATTCAGTAAACAATATCGTTCAGAAAAGCAGTACAATTAATCATTCAGAAAATAATTATAATTTAACATAGCTTTACAACATTGTTGGCTATTCAACTTTATTGAGGCGCGTAACCTACACAGTTACAGAACGAACGTATACTAAATTACACACCCGGAATTGATAACTTAGTCATTTCTACTTGTTTTGGTGTGGTTCTACTTCATTATCCTTATTATGATGTCTTGATCATGGCCTAGGAATGCCTACAATGAAATGAGGATACAAAAATGTACTTGAAAATATTTTTCAAAACTTGTTGAAAACAGGGGTCTCGCTCGAGATTAGCTTTCTTCGCTCTAGCGGACATGCCGAATGTGAGTGGTCGCTCGAGCGCACACTCCTTCGCTCGAGCGGTCTGCAAAATGTGAAAAAGTTTTGGTTGCGTGCAATTTCCACTCGACGGTCGCTCGAGTGTAAAACATAAGTCCTCGCTCGAGCGCAACTCTTGTCGCTTGAGCGTGTTGCAAAACACGCAAACTTCTGAAAGCATGCAATTTACGCTCGAGCCAACCTTTTGTCGCTCGAGCGGAAGTATGAAAATGCAAGCGGTCGCTCGAGCGTGGAATAAAATTCTGGGTTTTCCAAATTTACCTCCAAATTGCAAACCTTGAATTCAACACTTCAAAACTCATCCTTTTGGGCCAAAATTCTGGAAAACACTTAGAAACTCACAAAACATCATGATTTAAAGATCATTTCATGAAATCAAAGCCCAAAAGCATGCCAATTGTACACAAATTCAACTTAAACTCTATGAATGTTTCAAGAATATAACATGTATGAATTCTCTTGAACTCCACCACTTCAAAACATGATCAAACTTGGCAAATTGATAGAAAACATGATGAATTCCCAAAACATAAGTGAGATGAACACATGCATGAAAGAATTCTTTGAAATCATGCCCAGTTTGTGAAGAAATGAACATGCATGCATGGTATTGCTCAATTCTCCTCAATTCTAGTGCAATTTCCTCATGAATTCACCTAATTTACTTGAAGTTTTGTAGAGTCTAACTCAATTACACAATTAAGAGTTTGATTCCTTACCTAGAGACTTGAATTCACAAGAGTTGAAGTTGAAACTCTCAAATTTTCTTCAAATGTCAACAATTCCTAGCAATTCTCTCATATCCCAACTTTGATCTCAATTTTCCTCCTCTCTCATTCTCTCTCATGTTTTGCTTGTTTGAGCCACAAAATGAGGGATTGAAAATGTATTGTCCTAGTCTTGACTCAACAATTTGCCTTGTATAGGCTTGGGCAAAAATGAAATTATTTATTGATCAAGTTAATCAAGTAGATCTTAAATTATTTTAATTTAATCGTTCCGAACCGAATTTCAATTAAACCCGCCATAAAATTCTATAAATCCTAATTAACATATAAATCAAGTCAATTTCTGAATCGGATGTCGAGAAGGCCTTAAATTCGCAAGTCGAAACTAAAACATGAATAGATCTTTTTACATCAAACAGATAAAAATGTATTTAAAGCAACGCACTCATGTAATTAATTTAGGATTTCGTCTTAATCATTTATTTAGCATACTTAATCATGAATTAGCATTAATCGTGGGTCGGGGTTGTTACAATATTCCTCACAACTAATGTATGCTACGACACCGTAGTATTGACGGAATTCAACCATAAGAAAATGTGGCTTTATATGCAAACTTTATTTTGGGGAAATACTAGCGTGAACAAACATACGGTATTATTGTAGTGAACACATGAGTGGAATTAAATCCAACATCATCATAGGCCTAAAAATTATACTCAATTATTAATGTATGCTGTGAAGCGAACATCATGAGTGTAACACCCTCAAAATAAAACTTAATCCAACCATTCAATAAATCCATAAAACATAATAGAAATATCATCTTTTCATTCATCAGAGTTTGCATTACGATAGATATTACATGCTAGTAACAAAATGAATGCCTTACGGGCTTACAGCTTTCCAAGTCATCACTTGGTTACAACAAAAGGAGCCCTAACTCTATACATAGATAGCTCTAGGCTTGAATATACATTTAACATCAAAACGAATAACAAAAGGGAGTCTTCAACTCCAAAACCTCCCAAGCTAAGATCTTGGAGGCGGCATATCACCTGTACCTGAAAAATGGTGTCCCAAGTACGGTGAGCCAAAGCCCAGTAGAGACACACTAAACAACATATGAGAATTAACTAAAACATTAGCATCCGATAAATGTTTAACACTTGAAAACCAAATTACACTCTTTCCATAACCAATCAACATTAACATCCATATTTCAATCCACTTCAATTTATTTATCCAAATCAATTCATTAACATGGTTCATTTTTATCCAAATAATTCAAAATAAGACTACAACTCATATCATCAACACTTCAATCATCAACATCTTTCAGATGTATATAAGATTTCGGGATTTTCACCCTAGACACTCCGGCCAACTTAATTATCAATGGAGTCCATTTCCTATCTCCTCCCAAACAATGGAGTACATCCCAAACAATGGAGTACATCCCCTATCTCCTCCCAAACAATGGAGTATATCCCCTTTCTCCTCCCAAACAAAGATATATATGCAATGTATTTAAATACGTTGTCACATACAGTGACCAATTAAATCACATATTCAATGCGTTAATCTAACCGTCATATTCAATGACATAATCCAATTGATTAGTTTCAATTTACCTAATCATCATGCAGTTTCTACAACAATCATGGCTATCCTCCACCGATAGCCCAAAACAGTTATTTATAAATAGATAAATAAATCTATAAAATAGATAATTTATTGACTTTTCCATAGGTGAGTGATTTATCAATCAAACTACGTAGTTTAATCACGTATTTCCCCAATTTTATTATTCTCAAGCCAATTTCATATTTCCACATCGATTTCATTACTTAAACAAATAATTTATATAATGCAAATTAGGGCATTCTCCCAATTTTCTCAAATGTTGCCCCCAAAGCCAAATTTCACCCATATTACACAAACAATCCCATTTTCAAGACCTCACACACACATATGGAACCCAACAATAGGAACGCCTCTTTTATAATTTCAATTCGAACCCTAACTTCACCCAAAATTCCAAAATCACACCATTTATACAAAATGACCAACATCTATGTTAAAACCCATATAGGAGAGTAGAATATCCCTACCTCAATAAGAGAAGATGAGCCAAGCAAGAGATTAGCTCCAAAGACGACGAAACCAACTTCTACTCGGATGAAAATGGAGATCTTGAAGAGCTCAAACTTTTTATCAAAGGAAGGAGGGTGAGGAGATTACTAGATCTAGGTCAAAATGTAGAGAGAGAGAGGCTATCAACTTAGGGTTTTGGAAAGTTTTGGAGAGAGAAAGGACAGAAAAAGTGATTTAAAAAGTCACTTTCGCAATCTGATATACGCACAGTTCGCTCAAGCGGAAAGTTTGACGCTCGAGCGTCAAACACATAAATTCGACCCGTTCGAGCGCAATAAAGGCCGCTCGAGCGCCAAGACACAACAGCAAGGCACTACCTGCTCGAGTGTAAAATACACTCGTCCAGTATTTTACAGACTTCAGACAGTCGCTCGAGCGCCAGAGGGGGCTGCTCGAGCTCAGACCCGTTCGAGCATAAGAAACTCCGCTCGAGTGTGAAAAACACTTCTGCAGTATTTTTGCAGACGCACAAAGTACTGAAAGATTGTAAACCCCGCTCAAGCGCAAAAAAAACCCGCTCAAGCGGAATACCAAAATTCTAGGCAACAAGGTTCTAGACCAATTAGCAACCAACCTGTTCTAAACACACCCAAGACATTCCAAAATTCAAATTCAAAGAGTGGAAGAGAGAAATGGCATAAATAACAGCATTAACCACAAGACCCGAGTTCAGAATACCATAAGAGCCAGGTTAAAATATGGGATCGCTATAATGAGCAAATGTTAACATAGCGAGATGGTATTTTAATGGAAATTGACGTCTTATAATGCAATGCCAACAAGGTCTACATAATCTCAAAATTATAAAATTCCATGTACCTGTATCGGACAATACGAAACATGGTTACAAAAAATACGACATAATTAAATAACGAATATGTTGAGCCTGCGCTATGGCTAAATTGGTTCCTTGCATGCCTTCCTGTTATGGTTACCCATCTTCCCACATCGGCTACACCAAATACGTTGGACTACATCACCCCTAGATGGAATCCTCTTCCGTTTTGGCCTTCCTGGCGGGCGCTTGGCAACAGGCGGTGCGATAATATATTCATTAGGCGTGACAGTGGGTTTCTCAACCATCGGAATAAGGTGGACAGACTCGGAGTATGTTGCTCTGAACTCAGTAACATGGTAATAAGACTTAATCAAATCATATATGTTTCGTCCACTATTACGAAATGCAACCATAGCGTGCGAACACGGGAACCCATTCACTTGTCACTGGCAACATGAACATGTTTGCCGACTTACATCAACCAACATCGACAGCTGCGAGTGAACCTTGTAGACATCTTCATTCGATTGACTTACAATCTAAGCTTTACTAGTTTTGTATTCAACCTCCAATTTCTAATCCATTTTTGGACAAATCTGGACAGCCCACTTGCTAGATTTCACCCTACACTTTGACAGTTGCTCCATAATTTGACCTCTAATAGCATCAACCAACTGCGTAATAGGAAGATGACGGGCTTCTCGAATCCAATTGTTAAATGACTCGGCAGCGTTTGAAAACATCTCATCGTATCGACGACCCCTATACACACGCCACTATCATGCATTAAACACAACTTGTAACCAAAATGGGGAAAAAAAAAAAAAAACCATTGCATATACGTACCTGAAATAAGCATTAGCCCAATGTTCCGGGTGTAAATCTTTCAAAAACTCCCCAACAACCGCCGGGCTACACAATTTCAACGTCTCAATTTTCTAATTAAACAATGTCACCGTAGGTGCGTACGTACATTCACATAACTTGTGCATCAATCCAATTTTCTGCTCGGCTTTGACATATTTCATACGGTCTCTCAGGTTCATTTGAAGATGTAATAAACAGAATGCATGATGGGCCGACAGGAATACATATGACATAGCTTGTAACAGACCAATGTGACGGTCCGATACAAATGTTAACGTCCGACCACGGTCAACAACCTCTGACAACTGACGAAGAAACCACTTCTAGTTTGCTGCATTTTCGGAATCAACAATTGCAAATGCGATAGAGAACAAACCTGTATCCGGCCAGTGGAACAAATCACAACAAACCCAAAAACCCATGTACCGAAAACGTTAACCCCCTCTCCCCCACCTACATGATGTATACATAAAAAACAAATAAATAAACACCACCAGTTACCAGCCTCATGACACACACAATAAATCACACCACCCACAATGTCTGGCCACCCCAACAAAATGGGGAGAATAATGAAAAAACGGAGTAGTAAACGTGGATACATAATTGATATAATATAATTTTCCCAAAAAAGCACAACACACACATTACCTTGGTTCCCGTCCTTCGCCGTAGCTACAAGCAAATTACCCTTGAATCTGCCCTTTAGAAACGTACCATCCAGAAATAATAATGGTCGACAATGCTTGAACCCATTTGCGTATGCACCAAAACGATATGAAATACCTCACAAACCTTTCGGTACGTTGCTCAAAGTCTAGATTTATGTAGCAATTTGAGTTATTTTCCATCGCAGCATCACTATACCACCTAAGTTGGTCAAACGACACAGCATGATCACCATACACTTCACTTCGCGCTTTCTCAACACCAAGCCAAGCCACTCGATAACTAATATCAAGACCGTAGTCATTTTTCAAGCCAAAGACGACGTTGGTGGGATGCGTCAATGGCTGGGCACGAACACGATCCGCGACAAGGTCGGCTACCAAATCAGAACCTGTGCGTGGATTCCTAGACATTCGCACGGCCGCACCACACATGTGCAAACTATTGAACCTCTTCAAACAAAAGATACCGCTCGATGTTAACACCCTCACATGTACCAACCACGTATAACCTGTCGACCCTACAAACTTACACACGGCTGTAACACGAATTGAATCATTTTTAACATACCTAAATTGAAAACCACACTCGACAGCGTATTTGGAAAGCACTGTCCGAATTTTGTTCGCTCCACCCATAAAAAATTGACCCACATTAGAAATACCACTTGCCCAATCAGCCGACAAGTACGTCTTAGATCTATGCTGGCAATACGACGGTAACAGGTTTGCTAGGTCATCTACCTCGAAAAACTTGTGACCACTGGTGGTGCTCTCAACATCAAATCTACAATCACCGGCATTGCGATTTACGCTGTCTTTAACATTCCGCTGTTCAACTAGAACATCGACATGATCGAGACCGAAAGACTTGGCTAGGGACGACATATTTTGAACATCCTCATCACATGCAACATTAAACTTATTGTACCTGGGTATAGAAAACAATAACACCACCATCTCAGGGTCCAAATTATCAACCTTCCCGCAAATCCCACTTACCAACTCCGTAAATGTCAACGCTTGATAAAGTCGAACGACAACATTCGTTTGGTTGAACGTACACAGCAACAAAGTAACAACCTCCATGGCTGCAACCCAAAAAAAAAATAAAAATAACACAACCCCCCAACAATACATTCCCCAAACCCACACCCCACAACTAAATATAAAAAAATTAAAAAAACATAAAACCCACACAATCCAAAACCAATAAACGAAAACCATTACACACTTACCTTGACGAAGAAAATACCAGATCACCGGCGGTACCAGAATACCTAACACAGCACGACAAACTTCGAAGACAAAAACCTCATAACGAGTAAACACAAAACCCAACAACCTAACCAATGCAACACATATCATTGAATCAAATATTATATAAGACATAAATGTTACACTGCGTTACTATTAAAGTACAAAATCCACATTATTTGCCGGAATTTATTCATTCCCATTGCACAGGGGTAAAACTGTAAAAATCACCAATAACAAATCAAATACACAGATTCTTTACGCTCGAAAAGAACCAAACGGAATAAAAGAAAACATCTAAGACCAAATGGAATAACATTTCCAAAAGTGAAATTTATTGATAGTTTTTCCATAAAAATATAATGAAGAGATTTTGATTAAATTTTTCATTATTTATTGATATGATACTTAGGAAGGTTCCATAGAATTTCTATTTTATTGTTGTTATTATTAATAATTAATAATAATAATATACTTTCCCGCAAAAGCTAACCCGATGGTCCCAAAAGCGCTCTCTGTCCCTCTTTTTTTTCTCTCATGAAATGTAGGTGAAAGCTCAGAGAAACTCAAATCACATTCGACTTCAGATCGAACCAGGTTCTCAATTTGTTCCTATCCTATCTCTCTTTTAATAATTTGATTTTTTTCATATTTGTGTATATATATATGCACTTCCATAGTTACCCAATCAAAGCTTACATGCTCTTGCAGATTCATGGGTAGATTATTGTTTTTCATTCAATTCAATCCATTTATTCTCTCTCTACTTCACGCCTCACCCTTGTTCTTCTCCGTTTTCTGCTCTTGGTTTTGTGCTTAATTTTAGGGTTTCTGGGTCTTCCTTGTGTTGTTTCAATTGTATCAAAATCTGTAGAATTATGTATGAACTTTGTCGATTGTTAGATCCATTAAGAAGCTCTATCCATCAGTTTTGTATGTTTATAAATTGTTCGAATTTAAAGTTTTTTTTTTTGGGTGGTCTAGACTAATCTAGCCTGAAAAGATTTTTTTTTGCTGGGTAGGTAAATAATTGGGGGAATTTCAAATCAGTGTAAACTTTCCAAAAAAAAAAAAATTACAGATAAGTGGTGAATTTTATATTCATTAATAATTAAAGTTATAAATATTTTCATGATTGCGTAATAATTTTATGATAATACCACTGATAGGTAATTTCCCCTAAATAATTTAATGAACAAAAGGCCATATGTACAGCAGCAATAGGGGTATACCCCTAACTAGGAGAGTCTGCAACCAGCTTCCTGACTCAAATTTTGCAGGAAAACGAAAACCAATGCAGAAAATGGATCTTAAATTTGTTAGGAAGAAAACCAATACTCTAGTCTGGAAAGATGTTCGTTACCCAGTAATATGAGACTGGTTTTAATGGGTTGTAGTGATTTAAGTATGCTAGAGAACAGTGAGAGGAATATAGGGATGGGAGGACAAAAAAGCAAATGACTGGTTAGGTTGGAAGGAAAGAAAGGCTGTATTGTTTAACTGAATTATGATCCTGGATAGAAGTATGGACATTTCTAAGAAGGTGACATGTCTGTGAGACACCAATGCTTCTCGGACACTCTTGAACTTGTGTCTAATACTCTTTTTTCCATATCCATAATTAAAAATAAAAATCTTAATTTCAGACACGTGTTCGACACTCATTTTGCGATGTGTCCGTCACTTCTTGGCCATGTCTATCACTAAAAATTAAACATGAGGCTGACACTTCTTCAACAGTTGCTAATGTATGATTTTTTAAGTTGAGAATTTGACATAAATATCTTATACCCTTAGAAAATGTATAATTCTTAAGAATAATTCTATAGAAGATTCATACAAAATTGAATGAAAAAGATACGTAAATGACTGGTTAGGTTGGAAGGAAATAAAGCCTGGTGTATTGTCTAACTGAAATTATGACCCTGGATAGAGTGAATTGGTGAAAAAAAATAAAAAAATAACCTTTCCCGATAAGACGGTGCAAGTATTGTTGAATTGAAACTTGAGATGATAACGTGGAGGATGCAAGGAAAGCATAATAGGCCGAATAGTAATTGGACCAAAATGTCTACGGGGATGTGCATTTTAGACTTTTTAACCCTCTTAGAGAAAGTTACGACAATCCTTCGTTTGTGTGAGTGTGACAATGCTCAAGCTTGTGGTGCCTGTCAAAAGTATACTAGGCCTCTTTGACTTAGAGTATGATTATGGTTCACTTTTGATTTTCGATGCAGGTTTATTGACTTCATCTTGGGGCATTTCCATGATAATTTAAAAGGTTGATCTTGGAGGGTGTACAAGCCAAGTTATAGTTTTGGTCTCTCCAGCTTGCTTTTATGCTAAGTTTTGCCGCCAAAGTGTTATGGTAATTAGGGTCTCATGAAACTTTGGAACCTTGGTTTTGGTGAAGAAGCTATTGGTATTGCCCATGGGTGCGAGCTACTTATCAATCTCAGCAGTCTGCACATTGTTAAGCTTCGTCGGCCTCCAATATTGGACGAAACTATCACTTGAGAAGCTAAAATCAGATGGGTTAGTTGGTGGGCATTCTGTTGAATCTGCGAATGCCAGGCATGCCTTACAATTGCTTTTTGGTTCTCAAGCCACAATTGCATTGTTGGCTAATTTTGCACTGAATGTGTTTGTCCTGCTCATTCTGGGTCTTAAGGTAACTTTTTGTCTGTTTTTAACCGCCTTTAATTTATAGTTTGTTGATTATTATTTCCTACATGAGAAGCATGCAAAGCTGTACACATCTAGTTGGCAACTCTTGTACATTCTCAACTAAGAGGTCAAGGGGTCAATTCGTGCCATAGGCAAAGATTGATTATTTCTTCTCTATTAGGATTCTTTCTTTAGTTGTTTATATTGATTATTATTATGGATCTCTTTCTTATATTGATGTAGTTGTTGTTGTTGGACATTCGTACATAGTTGATTGTCTAGTTTGATATAATTCGTTTAATATTTGTAAATAATCTTACCAATTAAACATATTTGTTCTCGTAGCGTTATATTTATATGCTAAAACCAAATAGGTGTCCCCCAATGTTACCGAAATATGTGTTACCTTGTGTTACTTGAATCCAGCTGTCCAAATTTTCAGTGTCGTTCTGTGTTAGATCTAGTTATTCCCTTATGAGGCAGGGTCATTATGAGTGTCTAATCCTACTAGTACAACTAAGTGCATGTAAACAAGAACAAGTTTTATATAACATTTTGCATCGGTTGAAATAGTGGAAATATTATTGCAGTAAAGAACTTTATGATGACATCCTTTCAGTGCCCTTTTGTTTTCTGCCCTGAATGAGTATACATTCTAATCTCCATTATTAAACACTTGTTTTGAAATTGGGGATGCAGATCAAAATTGGCATGGGCATGTTAAATGCATATCTTATATCCATGTGTGAAAGTGTATTGGGTGTTAACTGATTATGTAACCAAGCATTTTGAAGTGTTTATCTAACAAAGGCTTAGTGAATGTTTGTTGCATGTTGGTCATGCACAATTTTAAAAAGGTTAAGTTTAAATTCTATATTATTTGTTTCACTTTAGTATGTGTCTTAAGTTTCTGGAGCTACGCTACCTAGAACACGGATCATTATGGTATTAGAAACGGAAATGAAAATGTTGAATGCCACGTACTCCAAAACATGGTACGATAGGTGTAGACTTCTTATTTTGACATCTAATATATTATAGTTTATTTTCCTTCAAATTAATCATTCAACAACACAATTCTATGAGTGTTATGATCCATTGTTTTGCATATTGCCAATCCAAAACTATACTCCATCTAGATTTTTGTTCATCATATTTGATTTTTTCCCTATTAAGGAGAACTTTTAATGAAACACATAGAAAATTTTATTGGATTGCTTGAGATCGCTTGAGATTGCTAAATTTACCGTTTTCAAACGAAAATATACCATGTTTTGGAATGTGCATTCCAAAATGTAAATCACTAGGATGTTAGTGTTTTTGGCAACACTGTTCTTGAGTAGCTCCTCAGGCCCCTTGGGGGAAAAAGTCTCCAGTACTATGTCTTATATAGGCATGGCTAGTTGGCAAAATTTTTTGTGCTACCTAAGACTTTAGAAAAAGTGTGGATTGCAGTGCATTGAAAACAAAAATGTCTAAGACTAAGAAGCACTGGGACTTCTAAGAAGGCTTGTTTTGTTGATGTCTGACATGACATGACACTCATCAAACACTGCCCAATACATATTGAATGCTCATCCAAACATGTCCTCCTATTTTAAAAAATTTGCTAGACTTTAACACGCTTAAGACACTTGGGGAACATGTGCATAGCTTGGACCCTTAGACACACATGAAATACATACAAATTTGAATAAAATAACTTGGATTTTAAAAATTATTATTTTTGAATTAAATATTCATATACATGACATATAATAATTACTTAAGTTACCTTAGCCTTATATATATATCCTAAAAGAAATGTATAAAACTATATATTTTGCATGTGTGTCCTATGTGTTGTGTCTTATATTTTTTGAAAATTTTCATCTAGGTGTGTCTGTGTCATGTTTATATCGTGTTGAGTGTCTCTGTCGTGTTGTGTTGAATCTCTTTCATTTTTTTTTTCCAAATGTTATTCGTATTTGTTTTACATCAATAGGGCCTATATACAGACTTTATAACCCACACAAAAACAAACTAAAATTCATCCTTCCTCATATGGAATGGAACAAATAAAGTATCAAATTTTATTCCTAAAATAACTGAAACTAGAAAATTCAACATCCTAAAAACCTTGTAATAAGACCACTAATTAAATTATATCAATTAAAAATTCTTCTTGTGAGTTGTCCATCAATTCAATGCATCAAGCTCTTCTTGTTGGAAAATGATTGGCCTTGAGTTTTGGGTTTTTTGACATTGTGGGGATCTTCACATCATCTTGATCATCATCATGAATCTTTGCTTGAATACCAAACTGATGTAGTCTAGATCTCATAAGTTTTTAAATTTATTTATTTTTATGTCGGATATGTGACAGGCAGATAAATACTTTTGTTGGCCATATATGAGGAGAGATAGAGAAGAAAAAGAGAGAAAAGACATGATAGGGAAAGCACATCACATTTTCCAAGTCTCTCATTCGTAGGAGACATCATAAATACATGAAACACGTGAAATTCAGTAACATTATTTCAAAAACCTTGTAATACTACTACTAATTAAATTGTATCAATAGAATCCTTGTAAATCCTCCAACAATTAGGTTCATCATATAATCATAAAAAAGCCCCTGGCCGGGCTTGCAACACTGCCGTATACTCTATCGTGTGCCATTCATTTTGGTTGATGGATTTGTTTTGGATTTATTGGTGAAGTAATCTTCTACATGAGTAACATTGTTTGATTGACATTATTATTGTTCTCTTCATGCAGACACTATTCTTTGTGGAGCTGTACCCTTCTGAAACTCGAAAATTGGTAGAACGACTTATTAACTATGTTATTTACAAGGTAAATGTTCGTAATCTGTCACAAATAGATGAATTGGATTTTTATATCTTTGTTGTTTTCTATTTCCTTATTTGTTTATCCTTTTGTTTCCTCCCTTGTTGAGAATTTAGGTACAGCTTTTAGGCGCTCTCTCTTTTGGAAACTAAGATATTTTATTCCTTATAAAGCGAGAAGTGAAATGGTGTCATAGTGATAATAAGTAAAGATCAGAGCAACATTGAAAAGATTTAGACTCTGGTTGCAAATGAATCTTTTATTTTTTTTCTTAAACAATACGTGCACATACATTGATACGCTTTGGAGATAGGGAGAAAACTAGTGCAACAGAGTTGGAGGTGGTGTGGAAATTGATGCGGTGGTAAATTGTTTTCCTTGCGAGCAAACTCCAGCGAACAAGTCTAAAACAGGCTAGGAGCAGGTAGTGTTTGTTTTTATTTGACAGTAGATTTTAAGCATAATTACATTTTGGAAAAAAGTTGAAGAAGTTGATAGAATAGCCATTAATGAGAAGTGGTTTTTAGAATGTTCTATTCAAATACACCGTAAGCAATGGGAAGATCCATTTGACAAGATTAGATGAAAGAATTTTTTATTGGGATGGGAGAACATAGAATTGGCTAACCTAGGAATGCACGTTTGACCTTGTATCTAGGATTTGTTGATTGAGCATTGTGTTCTTGATTTTGTTACAAATGGGAATACATCATTGGTATACCTTCATGAGAAGGAAATTATTTTAATATTATATTTTTTCTGCCCTGTCCTCTTCCCTTACAACTATGGTCTACTCCCTGTCCCATGAAGGAGGGAAAATGTTATCTTCATCTAGTTAGAGCTGAAGGACCTTAAATATTGGGGAGAGAGAGAGAGAGAGTACAACTGGAATAGAAATTTAGTCTAGTAAAAAAGCATAAAAAAAGAAGATTTAATAATAGGATGATAGTTGACATAGGAAATAAGGGATTTGTACATATTCATATAAACAGGATTGCTAGGAGAATTGCTATTAAAACAGGCATCTAACTGGAAGACTATGGGGCCGAAGAAAAAAAAGCAATGTTATATAGAGAGAAGTCGTGGCTAAAATATGCATGAGGCCTAAAATAAGTTAGCCATGACTTTCATGATAGCTTGATATCAAGGGAGGAAAACAGCTGGTTAATGTGGAAACTGGAATTTGTGTCAAGGTTGTCACATGCTTGGAGGAATGTTTCTTGGGATTTCCTCTATTCTCATCAGCTTTTTGGCTAGTTTGAACTTGTTTGAGTTTTTCCAGGTTAAGGAATCTTCACACCAAAATTTGCTTCTTGAATAAATCACTATAATCATATAGGGTTGCTAATTAGGATTAGTATGAAGCTTTGCCATGATGGTTGAGTTCTTGATGGCAATGAGATATTTTAACTTAGTTGCATTTTGAAATGTTTAAGTGTTTTAGAAAACAAATTGATCTGCTATTCATATACCTTCATATGTTTGGGGTTTTAGAAATCCAGATAAGCTGCTTTGCTCACTATTATCAATAAGTCAAATCTTTGTTCTTCTCTAATTGCTGTCTGAATATTGATGACTGTTGAGCAGGGGACGTTTCTTCCCATGATTGTCCCACCAACAGTATTTCAAGTGGGCCTGTGGTCAACATGGTTGACTATCCTTTGTTCATTAAAGGTATTTTGAATTATATTTTAAGACGAAGAATTTGTATGTATGAAACTGACTGGCGTATAATTCTTCCTAAATCATCTTTTGTGAAATGTACAGATGTTCCAAGCTTTGGCTAGAGATCGACTAGACCGCTTGAATGCATCTCCTTCTGCAACTCCATGGACATATTTTCGTGTATATTCTGTATTATTGTTGGTTATATCCGTTGACTTGCTCTGGTACAATTTACTGCATCTAATTTTTTATCTACCTTTGAGATCATTTTTTTGGTTGTAAATACTTTTGGTTTTTGAGAATGTCTTTGCTGCATTTTAATATTGAAAACAGAAATGCATTGAAAAGAAAATTCTGATTCTCCATTTTTGCAATAAACATGTGGTATGTAAACCAGTCATAATTTTTTGGAAACAAAATATGTCTTGTATCGGAAATGAAAAGTTGTACCTTCCAAGAAAAAGCTATTTTGTAATACTAAGAAGAAGAAACTCAGAAACTAGTTTTGTTAAGCACAGAAGTATTTCCTTTGTGTGTGTGCAATAAAGAATCTACACACTTTTTTAGCCGCCTTATTAAGATGTGTGTTGGCACATAAATTTGAAATTTATGTTCAAATTTCAAATATGGTCAATCAGTTAATGACACACAGAGCATATGATAGGATTGTTGTAGGTAATCACTTCCTAAAATGATCAACTTGATCCGTTGAAGTGCATAAATAAAATGACGTCGTATCTCAGCAACATTTTTCAAGATACTCAAGTGACACGTAAAGCTTACAAAAGATGACACTTGTAGAGCCTACAGTAAGGACATCACACAGGATGAAGTCCAAAGGATCAATACGGTTAATCAGACATACGATTAATCAGATATGGTTACACCCAAATTCGGATGGCGCTATTATTCAAAATTCAAATGGCATTATCATTCAATTTGAAAATTGAAATTCAAATCGAGGATGAGGTCCTCTTATCACTTGGATGACCCTCTATAAATATGTGGGATCATCACACAAAAAGGGGATAGAAAATCAGAAGTGAAAAGATCAGAGAGAGAGAGAGAGAGAAAAAAAAATCAAGAGCTAAAGAAGTTATAACAAAGAAGAGAAGAAACTTAGAGAACTCCAGTGCCTACGCTACAAACGCAGAATGGAGATGAATAGTTAAAGGGTTCCAAACCCAATAAATGTACTTTGTATTCAAGGGTTCAAAACCCATAACAATTTTAATAAAATATTTATTTTTCTTAAATTATCTTCTGTTATTTATTTTGTTCTTCATTAATCGGAGGTTTTATTTAAATAAAATGTGTAATTAACGATCTAAAATACAGATCAGAAATAAGAACCTGCTATTCAAATAATCAACACTGTTTAGTTCAAAAACTAAACAGTGGACATTTGTAACATAAAATTTTAAAATGTGTTGAAATACTTCACGTTTCAAAATTTGTGTCTACAAATTCTGGCACGCCTAGTGGGACCTATTTCTCCTTACATCTTTTGAAGAACAAAAAATATATATACGTATATTTGAAACTAACGTATTCTTTTGTTATAGGAATGTTGAATTATTTGTCAAGAGGCTAACTTATACTCCGGTGGTTCTGAAATCATGAAGGATGGAGATGGCGACTGTCACTTGAGGGGCTTTGGAGCGAATGCTCTTGGCTGTCCCAAAGGTAGAACTAGCGAAATTTTGGAAAGATGCACTTCTTTCCCCAACACCTGTGGCCCAAGGGGCTTCGGAGCGAATGCTCTTGGTTGTCCCAAAGGTAACTTGCGTCACGAAGAAGGTAACACTTCTTCAGAAAGCTAAAATTTGAAAAAGATTGCTGAAGATTATGAGAAGGCGTCGAAGCATTACACAACGGTGAGGGCCACAGCCTGAACGAAGAGCTTTCTAATCCAGGCAAGGGAGGCTAATCGAGTTGCAACCACTGCCTTTGTTGCAGCTTCAGCAGGCGTAACACAAAATGTTGTGGCCCAGCTACTCATAAGGGTAGAAGACTGCGTCAAAATGGTAGAGTCTGCCCAAAGGAGGGCCTTTGTTGAAAACATGGCCATCATTAGGGCTATTAGGAGGAGGGTAATGACCCAAACTCCTATTGATGGAAAAACAATTGCTCTTGTTGATGAAAAAACAACTGCGGCCTACGAACCGACAGTTCTGTTCAAGGCACAAAGTTTGCCTGTAGAACCCAATCATTTCTGAGGGTCCAAATCAAAAAAAAGAGCACCCGTTGGCCCAATGGGATTCGAATCAACATCAACTAGAGAAATTTGCAAAAACCCGACATGATATGTCATCAGATGATCCAATTTTGAAAAGACAAAGGCGAAGGAAGAATAAGGCTTTAAGGAAACTGGAACGAAGAACAGTGGCGACAAATGTTATAGGAGCTGTTGAAAAGGCTCTCTCGAAAGATAAATGCCAAAAACAAATTGAAAGTCTTATCTTCACAGTAGAAAGAACTATGGAATCGGACTCGACTGGAAAGTCAAGCCTCTCAAAGGCAGAGGGTAAACGACCCTTGGAAAATATTTCTGTCTTGATCCAACTATCTATGGAGGGAATAAGAAAAGGGCCTGTAACAAGGTCTATGACCCATGAGGCTCAGAACAAAGTATCGCAGTTAGATGCTTCAAACGTAAGTAATGTTGTGGGGATTGATAATCCTTTATACGAACAAGATGATTTTGTCTCATCTAACTCATTTGAAAGTGATGATTTGAGAGATGTCAACAAAACCGTTGCAGTTATGATGACTGATGTCGAAAAAGAAGGCAAAAATTCGTACGTCCAGCGAGACCAACAGGGTCTCAAGGAAAAAGTGGTGGCCCTACAAGAACAACTTGAGAGAAGAGAATGGGAATGGCTGCTATGTTGGAGCAAATACAACAGTTGCAGGCCCAAATAACAGGAACATGAAGTGCACCCAAACAAATGGCACAACTTGTAGTGGGAACATCCATAGGTGTACAAAGCACACTAGCCCCAAGGGGCAATAGTCCTTGTTACTCTGATCTAACTAGTGGTAGTATGAATCCAACGCTCATGGCCATGATTGATGATATGGTAACGAAACAAGTAAAGAAAGTCAAGGAGAAAGATGATGAGAACTTTTGAGTAATTACAAAGCATTACCCAACATGGATAGATGCTGTTCCATTTGCTTCTGGTTTTTCCCAACCAGATTTCAAAATGTTTAATGGGACAAGAGATCCAAGACAACATGTGGCTCACTTTCTTTCAAGATGCGGGCCAATAGCCCAGAATGAGGCCCTTGCCTACAGCTATTTGTCCAATCACTTGAAAATTCTGCATTTACATGGTACGCTAACCTTCCTGAGGGATCAACCCCAAAATTGGGATTCCATGGTGAAGTTCCAGAACTGTTTGAAACCAAGCAATGTGACAATGAGCTTATTACAGATTTCATTGCGAGGTGGCGAGCTTTGACATTTGCCTGCCCTCAAAAGTTTACGCAATTAGAGTTAATTCGGATGTGGCTTAACAACTTCCGACATGAGCTCTCTACGGCTTTTATGGCTCAAACTTTTGAAGCATTCAACGATCTATGTACTAAAGCTCATGATATGGAGCCGCATCTGGCCAAACGAAGACGAAGAAGGTCTAGGGCAATTGAAAGGGTTAAGTCCTCGACCGCAGCCATAGTTGAAATTAGAAAGAAGATTCCTGTTATGGTTGGGGATAAAAAGCCCAAGGAATTAAAAAAGGTGACTATGAAAGAAAGGTTAGAGAAGAAATATTCTTTCACAGATGATCTGGTTGAAGACTTATTTGAAGATCTATTGGAGCAAAAGTTGATTGCTCTTCCTGAGGTGAAAAAACCACATGAGGTAGGAAAAACGAACAATCCAAAGTATTGTCTCTACCATCATTTGATTAGCCATCTGATAAGGGAGTGCTTTGCTCTGCAAAATAAAATTCAGGAACTTCTGGACTCCTAAGATTATTGAGCTCCCTCCTCAAGAGAAAGCATCTGCTAACCCAATCATGATCGACAATGATAATGAAGGTGAATGGGTTGTTTATCATGTGAAAAGAATGAAGAAAAAGCGAAATGCCAAAGGGAAAACGAGAAATGTGGTTGCTTCTATAACACAACAAGGACTAAAAATTTTGAAGAAACAAAAATCAAAAGTTTCCAAGAAACAGAAAAATGCTAAAGTAAGAGAAAAGGAAATAAGGACCCAAAGAAGGAAAAATGGGAGAAATTGGTTCCTGATGAACAATTAGAACAATGTCCCCTTATCCCAGTCACATTGGAGGAATTCTTGCTTTCAAAATTTCAATCTCTAGAGTTGCAAACGTACTTTGATAAGAGGAGGGAGAAAAAATTTACTGTGGCCCCTTGCCTAACCATCATTGTTTTGAGTGATGATGAAGATGAAGATGAAGATGAAGATGAAGTTTGTTCAAAAGTTAGAGAAGGAGATTGTATCATATCTCCTATTTGTATACTTGACTCCCCAGAGTATATGTTAGCTTCTCCAAAGCACATGCAAGCCTCACCAGTTAGGGAAGGAGATTGTATCACATCTCCTATTAGTATACCCGACTCCCCAGAGTATACGCCAGCTTCTCTAGAGTACACACCAGCTTCTCTAGTATACACTTCAGAAGCCTTTTCTCCAGAATATTCTCCAGTACCACCAATGTACTATCAAAACACTCCAGAATATGTAAGGGGAACAAAACAAGGAGATACTGGGTGTAGGTCTGATTCTGAGCCTGTGAAAAAGGCAAGAAAACGATTGCATTTTAGGGATGATGAGGTGAATGGCAAGTGTATGTCAGATGACGAAGTATCGAAGCATTCAAATAAATAAGCAAAGTTATCTGAAATTGGAGATCTTAATGAAGATTGGGAACTCGACTTTTCTCCTGATAGTTCGCCATACACATCTCCCGGCCAGGACATACGATGAAAATAGTTTATCAAGTGACCACATTGACTTTCCCTGTAATGTCATCACCGTGGACGTAAATTTTGAAGAGCGAGAAATACATATCATTCGTAATCCAGGTGATGGTGAGAAAGCAAGAATTGAAGTTAGAAGGGAAGCAGAACATCAGGCAAATATAACAGTTTCCTTAAAAGATGAGGGTTTTCAAGCCCATCAAAATCTGATTATTGAAAGAAACCAAATTTCTGGGTGTGTGCTGTAGAAGTTCAGTTGTTTAGGATTCCAAATTTCCAAACATATCAATCTCTCAGGGGGTTACATCCTTGGGTTTTTATTCTTTTATGCTTCTCCATCGTATAAATTATAGAACATTTGAAGGATAAAAGAATAGAGGGAGCACAAAATACTTACAGGAAGTGATTAAAAATTCTGGATTACCGCAAACCATCAAAGCTACCATTGCATTCTTTTGTTTGGTTCAATATTCTATTTGTGCTAAAACCTTCTGTAGTCAGTTATTTTATTAACAGATTGAAAAATACTATGATCAGCATAAGTATTTGATAGATAAGTTGAGACACTAATTATTACATCTTTGGACCAAGGTTCCAGAAGAAATTCAAATGGAGATTATTGGAAGAGATGATCTGTTGATTCCTCCAGCTTCTACCAATTGATCTTAAACATTAGGAATGACGATTTGTAAACTTTTCCCTCTTGTGAATCACAAGAGTTAATGTCCATGCTAGTTTCACCTCCCTTTTCAAATTTTCAGTTATTCATAAATTTCTCATTTACGTATTCTTGTTTTTTTGGTTGCTTACAGGATAAAGCTGTGTCTAGTGATATACAGAACATTAGAATCGTATATGTTTCTGTTGTTATTTTTCGAGCCTCTTAGTATTGCTTTTGAGACATTACAGGTACTCTTAATGGGAAGTCTTTTCATTTTCATGATGGATAGATCTATCTGTAGATCATGTAACATTTTCCCCGTGGAACATTAATAAACACAGGCTGAAGGTTCTTTGGTCTGCAAATTGTTTTTTTGTAGGCTATTGTGATTCATGGTTTTCAGTTGCTCGATATATGGCTCCATGATTCGGCAGGGAACAACATAAATTGCCGAAGGTCCAAACTCCTTGATATATCAGCAGCAGGTTGTTTGCGAATTTTTTTTATGTAGCCATGTTATTTTGTTGTTTTGTTACCAAGTGGTTGGGGGTTCTCATGCTCTCTGTCCCGTTATTCATTTTTTCCTTATTTGCTCATAGCTCCCAAATTTTTTTTGTGATGCATTTATTTTGCTGTTTTCTTTCTTCATTCCTCTAACTCAGTATTCCCTGTTCTTTAAAGAAGATGTGTTTTGTGAAGCATGGGACTGTGTAGTTTTCTTTATATTATTTTCCTTTTTCCCCCCTATAAACATAAAGTTATTTGAATGAACAGGTAAAACATGTTAAGCCAACTATGGTATCATTTTTTTCTTGTCCGCTTATATCTCATAAAAAAAAATTTGGTGCTGCCTTTATTTTGCTGTTTTCTTTCTTTCTTCTAAGCCAGTATTTTATGATCTTGGAAGAAGATGTGTTTTGTGAAGTGTGGCACTGTATAGTTTTCTTTATTTATTTTCCTCTTTTTTTTTTCTTTCTTCTTTCTTTCTTTCCTATAAACATAAGGGGGGCTGTTGCTTGGTGCAATAGTAAAAGCTTTACAGGGCCTTTTTACCTATGCTATGCCTAGCCTGCTCAGTTGGTGCCAATGTCAAGAAAATGCACCAATCTCTATCTTCTTCTCTTAAAGGTTTATATGTTTATGATTATTTTAATTTGACATGTTTTTAATTGGTGGGTTGTCTTGGCAATGTTTATGTAGTAATTATTTCTTAGATTAAGGCTTTTCGTGATTCTTGCCATTCATTCATTTTCTATTGTTATTGTTGATGCTGTTGCTAAAGACCAAGGGTACTTGTGATTGTTGTTGTGGATTGGATTTGTCATTATTGTAACTTAACGAATTTGACTGCAGGTTCATTCTGTGAATGGAAAGGCATTCTCATACGGAACTTGGGTTTTCTTCTGGACATCATGACGTTATTGATGGCACTCTGTCATTATGTGCATATCTGGTGGCTTCATGGCATGAAATTTCATCTTGTGGATGCAGTTCTTTTCCTGAATATACGTGTAAAGTTTCTCGCTATTTTTTTGTAGCAATATATTGACATTCATTTGACCTGGACTTTTCAACATTATTATTTCACGTTTATTTTATTTAACACTTCATATTATTGACCAGGCCTTGTTAGGTGCAATTGTAAAACGTATCAAAGGATTTATTAGGTTGAAGATAGCTTTAGGTGCCCTTCATGGGGCACTTCCAGACGCAACACCAGAGGAGATAGAAGCATATGATGATGAATGTGCTATCTGTAGGGTGAGCTTGTTAGCTTAGTTCATTCTCGATTCTCTGTTTGATTTTCTGTTAATCTCCAAGCTTTTTGACGGGTGGGCAAATGACAGGAACCAATGGCAAAGGCGAAGAGACTATCTTGTAAACATCTTTTCCATCTATCATGTTTGAGATCTTGGTATGATTTATGTTGCTTGTTACGATTGCTCTTTGCATGTGAACTGCAACTGTACAAAGTTCAATTATGCTGACAATGACACATTAATATTAGGTTGGATCAAGGTTTAAGTGAGAATTACTCTTGCCCCACTTGTCGAAAACCACTTCACATGGGCAGACCTGAAGACGAAGCAAACCCTCGTGCTGCGGATGTTTCAACTAATGAGCAACTAGCCCGTCAAATAAGTTCTGCTCTTGAACTGCATAATCATCCTGGTCATACCCTACCCACAGGAGTGTTTCCCAATCAGATACAGAACCCGTTAGAAAGTGGTGCTTTGAGGTTTGTCTCCTTATGCATTTGTGTACGGTTACTATTGGATGATGTCATTCCTCAAGGCGAGTGCTTTTTTTTTTTTTTAATTTTTTTTAATGGGCTTGTTTGGTGCAGATTATTGTAAGCTAAAAGCTGATAATCAAAAAGTAGAAACCAAAAGTACCCCTCCCTCAGCTTTAAGATAATTAGCTTTTTTTCATCTTATTTAAATTATTTCGGCCTAATAAGCTGTAAGCAGAAGTTATTCCAAACAGTGTGACACAAACTCCAAGAATAAAAAAGCTATAAGCGGCTCAAATAAGCTGCACCCAACAGTCCTATAGTTGTGGAAAAGCAACTCTTTTAGTAATAGTGTGCAGTTCATAGATCTTTTGCACTGTTCCACGTATGCTATTTTCTCATATTTTTTGGTAGGAAAAATACCAACCCCTTCTAGCTTTGCAGGAAGAATTTCCTTGCCCGCATAATTCTAACTTTTTGGAACACAAATAAGCCTCGTAGTACAGATTGAACGTTTCAATAACAATTTGTAAATGGTATACCATACACCAAACCTCTTGTGCAGTTTACAAACTGTCTTAAGTTTTTTTAGGCTGCTTTATTGTGCAAGGTAAATAGAAAACTCTGGTTACTTCGTGGGAGCCTCTATTTCCACACATCATTTTTGCTCAGTTCACACATTTTCTTAGTTCACACACTCCAAACCCTTGAGTTAGATATCAACTATTGAACAAAAACTCATGAGTCAGATATCAACTACTGTCAGATATCAACTACTAAACCAAAGGTATGGTGTGTGTGCGGTAATGTCCTTATTATTCATTTTGCTTGACGGTATAATTGTAATAAAAAATTTATCAATGAAGTGTGAACTGAGTAAAAAGGGTGTGTGGAAATAGAGGCTCCCTTCACCTAAGAAAAGGTAGAGGAAAATTACTGGTTAGACTCCAGATTGCTGTAAACAGCCTGCTATAGTGATATTAAGCAATTGTAAGCTGACCTTGTTGTATCATCTCTTACTCTTCTTTCTACTACAGTAATCCTTTAAACCATTGCTATTACTTATCTACTATTTTCATCTCTCGTATTTGACCTTTGTAGGGGGGCAGGACTGGATTCAAGTTGGTTGCAAACATGGTCTGGCCAGGGTCTAGATGGGGCTGGTCCATCTACTGGTACGAGGTCGGTTGGACTAGGGAGAGTTCAGATGATGATGAGGCATCTTGCAGCTGTAGGAGAAACCTATGCCCAGACCACCCTTGAAGACACTGCTTGGAGCCTTTGGCCTATGAATCCCTCTCAGGCTGGTACATCCAACTCAACCCTTCCTCCTGCTGGTTCTGTGGGATACCCTGGAAGTGCTGGGGGGTTACATATGAGGTCTACCTCACGAGTTGCAAATGACAACATAGCAAACGTACTTGCCATGGCTGAAACCGTACGGGAGGTGCTTCCCCACATCCCAGATGAATTAATTTTCCAGGTATAATTTAAATTCAAGTTGCATCTTGTTTGGTTCTCAAACTCAAAAACTATTTTTGAGTTTTTTGTCTTCAATGAACTTTTTCCGTGTATAATTTGAATTCGAGTTGCATCTTGTTTGGTTTTCAAACACAAAACTATTTTTGAGTTTTTTTTGTCTTCAATGAACTTTTTCCATATTTTAGTCGTTTCTTTTTTAACTTTTTAGATGTACACCTACCTAATCTAGAGATGCACCTAAAAGTAGTCAAATATTTGTGAAGAAATCTGGAAAAAGTTCACTAAAGACTTCTACACAAAAATAAAAATTAAAAAACCAGCTTCCATATTTTTTGTTTTTAGTGAACCTTTTTCAAATTGGTTCACAAATATGTTACTTTTTAGATGGTTAGGTGCATCAAAAAACGTAAGAAAATGTGATTAAATATGAAATAGTTTACTGAGTTTCCAAAAACTAAACCAAATCTTTTCAAAGGTTTTTTTACCTATTGGGATAAGTTCCAGCCTTTTCTTTTTAGAGAACTTAGGTCAGCCAGGCCATTAATCCTGTGGAGTATGATTATGTCAGGCACCAGTAAAGATTTTCTGTAGCTTCACACGCTTCTGGTTCTTTACCAGCAAACACTAGGAAGTTTGTTATCATTGGCTAGAGTTACAGGGACCTCTGATTTTTTTTTTCTTTTTTTCTTTCTTTTCTCACTGCAAATCTGTAATTGTCATTGTTTGGTTTTTTTTTTTTACTTTGTTTAACATTTTGTTACCAATACATAACAATTTAATTATTTAATTTGGAAGAGAAGGAAAAGGGGACCACTGGTTCAGTCGTTAAAACTCAACTTATTAACCTTGAGGTTGTGGGATCGGACATGATGTCAGTCGCTTTTTGCAAATAATGCCATAGTAGATATGTACTCAAATCTACCCCTACCCCATCAAATGGGACTAAATTGGGTTTACTTCTAATTTGAAAGAGGAGGGATAATGATGGTATAACAGAATGAGGCTTAAAAATTGCAAACAATGTTTTGCTAGCATTTTTCCTTTTCTGGTCTGATTTTCACCTGGCATTATATCCTGTTGAATTAGAACCAAACCTAGGTGTTTTTTCAATTATAACATGTATTGTGATTTTATAGTGATCGCTTTGGCAAGAGCTTTGTTGGCTAAAATAGCCATTAAAGACAAAAAAAGGCTAAAATAGCCAATAAGACAAAATGCCACATCCTACAGATCAATCAATCACTTTTTCTCTTACAACCATCTATTTAACTACAAAAAAATCCAAAAATCATCCCAAACACAACTTTTTTCATCTCCTAAAATAGCCGAAAAACTAAAATGCCAACTAAAATAGCCAAGTTCCCAAACGAGGCCAATATGACTGTATCTGCCATTTCCGTTTGTAGATGGAATAGTAATATTGATTGTGCATTAGTAGCACACAAGTCACAAATCTTGTGTCAAAATTTTTAGAATTGCGCAATTAGTTTACCTGGAGACTAAAATGCATTAATATTTTGCAGGATTTGCAGCGTACAAATTCTGTTACTGTTACCGTGAATAATCTGCTCCAAATGTGACTACCAATGACTTTTTCTTTTGTTGCTACGGTCCTTGCTTTACGTACCCCAAAGAAGGGGGGAATGAATATTTTGAAGGTTCCAGAGACATTACTGGAGGTTCTCGAACCAACCAGCGATCTGGTATTTTTTGGCCATTTGTGTTGAATATCCAAAAGCTTCAATCTCTGTATATAGAAGGGGCTATTGTATGGGGGAAAAAAATGTATAAATACATGAACATGGGCAAGTGTTTTCGGCCTGGTTTTGTCGCTTTTTTGTTGTCTTCATCCTGCTAAATGTTATTGTAATATTTTGGCCAATATGACACAAAGATGAAGTCTGTTGTCAGAGAAGTGAGTAATGAAGTATATGTGAATGCAATCCGACAATAATTGGATCAATCATATTTGGATTTTATCTGGTTATCAAATCAGACATTCATTTATAGATTCATATTTTTTGGATTGGATTTTATTGGATTATTGGATTATTGGATCGGATATTCATTAATAAATTAAGAATTTTCAGGTCGGATTCAGATTAAATTGGATCGGTTGACAAGCCTAGACAGAGATGACCATGGCCTACCTGTTAAAGAATGGAAAAGAATGTGATGTTTGGTGTAGTATACATTCAGATCATGCATATATTGAGACCCATATGGTGCATTTTTGGTTTGTGTGGGATTGAGGGAGCTCTTGATGGGGGTGAGATTAGCTTACTTCACATGGTGTTTTCTTCACTGTACCCTCAGGTATTTATATTTTACAGCTTTGTTTCTGCTTAGAAAAATTGAATCTTCAGAACTTCTGGCTTTATTTTTATGCAAAATGATATGGTTGGTAGAGACACTGTTGAAATTTTAGCAAAAAAAATTTTGGATGGGGAATCTCCTCATGGTAAGGCCACATGTGACCCATTTCACAGAGTAAATATTGAATACATGTAGTTATTCAAAAATTACAAATTGAGCAAAGAAAAACATGAGAGAGGAGAGAAGTTGAGGAAGAAGAAGAGAGGCTAATAAGCTAATTTTATTTTTAGTGTTGGAAGAAAATAAACTATCATTTTTTCCATTTACTTTGTTATGACAAGCTCACAAATTTTGATAGGATAGGAAGAATTTATATCTCTAGTGATGTTCAAGTTTAATTCGTTAAAAATTTGTATAACAATTTTAGTTTAAATATATTTTGAAATTCTTATCAAGATAAGTTGAAACAATTTAAAACTCAGATCATTTACAGTGTTCTGAATATCTCTAATGTGACATATAATATGTAATTATGAGCAATTTGAAAAAAGATATTTATAATTTATCTTTGTAGCACTTTAATTATTTTGTTTAAGATGAAGCCAAGACTTCACATTTTTTAATGAATGTGTATAGTCATGCATCGGAAAGCCCACATGCTTATCCATCTACTAAAGATTCCCTTGTCCTCCCTAATTCAATGGAAAAAAGTTAGGAGAAATAAGTATATTTGAAAAAAAAATTCAAAAAAAGTTATTTAGTCTTAAAATAAGGACTGATTTGGTTTTATTAATTTAAACATTATTATTATTGTTATTAAGAGGAATTACATCCTAGTGGGAGGATCTTTTTTTATACATAAATATGGAAGGTGTAAGTCACACTTACTTTATATGTTTTTGTAATTTCTTTTTATTTGTTCCATTATGTTGAAATTTTCCATATTATTATTATTAAACCAGAGAGATAATATGACAAATGTCAAAAGTGAAGTAATATAAATGCCTCTTTTGAGAATTGTAAAAAAAAAAAAAATTAATTTATTGACTTATTAATTTATTTGAATCACATCATATCTATACTTTTTATATATCTTTTCATAATAAGTAAAAAAGTCAATTTGTTTGACATTTCCCAAAATAACTCAAAATATTGCTCAAAATATTAGGAAGATAGTAAAAAGTTGACTTTTTATCTTTTTAATCTATTTTATCTTTTATAAATAAAAAATATAAAAAATAATATAATTCAAAATAAATAAAAAATTAAAAATTGACCTTTTATTTGATTGCCAAAGCACCTAATAATCTCTCCACCGTCTTCGTTCTCTCCCCTTGTTACATTGACACCAAAACCTTCCTACCAAGAGCGTAGCTACGTACAAGTGTAAAATTGTAAAATTACAAATTGAGAAGTGATATAAATGCCGCTTTTGACAAATGTCAAAAGTGAAGTGATATAAATGTCAAAAGTGAAGTGATAATATGACAAATGTTAAAAGTGAAGTGATATAAATGCCTCTTTTGAGAAGTGTTAAAAAAAAAAAAAAAAAAAAAAAATAATTGGCTTATTAATTTATTTGAATCATATCATATTTTTACTTTTTATATATCTTTTTATAATAAGTAAAAAAGTTAATTTTTTTGATATTTTCCAAAACAACTCAAAATATTAAGAAGTTGGTAAAAAATTAACTTTTTATCTTTTTAGTTTATTTTGTCTTTCTATAAATAAAAAATATGAGAGGTGATATGGTCCAAAATGAATAAAAAGCTAAAAATTAACTTTTTATTTAATTGGCAAAGCACCCAATAATCTCTCCACCATCTTCGTTCTCTCCCCTTACTACATTGACACCAAAACCTTCCTACCAAGAGCGTAGCTACGTACTAGTGTGGGTGAATTTTCAAATAAATATTAGGATTGTATAGTGTTATATAAAATTTTTGAAAAGTTTTCATAAATTGACATCACTGAAATTATTCAAAATATATGATAATGTTATATTTATCATATTTTTATATCATATTTTGCTTACGAGACATAACTATTAATTGTTTGATACTAATAAGACTCATGTAGATTTATTAGTAAATGCAATACATTAGATGTCAAACAAAATATCGCATAAAAATATAATAAATGTAATCATTATTGACATAATAAACATGATGCTGTCCTATTTCTATTTTTGTATGTGGAATTTTGTTGAATCACATTTTTTTCTAAGTATGGAATTTTTAGATGTTTATAAAAGTGTGTGTGTGTGTTTTTTTTTAACCACAAGCAGACTTATTTTGTCTATTTCACTTTTTATTTTTTATTTTTTATTTGAACAACTGCACAATCTTGCTTTAATTTAATTTTGTTGAAATAAGATTAATGTTTCTAAATTTAGTTGTACATATAATTTGACAAGTTTAAATTATTTTATGATATTAACATAACTAATATATGATATTAAAATATGGTATAGTATAGTATATTATGTATAAAAAAAAAACTTGGTTTTATAGGTTTCTTAAAACTAAAAATATTAGTGATTAAAATGACACATGAAGCAAAATTTCTAGCTACACCTCTACATCCTATAACCAGGGACGGATCAAGATTATGATTTTGAAAAGCTACTCTATAATTTAAAAAAATTAAGAACTATTTTATATAATTTTAAAATTATTTTAAAAAATTTTAAAAATTAAGAACTATTTTATATAATTTTAAAATTATTTTAAAAAATTTAAGAGTACCAACTCCATCATTGCCTACAACCTCACTATCTCACGTTTACTCTGTTCACCATTGCAAAAGTGAGTGGTGGCGATGGCAAAGCCCCTTTCACTTCACATTTGCAAATTGCAATAGTGATATAGGAAATTTTTTTTATAGTAATGTTAGGTATCATGAAAAACTTTTCATGAAAATAATCATGAAAGTTTTGTGACCCTTGCATTACAGTTGGAATAAAGCACCACACACTAATCAAGGTAATCCAAGGATCATAAATTTTTCATGATCACTTTCATGAAAAAATTTTCATGATCCCTAACTTTTCCCATTTTTTTATACGGGTAAGGCATATGCTATGTGATATTTTTTATTATTGTGATTGGCTTTGACAGTAGGGTTCATTACATTTATATTGAGTGTTTGGAAAACAATAATAGACATATATCTTTGTGATTAATGAAAAATAATACCATATAATATTCTATAAATATGTAAAAAAATTTTGCGATATAGGGTGTAGACGGTGGGAGTATGATTTTCAAATGTAAATTTTCAATTCGAAGTGGAGAGGGTGTTTGGGGGAAGGAGGGGTTGTGTTGAGGTAAAAAAGTTTATGACTTTTTTTTTGGGATTAAGTTCTTAGGAAAATTATGATGGCCAGATAGACTAGGTTAGTTAATTGGGGTACTTACGTGTAGGTCCTATTAATTAGACTTATTTACTTACAGGTCTTAACTAATAAATTTAACACTATAAAAATAAGAGATTGATAAATTTATCACTATAAATTTATTCATAAAAACAAAGAGACTGATAAATTTATCACTATAAATTTATTCATAAAAATAAAAGACTGATAAATTTATCTTTATCACTTAATAAATTTATCAACAGGACTTAATGGGTAATAAGTCTCAAAAGTAGAACCTATTGGTAGTTTACCCTAGTTATAATTTCATGATGAGTTAATGTAAGACTAAAATTAGGGGAAATAACGGCACAGTGGTGCCAGAAAAAAATTACAAATTAATGTCAAATTATATACATTTTAATAAAATAAAATGCACTTATCATTTATATATAATTTTCATTTCTGTAAAGCCAAAAATAATTTTTAAAAATTAAAAATATCTTTTGATATTTATTTTTATCAAACTTGTTTTCGTTTCTTCAAAAAAAAAAAAAAAAACATTCTGAATTTTTTCCCCAAAAAATAAAGCCAAATATGGCCAATATTTCTTTCAATTATGCCCTTATAAATGTCATCATAAAAATAAAATAAAATGATACATAGAAATCAATCACACAATTGGATACCCTCTCAAAGATTTAGGTTAATTACTAAAGACTTCATCAATTACTAATGAATATCATTTTATATTTTTGGCCTATTTTGAAAAGTAATTTTTTTTGAATTATTAATTTTTTTTTGAAAAAATATACAAAAGAAAAGAAAAGAAAAGAAAGTAATATGACCCAAAAAAGCTAATAAATTAATAAATTAAAATAGGTCTTTATTTATGAATTTGTATATATTGACTTTTTAATTATAAAAATCTTATAAATAAATCTATTTTGAAAGTGATCTAGAGAGATAAAAATCAAAATAGAAGGAATAAAGTGATACTTATTTGGTTATTAAGAGCTTGTTTATCTAAACCTTCAAAATTAGTGTGTCAAATTTTTTTGAAGGCTTAGATGATAAATAGACATATGTTAATTTGACATAAAAATTCCCCATCTCATATGTCATTTTAGTGAATTTAACATTTGATATTAATATAAAATATATTAAATTTGACATATTGAATTTATGCCAAATATCAACTTTAACATGTGGCAGGTAATTGAAGTTTATTTTTTTGAGAAATTACAAATAAAACCTCAGGATTTAGTGCCTTTTTCAATTTAAACCCCGGGTTTCAAATTTTGACAATTTGTACCCCACCATTTCATTCGTGTTGCAATTCGATCCCCCCGTCCATCTCCGTCTCTATTAATTAACAGAAGGCTGATTTGGGGGCCAAAATTGCCCTAATCTTCACGATTTAGGGCAAAAGACACATTTTTTTAACCTTTTCAATTCAAATTTTGCGTATCTATTTAAATATTTGTCCAAATCAAATTCTATCTGTCTAATTTTTTGTTTATCTATCCAAATTTTTGTCTATCTGTTCAATTTTCCACCATATTTGAACAGATCTATTCTTGCAATCTGTTGCTTCTTCATCACCCACTTTGTGTTAAAATCATTCCACAAACAAAGATTCAACATCATCACAACATATATTTATCATCGTCATCATTATCATCAACAACAACAACAAAAAAACCCTAATCAACAACAACAAACTATAAATGTAAGGTATATTTTAGCAGAAAACACCACAAGCATAAACTATGTGGTGCTTACCATCTATGAACCCCGGTCAAAAAGGTTCAAATCTGTATACATATACATATACATACACATGTATAAATACACATATATACACATATACGTATACATATATTTGAAGCTAAATACTTGTATATCAGAGAGAGTATGAGGAGGAAGAAGAGAAGGCAAAGAGAGAGAGAGAGAGAGAGAGAGAGAGAGAGAGTTCTACGTCGCTAATCGAACAGCTCCAGATCCACCTTGTCGTTGAGGCATGTCAATGGAACCTTGTTAAGGATCAACTCTGATCCTCGATCTAGATCTGCGTAGTAGAGGATGTGAAGGTGGCGAGATGGGGATGACGGTTGGATTACGAGTGCGATACCGGAGCAAAAGCGAGAACGGTGGTGAACCATAAAAGAGACATCAATCAAAGTGCGGATTTGCAGAAGGGAAGATGAGAGTGGAGGTTAGAGTTATGGATTTATCTTAGGATGATGAGACTAGTGACGGCAACGACAAGGCGTGGCGGTGGGCAACGACGACGACGACGAGGAGGCGAGGGGAGAGAGAGAGAGAGAGAGAGTGCCAGAATATGAGGGGCCAAAATTGATAACATTGCCTATTAAAGTCTTTTGCCCTAAATCGTGAAGATTAGGGTAATTTTGGCACCCAAATTAGTTTTTCGTTAACTAATATAGACGGAGATGGATGGAAGAATCAGATTGTAATACGAATAAAATAATGGGATACAAATTATCAAAATTAAAAATCTAAATTTAAATTGAAAAAAGCGATAAACCCTAATTTTTTTTTTTATAATTTCCCTTTTATTTTTTATATCAAAATAAAATGATTGAACTGTCACATTAAATTGGACATATCCAAAGGAGCTGCTATAATAGTTAGGGTCCGTTTGGGAAGATGGTTTGTGACTAAAATAGCCACAAAAGATAAAATAGGCTATTTTAGCCATAATAAACAAAACATCACATTCAACTTATAATCATTATACTCTTCTCTTATAAAAAAAGGTCAAAAAAGCTAAAAAACTCTTTCCAAAAAGCCCAGACTAAAATAACCAAAAAAATCAAAAAGCCAAAAAACCAACTCACTTCTCAAACCAATCCTTTAAGGGTCTTTCTATAATTACTCCTAAGGATTTTTGTGTTAAAAAAAACATAAGAAATTTTCATCACCACCGTCCTATATTTTGACTTAAACAATGATACATCCTTCTAAATTAATAAATTTTAATGAACTCTAATAACATAAAAAATCAAGAATAAAAAAACACACACACACACACACACAAAATATAAACATCACTGTCACAATGGCACCTACAATCCATTAAAACTATTAAAACTCCTTTATTACGGTTATAAAACATTTTTGATTTTGACTCATCCTCGTGTTCCTTTCACTTCACACACAGACTCTCTCTCTCTCTCTCTCTGCTAAAACCCTATACACTACTGAACCTCAAGAAGTTATGGTTGGTATAGGAACAATGCCACATAAATGTTTATATGTATTGTAATTAATAAAAAAGGTAAAATTTATAATTTTATATTATATGATTGAAAAACATGACACAACAAGTAATTTTGTTATTGGCCTGGAGACAAAATCACGTTGTGCCCAAGAGTAACCAATAATTTTTCCTCTCTCTCTCTTTCCATATATGTACACACACATTGTATTCCAAATCACTGTCTATCCATCTCAATCACTCTCTATCCATCACTCTCTGTGATTCGATCAACCATGAACCGTTTCAGAAGATTCGAGATCATCGACCCCTCACAATCTCTCTTCCTCACACAAACCTCCATTTCCACTCCCAAACCCTTCTCATTCCCCCTCTCATTCCCCTCATTCCCACTCGAAGACGACCTCGATTTCGCTCTTGATCTCTTCTTCAACCCATCTCCCACACCTTCCCTCCTCGATTTCCGTGATTTCGACACACTCACCGATCTCATTCACGTTGACAAAACCCCATTCTACACCTCCACTCGGAGGGTTGTTCAGCACCGATTCGGTTCCCAGTCCTACTTGCAGAGCCTTTGCGACCGAGTCTCCGAGCTCGAACTCAGCTTCGACCGCCTGGTTAACTCGAAGGCGGTTCACGGCGGCTGTGGAGATCGGAAGTATACTTTGACGGCGGAGATCAAGGATCCGGACAGGAAGTACAAGTGGACGGCAGAGATCAAGGGCGAGAAGAAGAAGAAGAAGGACAAAAAGGAAGAGAAGGAGAAGAACTATAAATGGACGGCTGAGATTAAGGACAAAGGTGAGGATGCTCCTCCGATCACGAGGACATACACATTCAGAGCGTCGAGCGGCGATGGAGGTGAATGCAGCGAGTCGGAGAAGAAAGAGAAGAAGGAGAAGGAGGAGAAGAAGAAGAAGAAGGGAGTGGCTGCTGCCCCCATTAGACTGGTTGAGATTGAAGAGCCTCCCAATCATGGTGCTTTCCTTCTAAGGCAGGTCTGTGTGTATCTTCAATTTAATCCATAAAGTTTCTGTTTTGAGTTCTGGGTTTTTCTTTTTCATTCTCAAACTATCAATTTCACCAAGTTCATGGTTTGAGTTCTAGTCGTCTAACTAGTGTGCAAATCAAAAATGGGACAAAAAGGTCATTTAAATCATTTGAACCATATTTACCCAACACTCATTTTTCTTACTATTTTGAATAAACTACCCATCCACAACAAATTTGATTAGTGTTTTGTTGTATGGTTAAATACTATTTGAATTTTGAAATGACCTTTTTAACTTTCAAATTAGCCTTCAACGGTTACTGATGTATATAATAGTATCCAATTGATTGTTTTGTTGTATGGTAAAATTGTTCAAAATTTCAAAATGAAGTTTCTGACCATCAAATCAGGTTTAAACGGTTACTGATTTGTACAATCTTCTCCTATTAAACCACATGAATGAATTAAATAGATGAAATTGATAGTTTAAGGATGAAATAGAAATATTTTGAAAGTTTAGGGGATTAAAATAAAATTAACCCTTCTCGTTTGTCACTAATCACTGTTGATTTATAATTAAGCTGTTATTTTCTGCTGAAAAAAAACGTGGTTGAAATTGTTTTTGTATGAATTCCGTGGGTGGTGTGGAGGATAGGCTTTTGTGAAGAGGCCAGAGGCTGTGGAGAGGAGCAAGGGGAAGAGGAAGGAGTTGTCCCCGCAAGATGCAGCCATGAAGATACAGATGAGCTTCAAGGCTTACCTGATACGGCGGTCTCAGTCTCTGCGTGCCCTCCGAGAGCTGGCAGTTGCCAAGGCCAAGTTGAAGGAGATCAGGGCTCTGTTCAATAACTTCAGTTACCGGCGTCGTATTTCTCGTGATGCCGAGGAGTGCCAGAGGTTCTCTGAGAAGATCATTGTCCTGCTTCTCACTGTTGATGGCATTGAGGTAATGTAATCTCTCTGTTGTTTTTCTACGTTCTTATTGTGTTGTTTTCAACATAGAATTACCAAAACCTTTTGCTATTGCGCTTTGTTATGAGTTTTATTTGATTAGAATCTGGCCATCATAAAGTTCAGCGACTTAAATTGTTTAAAGACTCTGTAATTTCAATTGATTAATGAGTACTTTTTTGGTTTATTTGTACACTGCACACAGCCTTGACCGACAGAACTTGTTGGGAAAATTATTTCTGAGAACTGTTATTAGGAAATTTCTGAAAACATCCCATTTTTTTAGAAATTACTTGTAACTTGTTTTATGAATTTTCGAAAACTTCACAAAAATGAAAATGATGGGTGGTTTTGGATTTTTCATTTTTCCCCTTCTTTCAAAAAATGTAAAAACAAGAAGGTAAAATGAAATCATCCAAGATGAAAACAAATAACAAACATATCCAAAGTATGTGGCTTTGATTTGTCTGACATATGCCTTGTCTTGCATGATGATTTGGTCATTGGATGATTGCCTACTATAAACACTTGATTGGGTTATTACGATGGTGTGGTTCCTGCTTACTGTTATTTTATGCGAGATGCAGGGCAGGAAGATGCTGATGCTTTGATGAAAACAAATTCAACTACAAAAGAAATAGCTTAATGTTTGTATTACTTCTATAATATGTATATCTTCTTAGTCATCAGATGCTGGCTAACGGCATTGATGATTTCTCTATACTGGCTGAAGTTTGATATTAGGGTTCTAGTTTATTTTAGTAGAGTATAAAATCAGGAATAGGTGTGAATTAAGTGGTGTTCAACGAAGCCCCAGATGAGTGATGATGTAAGTAATTTATGTTGACAATGAAGAGTGTCTGTGTGGCTAAGGCGTTTATTGGAATTCGAAGGTCTTATGTATGGTGAATCATGCTTTCTCTTCTGATGAAGTCTCTCTTTTTTGGTGCTCCTAGCATGGGAGTAGTATAGTGTTCTTTATGATTCTTGATCGACTCATTAAATTTTTTTTTAAACTGGTTTTCAAGTTTACATTTCTTATTCCGATCACTAGGCAACAAAACTGATCCTCTAATTTGCTGATTTTGCACTTTATTAGGGTGCTGATCTTATGGTGCGGGCTGCAAAAAGGTCGATGGTTGATGAGCTGGAAGCAATGCTCGACGTGGTAGACCCTCAGCCTCCTGGCAGATCTCTTTCCATGCGAAGGAGGACATTTGATATGCCCGATGGTCTCATCCAGAAGGAACTTGCAGCCGGTGTCGCTGAGGTCGTTCAAATGCTTGATCAAGAAAATGGTACCTTTGACCCATCCTTGTAAGTCCGTAGAGATATGGCAAAATCACCTCATTTTGAGGTCTCGATGTTCCCTCAACTAGGTGTAGGAAGGTGCACTTCTACTTATCTTTACCCTCTCATTCAGCCCTAATTGAGAAATTTCTGAGACTCGTTATCTAGTTGGTCGCGAAGAGTTTTATTGTATTGCTTTAACAGTTGAACTTACTAACCTATTTAGGGTTGTTTGTGGTGCTTAATTTTGTGTGTGAGGTTTAAAATGCCTTGGTAGTTCGTGTGTTATTATTAGTGACTACTTGGTATCCTCATCTTTATTTGCTTACACATGAGAGCGCAACTGGAAGTTGATATTGTTCCCTCGAATTTCTGTACCTCGTATGCTACGTCGTACAAAGAACCAATTACAGGTCCACAGACCTCTCAAAAGGTTGTGGAGTGTTTTGAGTTGAGAGGTCTGTAGGTTGTGGATGGCCGTATGAGGTTTGTGGTTGTTGTCTGTCAAATTAGTTTTTTTTGTTTTGTTTTGTTTTGTTTTGGTTGACGGACTCTTTAATGGATGGATGTATGCAAAAGGTTGGGACAGGAGGGGCCAACAAAATAATTTGGACAGCTAGGGTTTAAAGAAGAAAATATAATATAATTTGCATTTATATTGAATGATGAAAATGATCTTCAGCCTTGCATTATTAATCATTTGAATAAAGCCCCTCTTTCTTTTTCTGCTTCTCTTTCCATTTTTCTTCCAAATGTGTTTGATCTTGTTCATTTGGTTAGCAGGGGAGCTAAGAGCAGTGTTAAGTTGGCTAATTTTATTTATAATATAAAATAAATAATTTCAAATACTTATTGTTTTGGACTAATCAATATGATTTGAAATTCTTTTAGCACTTTGGGATTTGTAGAATAAGAAATTTTCTTTTTTGCCAATTTCTTAAAAAAAAAATTTGCTTTTTTAAAAAAAATATAAAAAATAAAAATAAACACGAGATACAAGATTTTACTTTTTGGGTTGAGCTACAATAGTTAGATTATTACAAATTGGTATTCCAATGGCATTGTCATTGAAATTGTCAAATTTTGACATTGTTATTCTTAGTGTCAAATATGACACAAGTTTTGACAAATTATTAAATTTTAACATTGTTATTAATAGCTAAATGTATTTTTTACAAAGATCAAGTACTAGTTGTAAAGATAAAATGATGGTTGTGTAAAAAATATACAAACATTGGAGTAAAATTGTCAAATTTTAATATATTTGCACTATAGCATAACTAAAATTTGACAATGGAATGCCAAATTTAAATGGTGTGTTACAATCATTTCCAAAGCAAATTTGACATTGCCAAATTATAGCAATGTGAAATTTTGTTCCAAAATATCATTTAAATGAATAGTCCATAATGAGTGACAGTATTATGTATAAAAATTATGTGTAATATTTTTTTTTTTTGTATAACATTACTCACTCATAAATAGTATTTCAATTTAAGATTTTGTGAAAATAAAAAATAAAAAAATAGCATTTGTACTATTAGAGTAAAATTGTTAAATTATATATATATTTTTGTATCATCATAGCATGTTAACGTTTGGCTCAACATTATTATACTAAAGAATCCCAATGGTTGAGATGGAATAATAGATTCAGTGGTATGGCCGTTCAGCCCTTCCTAAAGAAACCCAAGGGTTGAGTTGGACTTTAGTGTGAAAATGGTTGGACTGGGCTGGGTAAATGGCCCAATGTTCAGATTTCACAGAAGGTCTTTTGTTAAGGTCTGTATTTGGAAAAAACAAAATTTGAGTGTAACAGTGGCGTGTTTGGTTGGCGGATTTGAGGATGGATTTAGAAAGAAAAATAGAGAAGGTAAGTCAAATGTGAATAAAACATGCCTATATTTCATCTAGTTTCACACGCCTTTTTCCTTTTCCTTTTCAAATCCTTCCCCAAATCTCCCAACCAAACACATAAGGTATCGCTATTACTTTCAAATTCTTTCTTGCCATTTACCCTACCTGTATATGTGATAAGTTAATATTCATTGGCTATATGTAGGGTTTTTTTTGTTTTAGTCGGAGAAACCATATCATCGGTATCACCGTAACATTAAATTTTATACATTCATTTGATTAGGTCCTTTGCGATAATAGGGAATATTTGTTTGAGGGGATAGGTTTAGGGGAATAAGCAGTACATAGGTTTCACATTTTTTTTTCTTAGTATTATGGAATTTTTTGATGAGATTAGTGTTTAGGAATTAACTTTTTAATAATATTTTAATTTTTTATGAAAAGAAATGTATAAAAAAGTGAAGAGAATAATATGATAACTTATAGACACTTTTTTGTTTAAAAACCAGAGTCTCCAAACAAGCTCATATAATATTTGAAGGATTATTTTTTACTATTGGGTGGTGGAGAAAATATAATCTAGGAGGGGGACTAATTGTCCCGGAAAATATGAAGGTACAAATCATGTTTGTCTAGAGGGATTTGTCCCTTAACTCTGACTGATTGTTTGGTTGTTTTGAAATATTATTTTACATTATCTATTACTTAATACTTGTCAAATTGTTTTTAACAATTTTAACAAAAAATATGAGTCTTACATCTTTAACCAAAAAATATTAAAAGTTGAGATATTATGTAGATTTGCCCTAAGATCACCATATGATTTTTCCTTAATCCCACATTTGTTTGGCTAGACTTGCACTCCAGTCTTCTGGACTGCTAATACTTATTGGCTATGTTTGTTTATTCTCTTAGATGAGGGGATTGGATTAACAATTCATGAAGCTCGTCAAAATCATATTTGGTTGTGTTAAAATCTTATGGGATTGTTAGTCTAATTAAACTACCAATCTCTCATAAAGGGTGGGACTAACATTTCCATTGAAAAGCTAAGATTTTTAATCAAAGGTGGGATTAACATTCCCATTGAAGAGCTAAGATTTTTAATCAAATCCCTTTGGATGAAAGGTGAAAGACCATTTTGCATTCTTTTCACAAAAAAATAACAATGTAACCTTTATATAAAAATAATTTTTAGGTAATTTTATAAATTTAATTCCAACAACTAATACCACTACAATAGTATACAAAAAAAACATTTTATCTTACATCTCTAACTCAATATCACCAAACTAAGGCCATCTCCAACCTAGCATTAAATGTTTCATCAAATTTAAATTTGATGAAAAAACTCACATTTTGCTTCATCAAATTTAAATTTGAAAAAAAAACTCACATTTTGCTACTCCAATTACCCATCACCAAATGTTTTATCAAATTTAGGATTTTTTAAAATTTTCATCAAATTGAGGATAGATATATTTTTTATCAAATCACTGTTTATAACTGTTGGAGCTGTAAGTCATTTTCACCACCGAACGACCGGGCGAATGTCCGGCTGGTTGTCCCCCAGATGACCACCTCCTTACAAAAATTAGTGAAAAAAATAAACTGGCCGGTCAATCGGTTGAACATCCACATGGTCATCAGTCCGATCGACTAATACTTTGATGAAAGTTCAAAATCTTCCATTAAAACACGTGATATCAGATAAAACTTTTACTTAAATATATATATTTTTTTAAAAATACAACACTAAAAATGTTCCAAGTAATTTCATCACTCATCTCACCGTACACACACAAGCTACCCTGCCAAACAAACATGGCAACATGGGGTTGATGTTTCTTCTGTTATTTTATTTCCATTTCTAAACCAACAAAATAAAATAGGAAAGTGATTAAAAAATATACGAACACTGAAATTAGAAACCAAAGTCGTAATATTCATCCTCCAAAGCCACGAAACCAAATTCAAGTCAGATTCATTTTGCCTATCATTAAGTACTACTAATGTTGAATATATATATATTGATAATGTAGTTTAGTCAACTGAGGATGGATCGGATTGATCCACGTGCTCCACTGTCCTGCTAGCCTTCATTTCCTTGGAGCATCCCTGCAAAAAGGCCCAATGGGAAGGTACCAAAACTGAAGGGGTTCTAGGCCCCCGGCGACAACTGATAATGCAATTTGGTCAATTGAGGATGGGTCAGACTGATCCACGTGCTCCATTGTCCTACTGGCCTTCATCTCCTTGGAGCACCCTTGCAAAAAGGCCTAATGGGAAGGTACCAAAACTGGAGGGGTTCCTTTCCGTGGGCTCTCCGACAATTAAGTTAGACAGGAGGTGGTCAGAAGAAGGGTGAATAGAGAAAGTTGAGAGTCGAGAAAGGGAAAAAGCAAAATAGTATTACTTGTCTTTAAAAACGTTCTTTAGAGGCTTCTTTATATCGCTTATTAATCATTTCCTTATCCATTCACACTATCTCATTGGCCAAAAGCTTGTCATTTACTTGCTGTCAGTCATAGTGGTTTTCCTACATCCCAGAACACAAAGTTCTTGTTGCATTTAATGCTTGGCGCATGGGTTCAATAACTCTCCAAAATCTTTGTCTGTCACGTAACTGACTCTCTATTGGGCTTGGTGTTGAGCCTGTTTTGCTGGACTTCAGCCGAGTGACTGTTTGGATAACTTAAGACAATCCCTTATGAGCCATGCCCATTAATTTTTAACATGTTAAGTTTTAAGAGAAATTACAAATCAATGAAATAGCTTAATGTTTGTGTTACTTCTCTAATATGTATATCTTCTTAGTCATCAGATGCTGGCTAACGGCATTGATGATTTCTCTAGACTGGCTGAAGTTTGATATTAGGGTTCTAGTTTATTTTAGTAGAGTATAAAATCAGGAATAGGTGTGAATTAAGTGCTGTTCAATGAAGCCCCAGATGAGTGATGATGTAAATAATTTATGTTGACAGTGAAGACTGTCTGTGTGGCTAAGGCGTTTATTGGAATTCAAAGGTCTTATGTATGGTGAATCATGCTTTCTCTTCTGATGAAGTCTCTTTTTTGGTGCTCCTAGCATGAGAGTAGTATAGTGTAATTCTTTATGATTCTTGATCTACTTATTAATTTTTTTTTTACGTGTTTTCAAGTTTACATATCTTATTCCGATCACTAGGCAACAAAACTGATCCTCTAATTTGCTGATTTTGCACTTTATTAGGGTGTTGATCTTATGGTGCGGGCTGCAAAAAGGTCGATGGTTGATGAGCTGGAAGCAATGCTCGACGTGGTAGACTCTCAGCCTGTTAGGGAAAATATATGATTTCCCACAAGTAAATCAATTAATGGGAATAAAAATTAATACGGAAAAATTAAATCAAAAGCAACACAAGAATTTTTACGTGGTTCCCTCAATGTAAGGTACGTCCACGGGATTGAAATTCGATTTCACTATCAACCAAATAAGTTTCCTAACTATTACAAACGAGACATGAATGGTCTCACAAACCACCCTTAGGTGAATTCCAAATAATCACAAATAAATAAGAAGAAAGACCTCACCAAATAGATGAACCAAAATCTTCGAAACAAAGTTGTAGAAGACCCAAAATAATAACCCAAATCAGTCAAGAGCCTTGGACCAATCTTAGCCACCAAAATTTGTGAATACACACACAGCACTTCAACAAATTGAATTACCGATGCAATATCTCCGAGGATCACCAAAATCAAATATATGCTGCTTGTTCTTCACCAAGCCAAACGACTGCCATTTTTATATTTTAAATTAACCAACTTACGAAATAGAAAAGCTTTATTTGTGGCTGATTTCCGATCATAAAGGCCTTCTAATATTTTCCATAAATCATGTGCTGAAGTTTCAGTAGCAACATGATGAAACACACTATCATCAATCCATTGACGGATAACACCAACGGGCTTTCGATTAAGCCTATTCCATTCATCATCTTTCATACCCTCGAGTTTGCCACTATCACCCTCAATGAGTCTATACAAATCTTTATAAAATAATAGTTCCTCCATTTTAGTTTTCCAAGTTACCCAATTATTTCCATTGAAGCTAGACATGCGACCCACATTCCCCTCTATTGATTTACACAAATAAATAAACCCAAATAAACCGTAAGCTCTGATACCAGTTGGTCAGAGTAAAAGCCCACCCATGCAACCCAGCAGAGAAATCAACTGTTCCTTTCTCAGGGTACACTTGAACATCACCAAGGAGGGGATCCTCATATGTGGCCATGATGACATTTGCATTCTCAATCACTCTTTGGAATGTTTGGTAAGCCTCCTCCCCATCAACTTGAAGCTCAAGGAAGCACCTATCCATCTTGTTAACAGTCAAGACTGGTCGGATCCTTTCACCCAAAGCCTGTCGGAGGACAGTTTCTGTTTGGACACAGACACCCTCAACTCAATCAACCACCACAAGTGCACCATCAGTAATGCGAAGAGCAGCTGTGACCTCAGATGAGAAATCAACGTGCCCAGGGGAATCAATGAGATTAATGAGGTACTCATTCCCTGCCCGTTCTCCCTTGTAGCTATTGAGTGACGCGGCAGTCATCTCATAGTAGAGAGAGATACCAGTAGACTTGATGGTGCACTTGTGGAATAATAGATTCAGTGGTATGGCCGTTCAACCCTTCCTAAAGAAACCCAAGGGTTGAGTTGGACTTTAGTGTAAAAATGGTTGGACTGGGCTAGGTAAATGGCCCAATGTTCAGATTTCACAGAAGGTCTTTTGTTAAGGTCTGTATTTGGGAAAAAACAAAATTTGAGTGAAACGGTGCACCTAATCAGTTATGTTGTATTTGGTTGGCAGATTTGAGGAGAGATTTAGAAAGAAAAATAAAAAAATTAGATAAAATGTGAATAAAGCACATATATTTCACCTAATTTCACACACATTTTTTCTTTTCTTTTTAAATCATTTCCCAAATCCCTCAACCAAACACATAGGGTATATGTGATAAGGTAATATTCATTGGCTATACGTAAGTTTTTTTTGTTAGTCGGAGATACCATATCATGGTATCACCGTAACATTAAATTTTATACATTTATTGGATTAGGTCCTTTGCAATAATAAGGAATATTTGTTTGAAGGGATAGGATTAGGGGAATAAGCAGTACATAGTTTCACATTTTTTTTCTTAGTATTATGGAATTTTTTGATGAGATTAGTGTTTGGGAATTAACTTTTTAATAATATTTTAATTTTTTATGAAAGACATGTATTAAAAAATAAAGAAAATAATATGTTAACTTACAATCACATTTTATTTAAAAACCAAAGTCTCTAAACAAGCTCATATAATATTTGAAGGATTATTTTTTACTGTTGGGTGGTGGAGAAAATATAATCTAGGAGGGGGACTAATTGTCAAAGAAAATAAGAAGGTACGAATCATGTTTGTCTAGAGGGATTTGTCCCTTAACTCTGACTTGATTATTTGATTATTTTGAAATATTGTTCTACATTATTGTTGGCTACATATTTTGTAAAAGCCAGTTACAATTCGACACGTGGCAGAATAAGGATATTATGGGAAGAGGATTCAAGTCTTCGATCCTGATCGTACCCGTGGCGATGAATATTGGTTCTCACATGATCTGAGTAGCACTAGATCAGTAAAGAGATGCAAGGTGACATGGCTCCAACGGTTACTCATATTCGAATTCAAATACAGGAGGGAAGTTCAACTGCAAGTGATGGCGTAGTGGAACTACTTCTAAGGCAGCATGATCAGCGATCATGGAGGAGCAGTTCGACGGTTTGAAGTGCAGTTCGAAGGTCATCCTTGACGAGTATAAATAGCAGGGAAGCCCCTAGAAAAAAGCCCAGACTCAGATCATACAAACCAGTCTTTACTTCATATTTTCCTTTCCAGTTTTACATTTTCTGTACTTTAAATTCCTGTTCTTTAAATACCTGTTCTTTAAATACCTGCACTTTAAATACCCGCACTGCACTTCAATTCATAGGAGTAGTTTCAAGTAGATTCGAGTAGACTGTTGCTGTAAACCTCTTCGAGGCTGAGTTTGGACTATTGTAAGTGTTCATTTTAATGAAATACTTCGATTGTTCTTCATATTAACTGTTATTTCTCTTAATTTCTCATAAGTCAAGCCACCAGTAAAAGTCCTCTTCATTGAGACTGAAAGAACTAAAACACAATCGTCTGATAATTGGTTGGCAATTATAATTTCTATAAGGACTAATTGATCCTTGCTGGCACGCTCGCATTTACAAAAATACCCTTCGAAAAGCCAAAAAGCCAACAATTATTTATTATTTAACACTTGTCAAATTATTTTTAAAAATTTTAACAAAAAATAATGAGTCTTACATCTTTAACCAAAAAATATTAAAAGTTGAGATATTATGTAGATTTGCCCTTAGACCACCATAAGATTTTTCCTTAATCCCACATTTGTTTGGCTAGACTTGCACTCCAGTCTTCTGGATAGCCAATACTTATGAGTTTGGATCCCCTCCTTACAAATCTTCCTTGCAACGGCTGAGATCAGCTGTTGCAACATCCAACAACTGAGATCAGCTGCTAAAGAAATTGAAATCAGCCGTTGGATGTTGCAACAGCTGATCTCAACCGTTGAAAGGAGGAGTTGCAAGGAGGAGATCCCAACTCAATACTTATAGGCTATATTTGTTCATTCTCTTAGATGAGGGATTGGATTAACATTCGGGAAGCTCTTCAAAATTATATTTGGTTGTGTTAAAATTTTATGGGATTGTTAGTTTAATTAAACTACCAATCTCTCATAAAGGATGGGATTAACATTTCCATTGAAAAGTTAAAATTTTTAATTAAAGGTGGGATTAACATTCCCATTGAAGAGCTAAGATTTTTAATCAAATCCCTTTGGATGAAAGGTGAAAGACCATTTTGCATTCTTTTCACAAAAAATAACAAAGTAACCTTTATATAAAAATAATTTTTAGGTAATTTTATAAATTTAATTCCAACAACTAATACCACTACAATAGTATACAAACAAAACATTTTATCTTACATCTCTAACTTAATATCATCACGCTAAGTCCATCTTCAACCTAGCATTATGTGGGTGCTGATTTCTGACCACACTGCCAAACAGGAACTTAGCGGGAGAGCACAGGCAGAACAGATTACGTCCGAACAACCCATCACAGAAATATAAGACTCTGGCGGTGATTCATCCACGCGGGGGCACTCCGACGATCAAGTCAGTACTTAGTTATCTCTCAAAGATAGCAAATAGTGCTTAACTCACTAGCCATAATACAAAAAACGTACTTTAGATCCACGAGGGTGCCTTACTTTATAGCCAGCACCAACCTGATCCCTGTAGAAGCCTAGCTTCAATGGACTCTGGCTCAATGCTCATCTTGGACTCCCAGCCAGATAGAGATAAACTCCCTAAGAGCTTTATCTTTATCCAAACTAAGGTCTTCCCCCATTCTAGGACTCTTGTCCCTTATCCACTCACCCCGGATTTCGATATCTCCGCAAATAACCTCGGCCTAGCCGAAATCACCTCAGTGCAAGACCAACACGTGGCACCTCGGCTGACACATCAGTGTCACCTTAGCCACGTGTTGCTATTCTCAAAACATGCCCCCACAACTGCCCCCTAGGTTCTATTTCCTTGGCATCTTGAGGTAATGGAACCTATATTGTTTTGCCCACATAACTCGTCGGCTAACACTTACTCCACCATTCATGGCCGATATCATCACACTTAGCTTCTTATGACCAAGATTCTGTAGTCTACTTTATCAATGACCGAGAACCAAGAACCAAGTTCCTCAAGTTCCTTAACCGAGATCGCTTTTATAGCCGAGGTTTTGCTTCATTAAATCAAGAACTCCAAGAGTTTCACCTACGCATGAGTTGTCACGCACGGTTTTCTCAACCGTATCTGCCACACCTCTTTCTCCCATTGATTTGTACCTGACACGCGCTATCAGGTTGCGTCGCTTCTGCGCACATCGCCTGACAGGCACGTCGTCCAAGGCACATTCATTGTGGTTTTGCCGCCTTTTCGTGTTTTAACAAAAATACTTTCCCTCTTTCCGTCTTTTCACTTCACATTCTTCCACTTTCTCAAAGTTTTCTCTCTCTAAACTTTTCTCCCTCAAACCTCCATTTTTGTACCTTCGAAGCTCTCTGCAATCACTCCATTTACCTCCTCCGGCAAAGCATTTGCCGTCCTGCTTCACTCATCGTCACCGTCTGACTCCGGCGAAACTCAAACCGGTGTCCTCGATCTCGGCCCCAACTGGTGAGTTCTTTATTTCTTTCGATTCTAGTTTCAGCCTTTCATTACTCTGTATATATTCCTTGTATGCCTATCCCATTGCTGTTGAATTTGTTTTTATGGTTGTACTCTATTTCTTCTTTGATCATGAATCAATTTCCCATTTCTTTGGATTTTGTGGTACCTTGAGCTTCGTTACTGCATTTACTTGTGATTCGTACCATTCAATCTATCTCCGAGGTCTACATATGTACATACGAACTGTTCACATGCATGATGTTTTAGCAATTTATCACTGTTCTTTGGCTTTTGCACATCTGCATACGCTTGTACAGTGTTCTTGAATTTCTGTTTGTTTTCTTGAGTCTGAATCATTGCTCTTTTCTGTTTTTCTTGCTTATTTCCAGATCTTTCCCTTGATTTCTTGTTTCCATATAGATCTAGGCCTTGGGTTTTTATAGAAATCACTATCTCTAGGAAAATTGAAACAAATTTGCCTAGATCTTGAAAAACCCTTGACCTAGTTCCTGTTTAGGGTTTAGCCGAGGTCCTTCAAACCCACACCAACCACTCTCTTCTGAAATCTTGCACCTTCTTCCTTTAGTCGACATCATGGGTATGTTCAGGTGGAGGGTAGATACCCTAGAAAAAATAGAGTATTTTTGTCGAGAGTTCTCCATCCTAGCCGATGTTCACCTTAGGCTGGCTGGGGAGGAGGACTCCATCATGCCTGATAGGGATTCCATGCCCTTCCCAGTAGTTATTTTCATAGAGTGTGGACTTAGATTCCCTCTAGACACTCTTTTTTGAGAAATCCTTCATTATTACAAGCTCAACCCGATACAATTGGCCATTAACTCCTATAGGGTCATCAATGGTATAATTGCTCTAGCTAGCCGAGAAAACGCTAGTATAACACTAGCCGACATCCAATATTGTTATACCATACGTGGCCTGAAATCTGAGAAAGGCTACATCTATTACCTCAAGTCGAGATCCACAGCCTACAAACTCATAGCCGACCTCCCAAACTCCAACAAAGGTGCTGGAGATGATTACTTCATCGTCTCAGGCAACTGGGAATTTGTACCTGACGATGACCTTCATCTCTATCCTCTGCGCCGATTGGTGTTTAAAGAGGATAAGGGTAAGAACCAAGTGTCAACTTTTCTACTTAAGACTTATCACTTTATTTTATATGTTTTAATGTATGAATTTTGTTCTTGTAGCTTTTCCTTAACCCTCAAAAGATTTTTGCCAGACCTTCTTTCCCAGTAAGGACTTGAGAGAGTTGTTGGGCTTGCCGGTTGATCAGTGCAAAGCCCCTCTGCTGCTCAATTACATTCCAACTTACAAATCCACATTGCCCGACGTTCCCAAGAGGAGTAGGACTTCTCTCTCTACTACAACTCTAATAGTTACTTCCTTACCAAGGCCAGACCAGGCCTCGTCTTCTGATCCAGCCGAGGTTGCATCAACGTCTGCTCCCCAACTGATTCCTCCAGCCTAGAGCCAACGTCGACGCCAAGCTCCATTCTTAGCTCCTATAGGCATAACTCGTAGCCGAAAATGCCAAAGTACTGAGGTGTCGGCTTACGATCTAACAAACCCACCTACTGCACTTCTAGTAATTTGCTTTGGTACCAAAGTTACCGTTGCCGCTACTGCAGAAGAAATGGGTCGTAGCAAGGTTGTCGTTGAAGACCTTTTGGCCGACCTACCTAAGGTCAAAACAGTTCAATCCTCCTCATCACAATCCTAACCCAAGGTTAGGCCAAAGAGAGTAAAGAAAGCCAAAGCCAAGGCAATAGTGACTCAAATCGACTCTGAGGACACTGTACCAATCTCCAAGTTGGCCGAGCCTGAAAAGAGTACTCCTTTGGCTGACAAAAGACCAGCCGAGGCAGAGGCGTCTAACCAACCACAATCCAAAAGGCTGAGGTCCAGCGGCTTCTCTGATCCTTCCGGTTTTCGCGCCGACGCTCCATGGAATCCATCTGTCACAGTCGGAGACCAACCTTTTCTAGCGGGAGACAGTGCTCTAGACATTTTGGAGGTCGGCGCCGCCATTTCCATCACCGTTCTACTCCCAGCCGACATCAACCGGATGACTGAGCTTTCGGAGTATGAAAATTATGCAATGATGATGCAACATTGTGTCTTGGTAAGTCTCAATACTTGTAACTATTTATCTAACTTTAACTCTGGTTTCCATACTTAACTAATTTCCTTCGCACTCTTGCAGGTTATCCAGCAGGGTCACTCCCTTACAGTCAAGACCGACGAATTCAAAAAAGAACTTACCTAAAAGACAAAGGAGGCTGCCAAACTCCTTTCCTTACTCACCAAGGCCAAGGCTCGCATCTAAGGTCTCCTGGATCAGGCTAAGGCTACTGAGCTGGCCTTAAAGAATGCTGAGGATAGAGCCGAGGCCACGAAAAATGTTACTGAGGTCGCCAAGGCCGAGGCAAAAGAAGCCATGGAGAAAGAGGCCCAGGCCTAAACCAGCTCCAAATGGCACTGTCTACAAAGGCAGTCGAAATCAAAGAGGCGGACAAGAAGGCCTATGTTGAGGGGGCAGCCGACGTCCACGAGGAGTATAAAAAACAAGTTAGACAGGCATGTAACAAGGGTTACACCCTTAGTTAGATGGCTGCTCTGAATGAACTGGTGGTCTCCAAGGACTCACTCCTCCGAGATGAGAGCCGACTTGTCGTGCCATTCCCTCTTGCTCCAATCCAATCCGATGATGAGGTTGAGAATGATGAAGAAGCTGAAGCCGACAAGTCTGGGAAGAGTGAAGCTACTGGAGCCAAGTCCCCAACTCAGAATGAGCAAGCCGTTGACTTGACTCAGGATGATGATGACGAGGTTGCCAAGAATGCGCTTGAAGCCGAGGTCGAAAACGCCGAGAAGAGCCTTGACAAGACTCTCCAAGAGATCGAGGCTGAGATCGAGGCTGAAAAGGCTATCGAGAAGCTCTTCCAACTATCTGCTGAGGCCGAAACACATTCAATCGCCGATGTAGAGCAGTCCGTTTAAGATCTTCTCTCTGAACTTTGGAATTTTTGTAACAGTCTTCTTCTTTTAGTTGGGCCGAAGTGCCACTTCCGTATTTTAAACAAGTAATCCTTTTGTAGGCCGAAGTGCATTTTTGCCCATGGACAAGTTTATCTTTTAAATGCAAGTCTGATTTCTTCTTTCAAGTGTTGTATGTTTGTATGTTTACTACTTTCTTTCATGCCTTTCATGCTTCTATACTTAGAATATTTTTGCACTTCATCGAAGTATACCTTAACTGTATAATAACTTCGGGATGTAAGATCTCGGATATAACCTTGAATGTTTTTCTCGGCCAACCATTTGTATACCTCGAGTAACACTTTAAAAATGCAAAAATATTTTTACTAGTGTTATCCAGTATTGCTTTTGTACTTTCACATGCTATCTTTTTTCAAGACTTCACCCTTTCCAAGCTTGGCAACCTAGTTGGCCATCCCGGTCAATATGTATCTCAGATATTTCTATTGATATTACCTCGGCTAATCTTCAGCCTATAAATTTTCCTGAAATTTCAACAAGTGTTAAGCCAATTCTGGCTTGTAAATTTTTCTATAAAATTTCAACAAGTCCCAAATACTTTAAACTTTTACTCATCATTCTCCAGCTCTCTGCCCCCTAATGTGAATCTAAGTTTCACTTATGTTCACATTAAGCACGTATAATCTTTTGTCGAAGTCATATTCAAACAACGACTAGCTGAGGTTTTCAACCCTGGTTTCTCTGTTAATCTAACTAAAATGCACTTAGTTCCATTCTAAGTTTAATGGAAAGTCTAGTTTCAATTCAACTTAGTTCAACTCTATTATATGCAAGTATAATTCAACCCTGCCATATAATAAGTCTAAGTTATTCGTCATGTTTCAATCAGAAACATCGCCATATTAGTTTAACTCTATTATATACAAGTATTATTCAACTCTGATATATAATAAGTTTAAGTTATTCGTCATGTTTCAATAAAAAAATATCACCAACTTAGTTCAACTCTATTATATGCAAGTATAATTCAACTCTGCCATATAATAAGTCTAAGTTATTCGTCATGTTTTAATCAGAAACATCGCTAACTTAGTTTAACTCTATTATATGCAAGTATAATTCAACTTTGTCATATAATAAGTCTAAGTTATTCGTCATTTTTTAATTAGAAACATCGCCAAAGGACTGGTCAGTCCTATTACACAAATTTCAAAATCAAGCTAAAATTTTATTATTACTTCGGCTAACAACATAAATTTCGAAAAAACAAAAATCTAATGATAGAAAAACTTTAAGTTGCAAGTGTTCCAGGATCTTGGTAACTCTTTGCTATCACTGTCTTCAAGCCGATATACCCCATTGCCGACTACCTTCTTGAGGACGAGGTCCCCAACTTGAAACTCTCTTGGGTTGACCTTCTTATTGTAAGCCCTAGCAAGCTGTTGCTAGTATGCCCCCAGCTGAATGCTGCTCTCTCCCTTCTTTCTTCCAGTAAGTCCAGATTTAAGGCCAGGAATGCCTTGTTAGTCCCATTCTCTAATCATTGGGTTCTGATCCCTGGGATGCCGACTTCTAGTGGGATGACTGCTTCTGTGCCATAAGCCATGGCAAATGGGGATTCCCGAGTTGATCTTCTCGGCGTGGTCCGATATGCCTAAAGTACATTGGGCAACTCTTCCACCCATTTTCCCTTTACTGCTGCCAGCCTCTTTTTGATCCTATCTAATATAGTCTTATTAGATGCTTCTGTCTGACCATTACTCTGAAGGAAACTTGGAGTAGAGTAATAGTTCTTGATTTTGTACTTTGCACAGAAGCTTTTGATTAGCTTACTGTCAAATTGTGCACCATTGTCTGCAATTGTTACCCTTGGGATCCCAAACCTGGTGATGATGTTCTTCCATATGAAGTTCTTTATATCAGTATCCCGAATCTTTGCAAGGGGTTCAGCTTCTACCTACTTTGTGAAATAGTCAGTTGTTACCAGCAGGTACTTCCTTTGTCCAGTTGCTTGGGGTAGTTGTCCAACAAGATCCATGCCCCACTGGGCAAATGGCCAAAGGCTGGACACTGGGTTCAAATCTGCTGCTGGTTGATACATCAAAGGCGTAAACCTTTGACACTTCTCGCACTTTCTAACATAGGCTTCAACATCCTTCTGCATATAGGGCCACCAATGCCCCTAAGTAATGGCCCTATGAGTAAGTGATCTGCCCCCAGCATGACTTCTACATACTCCTTCATGTATTTCATACAAGAAGTCTTCAACTTGGGAGGAATGCACACATCTCAAAAGGGGACCAGCAAAAGATCTTCTATAGAATGTCCTTTTGCTGTCAGGCTAAACCTAGCCGACTTCAGTCTGGTCTTATGTGCTTCTTTGCGATCATCTGGCAGCTTCCCATCTCTAAGGAACATTACTATTGCATTCATCCAGTTTGGGCCCATCTCCACACACATTACTTCGTACTTTGTGATCAGTGGTTCCACACTTGGGCTTGACAAATAATTAACCATTATTGCCCTTGCCTCCCCTAATTTCATTGCACTAGCCAGGTTAGCCAAGGCATCGACATGGCTGTTGTCATCTCAGCTAACTTGCTGTAGTCGGCAGTCCTGAAACAAGGCTAATAGTCTAACAACCTCTTTGACATAGGTTATCATTCTTTCATCTCTGGCTATATTCACTTGTTGTCTGGTTCATAATAAGTTGGGAGTCACAGAAGATTACCACCTCGTTGGCTTCCATTGTTGCTGCCAACTTCAATCCTGCGATCAGTGCTTCAAATTCTGTTTCATTGTTTGAGAGCTTAAACCCAATTGAATAGATTATTCTAACATCCGTCCATCCGGCGATATTAGCACTACTCTTGCCCCTGCTCCTTGACGTTTTGAACTCCCATTTACAAACAAACGGAAGGAGTCGCTGATATAAATATTACAGGGCTTGAGTTTCTCTTCCTTCTTCTGCTTTGTTGTGGAGTTTTTCATTCCTAGCTAGGTCTCTTCTTGTTCCCTTAGACACCCTAAGACGCGGCTTATCGGAGCCCGACGTGGGATGGCTCTAGGTGTGAACTCAGCCACAAAGTCGGCCAAAACCTGGCCCTTAATTATTGTTCTGGGCCTAAATTCTAGGTCATATTGGCCCAGTACTACTGCCCATCTGGTTACCCTGCCTATCAGATCTCCTTGTCATAGCAGGGACTTCAAGGGGTGCTCAGTTAATACTACAATCTTGTGGGCTTGGAAATAATGGTTCAACTTCTTGGAGGCCATCATTAAGGCTAATGTTAATTTTTCCAGAGGTAAATACCTGGTCTCTACACCTGCAAGAGTTTTACTAACATAGTATATTATCCTTTGTTCTCCATTCTCTTCTCTGATTACCACTGTACTCACTACATGCTCCGAAACCGCCAAGTATAAGAATAGTTCCTCTTCAGGTACTAGATTTGAAAGAACTGGAGCTGTGGTCAAGTATCTTTTCAAGTCGGCCGAGGCGACTTCACATTCCTCTGTCCACAAGAAATCTGTGGCCTTTTTCAACAGACTGAAAAATGGTTTACACTTATCTAAACTTCTACTTATAAATCTGTTCAGGGCTGCGGCCCTTCCAGTCAACATCTGCACTTGTTTTGCCGACGTTAGGCTTTTCAAATCCAGGATGGCCTTAATTTGATCTGGGCTTGCCTCAATACACCTTTCTGGTAACCAAGTTTTCCAAAAACTTACCAGATCTAACTCCAAATGCACATTTCGAAGCATTGAGTCAGAGCCGATATGTTCTAAGGATGTCGAAAATTGTCTTTAAGTCGGCCAGATGATCCTCAGGTTCTTTGGTCTTCATGACCATGTCATCAATGTATACTTCTACTATTTTGCCAATCAGATGTCTGAACATCTTGGTCACTAACCTCTAGTGCATTGCTCCTGTATTTTTCAACCCAAAAGACATTACTATGTAGCAATACATCCCTTTTAGGGTAATAAATGCATTCTTCTCTTCATCAGGGGGTACATTGCTATCTGATGGTATGCCCTGTAAGCGTCCAGGAAGCTCATCCTTCCATGCCCTAAAGTGGCATCCACTAATTGATCGATCTTGGGGAGTAGAAAATTATCTTTAGGACAAGCCTTATTCAGGCTGGTGAAGTTCACGCAGACCCTCCACTTTCTATTCTTCTTTTTCACAACCATAGTGTTGGACAACCAGGTATGGTAGTTTATCTCTTGGATGGCTCTGGCCTCTAATAAGTTGTCCACTTCCTCCTCAACTGCCTCCACATGAACCAACATCGGCTTCCTCGTTCGTTAAATGACGGGTTTAGCTGACCTTTCTACGTTTAGTCTGTGGCATATAACCTCGGGGTCAATGCTAGGCATCTCGTATGGCGTCCAGGCAAACACCTCTATGTTTGCTCCCAAGAATGCTTCTAACTCCCTTTCCTCCTTATCGGCCAAGCCTGAGCCGAGGAGGAAAAAGCGTTCTTCATCCCTTTGCTGGACCAGAATTTTCTTCAAGGCTTCCTCGCTTTTGTCGGCCGGCTCTTTACCGACGTAATCCAGGACCTCCATGTCCTCGTCCTCAATCTCTACTGTTCCTATTTCTCGTACGTTGTAGGTGGATTTCATTGCTGTCATGGAGCAATTCTTTGCCTGCACCTGATAGCCTCTGACCTCCTCAATTCCATGCTCTGTTGGGAACCGCAACAGCTGGTGTAGTGTTGAGGGAACAACCCTCATTGCGTGCAACCATGGCCTCCCCAAGATAACATTGTAAGGAGAGGAGGTGTCAATGACTGTGAACTTTGTACTTACTTTCTTGGTGCCTGCCTGCACCTCCAAACTTATTGCTCCCAGGGGCCATGTCGACATTCCATTGAACCCGACCATTGGACTGTTGGACTACTCTAGGTCATCTCAGTGTAGGCCAAGCTCCTTGTAACATTTGACATACATGATGTCACAAGAGCTGCCTTGGTCAACCAAAATGCACCTTACCTGGCATTCTCCAATCTCGAGGGATATCACCAGAGCATCGTTGTGTGGATGCTGCATCATGTCTAGGTCGGTTTCAGTAAAGGACACTATTGGTCCTTGGTACTCGTCTGCCCTAGGCCTATTTTGATGGACTTGGTACACATGCTGTGAGTGCTTTACCTCTGAGTCTCCCCACGTACCTCGTTCTCGTTGACCTTTAAGTGAATCACATTGATCACTCGAGGTTCGTCTGCTTGCAGTTGCGGTATTGGTGTAGGTGGTGCTGCCGATGCCTGGGGCAACCTTGCTTGTTCTTCTCTTGTTCTGGCCTCATCTACTAGGTCCCTTAAGTGACCTTGTCTTACCAGATCTTCTAGATGTGTCTTTAGGGCTCTGTACTTCTAAGTCAGATGCCCATCCTCATTGTGGTAGGCACAGTGCTTCCGAAGGCTTCTTCCCATATATTCGCCAAGAATCTTCTCTAGTGCTCTATAGTAAGGCTGATTCTTAATCCTTTCCAAGACTTTGTAAATCGGGATCCAAAACACTGTGGTGATTGCTTGTGCAGCCCTCAGTCATGTTTCTTGTCTATTAAAACTTGTATTACCTCATCCTCGCTTCGGCGAGCCGTTCCTGTTCTCTTGTTTTGACGCCTTTGTTCTTGGCCTGTCTTCTTCAGCTCTCGCATATTTCTCGATTCTGGCCATGAGTTCCTCCATACTTCTTGGCAGTGTCTTTGCTAGTGACTTTCAAAGCTTGTAGTCGTCGTTCAGGTCGTTCTTAAAAGATACGACTGCTAACTCTTGGTTGCACCCTAGTATTCGGTTAAACACCTCATAATACCTTTTGGCATAAGCCTTGAGGCTTTCATCCTCGCCAATTCTTAGAGCCATCAAGGAGTCTACTCTCAACGGTTGCAGTTTGTTTGTAACAAACCTGACCACAAACATCTTCGCTAGGCCTTCCCAAGTTTTCACAGTTCCTTTCGGCAGCTTGTGAAAGCAATCTGATGCGATTTTCCCAAAAGATGAGGGGAACACCTTGCAGAGCAACAGTTTGTTCCCGGTATACAGTGCCATTGAGTTCAAATATAGGTCGACGTGAAAGTTAGGATCGAACTTACCATTGTATATCTGGAATCTCGGCATGTGGAACCTTTTTGGGGCCTCAAATTTATCCAATTCTACTGAGAACGGTGTTCTTGGCTTGCCCGGAAATTTAACCTCGGCATCTTGTTGCTTCCTCTGGAGATAGTCCCTCAAATCCTCCTTAGTCCGTTTAGGAGCTCGGCTGTCAACGGATTTCAGTCTTTTTGGTACGCTGCTCCCAGTGTCGTTATGAGCCCTTTTGGACCGACCTTCATTCATCGTGTCAAAACAAAGCTCCTTCTCTTAAACATACCGATGTTCCTTGACATAAGTTTCCTTGACACGAGGTGTCTTCTGAGACTCTCCTCTCATCGATTCTCTTCGCTCGACCTTCCGTGAAGGCCGATGCGAATGCTTCTTTGTTCTGTCATGCTGAGGACTGTAGGGATTGCTTTCTGCCCCCCTTTCTAGACACTATTCTTGGCCGTTGGAATCGGTGTGTCCTCTAATGAGAACGGTGGCTGTACGACGTTGTTCTGCATCATGAAGTTGACAACCAATTGTAGGTTTGCCAATTTGTTTGCCATTCCCTTCATCTCGCCGTCTTTCCTCAAGCATCTATCTTTTCATACCTGGAGGTCGCTCTCATTGTAATACTCGCTTCGGCCTGCCTTCTTTGGTGCGTTTCCCTCTGGGCCGATGTCCTTTTCCCCGGGATTCTGCTCCCAGGGTTCTTCATTACAGTTCTCCTCCTCTACATTAGAATCGGTGTGCTTACCACTCCCACTAGGGATGTCGTCCTCGACCTTTTTTTTCTGCCCATTGTTAGCCATTTATTCTCCTTACTTTTCCACAGACGGCGCCAAATTATAGGTGCTGATTTTCGACCACACTGCCAAACAGGTACTCAGCAGGAGAGCACAGACAGAACAGATTACGCCCGAACAACCTGTCACAGAAAAATAAGACTCTAGCAGTGGTTCGTCCACCCGAGGGCATTCCGAAAATCAAGTCAGTGCTCAGTTATCTCTCAAAGATAGCAAATAGTGCTTAACTCACTAGCCAGAATACAAAAAGCATACCTTAGACTCAAGAGGGTGCCTTACTTTATAGCCAGCACCAACCTGATCCCTATAGAAGCCTAACTTCAATGGACTCTGGCTCAATGCTCATCTCGGACTTCCAGACAGATAGAGATAAACTCCCTAAGAGCTTTATCTTTATCCAGACTGAGGTCCTCCACCATTCTAGGACTCTTGTCCCTTATTCGCTCACCCCAGATTCCGACATCTCCGCAAATAACCTCGGCCTAGCCGAAATCACCTCAGTGCAAGACCAAACCACGTGGCACCTCGACTAACACGTCGGTGTCACCTTGGCCACGTGCTGCTATTCTCAAAACATGCCCCTACACATTAAATGTTTCATCAAATTTAAATTTGACAAAAAAACTCACATTTTGCTTTATCAAATTTAAATTTGATAAAAAAAACTCACATTTTGCCGCTCAAACCCAACACCAAATGTTTTGTCAAATTTAGGATTTTTTAAAATTTTCATCAAATTAAGGATGGATATATCTTTTATCAAATCACTGTTCATAGTCGTTGGAGCTGTAGGTCCATTTCACCTGGTTGGTCAATCGGTTGAACATCTGCTCGGTCATCTGTCCAATCGACTAATACTTTGATGAAAGTTCAAAATCTTCCATTAAAATACATGACATCAAATAAAATGTTTACTTAAATATATATTTTTTTTAAAAAAATACAACATTAAAAATGTTCCAAGTAATTTCATTACTCATCTCACTGTACACACCCAACCTACCCTGCCAAACAAACATGGCAACATGGGGTTGATGTTTCTTCTGTTATTTTATTTCCATTTCTAAACCAACAAAATAAAATAGGAAAGTGATTAAAAAATATATGAACACCGAAATTAGAAACCAAAGCTGTCATATTTATCCTCCAAAGCAATGAAACCAAATTCAAGTCAGATTTATTTTTCCCATCATTAAGTACTACTCATGTTGAATATATATATATATATTAATAATGCAGTTCAGTCAACTGAGGATGGATCGGACTGATCCACGTGCTCCACTGTTCTGCTAGCCTTCGTCTCCTTGGAACACCCCTGCAAAAAGGCCCAATGGGAAGGTACCAAAATTGGAGGGGTTCCAGGCCCCCGGCGACAACTGATAATGCAATTCAGTCAACTGAGGATGGGTTGGACTAATCCACGTGCTCTACTATCCTACTGGCCTTCGTCTCCTTGGAGCACCCCTGCAAAAAGGCCCAATGGAAAGGTACCGAAATTGGAGGGGTTCCTCTCCGTGGGCTCTTTGACGGTTAAGTTAGACAGGAGGTGGTCAAAAGAATGGTGAATAGAGAAAGTTGAGAGCCGAGAGAGAGAATAAGAAGCAAAAGAGTATTACTTGTCTTTAAAAACATTATTTAGAGGCTTCTTTATATCGCTTATTAATCATTTCCTTATCCATTCACACTGTCTCATTAGCTAAAAGCCTGTCATCTACTTGCTGTCGGTCATGGTTGATTTCCTACATCCCAGAACACAAAGGTCTTGCTGCACTTAATGCTTGGCGTGTAAGTTCAATAACTCTCTAAAATCTTTGTCTGCCACGTAGCTGACTCTCTACTGAGCTTGGTGTTGGGCCTGTTTTGCTGGGCTTCAGCCGAGTAACTATTTGGATAACTTAACACAATTTCTCCTGAGCCATTTCCATCAATTTTTAATATGTTAAGTTTTAAGAGAAATTACAAATTGATGAAATAGTAAAAAAAATAATTACAATGGATAAAATCTTTTCCTGTGCAACTGCAATACACATAAATGACTTGCACTTACACAGAAAATTTACACCAGTATGAAAATACAAATATTTTCTCACTCCCATTTATTTGCAATTTCTTCTTAAATTTTATTGGTGGTTGTTGTACCAACATTTTGTCCTTACATGCCTAAAGGCCCCGTTTGGTAGAGCTGTGGGAAAGTGATTATAGATTATAGCTTAACAGATTATAGCTTACAGCTGTGAGCATAAGCTGGTAACCTGTTTGGTGTAGTTGTGGGATTATAGATTTAAGTTGCAGAATAGTGTTTGGTAAATAAGCTGTAAAATAGCTTTTTCTGTATAATTGACTTTTTTGCCCTTATATGATATAAAAATGATAATTTTGTCCTTTTTTTTCAATTTTAATTTTAAAAAATTATTTCAGTAATAAAAGTTAATGTAATTAGTATTAATTAGTATAAACTAATATAAAAAAATTGATACACTTGGTAAAAATGTAATAGTAGTATTATTGTAATAATTTTTTTCTATTATAAATTAATTAGTATCAATTAATTTTTTAATTAGTATCAATTAATACTAAAATTATTAATTAGTATCAATTAATGGCTTAATTAGTCGGAATTACTACTAAAATTATTAATTAGTATCAATTAATATTAATAATTAATTTTTATTAGTATCAAATAATATTAATAATCAACAATTTTTATTACAATTAATAATATAACAATTGTTATTTCTTTAATTTATTATTCTTTTTCATTACAATTAAATTGTGTAATTTATTTAATGGATATAAATTGCACAATTTATTTCAATATTAATAAATTATTTTTATTATTATTTTGATTAATTTATTTTTTTATTTTTATTTCAATTTATTTTGTTCAATATTATTTTTATTATTTTGTTTTCAATTTATTTCGTTTAATTCGGTTTAATTATTACAATTAAATCTGTGATGTCATTACATATTATTTTATTTCAATTAATTTTTCATTACAATTATTTTATTTTTTTTTGAAATAAATTGTTTTTCATTTTATTTTGAAAAGTAAATATTAATTCTGAAAAGTAATTTTTTCTTTTTTAATTAACATTAATATTGATTTTTTTCTTTTTTTTTTTCAATTTATTTTCTAGGGTTTGCAAACCTTAGCTCCGGTGGCACAAATCGACGGCGGCTTTGACAGATCGCGATGGCGGCTTCGCGATGGTTCAGACAGAGCTTCGCGATGGCGACGACGGCGTTGAGATCGCGATGGTCCAGATCGACGACAGCGTTGAGAGATCGCGATGAACTAAGGCTTCGCGATGGTTCAGACAGAACTTCAGGCCGAGCTTCGCGATGGCGATGGCGATGGCGACGGCGACGAGGGCGTTGACAGATCGCGATGGTTCAGACAGAGAGACAGAGAGATAACAGAGCTTCGCCGGAGAGAGAGAGAGAGAGAGAGAGAGAGAGAGATCTTTGGGTTTGCCGGAAATCGCCCGAAATGGCCGGAAATCGCCAGACAGAGAGAGAAGAGACAAAAATGAGATTTTTTTATTTATATAGCCGTAATTGTTGAAGTTTTGGAGGGGCATTTAAGTCATTTCATGCCCCTCCAAACAGCTGCACGCTTAATCCGAAATCAGAAGCGTCTCCGGACCAACTTCGCCATTTTGGCTTAAAATGACTTTTTTTAAGCTATAATTTGCAACTTTAATTTTTACCAAACAGATCAGAATGGCTTAATTTAAGCCATAAGTTGAAATAAGCTGAATTTAATTTTTACCAACCAGGCACAAAGTTGGCACAACTAACTTTTTGTTATAATTATTGATCCATCTAAACATATATATAATTTTAAAATTCGAAAACTTTTAAAACTATTGTCCCATCCACTTACGAGTTGTTTTGGCAAAGATTAAAATAGTTAAATTTTTTTTAAAAAAAAATATTACACATAATATGTTGTTTCATATAAATTAAAAAATTAATTAAAATAGTCAATTTTTAAAACAATCCGTAACATATAAATTGAAAATTTGAAAACCTTGAAAACTTTCACAATCCATCTAAATATATCTTTCTCAAAAATTTAAAAATATTTGATTGAAAAGTCCACAAAATGAAATTTTGGCCATGTCTAATTAAAAATTTTAAGTGAGACCTAGATTGTAGTTTATGTAATATGAGATTTCAAGTTCGAATCAATTGTGTGGCGTTAGCCGCCTGTAATAATATAACTCTACTAACCTAGTAGCATTTCATCATTTGCAATAAAAAATTAATATTAATTAAAAATTTAAGTGGGAATTCCATAATGAAATGTCAATCATATTTAAATTTTAAAAAGGAAAGTTCAAAATAAAATTTTATTTATATCTATTCTTCAGATAATTTTCATCTTGCTTGAAAATAGGCTATTTTAATTAGTTATTTGACTTTTTACGAAAAAAACATATATAAAAATAGAGAGAGTGATGTTATGAAGTGTTTTGTTTTATTGGTTATTTTAGCTTGAAATGGGCTACTTTAGCCCCATCTCAAACACCCAAAGTGTGGATTAAACATAATTTATAATTATGAAAAATTAATGTATGACCAAAACTTATTTAGGTGTAGTTTGGAAAGTAAGTTGGTTTTTTAGCTTTTTGACTTTTTTGACTTTTTTTGTGAGAAAATAGTGTAATGATTATAGGTTAGATGTAATGTTTTGTTTGTTGTAGCTAAAATAGCCTATTTTATCTTTTGTGGCTAAAATAGTCAAAAAAAGCTTCAAACCCACCTTCCCAAACGGTGCCCGTAGTTAATAGAATATGTACAAAGAGCATCTACCACAAAATAAAATGGGTAAATTGCACAAATCTTTTTTAAAGATGGAGAAAATACAACAAGTCCATAAATTTGATATAATTACATTAGGCTCTATTAAATTCTAATTCATCTAATACTTAACTTTATTTTCATCAATAATTTATCAGTCATTTTTTATACTAAAATGTATACGTTATTTTTTTTAAAATATATTTTTACACTATTTGCGTTTATTTTAATTTTTCTTTTACCTTATTAAGAAAAAAGAAAAAAAAAGTTAGGATTATTATGTCAAAATTGTAAAATTACAAATATATATATATATTTTAAACATAAAAAAGAATATAATTTACCTAAAAAAAATTAATCAGTGAATAAACTCCCAAAGAATTAGCCTAGTGGTCAAAAACATAGGTCTCGAGATGTGCTTCTTCTGCGTTCGTTTGGCAAGGGCTCATTGGGCTCATGAGCCACAAAAGACAAAATAAGCTCATGAGCCACAACAGACAAAACATCACATCCAATCCCATAATCATTACACTCTTCTCTCACAAAAAAAGTCAAAAAAATCAAAAAACTAAGAGCCTTTCCCAAACCAAACTTTTGAACCCAGGCTCATATAACCAAAAAAGTCAAAAAGTCAAAGAGCCAGCCCACTTCCCAAGCGGAGGCTCGAAACTTTATAAGTTCAAATAATCTTTTAAGAGATTTTGTCCCCATTTTAATTAAGCCTCACTGATAAACGGTAAAATTGATTTGACAAACGGTAAACGGTAAAATTGATTTGACTAATTAATGCTCTTAGAATAAAACTTTATTTTATTTATAGATTGACTTAGGTCAAGTTTGACCACTTTAAAAAATTTAAAAAGTCAAAAAATTATTCAAAAAGTTAATATTATTTATCAAAAAAAATATTAAAAAAATAATATACACATATTAATACAAATCAAAAAATAAACTCATGGATTGATACTGACGAGATGGTGAAGTCAGTGACCGGGGGGAAATTATAATAAAATATTCACTAAATTGGATGGTAAAGTTGGGCCTGTGGGGGCCTACCATGGGTCCCGTTTTGATAATTTGAACCGTTCAATAAGTAAAACTCGTCTAGTACTATATTCCTGTAAAAAATCACGTCTATCGGATATCGCTAAATATATGATCAAATCAGTTTTGTATAAAAATGAATGGTATTATAGTTAACAGTTAACAAAAAAAACTAATACGATCAGATAGCTATCAATATCTAATCAATGTAATTTTTTACAACTAATTAATGCTCTTAGAATAAAACTTTATTCTATTTATAGAATAAATTAATATGATAGGTTCGGAAGCAAATAATTTGTCAAAAAATTGAGGGTGTGTTGGGGTTGGTAGTAGCAAAAAGAGACAAGAGGTGTATTATTAATCGGTCAAAGGAGGGCCGACACAAATAAAAAAATTAAAAGAAACGAGGCAGAAATAGGAAGTCAGATTTTTGGTTGGTTTGTTTTTAGAACGCACCCCTACGGAAAATTTATTTTATTTTAAATTTTTTTTTTGGTTTTTTGCTTATTTATTTGATATTCAATTAATTTTTTTAAAAAAATTTACATTATTATTTTTATATTCCTGATCCATCTAGTGTGAAAAGATCTAAAAAAAAAAAAAAATTTCAAATTGAAAAAAATTTACTGAGGGTAAAAATAAAATAAAAAAAAACAATTATTTTTTTAGTAATTTTTTTTAATATTTCTAATTCGTCTGGTTGAGTAGAATTTAAAAGTGTAAAAAAAATTAAAAAATTTATTTTTAAAAAAATCACTAAAACTGAAAAAAAAAAAAAAAGAGAGAAAAAAAAGAAGCTATTTTATTTTATTCGCCCATGTGGTTAAAATCTCTCTTGATTTTCTTTTGAAATGCCATCTTTTTTGATGTTCAAACTCAAAATATATTTTTAATTTTTAGTTTTTGTTTCCATAGTAATTTTTTTAATATTTTAATCTTTTTTTTTTTACTCTTTTAAATATACATATGCATATACTTAAAAATTAAAATATTTGTGTAAAAATTTTAAAAAATACTAAAGGCAAAAAAAAATGTAAATGTGATTATTTATTTATTTTTTGTTCTGAGTGACCTTTTTTCAAATTTGTTGGCAAATATTTGCTTTTTAAGAGCATCTAATTTTGATATATTTTAAAAAGTAAAATTTTTTTTTATTAAAATAAGAATATATCACAAAAACACCAATTTTCAAATAGTTTTCGCAAAAGTTTTCATAACAAGAGCTTTAAAGGTATTGAATAATAAAATTAAAAATAATTGCACATTTTATAACACGCTCCTATGTAATATCTATATCTATTTATATAAGGAAAATGATCTTTTCAGTGAAGAGTTTTGTAAGAGTTTCAATATCTCATACTAATTTTTTTTTTATTTTTTTAATTTTAAATAATTAAGAAAATTTCCATTGATTAGTTTTTATTTGATAATCTCACATCGGGAAATCTATTTATATAAGCAAAATGGTCTTTTTAGTGAAGAGTCTTATGAGAGTTTCAACATCTCATACTAATTTTCTTGATTTTCTTAATTTTAAATAATTAAGAAAATCTCCATTGGTTAGTTTTTATTTGATAATCTCACATTAGGAAAAGAAGAAAAAAAATTAGTTATTTTACTCATATAAAGATAATCTTATACTCCCATCCCATTTAGTGAGAAACCTTGTGAGAGTTTCAATATCTCATATTAATTTTCTTGATTGTCTTAATTTTAAACAATTAAGAAAATCTCCATTGGCTTTATATAAGGAAAATGGTCTTTTTAGTGAGAAGCCTTGTGAGAGGTTCAATATCTTATACTAATTTTTCTTGATTTTCTTAATTTGAAAATCTCCATTGGTTAACTTTTATTTGATAATCTCACATCGGGAAAGGAAACAAAAAACAAAAAAAAAATGAGTTGTTTTAATTATATAAAGAGAATCTTATATTCTCATCCCATTTAGTGAGGAGCCTTGTGAGAGTTTCAATATCTCATAACAATTTTTTTGATTTTCTTAATTTTAAACAATTAAGAAAATCTCAATTGATTAGCTTTTATTTGATAATCTTACATTGGGAAAAGAAGGAAAAAATGACTTATTTTACTCATATAAAGAGAATTTTATACTTCCATCCCATTTAGTGAGGAGCCTTGTGAGAGTTTCAATATCTCATACTAATTTTCTTGATTTTCTTAATTTTAAACAATTAAGAAAATCTCCATTGGCTAGTTTTTATCTGATAATCCCATATCAGGAAAATAAAGAAAAAAATGAGTTATTTTACTCATATAATGTAAATCTTATACTCCCATGCCAATTAATATTGTAATGTTGTGCATGTTTCAATTCAATATAGTTTAAATTTTAAAAGTATTAATTAATTAATTATGACCTAACTAATTAGGCTAAATCATTTTTGATATGATTGATTTTTTGGTTTAACTGTGATTTTAACAAAATATATTGATTAGATTTGTTGGTTTAACCGTGATTTTAACGGTTTTATCAAAATATATTGATTAGATTTATTTGATTAGAAATTAACTTAAACTTGACTTGATTAAAAATTGAAAAACTAAGATTGTTTGATTAAAAATGTTGAAATAAATTTGCCCAAATAAATTTTTGGTTGACGGACTCTTTTAATGGATGGATGTATGCTGAAATGTTGGGACAGGAGGGGCCAACAAAATAATTTGGACAGCCAGGGTTTAAAGAAGAAAATATAATATAATTTGCATTTATATTGAATGATGAAAATGATCTTCAGCCCTGCATTATCAAGATAATGTCAATCATTTATTTTTTAAAAAATAAATGTGCTCTTGTTATAAAATTATAAATTTTTAATTAATTTAACTTTTTATATGGATGTTCTATTCAATAAATCCTACAATATGAACAGTTTAGATAATAAAAAAAGACTCGTTTTAAAATAAATGTGCTCTTGTTAAAAAGTTATAAATTTCTAATTAATTTAATTTTTTGCATAGATGATCTATTTAATAAATCCTACAATATGAACAGTTTAGATCATAAAAAAAAACTCGAAAAAAACTCCCCAGACTCACAGCAGATTACTGCTGTAACTTAGTCATTGCAGCACCCCAGGTTCTTCTTTCTCTGCTTCTCCGTCTATTTTTCTTCCAAATTTGTTTGTTCTTGTTCATTTGGTTAGCAGGGGAGCTAAGACCAGTGTTAAGTTAGCTAAATTTATTTATAATATAAAATAAATGATTTCCAATACTTATTGTTTTGGACTAATCAATCTGATTTAAAATTCTTTTAGCTCTTAGAATAAGAAATTTTCTTTTTTGCCGATTTCTTTAAAACAAAAATAATAAACACGAGATATAAGAGTTAACCTTTTTTTTCAATCTGTTATTTGAGTTGAGCTGCAATAGTTAGATTATTACAAATTGGTATTCCAATGGCATTGTCATTGAAATTGTCAAATTTTGACATTGTTATTATTAGTGTCAAATATGACACAAGTTTTGGCAAATTATTAAATTTTAACATTGTCATTAATATCTAAATGTATTTTTTTACAAAGATCAAGTAGTAGTTGTAAAGATAAAATGATGGTTGTGTAAAAAATATACAAACATTGGAGTAAAATTGTCAAATTTTAATATATTTGCACTATAGCATAACTAAAATTTGACAATGGAATGCCAAATTTAAATGGTGTGTTATAATCATTTCCAAAGCAAATTTGACATTGCCAAATTGTAGCAATGTGAAATTTTGTTCCAAAAGGTTTAGCAAATTTATTCCCTTATCTCTTTCATGATGGGCTTATAAAGGAAAATTTTACTCATATATAAAATTTATACAGAATACTTCATAAAAATGACGTGATAATGTCATTATTGTAAATGAATTTATTTTCAATGATATTTTGTTTTGAAATGAATAGTACACAATGAATGACAGTATTATGGATAATATATTTTTTTTGTATAACATTACTCACTCATAAATAGCATTTCAATTTAAGATTTTGTGAAAATAAAAAAATAAAAAAATAGCATTTGTACTAGTAGAGTAAAATTGTTAAATTATATATATGTATATATATTTTTGTATCATCATAGCATGTTAATGGGGGTGTTTGGTAGGGCTTTTTTGAGCCAGCTTATAGCTTCTGGCTTTTAAAAAGTTATTTTGGACTGTTTGGTTAAACTTATTTCAAACAGCTTCTGATTCTAACAGCTTATTTTAAGTCAAAAAAGCTGATTCTGAGAAGCTGCTCACCCCTTGCTTCTGATTATCAGCTTCTGCTGTTGACATATTAATTCACACTTATACTCTTAGATTTTTTTATTTTTTAAAAATAGAAAAAGACCCAAATGGACTATAAAATATTATTATTATTTTTTATAAAAAATGCAGATAAATAGTGAATAATAAAAAATAAAAATTAATTGAAAAAGCTACTTCACAGCTTATTTAACAAACACTACTCAGCAACTTAAATCTATAATCCAACAGCTATACCAAACAGGTTAACAGCTTCTGATTAAAGTCATAATCTATAATCTATTAAGCTATAAGCTATAATCTGTTTTAACAGCTACACCAAACAGCACCAACGTTTGGCTCAATATTATTATTTTAGGTTCAACCGCTAAAGATGGACTAATAGATTCAGTGGCATGGCCGTTGAGCCCTTCCTAAAGAAACCCAATGGTTGAGTTGGACTTTAGTGTAAAAATGGTTGGACTGGGCAGGGTAAATGGCCCAATGTTCAGATTCCACAAAAAATAATAAGTCTTAACCAAAAAACATTAAAAGTTGAGGTATTGACCACCATATGATTTTTCCTTAATCCCACATTTGTTTGGCTAGACTTACACTCCAGTCGTCTGGACTGCTAATACTTATAGGCTATGTTTGTTAGATGAGGGAATTGGATTAACAATTCGAGAAGCTCATCAAAATCATATTTGGTTGTGTTAAAATCTTATGGGATTGTTAGTCTAATTAAACTACCAATCTCTCATAAAGGGCGGGATTAACATTTCCGTTGAAGAGCTAAGATTTTTAATCAAATCCCTTTGGATGAAAGGTGAAAGACCATTTTGCATTCTTTTCACAAAAAATAACAAAGTAACCTTTGTATAAAAATAATTTTTAGGTAATTTTATAAATTTAATTCTAACAACTAATACCACTACAATAGTACATAAACAAAACACTTACTTTACATCTCTAACTCAATATCACCACACTTAAGACCATCTCCAACCTAGTATTAAATGTTTCATCAAATTTAAATTTGATAAAAAAAATCTACATTTCGCTGCTCCAACCCGACACCAAATGTTTTATCAAATTTAGGATTTTTTTAAAATTTTCATCAAATTGAGGATGGATATACTTTTTATCAAATCACTGTTCATAGTTGTTGGAGCTGTAGGCCATTTTTACCACCGAACGACCGGGCAAATATCCGACCGGTTGGCCCCCGGATGACCACCTCCTTACAAAAATTAGTGAAAAAATTAAACTGGCCGGTCAATCGGCTAAACATCCGCCCGGTCGTCTGTCTGGTCAACTGATACTTTGATGAAAGTTCAAAATCTTCCGTTAGCACACGTAATATCAAATGAAATTTTTACACAAATATATTTTTTTTAAAAAATACAACATTAAAAATGTTCAAAGTAATTTCATCACTCATTTCATCGTACACACCCAACCTACCCAGCCAAACAAACATGGCAACATGGGGTTGATGTTTCTTCAGTTATTTGATTTCCATTCCTAAACCAACAAAATAAAATAAAATAGGAAAGTGATTAAAAAAATATGAACACTGAAATTAGAAACCAAAGACGTCATCCTCCAAAGCAATGAAACCAAATTCAAGTCAGATTCATTTTTCCCATCATTAAGCACTACTAATGTTGAATATATATATATATATATATATTGATAATGCAGTTCAGTCAATTGAGGATAGGTCGGACTGATCCACGTGCTCCATTGTCCTGTTGGCCTTTGTCTCCTTGGAGCACCCCTGCAAAAAGACCCACTGGGAAGGTACCAAAATTGGAGGGGTGCCTCCTCGTGGGCTCTCCAATAGTTAAGTTAGACAGGAGGTGGTCGGAAGAAGGCTGAATAGAGAAAGTTGATAGTCAAGAGAGAGAGAAGAAGAAGGGAGAGAGTATTACTTGTCTTTAAAAATGTTCTTCAGAGACTTCCTTATATCGCTTAGTAATTATTTCATTGTCCATTCACGCTGTTCCATTGGCCGAAAGCCTGTCATCTACTTGTCATCGGTCATGGTGGTTTTTCCGCGTCCCAGAACACAAAGGTCTTGCTGCATTTAATGCTTTGATAGTCTCATTTAATGCTTGGCGTATGAGCTCAATAACTCTCCAAAATCTTTGTCTGTCATGTGGTTGACTCTCTACTGAGCTTGGTGTTAGGCTTGTTCTGCTGGGCTTCAGCCGAATGACTGTTTGGAAAACTCAAGACAATCCCTCTTGGACCAAGCCCATCAATTTTTAACATGTTAAGTTTTAGGAAAAATTACAAATCGGTGAAATAGTGAAAAAATAATTGCAATGGATAAAATCTTTTCTTGTGCAACTGTAATACACATAAAGGACTTGTACTTATACAGAAAATTTTATCACTTTCATTTATTTGCTATTTCTTCTTAAGTTTTATTGGTGGTTGTTGTTCAAACATTTTGTCCTTACATGCCTAAAGTAGGCACAACTAACTTTTTGTTATAATTATTGATCCATCTAAACATATATATATATATATATAATTTTAAAATTCGAAAACTTCTAAAACTATTGCTCCATCTACTTACAAGTAGTTTTGGCAAAGATTAAAATAGTTAATTTTTTTTTAAAAAGAATACTACCAATTATACTTTGTTTCGTTGAAATTAAAAAATTAATTAAAATAGTTAATTTTTAAAACAATTCCTAACATATAATTTGAAATTTTGAAAACCTTCAAAACTTTCACAATCCATCTAAATATATCTTTCTTAAAAATTTAAAAATATTTGATTGAAAAGTCCAAAATGAAATTTTGGCCATGTCTAATTAAAAATTTTAAGTGAGACTTAGATTGTAGTTTAAGTATGATGAAATCTCAAGTTCGAGTCAATTATGTGGCGTTAGCCCATTGTAATAATATAACTCTACTAACTTAGTAACATTTCATCATGCGGCAAAAAAAATTTAATATTAATTAAAAATTTAAGTGGGAATTCCATAATGAAATGTCAATCATATTTAAATTTTAAAAAGGAAAGTTCAAAATAAAATTTTATTTATATCTATTCTTCAGATAATTTTCATCTTGTTTGAAAATAGGCTATTTTAATTAAGACGTATAAAAAAAATAGAGAGAGAGATGTTATGAAGTATTTTGTTTTATTGACTATTTTAGCTTGAAATTGGCTACTATAGCCCTATCTCAAACACCCAAAGTGTGGATTAAACATAATTTATAATTATGAAAAATTAATGCATGACCAAAACTTATCTTGTAGTCAATAGAATATGTACAAAGAGCATCTTCCACAAAATAAAATGGGTAAATTGCACAAATCTTTTTTAAAGATGGAGAAAATACAATAAGTCCATAAATTTGATATAATTACATTAGGCTCCATTAAATTCTAATTCATATAATACTTAACTTCATTTTCATCAATAAGTTATTAGTCAAATTGATGAAAATAAGGCCATTTTTTTTATATACTAAAATGTGTGCGTTATTTATTTTTATATTTTTACACTATTTGTGTTTATTTTAATGTTTTTTTACCTTATTAAGAAAAGAGGAAAAAAAAAAGTTAGGATTATTATGTCAAAATTATAAAATTATAAATGTATATTTTTTAAACATAAAAAAGAATATAATTTACCTAAATAAAATTGATTAGTAAATAAACCCCAAAAGATTAGCCTAGGGGTCAAAAGCATGGAACTGGAGATGTGCTCTAGGCTCGAAACTTTGTAAGCTCAAATAATCTTTTAAGATCAATTCATATGAGATTTTGTCTCGATTTAATTGAGCCTCACTAATAAACGGTAAAGTTCTTTTGACTAATTAATGCTCCTGGAATAAAACCTTATTCTATTTATAGATTGACTTAATACAAAAATGATAGATTCGGAAGCAAATAACAACAATGGTAGAGGGTTTTAATTTTTGTGACTAAAATGGTTTGAATTTGTCAAAACGATGTCGTTTTGAGTACAAAACAATATTAAAGTTGTCAAAACAATATTAAAGTTGTCAAAACAATATCATTTTGACAAATTTAAACCATTTGAACCTTTTGAGTACAAAACAATATTAAAATTGTCAAAACAATATCATTTTGACAAATTTAAACTATTTGAACCACAAAAATTAAGGCCCCAAACATTTTTGAGCAAATAATTGGTCAAAAAATTGAGGAGGGTGTGGTGGGGTTGGTAGTAGCAAAAAGAGACAAGAGGTGTATTATTAATCGGTCAAAGGAGGGCCGACACAAATATGAAAATTAAAAGAAACGAGGCAGAAATAGAAAGTCAGATTTTTGCCCTTTCTTTTGGGGCTTTCGCTTTTAAAGTACCTGTGTGGGGTCCACTAACGGGTTTGTTTTTAGAAAGCACCCCTACGGAAATTTTATTTTATTTTATTTGGTTTTTTGCTTATTTATTTGATATTCAATTAATTAATTTTTTTAATTTACATTATTATTTTTATATTCCTGATCCATCTAGTGTGAAAACATCTAAAAAAAAAAAATTCAAATTCAAAAAAATTTACTAAGTTATTTGGGGTGTCCTAAATAAGTGCACTTTTTATCTTTTTGGACTAAAAAGTTGATGAATAAAATATGAATATTTAGATTAATTTTTTGACTTTTTATAAAAAAATGTGTATTAAAAAATTATATAAAGAAGTGTGTAGGAGAAGATTGGAGATGTGTGTATGACAGCCGTACAATCTGTAAACCGAATTGATGGTAAGAAATTATTGGCTACTTTTCGGGCATTACATTGGACGGTTTTGTTCGGCCCGTGGGGGCCATCACAAGCCCCATTTTGATAATTTGAACCATTCAATGTATAGAACTCGTCGAGTGCTATATGCCTATAGAAAATCACGTTGATCGGATATCGATAACTATCTGATCAGTTTATTTTTTTCAAACGTTAATTATAACATCCTTTTTTTTTATACAAAACTGATTTGATCATGTAGTTATCGATATCCGATCAATGTGATTTTTTATAGACATATAGTACTCGACGAGTTTTACACATTGAACGGTTCAGATTATCAAAACGGGACCCATGATGGGCCCCCACGGGCTGAACAACAATGTGTGAAAATTGCACCCAAACTGTGCAATTTTTGGGACAAACGCTGCATAGCGCCAGCTTTTCATGATTGCTAAGTTGTATGGATGTGTGGAAAAGTAATTTTTTAATATTTTTTTGGTAAATAGTGATAACTTTTTAACTTTTTGAGTAACTTTTCGACTTTTTAGGGAGATGCCAAACTTGGCCTAAGGATAAAAAAAGAAAAAGCAACAATATTTGTTTTTTTAGTAATTTTTTTTTCTAAATTTTTTAATATTTCTAATCCGTCTTGTTGAGTAGGACTTAAAAGTGTAAAAAAAGTTAAAAATTTATTTTTTAAAAATTACTAAAAAAAAAAATGCTTTTTTATTCGCCCATGTGGTTGAAACCTCTCTTGATTTTCTTTTGAAATGCCACCTTGTTTGATGTTCAAACTCAAAATATATTTTTAATTTTTAGTTTTTGTTTCCATAGTAATTTTTTTAATATTTTAATATTTTTTTTTTCCTTTTTAAATATACATATGTATATACTTAAAAAGTAAAATATTTATGATTTTTTTTTTAAATTTCTAAAGGCAAAAAAAAATGTAAATGTGATTATTTATTTATTTTTTGTTCTAGGTGACCTTTTTTCAAATTTGTTGATAAATATTTACTTTTTAAGAACATCTAATTTAGATATATTTTAAAAAGCATAAAAAAATTATTAGAATATGAAAAATCACAAAAAAAAAAAAAAAAAAAAATTCAAATTTTCATAACAAGAGCATTAAGGGTATTGATTAATAAAATTAAAAATAATTGCACATTTTATAACACGCTCCTATGTAATATATATATATGCATAATATAAGTAAATACGTTATGCCTTGTATGAAGTTTGAAGTGCTAATCAATTTATTTCAATTTTCTTGAATTTTATATTTTTCAAAATACGCATATTATTTGGCCGAAAATCTAATTTAGCTAAATTAAAATAATATTTAAATTCTCCTAATAAAATATAATAATATAACAACAGTTATGGAAATACAATCACATCCTATCACAACAGAATCAATAATTATAGAAATGAAAATTTTACAATTTTTATGATTATATAAATATTTTAAAAAATTCTACTGGCTAACTCATTATAAAATATTATATTACATATATATGTAGGTATCTTATAATCTTCTCGTATAATCCTGTTGATCAAGTTTGCGTTCCTCCAAATGTCGTCGCTTTACTTCCTGAAAATACAAATGTAAGCTAGCCGGCGGGTGTGTGCCGGATACCTCTCTGATGACTAAGTCAGCAAAATAGACAATAGACAAAAGTTTTGTGTATTCGAGAATCAAAGTTGTGATACATGTCCATAGGTCTGGTTATGAGCTTTTATAGATTCTGTTTAGTACAACCCTAGTAGGATTCCAACTCTCCTTACATTAGTCATCCTAGGAATCACACACCCTACTCACTATCAACCAAGTGAGATGGTTTGCACAATTCTAATAGGACTCTACTCTTCTTAGCAGAGTTCTCCTACGAATCAGAAAGGTAATGCTCCTCCTTCTATACCCTTCTTACTGCTTACTCAAGGGAGATGATTTTACCACGGTAGAATACCAGTACGACCGAGCTAACTTATGCCCTCTGACATACTCAGCTCGACGCTTCTATGGGCAATGCCTAGCTCGGTCCCATCCACCTATACCTTGGCTGGAACTACTCAAACCGAGCTAATTGGGGCCACCTCTGACCGAACTAACAGAGGTAAGGTCCAAGTTGCGAAGCCCAATCACCTCGGCCCATAGCTCGGCCCATTACTATACCTGGACCCAGCTCGGCCCTAGTTCACAAAATCTCCCTCTCAATTGCCCCTTAATTCCATCTGCAGCGCATGACTTGGGATTATTCTTCTCCAGCCGAGCTAAGACGTCCAAGTCGACCGAACTAAAAAAGTAATTCTACCGAGCTTTTTCTCTACCGAACTACCGATTTTCCCGGTTCAGAAACGTCTTTTCAACTACTCTGTACGTCGTTCCGCCTTTCAGGCACGTCTAAATCACTTTCTATTCCTTTGGACACGTGGCTGGCTCTTGCTGGTCAGGTATAACTGTCACAGCCGTCTTCGTACTTCATAAATTTGAAACAGTCCCGCCCATTTCCTGTGCTCTATACAAAAAACCCTCATTTTTGAATCAAACACACCACTGTTCATCTCCACTCCTTGCCTTCAGAGTCTCCATATCTACGACCATAGCACCTGCAAAGCTTGTGTTTTAGCTGGCAGCCTTACAGTCTTGACCTTCGTCCCTTTATTTCGAAACTGTAAGTAACTCAATCTTTTCTCTTTCCTTGTTTTACTCTGTGAATATGTATAGTATAGAAATACATACACATGTTTTTCGAAACACACTCCTATAGTTTTCACACAAATGGGTAAGAACCACTTAATCCCCAAAAACCACATGATAAGTCCTCAATCTCACTCTAATTGGATTCACAAACAATCTGTAATATGATGCTTTTGATCCAAAATAACACCACGATCGAGTTAGGCACCTGTTTTTGCAATAGATGCGTATTAAACTGAACTGGAAACCTCACCTGATGATCGAGCTAGGACTTGGAGTCAATCCTTGTTACGACAGAACCAAGAACCTTCCTGCTCAATGACCGAGCCAAAAACTCAAAGCCACATCCTGTGTTACGACCGAACTAAGAATGGGCTGCAACCCCTTTAACTGAACTAGGGTTTATGTTTACTTATCCTTTCTTTTTTAGCCCGGTTCAGTGATCTAGGGATAACACTTTTTATCTCCACTTTGCAGACTTTGACTAGGTTGGCCAGGCACACTTGGGGCCATTACTGAATTTCGCAAGGACTACAACATTTCTGACGATGTCCATTTCTCTTTAGCCGAACTAGATACCACGCCCTGGGGAAACCGGCTTCGTTCCCTTCACCGCAATATCCATTGTTGAGGCCAGTCTTCGATTCCCAGTTTAGCCATTGATATGCGAGTTCCTTAGGCAGACTAGACTATGCTCCACCCGACTAAGCACAAATTCTTACAGAATAATAAATGGCATCACCGAGCTAAACCGCCGGCTTGGCCTCAAACTCGGATTGGCCGAGCTTTTTCACCAATATTCGCTCGGCCAAAATGACGACGGTTGGGTGTATTATTTAAGAAGACGAAGAGGCCGAGAAAAAATAATAAAAGACACACCGGACAAAGACTTGAATGACGATGAATTTTTCTGGGTTTCTGGTAACTTTGAAGACCAGGAAGCCCAAATACCGGGCTACAACATAAATTGGAACAAGGGGATTGCTAGTAAGGATACCTCGGTTCTCTTTTTGTTTTGTTTTTCTAAGCTATAATTTTACACCGTGCTAACCGCTGTCTTATCCTTCTTCTGTGCAGATCTAAACCAGCTAAAATCACAGTACCAGTAGCCAACCTGGACGCCCTTTGCGCCACACTTCGGTACCGTTACTGGGGTTGGGACGAGCTACTGAACTTCGAACCAACATACAGATATAGCGGAAGGAGGAAAACCAGGGTAACCAACTTCCTTCTTGAACCATCACTAGAACCAGATCCAACCCTTCCTCAAATCAACCTCATTCCTTTAACCGAAGAACAAGAAATGGCCAAGTGCCGAGCTGTTCGAGCACTAATCACAGAACAACTCCAGCCGGCGAGGTCCAAACCGAGACATCACAACCCAGACAAACACAAGAGGCTGTGGTGGCCCTACTAACAGCCCGAGCCTCCTCATCTCGACCAAACAAGCATGCACGCACTTCTTCAACCAAGCGATAGCGGTTGATTGATAAGAAGGATCACGTGCTTCCTGAAACAACACGGCCGAGCCCCGAGCCTATCCACACCGACCGAGCTAGACCTTCAGAATGGGCACCAAAAATGACCTACAAGAACCGGGCTACCTCGGACACAGACTCGGTGGTTGCAGATAAGGACCACACGCTTGCCTTCAACCTTGCTAAAAGCGTGTGTTTGCCAGCCGATATGGAGCACCACGACCACTTGACCGAGCTCAAGGCCATCCACTCGGCAACTAAGTCAATGGTGCTGGTAAGTGCTTCATTTGTTTGTTTTCTAATTTATACATCTGTTTGCTCGGTTTTAATCATAATCTCTACCTCTCCTTTCGCAAGCCATGCAGAAGAACCATGTTGCTCATAAGCGCGTGTTGGAGCTACACAAGACAGTGCGGCTGGCCGTGGCAGATGCCAACGCAAAGACGGTCGAGCTGAACCAAGCCAAACAAAAAACAATCGAGCTGGAATCTGAAATCACCCGACTTACCGAGATGGTCAACTCGGTGGAAGCGGACAAGCAGAAGGCCTTGGCCGAAAAGAAAGACTGCTATCTGCGCGAGCTGGCCATGCTCAAGAAGAAAAAAGATGCTGAAATAGACGAGCTTCGAAAGAGCGCGGAAGACGCTGAGGATCGCGGCTACAAAGAGGGAGAGGCCACGTATGTCTTGCAGTGTGAAGCTGCAAAAGACATCTTTTTCAAATGTGGCTGGAAGGCAGCTATTTCGAAGCTCGATCTGGGTCCAGAAACCGAGGTCTTTTAGAACCCTCCCCCTCACTTTATCCCAAGTTATATGGCGGATTATGCCAACGCCATCCAACAAAAGTTTCTCTAAGAGGGGGAGAAGGAAGAAGGATCACCTGATCCAAACAATGCCCCGACTGCTAGCGATGATCGCGGTCTCCAAACCAGTTAAACAACTCGGGTAGAGCCATCAGTGCCAAGCGCGGTTGATGATGCCCCTCTGACCGACGTACCTGCTAGAACCGGGCTACCAAGTGGTGAAGCTCGGGTTGACCTGGATGCAGACTTGGACGACCTTTTTGCTTGATCATGTTTTTTCTTCTTGTGATGCTAAACTTTTTGAAAGAATTTGTAACCGGGCTTGAGCCTCTCCTCTTGTAATGCACATTTTTCAAGTGGAATGAAAATCTGCTACTTTCCAATCTTTTTGTTCGGTTCATACCCTGCTTGTAATTGCCTTTCAACTTTAATTTGTATGTCTGAACTCTTTGTTCGGTTGCCTTGTCTTAATTTTTATGGCCGAGATATCCATCTCGGTCAAGAGCTTTGTAATCTCTTTACTATATGTTGGTTATACCTGCCAACCTCCTTCAGCCTAGATCCTATTCTCAACTGAAGAGAGCTAAATGTTGGTTATTCCTGCCAACCTTCTTCAGCCCAGATCTTGATCTCAGCTGAAGAGAGCTTAATGTTGGTTATTCTTGCCAACCTCCTTCAGCCTAGATCCTGATCTCGGCTGAAGAGAGCTAAATGTTGGTTATTCCTGCCAACCTTCTTCAGCCCAGATCCTGATCTCGGCTGAAGAGAGCTTAATGTTGGTTATTCCTACCAACCTTCTTCAACCTAGATCCTGATCTTGGCTGAAGAGAGCTAAATGTTGGTTATTCCTGCCAACCTTCTTCAACCTAGATCCTGATCTTGGCTGAAGAGAGCTAAATGTTGGTTATTCCTGCCAACCTTCTGCAGCCTAGATCCTTATCTCGGTTGAGGGGAGCTCAATGTTGGTTATTCCTGCCAACGTTCTTCAGCTTAGATCCTTATCTTGACTGAAGAGAGCTAAATGTTGGTTATTCCTGCCAACCTTCTGCGGCTTAGATCCTTATCTCGGCTGAAGGGAGCTCAATGTTGGTTATTCTTGCCAACGTTCTTCAACCTAGATCCTAATCTCGGCAGAAGAGAGCTAAATGTTTGGTTATTCCTGCCAAACTTTCTGATTGCCCCTTGTTGGTAATGACTGAGAACAACTTTTACAGTAGAAAGAATTATGCTGAAAAAAAAACTACTTGTTTTATTTTGAAAAAAGGAAAAAATTACAAGTATCTTAAGAAAAAGCTAAAAATAAAATAATTTGAGATTGGCAGTGTTCCATGGCCTGGGAGTAGCCTTGTTGTCTCCATCTTCCAAGTGATATGCCCATTTTCCTGCTAAACCAACCACTTTGTATGGTCCTTCCCAGTTAGGTCCTAACTTGCCGTCTCCAGGTACCAAAGTATTGCCCATTACTTTGCGTAATACCTAATCCCCAATCTTCAATTGCCTCGGATGCACTGTTTTGTTATGTTTTTTGGATAATTCTTACTGGTATGAGACAATGTGAACTAGAGATCTTTCCCTTCTCTCTTTTGTAAGGTCGAGTTCCAAGGCTATGGCTTCTTCATTCAAGTCTGGGTCAAAATTTTCGCTTCTAATAGTGGGGAGGCCTACTTCTAGTGGGATTACTGCCTCCATGCCATAAGCCAAGGAAAAAGGCGTTTCTCTAGTTAATCGCCAAGGTGTGATACGGTATGCCCATAAAACACGAGGAAGCTCCTCAGCCCACTTGCCTTTGGCTCTCTCTAACCTTTTTTTCAAATCATCTAAGACGACTTTGTTTGATGCTTCTGCCTGGCCATTCGCTTGAAGGTATGCTGGTGTAGAGTTGTAGAATTCTATCTTGTATTCCTTGCAAAAGCCCCTGAAGATTTTGCCACCAAACTAAGTGCCGTTGTCAGATATTAGAGCCTTGGGTATGCCGAATCGAGTTATGATATTCTGCCAGACAAACTTCTTAACATCTTTCTCCTTTATTGATGTGAGTGCTTCTGCGTCTACCCACTTTGTAAAGTAGTCTGTTGCTGCGAGAAAGAACTCTCTGTTGCCAGGTGCTGTTGGAAGTGGTCCCACATTGCGAAGGGCCATGGGCTAGTTAATGGTAGAAGCTCTCTGGCTGGTTGATGTATTTGGTGTGCGAACTTCTGACATTTCTCACACCTCTTGACATATTTCTCTGAATCTGCTTGCATGTATGGCCATCAATATCCTTGTGAAATTGCTCTGTAAGCCAATGATCTTCCCCCTTGGTGGCTTCCGCATACGCCTTCATGTATCTCGAACAAAAATGCCTCGACCTTGCTAGGATGGACACATTTCAAGTAAGGTCCTATGAAAGATTTTTTTGTATAACGCCGATGATGGAGAGAGCCAAAATCGCTGTGATTTTGCTCTAATTTTGTTGGCCTCTTTCTTTTCTTCAGGCAAGATGCCGTCTTTTAAAAACACTATGATGGGGTCCATCCATGAGGGGCCTAGTTCGGCACAACATACCTCAGCTATTTCGGGTTCTTCAATGCTTGGTCTGGGTAGAAAGTCGATCAATAATGAGTGTGGAATAGATGTATTTGCCATTGAAGCAAAACCTGCCAGCTCGTCTGCTCTACTGTTCTTTTCTCGGCCGATTTGTTCTATCCGAACTACTTCGAACTTCATGATCTCCTTTCTAACTAATTCTTGGTACTTAGCCATCCTTTTATCTTTTGCCTCATAGTGGCTTGAAACCTGGTTTACTACTAGCTGGGAGTCACTGTAAACCATTAGCTCGATGGCCTTCATGAAAAGTGCTGATTTTAGACTTGGTAAGAGTGCTTCATATTCCGCCTCATTGTTGGATGCTAAGAAGCCAAGGTTGACTGCCTGTTCCACTATTAGGCCATCTAGTGAGATGAAGACTATGCCAAGTCCTGCACCGTGCCTATTGGATGCTCTATCCACGAAGAGCTTTCACATCTCTCCGACGAATAGTTTCCAGCAAGTAGAGGGGTCGGATGATGTCTTGGGGTCATGAGTGTTGCTGATGTTCTCTTCCAAGTCCATACCTGCTGTCGAGGTTTGATTTTCACTATCTGACTGCCCCAAGTCTTTTCTCTTTGATGAGTCCTTGCTGGGAATAGCGTGGTTTGCCCCTTTCTTCCCATCCTCAATCTTGTATGGTTTGGAATGTGGTTGGGCATCTTGTTTTAGGGGCTACGCAGTTCCCGCGGCACTTTCCCCCCCTCACTTCAGTTATATTGGTCAAGTCGACTGGGCAGATGTGATGGCTTCCTGGTGTGAACTTAGCCACAAAGTCTGCTAAAGCCTGGACTTTTATTGCTGTTCTGGGTTGGAACTTGATATCGAACAGCCCCAACTCGATCGCCCATTGTAAGATTCGTTCAGAAAAATCCGCCCTCTCAAACACGGCCTTTAATGGAAAAGCCGTTAGGACGATCACAGTATGGGCATGGAAATAGTATGACAACTTTCTTGAGGCCATCATCAAAGCCAATGCCAGTTTTTCCAATGATAGGTACCTGGTTTCAACACCCAGCAAGGTTTTGCTAACATAAAAGATAGACAGGTGTTGGATTCCTTTCGCTCTTACCAACACTGCGCTGACTGCATGCTGTGAAACCGCTAAGTACAAAAAGAGATCTTCTCCTGGCACTGGGGTTACTAACAACGGAGGAGAGGTCATGTAGTCTTTCAAGCTCTCTAGGGCACGGTTGCATTCTTCATCCCATTCAAATTTGGCCTTCAAAGCTTGGAAGAATGGACGACATTTGTCTGACGACCGACTTATAAATCGGTTGAGTGCGGCTGCTAGTGAGATGCTGTACCTCTTTGACTGTGTTAGGCCTCTCAAGATCCTAGATTGCTTTGATCTGAGAGGGGTCAGCTTCTATACCTCAGTTGGTTACTAGAAAACCTAGGAATTTGCCTGATCCTACGCCGAATGCACACTTCGATGCATTTAGACGCAACGTGTTCTTCTTTAGAATTTGGAACATTTCATCTAGGTCCTTGAGATGGTCCTTCTCATCCTTGCTTTTGACCACCATGTCATCTATGTAAGCCTCCATTGTTCTACCTAACAATGGTTCAAACATTTTGGTGACCATTCGTTGGAATGTAGCCCCAGCGTTCTTTAGGCCAAAGGGCATGACCTTGTAACAATACAATCCTCTAGGCATTGTAAATGATGTGACCTCCTAGTCTGGTTCATACATAGCGATCTGATGGTAATCTCGATACGCATCAAGGAAGCTAAGTCGGTATGTCTTGCCGTCAGGTCTACCAGTTGGTCTATTCATGGTAGAGGAAAACTGTCCTTTAGGTATGCCTTATTGACTATTTTGTAGTCCACGCAAACACGCTATTTTCCGTTCTTCTTTGGCACTACAACTGTATTGGAGATCCACCTGGGATAGTGCACTTCTCTGATGGCTCCAGTAAGTTTCCCACTTCCTCTGCCACTATTTCTACGTGGTGGAGTGCCGATCTACGAGTGTGCTGTATAATTGGTCTGGCTGTTTGGTGGACATTAAGTTGGTGGCAGATGAAGTTTGGGTCAATGCCAGACATGTCATATGGTGTCCAGGCAAACACTTCGATGTTAGAGGTTAAGAATTCCATGACCTCTATTCTCTCAATGCTGGATAAAGACGAGCCAAGCAAAAAGAACTTTTCTGGGTTCTTTTCATCTATCCTTACTTCAATCAAGTCTTCCACTGCCTTCTGCTCTGCTGCTTTGCCAACATCTGCAAATAGTTTGTTGCGTCTGAACAAACCCTTTTGCAGCACGGCTGCCGTTTACTGTGACAAAACATTGCTTCGACATGATTTGGTCTCCTAAGACTTCTTCAATCATGCTGGTTTCGTTAGGGAATCGTAATGCCTGATGGTAGGTTGACGCTACTAAGCGCATAGCATGCAACCATGCCCTTCCCAAGATTATGTTGTAAGTGGAAGGGACCTTCAATACCCAGAATTCCACCTGTTTTGTCATGGTTCCTGCCTTGACTGGGAGGATTATCTTGTTTACTGGCTACTCTGGCATTGAGTTGAAACCGACAAGGGGAGATGTCGCAGGTGCCAAGTCTTTGTCCTCCAATTTCAGCTGTTTGAAGGTGTCGTAGTACATTATCTCACATGAGCTTCTTTGGTTAATCAGGATTCGCTTGATGTCGAAGTTCTTGACGCGCAAAGTCACCACCAGTGCGTCATCGTGAGGGCAATGTAACCTTGCTAAATCCTTGTCTGAGAAGGATATGACGTTCGTAGCCTCTGTTCTGTCATTTTTGATGGTAAGTTGTGCACTTAATACCTCTCTCAGGTGCTCAGCCTTTTTGATCATCCCCCTGAGTTCACATACCCGCTCAGGTTCGACGATCCCATGTATAACGTTGATTATGCCTTAGGGTGGACTGTCGACCGGCATTCCGTTTGGTCCGTTGAGGTCCTGGGAGGCTGGCTGTGTACCCCCTTCTATATACTAATCCAAGTGTCCAACAGCCACTAACTCTTCCAGATGTTGCCTCAATGGTGTGCAATTCTCAGTGCGGTGCCCTTTCTCATCATGGAAGGTGCAACTGGACCTCTCCTCATAGCCTCTTTGTGCTTCTCCCAACTTGGCAGGCCGCCGAACGAAGGGTTCATTACGTATTTCGCTGAGAATCTGGTAGATAGGTTTATTGAATACTGTGGTGTTGGCAGTGCGGACTCTTAACTTCCTTTTTTCTGGGTCTTCTCTATTGGCTCGCCTGCCTCGCCTATTCCTGCTCGGTTGTTCCATTGTGTTGACTTTCGCTGTAGTCTTTTTATCTAGCATTGCTGTTGTGCCAGATTTTGCTTCAGCACAGGTGCTATCTTCCTCTACTCGGATATGTTGATGTACTTTCTCCATTAGGGCCTCCATCGTGAGGGGTGGCATCATTGTTATTGAGTCCCTCAATTTGTTACCGACTGGTAAACCTCGTTTATATTGTGCAATGGCGAGATTGGTAGGGCAATCCCCAATCTGGTTGAAGGTCTCCCAATAGCGACTGTTGTAAGACCTTAATGTTTCCTTTTCGCCCATGTCAATGGAGAGTAGCTGGTCAATCTCCACTGGTGTCTTGGTATCCGTTCTAAACCAAGTCACGAACGCTTCTGCCAACTGTGCCCATGAGGCTATGCTGCCTTCTGGCAGTCTTTCGAACCAGGTTAGACCTAGGTCGCCAAGGCTAGATGGAAACATGATGCACATTAGGGCCTCGTTTCGCCGATATGCTGCCATAACCTGGCGGAAGTGGCTTAAGTGCATGTAGGGGTTTGTCTTCCCTTCATAAGTGGTGAATTGGGGTTGGTGGAAGCCTGAAGGTAGTGGTGCGTTCTCAATTGCTAAAACGAACGACGAGCTCTGTAGCCTTGCTAATACTTTGTCTACTGGTTCTTAAGCAAGGCGCGGTATTGGCATTCCTACTTCGACACTCCCACGTGTCCTAGGGGCCAATTGCTGCAGGGCTGAAACTCTACGAGGGTCACGAGCCCTGGTATCCTCCTTCCATCGGGCCCTTTCCTCCATTACTGTTCGTAAGTCCGCTAACCTAGGCAATTCCGTATGCCTGGATGTTGTTTGGTGCATGTGCGAGGGCCGATAGCTGCGTCCTTCTATTTGTGATCTTTCAGTCCTCGTTCTCTCAGACCTGGAGTGACGAGTCCTGGAAGTCCTTGATTGAGTGTCGCTTGTTCTAAGGCTCCTAGTTTCTGCTTGCGATGATGTGGTATGTTTGTTACGATCTTCCGAGTGGCGAGGGGGCGTGTTGCCTTTGCGCCCCTCTCCTGTCGCCACCCATTTTCCCTTTATCTAGCGCTTCATTGTCTCCATGTCCGCCGCCATTCTCCTTATTAACTCGTCTTGCTCGTTTACGCGATCCTTCAGAACTTGAGGATCCAGCTTCCGCCTCTATCTTTCTGGACTTTGAGACTGACGGGGACTAACGCCCCGTCTCTCCCGTGTGTCCTTTCGGGAGTTCCGTCGATGGGGCTCTAATTCTGCCATGGGTAGGATATAAGGCAAACTTTCGCGCCTCCCGCCCCCCTCTGGGGTTTTTCTATCAATAGCAGATTGCGGCAAATCTTCGTTGTGCGCCATTGATTTCAACTAGAGAGGAAAACTTGATCAAAAGGTTTTGTTCTTTGTGAAATTCCCACAGACGGTCCCAATTGTACGAGCACGAAATAATCTTCTCGTATAATCCTGTTGATCAAGTTTGTGCTTCCTCCAAACGTCGTCACTTTACTTCCTGAAAACACAAACGTGAGCTAGCCGGCGGGTGTGTGCCAGATACCTCTCCGATGACTAAGTCAGCAAAATAGACAACAGACAAAAGCTCTGTGTATTCGAGAATCAAAGTTGTGATACCTGTCCATAGGTCTGGTTATGAGCTTTTATAGATTTTGTTTAGTACAACCCTAGTAGGATTCCAACTCTCCTCACATAAGTCCTCCTAGGAATCACACACCCTACTCACTACCAACCAAGTGAGATGGTTTACACAATCCTAATAGGACTCTACTCTCCTTAGCAGAGTCCTCCTAGGAATCAGAAAGGTAATGCTCCTCCTTCTATACCTTTCCCACTACTTACTCAAGGGAGATGATTTTACCACAGTAGAATACCAGTACGACCGAGTTAACTTATGCCCTCCAACATACTAAGCTCGACACTTCTATGGGCAATGCCTAGCTTGGTCCCGCCCACCTATACCTCAGCTGGGACTACTCAAACCGAGCTAACTGCGGCCACCTCTAACCGAACTAACAGAGGTAAGGTCCAAGTTGCAAAGCCCAATCACCTCGGCCCATAACTTGGCCCATTACTATACCTGGACCCAGCTCGGCCCTAGTTCACAAAATCTCCCTCTCAACAAATATACACGTGTATATATATATAAACAAATATTTGTTAATAATTGCTATATATTGATCAGATTTTCACTAATTATGAGCTGATGACTAGAAATAATAATACATTCGTCTTGAATTTATAAAACTAAAACTCCAATCAAAACCTTAACTATTTATCATTTTCTTATTTTGTATTCAACTATACCAATATTCTTTTTTATATTATTGAACAAGATACCAGTGTTATAAATAATTAATTTTGGTATGTGGTAAAGCGTAATTTAATTAGGATTTAGTTTGTTTATTTTTATCAAACGAGTGGTATATAATTATTTAAAAAAAAAAAATTGAGCCAAAGCATAATTAACGTAAAGGTTAATAGGATAAGGATCAATCTAAGGGAAGATAGGATCAATCTAAGGAAGATTTGGTGTGGCCACGTGTTGGTCGATGGCATGATTTGCCTCCCTATAAATAGGGAGAAGTTGCTCAAAGATCAGTGAAGAAAAAAATAGAGAAAACACGAAAGAGATATTAGAACTAGGAAACTATAGTAGGAAGGTTTGTGATAGTAGGAAGTAAAGGTTAAGGGTCAATATTAAGGTGAGTTATATTATACCTTGAGTCACCATAATATATTTTACGAATGTTTTGACTTACCATAATTTATTTTATACAAGTTATGTTTTATAAATTATATTAATATTTCAATTACGTGAGTTATTTTCTGAACTCTATTTGTTTAAAATGAAACTCATGGATATATTTATTTAAATTTTAGTATATATTTGACTATGACCTTATAAACAATTATGTTTTGTAAGTACTACCACGGGAGTTCCACGCCTTGGGGGATTTAAATAACTATTGGCCTCTGTTTGCCTACTTTGCGGTCCTCTGTTTGTCATTGATCCATTGACCTTTGTTTTGACTGTCACTTTTGTGACCCCTATTCTGTTCTGTACCGTGGTTATCGTTATTTATTTATATAATTTTTTTATTTCAGTTTCTGCCACTTAAATGATTTATTTACCAAATTGATTTATGTAAATGTTTTGGCTTAACTAACTATCCATGGTTATTTTGTATTCCTTATAGTCTTGGCATAATATTTTTCACTCTGCTGTGTACTTATAGCTGTTACCCTTTCAGGTGATGAGATGTAGGAAAGACCCGTAACCTCGTGTAGTGGAATCTGTGCAAGAAATTGATGCGGATCCGTTAATTTGCTTTTCTTTTCTTTTCTTCCTGTCGTTTTTCTGATGGCCGGTCGCTGTATAATCAAATAATAAAAACCCATTGATGTATTTTTTTGTTTAGTAAAAATAAGTAACTTTATGTTTAATTATTTTATTTTTGTTTGCCTCCGCTTGCACAGTTTAAATTGCTATGATTAGAATAAATTAGTAAGTTGCGATTCCAGTCCTAAGCCCATGGGGTTGGGTCGTGACAAAGGTGGTATCAGAGCAATGATTCATTCCAAAAAAAAAAAAAAGCTATTTTAATTTGATCAGAAAGTTCAAAAAATTATAAATAAATCTATAAATAAAACTATATAGCTAGATAAACATAATAAAAACAAATAAATAAATATTTACCTGCAACATTAGTCCTTCTATGTAAAATCTCACGTTTCTTCTAGTGATGTAGGAATGTCTGAGATTAACCTTGATGATGCGTTTTGGGATGAGCTCAAGGCCATTAATTTAGATGAGATTTTAGCAGAGCACCCCGCCCTCGCCTCGCCTGAAGGATGGAGAGATTCAGAGGATATAATTAGAGGACTGCATCTAGACCTTGCTCAATTAATGGGTCGGCCAATCTATATATAGGCTGACCCTACCGATGTCCCATATTTACTATGGAGGCAAAGTCGTGCCTATACGCGCGGACGATTTCTTGGACCCACTCATGTCCTCGGTGTTGCCCCAGATTTTGTAACAAGAAGGGGAAATATATACCCCGAGGACTACATTGTTACCACTGTCCCTAACTCGTTAGAGATTATTAATATTCAAAATGTTGACTTTAGTAATGACCTTTCATATATCGAGACACCCGGCTGGATTGTTGACCGAGCATTTTTGGGATACATACAGTCCATCCATATTTTCACAGTCCAGGCAGCGTGTATGTGTTTTGGTGTGGTCCAATTAGGATGGGAATTTGAGCTTTTCATGCAATACTACTTCCCATAGTTGTTTGACCCATTTGACCCACTACCTTAGATTTAGTAGAAGAAAACTTTTTGTAATGATCCCTCTTTTGTTTTTGTATTACAGGGATGAGACACTAACACAATTTTTGATGTTTGGAACAAAGATGTAATATTATATTTGCAAAAATAGTAAAGATGGTATTTTAGATATGCAATATATATGTTGCGTTATGAATATAATGTTCGTTTATTACTTGTAGAATTGCCAATCGTGGTAACGGAAGTGAGTCATCAGTCAGTGGTACTGAATCGATGGAAAGAATCATGGAAAGAGCAGTTACTAGTTTTTTGCAAGCCTAGTAGACTAACATCAACAATGGAATACTGGAACGACGAGAAGAGCCGGTTACCATAAAACAGTTCCAGGATCTGAAACCCACCACGTTTACCGGCGGTCCAGACCAAATGATAGCGGACGCCTGGGTTAAAGACATGAAAAAGATTTTTCGTACCCTACCTTGCATCGAAAGACAGAAAGTAACTTTCGCCACTTTCACTTTCAAAGATAATGCACAGGAATAGTGGCTTCTCACTCTGGAGAAAAAAGAAATTGCGACTTGGGCAAGATTCTTGGAAGTATTCTATGAAAAATACTTCCCAGATTCATTGCGGGAACAGAAGGCATCAGAATTCATACATTTAAAGCAAGGAACCATGATGGTGGCCGCATATGAGAGCAAGTTCACACAACTTGCTCTGTTTGCAACATACGTCATACCCATCAAAACTCGGAAAACAAAAAAATTCGAAGCAAGATTGGACGTTGAAATTAAAGATAGGCTCGAGGTCTTGAAACTGCCAACCTATGCAGAAGTGATAAACCAGGCGTACATTGCAGAAAAGGGGATTAAAGCCTTGCGTTCCGAGGAACCAAGCCAAAAGAAGCGATTCTGGGAAAGAGACAATAGAAGACCCAATGTTGTGCCTCCTAAGAAGGTGAATATGGGCACAACCAGTTCAGGCCATCAAGGTTCTATCAACCCCCGATGTGGTACTTTTCCAATTTGTCCTACTTGTGGGAAGACTCATTGGGGACAATGCCATCGAGACACGGGAGCATACTTTAAATGCGGTCAAGTTGGCCACTTGCTGAGGGATTGTCCAAAGCTGACCAATCCTACAGCCAACCCCTCTGGCCCAGTCAGAAAACTCGCGGGACTTGGAGGAGAGAGGAAAGACCAAAAACGCCAAGGAAGGGCTTTCGCCTTGGTACTTGGAAAACCAGAAGTTACCGAAAACGTTGTGTCAAGTATACTTTCTGTCTATGGCCATTTAGCTCACGTCCTCATTGACTCTGGGTCAACTCATTCTTTTGTTGCACTACATTTTGTTGCCAAGTTGGCATCAACACCCGAACCATTATGATGTATATTGTTTGTGTCTTTTCCTTCTGGTAAGTCTCCCTGTGGTACTGAGGTGTACATGCAAAGGAGAAAATAGGATAGCAAAATGAAATTTTCAGTCAATTTTCGGATGTATAACATGTTGGAATAAGGCTGGTATTTATAGGCAACCAATCTGACCCGAATAGGTACCAAGGAAGTGAACAGGTGTAGTTTTGAATTTGAACAGATACTGTTTGAATTCAAATAGATCTGGAGGCAGATTCAACCAGAAACTGCTGTTGGAAACTGCTGGGCAGTTCTTTGGCAGTTTCATAACTGTAAAACAATTTGAACTTGTGTGGAATTTCGGACTGAAGGTGGTAAAATTTTGGACAGAAAATTAATTTCAATTTTGGCTCAAAATTGGAATTTAATTTCATTAAGAATTGTTTGAAAAATTCAAATAAAATTTTGTCCAAAAAATTAATATTAGAACCAACCCGACGCATACCCACGCGGCTTCGCACGCATGTGTGGTGCTATGGGCTAAGGTTTCATTTGTCCATAACTCCTCCCTTCTACAAACTTGGGGTGCCCCTTGGAGCCCAACCAAAGTGTTGTAATTTAGAGCTTATATACCATACACAAGCTCTTTTAAAGTTTAATGTGGGACAACCCATTTTAAGGAAACCCACATTTATTTCTTTAATTGTTCATTCCACAAACCCGAAAACGACGTCAACTTCTCCATTCACTCATAAATGATTTTGACGATCTGTCTTCAACCATGTGACTTACTATGCGGCAAGGAACACGTCACATTTTCGGTCCCACCCCAAAAGACGTTTGGGACCCACTCAATTTTGGGCTCAAAGATGGCCCAAAATAAGCCTATATAAAACCAATTTTCCAACAATATATATATGTATATATTTACATATGTTCAATTTTCTCTAGTTTGGTGAAAACAGAGACAGAAAATTGTGAGTAAACTTGAAAAATTTCAAACCAGAGAAAATTGGTCAAAACACAGAGCAATTTGTGAGCAAAATTTCAACCTAGAGAATTTGGTCAAAACATAGAGAAATTTGTGAGTAAATCAGAGAAATTTCAACTCAGAGAAATTTAGCAAATTAGAGAAATTTCAAAACTCAAAGAAATTTGTTTGTTTTTTGAAATTTTCCTCGACTAAGATTTCTCTGGATTGAAATTTTTCTGAAAAAATGTTGAGAAACGTCAACCACTGTGAAAATATTGCATATCCTTTACCCTATAAAGTCTTAATATTAGGGATCTTAAAAAAAATTCTCCTAAAATTAATGCAGATAGAGGGTAGACACTAAAATAAATAAAAGTAAATATATATTTTAGTATAAAAGAGATGATAACATTATCATTCATACAACTCACGAATTATTGCATGAGAAAATATTAAACTGTTATATGAATTAAAATCTCGAGAGAACCTAGTATAATTATGTTAAAAATCTAAAACTAATTATATTTTTTTTGGGTCTAAATCTCAATAAAGGATATTATAATTTAAAATTATTTACATAGAAATTCTCTAAACTATGAAAAAATATCACTTTGACCCCTGATAAATTGGTTTGAATTTTTAATTTTTTATAAAAAAATGTGAAGAACAATATAGAGAGTGATATGATAACTTTTTAGTGATTTTTTGACTTTTTAACTAAAACTGAAGGTTGCCAAATGCGACCTAATTGAAAATGTCGTGGACATAAAATTCTTAATCTAGACTAGAAAACAACAGCTGATCAATTTATAAGTTGGGTTATAGAATCAAATATACTAGGGAAACCAAATTAATCCACCCAGAAAATTCTGGATAGGTGGATTGTGTAGTGAAAATTAATTTGTATAGTGTGGAATTTATATGTAAATAAATCTGAAACACAAAACGAAGATTTTGGATAATTTCTAGATTGATAAAAGTGAATTCATAATGTTACCCTTATAAATAGATCAAGCTTCTCAACTTCAATCAAACAAGTTAAACTTACATGTATTTAAAAATAAAAAATAAAAAAAACCATTTTTTTGGTCTTTACTACAAAATTTTAAATGTTCAATTGTTTTTTGATGATTTAAAAAGTTCGTTTTTTTAAAAAATAAAAAAGCATTAAAAACAAAAAAAACTAATAATTGTTTTTTATATTTTTCTTTGTCTTTAGTGGACTTTTTTAAAAAAAAAATCAAAAAATATTTTTTGAATTAAAAAAAAAACAATTTTCTGAAAAATAAAAATGACAGCAATTTCAAACTTTTCATTGTCTTTATGTCGAAAATTACTATTCACCCAAAAAAAAATGTCTAAAAAAGAAAAAAGTGAAAATGATACCAAACATGCCACGTATGTCTGATCAACTATGAAATAAAGTCTACAAAATGTTTTAGAAACAACCTCCGTCTCTTTCACTCTTGTTTGCTTACTAAGAAAATGAAGACGAATGGAAATGAAACATTGGGTCCTAATTTTCCTCCTTTTTTTTTGGTTGAAAGAGCAAGGTGGACAATTAAACGAAGTTAGCTTTGAGTTCTAATTGGTGTACCATCCTAATCACCCATTGTATGGTCCATTTGCTAAATTTCTATAAATAAAAAAAAAAACTCAAGTCTAGAATTCAATATTAGGTTAAAATTTTTACTCAATTCAATATTAGATTTTCAAAGTAGACAAAATCTAAACTTCTGCTTTATAAAAGGTGATAAAGACAAGTTGAAAGCTCACACTAAACCTTTCAATGCATTCCAGGAGGGAGGAGAAGTTGAACTCTAAACTAAATTTTTGTTTGACAATCTCTATATAAGTTGCGTTTTAGCTAAAAAAAAAGTTAAAAAATAAAAACAAGCTTAGTTTGATAACTTCTTTAAAATAAAATAAAATAAATTTTTTTTTTAGAATTTCATCTCTATAGATTTGTATAAAAGTTTTTATTCTCAGTAGTTTGAGAAGTTCCAACGTGCCCCATTGGTTAAGTTAACAAAGGCTCCATAATACTATAAAGCCATGTCTGATTAATAAGATAATAATAAAGAAATTAAAATTTAATGAGATTAGTGTATGATTAATTATTTAACTGAATTAGTCAAATACATATTTTTCTCTTTTTCATGTGTGTTTTGCAACAGATATAAAAATATATAATTTCAATTATATATTTATTTTGCATTATTTGTAGTAGTATTTAAAATATTCAGTAATTTTGTTAGGCAGAATGTCCACCGTAATTTAATTTAGATAACAAAAATTACAACCAAACAATAGAATGTGACTATCATGGATTAATAATCTCAATTTTATGTTATAATCTGCTCAATCAAACAGACCGTGAAAGTAACATGTTAATTTCTTACCAAAAAAACAAAAGTTTGAAAGACCCACAAAACTTTCTCCTTAAAAAGTAAAATGAAAAAGAAAAGATACATAAATATTTTTTTAACAATTATCAAAAAATTAATTTTTTTATTCTAAAATAATAATAATAAAAAAGTATAAAGCTACTAAAAAACAACTGTAAAATTGACCAAACAATAGATTGATGCCCACAAGACAAGAATTTCTTGTGTGTGTGTTTATGGGGGAGTAGATGACAGTAAAACCTTGCGTGCGTTAGGGGGGTATTTGTATCATTTGTCGTGAAGAAGAATTTGATTAAAAAGAAAAAGTAAACTAATGACCTAACTCATGTTATTAAAACATTTAAACTTTGTACTTTTGTATAGATTATATTTGTTTCATATATGTGTTCTGGTGAAGAAAGAGGCCAAGTTTTAATTCGACTTTGACTTTAATTTTGACTTTATTAGGTATTAATCGGTCAATAGCCCTGTTTGGTAGAGTTGTGGGAAAGTGCTTATACCTTATGCCTAAACAGCTTATGGCTTATAACTTCCAGCTTAAGCTGATTTCCAGCTTATTCTTAAAGCATCTTCTGCCCACTCAAAGAATAAGCTGATTTCTGACTTCCAAAAAGCTATAAGCTATAAGCTAAACCAAACACATCAAAATAACTTAAATTAAGCTGAAAGCTGGAATAAGCTGATTATAAGCTGTGCCAAACAGGCACAATATCGGAAATCATAAAAAAATAAAATAAAGTTTAATAGAAGCTATTAAAATAAATAAATAGCTTAATTACAAATTTGTAACTAATCAAAAGGTTGACACACGCACACATATGTATACACTTTATTTTTATATATATAAAAATAAAGAAAGCAATAATATAAGAGTTTTAGGAATTAAAATTTTTTATTCCTTAAACTGAAATTTTTGTGGTAAAGTTTTTTTGAAAACGAATCTTTTTCGTCACAAGGGTTGTCTCTAAAACATCATCATAAAAAATATTTTTTAAAAAGATTTTTAGAGACAAACACTATAACATATTAAGAGTTTTAGAGACCAAATTTTTTGATCTTTAAAAGTAAAAATTTTGTTGTAAAAGACATTTAGGAGCCAATTTCTATTGTTATGAGGATAGTTGCTAAAAGGTCGTTCCGAAAAGTCAAACATAAAACTTTTAGCGACAAAATTTTGAAAATGTCACTAATAAATACACTTTTAGGGACAAAATAATTTGATCTCAAAATAGTTTATTTTTTGAGACAAAAAATTTTGTTCCAAAAAGATAATAATTCATCACTAAAAATATAATAACAATACTTTTCGCAATAAAAATATTTGGTCCCTAAAAAATAATTTTGTCTCTAAATTTTGGTCTCTAAAACCTTAATTTTTTGTAATGAAAATTTAAAAATGTCACTAGCAAATGCACTTTTAGTGGCAATAATTTGGTGCCAAAAAGATTTAGGTTTTTAGACGAAAATTTTGTTCTCAAAAGAATAATAATTCATCACTAAATGTCTAATATCATCACTAAAAATATAATAACGATACTTTTAATAACTAAAACATTTTGTTCCTATAAAAAGTCATTTTATTCTTAATTTTTATCTCAAAAATTTTAATTTATTATAATGAAGATGTTTTAAGATGTGAAGGGTTCTCATAAGTCCTTGTGATAGCCAATTTGTACAAGTTTTGTTGAACATTTTTATAATGGAATTTCTTATTATATATAAAATTTCTTACAAGTCACCCCCACGAATTTTTCTTTTTAAAGTTACAAAGCCTAGTTGGCCAATTCTATTGACCAACAATAATTATTTATTTATTTTATATATAGTTAAACTTCTAGGAACTACTTTTTACTTTAATTGAATAATTGAATTGTTCCAACAAGAAAAATATTGTTTCAAGACTCCTGAGAGGTTGACATTAAGAAGATCCTTCATGGCACGGGATCTCCTCTCACAATTAAAAGTGTTATACTTGTGGGAACAGGATCTTTTAAATTCAAATAATGCAATTAAAAATAAGGATTAAGTTTCTCTGACGTAGAATAAATTTTAGAATAATTGAATTGGGAGTTAGGTTTCACTTATGTAGAGCAACTTAAGTAGAAATTTTTAAAAACAACTCAAATTCAGAGTAAAAGAGTCGTTTTTATGAAAAATTAAGAATCTTATCAAATTTAGTAGTCTGATCGAAAATAATGTTTTAAATCGAAGTCATAGTTGTCCCAGTGATGGCGCATGGTGAATTTTAGCTAAATTCCATCGTTTAGACCCTTAAATTTATTTTGGAAAGTCCATTTTTAGCACCGTTTATTTTGTCTTGTTTCTAATGTTTTTGGGTATTCAAATTTGGGCTAATTTTTTTTTTTTTTTTAATTTTTGATAATTTTATGTTTATTTTTGTGTCTAGTAAGGAATTAACCTAATTAGTTGTTTTATCGTTTGGTTAGGATTCATTTATTATAAATAATGATGTATGTCCTACGGCAAATAAACTTTTGATCAATATAATTCAGTTTTTCTTTGAGAATTTATTTGTTCCTTGTAGATTCAAGATGTTTTTCATCTGCTAAAATGATATCTATCATTTTGTGATATATTCAGTTGTGTCATTCTCTAAGGTTTAAAATTATTCAGGCTTATAGGGTCTATCATGGGTCTCTGAATTGTTTATTTTATAGAACCACCATGAATATCATTGATGAAAAAGGATTGGAAAAATTATTTAGACAAATCCTAGAGTTTGAACCTTTGCTGTAAAATAAACTATAAAATTTTAATTTTATCAATTTAAATTCTAATTTTTTTAATTTATTTTCAATCTAAATCATCACACTATTTCTGTTAAATAAAATCAATGAAAAATAATATTTATCGTTAAACTCAATATAAGTATACATAAAATATCTAATAGAGTTCTACTGAGTTTAATGACTAAAATATCATTTTTTCATCATTTTTACTTAACAAAATAAGCAAATGGTTTAGATTGAAAACAAATCAAAAGTTTAGTATTTAAATTGAAAAAATTAAAAACTCTAAATTTATTTTGTTATAAGGGTCAAATCATGTTTTTTTTGTAATTTTTCAAAAAAAATTAAGTCAATCAAATAACAGTAATTTTTTTTCATTTTATCGGGTTTGTTTTCGAAAAAATAAATGATAAATATGTTTTTAAAAATAGACCATCTATTTTTTTTTGAAGATAAACGTGATAAAATGAAATACTATAATGATTAGATTGACATAATTTTTTCTATAGATAATATATATTTAAAATTTTATAAAATAAACTATTTATATTGTCAAAATATGACTAAGTGATGAGTCTCACAAACTCTTAAGAAAAGCCCAATCTTAAAAGTGTCACGGAAAATTTACAATCGGTTACCTCATTTCTTTAATTCATTAAAATCATAACTTTCTCCATTTTTATCTCTTTTCTCAGTCGTTGAGGTGGTAGCAATGATGGATGATGGAGGTAAAAGTGATGGTGATAATATGATAGCATAAGTTAATTTAAAAATATTTTTTATTTTTCAAGAATGAATATTTTTCTACTAAGATAAAGTTATTTTTCATTAATTATGTAAAATATTTTTATTTGACTTTCATTTTATATTAAAAAATAAAAATACTTGAGTGCTATAAAGAAATCAGTGAAACTATGAAATATTTAGGATTCGTTTATTAAACCACTTTTTAATTAAAATATATGGTGAAAATATAGAAGGTGATTGAGAATGATTTTCTAATTTTTTTTTTAAAAAAAAATCAAAAATAAAAATAATTTTTTATTTTTTATATGACTTTTTAACTCTTTTTATAACTTTTTAACTAAAATTTTCAATTGCCAAACCAACTTAGGTTTTGTTTGGCAACTCAATATTGTAGTTTAAAAGTTAAAAAATTATTAAAAAACAACAAAGTCAATACCAAAAAGTCAAAATTTTTATTTTCTCTCTACTTTTTCACATCTTTTTGTAAAAAATAAAATAAAATCAAAAAGTCATTCCAAATATACTAATTTTTTTTACCTCATATTTTGGCCAAAAAATTAAAAAATTACTAAAATAGCATATTTTGAAACGAGGTCGAATGTAAATACTGTATATATTGATCAATTGAGTAATCAAAAAATATATTGATGAATTGTATATGTGATTAGAAACTCTCTTTTGTTAGGATTATATATGATGGGCTTGGCCCAGGAGGAATTGTCTTGGGTTATCCAAACAGTCACTCGGTTGAAGCCCAACAGAACATGCCCAACACCAAGCCCAACACCAAGCCCAGTTGAGAGTCAGCCACGTGGCAGAAAAAGATTTTAGAGAATTATTAAGTCTATGCGCCAAGCATTAAATGAGATTGTCAAAGCATTAAATATAGCAAGACCTTTGTGTTCTGGGACGCGAAAAAACCACCATGGTCAACGGCAAGAAGATGACAAGCTTTCGGCCAATAGGACAGCTTGAATGGATAAGGAAATGATTAATAGCGATATAAGGAGGCCTCTGAAGAACGTTTTTAAAGACAAGTAATACTCTCTCTCTTCTTCTTCTCTCTCTCTACTCTCAACTTTCTCTATTCACCCTTCTTCCGATTACGTCTTGTTTAACTTAATCGTCAGAGAGCTCACGAGAAGGAACCCCTCCAGTTTTGGTACCATTCCATTGAGACTTTTTGCAGGGGTGCTTCAAGGAGACGAAGGCCAGCAGGATAGTAGAGCACATGGATCAGTCCAACCCATCCTCAGTTGACCGAATTGCATTATCCGTTGTCGTCGGGGGCCTGGAATCACTCCAGTTTTGGTACCTTCCCATTGGGCCTTTTGTAGGGGTGCTCCAAGGAGACGAAGGCCAACAGGACAGTGGAACATGTGAATCAGTCCGACCCATCCTCAGTTGACTGAACTTCATTATCAAAAATATAAAAAAATAAAATAAAAACAAAAAGAAACACAGTACTTATCAATGGATAATAATATGGTACACATCCCTCAAAATATGTGTTACCAAATGGACCCTTATTATGTATTTTTTTAATAAATGTTACATATATATATTTTTTAATAGAGTTAGGCAATTTGTGATTAAAAAATGAAGTTATGAATTTTGTAGTAAATGTTACTTATTTTTGTGGTTATGCTACATATTTTTTTGTTAGAAAATATTTGGATAGGAAAATGCTTAACATTACCACAAAAATACATAACATTACCACAAAATGGGTAACATCATTTTTGAATCACAAATTATTATAACTCTACCAAAAAATTAAGTAATATTTATCTTGAAAATATGTAACATACACTACAAAAATATATAACAAGATATATATATGATACACACCGTTCCAGGGGTGTGTACCATGCCATTTCCCACCATTGGCGGAAAGTATAGCAATCAACTCTTGAAAATAAGAGAAGTTTCACCAAGTAAAAGATTGCAAAGTTCAGACAAGTAACACTACAAAGCTGTTTTGAAGGAGGGAAAAAAGAACGGAAAAAAAAAAAAAAAAAACAGAAAAAAAGCATTCAATAAGAGCAATTATCAAGGAAGATTTGAAAAGAAGGCAGAGGGAAAAAAAAAAGAAGCAAACACATAAGGATATTGAATTTTAGACCATACAATATGATTATTCCTATTTTGTTATTGAACATGAATTACATACAAATAAAATAAAATAAAATAAAATAAATGCAATGGAGGAGAAGGAGGCTTGAAAGATCAAGAAATTATTGATAGATTGTATTTGGATTATAGATTTGGATAGAAATTTAGAAAAAGGAAAGGAAAAAGTGTGAAATGTCGATGAAATGTAATTATATTTCATTCATATCTCACTTACTTTTTTTTTCTTTTAAATTTTTATTTAAATTCATGATTTAAATACAACTTTAATAAAATTAACAGCAAGTGAGAAAAATCCAAATCTCTAATATCCTATTGTCAAGCTCTCGAATGAATAAAAATGCAGACATCTTAAGACAATGAGTTTGTATGTTATCACTATTTTGATGTGATAGCTACAGTCAAAATCAATACACAATGTGATGAGGGCTACATATTCGAGTTTTGTGTCTCAATGTTATGCACAACGTAGAGAAGAGACAACGAGATAGAATGGCTTCATGCATGTCGGCCAAGGTTTTTGGGTGAAAGAGAGAATAGGTTGGATGGGAATGTGATTTGTTCGCATAATCTAAACAAGACAACACTTCTCTATTGGTTGAATCAATGAAATGTGACAAAATACAAACTTATTTATGTCAAAAAAGACTAAGGTCAATTTCACATTTTTTTTGGGACCATTTCATTATTAATTCAACCAATAGAGGAATGTGTTTTGTTTACGCTGTGTGAACACATTGACCACTAAGTTGTATGGGGTGTAAGTGTGTTTATTTCTTTTTTGATGTCACATTCCTCAATTGGTTGAGTCAATAATGAAATGGTCCCAAATATATATATATATATATATGTGTGTGTACAAGTCTAGAATTGAAAAAAAGAAGAAAAGGGTGCGTGCAATTTACTATATTTTATTCACATTTCATTTATATATATATATATATATATTTCTTTCTAAATATCTACCTAAATTTATGATGTAAACATAACCTTATATCATACCATTCAAAACTCATAAATCACCAATAATAATATGACGTGTGTAACTATAATTTTTAAATTTAAAAAAAAATATATAAATTAGATTAGAACTTTTGAAGTAAGATTCTACAATATATTTTTGTTTATATAATAGTATAGAATTGTAAATATAGATTTTAAAAAATGTATATCATACGCACCTTATTATATATTTTTGTTATATATATTATATATTTTTATAATAAATGTTATGTAATTTCTGATAGTATTACGACAATTTATGATTTAAAAATAAAGTTAACATTACCTTACCACAAAAATACATAACATTATCATAAAATATGTAATTTTATTTATGAATTACAAATTGTTGTAATTCTATCTTAAAAATACGTAACTTTATTAAATTGCTGTAATTCTATCACAAAAAATACATAAACATATATTACAAAAATGTGTAACATGTAACACAAAAATGCATAACAAGGATGAATATGATACACACTATTTGAAGGGTGTATACCATAACATAACCTACTAATATATTATTGGCAACAATGAAGTGAATTTAAATATTAACTTATTTTCTATAAATTAGATTTTGTACTATTCACAAAATCATGTGTATTTCAAAATTTTAATATATATATATAATAAAAAACAACTAGATTGAAATTTCTAATCTCAAAGAGATCACAATATTTCAAAAAAAATTACAAATCAGTGATTTCTTCACAAAATACTTACAAATTCATAAATAAATTTATTCAAATTATTAAAATAGGTCATTTATTCATAAATCTTTCTTCTACTACTAATATTTTATTTAGTTCAAATTATTTTTTTATGTTCTAATAAGTTATATAGGTGATATAGTTATCAAAATACCCCTAATAATAATATGGTGAAGAGCGTATTAATGTTCACATTGTCAACGTGAATTTACACTATCAAATTTATTTAATGTGAATATTCATATTACCAAAATTGCTAATGGTTCAAAACATATTTGTAAGTGTAAAATTGTCTATAAAATATTTTAAATATGAGATTAGGATTTGGCGAATCAAATGTCTGAAATAAGAGAATTTATTGAAATATAAGAATATTTTATGAACTAATTGGGATACAAGTATTTGAAAAGGAATTTTCTAATAAATTTTCCTATTAAAATTTATCATTAATTTACAATATTTTATTTTTTAAAAAATATATATATACATTGAAGCGTAATTTTCTCATTTCTTTTTCTTATGGCCTACCACCCTTATTTGATTCCAGTCTTTCCTTCGACCACTTCACCCAAACCCTACCAAGATCAGCAAACAACGTGGACCATTTCATGGCTACGATTGATTGATACAATTCTGCTGGCCCATGAATGAAAATTTAATATAACGGTAATATTACGGCGTTAATGATACATGTATCATCAATTAATAATATGACTTATTTTGAGAATTGACTTTTTTTTTGATTTATTGATTTATTTATTTTTTTTGAAAAAAATATGTAAGAAAGATGATGTTATTTAAATAAATCAATAAATTAATTTTTTTTCCTATTACCAAAATAGGCCTATATCTATATAAGAGGGATGAACCTCACTCACCACTTTGCTACATATACATATAAGAAAAATAGCAAACTCTTATTAGAGGGTGGCATTGGTCTCGTTTGGAAAGTTATTATTTTAATAGGTTAAAATATTTATATTTAGAAATAAAATTAGATTTTTTTTTATAATTAGATGTGATATTTATGCAAAAAAAAAAATGAAATAATTGTAAATTTAATATGATATTTTATCTTATTAATTATTTTAACCTACTTTTATTTGTTTATAAATTTTAACCCAAAAAAAAAGTTTTTAACTTTCCAAACACTAATGGGTATAATGTGATATTGAATTTTTTCTCCACCCATCCAGGCTCCACCAAGATGCTACATAGGCAAGCAATGGGTTGGTGGGTCCAGGTGTAGAGTCTCTCATGAGAAGTTATTTGGTGGTCTGAGGATACGATTGCATAGTATTCCAGAAGTGTTGTGGTGAAAAAAAGAGAAATTCCTGGTAGCTCGAATCCGTGGCTCGACTTGTGGCTCGAGACCCAAAACGACGTCGTTTTGGGTCTCGAATTTTTTTTTTTTTTTTTCTTTTTCTTTCTCTTCCTTCTCTGTCTTTCTCTTCTTCGTCTTCTTCTTCGTTGAACCAGCAACACAGGCGATGCCGAGCTCCGATCGTCGCCGCCGATCGTCTCGTCGCCCAGCTCCGATCGTCTCGCCGATGCCCAGCTCCGATCGTCTCGTCGCCGATGCCCAGCTCCGATCGTCTCGTCACCGATGCCCAGCTCCGATCCTCCCCCTCCCCCTCCCCCTCCCCTGTATTAGGGCCCCCTCCCCTCCCCCTCCCCCTCCCCCTCCCCTCCTCTGCTGAAATTCGAGCCGCGTGGCTCGAAATGGTTTCGAGCTACCAATCGGTGCTCTGAAAAAAAAGAGTTGGAGCTGATAATTTTATATTAAATAATTAAAAAAAAATATAAGACATATTATATCATAATTGGTAAAAGACATGAACTTGTGAAGCCATGAGACACTAATTTTTTTTTAGAAAATACTATAAATCTCAAATATTTTATTAATATTTTTATTAAATATTTTATATAAATATGAGAGTTAAATTATGTGAATTTTATATGAATTTTACACTCATAAAATATTTGATAAATATATTAATAAAACATTGAAAATCTTAGCATTACTCAATTTTTTTTGCTTCTCAATGTGTAACCGATGGCCACCTAGCTGTCAGCGAAAGCGAGGTGACCATTTGGATGGCTCGGAACTAAGGTTGCGGACCCCACAGTGCAACGTGGCCACGTCAGCATGACACGACCACAAGTGTCCTCATGCGTATTGGTCGTATGTACAAGTGTCATGAGAAGCCCCCACACTGGGACCCAGTCAGTTTGGCAGTTTTTATTATTAGAATATTCAGTTTAGGGAAAATTAATAGTATATTTATTGAATTAAATAAGTATAAACTTAAATATTTGGTCGCATCAGTTATTTTTTAAAAAAGCGCATCCAATCCAACTTATACGCATTGCTCCACGCGCTTCATTTTTTCGCGTGCCACACACTTCTTTCTTACGAGGCTGTGCTAAAGTATTAAAATTAAATGTTTGTTACTTTAATGGAGAAATTATTAAATTTTTTTAATTTAGTATTAAAATTTTAATTTATTTTTCATACAAATTATTTATCTATTTTTGTCAAATAAAAATAAAGAAAATAATAATATTTTAATCATTAAAATCAATATAGGTATATATAAAGTATCTAAATTATTAGGAGTTATTTGAAAATGATCTAAACAATACTTATTTGAATCACATCATCTCTTTTCTTATTATCCCAAATAGATAATAAAATTAAAATACAATGGCGATATCATGTGGTGATATCACTAGGGGTGTAACTCGGATGAGTTTCGTCAAGTTCGGAGGTTATTCAAGCCTAGCTCAGGTTGTGCTGAGACTTGCGCAGGCTTGAATTGTAACTTGAGATTGTCTGCTCAAGTTCGACCCAAGTTAAATCCGAATTGTCTGAGATGCCCAAATTGTACATGAATTATGCAGCTAAATAATTAATTTATTAAAATTAGATTTTATTTACATTTTTTTAGAAAATCATTGATAATATCAAAACAAATAATTTATATAATATAAGAGAGATATTGCTACTTAGTCTTTACAATTTATGAGTAAGAATAAAAAAAAAGGTAGGATTTTGTATTACTTATATATATAATATATATTCAATATGATTTAATAATTTAAATTACTTTAATATCATGTAATATTTAATAATTTATATGTATATTTAATAATTTAAAAAATTTTGGGAAAAATTCTCTACAAATAAATTTTCAAAAGTAATCAAACCAAACAAATTTTTCCAAAAAAATTTCCCAAAACTTGTTTGGTTTACAAGTTTTCCAAACAAATCTCTCTCTTATATACATCAAATCAATCACTTTTTCTAAAACTCTCTCTCAAAATAATTTTCCAAAACATCTTTTGAAAAAAACCAAACCAAACAACTTTTCGTACTTTTTATCTCTAAAACTCATCTCCCAAACTCAAACCAAACATACCCTATTATATATTTATTTATGTATAATCTGGGCTTCGAGTTGCTTGGATTATTTAATATCTTTGCCTAAACTTGTCCAAATTTAATTTGAGTTTCTAAATTTTTATCTAAACCCATGACAAATAAATGTATCTTATCAAAGTCTTAAAAAAATTCAAACTGGGGTCGAGTAAGTTGCAGCTATCTAATAAATAATCTCACTTTATAGTAGAGACATAATTTTATTGAGTAAATGAGAGACAAAATTATCCCTTTAAGAGGTTTTTTTTTTTTTTTGTTGACTAATAACATTATGTAAAATAAAGAGGTACTTACGTATAGATTCTAATAAGTGGACTTATTGTCTAATAGGTCCTATAGAAAAAATTTGTCATAAAAAAAAGTCACTAATTATAAGTTTTAGTGACAATTTATAAAAATTATCACAAAAAAGTCACTAATTGTTAATTTTTAGAGACATAGAAAAAAAATTATCATAAAAAAATTATTTTTAACGATAATTTTACCAAAACTTATTTTAAATAAAATTTAATAAAAATTAAGTCTAACTATTAAAACCTATTAATAATTTACTCTAAAATTTAAAATGACTGCACCTAGTTGATTTGTGTTAAAATAGAGACATATTCAAACTCCAAGTTTGAATCTTGAATATGTTGTATAGTAGTCAAACATATTTAACTAGTCACGTCCGCTTCATACCTGTCATCAGTTACTAACAAAAATATGAAGCTCAAAATAAGTTAATCATGTAAAATATCAAAATAACAAAAAGTATCTAATAATGCTATTTAAATAAATAAAAAAATTATGTAATGTTTTTTTTTTTTTCAATAGAATTTAGAACCTTTCATTTTAAATTAAAATATTCAATAAAAAATAATTTTTAATTACAAAAATGTTATTATTACATTATTGCGAAGGGATTTTGTGTATAACTTTGATTACAAAATTAATTGTTCAACAGGAAAAGGAAAATGCTATAGGTTCTAATATTTTTATCAAATATTTGACCAAATGTGTTACATAAGTGTGGGTTTCATATGTGTGTGAGCTCCACACTCATGTGAAATATTTGATCATTTATTTAACAGAAATGTTGATATTCTTAACATTACTCATAGTAAAAATGTCATTGTTTGGGGTAAATAATCACAAATATAATTAATTTTTGTTTACCATCCAAAACAAAAGTTTGAATTAAAGGAAATTGAAGGGGAGCAGGGTGGGTGCTGTCATAGAACCCGTGTTGTCACACTTCTTGAGATTTGTTTTGACCATATTTTGATAATTTGAGTTGTTCATATTATAAGATTTGTTGAGTATATTATGCATATAAAAAATTAAATTAATCGAACAAATATAACCCCATGATCAAGCCGAATAATAACTGTAACAAATTATTAAAATTATGTTAACCGTTTATTTTCATAAACATAAAATGTCTAATTAACTTAAATTTTTTCATGAATAATCTACTCAATAAACTTTACACTATGAACGATTCAAATCATTAAAATAAATTCAAAATATGCCTTTCCGAACTCACAATACACTGCTATGCCTATAAGGCACAACACCTCCCCCCCCCCCCCCCCGGGCGAACCCGTCTCCAATTTGATCCCCCCCTCCCCCAAACCCAATTCTCAAATTGGAGGGTCCAATTCATTTATTGTGAAAGGAATGGAATTTTACAATAGAGCCTACTAGTCAGAGCACATTTATTTGACTGGCAGTGCTGCAGAGCTCTAATGAGCTGGCCACATAATAAATAAATAATAATAAAATAAAAAAAACAGTAAGGTAAAGGATAAAATATGGGGAAGAAAAAGACAAATTAATACTCCATTACAGCTCTCTTTTTAGAGGTCTAAATCATTTTTCTTATTTGACAGAAAAGAAGAAGGTGAAAATGTGATCTGATCAGGTATTATAATTTTTTGTATGAATAAAGTTCGCTACGTGTTTTACAAAGCATTTGACTTCTCTCAAATTGTTATCTCAATTTTAGAGAGTGTTTTATTGAATAGAATATTTATGTAAAAAATCAACGATAACTATATATTTGAATTAAATTTGTTTTTAAAAAATAGAAAACAAATATAATTTTAAAAATAATCATTCATTTTTAAAATACAAATTTGATCAAACATATAGCTACTAATGTACAATCATCTTATTTTTGTTGTATGAATATTGTACTCGATGAGTCATAAAAAATGAAGGGTTTAAATAACTAAAATCAATCTTAAAGTGGGCCTAGTAAAAGCAAACGCTTTGTAAAATTGAGATGATCAACTTGAGAGAAGTCAAATCCTTACAAAATAAACAATTTGAATCATCTAGACAAATTTGATATCGGTGGTGCACGGTAAACTAAATTGGACCTTTCCAATCAGCCGACGGAGAAAGAATCTGATCTCTTTTCCGAAGAAAATTAAGTTTTTTATTAACATGTACCTTAAGGACATATGTTAAGAAGACATTAAATGAATGTATTTATATTAATTTGTATAGAAAATAACACAACTTTAAAAGTTGTCTTAATTAAATTGTTTTATATTTATAATAAGACTAAAATACTTTTTTGTTTTGCACCCTTCACCTCCCTTATTTTTGCGTATCTCTTTACTTTTCTTTAAATTATTTCAATTTGGTAGTGGTCCTCATTAGCATTAACTTATACTTCAAATGTATTTTTATCAAATTGTATATAAACATCTATATAATATGGCAAGAGAGTTTTTAAAAATGTTCAAAATGTATCATAGATACATTTGGTTTCAATAGTTGAGATGAATCTTAAATGTGTATCGATGGTTTAGATTAATGGATGGTTCCCACCCAAACACTCCTTCTCCCTAAGCATCACAAATGATTTGCCTCTTTATCCACCCGTCTGTCTTCCCACTTTCCCTCTCTATCTCTCTCTCTCTTTCTCTCTCTTTGTTTAAACATTTTTTGCCCTCCCTCAGCTTTTGCCTCTCATTCCTCTATCTATCCATTTCTCTCTCTAGCTTCATCAGACCTCACTCCGGCAACTCGATCATCACTCCAACCACTCCGGTTGCTCGGTTGTAAGGTTGGTTTTCTGTAAGATTTGATCTTTGTAGGTTGGTTTCCTGTACGCTTTGATCTTTTTGGGTTTAAAATGTGTTTGATCTTTTTTGTTTTAAACCTTAAAAGTGATCAAGTTGGTTTATTAAGGCTTAATAAACCCAGAAACTGAACATTTTTTTTCAGAGCATTTTTTTGTTCGGAGCATCTTTTTTTTCTTTTTGTTTCACTCAAATGCATATATATCATGGACCATGCTCTGTTTTTTCAAAGAGTTTTTCAAAGAGTTTTTGTTGCTCAATGGTTCAATGGTTCAATGTTCTAAACCTCAAAAGTGATATGATTTCGGTTTATTGGGGCTTAATAGACCCATAAACTGAACCAAATGAAAGAGTTCAGAGTTTTTGTTGCTTAATGGTTCAATGGTTCATGTGTGTGCTATTTTCTAATCACACTGTCAAACAGGTACTCAACTGGAGAATACTGGCAGAATAGATTCCGCCCAAACAACCAGTCACAGAAAGATAAGACTCCGGCGGTGGTTCGTCCACCCGGGGACACTCCGACGATTAAGTCAGTGCTCAGTTATCTCTCAAAGATAGCAAATAGTGCTTTTTACTCACTAATTAGAACATAAAGTATACCTTAGACCCATGAGGGTGCCTTACTTTTATAATCAGCACTAACCTGATCCCTGTAGAAGCCTAGCTAAACTTGGACTCTGGCCCAATGCTCATCTTGGACTCTTCAATAGATAATGATAAACTCCCTAAGAGTTTTATCCTTATCCAGGCTGAAGTCCTCCCCCATTCTAGGACTCTTATAGCTTACTCGTTTATCTCGGATTCTAGTATCTTTGCAAGTAATCTCAGCCTAGCCGAGATTACCTCGACGTCAAGATCAGGACACGTGGCACCTCGGCTGACACTTCGGTGCCACCTTGGCCACGCGTTGTTTATCCAAAAAATATGTCCCCATAGTTCACATGTTGAATCAATGTATATATCTACACACACGAGTTTTTGTTGTTGGGTGTATGTAGGCACCATTACTAGAAACTGAACCAGTTTGGTGATTTACATTTTGATTTGGGTTTTGTTATTATTTTGATAATATTTGGGTTTTTAGTATTGAATTTTTTGTTTTTCATTGTTGTTTAATGTGATTTCCAGACGTGTAGATAAGCACGATCGTAAAAGTGAATCTCATTAATTTTTAAAAACTGGTGTAAGTCAACTCATTGAACTGCTCTATTGCCAGTAAATTAGGTGGTTTCATCATATATAGTTAAATTTGTGAATGGTCTTGCGTTAGGTCCTATTAAAGTGTTGATCATGATTTCATACTTTTTGTTTCTATGCTACAATTTGATTTTAATTAGTCTACATTATGCTACAGTATGATTTCATATTTGTTTTTTTAAATTAGTCCACATTATCATCACCACTTTGTTTAATTTTAATTTTTAAATTAGTCCATATCTTATTTTTGTCAAATTTAAAAATAAATGAAGTCTAAAAATGAAATTGAATAGTGTGAGAGTGTAGACCTGTTTCACATAGGATAGGCCATGTCATTAGAGATGAAATTGATGGGACAAAATCTATATAATATTTATTTTTTGTTTGTTTCAATTTTGAGTTAAGGATTTTTTTCAATAGGTATACATATTTATCAGTCCATAAATCAGTAGATTTGACCAAAAATATTCTATCTTGTTTGGCTGGTGATAAAGTGAGAGAAATAGCAAACAAAGTGAAATTTGGGCGACTGTCATAAATATTCATCAGCCTCAAATTTTTTTTTTTGGGAAATCATTAGTTTATGGAATTCTATCATCTTTTATTGTTATTAGATTAAATGGAATTAGTTTTTAGGCTTATATTCTTTTGTTTAATTTTTTTAGGCCTATGTTCTTTTATCTAATCTTTTGTGATTATATAGATCTGCTATCAAGTGATTTGGTTGTTAATTTTTTTAAGGTTGTTAAAAAAAACATTTTCCAAATTCTCGAAATTTGGAAAAAGAATTTGTTAATCATGTGGTTTAATTTTGATGATGTCTAAAATATTATGTGATAAATTATGATTTTTTAATATACATGTTTTACATTTTTTGACCCAAAATATTATCTATTTAAAATATATGTTGTTTGATGTATTTGTTATAAATATTATTTAAATCGAAATTATTGTGCAAGATCTGATTTTACAAAAATATTTTATAAAATTTATGATTCACATTTTGAAAAATCCGATTGGTCACTATTTATCTTTCAAATTCGATTGGTCACTATTTATCTTTTGATACATATCATATTGATGAGTTGTCTTCTTTTGACAAATGTGATATTGATGAGTTATTTTCTTTTGATAAAATTTGATATACTCACTTGGGAGGGTTAGTTATTTCTATTAGAGTGTGTCACGCCCAGAAAATTTACACAAACTAAATTCATCAACCTCCATTGTTTAATGTAAACGGAATTAAGTCTTCAATATTAATATCATTTTTAAATCTCCAACATTTGTATTTGTAGGCATCAAGAGATTTACAAAAGAATATTCCACATGTGAATATACATTCAACATCTCTAGTATATGAATCTATAGCATGTGGCGTAATAATTCAAATAAAAATAAATGCCCTCAAGGGCTATAAATTCCAAGGCTTATGCTCGGTTACACAAAAGTAGTTTTCGAACCTATACATATAAAGCCCTTGGCTTATCAAAAATAATTGCAACAAAGAAAAGAGTTTTGTTTTCTCAAAACACATATTCCATGCCTCTAACTTGGTGGGATCACCACATCATTTTCTGTACAAAATCTCATAGGGAAGAGCACAAAGCCTACTAAGAAAATCTTAACAAAATATCTACATTTTATACAATCTCATGGTATGAATGCATATGCCATACCATGTTAAAAAACATATATCTTTATTTTTTGAAACCTTTGTGCACAATGTAATCTTGAGAATTTAACAATTCAATAATTTCAATGTAGTTCAACGGGGCGGTAAATATGACTCAGGTAATCCCTAGATTGGTGCCTGCAAGTAGGCATAACAAAACACTACCAATTCCTACACCGGTTGCTAACCGGAAGGCACGCGGTACCTCATCGGCGCGTGTTTTCAGTTTTTCACCATGGAACACTTAGGCCAACTTAACCAATACCAATTACACCCCCTATTCGGGCTCACCAACATATTTACCCCCACAACAAATCAACATGATCTTATTTCACAAAACAATTTTCTTTCTCAAAACAATTCCTTTTTCCAATGGAATATTTGAAATCAATTGCATAAATGACAAAATAGAATGACTATGCAAATGCCCAATGCAATAATAAGGTTCCATTTAAACATCTCAACAATGCCAATTCAGAAGGTGATAATAATTAAATCACGTACCAATGCTATACATTTCTATATCAATGCCTTGAAATTTCTCAATTTTTCAATTCATTCACACAATCCTCCATTGTAATCAAATTCCACATCTCTTGTCAATATAACATCATAATATATTTTTTCAAGAGATAATATAACAGTAACAACATTCATGAATTCTCCACATATTAAACATCATCTTTAGCATTTGTTCTTCCACAATAACAACAAGGATCTCAAGCTTTTTCAAATTCTACAATTCCTCATTTTCTCATGAAATCTCTTCGTTTGATACAACTATAGAATTTCTTCCATCATTTACTCACATAGTAAATCATTGAGCATCAATTTGACAATCTCACAACTTTTTTCTAAAATTCCAAAATTCTATGGTTTTCATCAAAACAAGGATTTTGTTCGATTTTTGAATTTTTTTTTTCCAAAATAACACCCATATCTTATAACATACTTATCTTCTCAAGAGTTTTGGAAAAAATAGATGAAATCAACTCCAAACATCATCTAGGGTTCAACAACCCAAAATCATAACTCAAAATATGATAAAATACTCAAAACATGTATAAACTTGCAAAAATGTATATATAACTCAAAGATTATCCCTACCTCAAGCTTAGAAGATGAAAATGATAAAAACCCTAGAAATCAACATTGGCGAAAACACAATCCAATTGGTTATAAACGTAGCCCTCGTCGCCTTCTTCGATTTGGTGTAAGAAGCCCCCCCAAACTCTTAAAGATTGGAGCTAAATCTTAAAAAGAAGTTGGATTTTGGTGTGTGTTTAGAGAGAGAAGAGAGAATAGATGCATATATATATAGAGAGAGAGAGAGAGAAAGAAAATCTGAGCCAAAAACACTTTTGGCATCAGTTTTGAGGAAAGGAGCACGAAAATCGAGATAGACGCGCTGAAATTTGCCCGAGCAATTTCAATTCCGCATGAGCGGAATGCCCACTCTGCACGAGCGAAAATTTTCCCTTCACGGGTGGATTGCTCCAGAGAGTTGCCCAGAAAATCCATCAAAAATCCGCTCGATCGGTTATCTGCCCAGAAAACACTGAAAATTTTGGAAAACTCTGTGAGGATCCACTTGGGGGAATTCCAATTCTGCAAGAGCAATTTTGCCCAGAAACTCAGAAAATGATTTTGTAACCCAAGGCAAGTTCCAATGCCCAAAATTCAAAGTTTTCAACCCGAAAAAGTTAAAGGAGGTTAAGTAAGAGTAAAAAGTAATTTCAACGACTCGAAACGATGAACAAAACACCAAAAGAAGTGCATACCACTCAACTACACAATATTATTCAAGCCTCAAAACCAGGGACATCACAGAGTGTATCAAAAATCTCTACAATATTTACAAAGATTTTAAAAGAGGTATATATTTTCATATCCGATATAAATATTATTTGAAGAGATTTTACTATGCATACAAATATTTTAATAAATGAGTCACTGCACATTCAAATATTTTAATAGAGAAGTTACTGTGCATTCAAATATTTTAATAGAAAAGTTACTATGCAATTACTGTGCACTATTTGTTTTTTATGAGAATTGTTTTGAAAAATCAGTAAGTTACTGTGCACTTCACTATTTGTTGAATACGACTTGACCTATAATTTCAAACGCTCTGCCGCAAATGTTGAAAAAGGAAAAGCCACGTGATAAAGGAGCTTTAGCGTGAAATCCTCCCTACATGATCCGTCAGAGGAGCGTCCCTCTCCAATGAAAGATTTTTGTGTATATATAGAAGTGTTTGTATGGAGAAAAATCAACAACTTGAAGAGAAAAAAAAACAAATACCTGTGATATTTATTTGTTCTTAAAATATTATTATGCTTCATTGAGTTGTATTTTCTGTGAGAAAATTTGTTGAGAATTTGAACAAATTTGTAAAAGGGTTTTCTATCCCTTATTATTATTATTTTTGTGAAAAAAGAGAGTTTTTGTGAGTGATTTTTCGGGATAAAATCATTTGGGTTGGGTGAGATTAGGCACCAGATTCAAAACTAGCTGGATTATTTTTGTGAGTGATTTTTGGGATAAAATCACTGGGTTAGGTGTGACTAGGCACCGAATTCTAAATTAGTTTGTAAAGGTTCGCTATTCCAAACAACAACTAAAGATTCTCATTCAGCACAAAAACGAACAATAGTTACCCATCATTCTATGTCAAGCACATCTTTAACTCCATAAAGGAATCAGTATACTACTATGTCTAATCTTCAAATACATACTCTTACTCACACTGTTTTGTTTTCTAAAATTTTATTTATACACAAATATTCGTAGGTCTACTCCTATAAATTGATTTATTCAAGAAGATTTATGTACTAATGATGAATTAGAAGATATGCCTATGAGTACATCAATTGACGCCCGAGCACACAAAAATTCTTGCCACCATTATCTTGGCAAGATAAATGTATTATGTCCTTATTGTTCACAGCCTTATATTAGATGGATGAAAAATTGACAAAATCATCTATGAAGCGTCCTTTATTCGGAACTTGCTATTTAGAAGGAAAGATTAGGTTACCTTTATTTTTTGTTACACCCTTTTCACCACTTCAGGCGTTGTATGATGAGAATAATGATTAATCAAAATCCTTTCGAAGTTATACTCGAGTGTACAATGCAGCCAACGCTTTTACGAGTCTTAGTGCTACATTAGATCTAGAGTACTTAGTGGAAGGGACCTTACATCATTCATAATTCATGGGGAATTACGACATCGAACAAGATCACTACAACCACAACCGAGACATGATGCGAGTTATGCCCAATTGTATATCTATGACCCTGATTCAGCTTTAGAAATTCGTAATTTTAGAAATCCTAACTTGAGAAGGGATTTTCTCAAAACTATTCAGGATAGTTTGTTGCAAGTCAATACATTTGTAGATAAATTTCGCCAGGCTCATACCATTTTACATCAATTAGACTCGGCAAGACACAATCTACCTGCTCATCTTCATTATAATTCAACAACTGATCGACGTTGGTATAACCTACCAACTGCAGATGAGATTCGATTTTAATACCAGGTGATGGAACAGAGGTAAGTGGAATGAAAGATATTATTTTACATTTTCTAGGAAATAATGACTTAATGCAAATTAATGAATGTCACCCAACATATTTGCCATTACATTATGTTATATTATTTCCATATGGTGAGCTTGGATGGGAACCTGAGTTGAAATTGTGGAACGTTTAGTATGATCGACCTTCAACTGATCGACTTACTCAAATGGATTTTTATAGTTATCGTTTGTTTAAACAACCCACAAAGTATTTAACAATTTTGAGAGGTGTGAAACTATTTCAAGAGTTTTTGGTAGATGCTTAAGCCGCAACTGAGCAAAATCGATTGATATACTACAAGCTTAATCAATGAAAACTTTAGGTTGAGCTTTACCAAGAGTTATCAGATATTGATCTAGACTATGTGCTATTTGGTCAAATGTTTGTGTTGCCATCTTCATTTATTAGTAGTCCTAGACATATGTTTGAAATATTTTAAGATTCAATGGCTATCACGCGATACAACCAACATCTAGATATTTTTCTTACCATGACTGCAAATCCCAATTGGTTAGAAATTACTTCAACGTTATTACCACATCAAAAACCTATTGATCATCCTGATTTAATTGCCCGTGTTTTTGAGTTGAAGAGAAAGTGTTTCATGGAGGAGATAGAAACAAATAGTGTTTGGAAATAAAGTTGCATATGTTTTTGCAATTGAATTTCAAAAACAACGCCTCCCTTATATGCCTACACTTTTATTTCTTAAGGGTCCACACAAAATTTGGACATGTGCTCAAGTAGACAAATTGGTCTGTGCAGAATTTCTAGACCCAAAAGATGATCCTATGTTTTTTGAAATTGTCGAATGTTGTATGGTATACGAACCATGTAGTGCTCAAAATCCGTAAGCACCATGTATGGAAAAATGGTAGATGCACTAAGAGATACATTTAAGCTTTCATAGAAACAACAATTATGGATCAAGATGGATATCTTATCTATCATCGCTGGAATAATGGTCAAGTACATACTATAAGGGGGCAAGAAGTTGATAACAGGGATGCCGTACCATATAATACATATCTTTCTAAACTTTTTAACTGTCATATAAATGTGGAAGTTTGTATCGGAATGAGAAGTGTCAAGTATATACGTAAGTACATTTACAAGGGTTGTGATCATACAACGATGGTGTTAGGATTGATAAATGAGATTCAACAATATCTTGATGTGAGGTATATTGGACCTCCAGAAGCTACTTGGTGAATATTTGGTCATCCTTTACATACAGAGTTGACAACAGTTATACGATTGACACTTCATTTACCTGGAATGCATTGTGTTGTTTTTAACCTAGAAGAGTCATTGGAAAAGATTTAATCTAGAGTTGGTCGACAAATGTCAACTCTTATTGGCTTCTTTGCATATTGTGCTGCCAGTGAAGATGAATGTCTATTCACTTATCAAGAATTTCCACAACATTTTGTTTGGCTCAAGTCGGAAAAGAGATGGAAATCAAGAGAAAATGGATATGCAATTGGTAGAATGCACTTTGCTAGCCCTAATTGTGGTGAAAGATTTTTTCTGCGTTTGTTACTAACTGTTGTCAAAGGACCAAATTCGTTTCAATCTTTACGCACGATCGATAATGTTGTACATGATATATTTAAATTAGCATGTGTTGTAAGAGGGCTTTTAGAAGATGATGAATAATGGATACAATGCTAGAAAGAGGCTGCAGTTATGAAAACTTGACACCAATTGAGGAAATGGTTTAGTATTATTCTCACTCATTGCTCTTCACTAAATTCATGTCCATTATGGAATCAATTCCCAACGCATATATGTGATGGTCATGCACATAAGATTCGTACATTTTTTGTCATTTGTAATCCAACTGAGGCTCAAATTAAAGATTATGGTCTCCATCTTTTGAATCAAATGCTTTATGAATCAGGCAAAAGTTTAATTGACTTCTTACCCATGTCCTAACCCACTGCAAATTGGAGTCCAGTAGTTGGTAATCAATTGATATTCGAACATCAACAACTGCAGAATGATGCACAACAGGCAAATCCACAAATTACTATTGATTATCTCAACAATGGACAGCGGAATGCTTATAATACAATCACTTCTTCAATTTTTCAAAATAAAGGAACTATTTTCTTTCTGAATGAGGGTGTTGAAATAGGGAAAACATTTATATACAATACAATTGCATTAAAATATCGCAGCATTGGGCATATCATTGTTACTGTGACTTCATCTAGAATTGCATCATTGTTATTGGTAGGAGGTCGCACTGTACATTTAACATTTTCCAATTCCATTAGATGTCTTGGAAAATTCACTTTGTGGGTTTAGCAAGCAATCATTACAAGCTAAGTTGTTTAGAGAAACAAAACTCATAATTTGTGATGAAGTTCTTATGCAACATAGACATTGTGTTGAGGCGGTTGATCGTATATCAAGGGATATTTGTAATAGTGAAAAACCATTTGGGGGTATTACTGTTGTTCTTGGTGAAGATTTTCAACAAATTTTACCAGTTATATCCAAAGGAGTTCGTGAGCAAATTGTGAATGCATCATTAAGACACTCTGTTTTATGGAAGCATATACAGATCTTAACTTTGGATTTGAATATGCGCTTGAATAATGAAGACCATGAAAGTGCTAGTTTTGCAAAATTTTTTTATGGAGGTAATACTACTTTAACCTTTTTATTTATTAGATAGATTATTTTAAATTAATGACTTGTGTTTACGCTTATATATATATATATTTAATATATTGATTTCACTTATTTTAGATTGGGACCAATCCTCAAGAAATTGTTAAACTTCCATCAACAATACACAAATGTCAAGATTTGAATAAATAACTCTTTACAGTTTACCCACAGTTAAATATGGTAGAGACGTCGACCCCAACATTTTTAACTGAACCTACAATTCTATCTGCACGTAATGATGATGTTAATGACATCAATATTACTACGTTGAATATCTTTTCAGGGAGATTATATACTTATTTCGTAATAGATAAAATGGCTGAAGATAATGAAATTGATCTTACCATTACAAATAGATATCCTAATGAATATTTAAATTCATTTGGATCCTCTGGCCTACCAACTTTTAAGTTTGAGTTGAAAGTGGGTTGTCCTATAATATTGTTAAGAAATATTGTACCGAATGATGGACTATGTAATGGTACAAGATTGATGGTTACTAGGTGCGACACTCGCATAATTGAAGTTTAAATTTTAACTGGAGAAAAATGGGCAATTTGACATTCATACCAAGGATATCTTTAACACCATCTTCTCCAAAAATGTCTTTCCAAATGACAGGACGTCAATTTCTAATCCGATTGGCATATGCCTTGACCGTTCATAAATCTCAAGGACAATCTGTGAAATTTGTTGGTGTTGATTTGTGCATACCAGTGTTTAGCCATGGATAATTATATGTGGTATTGTCCAGATGTATATCCTTTGATTGTATAAGTAATCTCCTCCTTAAGGATAGCTCGGATTCTACTACAAATATTGTTTATCATGAAGTTTTGTTGTAGCGTTCCATATAGATTGAATCACATTTTATCAAAAGATAACCATTTGTTAATTAATTTATTTCTATTGATTATATAACTTTTTATAAAATTTCAATTTAATAATAATTGGAAATATGAACTTTTGTAAGATTGGATTGAAAAATCTATGGAGCTTAAAAAGAGAAATACAACTAGCTTGCTTCGATGGGGATGTAATAAGATAATTTCAATCTCAAAGTGTTTTGGTATGTATATTTTCAACAAATATACTAATCTATATTTTTTTGTTTCCACAAATTACCAGATTATTGTGCATGTTTCTCATTGGGGATACATACAAGTTGATATAAAGACTTTTTACAAACACATGTTTGAAGATATGTTATTGACACATCTTTTGTAAAGCATACATATTTTGAAAAACTTTAACCCACTTTTTGTGAAGCATACAGATATTCTGTAAAGTTTTAACCCACTCTTTTGGTGTATGGCAATATAATGTTTTTGTAGCACTAGCTGGTGTGCATTTTAATTTTAATTTTTTTTAGATTGCAGAGCACTGATTGATGTGCATTATTTGATATTTAATTTTTATTTTTTTTATATTTGATTTGTTTGGAATTGTAGAGTACAAGCTGGTATGCATTGTTTTATGTTTGATTTTCAATTTAATTTGTTGAGATTGCAAAGCATTTGCTGGTGCACCAAGGATCCTCTAGAGTGTTTTTTTCCTAAAGTTTCCTAAAGTGGTGTATTGTGTGGTTGAGATTTAATGCTGAAAAATTGATGTGACTTATCATTAAATCTCAACCACACAATGCACCACTCTAGAAAACTTTAGGGAAAAAAAACTCTAGAGGATCCTTGCTCGTGTTTTGGTGCAAGAATGGCAAAACAGTTGTTAGAAACCGCAACCTACCTTTGAAATCTCCCTATAATTATTTCCCCCACGCTTTTTCAACGCGCGTGTAAAACTCCTGCCTCAGCATTTTATGTCCTTCTCTATTCATCATCTCTTCATTTTTGGGTCTCGTTAACCTCAGCCCTTGGTCCGTTTGTTTTGAAAGGTAAAATAACGAGATTAATAGTGAGAGGATTAAATAAAATTATATTTGTTTTGATAATAGTTATTAGTGTAGGAATTGTTAAATTATTTTTATATAAAATAATAAAATAAATAAAAAAATACAAAAAATTAAACATTAATGTTTTAAAAAAAATGTCCAACATGTAAAAAAAAATTTAAAAATAAAAATAAAATAAAAAAAATTTAGAAAAAATAAAACAAATAAAATAATGATTTTTACTTAACAAAAATATAAAAAATTAAACATTAATGTTCAAAAAAAATGTCTGATATGTAAAAAATAAAAATAAAAAATTTCTAGTCTGTCGGACTATTTTTTTAATACTAAGTCCTGGAGACCCATCCGAATCCCATTAGGGAGGCCCATTCTAATCCGGAACTCACTATCAATCTCCTCCCATCTCTCAAAACAAACACAATATTAGTAGGTCTCACCTCACTGCCAATCTCATTCCCCCTCTAACTCTCCAAACAGACGGGGCCTTGGAGTATTCGCATCAGTCTTTTCAAATTTTTAGTTAAATTAGAGTTTAAAATTTTTTTGCTATTTTAGCTAGTAATTTTTTTAGTACCCACTCCATTAAACTTTCTACTCTAACTCAATCCTCTCTATTCTAGCTCAATTCTATTAAAATATTATTTTCTTATTGTATTTGTTATTCTTTCTTTTTTCTTATTATTGATGAGTTGTCTACCAACAATTCTTTTTAAAAACAAAAAAACAAAAAAATTGTTGTTGACTGGTTGACCGACCGGACTTCCGGCCGGACATCCGATAATACGTAATTCGCTTGTTGTAGTGATGAACAGTGGCTCGCTTTATCAAAAAAGGAATTGTAGCGCTGGCAAAATGACAAACGGGTGTAGCGAGGCTGATGGATCACATTTTTACAACAGTGGCTCGCTTTATCAGAAAAGGAATTGTAGCGCTGGCAAAATGACAAACGGGTGTAGCGAGGCTAATGGATCACATTTTTACAACTTTTGCTCTCTACAATGACTTCAAAGCCATTGTAGAGAGGCTAATGCTGATACTTTTACATTATATTTAGTTGAAGGATTTGGAAAAAAAAAAATTTCAAAAATAAAAAAATATATATGTGAAATTAAGTAAAATATAAGTATATTTTATTCGCATTTCACATTCATATTCTATTTCATTTTCCAAATCATTTCTTAAATTCCCCAAACCAAATACAACGTTTGCGTTTATGTTAAGAAAATAATAAATGATATTTAACTTCCTCCACTTATCTGAAAAATGTAAATATATAAGAGAAATTAATTATAATATTTTTAAAGAGTTAATATTTTTCATATAGACACAAGTATCCCTATTTTCATAAGATAAAATTTCTTTAACTATTATTGCATATTATAAATAAAAAATAAATATCTTTTTTTTTTTTAAGGGTTCTAATATGGTGAAAATCCCACCAATATTTATGAAGGTACTGTTAGAAAATTTTTAATTACAAGATATTTTTATTTAATTTAATTTATTTTGAATTTATTTTAAAAAATTAAAAATTAGTTTGACAAAAATAAATATTTGAATTTTAAAATATTATTTTATATTTCAAAAAAAATCGTATGAAAATAATGTTTAATTTGTTTTAGAAACATATATTCAACAAACTCAATCAATATATTTACTAGTGTATGTCTATGCCTAAAGGCATGGTGTAAATAATATTGGGATCAAAATGTAATTGTAACGTATCATGTTGAAATTTGTAGAGTCTATGTCACTTTTTGATAAAGGCACTGAAAAAATATAATGAAATATTTTTCTTTTTAAATAACTTGTAATAATTTTGCTTGTATTACATGCTGTACAAAATTCAAATAAAATAAGAACAATAAACATATAAGATTTATAATGTTCACTAATATTGCAAATCAAAATATAAGAGCAAGTGAAAAAAAAATTATGAACACTAAACAAAACACATAAATCAAAACTATTGTATAATTGTTAACATTCTATAATAAAAAGAAAAAAATTACTAAACATCACATAAAGCACACCAGCAAGGAGGTGCATTGTGTGGTTGAGATTTAATGATAAGTCACGTCAATTTTTCAGCATTAAATCTCAACCACACAATACACCACTTTAGGAAACTTTAGGAAAAAAACACTCTAGAGGATCCTTGGTGCCAAAACACCTCTCTCTCTCTCTCTCTCTTTCTCTCTCTCTCTCTCTCTCTATATATATATACACCCCTCCTTCCTTCTCTTCTCTATTTTTCTACTCTCGTTTTTCGCATTCAATTCAATTCAATACCTATCTCTCTATACATACATACATACACCTTCTATATCTATCTATATTTCTGCATTTTCTAGGGTTTTTGTTTCGCCTTCCATTCAGGTGACATCTCTCTCTCCATTGCCGTCGTCTTCGAGCTTTTTCACTTTTTTTTTTTTTTTGGTGTGGATCGTTGTTTATTGATGATATCTCGTTTGTGTTGTCGAAAGGTTTTGGATCTGAAAGATTACCGGCATTTCTAAGATTTGTTCGCGTTTCGCATTTGAGCTCAGAAACAGGTTCGCTCTCGTTTCTTGCTTCGGAAACAATGTTGTTCTGATTAATGGTGGAAATGTTGTTTTCTTTTTTCATTTTGCTTAGTGTTTGATGTTATTTCAATGATGTTTTTGAGTTTTTTTAGAAAATAATATTTTTCGATTAATCGTTTATTTCATTTATTTATTTTTCATGCCTTACGGGTTTGAAATTTGGGTTTTTATAGAAACTAATAGTTAAGTTTTTGATGGTATGGATTAGATATCCTCCCAACTGTTGATAATAGTATTTTTATTTTTTATTTTTTCCAGTTTGGAATGTATGAAACTCTTTAATTTTTAACTAATTAATGCTTCATTCATATACCAAATGGGAATATATATATATATATATATATATTTGTGATTTTGCTACTTTTTTTTTCGTTTCTTTTTTTTTTTTTTTCTTCTGTTTGCTGTGGCTGATGAAAAAGATTTATCAGAAGGGGTATAAGAGGATTTTTTGTTTTATGTTTTTGTTTTTGCAATCTGGGTAAGTGGTGGGTGCAAAAATGATAGGATTGCAATTTAACATTTAAATTTTTGGATAATTTGATGATTGGGGGACAGTTTGATGAATAAAGAAAACAATTAGCAATTTTGAGTAGTTTGATAAATGAGAAAAACCTATAGGATATGACAAAAAAGCGTGACAGCTTTCACAGGTGTACATTTTATATAATAGATAGATAAATGGCCATTGGCAAGTTTTCATTCAATTTTTCCCCCATTCCGCAATTTATGAATTTCTTGTGGGATATTTATATCAAATTTCTGGTGCTGGTTCCATATTCGATTAGTTTCCGTTTTTATGGTTTTTCCTGAACCGCAAGACAGATGATTTTGACTGGTGGCTGTCTGTGATAGAGCTGTGTTTGGATAAGCTGATGTGATATGGTCATTGTTTTCATCTTCAATTTATCCTGATATTTTTTTTAAAAAAATTGTTCATGGTTTGTAATGAGTGGCAATCGCTCTAACTTTTCTAATCAAACAAAATAGAAGAGAAAAAAAATTTATATGTTTTATAATAGATGTTTTCAAAAATGGAAATGGTGTGCCCCTTAAATTGGTAGTCATTCATAGATAGTCTTTGTGGTCTTATTATCATTTATTGGATATGACAAAAAAGCGTGACATCATTCACAACAAATAATGAGGTGTATGCTTTATATAATAGAATAGATAGATAAATGGCCATTGGCAAGTTTTCATTCATTTTTCTCCCTTCCCCAATTTATGAGTTTCATGTGGGATATTTATATCAAATTTCTGGTGCCGGTTCCATATCTGATTAGTTTCAGTTTATATGGTTTTTCCACAACCGCAAGACAGATGCTTTTGACTGGTGGCTGTCTGTGATAGAGCTGCGTTTGAATAAGCTGATGTGATATGGTCATTGTTTTCATCTTCAATTTATCCTAGTTTTTTTTTTTTTTTTTTTTTTTTTTATAAAAAAAAAAAAAAAAAAATTGTTCATGGTTTGTAATGAGTGGCAATCACTCTATAAGTCCCAATCACTTGCACTAGTCTAGTCAAACAAAATAGACTAGAAAAAAAAATTATAGGTTTTATAATAGATGTTTTAAAAAATGGAAAAGGTGTGCCCTTCAAATTGGTATTCATTCATGGATAGTCTTTGAAGGGCGACCTGGCGTAGCGGTAAAGCTACCCCTTGGTGACCTAGAGGTCACGAGTTCGAGTCGTGGAAACAGCCTCTCCGCTTGCGGGGGTAAGGCTGTGTACATCAACCCTTCCCCAGACCCCGCTTAAGTGGGAGTTTTGTGCACTGGGTACGCCCTTTATTCATAGATGGTCTTTGTGGTCATATTATCATGTAGAAAAATGATGTAGAATTCTTGTAGTATCTATGGCAATTATTCCACTTATTAGAATTTGTGTATCTTATTATTCTTTATCAATCACTATACTATTTTTCTTTTGTTTCCAATAAAAAAAATGCTATACCATTGTTAGGAAAACTTGTGTTCATTTTTGTGGTTGCAATGAGTTGTGGGATAATTTTCATGTCTAATACTATTGTTATATTTTATTCCTAAATTTGTGGTGTTGGGTCCATATGTTTAATGATTCCAATGTTGCTATATTGGCCCATAATATTTGGTTGCATATGATGTTGTTTGCTCTGCATCATGTCGGGTAGGAAAACTTTAATTATTTACAATTAATGGTCACAAACATTTTCAGTACCAAATATCAATTGTGGATTAGTTTTTAATGCTGAGTGCTGTTCTCGCCCGTCCTCCCCCCATGCTCACACACAGACACAACAACAGAGGTAATTTGTTTACATTGGAATGCCCAAGTCTTCTTTTGTTGCTGCAAGTTTTCTTTAACTTAACTAGCTCATCATAAACCATCCCATATGAAAATTAGTAGGTGTAGATTGTTGTGAGCTTGGTGTCCCTTAACCACAAGTCTACCAGTTGTACATATTTTAATTGCCTCCCTTCACATCATTGTAGTTATCAATCATGTAAATTTAACATGCATTTAACTGATGTAAATACATAGTATAAGTTGTATAACTATGCTTCCATGCTTAGTTTCTCATATGAAGTTTGGCATCATGATGTTTCCATGACTCATGCACAGATGTTCTTTATAAGAATTCTGTACACCTAGGATTCAAATTTAGGAAATTACCTGGAATGATTGAGGGAGGAAATCTTGATCAATTAACTTTCAGTGTAATATCAGACCACCAGATGAAGCTGGGGATGATATATTTCAATTCAAGAATTTAGGATGTATTTTTACTGTTCTTTTAAATGTTGTAAGTAGATGGACCAAAAATCTCTTTTGTCATGAATTTATGTGATGAATAGAAGACTAGATGACAAAAAGCAAGGAGTGTGAGATAGGTCATGATAAGTGGAAACATTTTCTTTTAACCCTTTAATATCAGGAAAATATTTTAATGATTTTGATCTATCTAGACATTAGAAGATGTCCTAACATTACCTACTAGTTATGCTAGGAGGGAAGCCTGAGATTCCCAAGTTTCTATTTTTTATTTATCCCGGTAATCAGATTTTTAATTTTTATATCAATGTATATTTGATATAAAAATTATGTGTACTTGGTTTTTGTAAGCAAATTTGCACATATTTTTGGTTCCTTTAACTATCTTGACTATGCACCTTCTCCTCGGGCTTTCTGTCAAATGACTCTAGCTTCTCTGGAAGTTCATTCTCTCACTGCTTTATGACTTTTTCTTTTGTTGTTTGGTTGGTCTGCAGTCATGGTAGTTAAGGTCTCTGTTGTAGATTACTAGTTTGTGCTACCAAGCATTATGTTGCAGCATTTTTTCTTCAACAATTTGAACTTTGTAAAAATTATTTTCATATGTTTTTTCTATACCTTGAGGCAGTAAGCATAAATTTTCTTGCTTAAATGCGATGTCTTGAGGCAGCTTCTTTTTACAGATATTGTCTTGTTGTTTGCTTTTGACAGATGTTGGCTAGTGGATGGAGATTTACATGTAAGACTGAACCGTGCCTCTGTTTGACAGCTTTCCCTGCTCTTGATTCTTTATTGCCTCTTGACTTTGACACGTTCCTGTGATCATTAGTTTTCAGGAGTCTTCCGCTTGATGGACTGCTTTCCAACCATTAGTGACAAGAAAAATTTGAAGAGGTGGTTTTTCATTGATAAGAGGGTTGGATAAAAGGCTTTTTCTGAAATTGGGGTTCTTAAATAAACTGCTTTGCATTTGACTGGAGACCAAGTGTCAATTATCACATAGTGTTTAAGGTGATATCTTCCTTAAATGAACCTGGATTTGATGGACGTGAAATCAAATCATAGTGCTCCTGTTCTCGCTGATCCTGCACCCATGAACAATACAAGATTAGGTATCCATTCTAGTTTATACTCACCCCCGGGTGTAGTTTTCTCTCACGGACTCTACTTAACAATCCCAAGAAAAAAAACCAATACACTTGACGATTTTCGTTCCAGCTCTTGGCTGGATGCCATGAAATCCTCATCTCCTACTCATAGGAAGATCACAAAAGATTCTGGCACTGATCTGGTATCAACGGATGCTGATGTTGCTTATCGCAATTGGATGGTAGCATTTCCGCTTCTATTGGTTAACATTCATGTTTTAGCTTGGATGAGATATTGGACTATTTATTTGACCTTCTCTTCTGGTTCTGCAGCTTAAGTATCCCTCAGCACTTGCATCTTTTGAGCAAATAACTAATTATGCAAAGGGCAAGAGAATAGCTTTGTTTCTGGACTATGATGGGACTCTTTCCACTATTGTAGACAACCCAGATTGTGCCTTCATGTCTAATCCTGTGAGAATCTACTTTTCTAACTTGTAAAAAACACAATAATTTGATAAAAGCTCTTCGTTTTTTTTTTCTTTTTTCGTTCCCCTCCCTCAGATTTTTATTGATGCTTTGTATCTGGTCTCAGATGCGTGCTGCTGTGAGGAATTTGGCAAAATATTTCCCAACAGCAATAATTAGTGGGAGAAGCCGTGACAAGGTATTTGACAGTCTTCTGTTTTATGACCGCTTCTCTGGTCTTTGTTTGATTATACTTCAGCTGTACTTGTTGATCCTTGGTTTGGACTAACTCTTGTTCCACACCTCCCTTCATTCAGGTGTACGAGTTTGTAGGACTAACAGAACTCTATTATGCTGGTAGTCATGGGATGGACATTATGGGCCCTGTTCGGCCCATGTCTAATGACCCTCCAAACTGTATTAGGTCCACTAACAATCAGGTAATGGGCCTATGCACCTATCCTTTTTGCACACCAATATTCACTTCTAATTCCAATTCCATCTGTCTTTCTTGGAATGGTTTTTTGATTTTCTTTCTTGTGAACATAGGGTAAGGAAGTAAACTTGTTCCAGCCTGCTAGTGAATTCTTACCTATGATCGATGAGGTGGGTAAATGTTTTATTGCCCTAATATACGATACGGTAATGATTCATACCCCCTTCAAATCCCACCCCCACCACCCCCACACACACGTGGGGGTTGGGGATTGGGAGATCAAAAAAAAAAAAAAGAAAAAGTTAACCAATGAAAATGCAAAGGGGGTGAGGGGGTGACCCCCAAAAGGGGGTCTCAAGCATTATTCTATACGATATTTTATGCTAGCACACGATTTTTGATTTTTCTTTCTATACTTGAGAGCAGGTTTTTAGATCCCTTGTTGAGATTACTAAAGATATTAATGGAGCAAAAGTGGAGAACAACAAGTTTTGTGTCTCCGTACACTACCGTAATGTGGATGAGCAGGTATCGGTTATTCAAGCTCCAGAGACTATTTCTGTAGCAGTTTTGTTCAGTAATTGTAGATCTCATTTTATTTGCTTTGTTTTGTTTTGTTTGTTTGTTTGGTTTTTTTTTTTTGGTGGAATTATTTCAGTATTGGACAGCAATTGCAGAATCTGTCCATGATATTCTAAAGGACTACCCTCGTCTGCGATTGACACATGGCCGGAAGGTTCGTTCAAAACTAGCTCGACTCGCAGATGGATCGCAATTTTCAAGTTTTTCTGAATTCTTGGCCCTTTTTGTTTCTCCACTCCCTCTAATTTTTGCACTGTTTTCCCAATGTCTTAGGTTTTAGAGGTTCGGCCTGTGCTTGATTGGGATAAGGGTAAAGCTGTCGAGTTCTTACTTGAATCGCTTGGTGAGTAATAAATTTCTGGGCTTCTTCAATAGGAGTTTAAACAGTCCTCTTTGTTAGTTGTTGTAAATAATATTTTTTTCTTGTACCAATCGAACAACTTAAATTGATGCAGGGTTAAGTAATTGTGATGATGTGCTCCCGATTTACATTGGAGATGACCGGACTGATGAAGATGCATTTAAGGTAATACCGCTTAACCATAGATATTATTTATCAGTTGTCATGAATACCGTATATTTTCACTGGTTTTGAACCCGTAAAAAACCAACATAATTGACTTGTTATAGGTTTTGAGAGTGGGAAATCGTGGTTATGGCATATTGGTGTCTTCCGCGCCTAAGGAAAGTAATGCGTTATACTCTCTCAGGGACCCGTCAGAGGTACTATTTACTTTCTAGTGACTGAAAGTAGGTTTGGCTTGGGATATGGGAATGCAGTATGTTGTTCTACAGAACAAACAAATTGCCTGCTATCATGTTCAAACTTGAGAACACAAGATTGATGATCTTTTGAAAGGAACTAATCAATTTCCAAATATGAAGAAAAAACTGGCTTCGTCTTTTTCCTTTTTCTTTCTTTTATTTTAAAAAAGGGCGACCTCGTGCTTCTTTCTGCTAAAGTGGGGTTCAGAGAGAGCTAGATATTTTAATTTTTACAGGATGGTGATGTAGTAGTACTAACATTGGTTCATATTTCATCAAGCATCATTGTTATCTGGCTTGTTTTGCAATGTTATTCTCATTTGAGATAAACATAGCCTTTTTTGCTTGTGCTAAGAAGCATGGTCACAGATATAGACACAAGATACCACGATTTTGAAAAAAATTGACCCGGGGATATAGCAAAAAAAATATTGAAACATATTTTTATTTGTTATGTATATATAGAGATATAAGTTGTAAGAGATATCAATGTATATGTAGATGGACTTTTACTTTTTATTTGTTTGTTTATTTTTTTTTCCTTCACTTTACCCCTCTCTACACTTCCATGTATTTTACTTTGATCTTGAATCAGCTTTTTAAATTATGAAAAAACTCACAAAGGTGTCCCGAGACATGTCCAAACACAATCCGTGAAGTGTCCCCAAATTGTCCTATAAGAAGAAAAAATTAAAAAAGTTGACACCTCATGTAGACAAGCTTGTTCTTGGCGCGTTGGTGTTTGATGTGTGTCAAACATGGATAGGGCATTCATTTTGGAGTGTCGGTGCTTCCTAGCGCTTGTATCAAATAGATAAGCATGTTCTCAGTGTGTCGGTGTCCGATATGTATCAAATATGGACATGGCACCCATTTTGGAGTGTTTGTGCTTCCTAACGCTCTTGTTTCTGTTTTCCATGGGCTACAGAGAAATGATTTAGCTTTGTTTTGTAAATTATGCAGGTGATGGAGTTTCTCAAGTCACTGGTAATGTGGAAGAAGTCAAGTCCACTATAGTATATGATACACAAAGAAGACTACTCTGATATATATCACACAAATACCAAATTACAAAGATAATATATATATATATGTTCTGAGTTTTTAAAAAATTACAGAATTTTGAAGTGGAAGCGCAAGGAGTCATCAGTAACAGCTGCAGATCATTTTGCTCAGAGCTTCCTCTCTTTTATTATTGTTATTATTTTTTTTTTAAATTTTTATTGTACATTATTTTCCTGATATCTCCCATTATAGGCCCCTAGCTATGCCTCATACCCTAGTGGATTAGTCATTTATCTTTCCGTTTTTCTTTCTTCTTCAATTTTTATTTTTATTTTTATTTTTATTATTATTTTTTTATTTTTATAATCTCAGTCGCAAGTTTTGGTTGGTAAATCTCCAAATGGAAATACATTTATTTGTTAATTTTTTTTTAATATGCAAATTAATATATTTATATAGTAATTTCAATTGTCATCCCGTGACGTGTTATTCCTTGGTTGGTTGTGTTATGTGAATTTGTGAACTTCTTCATCCATGTCTATTTTCAAAAAGGACTGGCTTCCCTAGTCTTAGATCGAATTGGAGGGTATTATTGGATTTGTAGAGGTTCATCACGAGTTCTGTTTTGATAATTTGAACTGTTCAATGTGTAGAATTAGTCGAGTATTACATGTTTATAAAAAATTACGGTGATCGGATGTCGATATTTATCTCATCGGATAAGATTTTTGTCAACCGTTTATTTTTTCATCATTTATTTTTTTTTTATACAAAACTAATTTAATTACGTAGCTATCGATATCTGATCAACGTGATTTTTTACATGTATATAATACTTAACAAGTTCTATACATTGAGTGATTCAGATTATCGAAACGAGACCCTTGGTGGGCCTCACGGGTCTAACAGCACCATCCAATTAGATTTGGGATTGGAGGTAAGCCAGGCCCTTCGAAAAACAAATGATAAAAGACAATTTAAAATTTTAATATATATATTATATAAACTTTGACATGGTTCTTAAAATAAATGAATTGTACATTTGGTTCATAGTTTCATAGTTACGGATAATTGGACACTACTCGACCATATATAATAGAATTTCTCATTTATTGAAAACATTCATTTTTTTATTATTATTATCAAATATATATATATAAATAAAGTGTAATCTTCTACTCTTGCAAGCATGTTCTTATATTGTTTTAAACAAACATTTAAATTATTTTTAAATTATGAATAATATTTTGTGATAATATTGTGAATGATGACAAAAGATTTTAAAAATTGTGGTTTTAAACCGAGTCGAATTATGGTTTATTATATTGGTTTGGTGTGATTTCAAAATTTTTATAAATTCGGTTTGGTTTGGTCTCTTTAGTTTAAATAAATTGAATCATAGTCAGCTCTACTTGTTATTTATTATTTTTTTAAAGATTAATGTGAAATATAATTACTAATTTTTAATTAATTTAATTTTTTTTATATAAATAACCTATTCAAAAATTATTGAAAATTACACTATTCAAAATATTGAGATAACTCAAATTAAACTAGAAGAAAACTAAATCCTACTCAATTCTTTACCACTTTTATATATATATATATGAACAACAAAGCAATAGTCTTTAATTTGATCTCTTGTGTGGCTTAAAAATGAGATTAATTGGGCCAGTTGATTTTGCTGAAGAACAATTAAGCCTCTTTCCCTTTAAGATGGGAAAAGCAAGACAAGAGGCCAATTTACCAAAATTAGATGAACAATTAAGCGTTGAATTGTCACAAAGTGAGGCCCATAAAGTCTCATATAATTTAGGGCCTTGCTACATCCCCTAATTTTTGGCCCCCTAATCCCCCTAAATTTCAAACCAAGGCAAAAAAAAAAAAAAAAAAAATTCATCCCCCCTTTTCCCCCCAACCCCTTTGACCCCCCTCTCTCTCATTGGTTACTTTTTCTTTTTTTTCCTGCTCCTCCAATCACCCCCCGCCACGTGGCAAAGGGGGGTGAGGGGGTGACCCCCAAAAGGGGTCCCAAGCATTATTCAAAAAAAAAAAAAACTGCCCAAGAGCAATGATTCATCCCCCCTTTTCCCCCCACCCCCTTTGACCCCCTCTCTCTCTCATTGGTTACATTTTCTTTTTCTTTTTTTTCCTACTCCTCCAATCACCACCCGCCACGTGGCAAAGGGGGGTGAGGGGGTGACTCCAAAAGGGAGTCTCAAGCATTATTCTTTAATATAAAGTCCAAATAGGCCAGCTGTGATGTCCCACAGAGCAGGAAAAAATGTGGCCAACTTTATGGCCAGATAACTTGCATTGTCCGATTTGTCAGGACACATCAATCTATCAGTAAATAATTTTTTGTGGTGACCGTGTTTGAATTTTTTTTTTAAAATTCAAATATAAATTTGAAAGGTTTATAAGATCTATCCTGACTTATATTTCAATGATTTAAATAATTTATTTTGTAAGATTTTTAATATGTATTATTCATAGAAAAATTTAAATCGATATGATAATTATAATATTTTCATTTCATTGTGTTTGTTTTTGAAAAAATAGATGATAAGTATGTTTTTTAAAATAAATTATCTAATTTTTTTTTGGTGAGACAAATATAATAAGATGAAAAGATTACAGCTATCAGATTAATTTAATTTTTTTATTAATAATAAATACAGAATATCCTATAAAATAAACAATTTAAATAGCTAAAGTGAGATGGGTGATGCTACAGAGCTCGAAAGGGGCCCCTCCCCCGAATCCCCCGAATTCGAAGAAGAAGGAGAAGAAGCAGGGGAAGGAGGGGAAAGAGGAGGATGAGGAGGAGGAGGAGGAACTGGAGGGGGCCATCAAAATGGAAGGAGGCGGAGGCGGGGCTGGGCAGAGGCGGGGCTGGGCAGAGGCGGAGGCGGAGGCGGGGCTGGGTAGAGGCTGCGACGGCGGGGCTGGGCAGACGACCGACGGCGGCGACAGGCTGGGCGACGACGACGACGGCGACGGGCTGACTCTCTTCTCTCTCTCTCTCTCTCTCTCTTTCTCTCTTCCCCTCTTCTTCTCTCTTTCTCTCCCTCTCCCTCCTTCTGCGTTTCAGAGCTGAAATGAAAGAAGAAAAAAAAAAAAAAAAAATGGCCAAAACGATGTCGTTTTGGTCATTACAGAGATTCGGGAGAAAGAATTTCAGGAGACAAATCATTATTCAAGTGAGATTTACCATTGGTCCCACGGACCTCTGAATTCTTCTCAACTGAATTTTAGAGAAACCCACCGTTCTAAGATTCCAAGTCTAAAGCTTAAGTAAAATGATATTATTTATTTGTCAGGACACATCAATCTATCAGTAAATAATTTTTTGTGGTAACCGTGTTTGAATTTTTTTTTAAAATTCAAATATAAATTTGAAAGATTTATTAAGATCTATAATGAGTTATATTTTAATAATCAGTCGTGATAGAGGCCTCGAATTCTTTGCCTCGAATTTGCCTCGACACCAAAACGACGTCGTTTTGGTGTCGAGTTTTTTTTTTTTTTTTTTTTCTTTTCTTTTCTTTTCTTTGTTGCAGATCGGGAAGAACGGGAGAAGAAGAAGAAGAAGAAGAAGAAGAAGAAGAAGGGGAAGAAGGGGGGGGCTCTGCAGAACGGGAGGAGGAGGGGGGAGGACTGGAGGGGAGGGGGCCATAAAAACCGGGGGGGGCTGCACTGGGCGAGCTGCGGCGGGGCAGACGGCGAGGCGAGGCGACGACGGGCTGGGACGAAGCTGCGACGGGGACGACCCACGGCGGCTGCGAGCTACGACGACCCACGGCGGGCAGACGAGGACGACCCACGGCGGGGCTGGGCTGCGACGGCAGACGACCGTCTCCTCTCTCTTTCTCCCTCTCCCTCTCTTCCTCCATCTCTCCTCTCTCGAGCCAATTCGCGCCTCGAATTGTCGAGGCCTGAATCATTTTTCTTTAATAATTTAAATAATTTATTTTGTAAGATTTTCAATATGTATTACTCATAGAAAAATTTAAGTTGATATGATAATTGTAAATTGTAATATTTTTATTTTATTGTGTTTGTTTTTTAAAAAATAGATGATAAAATGTTTTTAAAAATAAACTATCTAATTTTTTTTAATGAGATAAATACAATAAGATGAAAAGATTACGATTATCGAATTAATTTAATTTTTTTTATTGATAATAAATACAGAATATCTTATAAAATAAACGATTTAAATTACTGAAATGAGATTTATAATTGGTCCACGGACCTCAAAACTCTTCTCAAGTGAATTTTAGAGAAGCCCACCGTTCTAAGATTCCAAATAAGAAGCTTCAGTAAAATGATATTATTTTAAGGTCTATGATTTAAAAACAATAGTGCTGGGAATCCCAGTGGGGGTGACCCCCAACACTCCCACCTCCATGTGAGAGGCTGTGAGAGCAAGACTAAAAAAAAAAAAAATTTGAGCCAATCAAAAAATAGTGAGAGTGGTGGGGGTCTAAGGCATTTTTCATTTAAAAAAGAGTAAGTGATAAATACAGTGTTGAAATATATTTAAAATACGAATTACTTATGTGATTATGAAAAATACAAATATTCCCTTGTCTGAATTTTTTATTTAGCCAAATTGACAAAAAAAATAAAATTTTTAACTACTTTTTTATACAAATAATAAAATTTTTTGAATTGTTAATTAAAATATATTTATGATGTTATTAAAACTGTTAATTGATTTGATAATTTATTAAAAAATGGGTCAATTATTATGCGATTAAAAATTTAAATGAACGAGATGTAATTTTTAAAATCACAAGAGATAATTCATATTTTAAATAAATTTTAAAAAGTATATTTGTAATTTATTTATGAAATATATATGATGTTTTGATGTTATTTTAGTTCAATTTTAAAATCAGAATTATGAATTTGGCTGGCATGGATCGTTGTGATAAAAAGCCTAATGAAGAATCATATCTTGATCATGACATAATAAGACATGTGAAGTGAAATGGTCATTAACCAAACTATAGATTAATTATATTAATTAGTTTTCAAAACATGCGGTTTGTTAGATTTTAATTTCAATTTTTAAATTTTTTGTCATTTTGATTATCAAGATATACATTATGTCACACTTTAGTTTTAGCGTCTACATCTTTCAAAATAATAACGGAAGGAGACATTTTTAAAATTTTACAAAAAAAAAAAAATGACAATATTAAAATATCGTGACCAAAATATAATAAAGTGCATATTTTGGTGATCAAAATGTAATAAAACGTATACATTGAGACCAAATGCAATAAAATGTCAAATTTGAAGATCATGTGTGTATTTGATGTTTTTGATTTTGTTGAAATTTTAAGTAAACTTAGGATTGGTTTGGGAAGTGGGTTAATTTTTTGGCTTTTTAATTTTTTTGACTATTTTAGCCTGGGCTAAAAAACTTGGTTTGGAAGGGCTTTTTGATTTTTTTGACATTTTTTGTGAGAGAAGAGTATAATGATTATGGGTTGGATGTGATGCTTTATTGGTTGTAGGTAAAATAGCCTGTTTGATCTTTTGTGGCTAAAATAGTCAAAAAAGCCTACAAACCTTCTTTCCAAATGGTGCCATTATTGATTTTAAACGGTATTGGCATCAGGTAGTAAAACTTAATAGATCATAAATTTTAGAAATTATTAGTTTAATTAATTCAATTAAATTTTTGAAAAATTAATTTTTTTTTTAGGTTATAAGTCCCTAAAATTTAAAGGATCTATCTATTTATAGTTTCATAGATGAGTACCACAAGAGTCGAGCTGAAATTCACATGCAGTGCCGAACGTGTCCCATGGACATGTGGCCAAAATTATATTCCACACATCTCACCAAAATTATGTGGCCAAAATTAATTTGTACATGAGCCATTGAATGCAGAGTTACTGTTGAATTTCTCAGTTTAGTTCATACACTATACCTAGTGGTTTTTTTTGGTTAGGATTGTTAGAGCCAAAATTTAAAAAGAAACACAAGCTTTCCTTGTGTTACAATATTAAAGAGAGAGAAAGAAATTTGTATTATATTAAATATTGTGTTGAATAATTATGTAACAATATATATAAGACTCCTTTATATAGGAGGAGAGAAATCTAAATATGGTATTCCTAAATATGGTAATAAATATAATATGGTATGTATAATAGACAGAATATATAATTATTATATTTAACACCCTCTCAGACTTAAGTTGATAGAGAAACTAGAACATGAAATAAAACTAAAAATAAAAAATAAAAAACAAATAGATTGTAAAGTCCGAATGGGAGCGCAAGGGTGCCTAAGATAGATCAGAGGCCGGAGCTAATGCTGAGAGATAGTTTATGGTTATGTCGGACTATTGTAGGAATTGGCCAAAACTAATGTTGAGACAGTCTAAGGTCATGCCAGACCGTTGTAGAAACTGATCAGAACTAATGCCGGGACAATTTAAGGTCATGTTGGACCGTTGTAGAAAGTGGCCGAAACTAATGTCAGGACAGTTTAAGATCGTACCGGACCGTTGTAGAAACTGGCCAGAATTAGTGCCAGGACAATTTAAGGTCGTGCCGGACCGAAAAAACTGGCCATAACTAATGTCAGGACAATTTAAGGTCGTGCCAGACCATTGTGGGAATTAACCGGAATCAATGACGGGTAGTTTACGGGGTCATACAGGATCGTTGTAGGAACTGGCTAGAATGAATCTCTGGACAGTTTAAGGGGCCATGTTGAACTGTTGTAGAGACTGGATGTTGCATCAGCATGCGTGGCACATACATAACTTATAACGTGGTGCTGAACGATTATGGCAATAGATGACTGAGTGCGCCAAGAAGCGGTTTCTTAGAAAGTGCGTCAGGGGTTGGCTTGGATTGCGCGCTAGAGGGGACGGCTTGGGTTGTGCGCCAAAGGGGGTGGCTTAGGTGGCGCGCCAAAGGGGGCTTGGATGGTGTGCCAGAGGGGGCGGCTTGGATTGTGCGCCAAAAGGAACGGCTTAGGTGGTTCAAATGGTATATCACCATACTCACCATGATATAATATAATGCCCCCCTCTCAAAACTCAAATAGGTTTGAAAATAAAAACCTATTTGAGATTGAAACAGAGAAAAAGACAAAGTGGAGATAAGCACACGCACAAAAAAAGAAAAGAAAAGAAGGATTGCAAGTAAAAAAAAAATATGATAGAGATATTTGGGGTAAAAATAAACCCATGGACAAAGGAAGAGATTATCATGAAACGATACTGACAGGAAAATATGACAGCATAATAGGTTAAGGTTCGGCAGGCGGCCAAGCCAAGATTGTCGCTCGCCGATAAGGCGAAGAACACCAAGATCTTAACATTTAACTCTAATACCATGTTATAATACTTAAGAGAGAGAGAGAGAGAGAGAGAGAGAGAGAGAGAGAGAGAGAGAGAGAGAGATATCTGTATTATATTGAATGTTGTGTTGAATAATTATGTAACAATGTATATAAGACCTTTATATAGGAGGGGAGAAATTTAAATATAGTAATCCTAAATATGATAATGAATATAATATGGTATGTATGATAGACAGAATATATAATTACTATATTTAACACCCCTCTCAAACTTAAGTAGGGATACCAACTTGAGTTTAGAGAAAGAAATTAGAATATGAAATAAAACTAAAAAATAAAATAAAAGGCAAATAAATTGCAAAGTCAAATGGGAGCGCAAGGGGGTTTCAGATAAATCAAATGCTAGAGCTAATGCTGAGAGATAATTTATGGTTGTATTGGACCGTTGGAGGAGCTGACTGAAACTAATGCCGGGACAATTTAAGGTCATGCCAGACCGTTATAGAAACTGGTTGGAACTAATGCTGGGACAGTTTAAGGTCGTGTCGGACCATTGTAGGAATTGGCCGGAACTAATGTTAAGATAGTTGAAGGTTGTATCGGACCGTTGTAGAAACTAGCCGGAACTAGTACCGGGAAAGTTTAAGGTTGTGCTGGACGGATATAGAAATTGGCCATAACTAATGCCAGGACAGTTTAAGATCATGTCAGACTGTTATGGGAATTGACCGGAATCAATGTCAAGACAGTTTACAGGGTCATGCCAGACCATTGTAGGAACTGATTGGAATCAATATCGAGATAGTTTAGGGGTCATGTCGGACCGTTATAGAGACTGGATGTTAAACTAGCAAGCGCGGTACACACATAACTTATGACGTGGTGCTAAACGATAATGTCAACAGATGACTGAGTGCGTCAAGAGGCGACTTATTAGAAAGTGCGCCAAGGGGCAACTTAGATGATGCCCCAAAGGACGACTTTGGTGGTGTGCCAAGGGACGGCTTGGATGGTGAGCCAGAAGGGATGGTTTAGGTTATGTGCCAAAGAGGGTGGCTTAGGTGATACGCCAAGGGGAGCTTGGATGGTGCGCCAGAGGGGGCGGCTTGGGTTGTGTGTTAGAGAGAGCGGCTTGGGTTGTGTGCCAGAAAAAGCAGCTTAGATGGTTCACATGATATATCACCATTCTCACCATGATATAGGTATAATACCCCCCTCAAATTCAAATAGGTTTGAAGATAAAAACCTATTTGAGATTGAAATAGAGGGAACGACAAAGTGTAGATAAACACACACAAAAAAAGAAATGGATTGTGAGTAAAAAAAAATATGATAGAGATATTTGGAGTAAGAATAAACCAGCGGACAAATGAAGAGATCGTCACGAAGCGATACTGATAGGAAAATATGATAGTAGAATAGATTGAGATCCAACAAGTGGCCAAGCCAAGGTTGCCGCCCGCCACCAAGAGCTTAACCTATAGCTTTAATACCATGTTACAATATTTAAGAGAGAGAGAGAGAGATCTATATTATATTGAATGTTGTGTTGAATAATTATATAAGATTACTTTATATAGGAAGAGAGAAAGCTAAGTATGGTAATCCTGAATATGATAATGAATACAATATGATATATATGATAAACAGAATATATAGTTATTATATTTAACACTTAGGATGACTACACCCAAGTTAGGACTGTTTGTTTCAGTGGCACATGAGAGGGCCAACAATAATATTTTGAATTCACACTTAATTATTTAAATGGTAAAGAATTAATAGGTCCTAATAGTTAGATTTAATTCTCATCAAGTCTTATCGAAAATAAGTTTTAATAAAATCATCACTAAACATTATTTTTTGTGACAATTTTTTTACAGATGCCATTAAAAATTGACAATTAATGATTTTTTTTTTGTCACAATTTTTGTAAATTGTCGCTAAACTTACAATTAGTGACGTTTTTCTATGACGACTTTGTCAAACTGTTGCTAAAAGTTAAAAATTAGTGACTTTTTTGTGACGATATTTTTAATTGTCACTAAGGGAAGTGATTGAGACCCCCGTCAATCACCACCTCCACCACCCCCACACACACGTGGGGGCTGGTGATTGGAGGCAAAAAAAAAAAAAAAAACTGCCCAATCAGAGAGAGAGGGGGTCGTGAGGGTGCCCCTTGTTCCAAGTCATTTTTCATTTTTTTAATAGTATTTGATAAAAAATACCATTAATTATTATATAATCTATTAGACAATAAATTTACCTATTAAAATCTACACATAAGTCCCTTTTTTAAAAATTATTTAGAATTATTATCTTATAATTTTAAGTTTGTTTTATATATAAGCACTACACAAATTCAATATCCACACAACATAAACCATCCATCCACTTAGAAAAATCTGGATGGAAAAGTTTGATTCTAGACTTATTGGAGGGACAATGGTGATTCATGAAAGGCCAATGCTTTTCTGGGATGACTGTGCCTGCTAAAAAAATTTATTTTATTAAAAAAAAAAATATTAATTTATTTGACAAATTCAATTTTGGTAAAGAAATTCAATTTAGTCACCCTATAAAATCATTAGAACCATAAAATAAAAGAATTTTAAAAATTAGAAATATGTCAAATAGACTATTTTTTTTTTTTTTTTTGGGGACAATTATAAAAAAATTCCAAGGGTTGACCATTGTAACAAAATAAACAATGAGCTTTTAATTTTGTCAATTTAAATTTAAATTAAAATTTTTTTATTTGTTGTCAATGTAAACCATTTGTTTATTTTCGGTAACTAAAATCGACCAAAAAAAAAAAAAAAAGAGAGAGTATTTTAGTCATTAAATTTAATAAAGGTATATAAAATGTCTAAAATACTCATTTTCATTGAATTTAATGACTAAAATATCTATTTTTCCGTTGATTTTATTTGACAAAAATAGGCAAATAGTTCAAATTGAAAATAAACTAAAAGTTTAGGATTTAAATTGATAAAATTAAAAATTTAAAGTTTATTTTGTTACAATGGACAAACTCTTGATTTTTATTTTTTATTTTTGGTTGTAATTTTCTCTTTTATTTTATATGTTTAGGTGGGGTTTTAACAATTACTTTTTTTAATTATTTTTTTAGTTTTTATTTTGGGTTAATTAACATTTTGGACATATATGTTTTGCTCTGTAGCCCTTAGGATTGGATTGGTTCCGATTCGTAGCTCGAATCTGTGGCTCAACACCAAAACGACGTCGTTTTGGTGTCTGTTTTTTTTTTTTTTTTTTTTTTCTTTTTCCTGTGTTTTTGTTGCAGACGAAGGAAGACGAAGAAGAAGGGTGGAGAAGAAGAGATGGGAGGAGGAGGAGGAGGAAGGAGGACTGGAGGGGGCATAATCACAGGGGAGGAGGAGGCGGTGGCAGGGCCGGAGGCCACGGCGGTGGTGCTGCGGCTGCGACTGCGACGATCGGCGAGGCGGTGGCGGTGGTGCGACGATCGGCGAGGAGGTGGTGCTGCGACGATCGGCGGTGGCTAGGGGACGGCGGTGGTGCTGCCTCCTTTCTTTCTCTTCTCCTCTCTTCTTCCTCCTCTCTTCTCTCCCTCTCCTCTCCTCTTCCCTCTGTCTGTTCGAAAATAAAAGAAAGAAAGAAGAAAAAAAAAAAAAAAAATCGAGCCAAAAAATTCGAGCTACGAAGCTTTTTCCGAATTGGATTACCGTGAGCCCCACACGAATCATGTTTATTTGGAGAACTAGCATTGGGATTAATAGTCCCCTGAATTATAAATGCCCTCGTGAGGGCACTAACAATCCCATAGGAGGTGATATTGAAATCCAATTTCATGGAATTGGAGGTGAGATAATGACTATTTTGCCCTGATTTTAGAAAAACAACAAAGTTATCTTCTCCATAATGAGGGTTTTACATAATTTTATATATTTAATTCTAACTAACAAATATCATCATACTATTATACAAACAAACACAATTTATCTTATTCCTCTAACTTAATATTATTACATTAGTAATTTCTTCATTTAATACTAATAATCTCATCAAACTTAATCCGATAAACAAATTCAACCTAACTCTGTCTATAGATGTCGTTTAAGGGAGGGGTAAATGTTAAAATTTAATTAAAAAATTATACTTCTAGTTCTCAAAGTATGTAATTTGTATCATTTAATTTCTAATATTTAAATTATATTAATTTAGTTCATAATATATAAAGGGTTTATTTGGGATATGGGTTGGCTTTTTTACGTTTTAGTTATTTTAGCTTAGGGCTAAAAAGTCTCGTTTGGGATAGGTTTTTTAGTTAGTTTTTGACTTTTATGAGAAAAAAAATAAAATGATTATGGCTTAGATGTGGTGTTTTGTCTTATTCGCCTAAAAAATTTATTTTATCTTTTTGTGATTAAAATAATTAAAAAATCAAAAAATCTGACATGCCAGAGAAAAGTGTATTTGGTCCCCAACCTGATTTTCGCCGTCTCTCTCTTTGAATTAGGAATAAAGAGTGGAAATCATAAAGATACAATTATAATAAAAATATAAAAAAGAACCAACATCTTTGAGGAAAAATATTTCCGCCAACATGTATATATATATGTAATTATATATCAAAATATATTGGATAATTCACTAGACGAAAAATGACTTTTGTATTGAAAAAATATATTTCCAAAAAAATGGTCGTCCAAAAAAATTTGGTAGTACTGATCTCATTTCTTCAAGGGGAAACTGTTATTTTTTTTTGGCATTGAAAAAATCATTGTGAAAAATATTGTAGTTGTGAGAATATTTTCATTCAAAAATTTATTTTATTTTTTATTTTTTTTATTTCAAAGTTTACCCCTAGTTCAAACACTAACATTGACAAAATTAAGTGGTGGGATCAAATTGAAACACTTAAACACTAGTGGTTGGGCATGTGCGTTGCACGTGACATGTGATTTTTCATCAACTGTTAATACTGTAATTATGCGTGTCTCTTAAATTGGTATGTGATATATATACAAAATATGAAGACTTGTATGGATAAATTGACCTATATCCAAAATACAATTAGGCAAGAAATGAATACATATTAGGTTGAAGAATTTAAATAATAGATGAGAAATTTTATAAATATAAATATTAATTTATAGTTAGATTGTTGAGATTACAATCTTATCTTAAATAATAAATAATAAACATATCCTTTAAATATATAGTATTACACAAATATTTTTCTATCAACTTCTCATTTCAATTTTTCATAATTCATACCTGTAATACAATTGAAGGTATTAAATTAATTGTACAATTACATAATTTTATTTAATAGTTTATCTCATGATACAAACTCATTGAACCCACTATTACATATTATTTACATACTATTGGTGTAAGAATGCATTAATATCAATATGTAATATATTTTTATACATCAAGAGTTGTTGAGTCTCATTTCCTGTGCCAGAAATATTTTGCATGAAGAAAAATATAATATTAGTCATTAATATACAATTGCTATACAATTGTCGTGAAAACAATAAATATAAAAAGTGCAATTATTATCGTAATGTAGGTGTTTTGCAAAGTCTTTGTGTGTTATTGAAAGTGTTTATTGTGGACACTTATTTGTATGATATGTATATATATATATATATTGAACATAAGTTGATATGAGAACAATACACAAATCCGCAGTTTTTTATTAACAAATATAACGATATTACTAAAGCGATACATGTTAGAAATTAAGGGTCTGTTTGGTTGTGAATTCAAAACGTAATTCTACAGGTGTGTTTTAGTATGATGTTTGGTTGTGTGTTTGGAATCAACTTTCAAAACCTCTGTAGAGAGCTCTGTATCACAGCCGCGTTTTTTGTGAAAATTTTGGCCAGGGGAAGACCGCCCGGACGTCCTTGGGGACTACTGCTCGGACGTCCTTGGGAACATCCACCCGGATGTCCTCCGCTGTACAGAATTTTTATTTTTATTTTTATTTTTATTTATTTATTTTTTTTTTGCAATTGATTTATATAATTGGGAAAAATATTTTCTGAAATTTTTTTAATTTTTAATGTGTTTTAAAATAATTTTGAGTTGTATGTTTAGTTATGAGTTGTAAATTTTTGTATCACATATTAAATATCACATCAACAATTCCTCACTCAAATCAAACCTCTTTTCCAAAACTATTTTCAAAACTCTTTACCAAACAAATTTTCTACACTCAAATCATAATTCTACAACACACAAACTCAAAATACAACTCATACTCTCAAATCACATTTACAAAACACAACCAAACGCAGGCTAAAGTATCCGATGATAATATAGTATTATAAATTGACATATACAGTAACATATATAAATTTATATTTATATTTTATATATATATATATATAGACATTGACATATATATGATATCATAAAAATAATATGTGAAATTTTTTACAACAATATAATACAGGTAACAATGAGAAGTTAATTATTCATAATTAAATAGTTGGTCATAATATAGATGTTTAGTATTATATTTTTGTGTGTATGCACCATTTTTTAATTAGATTATTAAATTCATATAAAAAATTGAAAGGAATTTGTGAATAATTTGTGTAAAATTAGAGATTAGTAAAGAAAGATTTAAGAAAATAGAAGTTTATAGTGTTTGGTTTGGTTTGTTTTTTCAAACTTTTATTTTAAATTTTTTGATTTTCATGTTTTATGTCTTTGACCTTTTTTTTATAATTTTTTTAATAACCCTTTTATTTTCTTTTTAGATTCACTTAATATAATACTTTTTTATTTTTTAATTTTAATTTTAGTTTTAGATTCACTTAATCTAAACACACTTAGAAAATAATTTGTTGCGTATTCTTTTTGGAAAGAAAATTATTAATATTAAATAATAATAATAAAAAAATAGTACATGTTTAAATTTGTAATTTTTTTTACCAATATTTTATTTTTTAATTTTATTTAGATTATTAGATATTATATTTTAATGTCAAAGTGTAATTTAAATATAAACTATGAAGAAAATTCAACATCTTTAATCACCAAAACTGAGAAAATATGAAAAATAAAAAATTGAAAAGCAAATTTAAAAAATAAAACTAACCTTGTTAAAATTTTGATATCATATCTTAGTTATTAAAGTACCATGTAAAATATTACAGTTTATAAAATATAATTTAAACAAAAAAAATATATATGAAGATAGCTTGTGAATTTTTTAGATGCAACACAAATCTCTATTTTAATAATGTATGTGCTTTCCTCTGTTTAGATTCGAATGAATAGATACAACTTTAAGATTCAATAAAAATTATTCACAGTGATTTGATCCATGATGAATAATTATGAATATTATGTATATCAGTATAGAAGCAGATACAAGAAATAAGAAAGAGTAATTATTTTTTTTCTTCAATCATCATCAATATAAAAAATAGAGACTATTGGAATTAATTTTCTCTAAATATATATATATATATAGAAAGTCATTGTCAAAATTTCCTTTTATAATGCTTAAAATTTCCAACAATAAAGAGGTAGTTTGTTTATGTAGAACTCTTCATGACTTTTATAAAATATAATAGATTTGAGAGGGTAAAATTGAGATTTAGGAAAAGGTAGAAAATATGACAGACTCTTCACATTTTTATAATAATAGTAGATTAAGATTAAATGGGCAAAATTTGAATAATAAGGATCAAAATGACATAGATCACACATTTTGTAGGGCTAAGTAAGGTGTTAGGTTTTTATTTTTGGCAATCCCGTTTGACAAAACTCCTTTCAGTTGTACTTATTTTCGCATTTTTTATTTCAGCGAGGCTATGATTTTTTAAATGCGATTCCAACCCAAATTATGCCTTGCAGAGAAGTTTGTGATGTTAATACTTTCAAGATTGCCACTTCGCTGATTATGACGGGGATCGAGCTGCCCGGTCAGCTCGCGAGGGTCGAGGGGCAGCGCCCCTTGGCGGGTCCGGGGTAGCGCCCAGGCGGGGTCGAGGAGCAGCGCCCCTGAAAAAAAATGCAAAATTGCATTCGAAGTTGCATCTCCGCCCTTGCTCGCTCGAGCGAAGGAGTTCTCGCTCGAGCGAAGGCTGCGTCTGGCAAAAAACCTGAGAAGGATGAATGTACGCTCGAGCAAAAGTTGTGTGGCTCGAGCAAAGCCACTTATAGAAAAACACGCGAGATTAGTTCCTCGCTCAAGCGAAAGAGTCTTCGCTCGAGCGAGCTTCGCAGTCCCAGATTTCTATAAGTATGTGTTTCTGTCAGATTTTAGGATTACTACTCCAAATCTTCTTTTTGGATATTAATGTTTATATCTGGGGATGATTTGCTAGTTTTCTTTGATGTTTAATTGAGTATTCAACTCATGGGTTAAGAAGAATACATCAAAGGTTCGTTTGTTCATTCTATACAAAAGGGAGAGTTGTTCTTTGGTGGATTCTGAAGAATTTGAGCCTGAAGCTTTGGTGGATTCTAGAGTGGCTCATCGTCAAGACAATTCCGAGGTGAAGACGGGGTTGGAAGAAACACATAGGGGTTTGTTTAATTTGAGCGTAGATTCGCTAGGTAATTGAGAGTATACCTGTGTAATTCGTTTATGTCTTTTTAGTGGATTGTTTTGTGACTTTCGCCCGTGGTTTTTTTTATCACAATTGGAGGTGTCCAATTGTGGTTTTTCCACGTAAAACGTTGTGTCGATTTGTCTTGATTGTTTGATTGGCATTATTGTTTACTGCTTAAAATTGATACATAATCACAAATCAACATGTAGGGGATTTCTAGATTTTTCAATTGGTATCAGAGCGGCTCACTCTTTTGTTTTTTAAAACTTTTGAGCGAGATCTTGTTTGATTTGTGATAATAGATTCAGTTCGTGAGGGAAATTCTATGGTTCGACCACCCCTACTTGATGGATCCAATTATTCGTTTTGGAAAGCTCGGATGAGATCGTTTTTAAAATCTATTGATGAAAAAGTTTGGCAATATGTCATGTATGGGTGGACTGAACCGATGATTACCGTTATGGAGTAACTTCCCCCAAACCAATCGATAAGTGGGACACAATTGATTACCAAAATAGTAGCTGGAATAGTAAAGCTATCAATTCTCTTTTTTGCGCTGTCATACCTGAAGAGTTTAGTCGAATTTGCAATTATGAAGTCGCAAAAGAGGCTTGGGATATTTTACAAACTATTCATGAGGGCACTCCTTCGTTTAAACGCTCAAAACTTCAAAGGCTCACGTTTAGTTTCGAAAACCTTTCAATGAAAGATAGTGAGACCTTTGATGAATTTTATGCGAAGTTGAGTGACATTGTAAATTTCAGCTTCAATTTAGGTGAAAAAATACCGGAATCCAAGATTGTAGGAAAAATTTTGAGGTCCTTGACCGATTGATTCCAACCAAAAGTTATGGCTATTGAGGAAGCTCAAGATGTTGACAACCTCAAGCTAGATCATTTGGTTGGAAATCTCCAAACTTATGAGGCACATAGGAATTTCAAAAAGAAACAAAAAGGTGTTGCTTTTAGTAGTGCTCATAGAGCTGAAGAGGATTTTGATGAGGATTGTGAGATAGATTCCAAGATTACAGATGCTTTTGTAAAACAATTTAAAAAATCTTTTCAGAAAAAGAATTCTAATCTTTTGGAATCTACTGATACTCATAAATCCAAAGGCAAAGATAAACTCAAAATTAATTCTATAGCCAAGAAGGAGAAAGGAAAGATACAAGGGAACTCTGAAAGAGTCCAATGCTATGAATGCCAAGGATTTGGCTACTTTGTTCAAGAATGCCCCACTCGTTTGAGGAAGAAGAAAGCCCTCGCTATCACTTGGGATGATGAATCAGAATCTGATAAAGATGAAAGTGACAATGAAGATCAAGGTGTAGAGGGACATAAACAATTCCTTGCTTTCATGGCGGCTTCCGAAACTGAAGGACGAACAGAGTATCCGAAGAGGTCGGTTGAGAATGCCACTGATGATGAATCCTCAGAGAGTGATGATGAAGAGCTTGAGCAGCTTATGAAAAGTTATATAAGGAATCTCTTAACTTATCCAAATTGAATGACAAACTCACAACGAAACTCAAAGCATGTGAAAGTGAGAATGTCAAACTTAAGGAGGAGATTTCTGAGGTTAGGATTGATGCCATCAAGATAGCTAATGATCGACAAGCTCTTTGTGCAAAACTCTTGACTTGTGAGACAGAGAGGAATGAGCTACAACAAATCTATGTAATGTATGAAGAAAAGATTGAATTTCTCGAGATGTCTCAAGTTGCCTTGGAAGAACTAATGATCAAGAAAGAGGAAGAGCTCAAGTGTGCTATGGCTACCATTGGTCTTTGGAACAAAGGATCAAAGACTTTGGAGGATATCATTGGGTCTCAACAAATGTGTTGTGACAAGAGTGGCATTGGCTTTGGTGATAACAAAGAGCAAAAACAGAGTGCATCTACATCTCATGATACAAGAACTCAAGGAAAGGGAGAACAAAAAATTCAATATAAGGCTGGACTTCTCAAACTTCCTAGAGTTGGTAAGGTAAAAGAAAAGAAGGTACATCCTATTTTTATTTGTCATCATTGTGGTATGCATGGTCATCTTCGCCCTTATTGTTATGAGTTGCATGGGAGAGTGTCTCATAGAGATGAAAGAAATTCTAACATCTCGTGGGGTAGGAGACACTTCTTTGGTAGTAATGAGGTTAAAGGTCATATTAGACCTCGTTATTTTGATCAGCTTGAGACCAAACATGGAGCGAGTTTGTATTTGCCTAGACCTAGAAATAGGAAGTTGGAAACCAAGTCGAGACGGGTTCTCGTTGAAAGCAAAAAGAACCATAACGTCAAGACACCATCCAAGAACCGTAATTCTCATAACTTTCTTCATACTAAAGCGGTTTGGGTGCGAAAACTTAACTTGTGTTAATTTGTATATTATTTTTAGTTTTTAGGTTTCTGTGTGTTTTTTTTTTTCTTTTTGAGTCACTTAATGCGTGTATGTTCATTTTTTGTCTTGATTAAAGAAAAAAAAATAATAAAAAAACCAAAAAGATTTTCTTAGTATGGTTTTGCAAGCTTAAAATTTTTGAGTGGTCTTTGGTGCATATTGGAATTGATAAGAATATCCATTACATGTTAATATGTGTGTGCTTTCTGTAGTCATTACTCATTTTGGAGTGTGTGTTTTTTGATTAGTATGTCTCATTCTGTACACACTCTTGGATTAGCAAATATCGGAGTCTTCCGTCTTAGTGAGTATTTTTTTTCTATGGACTTCTGGCATTGTATCTTTTGCTTTTCTAGAGGAATTGACCTATACTAGCATATCATGGGTGATGTTGAGTCTCTTCAACCACCTTCTATCTTTTTGCATCTCCACGGCTTTCCCTTCTATTCTTTGTAGTCCTGGCATGAGGAAAAGGCTACCTTAGAGTCACCAACCAGGCCATCTTTATTATATCCATGCTTCTCTGGTTCGGTTTCCATACTCTTGAGCATGTTAGCCGCCAATGAGTGTGCAAAAGAAAGAAAAAATGTGCAAAAGAAAGAAAAAAAAAAATGTGCAAAAGAAAGAAAAGAAAAAGATGTGAAAAAAAAAAGGAAAAAATAAAGGATTCATTGATTGAGGAGGAGCCTCCGTCTTTACTCACCAAATATCCCTTGATTCTTAGTGGTTTGACTTTCCGCAGTTGTGCTTAGATTCTCTTGACAGAGGTTCAGCTATCTGATTACTACTAGGATTTGAATCTAGTATTTGTCGAAGTTCAAGAGTTACACACACACTTTTATCATGGGATCTATGCTTTTCACATAATGCATCACTTTCTTTTATGAGGAATCTTCTAGAGACTGTGCACATTGTGTTTTCAAGTAATTATACTTCTTGGATAATCTTGTGTGTTTTAAGGTACAAATATGAGATTTCTTGCTTGCTCCACCATATTATTTTTGTCGGTTTCTTCTTGTTCATTGTTTTCTGTACAATGTTTGTGGTTGCTTTGAGTGAAAGGGAGATTAGCTTTAGTTGGTTTGCATGATGCTATGCACTGCTTCTTTATTATTTCCTTCTTGCATGCTCCTGATATTTACATAATCTTATCATTGTTTGTGTGGTTTCTGATCTTGCTTTAGTTGATTGAGCTTCCTTTGTCAATTCGTGACCCAAAAAGGAGGGGGGGGGAGTAATGTTGTCCGGAGCATGTGTCTTAGGATTTCATGTATTCATGCCATGTGTCGGGTGCATGTGTCTTAATTTTCAGGTTTTCATGCTACATGTTCTTAAAATCTCCAAGTCGCATCTATTCATGTTTTTCCATCTCATACTTTAAATGCTTCAAGATAATCTACCCATATGTTTATTGCTTTTTCATATACTCTTGTGGGACTAATAGTTGTTTTGGAGATTGTGGCACTAATAGTTGTTTTGCGGATCTTAACCTCGAGAAAAAAGTTTGTGTTTGTTGGCTGAAATGGGTTGGGGTAATTAGGATTTTATTTGTTAGGTGTGTTTTGTCACGGCATTGCCAAAGGGGGAGATTGTTAGGTTTTTATTCTTAGCAATCCCATTTGACAAAACTCCTTTCAGTTGTACTTATTTTCGCACTTTTTATTTCAGCGAGGCTATGAGTTTTTAGATGCAAATCCAACCCGAATTATGCCTTGCAGAGAAGTTTGTGATGTTAATACTTTCAAGATTGCCACTTCGCTGATTATGACGTGGATTGAGCTGCCCGATCAGCTCGCAGGGGTCAAGGGGGCAGCTCCCCTTGGCGGGTCTGGGGTAGCGCCCAGGCGGGGTCGAGGGGCAGCGCCCCCGAAGCAAAATGAAAAATTGCATTCGAAGTTGCATGTTCGCCCTTACTTGCTCGAGCGAAGGAGTTCTCGCTCGAGTGAAGGCTGCGTGTGGCAAAAACCCTGAGAAGGATGAATGTACGCTCGAGCAAAGGTTGTGTGGCTTGAGCGAAGCCACTTATGGAAAAACACGCGAGATTAGTTCCTCGCTCGAGTGAGAGAGTCTTCGCTCGAGCGAGTTTCGTAGTCCCAGATTTCTATAAGTATGTGTTTCTGTCAGATTTTAGGATTACTGCTCCAGATCTTCCTTTTGAATATTAAGGTCTATATCTGGGGATAATTTGCTAGTTTTCTTTGATGTTTAATTGAGTATTCAACTCATGGGTTAAGAAGAATACATCAAAGGTTCGTTTGTTCATTCTATACAAAAGAGAGAGTTTTTCTTTGGTGGATTCTGAAGAATTTGAGCCTGAAGCTTTGGTGGATTCTGGAGTGGCTCATCGTCAAGACAATTCCGAGGTGAAGACGGGGTTGGAAGAGACATATAGGGGTTGGTTCAATTTGGGCGTGGATTCGCTAGGTAATTGAGACTATACCTATGTAATTCCTCTATGTCTTTTTAGTGGATTGTTTTGTGGCTTTTATCCGTGGTTTTTTTATCACAATTGGAGGTGTCTAATTGTGGTTTTTCCACGTAAAATCATTGTGTCGATTTGTCTTGATTGTTTGATTGAGATTATTGTTTACTGCTTAAAATTGATACATAATCACAAATCAACATCTAGGGGATTTCTAGATTTTTCATAAGGAATCCGTATAATTTGCAAATTGAACCGATCTAGTCCAATTCGGTAGGTTTGGTTTGGTTTTTTGAATTCGTGATTCGATTTTGGATTGAAAAATTGAGGAGCCATAATTCACAGATTGGTTTTGATTTTTAGTTCACAATTCTGAATTAGATCCGATCCAGACCGTTTGGCATGTATTCTATATATTTGTGACTTAAAATAATTATTTTGTGAAGTTTTATGATTTTAGCATCTCCTATAAAGTCTTGTGTCTTTAGTTTTTGATTGGTAGGATGGAGTGAAAATATTTGCTTATTTTGCTATACTTTGGCCAAAATTTCAATTTGTTTGCTCAATAGATCACTATTCTCTAGTCTTTTGATAGGAAAGTCTATAATTCACAATACTTTTAACAAATCTTCTATGTACATGTTGAGATTATGTGAAACCGTAATTCTAAACCGATCTAAACCGTGTTTAAATAGTTTGGTTCGGGTTGATTTCATGATTTAAATAGATTAGTTTGGTTCTAATTTTTATGAAATCGTAGACAATGGATTAGTCTTGATTTTACCTCACGTCAAATCAATCTGGACCATGCTGAATCGTAATATTTTGGAGACTAAAAGTATATTTTTAATTGAATTTTTCCATTTACCTTGACTTTAACGACATTTACAGATGAAGCTAGGTTGATGAACTAAATCAAAACATTTTTTTTATACATTGTGGACTAGATTGACACAATAAATACGGAGGACCAAAATGACACAAATTGCATACTATGGAGACTACAAAAGGTAATTGACCGTTTTGTTTTTCAGAATGGGTTAAGTTTCTCTCAAGTTCAAACTATTGAATCCCAATTTTTTCATAATGATCTACACGAAGGACCTTATAAAATAAACAATGGGACTTGTGGTTGGCCCTTGTGCTCTAAATAGCTCTCTTAAGTCCAACCCTTTAGAATTTTAAAAACTAATGTATATGTTAATTGCTATTTTATTTTATTTATTTATTTTTTGTATAACAAAAGATTTTTAGGTTTTTCAAACTTTTTCATTTGGGTGAAAAATTAGTGTAGTCTATAATAAATATACAACAATGCTAGGTATCATGAAAAACCTTTCGTGAAAATGAAAATAATCATGAAAGCTTTGTGACCCTTGGATTACACTTAGAATAAAGCACCACACACTAATCAAGGTAATCCAAGGACCATAAATCTTTCATGATCATTTTCATGAATTTTTTTTTATAATCCCTAACTTTTCTCATAAACCTATATTTTTTGGATAGAAATATAAGGCTTAATATATTGCACATTCCACAATAAGTCATTTAATAAAGTACATTGGAATACAAAATAGATCCTACAAGAGATAAAGAGAACCTTTATGCAGAAATGATACAAGTCTCCACGTAGGGAGAAAAAATAACCTCCGCGAAGGGAGGAGAAAACCTCAATGAGAGGAGGGAAAAAAAAAAAAAAAAAGATACAAAAAACAATACCAATCACCCTCATGATTTTTTCATTGTCATAATCAGTAGCTTTGATACTTACGTTATAAAATAAAACATTTTAGATCTGAAGTGGTTGCCTAGCGTAGAACAACGCGTTTAATAGTATTAGATCTCGATTAAGATTTAAATATGAGTTAAGATCTGAAATCTTCCTTGGTGACAAGCCGATGATAGAGGCAAGAGGAGCGATAGTGACTGATTTGATGATAGAAATTACATGAGAAAAAACAAAAAAAAAGATGAAGGTTAAGAGCACCACCCTCTTTTTCTAAAAGGTAGAGAAAAGGAGAATATTATAAAATTTTTTAGAGAGAGAATAAGATTTCTTGTACTCTACAATAAATTTAGAAGTAATCTTTTAAGAGTTTCAAGATTTTTTTCTAAATTTGAAAAGGGCAGAGACTATCACCTCTTCTTTTCTATGCCTCATTCTCTGTCCTTTTAATATTTTATTGGTTCATTAAAGAGGGAGAAGACTGCATAAGATCAAAGGGGTCATGGTCTAGTGGAGAAGGTATCTCTCTATATAGGTGTGACTCAAGTTTGAATTTTAAGGGGGGCGAATTTGTTGCTTCGCAGTTGGTTCTCTACGGAGATCTCATCTTATACTCCGATTGAAACTTGGGTTCGTCTGTGCCATGTGATTGAACTTTATTGGTACTTTGATGGTGAGCTCTTTTCTACGAATTGAATCAAATTAGGCTGGTAATCGATTATCTTGAGACCTGAGCCTATAGATGTAGTGATTACATCTCAAAACATCATTTTTCTACTTTTTTTATAAAAAAAAACGACGGTCTAAAAGGAGATAGATAGATGATATGAATTCCCATATTTGGAGGGCTATGGAATCAACTAAAAATTGGCCTAAAGTCTGAGATAAAGATGTCATTGAAAATATTTGTAATCTAAAGTGTGCCCAACTGACATTCGTACCTTCTCTCTTTTGTCCCTCACTAAACATGATCACTAGTTACACATAATCCAAACGGCTATGCTCCCAACCCCCCACACCCCCCACGACATTTGTGAGTGGGAGGAAAAGAGGAAAATAAAAATGAGTGATTACAAATTAATTGAGGGTTATGGAGGTCATTAAAAATGGGGATCTCAAGTATTTTTTTAATCCAAATTGTCCAACTGTCCTTCATTCTCTGTTATGTGGGATAGGCTTCACTACAGGAAATTCGCTTTTTAGCGGCGTTTTTAAAACGCCTCGAAAAGCCTGAAAAACGCCATAATATCTTATAGCAACGTTTAATATTTTCGTTGCGGATACGGCCGCCGCAATAGCTTTCCAGCGTTTGAAAAACGTCGCTGAAAATATTAGACTGCGTCTTTTAAAACGACGCAAAATATTTGGCATCCGTCTCACCTTCCGTCCCAAATTAACGTGTGACGTCACAATGACGTCATTTGTGGCGGTTTTTTGAAAAAATGCCACTTTTTATTTTTATTTTTTTATATAATTATTTGTCGTCCTGCTGCTACAAGAAATTAATGTGTACAATGACGTCATTTAATGGCGTTTTTTAAAAAACGCCACCTTTTTTTTTTTTGGTTGGTGGGGACTATGATATTTCTCTGTGCTGCTGCTGCTAGAAACTAGATTCACAATTTGGGATATCATGTTTTATGTTTGCTCTATGCAACCAAAATGCTAGATTTATAAGCAACTAGGACTCCAAATTTTCCATTTCTTTGCCTTTTTTTTCTGGTCATCTGCAGTGACCAACCAGTTCAAAAAGTTGGGCTGAAATCCAACCAATGAAATTTGTGCTTAAGCAATGTATAAAGCTAGTGATCATGTGCGTCTTGGCACTTCTTCAATTAAATTATCAATACAAACATCTAGTAGGCAAATATCAAAAAAACAAGTCAATTCCACTGCAACAGTGATATCATTAGTTAGTCAAGACCATGATTGTACAATGCATACCCATTCCTGGTTTACAGTTTCAGAAGAAATCCTTAAGTAGAGCATTATATATGGATTCAAGTTCAGATCTGCGGCCATCAAATTCTTCAACCTTTTTCCACTTCTTTCTCAAAGAATCTTCAGCTTCCTTCCTCTCTGCACATAATCCAGCAACTTCTCTTTCCTTGGCCCAAACCTCCAACTACACAAAGATAAAAAGGAACTGCTAAGACACAAGCTCTTACTGGTCAACTTCCAATTCAAATTGTAGATTAAGCTTGAATCACTGCAAGCATGAACATTGTCAGATGATAAAGATTCCATATTTTGAACTCAATTCTCTTACAACAGAGTATTTATTATGGATGAACGCATGCTTGTACATCCCATCGAAATGAAATCATTTCAATATATTTTCTGTTATATGTGAATGAAAACATAGAGTTAGTCCTTGCATAGTCAATGTCTCTGCAATTGGTGGTAAAAACAAAATCCCAAGACTCATCATGTTACTGCAACTATGTTATGGATGAACCACATGCTTTAACATCCAATGGAAATGAAATCATTTCAATATATTTTCTGCTGTATGTAAAGGAAAACAGTAATTTTGAAGAATTTAGTCATAAATAGTCGATATGTCACTGCAAATAATGGTAAAAGACAAAAAAATCCCACCATTCCTTGAAATCCCAAAAGTTATTCTGTTACCCGCAACTATAGAGGTGATGGGGCAAGCCAATTCAAACAAGAACGCCCATTCCAAATGATAGATAAACTTTCACCCACTAGAGTACCAAAAGACATAATATTGGGTAATTGCTTTGGTTTATTGAAAGGGAAAAAATAGCTTTAAAGAGATATGGTTTTAAAATTCCATCAAAAAAACTGCTAATCATTTATCGTGATATGTTAATGACGAAAAAGATGATAAAGTGTATAAGTCTTTAATGCATGTTCATACACTAATCTCCAAATGCAATGCAAAATGTAGACTTCATTGTGACTCTCTCTCATTCTTCGCGTAGAAGTGAAATTCACTGAAAATGCACGGAATAAAAGTTGAACCTCATCAAGGCCACAGTTTTTTCTTGGGACTCATTCACATGATGTTATTCAAAGGTCCAGAAAAACTGGCAAAAATAAAGTAGATTAAAAATTATGAAAGAAGAATAAGACTGTTGGACAAGATATCTAGTCATAGGCATCTACTTTTATTGTAGAGTACTTACATTTTTCGAAATCCTTTTCTAAGGTGTTCTTTGTTCTTTCCGAAGAGGAATCTGATAAGAACCAAACACAAAAAAGAAAAAAAAAATTTAAACTTTACGGTGACAATTTATAGCACTAATTATGTGAAAGAAAAGTAGTTCTTTATCCACATCTATTACTAATGCTTACATTGATATGAAATAGCTGCCAATGATCTTCCAAGGCCTGATGAAGCCAACAGTACTGAAGCATAAAAGGACAGAGAAACAAGTAATTCCAGCAAAATTTGGAAATAATAATATGTAATACAATGGAAAAAGAAAAATAAATCAAGTTATCAATGTCTGCATAAAGCAGATGATACAGAACAACAAACCAGATAAAGCTGGTGTAAGAATTCCATCACCAACTGTCATACAAGAACCAAACAGAGCAACGACCAACATCAAATAGTGACTACTTTTATGTTTTTCAATGGCCCTTCTAGCCCTTGATTCCACCTCGATATTGGAAGGGGTTTGCTCCTCAAAGCGCATAATGTCATTGGTATTTTTATCATTTGGAAGCAGACCCACTTTGGCATGCCTACAGAGTAAGGAGTATAATGCAAAAATACCACCTGCATTAATTAATGAAAGATAATAATGCTTCCAGATACCATTTGCTTAATGTAATACTGTAGCTCACTTGGCAAAAAGAAAAATATAATATTTTAGTTCAAAAGGAAACATGATTACCCTCTCCAGCATAATCAACCCTCAATACTATTAAGGCATACTTCAATAAAGGAATGATGGTCAAAGTCCAAAACACAAAGGAAAAGAGCTCATGTATCCTGTCAACGGATTTGATATTCTCTGTGCCAATGGTTCCAAATACAAATAAGGGAGCAATACTCAAACGACCAAAAACTACTCCAAGGCTTTGAAATGACAGAAGGATTGTATGCTGCCAAGTCTCCTGCACATCAGCAAGTTGGGAATGGAGTAAAAAATATCATGGTGATGGGATTTGAGAATACATAAAATGCAAATAGAGAGAGAACTGCTATTTTGTTTATTTATTTATTTCACTTACCATTAATTGTAATGGTGTCTCACCATTCATAGCCATTAAAATAATTTACTTGCAATAAAGCTTCAACATAATTGACTTGCAGCCGAAAAGTTTAGGCATAATTTGGTCAGGAGAATATCTTCAAAAGTGCAACAAAATCAGGAGATCGATGAAATGCAGCAAGTATGAATTCTAAGAGCCTCTTTTGAACCTACATGCATAAATCACAATGTATTGTGAATGTTTCAAGTATAAAAATAATTTTAGCATTTAGATAACAACCAGCAGAGATATGTGATGTAGTATCAAATAAAAAAGGGACTGTTCTTCTTCTTCTTCTTCTTCTTTCCTTTCTTTGATATGTGAACCTGCATTTGATAAGAAAAAATAACATGAATAAGATGAACAAAGTATGCTCAATCAGAATGATGAAATGGGGATGCCCAAATCTGCTCTTAAATATTCCATAATGAACAATGTTTCATGCTAATCCATCAAAGATGAAGATTCTCTGATGAAGATTCTAATGAAAATTATAAGCACAAAAAATATAGACCAAGCACACTTGCCAAACAGATAATTAATTGCAAACATCCAAATACTCTCATACATTGTCACTCTGAGATCATGAGACCATCTATAGTATGAGCTATCTAATCCAAAACTATCTTGCAAATCAATTACCACCCCCTCTCAAAAGTAATGAAAAACAAACAAATCTACAAAATCTTAAATTAGAGAGTTAATTGATTTGAAAAACAAAGAAAGTAATGAAAAACAAACAAAACTACCAAAGAATTAATTGCTTTGAAAAATGTACCTGAGATGAAGAGCAAGAGAGATCGATCTGGTTCAACGATCTGATCTGATCTAACCTGAGAATGAAAAATTACTTCTTTTTCACCTGAAACCTGTTACATAACACAATCATTAAAAATCATGCTTAGAGCATTGGTGAAGAATTTTTTTGGATAATTGATAATATGTGATCATCATCAGGACTTCATTAGAAACATTAGACAACTAGAAACAAATGGCATATTAAAATCATTACATAAACAGAAACAGTCAACAATTTAACTCTTAGATGGTAATCCACTCAAGATTGAGAAAATGTAGTTTTCTTAGTAGGCTGAATGCCAACACATGGATGGATATTTTGAGTCAATAATAAGAGTCTAGAAAACCTAGGTACCACAATACCATTGTAGACACCCCATTTTTGACCGACCTTAAGACTCAGACGTCACCGATTGAGCGCTCGGTGATGTTGCATATTGTGCTCGTTCAGAAGTCTCAGAGTCGCGGCCGTGAGCCCTGCCTCCGGACTTCCGAACCCTCTTCTGTGCCTTGCCTCGGTTTGCGAACCAGGCTCGATTTTCTCTGTTTTCTCTTCCTGAGGGGGGAGAGGTCCAGTAGACCATCTCTCAGTGGCCGTGGGCTACATTTCGTGGCCGTAGGCCATTTTGGCCATTTCGGGGCCCGGTTCCCGGTTTTCGGAGCCGTCAGGCCGTGTGCCTCGGTTCGGGACCGCCTAACCATCTCCGATTCCTCCGGTTTTTGGCATGCATCTCATTTACTCCCTTTCAAGGGACACTGGGGTCTCAGATACCCACTTCATAGCCAAACACCACTTTCGGTGCTTAACGGTCGGTTTTCGGGACCCCAAACTGCGTGTTTTGGTCCCCGAGCATTCGTTTTGCATCGGTTTTTGTTCATTTTTGGCAGGTACCTCTGTTTTATCACCAGGAAGGTCACTGGAGGGTGGGAGGCTAGCAATTATCTCAGAAACCAGTTATATTCCATTTTCGCCCTCCAACGCCCGTTTTTCTCACTTCCGGGCTAATGTTGAACACCCTAGGGCCATTTTCTTCGAGCCAAAACCACATATTTGTGTTGTACACACATGGGAGGACCCTAAAAGTACATGGCCGGCCAGTAAGCCTCATTGACCCTTTTGAACCCCTCTTTTAAGTGGCCTATTCTCTCTCTTGTTTCAGAGTTGCCAAATTCCAACCACAGGGCCTTGTTGTACACACATGGGAGGACATCAACCTTTGGTGGCCGGCCAGAAATTTTCATTGAACCTTTTGAACCCTAGCCGACCGGCCATGGGGGGTGGCCGGCCGGCCACCTCCAAGAAAAGTGAGAGGCCGGCCATGACCCTCTCAGTCCACACTTTACAGCTGTATAGCTGTTTCCCCCAGAAAAGATCTGGATCCGGGGGATATTTTGGGAGGGAAAGCTTGGGTGCATTTCCCTCCACCTTTACACCTTTTTTTGGTCCATAAAAGGGGCCTCCCAACTCTGTCCCTAGGGTTGGAAAAAACTTCTTGAGGCATACATACACATATCTCCTTCCATTTCTCCAAAAATCTCAAGTTTTGGCACCATTTCTTCACTACTACCAAGCACCACCACCACCACTCCATTTCCAGCAGCAAGGAGAGGTTCTTAGAGGCTTAGAAGCAACATTCCTCAAGCCAAGAGGTAGAAAAGAAGAGGTCTTCAAGGGTGAGTCTCCATTTCCCTCTTTTGTAGCATTTTCTTGCTTCATTTCTTAAGCCTACTTGCTCACTGTTTTGAGCTCCTACCTTAACTGAAACTAGGTCTTTTTTGAGCTATTCTTCATGTTTGTTCAAGGGCTCAACCCTGTTTGAGCCCTCCATCTTGCACTTGTTTCAATATCATCTTGTATGCCATTATTTTGCATTGAATATTTGGCCTATGTGTGATCTGTTTTCAAGTCTGATGTAAACTGTGAATGGGCCTATTTTGAGCCCCTCTTCAATATTGAAGAAGGGCTTAATCCTGTTTGGCCTCTCTATCATGCACTTGCTTCATAATTTCTCACATTTACCATAAATTTGCATTGAATATTTGGCCTACATGTGATCTTTTTTGGAGCATGTCATGAACTATGAGTAGGCTTATTTTGAGTCTCTCTACAACATTGTAGAAGGAATCGACTTTGTTGGGGGTCTCCATGTTATACTTGTCATTATACCCCTCTTTGACCCCCATTTTTGCATGTTTTGTTAAGCCTATCTAGATTCTATTTTTGGCCATCATCAGGTCTGGAAAGAGTCATATTTTGGTCTTCTTGATATATTTCATTAAGGGTCTTTGCTTGTTGGATGAATGTTTGGCCTACTTCATGTTATACCCTCTTGTGGCCTATTTCTTGCATGGCATTCTTAGCATGTTTGCATACTGATTTGGGGGATGTCATCTACTGTAAATGTTCATATTTTTGGTCCCTCTTCAGTGTTGTAGAACTATATTTTTCAGTTTGAGTATTGTATATACCGCTTACTTCATTATTTCCCTTTTTTCCCCCATTTTTGCATGCTGTCTTTGCCCCATCTATGATTGTTGTTTGGTCATGATTTGTACTGAAAAAATGCTAGTTTAGGGACTGCCTAGCATCTTTCTTTACACTTCGTGTCCATATTGTGCATGTTTGGCATAGCTGCAAGTCATTTCGGGTACTCAGCATAGCATTTCGGGCATCGGGTGTAATTTTGCTATGATTCGGAGGCTGTTTTGCATCATTTTGGCTGCTGAAATTTGCATGTTCCATATTCCATATGCCATGTCTCATTTTGCATGTCATTCCATGCCTTCGGGCCATTTCTCGGTTTGCGTGCCCACGGGCACGCATTTCGAGACATCTCATTTTCATCCATCGGCATCCTATGTGAGTGTGGCTGAGGCCCTCTCATGTTGGTATAAGCCCATCATTGCATTTGCATGCCATTTCATGCCTTTATGTCACTGCCTTGGTTTGCGTGCCCGTGTGCACGCATTTCGAGGCACTTCACTTTTATCCGACGGCCTCTTATGTGAGTGTGGCTGAGGTCCACTCGTGTTAGTATAAGTCCAATTTGCATTGCGTGTGCCATTTCACGTCTTCGGACCATTGCCTCGGTTTGCGTGCCCGCGTGCACGCATTTCGAGGCATCTCATTTTCATAGCATTGTGCATGCTAGGTCATATATTAGCTGCATTTCATACATATCATGCATATTGCATCGTGTTCGGGATAGGAGTTAGCCTGGGCACGGGAAACGAGGCACGTTCCGTACTCCGAGTGACGAAACGGATCTCAATTCCCAAGTCACCGACACTCCGGATTATCCATGATGGAGTTAGGTTTTGTTGTAGCATTCATATGCATTCATCCTATATTGAGTTGTGCAATTCGGCTCCTCGGCCATCATGCATCGATATGCGTGATTGGTGGCACGAGGATCGAGGCATGCATATATTTGTGAAATACATTGCTATGCCCCTTTCCTGCTCTCTGTTGCAGCAAAATGAAGAATCAGCAACTTTTCGGAGTCTGGCACGCATTTCGAGAAACATTGCAAACAGAGGCTAATTGGGGCATCCCAGTGGATTTCCGCGCAAGGCAGCTCCAACGTACATCATCCGGAGCAGAATCAAGGCAGTCCCTGGCTTGCATGCCAGTTTTATTTTTCTTAGTTAATTTGTTAATTAATTAGGGATTTGTATATTATTTGGACTGTATATTTTGGACTGTATTATTCTTTCATTCGGGACTGTATATTTATTTGGACCCTCTGCGCGAGGGCATAATTGTAATAAGTGTGGGTGAGTGTGATGTATGTCTTCTAACCCCACGTCTTTCTCCCTTTTATTTACCTGCTTACAATGGTTAGATTAGGGCATATTTCAATTAGCATACAGTATGACAGCATGTTTGCATCATTCATCTGTTTTGCACGCACCGGGCTCAGCGCATCATACAAACTGCATTTGTATTTCAATTCCAAATTGAATACGTGTTAGTTGTAGCATCATCATATGCCATGTTTAGAATAGCTGAGCCTGCTATAGTTTGCATTTTTGCATGTGTTGCATTAGGCATTTCAGTATACTTAGGATCATGCATGATTTCTAATGTAGTTTCTATTTTGGCTTGGTGTACTCGGTGAGTTTTTATGCTTTAGCATCCTTGCATGTGTGTGAGTGACTGCCATGAATAGCATGCTTGCCATGAGGCTATTTGCTTATGTGATATAACTGCCTGAATGCTTGTGGGTGAAGGTTGGGTTATCTGAATTGGAATAATGCATTGAATATTTGTTTTAAGCCCACTAGATAGTGGCAACACCATGTTTTTCTAAGCCCACCTAAGAGTGGCAAAATCTGCATTTTAAGCCTACCTGCGGGTAGCAAACCATCTTTCAAAAACAAACAGGAAATGTTGTTCCAATTCAGACGACTCAGTCTATACTTGTATGCTGTGCGCATCACATAGTAACCTAGGCTAATAACCGGAATAAGAACATACAATGTTTTCAAAATGAGATATCATGGTTAGTAGAGGCCGGTCTTTGACCGGGCGAGCGGGGGTGCTCACGAAGTGACCTTCCCCAATCGTACCTAAGTTCCCGAGCCGAGGCAACTTTGGTGATGATGGACATGTGGCCTTCGGCACTGAGTCAGGGTTTCCTAAATTTCCCATTAAAAATATTTAGGTGGCGACTCTGTATCTGGCAAAGCAGTCCATGTTTGGCACTTCTTTCAAAAAATCTGTTTTCAAAACGATTTCCCGGATTTGGACTCTTTGGTTCGAGATTTAGAACCGTGACATTTGAGTCCTTCGAACTGTAGTGACCCAATATCGAACCAGAACGGGGGGGATTCGCACTCCTCTCCCCGAGATGCGTTCGGGGACGTCTACAGTTTCTGGCGACTCTGCTGGGGATTTAGAGAACTTGACTCGAACTCGTGATATCTGGTTTTGACTACACTTGTGTGTTTCTTTGCATTGCATTTGCATTGGTGCGCCTAGGACACCGTGTTTGCCATATGCCATTCCTGAACGATTTGCCGGAGGCTTGTCTTGTCAAGGCATGACGATAAGGCTAATCGGCTCTGGGCTCTGACAGCATGGGAACACAAACCCCGGTTTTACCGGGGCACCCTTTTTGACCATTCGACCTAGTGCATATTCGGATCCATAGTGACCATTCCAAACTAGGACAGGTTGCTTACCCGTTTATAGGTTGTTTGAAGCCGCTGTGTGCGTAGTGAAACCCTAGTTCTTGACAAAATAGGACAGGGAAACCCTACCCCAACATAGGGGTGTTTTGGCTCTCACTTATCTGTTATGTGCTTGTTAGAGTGCGTCTCTACAGGGAATGCATGTATCAGTTTATGAGTCACATCAGGCCTGCGGGCATCAGTTTTTGAGATTGGGCATCAGGCCTGCGGGCATCAACCAGTCATTTGAGAATCAGTTGTCTGCGGATATCAGATTCGGTTTTGGGAAACAGTGATACAGGGACAGTAATCAGTGATTGAGGACAGTGTATACCCAGCTCATCGACCGTGTGTTGTATGCCCGACTGTGTGTTGTGTATTTAATTTAAGCTATTATGCTGTCCGTTTATCTGGTTATTTATTTCCTTTTCGCTTTATTTATCTTTTTGCTAGGGCAGTTTTTAGCACGATTGCTTCTGAACCACTGGATACTCCCCAAGCACTTTGGACACGAGGTCACCGACTCAATCGATCCGAGGATCTGGTTGACGGACATCCAGTGTTCCACTCATTACCCCCAGTTGTTAGGAGAAGGCCTAGAAGGCGCAGTCCGTCTGAGCAGAGATCATCAGGGCAGAGGCCTACCCTAGCAGTGAACAATCCGACTGAGGTTGCTATTTCCGCTATAGAGATACACTTACCGGTTATTCAGATGGAACAGCAGAATACATCAGGGATGGAGGCGATGATGCGTCAAATGCAAGAGAGCATGAGACAGATGCAAGAGGATGCCATCCGCCAAACGGAATTTTCTAAGCAACAGGCCACAGTCATGGCCCAACAGGCTGAGCTCATTACCAGGCTCCAGCAGCAAACCGGAACATCAACCTCACACCCAGCTCCTCCTCCACCCGGAGCTCCATTACCCGAGCAGGCATCCACTGGTCAAAATGCCCTGCCAAATCCCCAGAATACCCCCCTGAACACCCAAAACACCCTACCCAATGTCCAGAATATTCAAGAGGACACAGGCCATCCAACGGGGTTGGCTCCGCCCCCGCTTCTGCCTCAACTGTCAAAGACTCATACACTTGCCAACCATCCGGACTCTCCCTTCGAGTTCGAGATAGACCATACAGCTCTGAAATTGAGCAAACTGGAGAAGCTTTTTAAGAAGTCTCAGGGGGTGAAGGCCATCCCAGACATCGAAGATGGGTACACCGATGTGGCCGTAACATTGCCAGACAGATTTAAGATGCCACAAATTGACCGTTTCGACGGGTCCGGAGACCCCATGGTCCATCTTCGGCTATTCTCAGACATCCTGCGGCCAATGGGCCTAACCCGACCACAAAAGCTTTCCCTGTTTGGCCGAACTTTGTCAGGTGTGGCAGCCATTTGGTACGCGAAGCTAGAAGATGACGTGAAGAGAAACTGGGATGAGATGGCTGAAGCCTTCGTTGCACAGTACTCGTACAATACACAGATCGAGATTACAACTCGTGATCTCGAAACGACGAGGCAAGAGGCCAAGGAGACTTTCTCAGACTTCGTAACTCGATGGAGGGCAAAGGCATCGATGATGACCTTGAGGCCTATAGACAAAGATCAAATTAGGATGATTGTGCGCAATCTCCAACCAAAACTCATGCAGAAGATGATCGTACTCCCCTTTCCCACCTTCTCAGACTTACATGAGATGGGGGTACAGATCGAGGATACGATGAAGCAAGGTCTGATTGACCAGGACCGGGAGCAACCCCGGAGGACATTTAACCGCAACAACAACGCAGGCCCGAGTGGCGCTGCAAACACAAGGACTTCGGAGGTCAGTATGGTCACCACCAATCCCCCTCCCCAGCCAAGGCCCATGGCGGCCACCCCCTTTTCCAGTACATCCGGGAGCAGTACCCAAGCCTCGAGATTCCAGCCCAAAGGCCAAAGAACCTTTACTCCACTATACATGCCTTTGTCCAAGGTTCTGGGGGTCTTGATTAGAAAGGGACATCTAAAACCCCTGGAGCCGAGGCCGCCACCAAATCCACTCCCCCCTCCCTCTCACAACCCAGCCAAGTACTGTGCCTACCACCAGCAGCATGGTCATGATACCGACCATTGTTACAGGCTGCGTCACGAGGTTCAGGACCTCATCGACAAAAATATTATTCTACCTCCCGAAAGACCCAACGTCACAACCAACCCACTCCCTACCCATAACCAAGATCCACCACCCAAAAGAGTTAACCTCATCCAAACTGGGGTCGTATCCTACGATCCTAGTATCTACATTACTCCCTCCCACCTACCCAAGCCGGAGGTGATCCTTCCCGACTGCACTGACTTGTGCATGTTGGACACCTTCACAACCCAATCCGAGTCAAATGTGGTGACCACCGAAGACGGAATAAGGCAGGTTTCAGAGGAGAACAGAGTTATTGAATCTGGGGTCAAGCAGTCTGGGAATTACGCTGGGGGAGCCTATGATCCAAGCGAATACATTTTATCGGTGGGCCGGTCTGAGCTGAGTGTGGGGTTGCCAGAAAAAGCTGAACTGTGCATGATTCAGGGGGACAGACTTGAACAGGGGGCAGATGATCTAGCAACAGTGGAGGAGGACTTCACCAACCTCCAGTTCTTCAACGACCAAGAATCAGGAGATGCAACAATCAACTGGTTTGAATATGAGGAGTCGGCGGAGGCCATCGGGTGGTTAGATGATCAGCCTGATATTGTGGAGTTTCAGCCAGAGCAGAGCCCGGTAGGGGCGAGGGTATCAACTGTGGCCGGAAGGGCCAAGAGTCAGAATGGATTGCCGGAGAGCGCCGGTACAAAGAATTCCGCTCGGGACTTAAGCATTGTGGATGCAAAGACAGTGGAACAACAAACTGCAGCAACGCAGACAGAACATGAGAAGTATTGGGATTCCGAGAGAATCAGAAAGGCAAAAGCCCATGAAGGGGCTGAGAGTGCTGTGGGCACAAGAACGGACAACGCTGTGAGCATATGGGATGAAGGTACTGAGAGTACACATCTGCTAGAACCAGACAGGTGTCTTTTGGATGCTAACGGGATGTGGTGGGAAGACGACGACTTATGTCTTGCCCACACAGACGAAGATTGGGGAGCAAATCAACCAGACAGCACCTGGTACCTCGATGAGGTGGACCACATGACCAGGAGTGGGCGGTACTTCAAACCCCCGCACCTAGACCAACCAGAAGCATCTGGTAAAGACAAGGAAGCTGAGAAACAGAGAGAGAAACAGATTGAAGAAGAAGCTGTGCTGAGGCAATTAAAGAAGATACAAGCAGACATCTCCATCTGGGGACTGCTTATGGCTTCACGGGTACACAGACGGGCTGTCCTATCTGCCATGGACAAGGCCAAACTCTCAATCGATACTACACCAGAGCAACTGGTCGGGCTGGTTTTTCCGGGAGGAGGTTCCCCGGCTTTAACCTTTTCAGACAAGGAACTGCCGCCTGAGGGCGTGAATCATAACAGACCTCTCTACATTTCCGTGGAATGTAGAGACAAGTGGATACCGGTGGTACTTGTTGATACCGGGTCTGCCATCAATGTCTGCCCAGCCAGAACAGCGTATGCAATCGGGTTGAAGCCCGCGGACTTCATCCCGACAACTCAGGTGATCAAAGCATACGATAATACAAGTCGAGAGGTGATGGGGACTGTCAAAATCCAAACCAAGGTTGGGCCTAGGCAGCACGAGATAGATTTCCATGTCTTGGAGGTTCCCGCAACTTTCAACCTGCTTCTGGGGCGACCGTGGTTGCATCAGGTGAAGGCCGTCTCGTCTACTCTGCATCAGATGGTGAAATACCCCTATGGAAAGGGAGTAGCCATTGTGTTCGGGAATTCATCGATCCATCCCCCTCCGGAGGTGTCTACACCAGTCCTAGAAATAGAGCACGGCATGGAGGACGTGTTTATATCAGGATTTACTCTGGCCGAGGCCCGGGTTGTGCAAAACATTATGGCTGTGAATGAAGGTATGTACGTCAGTGCTCAATCCGTCTACCTCATGAACAAGCTACAACACATCCCCGGGATGGGATTAGGAAGGAGCGGCAGGAAAGGCGTCGCAACATTGGCCGAAGTGCCACACAACCCGCATACCTTTGGACTGGGTTACCTGCCCACCAAAGAAGACTGGGTGAGGAAAGGGAAAGAAATGGCTGGAAGGGCCAGAGCAAAGCAGGCTGGGAAGCCATTTGACTTGATGCATAGGCCCATCCAGGGCACCCTGAACGGACGCTTCGTCCGGGAGGGGGAAGATTTTCCATTTTGCGGCTTCCCAGAGCCGTGGATAAACGCGGAGAAGAAGCGCGTGCCCGGTTTTGAGATCTTTTTCGACCTGCAACTACCCAGGGAGGATGTTGCCGAAGAGCAGACAGACCCAACAACTGAGGTTGAGCAGAACAAGGCAGTGGATCCTGAGGGCACAGAATTTGAAATGGGGGTAGCACTGGCATGTCTACTCTCTGATCCTCCGATCGACCATAAGTGCTTGGGGGATAACTTCGTGGTTTCCATGATTGGGAATGAAACGGCTGCGAGCCAACCAGCAGCTATCTTGGATGCATCTATCGCACCCTCTCTCACTTGGCAGTACGAGGAGGGATTTTTGTCCAGCAGCACCGGGTTAGGTAGTGAGCCGGAATCTGATTCCACCGAGTCCTGTGAGTCGGAATCAGGTTCCAGCTCGACTGAGTCTGAGTCTGGTACTCCTGGGGATGTTAACCCGGATGCCACAGTCCTGTCTAGGTCGTCTTTTTCCTTTTCATTTGAGTCTGTTGTAACCGATGAATTGGATGATCTGGCTGTGCCTAATGAGAATGAACTATCTGTGGTTTCCGAGTACTTTTCTGTGCCCCTAATTTATTGCATTAATTCAGACTTTCAAAACTTTGATGAAAACGAAGAGGACGAAGTTCCTCCGGTTTTACAACGTTTAATTGAGCAAGAGCAAGAGAGATTTGTTGAACCATTAATGGACGAAATCACTACCGTGAACATTGGTACTGAGGAGGACCCGCGGCTGGTCCAGATCGGGTCCACGTTGTCTTCGGAGGAACGCGAGCGACTAGTCGCTTTATTAAAAGATTTCAAAGATGTTTTCGCGTGGTCCTACGAAGACATGCCTGGAATCGATCCTGAGATTGTACAGCATCGGATCCCGCTTGACCCCGAGGCCCGACCAGTCAAACAGAAACTCAGGGGGATCCGCCCGGATTGGGCTCTTAAGATTAAGGAAGAGGTCACCAAGCAAATCGACGCAGGCTTCCTGCTGGTATCTGAATATCCGACTTGGTTGGCCAACATCGTTCCGGTGCCGAAGAAGGATGGTAGGATCCGGGTGTGTGTAGACTTCAGGGATTTGAACAGAGCTAGTCCGAAGGACGACTTCCCCTTGCCGCACATCGATGAGTTGGTAGATTTCACAGCAGGGCATGCGTTGCTCTCATTTATGGATGGCTTCTCAGGATACAACCAAATAGTGATGGCACCAGAAGACAGGGAAAAGACTGCATTCACCACCTTGTGGGGGACATACTGCTACAGGGTAATGCCGTTTGGGTTGAAAACGCTGGAGCTACTTATCAACGAGCCGGGACCACAATATTACATGATATGATCCACAAAGAGGTAGAGGTGTATGTGGATGACATGATTGTCAAGTCCAAAGAAAGAGAGGGCCACTATACCGCCTTGCATAAGTTTTTCCAAAGGATCAGGGAATTCCGGTTGCGGCTGAACCCTAAAAAATGTACGTTTGGTGTTACAGCGGGAAAAATGCTGGGGTTTCTAATTACACAAAGGGGCATCGAAGTCGACCCTTCCAAAATCAAGGCCATCTTAGAAATGCCACTACCAAGGACTGAAAAGGAGGTGAGAGGCTTTCTGGGTAAAGTGCAATTCATAAGACGGTTTATCTCAAAATTAACCTTGACTTGTGAACCACTTTTTGGTCTCCTGAAGAAAGGAAAGAAATTTCAATGGGACGGCCGATGTCAAGCAGCGTTTGAGCAGATCAAAGAATATCTACAGAACCCACCCGTTTTATCACCACCAGAACCAGGGAAACCGTTGATTTCGTACCTATCAGTGACTGAGACCACGATGGGCTGTATGCTTGCACAAGAGTCTGAGGACAGGGTGGAGAGAGCCATCTACTATCTGAGCAAGAAGATGCTAGAGTATGAGACTCGGTACACACCGCTGGAGAAGGCTTGCTTAGCTTTGGTATGGGCTACCAGGAAGCTGCGGCACTACTTGTTAGCTCACTCCGTAATGTTGGTTTCACGACTCGATCCCATCAAATATCTTTTCGAGAAACCAGCGCTTACGGGTAGGCTAGCTCGTTGGTTGCTGCTGCTCTCCGAATTTGACCTCAAGTATGTCACACGCAAGTCAGTGAAGGGAAGAGCAGTAGCAGAGTTCCTTGCCGACCATCCGGTTGAGGGGGATGAAGCAGTGGAGTATTTGTTCCCAGATGAAGCCATTTTGCATATCGACGATGAAACTTGGACGATGTACTTTGACGGAGCGTCAAATCAACATGGGTATGGGATAGGAGTGTTGTTGATAGCACCCGACAATTCCCGTATCCCTCTAGCCTTCAAGCTCCGGTTCAAAGTCTCGAACAATGAAGCAGAATATGAGGCGTGCATCGCTGGCCTAGAAGCAGCCCTGGAACTAGGGGCAAGACGATTGGACGTCATTGGGGATTCGAACCTCGTTGTGTCTCAAGCTAAAGGAGACTGGAAAGTAAAAGAAGAAAAGATGATGATGTATCACCAAACCTTGGATTTGCTAATTCCTCGGTTTGAGAAGCTAAGTTTTACTCATCTACTAAGAGAGAACAACAGGTTCGCAGATTCTTTAGCAACTCTATCATCTATGATAGACATCCCGTGTGGAGTCCGGATGCGTCCAGTCATCATTGACCAGAAATTTGCACCAGCCTATGAGTCGATTGCAGCCATAGATGAAGTTCAGGACGAACACCCTTGGTATTACGACATTTGGAATTTCTTGGAGAAGGAAGCATACCCGCTAGGAGTAAACGCCAAGGACAAAAGGGCAATAAGAAGATTGGCCGTTCAGTTCATCATCTGTGGGGGTAAGCTGTATAGAAGAGGTCATCTGGGAATGCATAAACTATGTGTTGATGCCGAAGAGTCAAAGAGTCTAATGGAAGCCATCCATGGAGGGGAATGTGGAGCACATATGAATGGAGTAATGCTAGCACGGAAGATTCTCAGACAAGGTTACTACTGGTCCACCATGGAGGAGGATTGTATTGGTTTTGTTCGGCGATGCCATAAATGTCAGATCCATGCAAATCGCATGAACATCCCGCCATCAAAGCTGTACAACATGACTTCGCCATGGCCATTTTCAGTCTGGGGAATTGATGTGATCGGAGCTGTCACGCCAAAGGGGTCGAATGGGCATGAGTTCATCTTGGTAGCGATAGATTATTTCACGAAGTGGGTTGAGGCCCAATCTTACGCGGTGTTGAAGTCTTCGCATGTTGCAAAGTTTATCAGAAACAACATCATCTGTCGCTACGGAGTCCCAAACGAAATAATTTCAGATAACGGTTCCCACTTCAAGAAGGAAGTGATAGACTTGTTGGAGAAATACAATGTGGCTTTTCATAAGTCGTCTACATACCGGCCGCAGACTAATGGAGCGGTTGAGGCCGCCAACAAGAATATCAAGCGCATACTACAGAAGATGGTGGAAACCTACTGGGACTGGCCAGATAAGCTGCCGTTTGCTCTGTGGAGCTACCGAACTTCAATCAGAACTTCAACTGGGGCGACTCCATATTCATTGGTTTATGGGATGGAGGCCGTTCTACCTATTGAGATTGAGGTTCCGTCATTACGAGTATTGGCTGAATGCCAGATAGCCGAAGCGGATTGGCAGCAAAATAGATTTGAGGAACTCATGCTTTTCGATGAAAGAAGACTGAAAGCACTGTACCATGTTCAGGGTTATCAACGCAGAATTGCCCGGGCTTTCAACAAGAAGGTTAAGTCCAGGAATTTAAAGGAAGGAGATTTGGTACTCAAGGACAACCGAGCTCCCATCCACGACCCTAGGGGCAAGTTCAGACCTAATTGGATTGGTCCTTACATCATTAAGTCAATCTGGTCAGGTGGAGCTGTGGTTCTGATGGATCTGGATGGCTTAGAGTTTTCACAACCGATCAACATGGACAAGTTGAAGAAATACTACCCTTGAGAGGCTCGCTAGGCCGAAAACCCGAAAGGGCGACCTAGGCAAAACTCAGAGCACAAAAAATTGAAAAGTATAAAAACTGAGCTCGCAAGGTTGAAAACCCGCAAAGGGCGGCCTTGGCAAAAGTTAGAGCGCAAAAGGAGAGTAAAAATACCCAAGCGAACCTAAGCCTGAACTACGTAAGGCTTGATTCCCATCTTTGGGATACGTAGGCAGCTTCATCCTGAAGTTCAGCCATAAACACTTTCCCCGATCAACTTTGTCCATTTTGATCATCTCAGTCATCCTTATCCATCAGCTTCATCGTAATCTCTGGTGCAGTGCTATTCAGACTAGGGGCAACTTTTCGTTGCCAGGAAGTGTTGTGGTACCATTCAGACTAGGGGCAACTTTCCAGTTGCTAGGATCAGGGGTTGTGCACCTCAGTGACAGATCTCAGGCGTGTCCAGTTCTGATCGATATCGAAAATAGTTTTGAAAAGTTTTAATAAAAGTTGACTTTGTTCAAATTAATCTTTTCACAACTAAGACCATTTTTGGACCAAAGCGGAAAATTTTCAGTACCACAACCTTTAATTTCATTGATTTCAAAACAGAGTTCTCTTGCTCTTGCATACAATTGAAGTTGCTTTTTATTACATTCATAAAGAAAACGTGAAAGTACTAATAAAGCAATAAATCTGGGGCATAGTCAAGTCAAGTGTCCCTGCGCCCCCTCCCAGAGCTGGTTGAAGCTTCCGATGCCGACCTAGGCCCAGTCTGTGCCTCCTCATTGAGCCAATCCCAGCACTCGTCAGACAAAGCATAACTAAAAGTAGGGGCGGGGGCCAGGAGCTCTCTAATTCTCCACGCTGCGGCCTGCCGAGCCAGCTGTGCGCCTCGAACCAGGAATGTAGCCGGATACTCTATCCCCTCTGGTGGGCAAGTCTGATCACGGCCGAACTGGCGCAGAATACGGAATGGGAAATAGAATACACAGTGAGTCAAGCCGATCAGCCGAACCCCGACCTGTTGGGACATGCTGAAGCTCATCGCCGGGAGATTAAGCCAAGGGCAACGCCAAGCAATGCGATCTGCTGACACATTACACATCCATTCAAACCACCATCCCTCATCAGGGGCGTCGACTAAGCGTGGTCGAAAGAAGTAGCCGCGGGCTGAGTAAGCAGGGCAAGAGTCCACAACTTGCAGTTTGTCCATCAACCATATCTGGGGAGGGATGAAAAATGAGAGAATAAAGAATAGAGAGATGAGCGATGAGAGAAAAGTAAGATAAGGGTCTTGTGAGAAAAACTGAGCCTGAGGGCCGAGTGATGTGAGCAAATACATATGTGAGATCGGGTGGGAAACATTACCTGTAGTAGTAATGGACTCCCTGCAAATCTGGTTGTCTCCCGACGGTAGAAGGCATCCAGGCCCATCAGTGTCTCGGCCAATGTCATGGCGATGCAACTCTTTCCCTCTTTCAAGCCTTGAGCAACTTCAATCAGACGGACGCTGGATCCTCCAAAGCTTGAGGCAAACAGAAAATGAGATAACATGCACAAACAGAGAGCATGTTGTCGGAAGCCTTGCCACTGATGGTCGCTGCGGTCACCAGCATCGGAGAATCGGTAGACCAAACTTGGGATATCCAACATTCCGTTACAAATCAGGGACCGAGCGTCATGCGCGGAGAGCCCGCACATCTGCCCTAAGTATTGAGCATAGCCAAAGTTGAGTTGGGGCAAAAGTTCCTCGCCGCGCTCGGATTCCAGCAAGACTTGAAAATCTTCAAAAGTGGGACATACCTCTTGACCGCCGAAGTTGAAAACGTGCGTCACTGGGTTCCAAAACTTCGCCGCGGCATGGAGGAAAGGAAGGTGCAGCGGAGTGCGGCTTAGCGGGAATAGTGCATTTAAGCCGAAACCTCGGAAGTTCAACTTTTCCGAGCCATCTAGAGAAGAGATCCAAGATGTAAGATTTTCTGAGAGAAATGCCTCCATTTTTGTGCAAAGCAGTGATGAAATGAATGAATCTCGAAGTTGGAGCTTTTATAGAGGAGAAAACACTATTCACGGGACAAGTGTCAAAATTCTGGAGGCTGCAGAGAAAAGTGGCCGGTCGGCCACCTATTCTAGCAGGCCGGCCACCTATGGTTCTCCAAAAGCAAAGTGGGGCCCACCATGCTCATTGGTCCTGTTTACCCTCCGGAAGGAAATTTGAGGCATCTCGATGCATCGGGAATGTCAAAGGCCTCCATTTCTCTCAGTTTCGGATGCGTTCCGTCACCCAGATCATCTGAATGTACGCTTTGTTTTGCCCATCGAGTTGTTGTTTTGCTTATCGAGTTGTCGTTTTGTTTATCGAGTTGTAAGTTTTGTCGAGCTGTCACACTTGGTGTTTTGAGTTGTTACTCTTTTGTTTACGCAATTTTGTTAAGTCTTGTTTATCGAGTCGTTAACATTGTTGTATTTTGCTTATCGAGTTGTAAACTTGTTAAGATCTTGTCTTTTCTTAACGAGTTGAGTTGTTTGTTTTGTTGTGTCGACTCATTACCTGACCCGGTAAATACACAAGGCACATTTTCATTCAATTCCATTTTGTGCAAAATGGCGCGATGCGATGCTAAGACTTTCAAATACAAACATCCTTTTCAAAAGTTGTTTCATTCCATCATGTTTTACAACAAATAAAGGTACGAGTTTTACAGGAAATAAAACTGCCTGATAATCTGCAAAGTGCTACAAACTACTAGCAAAAAGTAAAATAAAGCAGGAAACAGCATCAATGCCCTCTGGAACGGGAATGAGGAGGCCTCCTCATCCTCTTCTGGGGGACGACCTCTGCACCATCATCACCATCCGGGTCAGAGCTATCATCCTCCAGATCCCCCTTAGCCTCGTCTCTACTCCCGGAGCCAAGACTGGAGCCTTCCTCCCCAGCAGATGTCTTTGACTCACGGTCTGCGACCTCCTTCTCCTCATCCTCACCAGGCTCCTCCTCAATAACATGAGCCCTACGTCTGTGAGACGACCCCGCTCCTCGAGCCCCTCGAGAATGCCTAGATGGCCCAGCTCCTCGGGACGGCCCAGATGGTCCAGCACCTCGAAAAGATCCAGACGGTCTACCTCCTTGAGAAGGCCCAGGCGGTCTAGCTTGTGGCGGAGCATATACCGGAGGCATCTGAAAATGAACAGTTCAATACATCAGTTCAAATATGAAAACCAGATGAAAGTACAGTATGTGAGTGGGGTGTGTGTCAGATGTGCTCTACACAAACAGCTTATCAATGCAATAGAATGTTCAAGATCAGCATATCATCAGGAGTATGGTAAATACCAGAAAACTAAAAGGGTACCTGGAAGCCCATGATGGACAACTGCGCCTCTCTATGCAGGACCATCCCCTCAAGTGAGGCCAGCATCCCAAGCATCTCATCCATGTACTCAACTGGAGGCTACAGACACAAATGCAAAACTATCAGTAAAGGAATGGATGTCCAAATGTCCGACTGATAAATCAAAGCTGTAAAACATACCGGTGGTGAACCAGGGTCTCTGATATATCTGTGACCAGGCATCGGAGGCTCTATAGGGATCGGAATCGGAGAAGTAGTCCCATACTGCCACCCCATCAACTCGGTCGACATGTCTAGCCACCCGGGATGATGAAGAGTCGGAGGGATCGGGGGAATGGATCCGCCCCCATCTCGAGACATACCAGCCCTGCTAGAGGAGGGGATATCTGTAGCACGAGCCCGACTCGAAGAGGGTACATCGGCAGACCTCCGTGGCGGAGCGCGCACTCCTGTCAAGGGAGGCATCAGATATGTGTGACGATAAGTGGCGTAGTCTCCCTCTGTGAGATGTAGCAAAGCATCGGTGCCCTGCATAGCGCTAATGACCTCCTGGGTAGAAAGTCTATCAGCAGTCCGCATAGTGGCTGAAGGTGCTGCAGGAGGATCCTGAGAAAGGTATCCCCACACCTGACGCAGGAAGCGTTCCCCCAGGAACCATGCTCTACCAACTGGTCCCTCGAGCAGGATCCTGTACTGGGAGGTGCCTAATCCTCCGACATACTGAAATCGGAGACCATCGCCCAAGACTGCCCAGGGCTGCCACGTGATCTGCGGATAACCAGTGCATGAATCAATCAGAAATCGGGAATATACAAGGCAGATCAAAAATGAAAACGGCAGAAAACTGAGAGTTCTGAAATACCTCTGTCGTTCGCACGGTGTCAAAGTACTGTCGCAGATAGAGGAGAGTCTCTCGGGGTCTCGGCCGGTGCTCACCCTCGAATACTAATGAATACGGGGTCATGAGGGGCCCTGCCACCACCATCTCCGGGGCTAATGTCGGAAAATATACATAGACCCATAGCTGTGGAAAACAGTGCAGAATGTGAATACAAAATGCTGAGTGCAAAATACAGGATGTAAAGTGCGCCGTGTGTGCAATGAACAAGTAATAAGGTGCAGAAATGTAAATCAAGAGGACAGAATGTACCTCCCAGGCTCGCCAGTAGCCACCAAGTAAGTCTCCCTGCCCGCGGGAGGTCGCGCTCATATAACAGTAAAGGGTAGCCAGGCCGGCGCCACCCCAGTCGTACCGACTGACCTGTGATAGGTCCACCAGGGCACTCAAAAGGTACAACCCGACAGTGTTCCCCCTATCTGCAAACAGAGTGGTGCCAAAGAGGAACATAAGGAAGCCACGGGCGTACTGCTCAGCCTCCGCAGGAGACTCAGGCTCCATCTCCGGCCTCCGAAAATGGGAAGAGAACCAGGTGTATCGGACTCTCCCCGAAGCTCTGTCCACAGGCGGGCGAGCCCCCAGCAAATACATCCAAGCGGCCTCCCACTTGCCCATATCCTCGTCGTAAGGAACGGGCCAACCTCCTATGTCTAGGCCAGTGAGAACAGCAAAATCTAGCGGGGTCATAGTCAGATCCCCGGTGGCAGAAAAATGGAAGGAATTGGTGGTGTCCCACCACCTTTCCACCAAAGCTCCCAACAGAGTCCTACTGGCAGGACAGCGTGATAATCCAACGCAGAAGGCCCCAAACCCTGCTAGATCAACTAAGTCCCGGACAGCCGGAAGCTCAACATACCAATCCCTGGCTGCAGTGGAGCCATACCCCCGTACCGTGCGAGAGCCAACCTGCATTCAGAATGAATACACGTTTCAGCAAATGGAATGAATGAGCTGTGTGCAAATGAAATGAATGAGCTGTGTGCAAATGAAATGAATGAGCTGTGTGCAAATCAAATGAATGAGCTGTGTGCAAATGAAATGAATGAGCTGTGTGCAAATGAAATGAATGAGCTGTGTGCAAATCAAATGAATGAGCTGTGTGCAAATGAAATGAGTGAGCTGTGTTCAGTGGGCTGCGTGTTCAGACAATCTGAGTTAGGGCTGCGTGTTCTACTCTCTATCTATGTGGGCTGCGTGTTCACTTCAAACTGGGCTGCGTGTTCAGACAATCTGAGTTAGGGCTGCGTGTTCTACTCTCTATCTATGTGGGCTGCGTATTCACTTCAAACTGGGCTGCGTGTTCAGAAAATCTGAGTTAGGGCTGCGTGTTCTACTCTCTATCTATGTGGGCTGCGTGTTCACTTCAAACTGGGCTGCGTGTTCAGAAAATCTGAGTTAGGGCTACGTGTTCTACTCTTTATCTATGTGGGCTGCGTGTTCACTTCAAACTGGGCTGCGTGTTCAGAAAATCTGAGTTAGGGCTGCGTGTTCTACTCTCAATCAATGTGGACTGCGTGTTCACTTCAAACTGGGCTGCGTGTTCAGAAAATCTGAGTTAGGGCTGCGTGTTCTACTCTCAATCAATGTGGGCTGCGTGTTCACCTGTAATCTGGGCTGCATGTTCAGTAAATTGGTATTTGGGCTGCGTGTTCAAATTTCAAAATCAGTGGGCTGCGTGTTCACCTGTAATCTGGGCTGCGTGTTCAGTAAATTGGTATTTGGGCTGCGTGTTCAAATCTCAAAATCAGTGGGCTGCGTGTTCACTATTTAACTGGGCTGCGTGTTCGGTAAGTTTGTTATTTGGGCTGCGCGTTCAAATTTCAGAAAATCAGAGTCAGGGCTGCGGTTTCTATTCTCTATCTACGTGGGCTGCGTGTTCACTATTTAACTGGGCTGCGTGTTCGGTAAATTTGTTATTTGGGCTGCGTGTTCAAATTTTAGAAAATCAGAGTCAAGGCTGCGGTTTCTGTTCTCTATCTACGTGGGCTGCGTGTTCACTATTTAACTGGGCTGCGTGTTCGGTAAATTGGTATTTGGGCTGCGTGTTCAAATTTCAAAATCAGTGGGCTGCGTGTTCACCTGTAATCTGGGCTGCGTGTTCAGTAAGTTGGTATTTGGGCTGCGTGTTCAAATCTCAAAATCAGTGGGCTGCGTGTTCACTATTTAACTGGGCTGCGTGTTCGGTAAATTTGTTATTTGGGCTGCGCGTTCAAATTTCAGAAAATCAGAGTCAGGGCTGCGGTTTCTGTTCTCTATCTACGTGGGCTGCGTGTTCGGTAAATTTGTTATTTGGGCTGCGTGTTCAAATTTCAGAAAATCAGAGTCAGGGCTGCGGTTTCTGTTCTCTATCTACGTGGGCTGCGTGTTCACTATTTAACTGGGCTGCGTGTTCGGTAAATTGGTATTTGGGCTGCGTGTTCAAATTTCAAAATCAGTGGGCTGCGTGTTCACCTGTAATCTGGGCTGCGTGTTCAGTAAATTGGTATTTGGGCTGCGTGTTCAAATCTCAAAATCAGTGGGCTGCGTGTTCACTATTTAACTGGGCTGCGTGTTCGGTAAATTTGTTATTTGGACTGCGTGTTCAAATTTCAGAAAATCAGAGTCAGGGCTGCGGTTTCTGTTCTCTATCTACGTGGGCTGCGTGTTCACTATTTAACTGGGCTGCGTGTTCGGTAAATTGGTATTTGGGCTGCGTGTTCAAATTTCAAAATCAGTGGGCTGCGTGTTCACCTGTAATCTGGGCTGCGTGTTCAGTAAATTGGTATTTGGGCTGCGTGTTCAAATCTCAAAATCAGTGGGCTGCGTGTTCACTATTTAACTGGGCTGCGTGTTCGGTAAATTTGTTATTTGGGCTGCGTGTTCAAATTTCAGAAAATCAGAGTCAGGGCTGCGGTTTCTGTTCTCTATCTATGTGGGCTGCGTGTTCACTATTTAACTGGGCTGCGTGTTCGGTAAATTTGTTATTTGGGCTGCGCGTTCAAATTTCAGAAAATCAGAGTCAGGGCTGCGGTTTCTGTTCTCTATTTATGTAGGCTGCGTGTTCACTTCTATCTGGGCTGCGTGTTCAGTAAATTTGTTATTTGGGTTGCGTGTTCAAATTTCAGAAAATCAGTGGGCTGCGTGTTCACTCCAATTCGGGCTTTGTGTCCAACTCTAAATTAGTGTGTGCCGAGTGTTCACCTAAACGATGGACTGTGTGTTCAACATTCAAGGATGGGCTGTGCGTTCATTTCAAAATTCAAGCATTGGGCCGTGAGTTCAATTTTCAATTAGTGTATGCCGTGTGCTCACAATTAATTCATAGGCTGATATGTTCAGAAGTTCAAGTGTTTAAGCCACATGTTCAGAACGCAAGCAAAATATTATGTCATAAGCTAAACTGTGTGTTCAAGCATGACAAAGGTACGAAATGCGCGAAAAATGCAGAAAATAAAGTAAAGTACCTCTCGTACCTCGTAAGAGAGATGATGCTCTGGCTCCCGCAGAAGTAGATCCCCGAGTACCCGATCATTGAAGTCGGTGAAATGACGAAAAATAGCCCGTGGAAGAACGTGTACCGATGGGGCGTATCTCCCGGGAATAAAAGGCCGGACCCTCGGGGGCAACGTCATAACATCAAAATCATCCCCGGCATCCGGAGGACCTCCACCGTGAGGAAAATCACCCGCCATTTCAAGAAATCTGCAAAAGGAGCAAAAATGAGCCAAAATTGGAAAAAGTCAACAAAAGTCAACTCTCGGGAAATGGAAAAGTCAACAAAAGTCAACTCCCGAGAAAATCTTCCAAATATTGAGACAAACTTACCTCAAGTGGTGAAAATGAGAAAAGAAGCCCCGAAACCAAAATTTAATCGGTTCAAAGTGCTTAAAACTGAAAGATTTCGCGAAAACAACTTGCGTGGAAGGCCGAAAAGCGCGTATAAAGTGCAAATCTGAAGGAAAAAATGGTTTGGGGTGCAAGGGAAGGAGTTTTTGCAGCTGTGGAAGTGATTTCGGAGGCATTGGATGAGGATATATATAGAAATGAGGAAAATGACAAAATTGCCCCTGTTTTTGGACAGGTGGCCGGCCGGCCACCTTTTCTGGCTGGCCGGCCATTTGCTTTTTCCCCCCTGGCCGGTGACCTCCCCTAGGGCAACCACCTGGCCGGTGGTGTTCCCCACTTCCTCCCCTAGGTCTATGCAAATTTTGAGGAAGATCGGAGTTCCCGGGACCTGAAAAAGTTCAAGAAAAGTGCACTTTCTGGCGCGAAACTGCTCCGCCGGAACTTCAGCTGCAATTTCTGACATGTGTCTCATCATTACTCATCGAAATCAAGGTGTATCCTTTTTGAACATGTTGTAACCTCTCCGGGAGGTGAACCAGAGGCTGTGATCGAGTTGCCTTCGCCGAAATGCGCGTTTCTTTACTCTTTGTTTTGCGACAAACGGGCACCCTGATTCGTGCTCATTTTACATTGTTTTGCACATAACTTGCATTCTCATCAACATTTTGCACTGTCATGCATGATTTCTTGGTGTACCATACCTCTGTGCTTGAGCGTGCGTTGTCACGCGTGTTCCTTTCTCTCATTGCGATGCATTCGCTCGCCGACACTGCGTGTGTCAAACTTTCGGAACCACAGGAATCACATTGAATATATGTTGTTAGCATATTGTTCTTGTTGAATTTCTCTCTTTTGCAGGCGCGATATTGTATGTACGGTTCATTTGAGGCTGGTGCGACCAAACGAATCGCGCAGGTATCGTATCTTCTCCGTGTGAGACGCGACGAGAATTGAATGATTCTCCGCATTCCTAACTGCATGAAATGTAGTTGCTGCTTTGCATTCTTGCTTAAAACTGTTGCATCTATTTGCGAATACTTGCCTCATTACAGCTTGCTGCATTTGCATGATTATTTGGCTCTGTGCATGTCGCTTTGCATTTTGCCCCCCCTGCCTGCGGGCATGCCTGCGGGCACACATATCTCCGTGCACCTTGTATGATTGTCTAAGTCTTCGGCCTTGTCAAAAATGGGTCGTCTCTGGGCTTTGACATTCACTCCCGTCATTTCTTGACTTCCGAGTTCTGTCAAAGAGGGGCAACTGTAGACACCCCATTTTTGACCGACCTTAAGACTCAGACGTCACCGATTGAGCGCTCGGTGATGTTGCATATTGTGCTCGTTCAGAAGTCTCAGAGTCGCGGCCGTGAGCCCTGCCTTCGGACTTCCGAACCCTCTTCTATGTCTTGCCTCAGTTTGCGAACCAGGCTCGGTTTTCTCTGTTTTCTCTTCCTGAGGGGGGGGGAGAGATCTAGTAGACCATCTCTCAGTGGCCGTGGGCTACATTTCGTGGCCGTAGGCCATTTTGCCCATTTCGGGGCCCGGTTCCCGGTTTTTGGAGCCGTCAGGCCGTGTGCCTCGGTTCGGGACCGCCTAACCATCTCCGATTCCTCCGGTTTTTGGCATGCATCTCATTTACTCCCTTTCAAGGGACACTGGGGTCTCAGATACCCACTTCGTAGCCAAACACCACTTTCGGTGCTTAACGGCCGGTTTTCGGGACCCCGAACTGCGTGTTTTGGTCCCCGAGCATTCGTTTTGCATCGGTTTTTGTTCATTTTTGGCAGGTACCTCTGTTTTATCACCAGGAAGGTCACTGGAGGGTGGGAGGCTAGTAATTATCTCAGAAACCAGTTATATTCCATTTTCGCCCTCCAACGCCCGTTTTTCTCACTTCCGGGCTAATGTTGAACACCCTAGGGCCATTTTCTTCAAGCCAAAACCACATATTTGTGTTGTACACACATGGGAGGACCCTAAAAGTACATGGCCGGCCAGTAAGCCTCATTGACCCTTTTGAACCCCTCTTTTAAGTGGCCTATTCTCTCTCTTGTTTCAGAGTTGCCAAATTCCAACCACAGGGCCTTGTTGTACACACATGGGAGGACATCAACCTTTGGTGGCCGGCCAGAAATTTTCATTGAACCTTTTGAACCCTAGCCGACCGGCCATGGGGGGTGGCCGGCCGGCCACCTCCAAGAAAAGTGAGAGGCCGGCCATGACCCTCTCAGTCTACACTTTACAGCTGTATAGCTGTTTCCCCCAGAAAAGATCTGGATCCGGGGGATATTTTGGGAGGGAAAGCTTGGGTGCATTTCCCTCCACCTTTACACCTTTTTTTGGTCCATAAAAGGGGCCTCCCAACTCTGTCCCTAGGGTTGGAAAAAACTTCTTGAGGCATACATACACATATCTCCTTCCATTTCTCCAAAAATCTCAAGTTTTGGCACCATTTCTTCACTACTACCAAGCACCACCACCACCACTCCATTTCCAGCAGCAAGGAGAGGTTCTTAGAGGCTTAGAAGCAACATTCCTCAAGCCAAGAGGTAGAAAAGAAGAGGTCTTCAAGGGTGAGTCTCCATTTCCCTCTTTTGTAGCATTTTCTTGCTTCATTTCTTAAGCCTACTTGCTCACTGTTTTGAGCTCCTACCTTAACTGAAACTAGGTCTTTTTTGAGCTATTCTTCATGTTTGTTCAAGGGCTCAACCCTGTTTGAGCCCTCCATCTTGCACTTGTTTCAATATCATCTTGTATGCCATTATTTTGCATTGAATATTTGGCCTATGTGTGATCTGTTTTCAAGTCTGATGTAAACTGTGAGTGGGCCTATTTCGATCCCCTCTTCAATATTGAAGAATGGCTCAACCCTGTTTGGCCTCTCTATCATGCACTTGCTTCATAATTTCTCACATTTACCGTAAATTTGCATTGAATATTTGGCCTACATGTGATCTTTTTTGGAGCATGTCATGAACTATGAGTAGGCTTATTTTGGGTCCCTCTACAACATTGTAGAAGGGATCGACTTTTTTGGGGGTCTCCATGTTATACTTGTCATTATACCCCTCTTTGACCCCCATTTTTGCATGTTTTGTTAAGCCTATCTAGATCCTGTTTTTGGCCATCATCAAGTCTGGAAAGAGTCATATTTTTGTCTTCTTGATATATTTCATTAAGGGTCTTTGCTTTTTGGATGAATGTTTGGCCTACTTCATGTTATACCCTCTTGTGGCCTATTTCTTGCATGGCATTCTTAGCATGTTTGCATACTGATTTGGGGGATGTCATCTACTGTAAATGTTCATATTTTTGGTCCCTCTTCAGTGTTGTAGAACTGTATTTTTCAGTTTGAGCATTGTATATACCACTTACTTCATTATTTCCCTTTTTTCCCCCATTTTTGCATGCTGTCTTTGCCCCATCTATGATTGTTGTTTGGTCATGATTTGTACTGGAAAAATGCTAGTTTAGGGACTGCCTAGCATCTTTCTTTACACTTCGTGTCCATATTGTGCATGTTTGGCATAGCTGCAAGTCATTTCGGGTACTCAGCATAGCATTTCGGGCATCGGGTGTAATTTTGCTATGATTCGGAGGCTGTTTTGCATCATTTTGGCTGCTGAAATTTGCATGTTCCATATTCCATATGCCATGTCTCATTTTGCATGTCATTCATGCCTTCGGGCCATTTCTCGGTTTGCGTGCCCACGGGCACGCATTTCGAGACATCTCATTTTCATCCATCGGCATCCTATGTGAGTGTGGCTGAGGCCCTCTCATGTTGGTATAAGCCCATCATTGCATTTGCATGCCATTTCATGCCTTTATGTCACTGCCTTGGTTTGCGTGCCCGTGTGCACGCATTTCGAGGCACTTCACTTTTATCCGACGGCCTCTTATGTGAGTGTGGCTGAGGTCCACTCGTGTTAGTGTAAGTCCAATTTGCATTGCGTGTGCCATTTCACGTCTTCGGACCATTGCCTCGGTTTGCGTGCCCGCGTGCACGCATTTCGAGGCATCTCATTTTCATAGCATTGTGCATGCTAGGTCATATATTAGCTGCATTTCATACATATCATGCATATTGCATCGTGTTCGGGATAGGAGTTAGCCTGGGCACGGGAAACGAGGCACGTTCCGTACTCCGAGTGACGAAACGGATCTCAATTCCCAAGTCACCGACACTCCGGATTATCCATGATGGAGTTAGGTTTTGTTGTAGCATTCATATGCATTCATCCTATATTGAGTTGTGCAATTCGGCTCCTCGGCCATCATGCATCGATATGCGTGATTGGTGGCACGAGGATCGAGGCATGCATATATTTGTGAAATACATTGCTATGCCCCTTTCCTGCTCTCTGTTGCAGCAAAATGAAGAATCAGTAACTTTTCGGAGTCTGGCACGCATTTCGAGAAACATTGCAAACAGAGGCTAATTGGGGCATCCCAGTGGATTTCTGCGCAAGGCAGCTCCAACGTACATCATCCGGAGCAGAATCAAGGCAGTCCCTGGCTTGCATGCCAGTTTTATTTTTCTTAGTTAATTTGTTAATTAATTAGGGATTTGTATATTATTTGGACTGTATATTTTGGACTGTATTATTCTTTCATTCGGGACTGTATATTTATTTGGACCCTCTGCTCGAGGGCATAATTGTAATAAGTGTGGGTGAGTGTGATGTATGTCTTCCAACCCATGTCTTTCTCCCTTTTATTTACCTGCTTACAATGGTTAGATTAGGGCATATTTCAATTAGCATACAGTATGACAGCATGTTTGCATCATTCATCTGTTTTGCACGCACCGGGCTCGGCGCATCATACAAACTGCATTTGTATTTCAATTCCAAATTGAATACGTGTTAGTTGTAGCATCATCATATGCCATGTTTAGAATAGCCGAGCCTGCTATAGTTTGCATTTTTGTATGTGTTGCATTAGGCATTTCAGTATACTTAGGATCATGCATGATTTCTAATGTAGTTTCTGTTTTGGCTTGGAGTACTCGGTGAGTTTTTATGCTTTAGCATCCTTGCATATGTGTGAGTGACTGCCATGAATAGCATGCTTGCCATGAGGCTATTTGCTTATGTGATATAACTGCCTGAATGCTTGTGGGTGAAGGTTGGGTTATCTGAATTGGAATAATGCATTGAATATTTGTTTTAAGCCCACTAGATAGTGGCAACACCATGTTTTTCTAAGCCCACCTGAGGGTGGCAAAATCTGCATTTTAAGCCTACCTGCGGGTAGCAAACCATCTTTCAAAAACAAACAGGAAATGTTGTTCCAATTCAGACGACTCAGTCTATACTTGTATGCTGTGCGCATCACATAGTAACCTAGGCTAATAACCGGAATAAGAACATACAATGTTTTCAAAATGAGATATCATGGTTAGTAGAGGCCGGTCTTTGACCGGGCGAGCGGGGGTGCTCACGAAGTGACCTTCCCCAATCGTACCTAAGTTCCCGAGCCGATGCAACTTTGGTGATGACGGACACGTGGCCTTCGGCACCGAGCCAGGGTTTCCTAAATTTCCCATTAAAAATATTTAGGTGGCGACTCTGTATCTGGCAAAGCAGTCCATGTTTGGCACTTCTTTCAAAAAATCTATTTTCAAAACGATTTGCCGGATTTGGACTCTTTGGTTCGAGATTTAGAACCGTGACATTTGAGTCCTTCGAACTGTAGTGACCCAATATCCAACCAGAACATGGGGGATTCGCACTCCTCTCCCCGGGATGCGTTCGGGGACGTCTACAACCATCAACATTGTACTTGGTTACATAAAAAGATGCACCACATTATTAATCATATACTTGGATTAAATAGATAAACAAGAATTTGGGCTATGGAATAACAATAAAAGCTTAGTTAAGAACTTTTATAGGAAATTATCTGTCAAAACAGTATATCAATTATCGCACCTCAAATAGAATATTTTGTAATACAAAAAATTAAATTAATTATGATCTAAAAAGCAAAATATTACTGGATAAGATGTAATAAAACACCAAACTCGAACACAAAATTATAAGCACAAAGATGAAGATTTTCTAATGAACATTCTAATGAAAATTATAAGCACAAAAAATATAGACCAAGCACACTTGCCAAACAGGTAATCAATTGCAAACATCCAAATACTCTCATACATTGTCATTCTGAGATCATGAGACCATCTATAGTATGAGCTATCTAATCCAAATCTGTCTTGCAAATTAGAGAGTAATTGATTTGAAAAACAAAGAAAGTAATGAAAAACAAACAAAACTACTAGCAGATTTGATCGATCTGGTTCAACGATCTGATCTGATCTAATCTGAGAATGAAAAAATTAGAGAGTTAATCAGCAGATTTGACAATGAGAAAGTAGAGCAACAGAGATCGATTTGGTCCAAACTAGAACGCCGATTAAGAGAATGCAAAATGTACCTGAGATAAGAGCAACAGAGATCGATCTGGTTCAAGAATGATATCGATTATCTGCGATTTGATGAAGAACAGATTGAGTTTGAGTTTGAGTTCGATGAAGAGACTGATCAAAGCCCTCCGGCGACAGATCGATGAAAAACAACAGAGATCGAGAGTTCGACGAATATATAATGCAAAATCTGCAATCGAGCGAGTGAGAGAGATAGTGTGTGTCTTTGATTTGGTTCGATGAAGATCAGTCGAGGGCTTTGGAAGAGAGAGAGAGAGAGACTGAGTTGTGGAAGAGACACAGAGAAAGTGAGAGACAGAAAGTGAGAGACGGAGTATGGACGGTGTCAATATATACACCCAATACGATGCCGTTCAACTGAGATCAAAGACAACGTTTTGAAAACGTTGTCTTTAATTCATCTATAATGGCGTTTCCCAAAACGCCATTAAAAAAACGTTGCAGTAGGCCATTTTTCCTGTAGTACTTCAATCTATACTTTTATCTTTTTATATTTTTGTATAGTCTTCTTGTATGTCTCAATTTAAACTCGCACTAATAATCTGAATCGTCTATCTCGTAAGTTTTATAATAAAAAGCATCTATGCAAAAAATAAATTTCATTAGAAAATTATAAATATAGGGATTACTACAACAAATCTAGGGTATTATGACAAAATGGATGGTTATATGTACAATCACATTTGTCATTTATTTTATAAAACAAAGTGTGATTTTTTTTTTTAAATTTATAATTTTTTTATGGAAGTCATTTTTTTATGTGGATGACCTTTATTATGAAATTTTCGAGATAGACGTTTCGGATCATCAGTGCAAGCCCAAATTGAGGCCTACAAAAGGGATATAGAGAGGTATGGAGAGATGAAGATATGGAAGGGAGCTTATCCCCTTTTCCATATCTCATTAAAATTAGAATAATATTAATAGTATATCAATAAAAAATAAAAATAAAAACATATTATTTACAAAATTTTCTTCCAAGTTAATATGGCATGTAACAATAAAATTGTAGTATATGAAATCAGACTCAATAAATTAAAATAATATGTGGCATGCCAGTTTATATATATATATATATATAAATTTCAATAGCCTCTATTAAAATATGATAAATTTGTATTTATTTATTTTAAAATTAAAATAATTATTTTATAAATGCAATTACACTTGTTTGGTTGAGTTTTTAAAAAGTATTTTTTATTTATTAATTTTCCAAAATAAAATTTAATCTTGTAAAAATATTAACATATGAAAAATACTCATCATTTTCATATGATTTTTTCATAGTAAAAGTAATTTTTGAAAATTAAAGATACCTTTTTAATGTAAAATTTTGTCAAATTAATATTTAAAACTTTAAAAACTCATCGAAAGAGAAATGGATGTATTCTTTTGAGATAATTTTATAAATATAGTTTTGTTTATAAATAATTTTTTTAAAAAATAAATAAGAGCAAATTATATCAAGACATTTTTAACTATTAACGAATATTATTTTATCTCCTCATCTATGAAGTCAGTATTGACATCCTCAACTTTAACAATCGTACAAATAAATTTTTTTTAAAAAAGGCCTAAAAAGATGAAAGTGATACTTTTTTATAATTGAAGTGATCAAAATATACAAATTCATACATAAAAAAAGGTAAAATATGATACCAGCCAGTCTTCCCTTCATAAGAGAATAGAGATCTACTTATGAAGAATAGAGATCTATCTGCATGCATATCCATATTAGACACATCACCACCATTTTTGACACACTCCAACTCATCACCTCTTTCACTCTCTCACATGTCTACATATAGAATTTTCCCTATATAAGAGGGCATCTACATTTCTTCTACATTCAGCCCCCTCCTTACCAAACCTAACCCAACAACAGATGGACACCCACACAACCCCTCATGATGTCGAACATGCAACTCCCTACACTCTCCTGCCGGACCACCACGACTCGTCCGTATCTCCGCCACATCACTGCCGACCCATTAAGGGTTTCATTGGAATCTTCCTAGCCGTGCTGTTTCTGTTATCTTTGATTGTTTTGATTCTGAACCAAGAACCACCAAGCTCAGAAAGCAAAATCAATGACATTGACAACCAAGACCAAGAAAAGTCGCCGGAGATCACAATGCCGCAGCCGAGAGGGGTGTCGGAGGGGGTGTCCGAGAAGAGTTTCCAGGAATTCTCCGGCAGCCGTCCGGAGTATCCTTGGACCAATGCTATGTTGGCTTGGCAAAGAACAGCTTACCATTTTCAACCTCAACGAAATTGGATGAACGGTAGGTGCAAGAAAGAAATAAAAATAAAATAAAATTTGTTACTTTTTTTTTTTTTTTTTGAGCAATCTTATTCAAACAAAAAAAAAATATACTCACTTTTCAAACCCAATAATCAACTAATTAATCACTCTCTTGTGCTATTTCTCTTTCTTTGGTGTATTATCTAATTAGTAACCAATTATTTTATTTACATATTATTAAATCTAAAAAATTGAGTCTAAAAAATTACTTGTATATCATTTTTTTTAAAAAAAATTTATAAAGAAAATTACGACGGTAACTAATATATCAATTTGTTCATTATAACTAATTCTAATTGTATAAATTTGAATTTTTGTGTTAATTTAGTCAAATCATTACAATTATAAAGATTTTAGGGATCAAATTTTTTTTTGTTCTCAAAAGTGAAAATGTTGTAAAAAAAAAAAACTTTTAGTGACAAAAAAAAATGAAAATTTCGCTAATAAAAAAAATTAGTGCAAAAAAAGTTTGACTTTTTGAAACAAAAATTTTGTGTAATATATCATTAAATATCTAATTTTATTGTTAAAAATGCAATAACTACATTTAAAAAGTGATTTTATCTTTAAATTTTTATTTTTAAAACTTTAATTTGTTATAGTGAATTGATAACACTCCATTAGAAATTAGACTGAAATTGACAAGCATGATAATTTAAAAATGATCAAAACTTGTTGTCCAATTTAAAATGTTGAATTTCTTTTTGAATGAATTATTTTTCTCTTGATTTGTATCCAAATTTCTTGATAGATATCATTACAGTTGTGCTACACACACAAATTGGTATACCAATTAGTGTACAAATATATGCTATGGTATTGCCACTTCAAAACAATAACTTTATCTATTATACAAATTACAAAGATTCAAAACCTCCAAAATTAAGTCATATCATCTATTAATACACTAATTGATATATCAATTAATGCATATAACATTATTCATATTATTAACATGATTAAATTGTCATAATATGAAAAATTAAGAGGTGAAATTAATATACTAGAATTACGAAGAGACCAAATTTAATGCATAAAAAACTTACAAAAATCACTGTATTATTTTATGCTTTTTTATATTTTATACTAAACTCTCATTTCATTTGTGTTTCATGACATATTACTATTTATTTATTTTTATACTAATTCAAATCTGTTTGTTATCTTTCATGGCTGCTTTTTTGGGGGATTTCAATAATTTCTACTGCAGATCCTGATGGTACGTCTTTCCATTTGCTCTTTGATTACTTTTTGTTTCTTTAATTAATGGGTAATCACTTATTAGCCAATCAATCTTTTGTCTAAAATTCCATAACGAAGTCATCAACTACAAATAAAATTAGGTACAAAGTTTTATATAATTTCTATACAAACAATTCTATAGACAACAATTATTAATATGAAACCAAATATGATTGGTTATGAAAGAACAACAATTATCAATCCAAAACAACAATTATAAATGTAAAATTTTTAATTCTTGGCTTTTCTTTGTTCGGTAGCATAGATTTATTACATTTTGATCCTCTTTTTTTTTTTTTTTTTTTTTTTTTTTTTTTTTTTTTTGGGTAAAATTTTGAAAATATTACTCACTCCGTTATGTATTTTGAATGACATTGACATTTAGAAAAAAAGTCAAAATAATTTTATATTATTTTTTCTACTAAATTACATTACATAGTTGTAACAATTAATATAGATCTGTCAAGTGACCGTTGAGTTTACTCAACAACATTTTTTGTTGGTCACAATCTGTGTAGGTTTGTATAGATTGATAACTTGCATGCATGTGATTGCGTTTAAATCTCCATCTCTCAACCAGTCACCGCAGGTGCACAACAGTCTGTTTGACCGTCCGCTACCCACCCTTCACCTACCAAAAACCACCAAATTTTAATGGTGCATTCACGTGACTATTCTCTTCAACTCCACCGCCCTTTTATAGCAAGTACAGAAGTCAAACACAAATATTTTAGGAGGAATCCAGTCCAAAATCTCAGCCAATTGCTTCGTTATGGGTCTTATTTTCATAATTTAAATTATTTATTTTATTAAGTATTTTTTATTTTCATTTAAAAAAAGTTAGATCAATTTAATAATTGTAACTTGTTCAATTTATTATTTTTATTATTAAAAAAAATATATAATTTATTTTTTAAAAACACAATTGTCGTCTATTATTTTAATGAAAAACACGGTAAATTGAATAAATTATAATTATCAGATTGATTTAATTTTTTTGTGCGAATGAAATACACAAAATTTCTAGCAAAATAAACTGTTTGGATCACCAAAACTGAGCCCATGGTGGGCCCATTGATCGAAATAACCCCCTTCCAGTCCAGATTTTGGACGGGAGGGAATCCTCCTCCAATATTTTATAATGAGTGGAGTCCACATGATATGAAATTCACATGTGAAATTCGAGTGATTATTGGATATTTTGGGAGCACGACCTGATGCTCTTTATTATTATGATTGGTAGATAATGTGGGGTATTATTATTGGGTGTTGGGTGATTGAGGAATATGAGAGACATAGTAAATGATGATTGATCAAGGAACATGTACATGTGATGTTCCGGGAATACCTAATAATTTTCTATGAAATCCACCTTTTTCAAGGTTATGTGTCACACGAAATTTATGTGTTTTTAGTATTGCTAATAGGAGTGGACATCGGCCCATTGGCCCGCCTAGCCTACTCAGTCTAGCTCTATTTTTCTAGAGTTTAAAAAGGTTGTTTTAGCCCATAGGGTTGGGCTAGGCCAACATTTTCAACCCAAAATATTAAAGGGTTGGGTTTAGAATTTATACTTTCAACCCAATTTGACTTGGCTCGGCTCATTATTAAATTAATTAATTAATTATTTATTTATAATACATTAAAATATATATTTTTTGCTAGGATCTAAATTTTATATTTATTAATTTTATTAAAACTCACATTTATAGTGATATGTGATTGAATTTATTTAAGAAATCCTTCAATTTATATACTATTTTTTTTAATTTATAATTATGTCAATATATTTATTTAAAAAATTTAATATGTGATTAAATTTAATTATGAAATATTTTTATTTTTTTTTAATATATAGCTCCATGAGTAAATTTTGAATTTATGATTATTTTTTAGACCAAATTTAAACAGATTTAGAAATCTAATATTAGTGTCACTACAAGAAAATACATTTTTGCCGACCACTTTTAGCTACCAAAACTAATTTAGTCGCCAAAAGTGTGGGAATTGGCTACCAAAAAGAATTTTAGTCGGCAAAAGTCAACTTTTTAGCTACTAATTTTTTTTAGTAGGGGAATGTTGATTATTGGCTACTAAAAAAAATTTAGTAGCTAAAGATATTACAATTGGCGACTAAAAAATTATTTAGTAGCTAAACATATCACAATTGGCGACTAAAAAAAACTTTAGTAGCTATAGACCCACTTTCGGCTACTAAATGTTTGGTAGCCGAATGTAAATAAAAAAAATTAATTTTTAATCTTTCCCGACCAAAGTTTTGGTCGCCAAATGTCACCTTTCGGCGACCAAAGTTTTTTTAGTCGCTATAGACCCACTTTCGGCTACTAAATGTTTGGTAGCCGAATGTAAATAAAAAAAATTAATTTTTAATCTTTCCCGACCAAAGTTTTGGTCGCCAAATGTCACCTTTCGGCGACCAAAGTTTTTTTAGTCGCTATAGACCCACTTTCGGCTACTAAATGTTTGGTAGCCGAATGTAAATAAAAAAAATTAATTTTTAATCTTTCCCGACCAAAGTTTTGGTCGCCAAATGTCACCTTTCGGCGACCAAAGTTTTTTTAGTCGCTATAGACCCACTTTCGGCTACTAAATGTTTGGTAGCCGAATGTAAATAAAAAAAAATTAATTTTTAATCTTTCCCGACCAAAGTTTTGGTCGCCAAATGTCACCTTTCGGCGACCAAAGTTTTTTTAGTCGCTATAGACCCACTTTCGGCTACTAAATTTTTGGTAGCCGAATGTAAATAAAAAAAAATTAATTATTTACATTTTTATTTTTATTTTTATTTTTATTTTTATTTTTATTTTTATTTTTATTTTTATGAAGATAAATAATTAATTTACAAAAGGTAATTTTGATAAATTAATATTTTCAAAATGTAATAATTGTATTATAAAAAGAAATTAAATTCTGAAAATAGACTATTATTTTGAGATGAAAAATACAATTAAACTATTTATACTTTTTACATCATCATATTTCAATAACACTAATAAATTAAGAATAAATCAAAATTCACAAATAAAAGACAAAATATCCCAATTATTTATCATTTCAATAAATTTTTCAATATTATTACCAGTACTAATAAAAGACAAAATATCCCAATTATTTGTAAGACTTATTGATATTATTTCAAATTTTAAATTTTTCCTTAATTTTTTAATAATTAATTTTTTCAACTTTTTAAAAATATTTTTACGTTATACACGGTTAACAATAATCAAACACTATTGTTAATTTAAATTTGGAGGGAAACATTTCTAATTTAAATTTGAGGGATTTATAAAAGTAATTGGCGACGAAAAAAGCATGGGTTGAGCTTGCTCAAATTTTTTTTTAAATTTTTTTTTCCTTCTTTTATTTTTAATTTTCTTTCTTTCTTTTCTTTCTTATTATATATATATATATATATAAATAATATAAGAATATAAGAATATAAAATTTTTAAATATATTATTATATTGTTCAGTAAAAAAATATTTGTATATTTAGCATGATAGTACATATTGCATTAGCTAAATTAGCATGATAGTACATATTGCATTAGCTAAGACAAATTTTTGTATATAGGATTGAGACCGAGAACTGGTGTAGCTGAGAGACTTGCTACTCTGTGTATCTTACCACTTCTATTGGCGGGGGTGTTAGGATCTCCAAGCAAACAAGAACAATTGACAGAGTACTTGAGAAATCTGTTAGTTCAAAGTGAATCCATTTTGTGAATCCATCCAAAATATATATATCATTTGTTCCTACAGGTTTGCTAATGCATTTTGTGAATCCATCCGTGCTCTAGATGCTACAGGTTTGCTCCTTTCAAACCTAGATTCTAACCCATCCGTGCTCTAGATGCTAATGCATTTTGTAATGATCTCATGTATGTGCAGAAAAGGGAATGTTTTACACTATTATGTTTCTTACTGTGTAGTTGTGACAGAATATTTGAACAATGTAGTTTAGAATATTTGAACAATGTACTTGAGGATATGCTTACTATATCTCTTGGTGTGACAACCCAAAAATGAGAATAGTGATTTCCCTATAAGCCATGCTAGTCAGCTTTCAAATCCGTTCCTTGGTTTGCCGCTTGAATCTGGAAAATGTGAATCATGTGGTGCTGCGGAACCCCGGACATGCGAACGTATTTTTCATGTTTTAATCCTTTTTATTTTCTGATTACACTGAGAAGTTTGAATGGTCATGACCGCTGGACACATTGAAGTATTGCTAAAGTTTTGTTCATTTTTTACCTTTCAGGTCACATTGAAGTATTCAATGACCGCTGGACACATTGCATGGTCATTTTTTAAAAAAATTTTCTTTCTCCGCACTTGTCTCTGATGACGTACCACATCAGCATATCTTATTCTATTGGACTAAGAAGAGAACACCTGAACAAAGGAATTCTTTGGATTTAAATTTATGTTCATAGAGGTGTGACTTTTAGTTTATGTTCATAGAGGAATGCCCTTGCTAATCATTGTTCATTTAGTAACAAGAAGAGAACACCTGAACAAAAGAATTCTTTGGATTTAAATTTATGTTCATAGAGGTGTGACTTTTAGTTTTAGGTTGGCTGTCAACTTACTGCAATCCTCTTCCTTGACACTGGCTTGGAACTAGTTGTGTAAAAGATGAAACATTAAGCATGACAAAGGCGGAATTGGGCAAAAAATCTGGAATGGATTTATAGGCAGGGTGATATAAACTTGAATGAATTTATGGGGAGGGTAATCTATCCCCTGAATGATCTTTGCTTTGGGTCTTCTCTTATCCTGTAAATCTTTATTTCTCCAGTGTGGGTTGAGTTCCCTCTTTTTAATTGTTTTCTCATCTTTCCACCTTGTGTCAGCTTGTTTGTCTATGGTTCTTGAAAAACACTCAAAAAAGGGGAAAAAAGAAGAAGAAAAGATCTTGTTGTATTTGAGTTTGTTATTAGGAATATTTTCTGTTTTGTTAGTACTGCTAAATTTATTGAGATGAGAATGTGTTTGTATGGCAACATTCAGACATTGGTTTGCAGAGCTTTGTGACGATTATAACCTAATTGCTGCTGTCGATTTTAGGGTCATTTGCTGAAGAAGATATTGGAAGACAAGGCATAAGTGCACCATCAATTGCAGGAAATGCAACTGCAAGCAGAGGACTGGAGGTTGCGGTTGCTAATCTTCAGGAATACTGCAATGGTATGTCACCTTTTTTTAATTTTTTTTTTTTTTATTGTGTGTGTGAAGATGCATGAAAATGTATAATTGCCTAGTTAAATCATAGACTGTCCTGTTATAAGAAGCTGTAATTTTTCCAGGCAGAAAAGAATCATTAAAATAAATAATTACATCGAATGAGATCAAGAGAAATTGAAAGAACATCCATAATAATTACTATCAATCATTTATGGTTTAAAATGTAGTAATTGTATCAGGGATAAGATGCCCAAAATAAGTCACACCATACATAAATCCACTCCTTCATCCTACTAAATTCAGACTGCATCTCCTCTTTTGAGTTGAACGTAATTACTACCAATTTTCCTCCACCTTCACCAAAAACAAGATCTTTCACTCTTCGTTTCTCACATTCCTGTTTGAACTCTGGCAATATGCAATACAGTTTCAACTTAACAATTAGACTCTCGTATAGCCAACCGTTGCTAGCTTTCTCTATTCTTACAATAATTTTGATATTGTAAATTAACAACTACATATATTGAGTAGTTGAGATTCTTCGCTGTTTGTTTATACATTTCAGCATTACTTTAGGCTTCAATATTTATGGCATCACCCTTGTTTATACGTCTTCAAGTTTGGCTGCTGCTATTAATAATTGCCTCCAGACCATGACATTTTTCCTCGCTGTTTTGCTCAGGTCAGCTTCCACTCTCTCTCTCTCTCTATATATATATATATAGTTATTACTATTACTTTTTTCCCTATTTGTTTTGCTTAATTTCTTAGTCAATTTTGCAATTAGGCATTATCCTAGAAAAGGAAAGAAAGTAAAACTCTGTTTAGACACCACTACTTATCAGGTTCACCAAACACAAATTGAAAATTTTAATTTTGTCTCAATACACACACACACATATATATATATATAGAGAGAGAGAGAGAGAGAGAGGGTTTTAAGCAGTGGGAAAGAAGAAGAAGAAGAAGAAGAAGAAGAAGAGGAGGAGGATGATTGTGGGAGGCAATACGGGGGTTGGAGCCAAAGATGCAACATTGGGTGGTGTGTTGCAGTGGTGGCTGGTGGTGGGGTGCACTAAGAAATTAATTTAATTTTGATAAAAAGAGTAATTGTTTTGAGGGAAAAAATTATAATAATAATAAAAAAAAAAAATTTAAAAGATGGAAGGTACTGAGAAAATTAGCGGTGTAATATGATATTTTCTTAATGCCTTAAGAGTGATCAACTTCCCTGTTCATGAATTTTTTTGTTATTAATTTTTAAAATTGTGATTCAAAGGGGAGATGATTCACTCTAGTTGTGTACCCATTAAATTTATGTTCTATTCTGATTTCAACCATTTATCCATTTGGTATTTTTTTTTCATGAAACTAGTTCATATGTATTTGAGTTAATGGTGGGGGAATGGAATTGCAGGATGGAAAAGTTAAAATTGAGGACAATAGGTGGAGTTGCAAAGGTTGCAGGTATCATGTTGTGCATGGGAGGTGTGGCAACCCTTGCTTTCTATAAGGGCCCCTATTTGAAACCATTTCTCCATAGTTATCACCCCTTTGATAGCAATAATAACAGCAGCCAACAAGGGCATGATAACTCTCCTGGTGAAAATTGGATAAAGGGTTGTTTCCTCATGTTTCTTTCCAATCTTTGTTGGGCTCTCTGGATTGTTTATCAGGTTCATTGTTTTTTTCTATTATTGATATAGATGCATACATATATATATATATATATATAATCTCCTGTACAGTATAGAAGCATTCCTTAGATTGAGCTTTTACCCAAAAAGCAATTCTAACCTTGCTCAACTCACAAATCTCCTCCAGCTGAGGCTGTTTCCCATTAAAGACCACATCATACTTATATATATATATAAATACATATTTATCTCTACTTATCTTCTTCCATTATTTTTCTATCCATTTAACCTCAAATCTCTTAATTTGAAATCCTTACCAATCCAAATGGACCCTTAGATTTGTATAAGAAAAAATAATTAAGAGAATTACAATTAGGTGAGAACAATTGAAAATAATTACACTTTATAGAGGTGGAAGTTCAAACAAGTGATATTTGTTTCCCATGCCATATCTTCCACTTACACCAAACACTGGCTCACTTACACCTCTATGAAAGTTTAATTATTTAAATTTAATATATCATTTTGGTGTTTGTTTTTGTCAAATTAATTTTCTATTTAAAAAAAAAATTCAAAAAACTTATTCCAAAAATGAATTCAAACATACTGAAATGGTATTCATTATATTACTTACCAGTAGAACTTATCTTACATACCATATAATGTGACCCTACTTGCCACTGAAACTAATATTATTTACCACGCAATATGACTATCTTCTTACTGTTGGAATTGATTTTACTTACCACTAGAATTGACTCCACCTACCACATAATGTGACGATACTTACTATCTATATTTTTTTCTATGGTACCCAAAACCAGCATTTTTGTATCATAGTTGAACCCCTTTTTACTCATACCGAATAGATGAACTGTACTTTTTTCTCTCTCTTATAATGTTTTTTTCTACATCGTGTGCTCTTAATATAAATTATTATATATATAATGTGTTAATATAAATTTATTTAATTCTTTTTGACAATGTTTATTGCTGAATAGACAATGTTGTTGGACCTTTTAATTTGTAAAATATCATGTCTGAGCCCCTAGTTCATTGCACAATTGCTTGCTATGTTTGTTATATCATAACTTCCTGGTTATGTTGGTTGGGTATTATGCAGAGTTGATTCATATAACTACATTGCTTGATTGATGATTTAGCAAATCACTAAAATCTGTTCTATGTGTAGGAGTCAAGCCTCCCAGACATATTTACAGCAAATAGTTGGGTTTCTCCTAATGCTATGACAAGAAGTCGTAGTAATGGGAAAGCTTCTCCAGATGGGATGGTCATGAGCACAATTCTCAAAATGAGCACAATTCTTTCTTTTGGTTTTGTAGTTAATTGTTAACAAACCTGGTCTGCAGTTCTCTGGAGCCAATGACTTGATCTCTGGATGCTAAGCTGATATGTTGGTCTGCCATGGAGTGGTTGGGTAGAGGAGCAAGCATTGGGTTATGTTGCTGGATCCTGGTCTGCAGTTCTGGTGCTCTGTTTGCTAAGGTGTATGCTGCTGTTATGTGGATGGCTGAAGTGTTCTGCAGATGGTGGAGTTGTTTGGCCTATAAGGTGTATGCTTTTGCTGTTGGCTTGCTGATGGTGAGGATGGGTTACTGATAAAAGATGCTACTGATCATCAATAAATTTTATCTTTTGCTGATAAAAAAAAAAAACAAATGTGTGCTAGTAATGGCTGTGTAGCATGCCTTGTATTACTTGGACACGCTGCTATTTAAGTGGATGGTCCAATTTTTGTCACTTTAATGTACATGTATTTTCTAAATGGTCCCTTTGGCCATTATATTGGGTTTTACTTTAATTTTTGAGTTATAACTTAGAAATTGTGCTTAATGTGCAATTTTTTTTCTTCTTGCAAATGTGAGATTTGAGCTCCCAATTTGCATGGCTATATCTATCTGAGATTGAATGAAACTTGTAGATTTGAATGTTCAAGGAACTTGTTACATCTCTCACATTGTGCCGTAGACAAACAAATAATATAAATGAATACAGGTTGTATACAATTTTTTTTTTTTTTTTTAAAAAAACATAAAATTATTTGGCCACCAAATGTTTTGGTAGCCAAATGGGTAATCAAAAGTTTTGGCTACTAATAATTTAGTAGCAAAAACATTTGGCGACCAAAACATTTGGTAGCAAAAAGTAATGAACAGTAGGTTAAAATTTTCATGTAGAACTTTTAGTGACTAAAAAATTAGTAGCCGAAATGTCACTATTGCCGACTAAGTATGGATTGGTAGCCAAATGGTTACTTTCAGTGACTAATTCTTTTGTAGCAAAAAGTAACACATTCGCCGACCAAACTAAGATTAGTAGCCAAAAGTCACATTTGGCGACTAATACTTTAGTCGCTGAAACCTACCTTTTGCCCACTAAACTAAGATTAGTAGCCAAAAGTCACATTTGCCGACTAATACTTTAGTCGCTGAAACCTACCTTTTGCCCACTAAACTAAGATTAGTAGCCAAATGTGTACACTTTCGGCGACTAAGCAAATTTTGGTCGCCAATACTATCGCCGACAGGGTTTCCGCGACGAGCTTAGCGACAAAAAATTTTGGTCGCTAAATGGTTTCGGCGACCAAATTTTAGACTTTTGGCGACCAATATTTTGGTAGCCAAAAGTGACATTTCTTGTAGTGTGTCAATGTGACCTGAACCCGTCGGACATTTGTGCACCTTTAATTGCCATTGCTTTTATGCTCCAATTTAAGCAGGCATTATTAGTTAACGCCCAAATCCTCTAGAATGAAGATCCAACGGTTGATGGTGAAGTAGGGCAAAATGACGTCATTTTTGTTCAAGAACAAAAAACCCGACGGAGAGTGCATACTATACTATAGATTTTTTCTTCTTCCATAATGCAATTCCAATATTACTTTTTATTTTTACTAGCTAAATGATGAAAATGTATCATGTGCAATATTACTTTTTGTTTCACATATTTATCCATACAAATTAATTTTAAAAAATTTTAAATTTTTTTTGAAAAGTAACTAATTTGAAAGAATCTTATTAAAATAGCTATTTCAATAGTTAGCTCGTTTGAGAGAATGAAATATAAAGAAATTAATTATAATAACTAACATATATCTTTTTAAAGACACTGTTAAAAATACTCTCCAACTAACCACTTGTCCATTAACAGTAACTCGCTCCTCTCAAAATAAATTTTTTTTTGGATACATCAAATGTATATCTTGTGAATGAGAAATTTCAGTTATGGCAATGTTTGAATTCTTAATTTTTTAATATGTAAAATTCTGACCCATTAAATTAGTTGTAATTGATTAAAAGTCAAATATATACTTATATACATCTATATATGTGTGTGATGTGTTATTTTCTAGCTTAGCATGAGAGAGCTTGACATGAACTACAGTTATGCTATACCCCCAAAAAAGAATTTCAGAAAATGCAATCCAAATGTAATATAGTGTTTGCATTTTTTTTTTGTTTGATCAACTTTTTTTTTTCAAACAAATCAGAGCGACACATGACTGAATCTCAATGGATCGTGGCAGCAAGGCTACTCTGTCACTTACAATACCACTCGGCCACTCTGCCATTTTATTATACTTTTTCTGCATTATGTGTCCAATATTTTCTATGGCGCCGTATTCTTTTTCCATGTACTAAGGACAATTTGCATGTTTGTAGGTCCATTATACCACATGGGATGGTACCACCTATTCTATCAATACAACCCGGATTCAGCGGTTTGGGGTAACATGACATGGGGCCATACGGTATCAAGGGATCTGATCCATTGGTTTTACCTTCCCATAGCCATGAAGCCCGATAGCTGGTTTGATTGGTACGGTGTTTGGACCGGGTCCGCCACACTCTTACCCGATGGCCAAATCATGATGCTTTACACTGGGTACACCGATAATTATGTGCAGGTGCAAAACCTTGCATACCCCGCCAACTTATCTGATCCCCTCCTCTTAGATTGGGTCAAGTATGCGGGTAACCCGGTCATGGTCCCCCCAACCGGCATTGCTCCTAAAAATTTTAGGGACCCCACCACGGCGTGGCACGCTCGGGATGACAAATGGCGGGTTACTATTGGTTCAAAGATTAATACAACCGGTTTTAACCTCGTTTACCAAACCACCAACTTCACTACCTACGAGCTTTTAGACGGGGTTATGCATGCGGTTCCGGGTACGGGTATGTGGGAGTGTGTGGACTTCTACCCGGTTTCAACAACTGAAATGAATGGGTTGGACACGTCATTTAATGGGCCGGGTATTAAGCATGTGCTGAAGGCAAGCTTGGATGATGAGAAAAAGGATTTTTATGCACTTGGGACATATGATCCAAGTAATGACACATGGACACCCGATAACCCTGAATTGGATGTGGGTATTGGGTTACGGGTCGATTATGGAAAGTATTATGCATCAAAGACATTTTATGACCAACACAAGCAAAGGAGGGTGTTGCACGGTTGGATTGGAGAAACTGATAGTGAAATTGATGACATCAGAAAGGGTTGGGCATGTGTTCAGGTATCGCTCATGACCTATTATTCTTAAAAAAAAAATAAAAAATCTCATTTGATTTCATAAGCAAATTTCTTACAAATTAGTACCAAACAAAAGTAAATACTATTTAAGAGTTCTTTGACATTCATGCTAAAGCTCATGAATAGAGTATATATATAAGATTGATTAATTGGATGTCGTGTTCAACAGAGCATTCCAAGGACCGTAGTATTTGACCAAAAGACTGGAAGCAATATACTCCAATGGCCTGTAGAGGAAGTGGAGACGTTGAGATTGAACAGTACTGAGTTCCATGGGGTCGAGCTTGAACCCGGTTCAGTCGTGCCACTCAACATAAGCTCGGCTACACAGGTCCGTGTTACATATATTTTTTGAGAATCGCTATATAGTACATATCACTAGTTTGGTAAAATAGCAAATGGGTTCTACACAAATTTTCTAAAGATAATGGGCCGCGTAACATAAATTTTTCCTAAGTGGCACCAGAAGTCTATCTACTTTATGAAAGTAGTTGGTCCTATATAAAAAATATTAGAAATCTCAAAAAAATTTATTAAAAATTCTACTAAATATCTCACATGGGTATGGACTCACATTGTGTGGGTTCCACACTCATGTTGAATATTTAATAAAAATTTTGATAAAATTTTTAAAATCTCTAATATTACTTGGTCCTATATATACACGGAACTTTTATTGTATCAATACACATAAGTAAAATAAAGATGTGCTGAATAACAACCTTCATATTTTTTAGGGGTAAACTATTAATTAATTCCTCCAACTTTTGTATAGTTTTCAATGTAACTCTCAATTTTTTAATTCTTCTATCTAAGGCTTTCAACTTTTTTCTAAATTTAATGTGACCCTTAAAATTTTAATTTTCTTTTTAACCCCCTCAAAATTTAATAATTAAGTCAATATGGTCTTGTCCATTAAAGAAAAACTACAGTGTTCTTCCTAATTTATTTTGTTTTAAGATTTAAACTAAGAAATGGCAACTTAAATGTGAGGAGAAAAAAATGTAAAGTGAAAACTACTCAGTTCAAGTGAAGTTATTTACCTTTTTTTAGAACAAAACAATAATTTTTCCTAATTGAGTAAATAAATTTTCATGGAACTGTTTGCAATTTTTTTCCTCCATATTTGGTTCTCAGTTATTAATAATTCTCTTAATGGAAATCCTAAAATTAGGAAGCATGTAACATAAAACGATTTTTTTTCCATACTTTAAAATTTGTTGGATCACATTGACTTATATATGAAAGTTGGAGTTAAAAAAAAGAAAAAGAAAGTCAGAGGACTTATATATGAAATAATTAAGAGTTTGAGATTTATACTAGAAAGTTCGAAAGTCACATTGATAACTAACATGGAGTTGGATGACATGGAAAAATTAAAATTTTGAGTGTCACATTGAAAACTAGTTAAAATTAGAAAGGATAATTGATAGTTTAACCTTTTATTTATTTATTTAATATATAAACTTGTCCAATTGTTGCGGTACTCGAATCAAATGTTAATAATAGGAGTTATGTTTCTTTGTCATGATTTTTCCGCGATAATTTTACTACACTACTTATTATAGCAAGATACGTTAGCAAAGTAAATAATTCAACAGTTTGAGTTAAAACTGAAGTAAAATGACATTAAAACCAAATACTTTAAAACAAAACATTGTTGTTTCTACGTTAAACGGAAGTCGTAACAAAACTATTACAAAGAGATTTATTACAGAAAATAATCCTAAAAATAGTCGGCTTACATAGCTTTTGTTTGGCAATGGTGACAGTTAGACATAACTGCCACATTTGAACTAGATGAAGGAGCATTGGAGGCAACAATTGAAGCAGATGTTGGGTACAATTGCAGTACTACTGGTGCTGTTGTGAGAGGCACTCTGGGACCATTTGGGCTTCTGGTTATTGCAGATGATTCACTCTCAGAGTTCACACCTGTCTATTTCTACATTTCTAAGGGCATTGATGGCACTTACAGTACATTTATCTGTTCTGATGAAATGAGGTTTGCTTCTTTTGATTGCCTAAAATGCTGTTTATTTATTTATTTTTTTTGGGAATATTCGCATGATGGCAGAAATTGGTTAGCTAATGTTTTTGTAACAAATTTTTTTCTTTTTTAAGATGAAACATTTCATTAACATTCCTAATTCATAAAATTTCTCATTCTTAGACTGTTACAATTATTATTATTGAAAAATTATATGACTTAGAATATTATTAAATGATTAGGATTAACCTAACAAGAGAAATATTTAATTAATCAGAGTTAATGTTATTTTTGTGCAGGTCATCCAAGGCTTATCATGATCTTGATGAAAAGGTTTATGGGGGCATGGTCCCTGTGCTGGAGGGAGAAAAATTAACTATGAGAATATTGGTATGTGAGAATAATATATCATTGTTTCCCTTTGCTTCAAAATTATTTTTATTTATTTGTATCCCATTAATTTATTATCTGTTAATTTGGGTAAAATGGAGTACTCTCAAGAGAATATCTCAGGCTAAAATCTAGTGGTAAGTTTAAGCTTTATTCAAGAGGTTTTAAATTCGAGTATAGATGTCATATTTTACCTGATATATAAAGAAAATGGATAGTCGTATTATATATCCCGAGTTTGCACTTTCGAGGTGGGTCCAAAGGATTTTTTGCCTAGTATGGTTCTCAATTAAAAAAGAAATAAAAATCAAAACTTGTGTGTCTAACTTAAAACATTATATTGTATGGATTGGCTATAGGTATGGGTATTGAGTCTATGGTTTATATATCTTTGGGCCCTATTTGTTTAATGGATATAAAGATCGGATATGAGTGTGGAATCGAATATAATATAAGATGGATCTCACATATTTTTTTGTCTCCCTATATCCTGTGTTTGGTTGTTCCAGATATAGGGAGTCCGGATAGTATACGATGCAAAAAGGGATATACAATACCACCCCTATAGTATTGTATATCCCCCAATGTCGGATATAGCTCATCTTTCATTCAAAGGTAAAAAATAATTACCTTATATCCTATCTTAATTAAACATAATGTAAGTGGCCCCGCAGTATATATAATCCATCTCATATCCTATAACATATTATATCTTATCATTATCCTTAAGTATTGCATATCATTCTTAAACTCTTATATCTAATCCGGACAATCAAATGAGCATGAGACTTAACTAAAAAAACTAACATATTAGTTAAAAATAAGCCAACAAAAAAAATGTTAAAAAAAGTTAGTTCATTGGGGTAGTTTGCGATGTTCCAAATAAGTGTATTTTTTGAATTTTTATAAAAAAAAATGTGTAGAAAAATAAAAAAAGTGATTATAAAAGTAGAGATGAGATGTTGATAGATGTTACTTGATGTGACTTAAATAAGTGCATGTATGCAAAAAAAGATGTACGTTTTTTTGGTTAACCCAAACAAACACTTTGTATATTTTTAATTTTTTGACTTTTGACTTTTTAAAAAATGTTTTAGAGTCGTTAAAGTAGTTTTTTTTTTGGGTTAAATTTTATAAATTGGGTATGGCCAGATGACTCAAGTGGTTTTTTTTAGTAAAATGAAACCCTCTCATTTAGTCAAAAAGTCACTAAATTAGTCAAAAAGCCAACAACCCATACAAAAAAGTCAAAGATTCTCTTTTCTCTCTATTTTTTGCACATCTTTTCTTAAAAAGCCAAAAAGTCATCCCCAAACATACTAATTTTTTTTAGCTCATATTTTAGCTAAATAGCCAAAAAGTTACTAAATTAGCCTGTTCCCAAACAAGGAGTTTTAAAAAGTTGTCACAGGAAAATTCTAGATTAATTTAGCTAATGTCCAAGAACATGGATACGAAGAATATTCATATTTCTATAAATTTTGGGTAAAATACAAATATTTTTTGATATTTGTTTAAAATACGATTTGTCTTCTATGATTCTAGAAATTACATTACGTCCCTTAAAGTTTTTAATTTCATAACCAATGACTCATTTTATTAATAAATTATCAACTCAATTAACAGTTTTAATGATATTAGAAATTTATTTCAAGTAATAATTAAGGAAAAATTTATCATAGAAAAGCAGTTAGTTTTTTTATTTTTCAGTTAATTCAGTTAAATAAAAATTCTGATAATGGGATATTTGTAATTTCCAAATCACATGAGATAATCCATATTTTTAAACAAATTTCAAGAAGTATATTTATCATTTGTTCTTAATTTTTTAGGACAAAATGGTGTTTACAAGGTACCAAGTAGCATTTCATGATTTATGCATATTTAAATGTTAAAGTTGAACTACTAAATATGTTTTCCAGCTAAATGTCAAAATATATATGTCGAAAAGATATTGAGGCCTCGTTTAGAAACAGGTTTTTTTAAATAATTTTTTGGCAAATTTGTTAAAATATGATGTAAAAAAAACTAGTATGTTTGGAATGAATTTTTGGTTTTTTACGAAAAGATGTGCAAAAAGTAGAGAGAAAATGAAATCTTTAACTTTTGGTATAAGTTGTTGGTTTTTTGATTTTTTTAGTAACTTTTTAATTTAAAAAGTCACTTGCCAAACGAGGCCTCAATATCATTAATCAAGTGTCAAGTATCTGACATAGGGCTGTCAATGGATCGGATTTAACCCGAATCCGATCCGAATCCGAATCCGATAATCCGAATCCGTTTACAAAAAATCTGATCCGATAATTCGATAATCTGAATCCGTTTAATCCATTTATTAAATGGATTGAATATGCAAAAATCTGATCCGACCCGATAACCCGATAATCCGATCCGAGTATTCTCAATTTGAATGAAAAAAAACACAAAATGAAAAAAAAAAAATCAAATTATATAAAATTGTAGCTCAATAAATAAATAAATGGATCGGATCGGATTAGCGGATCGGATATCCGAAATCATCGGATTTGGATTCGGATATCTATAATCGGATATAGACTAAACGGATTCGGATCGGATTTGGGTTTGACATAATCGGATCGGATTCGGATTTTGACAGATCCGATCCGAATCCGATCCATTTACAGGCCTAATCTGACACAATTATTTCATAAATTTGAACTTGTAGAACTTATTTTCTAATGAATTTTCTTCCAAACAAATGCATTCCATTTTTTGGCTCAATTCATGAAACTATGGTTGAAAAAACACAATTCAGGTTGATCATTCGGTTGTTGAGAGTTTTGCACAAGGAGGGAGAACAGTCATCTCATCGCGAGTTTATCCAACGACTGCAATTTATGGAGCAGCACGACTATTCTTGTTTAACAATGCCACTGGGGTGAACGTGACAGCGTCACTCGAGGTATGGCGTTTGGATTCAGCTTATATTCATGATTTCCCTTTTGATAAGATGTAGTGTACTTTTAGTCAATCCATCTGACTATGTTAAGTTTCCCACTTCCTTGTTTGGTTGCCTGGAAAATTTGCACCGACCAAACGTTGTAATGTATTATCTCATATTTTTTTTGGAGGACTGCTGGTCCATTATAATGTATTATCTCATATCTTTTTTGGAGAACTACTAGTTCATTTTTTTGGCTTGTGCCAACTGCAATATCTATTGTACTAAACAATAAATTTCAATACATTGAGAATTTCAATTTCAGTTAATTCAATTCATTTGTTGTCTTGATGCCTCTGTAATTCATTACATTAACCTTGGTCATATAATGCGGATTATTAACATGGATTTGTTCATATTCATTAAAATGATCATCTAAATTTTAGATGGTAAGTAGGATCACATTGTGCAGTAAGTGCCAAATGTGTTAACAGAAATAAACAGAAAATTGAAATTGTTACAAAATTAAAATTTCAGGATTTAAATTGAAAAAAAAAAAAATTATTTGTAATTTTTCTGAATTATTTTTTCTCTCTCATCTTTTTCTCAAGGTGGAGTGATTAAAATTCCCCCAACTAAATATTCTTCTGTCCAAAAATAAATGAACAAAGAAATAAGGGGCACTAGTCTTCATGGACTGGAGTCCAATCGTAGAGGAGGCCCACTAGAGAGAAGAAGATATGTGGCCTCTAAAATGATGACTTGGATACCCATAAAATTAAAGGACCAGCCCATTAAGATGGATTCTCTTTTTAAGGCCTCCCAATTCAAAGACAGACTTGTACACAATCTTGATGATCAGCCTGTTATCAACTCAATAACTTTACATTAAAGTTAATAATAGTAATTAATACATGCTCTCATTTTTCTTCTTGTTATAAAGGTAACAATTCATGAATTAATCAATATAATCACCCCAAATAATTTATATATTTTTGTCAAATTTCTAGAGAGTTGGGGAGGCCCATTAAAGTGACGTGGCATGGGCTTTCAGTTCCATGTTATGTAACATAATCTTGATTAGGATGCACAATGAAACCGAGATATCAAACCGAACTAAACCTTTTTTTTATGGCTTGGATTGGTTCAGCTGTAGGACTATTTCGATTTGGTTTTAGGTTTACAAATTCCAAAAGTAGCAACCTTGGTTCGATTTTCGGTTTGGACTATAGGTAACCAGAATAAACACAAAAACCAACCCCCTATACTGTATATATGTAGTATTTTGTGTGTTGTATAAATATTTTTGATGTATATCTCTCAGTGTCATTTTAGCATTTAACAATGTATTAAAGTGGACTTTATTATAAATAATAATAAATAAAAAAAAGCAAAGTCATTAACACACAATAACGTTGTTGACTTTTTGGTTTTGTGGAGGTCACAAATTTTTCATGATTATTTTCATGACAAAATTTTCATGATCCCTAATATTTCTCAAATTCATTTTACCCTCGTGATTTGGGCCCGGAAGACTTTATCCCCTATGATTCAAATATAGCCATAACGAATCCATGTGATTTTGGACTAAAGTGATACAATTAGGTTTTCCATTCAAACTAACGGAAGCTATATAACACATTTTTTAGAGTAAGTTTGGTTTTATGAAAAATAAAGTGAAATTATATAACAAAAAGATAATTTTACCCCCATTTTCTCCAAACCCAAAATTAAATTAATATATTATTTTAAATAAAATGAATTAAAATATTATTAAGGATTGATCTACAATATAAAATATAATTAAGAATTTATTTAAAATATAATTAAATAAAAATATAAAATAAATAATAATTAAGAATTGATTTAAAATAATTCAATTAAAATTAGATTAACTTGTTAGAAATTACAATAAATAATTAAGAATTTAGAATTAATTGTGAGATAAAATATAATTAAATTAAAAATTTAGGAATTACAATAAATAATTAAATATTTAAGATTAATTGTGATCTAAAATATAATTAAATTAAAATTAGAATAAAAAGTTAATAACTATAATAAATAATTAAAATTTTATAATTATTGTGATTTGATTGAATTAATGTTAGATATTACAAATTATGTGTATAAGAGAGGAGAGAAAAGAAAATAACAAAAAAAGTATAGGATTTGATACGTATTATAGTAATTTCACATTACTTGATCCAAAATCACATGGAAGCTTTCTGATTGTATTTGAATCATAGGAGAAAAATACTTTTCTCTCAAACCATAAACAGATAAAATGAATTTTACCCTTTATTTTTTAACTTGCCACTTATTTATTATTTTCCCTAAAATATATAGACTGGTTTAGGTACAAAATGATCAGAGTCTATGTCAGTTATATATGTATCTGTTGGATAGAAAATTAATCAACCATTTTTATTATGACAGATGATCTAACTTTTAGTTAAGGCATAAACACAGATAAAATCAATACGACTGATACTGGTGGTGGGTACACAATGTCTTTCCTTATGATCGTTCTAAAAACAAACTTGTGTGCTTGATTTTGAATGTCGTAAAATATATAAGTGAAACTCTCTCTAACACTAATTAGTTTTAGGTAAGACGGTAAAATTGATTTCACAAAAATTGCGGCTTGCAGATTTTATTGTTTTGTATTGAATAATTATTGATTGTTTCTGAAGCATTACTCCACATCAATCACCAATTGACATCCCGGGCATGTTGAGGAAAATGCCAACACAAAAGCACTGGTCTTACTTTATAAATCAATTACATTTTAAGCATGTGACACCAATTGGATTCTTCCATTTTTTTTGTTTTTTTGTTTTTTTGTTTTAATGTCACAGTGGTTTAATCCAAACTTCAAAATTATATCCATCATCCCATAAATAAAAATATTTATCCTTTTTTCTCTTTATAATTTTGAAATCAAAATGGATCATGATTCACGAGGGGGATAAAAAGCTCCAAGCTACTTTTGCTACATTTTATAGAAAAATAACAAAATACAAAATGTTTTTTTAACACTATTATTGAGATGAACATACAAGCACATATGTGGCTGTCAGATCACTGCAGGCTACAAACAATAGCCATTACATACAGGCAATGCTGAGGTTTAAAGTCCCACCCAATCACACTCAGACTCAAATCCAAAGTCCATGTAACAATAATTGACCTTACCAAATATATTGATTTCAGTTGTGGACTGACTATTGTGTTAACTTAATACTAGATAGTTAAGTATATCTTGATTCAGTTTTATTATGTACAAGAATGTAGAAAATAATTGAACATCCTATGATGAGTATGTGCCATTTTTTCAGGCACGAGATCTTCTGTCATTCTATCCCAATGTTGCCAGCCATAAGATAGTACCTCGAGCTGACAATGCATTGGAACAGGTCCATTCTTTCACTTTAATAGCAAGGGCTTCACTTCCACAAGTCCATTGATGTTGAGGCATTTTCTGAGGCCATCTCTTGTTTATTCAACTGTTGGAAGATGTTTTCTCCATTTGAGTAGTCATTTTCCTTGGTCACAACAACATCTTCATGGCTGAGTTGAGAAGCAACATATTTGTCGAGCACTTGCCAATTCGTCACTTGATCCACTGCTTGCTCATTTCCATAGATTGAATTCAAGTTCTGATCATGGGCTCGTTGAATGTGTTCCTCTTGTGTGAGTGATGAGGATTGCATGGTGCTTCCATGGTTCATTTCAATCCCAAATGTAGCCACAGAGTTGCAACTCATGGTGCGTGTTGTTTGGAACAATTTTGGGCTATCTAAGAGTGGCAGCTGGAGGAAGTGGCCATGAGGGATTGGGTACTGGTATTGCGAATCTAGTTCTTTTTTGCAGGGATATTGATGGTGGTAAGTGGGATTAGGCTGAGAAATTTGCTTTGGCGGTGAATCTAAGTCTGACATGAATGAGACTTGATCATCATACCACATTGGTGAATCATGCTCACTCATTTTTTGCATGGTTGTTAGCCGCTTCTTGAACACTCGACACACAACCCAACCTTCTTCCTGTTTGGAAAAAATTAAAACCTTTGGAGTCATTGTTTGATTTGTGGAAAGGGGGGAAAATAGAAGAATTATTGACAATAGAACTAGGAATTATTGATTAGGCCTCTGACCTCCATTGGAGTTCAGTGAGTTATTGGGAACAATACAACTTTTATTTCCTAGTTAATTTGTGTGATTTTGTCACACTTTTATCTCTCTCCAATTTCTACTTTTGTAATTACTTATGATTCAAGTTTGGATGCAAGGAATGAAGGAGTATGAATGAAAATCTTACTACTAGGAATCCCATAACAAGCGATGCTATTCTTTTATCAATATAATTTTAAGTGATTGGTTTTTTAGTTAATAATCCATTAAAATATGATATAGCTTTAAATTTTGTGGGCCATCTATTTTTATTTTTATTTTTAAATGAGTCATACTAGAGTAGCTCTACAAAAAAAAAATAAAATAAAATTATTAACAACATAAAATTTAAGGATGAGATTCATTCATAGAGTGAGCCCATGATAATAAGAAGATTAAATCTATATCATCAATCTGAAATTTTGGGTAAGATTCTAAGTTTTTTTTCGATTCCCAAGACTTTTCCAAAGTTTCTTGGAGAGAGATGGGGATAGTAATCCCACTAGTGTGATAATCTCATTCTATCTTGAGAAACGAATTAAGAATCACATTCTCATTCTTAGATGTATACAAGCAACATAATTAAATAAATTTGGAATGAGATTTCCATTCCGTTTCTTCATGCTTGCTAGCCAAAATATTTGTTAGAAAGGCCACCAACTTGTTTGAACTTCCAACTCTGTTTTCCATCAAAAATCTTTTTCAAAAATCTCTCTCTAAAAAAAAAACTCCACCTCTAACCTCACCGTTGGCCAGCCGGCCGCCGCCTTTGGCCATGGCGGTTGGCTGGCCTAATTTCCTCTCTTTGTGTTGTTGTTTTCTCTCCTAATAATCTTGAGCCCCCATTTGGTTTCCGCTCTCCTCCTTTTCGGATCTAATCTCTAGATTTGTTTAGGGTTTATCATTTCGTTTTTGGATTGGTTGCTTGTGTTCGCAGGTTTTGGTGTTTTGGAAGCTTTGTTGGGTGGTTTTGGTGGGCTCTTTTCTTGATTGATGTGGTTCGGTGGTAGTGCTTCGGCCATGAGCTTCAGTTTCGGCCATGGGTGGGTTGGTTCAGGATCTTCATTCGGGCACTTCGCTGCGAAGAGGGAGTTTGAGGGGTGGAGGTTCCAAAGTAGAGGATCTTCATTCGAGCGCTCCGTACGAGTGGGAGTTTGAGGGGTGATGTCCGTGCAATCCTATGGTGGTCGATGCTTGTGTCTCGGGTGGTTCTCGATGGTGAAGCAAGAAGAGGCTGGCGATGGTGTTAGGTGTCTGCGATGGAGGGTGTTGTTCGGGTCACGGCGACGAGGTGAGTGAATGGTGCAAGAAGAGGCTGTCAAGTGGGTGTGTGTAAGAAGAGGCTGTCAAGTGGGATGTTCCAAGAGTCAGGTGCAGAGGAGCGTGGGCTGGCAGTGGGTGTGTGTAAGAAGAAGAGCTTGGGTTTTGGATCTGCAGTGGGTGGTGTTCCAGGAGTTGGTGTCCCAGCTGTGGCGTGGTGTGGTTTTTCGGCAGCGAGCAAGAAGAATGCTGCAGCAGCTGCAGCTGCTTGGGCATGGGTGTTGAACTGCAATGTCAGTGGGTGTTTTCGGCAGCTCATGTTCAGCCAAACTAGCAGATCTGGCGGTGGTTGGCGTGGGTCTTCTCCGCCGGATTAGTTGGCGTGGGTCTTCTCGGACGGAGTAGCAGCACAGGTGGTTGGCCGGACTAGCAGCAGCTTGGCGTGGGTGGCGTGGGCATAGGGTGATGTAGCAGCATAGGCGTAGGTGCAGATGAGTAGCGTGGGCTGGCAGTGTGGGAGCGTGGGCTAAGCATAGGCATAGGGTGGTTAGGTTGGGGGCTCAAGTTTAGTTTATTTTATTTTTTAGTTGTATTTTAATTTTAAATTCGTGAGGCTTAGGGGTTGGTTGTCAAAACGCGAGTAGCAGTAGTAGGAGAGTTTTTACTCTTCGAATCTCTCTCAATGCGTTTTATTTCCTTGTACTTGTAATTTCATGTTTTTAATGAAATTTTTCTTTGCCGATCAAAAAAAAAAAAAAAAAAAAAAAAAAAAAAAAAAAAACTTGTTTGAACTTCAATTAAGCATTATATATATATACATATTTAAAAATTAGAATTCTCCTCCATTAGGAGAGAAAAGTTTACACGAGTAATCTTGAATATATAGTAATGAGAATGAACTCAAATCATATCCTCTTGACTAGCTGTTTGAATTCCCATGATCATTACTAATGGTATGGAACCAACCCGTGCACACAACCACATGAGTCATTGCTCAATACTGAACACAAATTAATTGTGATATTCTAATTAATTATGAATACCAGATAAAGTGTTCTTCGTTGATGTTTTCATCATCCTAGTTGGGATTGAGTTGTCTTGCTATGATGACTTTTGCATCATCCCCCCACTTTTTTGTTGATGTTTTCTTCCTTACGTATAAGGTTCTCTATCATCAATAAAGTGTTTTTTGTTGTTGATAAAAAAAAAAAAGGGAAGCTTATTTCAATTAATTTAGAGTAAGAATACTTGCCTGAGAAGTTCCATTTTCATCTGTTTCAAGCCTATACTCATGCATAATCCAATCTGATTTTTGTCCATTCGGGGCTCGACCTTTGTAAAAGACTAAGGTCTTTCTCATGCCAATCAAGTCGTGCTTAGAGTAAATAGCTTTGTCTCTTCCTGTTGCTTTCCAAAATCCTGCTGTTGTAGCTCTATTTGTGCGAGTTCCAGTTGGGTATTTCTTGTCTTTGTGGCTAAAAAAGTACCATTCATCTTGCTCTTCTGTTCCTATTCTGCATAATTCTGTCCAAATTTGAAGGTTAAAATACGTCTATCATCCTTAAAATATGCGCTATATGTCATTTTGATCCTCTAATTTCAATTGATCCAATCTCATCAATAAAATTTTTAAATTTGTGTCAAATTCATTCAATATCAAATGAATTGTCTAAATGATTAACATGATAAGAAAAAAGGTCTTTCCATGTCATTTTGATTCGCAGTGTATCAGTTTTGACAATTTTATCCCAAAACACCGTAAGGTTACATTTGGATGGCCTAAATCCAAAGGTAGAACAAAAATCTCAATATTAAAAATCCAATACACTGTAATTTAATGCTCGAGATAATTCCAAGTGTTTGGATGATTCAGGAATCTTGGTAATCAGAATCTCATTCACACTTTAGATTCCAACCATCCAAACATAACCTTATAGTGTTGAGGGCTGAAATTGACAATATTGAATCTTTAGACACCAAAGTGATAACCAAATGCAAATTTTAGGAGCCATAAGGTTTTATATATTTTTTATTATTATTTATGATTCCATTAATAATACACACGATTTATTTGAAATTGGATTAATTTGACTCAAGTTGAAAACTTGGGAAATCAAGTTGAGAAAATTGAAATTTGAAGAACTAAATTGACACAAAATGCATAGTTGAGAGGCCATTGGTGTATCCATTGGTGTATTTTATACAAATTGTAAAATCACCAAAAATGGCACTTCAGGAAACCACAAGTTATCAGAGAGAAAAATGATCTATGGATGAAAACATTTGAATTTGATGATACCTTGGAGATCCCATGGCTCAATTTTATAAAGATCAACCTCTTTAATGATATCTAGGTCAATCCTTCTGTAAGTAATCTTTTTTCTAAGGTAGTAGTCAACAAGTTCTTCATCACTCGGATGGAAACGAAAACCAGGGGGAACATGAGAAAATTCATTCATCTTCTTCCACCTCGAAACCAAGACCTGCAATTCATTTAGCTTATGTACATACCCTAAATCATTCACAACCCTATCGCCATAGAGTGATCTAAATTATATATTTATTTAAGTGCATGTAGAACAAACTGTAATCATTCACCAAAGTTTTAGCTCAAAACATAACTGAAAAAAAAAAAAAAAAAAAAAAAAAAAATCCCAAAGAGGAAGGCAGTCAAAGCTTAATTTGTGAAATGGACAAAATCTCATTTCAGGATTAAATTGATATATGAAAGCAACAATTTTAAATTCACATATGGAAAACCAATAATAGAATTTACGTTTTTTTCCCTGTATATATATAAACATAACATCGTAGGCATGTGAATTCAATAGTCTATGCTTTTATTTTTGATCTACACAGAAAATAAATTTTTTAAAGAAGAAAGAAATTTACAAGGACTGAACCATCGACAAAAGTAGAGAGGATAAACAACCCATAAGATCAAAATGAATATTATTAGCTCTCTATGATATATATTCTACACAATGATGCTTTTGAACTAGCGAGCGACATCTAATGAAGACAAGAATGCAAGGCATGTCTCTAATATCCATCAGGACAATCACTTTTCACACTTAAAACAATAAACTATCTAAAGAAAAAAAGCTAAGCACCTAAATCATAATCATTTAGTGTTATATTCAGAAAATACAGTTGTATGCTTATGTGCAATTCAAGCAAGATGTGACTTAGGACAACTAAGATTTTAAATCATGTAAAATTAATTGTAACAAAACAAATAATTTCCTCCGTTCAAAAAAAAAAAAAATTGTAACAAAACAAAACCAAACATGTCAATGTTTAACATGATAATGAAAAATAAAATGGTCAGAAGGTTTCCATATTTTCTTTTGAGACAGCTTCAGAATTCAAACAAAGATATGTATGCATGCAATGTGAGTGAACTATTTGTGTCTTCTCTTTGACAAACGATACGATAACTGAATAATGGATATCTTTAGCAACAAGCAATGTGAATGAATTCAGAGAATAATTTGATTCACACTCTAAGATCATCATATTATGTTTTTGAAGGAAAACATTTGGCTGCGGATTCATTTTCAAATCACAAAATTCTGAATTAATAACTGATCAGCCAAAAAGATGATTTTATTATAAAAATGAATCGAAGAGTTCAGTGAAATAGTATATGTTGCAACCAAGAATGATAGATTGGAAATCACAAAATCCCTATACATGGATGACAATGTTTATAGATTGCCAAAACAGAAGACAATACTTTTTCAGATCCTAGATCGCAAAAAAAAAAAAAAAAAAAAAAAAAACTTCTACTCCAAACCACAACTTATAACCTCAATAAAAGGGTTCTCAAATATAATATATATTCAAAAGATCACCCACATAAAATGGCCATCTTGAGAGAGAGAGAGAGAGAGAGAGCTTACAGATCAGGCAACAAGATCCTCAAATTTAAAAACCACAGATCTGGGTAGAGTCAAAATCTTGTTTCAAGAGTCTAAACTTTATTTCTCCGAATTTAGATTGAGAGTACAAGTTGGGTATTAATTCTGTATTTGCTCCAACAATAGAGGAAGAAGCTGATGTTAAATCACACAAACAAAAACTGGAAAAGAACAATATGCCCTCTCGGGACTTGAACCGCCAACTGTTGTACGCCCCACAAGCTGTCGTCAAGGTTGTTGAGTTGTCGGATCATACAGAGAGAGAACATGGAGATGAGAGAGAAAAAAGAAACCCTAATGATGAAAGATTAGGGTTGAGAGCTAGCTTGATGATCATCATCCTGTATATATATATATGATTTCACTGTCTTTCATTGTTGGAGTGAGCTAAATTGGTGGAAAAGTTTTTGGGCGGGAAAAAAGGCGGCGTAAAAATTGGCAGAGAGAGAAAGAGAGAGGGGGGAAGCTGCGTGAGGGCAACATCCATCTCTCCACCACCACCCGCAACTGATAGAGACTCAGACTCTTATCTTACAGAGAATGTTCTATGCCTACGTGTATATAGAGAGAAAGAAAGAGCCTCCGATTAAATATTTTAGTCAAAATTTTTTTTAAAAAGCATTATAAATTATTATATTATACTATTTATATTTTTATGTACATCTTTTTATAAAAAAAATTAAAAAATTATTAAAATAGTTTGTTACTTTCCAAATTTGGATAGGAATTTGAGAAAGAATAATGAAAGGTAAATGAAATTTAAGTAAAATATAGCTTTATTTTTATATACCTTTCATATATTTTTTCTTTTTAAATCCTTATTCGAATTCATCATGCAATCAAAGCCTACGACTAACTAACTGCACAAACCAATCAAAAGGAAAATGTTATCTACCCAGTATTAACCTAGAATTTTAGTTTGAAAAATATCCTGAAATTTATGTTTATGATGTAAATTCAAATTAATATAATGTTTTTTTTTTTTTTTTGGCTCAGCCAAGAAAGGACTTTATTGATATAATACACAAAGTATGCATAAATTACATCAATAAAACGGGGAAGTGCACTAATCCTTAACGATCCCATCTAGGTTGGCACCACAAAGACAGTACAACAAAAGATAGCACTAGCCCAAGATTGAGAAACCAATCAGAAACAAAAAAGACCAGAAAAGCAATACATCTCACTTTTTTTAACTGGGCAAAAAACAACCACCATTGCAGCAAACCACTTGGTGTTGTCCCCACATCAACACCAGTAGCAGGTGTTGCCAACCCACACAACTGGTCAGAATCATCCTCCAATGCATCAGACCAACTGGAGTTGTCCACTGCTTCAACCACCCAGCCCTGCTGATGTTGCTCCACGTCCTCTTACACACCACCCAACTGCAGCATTGACCTGGCTCAGAGCACCAAAGCACCCCCCAGCAGCAGGCCAGCAGCAGACCAGCACTCAACCCCACACCACTCAGATCAGTACCAAGAATAGAACCACTCAGCAACTCCAAACAGACCAAAACAGAACAAGTTTGGGCCACCAGGCATAAACCAACCAGCCCTGCAACGACACACCCAAGGGAACCAACTGGTGTTGCCAACCCAAAACAGCTGGGCAAAATCAACCTCCAATGCAGCAAACCAACTGGAGTTGTCCATTGCTTCACCCACCCAGCCCTCCAAATGTTGCTCCACCTCAGATTTACACAACAAACCATCTGCAGCATTGACCTGGCTCAGAGCACCAAAGCACCCCCCAAGCACAGCCTAATCTGACCCAGATTCCATAGAAAATCATTGATTGAAAAATTAAAATTCTTCAAGTGTGGACTCAACTAGAGGCCTATCCTGGTCTTGATCAACTCACACAACTCACTCCTATTTATAGTAGAAGACTTGAAGATGCAGTCATTTCTTACCTTCCAGATTGACCACAAAACAGCCAGAGGAATAACACTCCAAATTTTCCTTTCTAGCTTGGACATCTTCCCTCTAGCCCACCATAACAGCAACTGGTCCACAGAGCCTGGCAGAGCCCCTTGCATCCCCCGCCAATTCAGCATATCAGCCCACACACTCCACACAAAGGGACAACAAACTAAGACACGGTTTGCTGATTCAATATCTGACCTACAAAAGACACAGAGATTAGAACCATTCATATTTAAAACCCCCACTCTTTGTAGGAACTCCAATGTCTTAATTCTCTTCTTCCAAGCTAGCCAACCAAAAACTTGAGCCTTGGGAGGAATGTACTTTAACCAGACCAATTTACTAGTTCTGAGGGATGGACCCAGATTGCTAATAATAGACTTGTACATTGCTGCTACAGTATACTCACCTGATTTAGATGCTAACCAAATTGGCATGTCCATCTGATATGGCCTTAACACAGGGCCTGCTGGTAGATGGTTGAGAAGAATCTGCAAATCCGCCACCTCCCACTCATACAAACTTCTTCTGAAAGATAGGTTCCAAGTACCAGTTGTGTCTCTCCTACCACACAGATCTGACAATGTATCACTTTGCTCGGTAGATAATCTGTAAAGGTTTGGAAACTCATTCTTCAAGGAAAGTTGGTGACACCATCTATCTGTCCAGAATGTAATTCTTCTACCATCTCCCACATTCAGCTGATAATTGCTTAAATAGAATTGATGTAACCCATTACTTAGCGCATCAGTAGCTACAATTCCTTTCCATATTGCTGAATGATTATTGCTAGATCTAACACATGGCATCTAGTTTCCCACCTCCATTTTATATCTGCTGCAAATAACCCTCTTCCACAGGGTTCCACTTTCACTACCAAACTTCCACCACCATTTTAGTAATAAGCATTGATTAACCTCTCTCACCCTCCTTATGCCTAACCCTCCCTGCTCCACACTTTTACATAATTCATCCCATCTAATCTTGTGGATCTTTCGCTTTAAGTCTGACCCACCCCACAAGAAAGAAGCTTGAAGTCTCTCAAATTCTTTAGCTATCCCTTCAGGCATTTTGAACAAAGACAAATAATACACTGGTAATGAAGATGTCACAGCTTTAACAAGAGTTAATCTACCGGCAAAGGACAACAGCCTTCTTTTCCACCTAGCCAGTCTACTTTTGATTTTATCCAACACAGGTTTCCATGTGGACTTCTTCCTTGGGTTAGCTCCTAGGGGAAGCCCTAGGTATGTAATTGGCAATGATTTCAACTTGCAATTCAGCATTGAGGCAAAACCAATCAAGATGTCTTCGGATACCCCCACCCCACACAAGACACTTTTATGATAATTAATTCTCAGACCTGACAAAATTTCAAAGCATCTTAGCACTCTTTTCACAGATCTCACCTCCTCCACCTCTGCTTCACAGAACAAGATGGAATCATCTGCAAACTGGAGATGAGATAGCACCACCCCTTGTGAACCAACCTTCACACCTTTAATCAGACCTAGCTCCTTAGCCCTGGATAATAAGATATTTAAACCTTCAGCAACTATATTAAACAGGAAAGGGGATAAAGGATCTCCTTGCCTTACTCCCCTTTGAGGGCTGAACTCCTCAGTTGGTGACCCATTTACAAGAATTGAAACCTTGGCAGAGGTTACACATTCCTTGATCCAGCTGATCCATTTAGTACCAAATTCAAACTTTGAAAGCATAGCAAATAAGAACCTCTAATTAATGGAATCATATGCCTTCTCAAAATCTAACTTAATGATAAGCCCCTTCTTCTTAGCTTTCTTCCACTCATCTACCACCTCATTAGCTATTAATACCCCGTCTAATATATTTCTTCCACTTAAAAAAGCTGACTGTGTTTCACTAATGACACTAGGTAGCACTGATTTGAGCCTATGAGATAATAGTTTCGCTATAATCTTGTAGATTGAGCTCACCAAACTGATGGGCCTATAATCATCAAGTCCTTTTGGATTCTCCTTCTTGGGTATGAGGGTAATAAAAGAGCTATTTATACTCTTAACGAGCCTTCCATTCTTATGAAATTCATTCACAAAATTTATGACCTCCTTTTTCATCACATTCCAGAATTTCTAGAAGCACCCCATATTAAAACCATCAGGCCCTGGTGCTTTATTCCCATCACAATCCATCACTGCAGCTTTAATCTCAGCTTCTGTAAATACTGCTTCTAACTTATCAAAGCCACAACTCCCTTGTACTGATTTGAATGACCCTCCTAATTCAGGTCTCACTGCCCAGTTCTCAGCAAAATGGTCTTGGAAATACTTAAAGACTTTTTGCTTGACCTACCTAGGTTCCTCAAAGACCACCTCCCCCTCTGTGATTGAGTTGATTTCATTCCTTGTCTGCCTACATTTTGCCATAACATGAAAATATCTTGTATTCTTATCTCCCATCATAGCCCAATTCAGTCTTGACTTTTGTAACCATAATCTCTCCACCAACCTACTCAATCTCCACACCTCTCCTCTGATCTCCCTTCTTCTACCTTTCTCTACATCATCAAGATCTCTAACCTCAGCAACAAGATCTAGCTTATGCAGGTCACTCTCAGCTTCTTGTAGTTTATGGATGATATTTCCAAACACCTCTACATTCCATCTTTTAAGGTTGGCCTTAAGAGTCTTCAACTTATTAAGTAAAATATACCTAGCCCATCCCACAATATTGGCCTCTTGCCAGCATTTCTCCCAAAAAGCTTGGAATTTATTATGTAAGAACCATGCATTCTAGATTCCAAAGGGTTTAGGACCCCAGTCCCTTTCATCCTCCATCAGTAAAAGAGGACTATGATCAGAAATTAACCTTGGTAGGCCCCACAGTTTCAATTTGAAGACCTCAAGCCACTTTGGATCTACTAAGGCTCTGTCTATTCTACTCCACTTCTCATCTACTCTTGAATTGCACCAGATAAACTTCCTACCATACAATGGAAGATCAGCCACTTCACAATTATCAATGAACTCATTCAATTCCCTCATTTCTTTATCCCTTCTTGAGCACCCTTTCCTTTCACCAATATTTCTTATCTCATTAAAATCCCTAACCATACACCAAGGCTGAGAAAAGACCTCTTTCAACTTCAGTAAATTTTCCCAAAATTGAGCTCTTACACCCACTTCATTAGGTGCATAAATGTTTACAACAGTACACTCAAAAGAATTAAATAATGTACCTGATATTATGAGACACCTCCTATTACTGCAACATTTTTTCATCTGAAACACATCTGGATCCAAAAAACATAGTAATCCACCAGCTAGTCCCTCTGAATCCACAGCCAGAAACTCTAATTTGTCTCTTGCCCACAGTGTTCTAACTTCAGCTTCAGAAATTCTTGATTTTTTTGTTTCTTGGAGAAGTACCATATCCACCTTTCTTTCCTTTATGAGCTTTCGAATTTTACCTTTCTTCCCCATCCCTCTAATGTTCCATGATAATAGCTTCATCACAACACATTGATACACCTATACTTCACCCCAATGGTCATGCATCATACCCCAACTTTGACCCCTTCTTCAATCCTTCCTTTATACTTCACCTCAAGTTCAACAACTTGTGTATCACTCCTTCCTCCTCCCCATTATACTTCACTCCTAGAATTTTTCCCATTTGCAAGGTTGCTTGAGCTTCAGTCAATAATTGCCTCCCATTAGGAACACCATTCTCAGTTGAAGCTGATAAAGACACAGCATTTGCTGCTGCCCTCCAAACTACTGATTTAGGAGCTGCTTTACTTGTAGATGTCCCTTTGTGACCATACCTTCTAAGTAAGCTGATGGGGCCTTTATACGGGTACTGAGTTCACAAAATGGATTTAGTTTTCATCTTTTTCTTCCTCTTCATTTGCTTATCAGGTTGAGTCTTAGGCCCCAGTTCGTGGGCTTCAGACACACTTGAAACTCTGCTATCTGGCCCAATGATACCACAACCATCATTAGTTTTATAAACTTGATCCCTGGGCCCAATCTGTTGTTGGGTGACTTGTTGCAGCCCATGCCCTTGGCATACCGTTTGAATATGGCCCAGAACCACTTCTACTTCTACTCCAGGCCTATTAAGGCTTGACCCACTGAGGCTACGAACATAGCCTGGTGTGAGCATGCTCTGACTTTTACAAGTTCCAACTTCCTTGCCGTTATTTAGGTTCCCCATACCCATCATTAGTCTTCCTGCCTCTCCATTAGTCGCTTTCCCCACGCCTCCACTAGACTCTGCAACTTGTATATCACTAGACTCTACAACTTGTGTATCACTTTTCCCACATTGCTCTTGCTCCACCTCCTCACTCTTTCTCCCACCACGTGCCTTGCATTCTTGAGCCACATCATCTCTAAGTTCCAGTGCTTGATCTGAATCATCGTCCATGTCATCATCCTCTTCCTCTTCACTGTTCTCCCTTCCCCCGCTCTGCTTTCCGACTGTGTTTGAGCTCCTTTTTTCGTCCACCTCTTGCATCTTCCGGCACTTGCACAACCCATTCATCATTTTTGTCATCACCACTTGTTCTTCCCAAACTCTGACTGGGTGAACTAAGCCTCTACAAGCCAAGTTTACTACCTCATTAATGGGTTCCATACGCTTGGTGGAAATTTTAATCTTGGCACACACAAAAGATTTAGGTTGAGAAGTATCCCCGTCAAAACACAAGACAGTACCCCATAACCCACCTATTCTCTTCAGGTTTGCACTATTCCATAGATTTAATGGAATACCATAGCAGCTGATCCAAGCACTCCTTTCCTGCTCCAGAACCACTCCATATTTTCCATCAAAGATATCCTCACACCAATCCATAATCAGCTCCTTGATAGGTTGCAATTGCAGTAACATCTCCTCCTTTGACTTAAACGTTAGCACCACATCCCGGCCTCCACTCTCTCGTACCAGAACATCCTCCATTCCAATTGCTTCAAGCTCCTTCTTCAGGTTGACTTTGGCATAATTCCCTTTCAATCGAACAACCACACTTTCATACAGCCACCCATTCCCTACTTCCTCAGCCTTTATCGTAATGCTCCCTTTTGTATCACTCTTTTTGCCCATCACTGCTTCTGCATATGACCTCTGGTCTCTAAAGACTTGTGCCCCCCTTTGTCCTTCCCTTTGGTAGCCCAACTGCCTCGTTGCTTGATGACTCACTGGGTTTATTGATCCTCTGACCCCTGCCTTTTCCTTGCCATAATCTGCATGCTTGACCTGTATTTTCTTGTCATCCACCCATAACCCGTTAGCTTTTTGAACTGCAACTTTTGCAGCCACAGAGCAGTTAAACCTAACGAACCTAAATCTTGTGTTGGTGATCTTCCTTCGCTTTTGCGGGATAAACACATCCTTCACCACACCGAAATTAGAGAATAGTTTGTGCAACCCTTTCGGATTCATTGAGTTTGGTATGTTGTTGTAGACGTCCCCGAACGCATCCCGGGGAAGGAGTGCGAGTCCCCCCCGTTCTGGTTCGATATTGGGTCACTACAGTTCGAAGGACTCAAATGTCACGGTTCTAAATCTCGAACTAAAGAGTCCAAATCCAGCAAATCGTTTTGAAAACAGATTTTTTGAAAGAAGTACCAAACATGGACTGCTTTGCCAGATACAGAGTCGCCACCTAAATATTTTTTTAATGGGAAATTTAGGAAACCCTGACTCGGTGCCAAAGGCCACGTGTCCGTCATCACCAAAGTTGCCTCGGCTCGGGAACTTGGGTACGATTGGGGAAGGTCACTTCGTGAGCACCCCCGCTCGCCCGGTCAAAGACCGGCCTCTACTAACCATGATATCTGTTTTTGAAAACATTGTGTGTTCTTATTCCGGTTTATTAGCCTAGGTTACTATGTGATGCGCACAGCATACAAGTATAGACTGAGTCGCCTGAATTGGAACAAAGACATTTCGTGTTTGTTTGTTTGAAAGATGGTTTGCTACCCGCAGGTAGGCTTAAAAATGCAGATTTTGCCACCCTCAGGTGGGCTTAGAAAACATGGTGTTGCCACTATCTAGTGGGCTTAAAACAAACATTTGATGAATTGTCCCAATCCAAATAACACAACCTCCACCCACAGGCATTCAGGCAGTTATATCATATAAGCAAATAGCCTCATGGCAAGCATGCTATTCATGGCAACACTCACACGCATGCAAAGATGCTAAAGCGTAAAACTTACCGAGTACTCCAAGCCAAAACAAAAGCTGATTAGAAATCATGCATGATCCTAAGTATACAGAAATGCCTAATGCAACACATGCAAAAATGCAAACTATAGTAGGCTCGGCTATTCTAAACATGGCATATGATGATGCTACAACTAACACGTATTCAATTAGGAATTGAAATACGAATGCAGTTTGTATGATGCGTCGAGCCCGGTGCGTGCAAAACAGATGAATGATGCAAACATGCTGTCATACTGTATGCTAATTGAAATATGCCCTATATCTAACCATCGTAAGCAGGTAAATAAAAGGGAAGAAAGACGTGGGGTTGGAAGACATACATCACACTCACCCACACTTATTACAATTATGCCCTCGCACAGAGGGTCCGAATAAATATACAGTCCGAATGAAAGAATAATACAGTCCAAAATATTACAGTCCGAATAATGTACAAATCCCTAATTAATTAACAAATTAACTAAGAAAACTGTAAACTGGCATGCAAGCCAGGGACTGCCTTGATTCTGATGTATGATGTATGTTTGGGCTGCCTTGCGCGGAAATCCACTGGGATGCCCCAATTAACCTCTGTTTGCGCCTTTTCTTGAAATGCGTGCCAAGTCCCGGAAGACCGCTGGTTCTGGATATGCTGCAACAGAGAGCAGGAAAGGGGCATAGCAATGTATTTCACAAATATATGCATGCCTCGATCCTCGTGCCACCAATCACGCATATCGATGCATAATGGTCGAGGAGCCGAATTGCACAATTCAATATAGGATGAATGCATATGAATGCTACAACAAAACCTAACTCCATCATGGATAATCCGGAGTGTCGGTGACTGGGGAATTGAGACACATTCCGTTACTCGGAGTACGGAACGCATCTCGTTTCCCGTGCCCGGGCTAACTCCTATCCCAAACACGATACAAAATGCATGATATGTATGAAATGCAACTAAGATACAATCCTAACATACACAATGCTATGAAAATGAAATGCCTCGAAGTATGTGCACGCGTGCACGCAAAACCGAGGAGATGATCCTAAGGCATGAAATGACATACGCAATGCAAGTTGGACTTATACCAACATGAGAGAGCCTCAGCCACACTCACATAAGAAGCCGTGAGATGAAAAAGAGATGCCTCGAAATGCGTGCACACGGGCACGCAAAACGAGGAAATGGCATACGCAATGCCGTATGGGCTTACACCAACACGAGTGAACCTCAGCCACACTCACATAGGAGGCCATGAGATGAAAAACGAGGTGCCTCGAAATGCGTGCACACGGGCACGCAAAACGAGGAAATGGCATACACGATGCAATGAGACTAAAATGGCATACAGAATGCAAAATGGACTTACACTAACGTGAGTGAGCCTCAGCCACACTCACATAAGAGGCCGTGAGATGAAAAATGAGTTGCCTCGAAATGCGTGCACACGGGCACGCAAACCGAGGCAACGGCATTAAGGCATGAAATGACATGGAAAATGATATGCAAACATGCCAATGGATTTCAGCACTAAAATGTGGGGGAAAACAGTCCCGAAATGAGGCGAAAGTACACCCGATGCATGAAATGGCCCTGAAACATGAATTTAGGCACCCGAAATGGCCTATAGCTATACCAAACATGCACAATATAGACATGGAATGAAAATACAGTAGCAAGGCAGCCCCAAGACAAGCATTTTTCAGTCATAAAAAGGGCTAAACAGCAAGCACGCATAGGATTAAGCAAGAATGCAAAAATGGCTCCCCAAGAGGGGTATTGAAGTAAGTGATATATGCAATGCCCAAATGGAAAAATACCCTTCTACAACACTGAAGAGGGACTAAAAATATGCATATTTACAGTAGATGACATCCCCCAAATCAGTATGAAAATATGCTAAAAATGCCATGCAAGATTGAGGCCACAAGAGGATATAACATGAAGTAGGCCAAACATTCATCCAACAAGAAAAGAGCCTTAATGAAATATGTCCAGAGGGTCAAAATATGACTCATTCCAGTTCTAATGATGGCCGAAAACAGAGGCTAGATAAGCCCAAAAGAGCATGTAAAAATGAGGGCCAAAGAGGGGTAGAATGGTAGGTACAACATGGAGACCCCAAACAAGATTGATCCCTTCTACAATGTTGTAGAGGGACACAAAATAAGCTTACTCACAGTTCATAACAAACTCCAAAACAATTTACATATAGGCCAAACAAATCATGCAAATTTACGGTAAATAGGAGAGATTATGAAGTAAGTGCAAGATAGAGGACCCAAACAGGATTGAGCCCTTCTTAAATGTTGAAGAGGGGCTCAAAATAGGCCTACTTACAGTTTACATTATGCTCGAAAACAGATCACTCATAGGCTATAAATTTCATGCAAAAAAATGGCATATAAGATGATATTGAAGCAAGTGCCAAATGGAGGGCTCAAACAGGGTTGAGCCCTTAAACAAACATGAAGATAAGCTCAAAAGAGTGACCCTTTCAGTTAGGGTCGGAGCCTAAAACAGTGAGAAAATAGGCTTAAGAAATGAAGCAAGAAAATGCTACAAAAGAGGGAAATGGAGACTTACCCTTGTAGACCTTTTCTTTTCTACCTCTTGGCTTGAGGAATGTTGCTTCTAAGCCTCTGAGAACCTCTCCTTGCTGCTGGAAATGGAGTGGTGATGGGGATGCTTGATAGTGATGAAGAAATGGCACCAAACTTGAAGAAAAATGACTTTGGAGCTTGGAAATGGAGAGAAATGGGAGGTGGAAGGTATAGCTCTCTCTCAAATGTGTCTAACAAATTTCTAACCTTGAGCCAAGAAGCCAAGCCTCTCCTTTATAGAGGAGAGGCATGAAAAATATCGAAGGGACCTCTCTAATCCTCCATACACGTGTATGGAGGATGGTCCAATTGGCAACCAGCTGGCACAGCTGGAATACACTGAGGGAGAGGAAAATGGCCGGCCAGCTTAAAGGGGCAAAAAGGTCATTTCACAAAAAGAGGGGCCGGCCAGCTAGGTTTTCTGGCCGGCCAGCTACTTTTTAGGAGCTGTCGGGAAGAAGACTGGCCGGTGGGTGCTAGGGAAGTCCAAATGTGGCCATTCAAGTCTCCAAATTGAAGCCCCGGAAGTTATCTTTCCAATGGCACAAACCTTGCATCAAAATTCCTCCTATGAAAAAAGTTATGCCAGTTTCCGTGAAGCCGCGCAGATTTTGGTTCAACCGGAGTGATGCCTTACTTCAATCAATCATATCTCCTCCGTACGGAATTGAATTTAGGAGATTCTTGAGTGAAAAATGAAGCCCCGGGAGTAAGCTTTCCAACGATGGTGGCCTCATACTTTAATTCCTCTTGTGCAAAGAGTTACGCCCGTTTCGGTGAAGCCGCGCAGACTTTTCTCCTTCCCGGATTCATGCTGAACCACTTTTGACCAAACAAAAGGTTGGTTGTCAAAACAATTGCTGGCCTCCCACCCTCCTACAAGCTTCCTAACCATGAAAATAAGGCCTCCACCAAAAATGAGCCCAAACCGATGCGAAATGAAGGTTCGGGGGCCGAAACGCGCAGTTCGGGACCCCGAAAACTGACTGTTGGGCACCGGGAGTGGTGTTCGACTACGAAGTCGGTCCCTCGGACCCCAGTGTCCCTCAAAAGGGAGCAAATAAGATTAGAGATGGCAATGGGGACCCGGCCCGATGGGGACCTGACCCCCCGACCCCGAATTGAGTGGTGATTCCCCGAAAAATATCCCCGTGGGGACAGGGACGGTATTCAAAATTTTATCCCCGATGATATACGGGCCGGGGACGGGGATACAGATTTCATCCCCGGCCCCGCCCCCCGCCCCGGTCAGCCTCCCGATTTATATATATATATATATTATCTATATGTCACACTCTATCTCACACACTCTATTATATCTATATATTATATTATATTTATATATTATATTATATATATTTCAACCCTTGTTGAATTGAATAGCTCAGCAGTAGCTTTATGATAAAGCCTTTAGCTCAGAGCCTCTATTTCAGTCTCTTACACTCGTTCTCTCTCTTCTCTTCTCTCACTCTCTCTTTTCTTCTCTTCACACAGATGCGCAGGAGCCTCCTCCAAGCCATCACCGCCTCCTCCAAGCCATCACCGCCTCCTCCTCCTCCTCATCCTCCTCCAGGCCACTGCCGTCTCCTCCTCCGTCGCCACGGCAGATCTGATGGAGTGCAGCACATCGTCGATCTCCACCGCCGATCTCCTTCGCCGATCTCCATCGCCGCTCTCCTCCGTCGATATCCTCATCCGCCGCCCTCATCAGCCCAGATCTGTAAGATCTGTTATTAATTTTTTGATCTGATGATCTGTAATTTTTTTTTTATTTGGTGATGATCTGTAAATTTTTTTTTTTTGATCTGTTGTTTTTTTTGTTGATCTATGTTGATGATGTTGAATGTTGAAACAGAGTTGATGGTGTTGAATTTTTTTTTTATGATCTGTTATTCTTTTCTTTTCTTTTTTTATCTGTTGATGGTGTTGAATGTTGAAACAGAGTTGGATCGGGGACTTTTCGGGGTCGGGGAAACCCGATCCCCGTTGGGGACGGGGATGGGGACTGTGACAGGTTCCCCGTCGGGGATCGGGGCCGGGGACGGGGAAGTTTTGGTCATCGGGGATCGGGGACGGGGAGGGTGGTCCCCGGCCCCGCCCCGCCCCGTTGCCATTCCTAAATAAGATGCATGCCAAAAATCAGAGCAATCGGAGATGGTTAGGCGGTCCCGAACCGAGGCACACGGCCTGACGGCTCCGAAAACCGGAAACCGGGCTCCGAAATGGGCAAAATGGCCTACGGGCACGAAACGTGGCCCACGGCCACTGAGAGATAGTCTACGGGACCTCTCCCTCCCCTCAGGAGAGAAAACAGAGAAAACCGAGTCTGGTTCGCAAACCGAGGCAAGGCACAGAAGAGGGTTCAGAAGTCCGGAGGCAGGGCGCACGGCCGCGACTCTGAGACTTCTGAACGAGCACAATATGCAACATCACCGAGCGCTCAATCGGTGACGTCTGAGTCTTAAGGTCGGTCAAAAATGGGGTGTCTACAGTTGCCCCTCTTTGACAGAACTCGGAAGTCACAAGTGACGGGAGTGAATGTCAAAGCCCAGAGAGGACCCATTTTTGACAAGGCCGAAGACTTAGACAAAGCAGACAAGATAGACAAAGATGTGCCCGCAGGCAGGGGCAAAATGCAAAATGATATGCAGGGAGATTTTGATAATTGGACTTATACGCTACGCGAAGCCGGTTTGACAATTGGACTTATACGCTACGCGAAGCCGATTGGAAAATTGGACTTATACGCTAAGCGAAGCCGGTTTGAAAATTGGACTTACACGCTAAGTGAAGCCGGTTTGAAAATTGAGGATTCATGCAATGCACTGTAATGTAGTGGCTAAAATGCAATGTGATAGCTAGGAAAAGGGAGGTACCTTACAGGGGCAATTGGCAATGACTTACCTCGGCAATGTCCTACCTTATGCTGATGTGAGAATCTTCCGCTTCTTCTTAGTTGAACCACAGGTACTACTTTTCTCCCTGACTATGGTCGCAGCTTTCCCTATTCTCCAACAGGGTGACAGACTAGGTTGGATCAGTATCCAGAATTGAGGTGCATACAGATGCTATCTCAATCTATGGGGCTGCCATACAGATTTCAAGCCGAGGATATACCCCTGGGTATTTAAACCAGACTTTAGTCTCGGAAATCCTGAACCTTTGCATTCTAGGCATGAGCCATTCGAACTCTATTTTCCACCGTCTCAGTTGGTCTCCTAGGAACTCACCGCTAACACAGGCAGGTGGCTATACCAGAGCACCGGAAGTCGTTCGGGCACGACAAACACCAAAGGAATTGCACCTTTAGAGGATTTAAGGTCTCCTAGACCGGAAAGTGCACAAGACAGTGCAAATGAAATGCAAGTAAAATGCAAGTACGATGCGCAAAACAGCGCGAATGACGATGCAGGGTTTAAGGTCTCCTTAGACCGGAGGATTTAAGGTCTCCCAGACCAGACAATAAAACAGATACGATGCAATGGGTGTAATAGATGTGATGCAAATAGATGTGATGCAATAGAGAGTATAATAGATGCAAAATGGTGATATACGCCAACCACGCTGGACTCGTGAGTGGAGGAGGAAGAAAGAAAATCAATCAGGAGCGCGTTCCACGCAACCTAAGATAAATTCCAAACACGCTGAAATCGTGTGAGGAAGGGGACACTCAAAACACGCTGATAATCGTGAGAGGAGGCCCAAAAACAGCCCGCCCAGCGCGTCTACAATGCAACCTGGGATAAATTCCAAACACGCTGAAATCGTGTGAGGAAAAGAACACTCTAACCACGCTGAAATCGTGAGAAGAGGTCCGAAAACAACCGCCTAGGTGCGTACACGACGCAACCTGAGATAGATTCCAAACACGCTGAAATCGCGTAAGGAAGGGGACACTCAAACCACGCTGAAATCGTGAGAGGAGGTCCAAAAACAACCGCCCAGGTGCATACACAAAACAACCTGAGATAAATTCCAAACACGCTGAAATCGTGTGAGGAAAAGAACACTCTAACCACGCTGAAATCGTGAGAAGAGGTCCGAAAACAACCGCCTAGGTGTGTACACGACGCAACCTGAGATAGATTCCAAACACGCTGAAATCGCGTAAGGAAGGGGACACTCAAACCACGCTGAAATCGTGAGAGGAGGTCCAAAAACAACCGCCCAGGTGCATACACAACACAACCTGAGATAAATTCCAAACACGCTGAAATCGTGTGAGGAAAAGAACACTCTAACCACGCTGAAATCGTGAGAAGAGGTCCGAAAACAACCGCCTAGGTGCGTACACGACGCAACCTGAAATAGATTCCAAACACGCTGAAATCGCGTAAGGAAGGGGACACTCAAACCACGCTGAAATCGTGAGAGGAGGTCCAAAAACAACCGCCCAGGTGCATACACAACACAACCTGAGATGGTTTTAACCGGGGAGAAAAGCAATGGTGTAACCAACAGGCGTGTCTCAACGTATTTCATACGGAGAGAGGGAAGGTTTTAACCGGGTAACAAAGGTATAACCAACAAGCGTATCTCAACGTATTTCATATGGAGAGAGGGAAGGTTTTAACCGGGTAAATAACAATGGTGTAACCAACAGGCGTATCTCAACGTATTTCATACGGAGAGAGGGAAGGTTTTAACCGAGTAGATAACAATGGTGTAACCAACAGGCGTATCTCAACGTATTTCATACGGAGAGAGGGAAGGTTTTAACTGGGTAGATAACCATGGTGTAACCAACAGGCGTATCTCAACGTATTTCATACGGAGAGAGGGAAGGTTTTAACCGGGTAGATAACAATGGTGTAACCAACAGGCGTATCTCAACGCATTTCATACGGAGAGAGGGAAGGTTTTAACCGGGTAGATAACAATGGTGTAACCAACAGGCGTATCTCAACGTATTTCATACAGAGACAGGGAAGGTTTTAACCAGGTAGCAAAGGTGTAACCAACAGGCGTATCTCAACGTATTTCATACGGAGAGAGGGAAGGTTTTAACCAGGTAGCAAAGGTGTAACCAACAGGCGTATCTCAATGTATTTCATACGGAGAGAGGGAAGGTTTTAACCAGGTAGCATATCACATGCGAGAGAGGAAAGGTAAATTTCTCAGCGTATCACACGCAAGAGAAGAAAGGTGAACGAAGACTGGAACTCGTCCAAAATGTTCAAAACCGAAGATGTCCTAACGCGCCGCATGCGAGAGGAGAAAAGACGATTATTGCAGGTGAAAAGGTGCATAACAATATAGGTGAAGTGTGCATAACAATGCAAGTAATGAGCATATCAATGCTAGACAGATGTGTATAACAATGCAAGACTTGGCACACAGCTTACGACATAGCATTCCATTCATTTGGCACACAGCTCACAACACGACACTCTGTTCGTTAGGCGCGCAACTCGCAACACAAAATTCTGTTCAATCTGGGCACACAGCTCTTTTGGGCACACAGCTCTTTTCGGGCACACAGCGCACTTCGGGCACGCAGCTCATTTTGGGCACACAGCAGGTCTCGGGCAGACAGCGCATTCTTCGGGCACACAGCTCATTTGGGCACATAGTTCATTTCCGGGCACACAGCTCGTTTTTTCGGGCGCACAGCTCATTTTGAACATACAGGATGCAATGACGGAACTTGCAGAAGTTGAAACAATCTCAGATGCCCAACATTTTCCCTCTTTTCTTTTGCTTTGCAGCCTGGAACTTTCATAGCTTCAGATAGGTCCTGGTTTTACTGTTCTCACGTGACCTGGGTTGAACCCCGCGGTTTTATGAAAGAACAAATTCTGTTTTGCACAAATGTGGAGAACAGCACGGCACTCGGAGCACAAAACGATTTTATTTTTGAAATTGAGAGATGAGTTTTCGAACAGGTATTGAGCCTACGACTGAAGACAGCAAAACGACTCAACAAGGAAATAAAAGGCACACGACCTAGACACATCGAGTAACACTCGAAACGACTCAAAACAAAAATCGAGATAAAACAAAGAGACAGGACACTCAGACGTGCACGGGGAGCCTGTTTCATCGGGTAGTGTTTCCCACCATTTCTCATTTGTGGTTCTCACATCACTCGGCCCTCAAGCTCTGTTTTTCTGAAAAAGCCCTTTTCTCACTTTTTCTCTCATCGCACATCTCTCTGTTCTTCAATCTCTCATTTTCCAATCCCTCCCCTGGGTGGTTGATGGATAAACAGGAAGTTGCGGGCTCTTGCCCCTGGCACTCAGCTAGATTCTTCTTTCTTCCGCTCACAGCTAGTGAATTCCTCCCACAGAGGGGTTGCGCTACAACTGAGTGTGTAGCAAATCTGCAGCTAGCATCGGTTGATGATGCTTTGCTGGGGAGTTTGGACGTGATAAGATTTGTCCAGATGATGGAGTGGAATATCTTGCCTCATTCCAGTTCGTGCTTCGCACTTGGCTCGACACCTCGTTGCTTGGAGGATACGAGAGCTTTCAGTCATTTGTCGTTAACTTCAATTGCGCCCTTCTTGGCAGGTAGAGTGCCCTTCTTGGCGAGTAGGGTGCCCTTTCTGGCGAGTATGTTGACAATGGGGAAAAGACAGAACACCTGACTCAACTGTGCCCCTAGTTCATTATTTTGACCATTTTTTGTTTTTGCTTTCCACTAAAACAGTTTTGACCAAAATGAGAGTTAGATCAACATGCTTGTTCGATTTTTGATTAAAATCATGCAAGTTAGGCTATGAGCACTGAAAATTTTCCTTTTTTGGTTCCATGAAAAGGGTCCAGTTTTGGAAAAGATAGAATGATTTTCGAGAAAATAGTTAACCTCAGTAAAAATTCTCAAAAGCTGTTTTTGCAATCGGTCACTGCTCAACGAGTGTGAAACCTACTCCTGAGATACACAACCTCAGATCCAAAGGAAAACTGCCCCGTGCTTGAAGAGAGCTGCACGGCAACGGAAAATTGCCCCTTGTTTGAATAGCACCACAGCGCATTGAATGGCAACGGAAAGTTGCCCCTTGTTTGGATAGCACCGCGGCGCATTGTAGCCAGTCCTCAGAGTGACGAACACAACCAGACTCTCAGATACAGCGAAGACAAAGATGACCACAACCATCGCATGGACACAGCCGATTTGGAAGAGTTTATGGCTAGACTTCAGAATGAAGTTGCCTACGTATCCCAAAGATGGGAATCAAGCCTTACGTAGTTCGGGGTTAAGGTACACTCGGGTATTTAACCTCTCCTTTTTATGCTCTAACTTTTGCCAAGGCGCCTGTTGTAGGTTTTCAACCTTGCGAGCTTTGTTTTTCTTTTCTTTTCAATTCTTTTCATTTCTTTCTCTTTTTTTGTTTTTCTTTTTTGTTCTTCCTTCTTTTTTGTCTTTTTTTTTATTTTTTTTGTATTTTTTTTGTTCTTTATTTTTTTTCTTGCTCTAACTTTTGCCTGGGCCGCCCTTCTGGGTTTTCGGCCCAGCGAGCCTCTCAAAGGGTAAAAGTGTAACTTTGTCCATGTCGAATGGTTTGAGGTCCCGAAGTCATCTGTATCCAGGAGAGTGGCTGTTGTATCGATTTGCAGAAGGATCCATCTTCGGCTCTTCGAGTACATCGGACATTTTTGCCCCTAGTTCGAGGGGTATTTCTGATTTGGCTTTGCGAGCTTCTTTTGATGACATCTGATCCTCTTGATCTGACTTTGGTGCCTCTTGTTCGAGGGCTACTTCAAATCTGGCCACACAGGCCTCATATCGTAGTTGACCGTTGAACCTTCTGAATTCAAGTTCAAGGTTTGGAAGCAAAAGGGGTTGAGTCTCGAGGCTGAGAGTGATCCTAGGCTGCACAATCTCAAGAACGACTCCACACAGGTCTTCGCAGGACTGCGCAAAACATTTTGTTTTTGAAAATTTTTAAGAAAGCGACAAATCGCTCGCGCTGAAGATAGTGTGAAACCAGTTGGATCAAGCCAGGGTCCTTCTCAGTACTCACTCCAACAAGCATGATTTCATTCATTAAGGGCTTAGCACGCCTCTCTTTCTCTCAATTGATCAAAGTTTTGTAAATCCCGAGGAATTCCTTTCTCTTCGTTTTCACCGCAGTGTTCAAAAAGTTTTGAAAAACTTAGGTCATTACAATGACTTCAAGGCACAGAAAAGACAGAGTTCTTAGTCAAATATTGCCATCTCATTCAGAACTTCCGGCATAACTAGCACACGGCAGAAGCAAACGTGAGAGCGTGAAAATCACTACTGTTTCATTCAAAATCTGTTGGCATAACTGGCTCCCTGGCAGAAACAGACTCAAAAGAAAGCAAAAAGACAAACAGAAAACAAAACAGTGATGTCCGAGGTAACACCCCTGGAATCACCTGACTCTAACAAAACGGGACTGACTCGGTACAACAAGACAGACCCAACTGACTCAATAAGAAAAGACTGACTCTGTACAACACAACGAGACTGACCCAATACCCAAGTCAGAAAGTACAAATTAACAACATTCGTAAATGTGCTCAAAACAGTGCGTGCTATCCACCATATCTGGAGTTAATCGAGCGCCGCCCACAGGTGGTCCATCTCCCGATCACATAATCACATTATTCTCCCAAGTTCACCGATCCAGTGCCGATAGACTTTGCAGGGCTTGGCGGGAGGACAACCCCATTGTCAAACAGATCCTGTACTTCATGGCGAAGACGGAAGCAGTCGTCTGTAGTATGGCCAGTTTGCTGATGGTACGCGCAGTACTGGGTAGCATCATGCGTAGCCGGAAGAGGGTTCGGGAGAGGCCGAGGCTCAAGGGGTTTGAGATGGCCTTGTCCAACAAGGATTTGGAAAGTTTTGGACAAAGGCATGTGGAGGGCATGGAAGACCCTCTGACCTCGGGGTTGGTACTTCTGGGTTTGTGGATTTTTACTGGGCGCACCAGCAAAGGGATTGGCAGGTGCTGGCCTGGCTTGCTGATCTCTTCCAAGCACGGGATTAGAGCTGAAAGGAATATTCTTGGTACAACGGCCCTTCTCCCGGCTTGCCTCTTGATTCAAACTGCCCCCAACTTGAGTGGCGAAAATGCCGTCCACAGTTTTTGTAACAACTGCGAGCACTTGCTCTTTGTTCAATCCCTCGGCTTTCAAAGCCTCAACAGCCAACAAAAGATGCTCATGGGGATCCATGCCCGCCCCTACTTTGTTCTTTCCACTCGCTTCCACTTTGCCAAGGGATTGGCCTTCCTCAAATGCAGCCCATCCCAAGATTGGAGAGCCTTTTGACATGAAATTCCCAGTATGTGGTGTGGTCGATGATGGAGCCAATGTCCCGGAGGCCAGATCGGTCACAGTTCTTTGAAGATCTTCGATCATTCTCTTTAGCTCAGAAGTAGTGGGCTCACGGTTTTGAGATGATTGGGGTTCAAATGCATCCATCATGCATAAGTCCATGCTTTCTGGAATGAACACCTCAGGTTTGGGTAGATGGGCTGGGATGATGTATATGCCGGGGTCGTAGATGGATGACAGTATATGGATGAGGTTGAGATGTAGAGGTGATGGGTCAGTACTATCCTGAGGTCCTTTTGGTGGAGCTAGGGTCTCTTCATCAATAAGATCCTGAATCTTATGACGGAGACGGATGCAACGGTTCGTATCATGACCATGCTGTTGATGGTAGGCACAGTATTTAGCTGGGTCATATCTTGGTGGAAGAGGGTTTGGAAGGGGTTGGGGTTCTAGAAGTTCTAGATGCCCTTCTTCTCGCAGCTTTTTCAAAGCTTGAGAGAGACTCATGTAAAAAGGATGGAATTTTCGGGCTTGGGGCCGAGTTGAGGTGGTTGGTTTTTGGCCATTGAGGGAAGTGGTGATAGTATCTACTTCTGAGCATTTCGCAGTTGTGCTACCATCAGTAGTAGCATTGGAACTGCGAGCAACATTCCTCTTCAAAGGCTCATTATCTTCTGCAAAGATCCCTTGTCTGATGGCATCCTCGATTTGAACCCCCATCTCATGCAGATCTGAAAAGGTAGGGAAGGGAAGAACAATCATCTTCTGCATAAGCTTGGGCTGGAGATTGCGCACAATCATCCTAATCTGATCTTTGTCAGTGGGCCTAGTGGTCATCATTGAGGCTTTTGCTCTCCATCTCGTCACGAACTCTGAGAAACCCTCTTTTAGCTCTTGGCGGGTGACTTCAAGATCACGAGTTGTGACCTCGATCTGTGTGTTGTAGGAGTATTGAGCAATAAAGGCCTCAGCCAGCTCTTCCCAGGTCTGTTTCACAGAGCTCTCCAATTTTGCATACCAGATTGCGGCTATCCCAGACAGGGTTCGGCCGAATAATGACAATTTCTGGGCTGTAGTCAAACCCATTGGCCTTAAGATATCAGAAAACAGTTGGAGGTGCACCATTGGGTCTTCAGAGCCATCGAATCGATCGATATGTGGCATCTTGAACCGATCCGGTAATGTCACCACTGAGTCGGTATAACCATCCTCTATATCAGGAATAGAGTGGGCCCCCTGAGACTTTTTGAACAATTTCTCAAGCTTGCTTACTTTCAATGCTGTGGGGTCCGTCTTGAACTCAAATGGGGAGTCTAGTAGGTTGGTGGGTGTTTTGGATAGCTGGGGTAGAACCGGGGGCGGATGTGGCCTTGTCGGAATGTCCGTATCTTCCTGGACATTAGCCGTCTCCCCGAGCGTTGGAACTCTGGGTGGGGGAGGAGCCTAGTGTGAAGTAGATACTCCAGTTTGCTGCTCTAGCCTGGAAATTGTCTCTGCCTGTTGGGCTATAATCTCGGCCTGGCTTTTGGCGAATTCCGCTTGACGGGCAGCGTCCTGCTGCATGAGTTTCATACTTTCTTGGAGTTGACGCATCATTTCCTCCATCCCTGCCATATTGCCCTGGTCTAACTGAACAACCAGTATAACTGTCCCTGACTGGCCTTTTTACCCTGCCTCTGGCAAAGGAACACTGATTACCCTTGAACTAAATCTCTGACCCGACAAAGTCTATCAGCACAAGTCTAATGAACCTCGGAGGATATCGGAGCCTTCTGAAGCTATGGTTCCCAGACTACCTAGCAAAAGAGAAAACAGACAGCATCTCAGCTTGATTCCATCTGAACAGATACGAGCATAGTTGAATGAGTGTGCCCTCTACTGAATTCTGCCCAAATCTTTGCCTGTAAACTGATACCCTCAGGTAAAACTGATTCTTCACACACTGATGCCTGCAGGCCTGATACCCAGACTTGCAAACTGATACATGCATTCTTGTAGAGACGCACTCTAAAAGCACATAACAAGCAAGTGAGAGCCAATACACCCCTATGGAGGGGTAGGGTTTCCCTGTCCTATTTTGTCAGGAGCTAGGGTTTTACTACGCACGCAGCGGCTTCAAACAACCTATAAACGGGTAAGCAACCTGTCCTAGTTTGGAATGGTCACTATGGATCCGAATATGCACTAGGTCGAATGGTCAAAAAGGGTGCCCCGGTAAAACCGGGGTTTGTGTTCCCATGCTGTCAGAGCCCAGAGCCGATCAGCCTTATGGTCATGCCTTGACAAGACAAGCCTCCGGCAAATCGTTCGGGAATGGCATATGGCAAACACGGTGTCCTAGGCGCACCAATGCAAATGCAATGCAAAGAAACACACAAGTGTAACAAGCCCGCGAGGGACCTCGCTACAGTTCGGACTCGATTTGTGCCACGGTTCTAAATCTTGAACCAAAGAGTCCAAATCCGGCAAATCGTTTTGAAAACAGATTTTTTGAAAGAAGTGCCAAACATGGACTGCTTTGCCAAATACAGAGTCGCCACCTAAATATTTTTTAAATGGGAAATTTAGGAAACCCTAACTCGGTGCCAAAGGCCACGTGTCCGTCATCACCAAAGTTGGCTCGGGAACTTGGGTACGATTAGGGAAGGTCACATCGTGAGCACCCCCGCTCGCCCGGTCAAAGACCGGCCTCTACTAACCATGATATCTACTTTTGAAAACATTGTATGCTCTTATTCCGGTTATTAGCCTAGGTTACTATGTGATGCTCGCAGCAAACAAGTATAGACCGAGTCGCCTGAATGGGAACAAAACATTTCATGTTTGTTTGAAAGACGGTTTGCTACCCGCAGGTAGGCTCAAAATGCAGATTTTGCCACCCTCAGGTGGGCTTAGAAAACATGGTGTTGCCACTATCTAGTGGGCTTAAAACAAACATTTGATGAATTATTCCAATTCAGATAACTCAACCTTCACCCACAGGCATTCAAGGCAGTTATATCACATAAGCATATAGCCTCATGGCAAGCATGCTATTCATGGTAACACTCACACGCATGCAAGGATGCTAAAGCATAAAACTTACCGAGTACTCCAAGCCAAAAAAGAAGCTGATTAGAAATCCATGCATGATCTTAGATACGCAGAATTGCCTAATGCAACACATGCAAAGATGCAAACTATAGCAGGCTCGGCTATTCTAAACATGGCATATGAAATGCTACAGCTAACGTGTATTCAATTTGGAATTGAAATACAAATGCAGTTAGTAAGATGCGCCGAGCCCGGTGCATGCAAAACAGATGAATGGTGCAAACATGCTGTCATACTGTATGCTAATTGAAATATGTCCTATATCTAACCATCATAAGCAGATAAATAAAAGGGAGAAAGACGTGGGGTTGGAAGACATACATCACACTCACCCACACTTATTACAATATTGCCCTCGCGCAGAGGGTCCGAATAAATATATAGTCCGAATAAAAGAATAATACAGTCTGAAATAATACATATTCCTAATTAATTAACAAATTAACTAAGAAAAACTGTAAACTGGCATGCAAGCCAGGGACTGCCTTGCTTCTACTCCGGATGATGAAATGATGCATGCCCGGATGCCTTTGCGCGGAAATCCATGGCGGTGCCCCGATTAGCCTCTGTTTGCATCTTTCTCGAAATGCGTGCCAGACTCCGAAAAGTTGCTGATTCTTCATTTTGCTGCAACAGAGAGCAGGAAAGGGGCATAGCAATGTATTTCACGAATATATGCATGCCTCGATCCTCGTGCCACCAATCACGCATATCGATGCATGATGGCCGAGGAGCCGAATTGCACAACTCAATATAGGATGAATGCACATGAATGCTACAACAAAACCTAACTCCATCATGGGTAATCCGGAGTGTCGGTGACTTGGGAATTTGAGACCCGTTCCGTCACTCGGAGTACGAAAGGTGCCTCGTTTCCCGTGCCCGGGCTAACTCCTATTCCGAACATAATGCAATATGCATGATATGCATGAATGCAACCTAAGATACAATGCGGATGAAAATGAAGATGCCTCGAAATGCGTGCACATGGGCACGCAAATCGAGGAAATGTATGAATGCAATGCAAATAGGCATGAATGCGATCTAATATCTAATTTAGCATGCATGATGCTATGAAAATGAGGTACCTCGAAATGTGTGTCCACGGGCACGCGAACCGAGGAATGCATGAATGTAATCTAAGATACAACCTAGTATGCACTATGCTGATGAAAATGAGATGCCTCGAAATGTGTGTCCATGGGCACGCAAATCGAGGAAATGTATGAATGCAATGCAAATAGGCATGAATGCGATCTAATATCTAATTTAGCATGCATGATGCTATGAAAATGAGGTACCTCGAAATGCGTGTCCACGGGCACGCAAACCGAGGAATACATGAATGCAATCTAAGATACAACCTAGTATGCACTATGCTGATGAAAATGAGATGCCTCGAAACGCGTGCACACGGGCACGCGAACCGAGGTAATGACACATGCGATATAATGAGACTAAAAATGGCATGACAATGTAATATGGGCTTATACCAACATGAGTGAGCCTCAGCCACACTCACACAGGAGGCCAATAGATGAAAAAGATGTGTCTCGAAATGTGTGCACACGGGCACGCGAACCGAGGCAGTGATATAAGGGCATGAAAATGCAAAATCGGGCTTATACTAATATGAGAGGACCTCAGCCGCACTCACATAAGATGCCGTCGGATAAAAATAAAGTGCCTCGAAATGCGTGCACACGGGCACGTAAACCGAGGCATAGCCCGAAGGCATGAAACGGCCTGAAATATGATATACAATGAGACTAAAATGAGATGCCTCGAAATGCGTGCCCACGGGCACGTAAACCGAGAAAAAGGCATACGGAATGCAACAGGGCTGAAATGGGATATGCGATGCAATATGGGCTTACACCAACGTGAGAGGGCCTCAGCCACACTCACACGGGAGGCCATCAGATAAAAATAAGTGCCTCGAAATGCGTGCACACAGGCACACAAACCGAGGCATGGCCCGAAGGCATGAAATGGCATACGGAATGCGAATTGGGCTTACGCTAACATGAGAGGGCCTCAGCCACACTCACATAAGCCGCCGAGAGATGAGAATGAGCTGCCTCGAAATGCGTGCACACGGGCACGCAAACCAAGGCAGTGGCATACGCAATGCAAATGACATGGAAAATGAAAATTGGGCTTACACTAACATGAGAGAGCCTCAGCCACACTCACATAAGCTGCCGAAAGATGAGAACAAGCTGCCTCGAAATGCGCGCACACGGTACGCAAACCAAGGCAGTGGCATATGCAATGCAAATGACATGGAAAATGCAACGTGGCATATGGCATATGAAAAATGCAAATTTCAGTAGCTAATGATACACAAATAGCCCCCGAATTATGACAAAATTACACCCGATGCCCGAAATGCAATGTTATGCACCCGAAACGGCCTACAGCCCTACTAAACATGCACAATATGGACATAACATTTAAAACAGTAGCAAGGCAGCCCCTAAACTAGCATTTTTTCAGTACAAAGTATGGCCAAACAATGATCACAAGTATGGCAAAAATAGCTTGCAAAAAATGGGGGAAAAGAGGAGAATTACAAAGCAAGTGGTATATACAATGCTCAAACTGAAAAACACAGTTCTAAAAAATTAAAGAGGGGCCAAAAATATGCACATTTACAAGAGATGACATTCCCCAATTCAGTATGTAGATAGGCTAGACATAGCATGCAAAATAATGAGCCAACAAAGGCTATAACATGATGTACCAAAAGCATGCATCAAACAACCTAAGACCCTTAACAAAACATGAAGAATAGGTCATTTTAAGACACTTTCTAAGCCTGATAAAGGCTGAAAACAGAAGCCAAACAAGCCTAACAAAGCATGCAATTTTACGGTAAATTGAAGGAATTGTGAAACAAGTATAAGATAGATTTACCAAACATAGTTGAGCCCTTCTTCAATGTTGGAGAGGGGCTCAAAATAGGCCCACTCACAGTATATTGCATGCTCGAAAACAGATCACTCATGAGCTAAAAATAGCATGCAAAAGTAAGAGTATAACATGAATTCAAAGCAAGTGGCATGCAGAGCATGAAAACAAGGTTGAGCCCTTCTTCAATATTGAATAGGAGCTCAAAATAAGCACAATATTAGTTCATGAGATGCTCCAAATCAGATCACAAATAGGCCAAATAAATCATGCAATTTTACGGGAAATATGGAGGATTACAAAGAAATTGCATGATAGAGAGGCCAAACATGATTGAGCCCTTCTTAAATGTTGAAGAGGGGCTCAAAATAGGCCCACTCACAGTTTATATCAAGCTCGAAAATGGATCACTCATAAGCCAAACAAAGCATACAAAATATTGGCATAAAGAGTGATATTGAAAGAGGTGCATCATAGAGGTGCCAAATGGGGTTGAGCCCTTCTACAATGTTGTAGAGGGGCTCAAAATAATCCTAATCTCAGTAGGGGTCGGAGCCCAAAACAGAGAGCAAATAGGGTAAAGAATTGATGCAAAAAAGTGCTAGAAAAAGGGAATTAGTGACTTACCCTTGAAGATCAAACTTTTGTGGCTTCTTGGCTTGAATTTGTTGATCCTTAGCCTTTTAAAATCACTCATTTGCTGTTGAAATGGAGGTGGTGATGATGAGACTTAGGGTTGATGAAGGAATGAGCAAGACTTGAAGCTTGGTTTTAGGGTTTTGGAGATGAAGATGGAAGCTATGGGAGAGAGGCTCTTGAGAAGAATTCTTGTAACCCTAACAAAGAAGGAGGCCAACCCCTTATATGGACCAAAAGGGGTGTAAAAGGTGAGGGAAATGCACCCAAGCTTTCCCTCCCAAAATATCCCCCGGAGGGCTGAGATATTTTGAAAAACAGCTGGACAGCTGTAAAGGGTCCAAAAGCAGAAAACTGGCCGGCCAGGTAGATTTCTTGAAGGTGGCCGGCCAGCCACCCTAACTGGTCGGCCAGCCACTCCCCCTGGCCGGCCGGCCATGGCCAAAAAATGAACTGAACAATTGCTGGCCGACCACCATGTTTTGGTGTCCTCCCAGGTGTGTAGAACAAGGTTCCAAGGTTGGAATTTGGCAACTCTGAAACAGGAGTCACAACATTGAACTTGAAGGAGAGGCTCAAAAATGAAAGTAACAATTACTGGCCGACCACCACTTTTTAGGGTCCTCCCATGTGTGTAGAACAAGACCCCATGGTTGGAATTTGGCAACTCTGAAACAGGAGGCACAACATTGCATTTGAAAGAGAGGCTCAAAAATGAAAGTGACAATTGCTGGCCGACCACCACTTTTTAGGGCCCTCCCGTGTGCCCTCATCACAAATATGTAGTCTCGGCTCGAAGAAAATACCCCTAGGGTGTTCAACATTGGCCCGGAAGTGAGCAAAACAGGCGCCGGAGGAGCGAAACTGGTTTTCTGGAACAATTGCTGGCCTTCCACCCTCCAGTGATCTTCCTGGTGCTAAAACAGAGGTACCTGCCAAAATTGAACAAAAACCGATGCAAAATGAATGCTCGGGGCCCAAATCACGCAGTTTAGGGTCCCGAAAATAGGCTGCAGGCACCGAAAGTGGTGTTCGGCCACGAAGTGGGTATCAGAGGCCCCAGTGTTCCTCAGTATGATAAAATAGAGGTTCCCGCCGAAAATGAACAAAAACCGATGCGAAATGAATGCTCGAGGCCCAAATCACGCAGTTCGGGGTCCCGAAAATAGGCTGCAGCCACCGAAAGTGGCATTCGGCTACGAAGTGGGTATCTGAGACCCCAGTGTTCCTCAGTATGATAAAATAGAGGCACTTGCCAAAAACCGGAGAAATCGGAGATGGTTGGGCGGTCCCGAACCGAGGCACACGGCCTGACGGCTCCGAAAACCGGGAACCGGGCTCCGAAATGGGCAAAATGGCCTACGGCCACGAAAAGTAGCTCACGGCCACTGAGAGATAGCCTACAGGACCACTCCCTCCCCTCAGGAAAGAAAACAGAGAAAATCGAGTTTGGTTCGCAAACCGAGGCAAGGCACAGGAGAAAGTTCGGAAGTCTGGAGGCAGGGCGCTCGGCCGCAACTCTGAGACTTCTGAACGAGCACAACATGCAACATCACCGAGCGTTCAATCGGTGACGTCTGAGTCTTAAGGTCGGTCAAAAATGGGGTGTCTACAACAAGTGTAGTCAAAACCAGATATCATGAGTTCGAGTTAAGTTCTCTGAGTCCCCAGCAGAGTCGCCAGAAACTGTAGACGTCCCCGAACGCATCCCGGGGAAGGAGTGCGAGTCCCCCCCGTTCTGGTTCGATATTGGGTCACTACAGTTCGAAGGACTCAAATGTCACGGTTCTAAATCTCGAACTAAAGAGTCCAAATCCGCAAATCGTTTTGAAAACAGATTTTTTGAAAGAAGTACCAAACATGGACTGCTTTGCCAGATACAGAGTCGCTACCTAAATATTTTTTTAATGGGAAATTTAGGAAACCCTGACTCGGTGCCAAAGGCCACGTGTCCGTCATCACCAAAGTTGCCTCGGCTTGGGAACTTGGGTACGATTGGGGAAGGTCACTTCGTGAGCACCCCCGCTCGCCCGGTCAAAGACCGGCCTCTACTAACCATGATATCTGTTTTTGAAAACATTGTGTGTTCTTATTCCGGTTTATTAGTCTAGGTTACTATGTGATGCGCACAGCATACAAGTATAGACTGAGTCGCCTGAATTGGAACAAAGACATTTCGTGTTTGTTTGTTTGAAAGATGGTTTGCTACCCGCAGGTAGGCTTAAAAATGCAGATTTTGCCACCCTCAGGTGGGCTTAGAAAACATGGTGTTGCCACTATCTAGTGGGCTTAAAACAAACATTTGATGAATTGTCCCAATCCAAATAACACAACCTCCACCCACAGGCATTCAGGTAGTTATATCATATAAGCAAATAGCCTCATGGCAAGCATGCTATTCATGGCAACACTCACACGCATGCAAAGATGCTAAAGCGTAAAACTTACCGAGTACTCCAAGCCAAAACAAAAGCTGATTAGAAATCATACATGATCCTAAGTATACAGAAATGCCTAATGCAACACATGCAAAAATGCAAACTATAGTAGGCTCGGCTATTCTAAACATGGCATATGATGATGCTACAACTAACACGTATTCAATTAGGAATTGAAATACGAATGCAGTTTGTATGATGCGTCGAGCCCGGTGCGTGCAAAACAGATGAATGATGCAAACATGCTGTCATACTGTATGCTAATTGAAATATGCCCTATATCTAACCATCGTAAGCAGGTAAATAAAAGGGAAGAAAGACGTGGGGTTGGAAGACATACATCACACTCACCCACACTTATTACAATTATGCCCTCGCACAGAGGGTCCGAATAAATATACAGTCCGAATGAAAGAATAATACAGTCCAAAATATTACAGTCCGAATAATGTACAAATCCCTAATTAATTAACAAATTAACTAAGAAAACTGTAAACTGGCATGCAAGCCAGGGACTGCCTTGATTCTGATGTATGATGTATGTTTGGGCTGCCTTGCGCGGAAATCCACTGGGATGCCCCAATTAACCTCTGTTTGCGCCTTTTCTTGAAATGCGTGCCAAGTCCCGGAAGACCGCTGGTTCTGGATATGCTGCAACAGAGAGCAGGAAAGGGGCATAGCAATGTATTTCACAAATATATGCATGCCTCGATCCTCGTGCCACCAATCACGCATATCGATGCATAATGGTCGAGGAGCCGAATTGCACAATTCAATATAGGATGAATGCATATGAATGCTACAACAAAACCTAACTCCATCATGGATAATCCGGAGTGTCGGTGACTGGGGAATTGAGACACATTCCGTTACTCGGAGTACGGAACGCATCTCGTTTCCCGTGCCCGGGCTAACTCCTATCCCAAACACGATGCAAAATGCATGATATGTATGAAATGCAACTAAGATACAATCCTAACATACACAATGCTATGAAAATGAAATGCCTCGAAGTACGTGCACGCGTGCACGCAAAACCGAGGAGATGATCCTAAGGCATGAAATGACATGCGCAATGCAAGTTGGACTTATACCAACATGAGAGAGCCTCAGCCACACTCACATAAGAAGCCGTGAGATGAAAAAGAGATGCCTCGAAATGCGTGCACACGGGCACGCAAAACGAGAAAATGGCATACGCAATGCCGTATGGGCTTACACCAACACGAGTGAACCTCAGCCACACTCACATAGGAGGCCATGAGATGAAAAACGAGGTGCCTCGAAATGCGTGCACACGGGCACGCAAAACGAGGAAATGGCATACACGATGCAATGAGACTAAAATGGCATATAGAATGCAAAATGGACTTACACTAACGTGAGTGAGCCTCAGCCACACTCACATAAGAGGCCGTGAGATGAAAAATGAGTTGCCTCGAAATGCGTGCACACGGGCACTCAAACCGAGGCAACGGCATTAAGGCATGAAATGACATGGAAAATGATATGCAAACATGCCAATGGATTTCAGCACTAAAATGTGGGGGAAAACAGTCCCGAAATGAGGCGAAAGTACACCCGATGCATGAAATGGCCCCGAAACATGAATTTAGGCACCCGAAATGGCCTATAGCTATACCAAACATGCACAATATAGACATAGAATGAAAATACAGTAGCAAGGCAGCCCCAAGACAAGCATTTTTCAGTCATAAAAAGGGCTAAATAGCAAGCACGCATAGGATTAAGCAAGAATGCAAAAATGGCTCCCCAAGAGGGGTATTGAAGTAAGTGATATATGCAATGCCCAAATGGAAAAATGCCCTTCTACAACACTGAAGAGGGACTAAAAATATGCACATTTACAGTAGATGACATCCCCCAAATCAGTATGAAAATATGCTAAAAATGCCATGCAAGATTGAGGCCACAAGAGGATATAACATGAAGTAGGCCAAACATTCATCCAACAAGAAAAGACCCTTAATGAAATATGTCCAGAGGGTCAAAATATGACTCATTCCAGTTCTGATGATGGCCGAAAACAGAGGCTAGATAAGCCCAAAAGAGCATGTAAAAATGAGGGCCAAAGAGGGGTAGAATGGTAGGTACAACATGGAGACCCCAAACAAGATTGATCCCTTCTACAATGTTGTAGAGGGACACAAAATAAGCTTACTCACAGTTCATAACAAACTCCAAAACAATTTACATATAGGCCAAACAAATCATGCAAATTTACGGTAAATAGGAGAGATTATGAAGTAAGTGCAAGATAGAGGACCCAAACAGGATTGAACCCTTCTTCAATGTTGAAGAGGGGCTCAAAATAGGCCCACTTACAGTTTAAATTATGCTCGAAAACAGATCACTCATAGGCTATAAATTTCATGCAAAAAAATGGCATATAAGATGATATTGAAGCAAGTGCCAAATGGAGGGCTCAAACAGGGTTGAGCCCTTAAACAAACATGAATATAAGCTCAAAAAAGTGACCCTTTCAGTTAGGGTCGGAGCCTAAAACAGTGAGAAAATAGGCTTAAGAAATGAAGCAAGAAAATGCTACAAAAGAGGGAAATGGAGACTTACCCTTGTAGACCTTTTCTTTTCTACCTCTTGGCTTGAGGAATGTTGCTTCTAAGCCTCTGAGAACCTCTCCTTGCTGCTGGAAATGGAGTGGTGATGGGGATGCTTGATAGTGATGAAGAAATGGCACCAAACTTGAAGAAAAATGACTTTGGAGCTTGGAAATGGAGAGAAATGGGAGGTGGAAGGTATAGCTCTCTCTCAAATGTGTCTAACAAATGTCTAACCTTGAGCCAAGAAGCCAAGCCTCTCCTTTATAGAGGAGAGGTATGAAAAATATCTAAGGGACCTCTCTAATCCTCTATACACGTGTATGGAGGATGGTCCAATTGGCAACCAGCTGGCACAGCTGGAATACACTGAGGGAGAGGAAAATGGCCGGCCAGCTTAAAGGGGCAAAAAGGTCATTTCACAAAAAGGGGGGCCGGCCAGCTAGGTTTTCTGGCCGGCCAGCTACTTTTCAGGAGCTGTCGGGAAGAAGACTGGCTGGTGGGTGCTAGGGAAGTCCAAATGTGGCCATTCAAGTGTCCAAATTGAAGCCCCGGAAGTTAACTTTCCAATGGCGCAAACCTTGCATCAAAATTCCTCCTATGGAAAAAGTTATGCCAGTTTCCGTGAAGCCGCGCAGATTTTGGTTCAACTGGAGTGATGCCTTACTTCAATCAAACATATCTCCTCTGTCCGGAATTGAATTTAGGAGATTATTGAGTGCAAAATGAAGCCCCGGGAGTAAGATTTCCAACGATGGTGGCCTCATACTTTAATTCCTCTTCTGCAAAGAGTTACGCCCGTTTCGGTGAAGCCGCGCAGACTTTTCTCCTTCCCGGATTCATGCTGAACCACTTTTGACCAAACAAAAGGTTGGTTGTCAAAACAATTGCTGGCCTCCCACCCTCCTACAAGCTTCCTAACCATGAAAATAAGGCCTCCACCAAAAATGAGCCCAAGCCGATGCGAAATGAAGGTTCGGGGGCCGAAACGCGCAGTTTGGGACCCCGAAAACTAACTGTTGGGCACCGGGAGTGGTGTTCGACTACGAAGTCGGTCCCTTGGACCCCAGTGTCCCTCAAAAGGGAGCAAATAAGATGCATGCCAAAAATCAGAGCAATCGGAGATGGTTAGGCGGTCCCGAACCGAGGCACACGGCCTGACGGCCCTGAAAACCGGGAACCGGGCTCCGAAATGGGCAAAATGGCCTACGGGCACGAAACGTGGCCCACGGCCACTGAGAGATAGTCTACGGGACCTCTCCCTCCCCTCAAGAGAGAAAACAGAGAAAACCGAGTTTGGTTCGCAAACCGAGGCAAGGCACAGAAGAGGGTTCGGAAGTCCGGAGGCAGGGTGCACGGCCGCGACTCTGAGACTTCTGAACGAGCACAATATGCAACATCACCGAGCGCTCAATCGGTGACGTCTGAGTCTTAAGGTCGGTCAAAAATGGGGTGTCTACAGTTGTCCACAAAAACGGTGAAATAATATGTGCTTCCTTCAGACCTTCTTTGGCCTTGGCCTCCCCTATACCTTACAACAGGGATCCATCCAAAAAAATTAATATAATGTAAGTAGTTTTAAATCATGTATCGGAACATGTAATAATATTGATCATAGCATATCATGAATATAACAACGCTTTCTAAACATGTAATGTCTAGTATCAATTGCAGTGTTTAATATATATATTTTTAACTGGAATTTCCTCATCCAAATGTTAGAGAATTTTGGTTTTGGAAATACCTGGACCAAATGGATAAAGGAATGCATCTTCTCTGCAAGAGTGTCAATTCTTGTTAATGGGTCACCATCACCAGAGTTTTGCCCTCAAAAAGTTTTAAGGCAAGGTGATCCTTTATCCCTTTTTTTGTTTAATGTTGTAGCTGAGGGTCTGAATATACTCATATCAAGAGCTAAAGATATGGGTCTGTTTAGAGGTGTATCTGTAGGTGCTAATGGGTTGAATATATCTCACTTACAATTTGCCGATGATACAGTGTTGTTTTGTGACGCTGAAGGGTCACAAATTCTAGTTATAAAAAGAATTCTTAGATGTTTTGAAGTAATTTCAGGTCTAAGGATCAATTTTGCTAAAAGTGTTGTGTGTGGGGTGGGTGTGGCAGATGTGGAGGTTGATGAGTTTGTTGGGAAATTGAATTGTCTAAGCGACAAATTACCATTGAAGTATTTAGGATTACCACTGGGAGCCAGCCCTAGCAGGAGTTTGACTTGGAGGCCAGTTGTAGAGAATTTCAAGAAAAAGTTATCTGGGTGGAAGAGAAGAGTGTTATCTTTTGCTGGTAGAGTCACACTCATTAAGTCTGTGTTGTCTGTTCTCTCTGTGTATTACATGTCTCTTTTTAAAATACCTGAGTGTGTTGCAAAAGAGATGGATAGGATTCAAGCATCATTTTTATGGGGTGATTCTGAGCGTAGTAGGAAGTTGCATCTAGTTAGGTGGAATGAAGTGTGCATGAGTTTGAAACAAGGAGGGTTGGGGATCAAAAACATCCAGCTAGCCAATGATAGTTTGCTTTTAAAATGGTGGTGGAGATATGGACAAGAGGATGAGGCACTGTGGAAGATGGTTGTTTGCGAAAAGTATGGTTCAGTTGGGGGTAGATGGTTCCTCGATAAGGATGTTCACGGTCCTATATCGCAGACTTGGAAAGACATATTATCAGTGGCCCAAAGGAATGACAGTATTCTCCAATTTTATAAGGATAATGTGGAAATCTTAATAGGTAATGGGCAAAGAATCAGTTTCTGGGGAGATAATTGGTTGGGTTCAACAAATCTGTTATGCCAATTTCCTAGATTATTCCAGTTGGTAAATGATAAAGAGATTTGCTTGAATGGTCAAGTAGCCAGAAGAGATAGTCAATCTGGGTGGTTTTTCAATTTCAAAAGACCACTTCGGGCTTGGGAAGAAGGAGAGTTGGTCAGATTAACCACTGCTCTGGGGTCAGGCCCTCTTTTAAGAAGTGATGTAGCTGACAGTTTGGGTTGGAAGGCTGTTCAGCCAGGTATTTTTAAGGTTAATGCTGTCTATGCTTGGGGTATGCTCAATGATCGTCCCGCCCATAGATCAGTTGATCTTATCTGGAATAATTTTTCCCCACCTAAAGCAAAAAAATTTTCTTGGTTAGCTTGGCGAGGAAGACTGAAAACTAAAGAGTTGCTACAAAGGTTTGGAATTCTAGAGGGAGAAGATGTCCTTAATTGTATAGTCTGTCGTGATGCTAGCGAATCTCTTGACCATGTTATGCTACATTGTTCTTTTACTTGGAAAATTTGGTCTGCTATTATTGATTGGTGGGTAATTCCCAGATCCATAGATGGTCGTTTACTCTGGTGGTTGGGTTGGAAGTTTAGAAAGAAAGTTAATCTGGTGTGGAAGGCCCTTCCAACAGCAGTGTTGTGGTCTGTGTGGAGTTATAGAAATGAATGCGTGTTTAAGGCAGTCCAGCCCAATGTTCAGGTTCTGTGTGAATGTATCAAGGTGAGGTTAGCAATTTGGATGAGATCCCAGTTCAGGGATGCTTCATTTTCAGTCAATGATGTCGTGTTTAACTTTTCACAAGTCAGGTGTTGTCTAGGATCTCAATTGGTGAATTCTGTTCTGTTATGTTGCTACTAGCCTGGCTCAGCTGTAAGGTTGTTAACTACTAGTTAGGCTGCTGTTGTGTTGTTGTATTGTATGATTTCAGTCCATCAGAGCAGCCACCAATTTGATGTAAGGGCATGATGTGGTCGGGTTGATTAAAGAGTGACTCTGTGATGCATTGCTGGTTTGGTGGTGGATAAATAGGTTTGGTGCTGATTCTGATAATTCTGGGCTATCTCTGATTCTGATAAATTTTGGTGAGTAGCAGTGTGCTTGGGATGGTATGCTATACATTGGTTGAAGATCTGTCCTGCTGTTGGAATGATGTCGGGCTGCTCTTGGGCTGAGTATTCTGTCATGGTCCTGATCTGCAAGGGAGTAATCTGGTGAGTAGCAGCTGCAGGGATTGATTGCTGTCAAGCCCTCTTGAGGAATGGTTCAACAGCAGAAATAACATCACAAACTAGGTGGGAGGTCTGCATCTGGGTTGGAAGAACTCATTTTTGGGTGATCTGTGTTGCCTTGGTCTGAAAGGTGGCTTCTCTAACCTCTCATATCTGCTGCTATATGTGTTCTGGCCTGGTCTGGATACTTTGCTGCTATATGACCAAGATTGGTTTGTAAATTTGACTGGTCTGAATCTGCTGCCGTATTGTTTTGGTGCAAGGTTTCAGTTCAATTACCAGGTGATTAAGCCTGCAGTATGTTTTTGTTGCTCTGTTTGGAACTAACAGCATTGAGAAACTTGGACACATTATGTTTGGTCTGCTATGCTTATGTGCTAGCTTTGGTTGGTTGGTTTCTTCTTTCTTTTTTGTCCGTTGGTCTCTCACCAACTTTGGGGTGCTAGCAAATGATAGGGTGCGCTCTGTGGTGCCAACCTAGTTGGGATCATCTAGCTCACTGTGATGCTTTAGCACTTCCCTTTCCTTTATTGATGTATTGTGTCTTGTACCTTGTATTTGTGTATTTCATCAATAAAGTTTTTTTTGCCGATAAAAAAAAAAATATATTAATTGTTAGTTGTTAGATTAGTACTTGTGGGAGAAAATCTCCCCATCCTTGGCAAAGCACCTAAATGCTTGCACTCTCTTAATTCAACCCCTCTAAGGAGAATTGAACCCATAATCTCCTTGATATTAAGCCATAAGGAAGATATGGTGGCCATAGATTAGGCCTAGTTGGTTGCAGTGTATCAATATCAAAACTATTACCTGTCATGAATTTTTTTTGGGCAAATTACAGAAATGGTCCCTATAGTTTATCCGTGTTTTCATTTTGATTCTTGCACTTCTAATTGTTTCAATTTTACCCATACAGTTTGATTTTTGGCTCGAAATGGTCCAATAGTTAACCGCCGTTAGCTTTTTGGACAGAAAATCGACGCATGCAAGGTACGCACACACCAATTTTGACTTTCTTGAACAATTTGACTTTCATGAGTGTTTTTGGATCAATTTAATTTGTTTAATAGATGTTTTATTTAATTTTATTATTTAATTATTATTATTTTTAAAATAAATTTATTTAAAATTTTAATTAAAAAATAACATATATTTTTATTGACATTTTATTTATTTAATTTTTAAAAATAAATTTATTTAATTGTGTAAAAAATAAAATAAAATAAAATAAATTTTTATTTAATCTAGCTAAAAATAATTAAAATATTAAAGATAATTTTTAATCTAGCCATAATTTTTAATTTATTATTTTTAATTAAATTAAATTTATAATTTATAATTTTATATTTTATATTTTATATTTTTTTTATTAATATCTAATTTTAAATTGACAACACTAAAAAAATAATATCATAAATTTATTTGTCTTATTTATAAGGCCATAATTTATAATTTATTATTTTTAATTAAATTAAATTAAATTTATAATTTATATTTTTTATTATTAATATATATTTTTTATGAATCCTCCGGACTATTTGGTTGGATTGGATGTTTATTCTTTGTTTGTTTTCTCATGGGATTAAATGTTTAGAAATGACTATTTTTAGTGCATCTAATGTTTAGTTGGACGAACTGGATAAGGATAAAAGTGCAAAAGACTATTTTATCATTTTTCAATTATTTACTAAGTAATAGCAATATTAAACATATATTTAATATTTTAATTATTTTTAGTTAGATTAAATAAAAATTTATTTTATTTTATTTTTTACACAATTAAATAAATTTATTTTTAAAAATTAAATAAATAAAATATCAATAAAAATATATGTTATTTTTTTAATTAAAATTTTAAATAAATTTATTTTAAAAAATACTAATAATTAAATAATTAAATTAAATAAAATAAAAAGTCAAAATTGTTTAAGAAAGTCAAAATTATTCAAGAAAGACAAAATTGTCCCGCCACGCATGAATTTCCCTACTTTGTCTCTATCCATCATTCTTATGAACTTTTTTTATTCATGGGAAAATTGGTCATTTTACATAAAAATTAAAAAATTTAAAAAATTACCAAGATTGCACGAGTCAAAAAGTTAACAATGTATCAAATAAATTAGTTTTTTTAGTATTAAATTTTTATAAGTTGATTTTAAGTCAATAAATTATGTTTTAGCTAAAATTTCTATAAAAACTATATTTTAGCAAATAGACAAGTTATTTCATTACACTTCTATTTGGTTGAGTTCTAGAAATTATGTTTTGAAGAATATTAAAATTTTAAAAATTAGTTTGGTAAAAAAATAAAAATATATATTATTTTCATCTGTTTTTTTATTTTTGGATAGGAAATATTTTTGAATATTTTTAAATTTTATTTTTGATATTTATTTATATTAAATTAATTTTTAATATTTAAAAAATAGTAATTAAAAACTCAATCAAATTGTGCCATATCAGTAGTATAATGCTTCAAACAATGGGTTTCATCCCGTGCATGCAAGGCACGCTCGAGTTTCCGTCTAAAAAGCTAACGGCGGTTAACTATTGGACCATTTTGAGCCAAAAACTAAACTTCAGGGGCAAAATTAAAATAATTAGATGTGCAGGGACTAAAATGAAAATATGGGTAAATTATAGGAATTATTTTTGTAATTTATCTTCTTTCTTTTTTTTTTTGTAATAGAAGAAAATTTATTGATGTAACTAAAAATATAAGGAGTACACAAATTACATCGAAGAGTGCTGGGACAGTTTTGTTAGTTATCATGCCTTTTACACTTGTCCTCTCCTGGTTTTACCTTTCGCATCAATTTCCATCAATAAAATTTTTTATTGCTCATAAAAAGGTGACATAATCAAGGCGTAAACAATATTATTACCTTCTAAATATATGCCAAGTGGCCCCACTGAACAGTACAACAAATTAAAATTCATCTAAAAAAGTAAATATGTTTTTAGATAATTATTTTATTTTTAAAAGTACATTTATTAATAGTATTTTTAAAATTTTGTAGGTAAAATGTGTTTTTTGAATTTTTGAAATAGCCTTTTTAGAGAAGATGGGTGGTTGCTATGCATAAAGCACAACAATCATTGTTGTGCATCCAATTGAGTCCATTTCGAGTCTTATTTCGATAATTTGAACCGTTCACTTTTTAAAATTTATCGAGTAGAATTCATCTGTAAAAAATCAAATTGATTGGATATCGGTATCTAAGTTTTTGTATTCAGTTTTATACATAAAATCACACTAATCAGTCATTTTTTTAAATACTAACGTGATTAGAAGAAAGGGTTATTGATATTCGATAAATTTGGTCATATACAAGTATATTTTACTCGATATACTATAAAAAGTGAATGGATCAGATTATTAAAATAGGACCCGAAATGAGTCTTATTAACCGCACAACAGTGATCGCTAGGCATAAAGCACAATAGTCATCCTAAGTTTCCTTTTTAGTGAGACACGAATTGACATATGTATATATTTATTTTTTTTCAACAAAATTTTCACTTTTAAGAATAAAAATTTTTATCCCTAAAATCCTTACATAATGTAAGAAAAATTGATGATTTTATAACAATTTTCATGCCTATTTTTCATGATCCTTGTCATCTTGCTAATATTGCTCAACAAAACTTATTAGGCATAAAGCTTCGGAGTTCAGAATCCAAAAAGACACCGAAAAGAGAATAAACAACGAAAGGCATTTTTTGTTGTGTTATAATGGAGATGTTTCTTTAATGAGTATTTTTAAAAACTCATAATTTTTTTTTTAAATTATCAATAATTTGTTTAAAATATACAATGTGTGATAAAAATTTGTTTTAAAAATAAAATTTATTATTTAAGAATTGAATTTGAAATATACATTAATTCTTGAGTAAATTTTTACTTCTTCAAATCTTTGATCATTAATCCTTTTAACCAAAGAGCCCCTACAAAGGATAAAATTATTGATTGATTCTGAAATATCACGTGATCATATCTCAGATCAATCACAAATTTTTATGTCTCTTCATATTTTTTAATTACTCACATAAAATTATAAATTTCATTTCTTTCCTCAATCATAATATATAAAAAGCATCATGTTGTGCTGCTTATGAATCAACCAATAACCTCTCCCAAAAATGCTCCGTAGCCCGAAAAACTGAGGCTCGAATGGCTCGAATGGTACGAAAAATATTATCTTACCGGTAAGAGAATAAAAAAAAATCTTAAAACGACGTCGTTTTGAGATTTCGAGCCATTCAAACTTTTGATTTTTCGAACTCCGTAGCGGTGTTGTAACCTCTCCTACGAACGGGTACGTAAGGTGTCCCCTAACGGCCCCAACTATGGACCTAGTCTCCCCACCGTTTCTTGTTCATTACTGTAATGAATGTAGGACCGTCATCATCAACCATACCATGATGCCAGTCACTACCCGGATGTTGCACGTTAATAGTGGTCCGTCAAAAACATGTGTCACGAAAATAAAATTATTTTATTTAATAAGCCTCATGCTAATGATAATATAAAACACTGTTAGTACAACAAATAAAATATTAAAAAAATATAAAATAATTTTATACATTTCATAACACTATCTATAATAATGTTTTTCACATTTTTTTATTAGAAAATCTTTTTTTTAAGTGTTTGTATCCTAATAATAAATTCTATTATTTGAATATTTGATCTATCAAATCCTAATTTTCATATTTAAGATATTTTATAAACACTTCTATCTTTACAAATATTTTTTTAAAATAATTAACAATTTAGTGATGTGAACATTCATATTTTACAATGTGAATATTTACATTGACGTGTGAATGTTCACATTGGCAATGTGAATATTCATATTGATATGTTAACAATCATATTGACGATGTGAATATTCACATTGACGGTGTAAGCATTTACATCACAGAATATTCACACTGTAAATGTGAATATTATTAGGGGTATTTTGGTAATTATGTCAGTCATAGGACTTATTGGAATATAAAAAAATAATGTGAATTAAATGGAATATAAGTAGGTAAAAAAAATTTATGAAAAAGGGCCATTTTTTTTTTTATATCTATTTTAATAAGATACTCAGGCTATACATTTATAAAATTATTGGGCTAATAAGTTTAAATTTAAATTTTTTAGGACATTTATTTATTCAAACATGTCTATCTATCATCATCTATCTGTATATGTATCCATCTAATTATTTGTTTAAATGTTATCTATTTGTACGTATATCACCTATTGATTCACCTATCTATTATTACATATCTATCAATCTCACTACCACCAACCGCTGCCGGTGACTTTTCAACGCGTGTTTTTATCAACCAAAAAACAAAAAAAAAAAAGATTATTAAACTTTAAATAATATATGATCTCATACTAATGGACCCATTTTAGGCCTCATTTAGCATGAGCTATTTTGACTAAATTAGTCAATAAAGACAAAGCATGCAAATTTAATCAATGAGACAAAATGTAACATTCAAATTATAATCATTTTATTTTTTCTCTCACAATCAAATCAACTGTAAAAAAGTTAAAATTGATACTAAACATAATTTTTTAAATCAAATTAAAATAATTAAAAAAACTAAAAAGTCACACTAAATTAATTCATCCGAAACGAAGGCTTAATATACATTTTGCAATCATCAAGACTTGGTCATTATTCCCGGTAATAATTAGCTCGCTTCTTTTTGTCCCCGTCTAGATTAAACTTGTTAGCAAGTTTCTCAGCTTCATTCATGATTTTGATTTTGGTGGAACATGTAGTTGGGATCAAGGGTGGAACAATAATTTTCAAAGACAATTTTATATAAGGAGAAACTATACCAAAATTATAAAGAGAAATTACAGTAAAATGGGTGTTAGATAAAATTTTTACAAAATAATAATAAATATTAATTATTCATATTATAATTTTTTATTAATGAATAATTAATGTTTTCCACCACCACTGTGCAGCAATTGTCCCTTTTATAATAACTACAATCTTCCTTTGCAAGTTAACTAAATCTATTTTATTATTAAAAATAATCTTACAAAAAGTTAATATTAAAAAAAATAAGTTAGTTTGGCACATGCATATTTTTTTTTTTAGGGGTAAATTATAAAATTAGTCTCTGAGGTTCACTTATAATACGGATTGCTCTTTATAGTTTGGAAAATGATAAATATCCTTTTATAAAACATTTTATTTAATAGAATTAATTAAAAAAATAAAATTTCTAACTGCTCTCCTATACAATAATAAAATTAGCTGAATTATTAATTGAAATATATTTTTGAAATCATTGAAAACTGTTAATTGACTTGATAATTTATTGATAAAGGGGTCATTTGTTATGAAATTAGAAACTTCGTGGGACGAGATATAATTTCCAGAACCATAAGGGACAATTCATATCTTAAACAAATCTCAGAATGTGTATTTATAATTTACTCTTTTTTTAAATTATCAAAATTCACTTTTTACAATATCTAAGGTTTTAGGGACCAAACTCTTTCGTCTCAAAAAATAAAATATTATTACAAAAGAAATTAGAATAAAAATTATGACACAAGCTTCTCTTTAGTCCTTAATCGGACTAAAGTGTGTGGGTCCATCACAGAACTCACATTAATGATCTGAATTGTTCAATGTATAGAACTCGTCGAGTAATTTATCTATGCAAAAAATCATGTTGATTGGATATCGATAGTCACTTAATCTTATCAAATTTGCATCAACGGTAACTATGATTTTAAAAATAAATTATTGACACAGATGTGATCTAATCAAGTGACTATTAATATCCAGTTAATTTGATTTTTTACAAGTATAAAATACTCAATGAGACTTACACAGTAAATGATTTGAAATATCAATATAGGCTATGTGATTGCACAGAAGCCCAATAACACGTTCCAATTAAAAAATCCAATTGGAGAGAAACTGTTCCCAATCCCAACAATTATAACCATTGGCAGATGATATTCATGTCCAACTGTTCCCAACAATTATAACGATTGGCAGATGATATTCATGGCGTAAGAGTTTTCCGTTTTTATAATATATTTCCCATTTGCCTAAAATTTTTTAAAGTGGTTATAAATTGCAACCACTGATAGACTTTGTTTGACCTGCGCTATTTTGATTAAATTAATTAATAAAAGCAAAGTAGATTAATAAGATAAAATTTTATATTCAAATCATAATTATTATTATTATTTTTTATAATAATCAAATCAACTATAAAAAAAAGTTAAAATTTATTTTAAACATAACTTTTTTAGTCAAATTAAATAGTCAAAAAATCAAAAGCCAATTTAAATTAGCTCATCCTAAACGGGGCTTAGCTTCATTAGTTTTTTTTTTTAAAAAAAAAAAAAAAAAAAATTATCCACCGAGATGAAACTTAAGGCTTGCTTTAGTTTGGTTCTGTTTGGTTCGATATTCTGTTTTGAAGTGGAAGGTCCACAATAAACTATATTGTTATTTATGAGTTTTTTTATTTATTTATATAGCATTACTCTGATTGTAATCATTTGACAACGTCATAAATAAACTACTTATTTATTTATTTTTATCACATCATTTTTATGTTTAGACATTTTTTTCATAATAAATAAACAAATATATATATATATATATATAAAAAAACCACACTTAAAACAACCAATGTTGGTACCAAATTTACACAGTAGTATAACATCATTGATCATACAGGTATTGTTCGTGAGCGATACGTTTGTTCGCCACCACCGACTCTCATGATGGAACAGACGGACTGTATATATACTATATATATATACTTTTTTTTTTATTATTTATTTTATATTTTATAACCGGTGTCTTACAAAATTAAAAAATTAGATTAATTTGATAATTTTAATATTTTTATTTTACTGTGTTCGTCAAATTTTTTTTCTTCAAAAATACAATTATTATTTATATTTTTTTAAAACAAAAAAATATAAAATAAAAATATTACAATAATTGAATCAATCTTTTTTTTAGATGATTTACAAGAAGGCCCTACAAAAATAACAATTCGGACCATTGAAACAGAATTCGTGACAGACGTCATAGACTTGAGCCATACTTTCCAATCTAGCTCGTGGACTAAAGACAAGCTTTTAGGATGATCTAAATAAGTATACTTTTTAATTTTTCATGAAAAGATGTAAAATATGATAGAAAGATGATGTGACCCAAATAAAAAATAATGTGACTCAAATAAAATAAAATAATAAAAAGATGTATTATTTTAGCACATTCCAAACAAGGTCATAATATTGTTTGTTGCTATGATTACAATCTTATCAACATACGGTTCAAATTCAGAGAGCATGCTGTGACAAAACTCCTGTCGTGATAATTTCTTTTTAAAAAAAAAAAAAAACACATTTCTTATTGTTAAAAATATACTCTTACAGCGTGGGTGGTGTCACTACATATTCTCCGAATTCCGTAAGGTTCACATGCAAATTCAAAAACATATTAACGTCATAAAATAAAGAGGTTATTATTATCATATTAATCTTTTTATTTTTATTTTTTATGAATAACATATTTATATATAAATGTCCTACAAAATGAATAATTTAAATCACCGAAATAACATTCATCATAAACCCTATGTATTCAATCCAAATATGGGCTCTAATTGAAGCCCAACCCTTTTCTCAAACCCATGCCCCCAAAATTGTTCTGGACTTCAATCATGATGTCTTGAGTTTAAAACGTGAAGCACTTGGCTAATTACTATTCATCGCTTAATTACCCTATTCTAGTAATAGTAATTAAAATGTTAAATAATAATTTAGAATTTTATAATTATTTTGTGACGAGAAACCTTCCCAGACCTTTTCGGACTACCGATATAGAGTAAATCTCGAATACATGTAATCTTCTGCAAGTTATGTTGGAGTTGTTGGATTTGTAATATATTTGTTGGATTTGTTGAGTAGTTATTATGACTATATGTTAAACCTTTTTATTTGTATTTTTTTATGAAAAATGATTTGTGACACTAAAACTGTTGGCACTAATGGCACTAATTTCCTGTTTTGGTAACTTTGTTTTTTTTTTTTTTTTTTTTTACCTGATATAGAAATTAGTGCCATTAGTGCTCAACAAATTAGTGCCACAAATCAAAGTCCTTTTTTTATAGTTACCTATTAACAAAAAATAATAAAAAAACTGAACTGTAATCATTCATTTAACTTGTTGATGATTGGTTTATTAAATTAAGCAACGAGTAATAAAGAAATTGGATGCGTAAGTGTAAAGAATTTGACAAATAATTATGTTTACTCATTGAGTTTACATAGATGTATAAATATTTTCTAGAGTTATTAAATGATCATAACAATATGAAGAAAACGTATCGCATGAAAAGAAAAGAATACGTGGAAAAAGGAAGAAGAAAAGAAAGAAAATGTAAAATTTGGTATAATTTATTGTAAATTAAAAATTGATAATAAAAAATAGAAGCTATAAACACCCCTAAGCTAGTTTTTAGAAATCTTCTTCAACTTACTTAAATTAGGAAGTGGATCCCCTCCCGTCCGTAAGGACCAGAGGGTATTGTTCGGATCTATGTGATCCACCACTAGGTTTGTTTCGATAATTCGAATTGTTCATTTTGTTAAATAATTTGTGTATTTTAATTACAAAAATAAAATAAAATTAGGTAGATCCGATAATTATAACTTATTCAATTCATCGCGTTTTTCACAAAAAAAATAAAATAAAATAAAATGAATGGCCTATTTTTAAAAACACAATTGTCATCTATTTTTTTTGGTGACATATGCGATAAATTGACTATGTTACGATTATCGGATCGACTTAATTTTTTTGTAATTAATATGCACGAAGTGTACAACAAAATAAATGGTTTGGATTATTAAAACAGAATCTGTGATGAGTACCATGGGCCATAACAACACCATCCTATACAGATCAATGATTGGAGGGGCTTCAAGTCCTTTAAATTATGTTTAATAAATCATAAGTAAAAACTGAACCAAACAGTTCGACACAAACTCTTAAAATAAAAAAAAAAAACTATAAACAGCTCAAAAAGTTGTACTAAACCACTCTTATAATTATGTTTACTTTTCCACTTTGTGGTGCCTAAAAATGTTACAATTAAATTAATACATTTTTTTCATATGGTTGCAATTGTTGTCAAATTTAAAGTGTTAATTTTATTTATTTTTATTTATTTTTTTTTAAAATTTTAAAATCCGGTGCCAACTGCGACAACCTTGCATTGCAAAAGAAGTGAATTATTGACCTCTTTCGTTCACGCACACACACATATGTGCATCTAAACTTATTTTGGGCTAGAGATTAATGTCTTATTGGTAATTATATGTTTTAGTCAAAAAAATTTAAAAGTCATTATAAGTTGTCATATCATTTCCTCTACTTTTTTATATATCTTTTTATAAAAAATTTAAAAATTACTAAAATAACATATTTCTAAACGAGGCTTAATAACAATAATAATTGTGTTTAAGTGTTTTATTGTAGTTTTGATCACTTTTTGTAAAAAGTAATCTCAAACCTAAAAACAAATAATCATAGAACATGGTAATTATGATTTCAAATCGGTTTTTAAGTCACCTTCGAAACAATAGTAACAATTATAATTATAATAATATGAAAAAGAAATATGAACAAATAAAGTGTGAAAGACAGAAAAATAAAATAATTATGACATATTCATCAGTTATTTTGTGAGATTGATACCCTCAAATATATTAATAATGTCATAATGAAGTCACACTAAAGCTCACAAAAAAAATAAAATAAATAAAATGATAAAAAAAGGGCCAATTCTTGAATTTGAACACTAGAATATATGCAGTTTGTTCTTGGTTATGGTATCTAGGTCCATCATGGGTCAATTTGGGAACATAGTTAAAAATCAATTTCTAGATTTTAACCTATTTTAGATTATATTACTTCTCTACTTTTTTTACGTTTTTTTTTTTTATAAAAAAAAATCAAAAAATTAATATTTAACTAACTTTCAAGACAATGTATGACATAAATGCTTAATCTACTCCTTAACCATAAAGTTGGGCCATTTAGGAAATTGTCAACGACAAAGAATATGATTAGGTGTGATGAACCTTGTCATCATTTGTCAAATCTTAAAAAAATAAAAAAAATCTTGTCATCATTTGTATTATTTTGAATAATTTGAATGTAAATTAGTAATAAGCTAATCATATCGCAATTTCTTACATCTGTATGCCAAGCACAAAAAAAGAAAAAAAAGAGAAATTTTTTTAAAGAAAACATCTTCCATCAAGTTTAAAGATTATAATTTACCTTGCATTTATTTTGTTTGCTTTAAAAAAATTGTTGATGTACTAAAAAAAAAATAAATAAAAAAATCTTCCACTGATGATTATTGCTGAAAACCAAGTTTTTAAAAGAAACTTAAATTTATTTTTTTATTTTTGTGTGTGTGCGCGCGCGCGCGTGCAAGTAAAACAATTGGAGTTCTTATTATTATGTAGAAAATGGGATGAATAAAGAAATTCATTCAAGGTATGTTTGGCGACATTTTCATTTCATGTATGTTTGTTTTTTGTTTTATTTTTGAGTGTTTTTAGAAGCAAAAAAAAAAAAAAAAAAAGATTGAAAATATTTGTCGTTTTCATATCTTTATTTTGTGAAAAAATAGTTGTCAAAATTTTATAAAAACAACTTAAAAGTATTTATAAAAATTATTTTCATTAAAATTTCTAAAACTAATGTACTAAACAAGTTTTATGCGTTATCTTTTTTTTCCTATTTTTTATTACAAAAAATAGAATTTGTCATTGGAACAAACATAATGCACATATAATTGGTATGAAAACAACAAATGTCAATTTTAATTTTCTTATTATTATTTTAATGGCCTTTTTTTTTTTTCTTTTTTTCCCCCATATTACAAAAAGATAACAAAACGAAAACAAGCAGGGACTAAGCTTGTTACTTGTCTTCTCTTTTTTAAAAGTAAAAAATCTTGTTAAAATAAAAAATAATAAATTTCACATATCAGATTTGCATATATCAATTTTTCATCTAAACCTTTGAAAAAATAAAAAAAAAAATAAAAACCTAGCATTTTTCAATTTTTTTTTTGATCAGCAAAAAAGAAAATCTTTATTGATATAAACCAACAAACAAGGATGAAATACATCAAAAAAGATAAGGGGAGGTGAGTACAAAGAGTATCATAGCTACACAAGACAATCCCAACTAGGTTGGCACTGTCAAGCAAGCACAATAGGGTTTCATGGGGGATTCACACTCAAAAAATATTAAGTATTTCCAATTTTTTAGTACACTCTGTTTGTAATTATTTAAAATTTTATATTACTCTCAATACACCCTATTATTTTTCTCAAATTACCCTTAAAGTAAACCCAAATATTAAATAATAAACAAATTAAAAAAAAAACTAAATTATTTCAAAAACTTTTCAAATTGATACAGGACCACGAATTACAACAAAGGCATCGGCAACACTACAAGAAACTACACATTTGGCGACTAAAATTGACGACCAAAGCAAATTTAGTAGCCAAAGGTTCACAGTTTAGCTACTATTTGGATTTAGTCGAGATATATTGTCTTTTTGGCGACTAACAAAATTTAGTCACTAAATATATAGTAATCGGCGACTAATTATCGGCGACTAAATAACAATTAGTCGCCAAAAGTTTATATTTTACGCTACTAATTCTAGGTTTAGTCACTGAATAAGGTTAATTGCCGACAAAAAATATAGTTTAGTCGCCAAATATTATGGACATTTTTTTACACCTTTTGGTGACTAAAAAATTTAGTCGCCGTATATTCAATTTTTGCTGACAAAAAAAAAAAAAAAAGTAGTAGTCAAATGATGCTTTTGGCTACCAATATATTAGTCCCTATTAATTAATCATTGGTTGCAAAACAGTTTTAGTCATTATTCATCACGTAAAACAGCCCACAAACCACTCTGTGGACCTCACAGGCAGCTTCCTCGTGAGAAATAGGACCTTTGGGGACAAACGACATGTAATTAGTACATGTACGTTGGGAGTTAGAGTGGAAAACATTTTAAATTTCGTCAAAAAAAGGCCGTTCCCCGGGGGGGGCGCAAAAGTACAAAATAGCCCCCAAACCACTGTATGGATGTCACATGCACTACTAGAAAAGCAGGCTTTAGACATGAAACCATTTGCGACGGTTTAAAAATTGTCGCAAAAAACAGGCATTTGCGACGGTAAAAAAATCCGTTGCAAAATCATTTTTTTTGCGACAGCAAGCGACTGTTGCCAAAAAAAAAAAAAACCCGAATAAATACTATTATTAGAGATGGATAACTTGAAATCGTTGCAAAAGGTTTTATATTTTTGCATTTTTGTTAATTTACGACAGCCTTTCAAACCGTCGCAAAAACTTAATCCCCTAATTAATGCCAAAATAAAAATCTCTTCTACCAAACACTAAAAAATATATTTAAAAAAAAAAAACAATCAAAATGCCCCAACTCTTCAGCCCTAACTCTTTAGCTTCCAATCAAAAAGCACAGAAGGGTTTGCTTCTAATCCAGACTAGACTAGACCAAACCAAATAACCTAGGAAAGGTTGCCAATCGACTACTAGGTTTGCTTCTTCTTCCTCTCTCTCTCTCTCTCTACAAATCCCTATTTTTCTCCGTATATTCAAACCTTGGGATAATCCACCGCTGCCCTCCCTTTGATAACCAGGTTTTTCCTTTTCTTTCTCTATATCCCTCTCTTTATATGTCTATACATATATATCTAATCTGTTTGTCGCTTCTTCTAAGTTCAATTGAAACCCTTTTATTGTTTTATTATAGTTATCTACTTGATTTTCTTATTTGTAAAATATAGAGATTTTGATTTGATTTTCTCGGCAATATATATATATATATATATGTATGTATGTATTTGTGTGTATGCAGTGTATAGAAGTGTGAGATGGCAACTCTACTTTTATCTTATTAAATCCAACAGATTGAGTCCAAAAAAAGGTTCCCTACTTCCATTCGCTACAAATCACGGAGGAGCTCTCTTCGGCATCTTTGTGTTGAGAGCCACACCTCTATTTCCCTTTTCTCGGTATGACACCTTTATTGTTTTAATCATATGTGCCTCAGTCTTTTACTTTGGAATTTTTTTTTCTTCTTAATTTTGTTTCCCTTTCCATCCTCTTCCCCCCCCTCCCCATTTTCTGTGGGTTTTGTTTTGTTTGATGGAAGATTGTTCTATAGAAGAAGATTTTTACTTTTAAAGGCTCGATCTTTCTTTGGCAGCACTTTTTTTTGTTTTTTGTTTTTCTAAGGAAAAATATTTGATTCATGTACAATCGGCTTTTTGGTGATACAAAATTATTAATATTTTTCTAGGTTTTTGGGTTTTTATATTTAAATTCATTACTGGATTTTTTTTTCTAGGGAAAAATATTTGATTCATGTTCAATTGGCTTTTTGGTGATACAATGCAGTTTCAGAGGTTTTTTTATTTATTTATTTATTATTACTTTTGCGTATCTTAGTTAAGTTGTATTGTAACAGTTTGGTTATAGGTTGGAAATTGATGTTTGATTTGAATGATGAAAATTTTGGTGGGATATGATTTTAATCTAAGGTTAAGCTTGATTATTTTTATTTTTTATTTTTTGTTTTTGGTTGCAAGTTGGTTTTTGGTATTTGAATTTAATTGAAGACCTTGCTTGATTTGACTTACAAATGGTTGGTCCCTGAATTAATTGCAATGCCTTATCTTTACAATGGTTGCGTATTTATATGATTATCTCTAAAGGGTTGTAATCATCTCTAAAGGGTTGTAATCATCACTATCACTATGTATGCCTTTAGGTTGAATTTGTTTGTGATTTAGGTTCTAGGAAAACAACCATTAATTGTTCTTTACAAAAGTTATTTTCATGTCGATGAAAATGAAACTTGAAATATCAATACTAATATGAGTGCTTTTATTATAAATTTGATGAGTAGTAGTTCTTTAGATGCATCAAATTAGATTATAACATCCATTAGAAGTCAATTGACACAAAATTTATGGTTGACTATATATGTGCTTGTGCTTTGAGCTCCTGCAATTTTTCGTTTACAAATAATATACTATGATTTTAACCAACACAATTTTTTTTGGTCAATTAGAGCTTGGCCCATCTGATGAGTAAGTCCTTAACTTTTAGTAGTGAAGTTCCTCTTAGTTCGCTTTCAAAAATCCTTCTGGCTGTTGATTTTGGTATTGACTTGCCACAATGAAAGCAATTTATGAGCTAGCTGAATAATCCTGGGACGTTTCATAGCTGTCTCATTTATCTTGTTTATTTTTTTTGTCAGTCTTTGTGTTTGTATATTCTATCAGATTCAAGTGTTTGTATCTTTTTATCAAATTCTGTTCTCATTCTTGTATGATGTTTTTGGATTTTTATATTTAAATTCATCGGCGATTTTTTTTTCTTGGGAAAAATATTTGATTCATGTTCAATTGGCTTTTTGTCATTTTTTTGGATTGAAATGTGAATTGCACCTGCCAACTGCCATTGCCCAATAATAATTTAAAAAGATTCATAACCACTGTACATAAATCATTAAACATTAATTTAGCTCTGTGGTCTGTAGTCTCCATGTCAACATCATTGGCATCCAATGCTTGTTATGCATTCAAGAACAATTGTAGTTCCTTTTATTGTCTGCCTCTCTCTTTTCTTTTTCTTTTTTTAAATTTTTTTTTAAGAAGCAATGTTATCTATCACAAGCAACTTTAATAAATGATAATGGCCAAAGAAGTTAGAAGAAGTAAGGGTGGGGAGGTAGTGTGTGAGAGATTCTATTTAATTATTTTTTATGACTAATAATTTTATATATGCAAGTAGTGCATGCACAGATTAGGTTTCTTTTTGATTTCAAAACTTTGAAAATGGTATTAACTTGAGGTATTTGTTAAAAAAATTGGAGGTGTTGATATTGTTGATTATTGAGAAGTTGTACATTGAATAGGTTTCTTTGATAGTGTAATAGGGTAAATGTAAATTATAATTTCTCTCTATTCCAAAGAAAGTTGGTTACAGATATTAAATGAATATATATATATATTGACTGGATGAAATTTGGAAAGAATTTTTATTAATCAAATGTTTGTCTGAAAGCATAGAAATTTTTCTTATAGACAAAGAAGTTCCTTTATGCTACTTGACAAATGTTTCTTTATTAATTAATGACAAACACTTCCACTCATAAAGGCACTCATTATTCTTGGTAGTTAGTAATTAGTTTACTCTTGCAGCTACATCCAACATTGTTTGGGAAGTATAATTTATCTGTTAATTGCAAAATTCTCCCCTTTGGTCGTTGAATTTGTTGGATTTATTTTCTAGTGTGGCTCAATAGCCTGCATATATCTACATGTTTTAATTTATTTAGATTCCACAATTAGATAAAGCCAATATTTGATATAAAGTTCAGTAATTAGAATTTTAATATAATCACTCTTCTAAGAGAAGAAGGAAACCTTGATGGACAGGAATTCTTCAAATAGAGTTTATCTGGCCCTCTTCTCTCCTCTATATAAGGATGGGTGACTCCCTTTTCATATCATGATCATTTTTCTATCACTCTAAGTTTTATAGTCATCCTAATTAAGAGAGACAGAGAGAAGACAGTGAGCCAAGAATTAAAGGTTCAACTATTAGGGGTATTTTCTCAACTTCTCTAATTCAATGGCTGATAAAGGCATGTTCGTTATATTCTTGAGTTGTATTGAATTCAAGATCATGTGAAGTTTAATTCTGCATTATTATTATGGTTACATGTATTATTAAATCTTACATGTGGTATCAGAGCCTTAGTTTGTGAATCAATACACCTTAGAATAATAATATATTCATAAAAATGTACTTTTGTTTATAAGGTTTGAACTCTGTCGACATGTGATGTGCACTCCACTAAGCGTGTACATCATAGACTCCCTCACTCACAAGACAACATGATCTGTTAGGTCCTAACCTAAATAAGAGCACATCCCACTCACTTTGTTTTGTGATCTGTTAGGTGTAGGCTTTTATGTAATTCTATATGCTGCTCATATGCATGTTTTAATTTGTTATCAATTTTAGTAATAATAATTTTTATAATCATCCTAATATGATATTGAATTGAGTGTATTGCTTGCCGTTTTGATAAAGTGCATAGATTAAAAGCAATTTTATAATTTTGTTGAAATGTTCGGTCTATTAAATAAATATATTTATTTGATTGTATCACATTAGAGGATTATGTTTTTGCCCTGTCTAATTATGCACACTTATTGTCTATTGTTGTTAATATTTATATATTTTCATGATTTAAATTTGATATCATGATATAATTTTATGACATTGAATATTAAATATTGAAGTAGTTAATTCATATTAGGTGTAATTCTTATTGACCATTATATGAGATATTCATGATTGTTATATTACATAATTTGATATATAAATATTCGTGTTCGTCCAAAGTTATTATTATTATATTGGTAATTGCAATCACATAAAAGAAATTCTTGAAATCATAAATAGTGATTTCATTAAAATAGTGATTGAATTAATGATAATTAAATAATTCAAATTACTGAATAGAGAATATTGTTGGTTAGTTCCATATTCATAGGGTTTACTAATTTAGTAGCTACCAAAGTGGCCTAGATTTGTAAAACTTATGAATATAGAACTACAAAAAAGAATTGTTAAAAGGGTAATATTAAGGTCAATAATATTCTCAATTGCAGTTATAATTAGGAGATTGAGACTAGCCCAAAGGAGAGTCACTTTCAAATAATTATGAACTGGGTAGAGTAATGTAACTTATGTAATTTGAAAGATTAGAACTGAATACCCAAAGGTAACAGGACTAACTGAAAAGTTTCATAAATTACTTTAGACCCACATAAGTGTTTCTTGACGAGTAGACAATAGATATACCTAAGTTTTGCCCAAAGGAAAGACTTATGTGATATCACTAGTTGATCATTATAATTCTCAAAGCTTTAATATGTATATTGTTGTATCTTATTCCAGTGAAAGTTCCCACCTCATTGCACTCTCTTGCATCGGGCATCCCTCTACTTACTGGCTCTAATTTTTCGGAATTGTATGAACATTTTCAGTTTACACTGGGTGTATTAGACCTCGATATGGCATTGCTTGAAGATAAACCTACAGACATTAATAAATATAGTACTGCAGAACAAGTTGCCCTTTCTGAATCTTGGAAAGGTCCAATAGACTCAGTTTGATGTTTATGAAGATGGCCATTGCAAATAACATCAAGACCTCCTTACCTCAAACTGTTAATACATTGGAATACTTAAAGGCTGTTGAAGATCGATTTAGATCTGCTGACAAGTCACTTGCTGGCACTATTATGGCTGAATTGACAACAATGAAATATGATGGCAACCGAGGAGTTCAGGATCACATCCTCAATATGGCTGACAAAACTGCAAAACTTAAAACTTTAGGGATGCAAGTTGATGAAACTTTCCTCATGCAGTTTATTCTCAACTCACTTCCATCACAGTTCGGCGCATTCAAAATTCATTATAACATCAATAAAGATAAGTGGAGTTTGGATGAACTGACTAATATGTGTGTTCAAGAGGAAGTGAGGTTGAGGGAGGAAGGACGTCAAACTGCATTGGCTGTAACTCATTGAGCTATAAAGAAAAAGAAGGGTAAGTTTGTAAAATCAAAGAAAAATCCACCAAAGAAAAAGAATGAACCTCGGGAGAAAATCAGGCTCAGAATGGTTTCACTGTCAAGTGCTACTTTTGTGGCAAGAAGGGACATGTGCAGAAAGACTGCAACAAGCAAAAGGCTTGGTTCGAAAAGAAAGGTAAGAAATTTTCTTTTGTTTGTTATGAATCAAATCTTGCTGAAGTACCTTCTAATACTTAGTGGATTGACTCCGGGGCCATGACCTACATTACAAATGACATGCAGGGATACCTCTTAACCAGGAAACCGAAGGAAAGTGAAAGATTTGTCTATATGGGGAACCGTCTCAAAGCTGAAGTTATAGCTGTAGGAACCTACCGATTGATCTAAGAGACGGGTCATCAGATGGATCTAGAAGACACTTTTTATGTTCCTTCAATTTCTAGGAATTTAGTTTCATTATCCAAATTAGATTGTGCTGGATATTCAGTTTTATTTAGTTGTGGAAAACTCAATTTAATGTTTAATTCAATAATGATTGGTTATGGTAATTTATGTGATGGTTTCTATAAAATTACCTTAAATCATGAGTTTGCACAATCATTAGTGACTCTGCATTTGAATATTGGTTTAAAACGTGGTCTAATTAATGAAAAATCCTCAATCTTGTGGCATAGACGGTTGGGGCATATCTCTAGAAATAGAATTGAAAAATTGGTGAAGAATGAGATTTTGGAAAACCTAGACTTCACTGATTTTGAGATATGTGTGGATTGCATTAAAGGAAAGCAAACCAAACACACTAAGAAAGGTGTCACAAGAAGTAATGAGCTTCTTGAGATAATTCATATAGATATTTGCAGGCCACTCAATATCCCATGTCTTAGTGGTAAAAAATATTTTATCACATTTATAGATAACTTCTCACGTTATGGATATGTGTATCTAATTCATGAAAAGTCTTAGGCTGTTGACATCCTTGAGGTGTACATAACTGAAGTCGAGAGACAATCAAATAGAAAGGTTAAAATAGTGAGATCAGACAGGGGTGGTGAGCATTATGGTAAATATGATGAGTCAGGCCAAAATCCAGGCTCATTTGTCAAATTCTTAGAAAAGAAAGGCATTCGTGCTCAATATACAATGCCTGGTACGCCATAGCAAAATGGAGTTGCTGAAAAACGTAATTGTACACTTAAAGATATGGTTAGGAGTATGTTAAGTTAGTCAATTGTACCTATTTCATTGTGGGGTGAAGCTTCAAAGACTACAATGTATATCTTAAATAGGGTTCTAGTAAGGTGGTCCCAACAACTCCTTTTGAGTTGTGGACTAGTAGGAAACCTAGTTTGAGACACTTACATATTTGGGATTGTCTAGCAGAGGCAAGAATCTTCAACCCACAAGAGAAAAAGTCGGACTCAAGAACAATATCTGGATATTTCATTGGTTATCCAGACAAGTCTAAAGGGTACAAATGTTATTGTCCTAATCACAGTATGAGGATAGTGGAGACTGGTAATGCTAGATTCCTAGAGAATGGTGAAATTAGTGGGAGTGAGAAAACACGAGTGGCGAATTTTGAGGAAATTACGGTGGATGTGCCAACATTTGGCCCTTATCGAGAAATTGTTGTTCCTCAGACTATTCCATAGGTTGAGGGAAACGAACAACATAATGAAAATCCTTCACCACCTCATGTTTCACCACTTCATGAAGATACCACCATTGAAAATATTGTAGAACCACCACAACCGGTAGTTCTGAGAAGATCTTAGAGGGAAAGAAAGCCTGCCATTCTAGATGATTACATGGTGTATTTACAAGAATCTGATTTTGATATTGGGATTAACAAAGATCCAGTCTCATTTTCACAAGCCATGAATAGTGATGATTTTACTAAATGGGTCAATGCTATAAATGAAGAGTTAAAATTCATGGAATAGAATAGTGTTTGGAATCTTGTCGAATTGCCTAATAACTGCAAAAAGGTCGGGTGTAAATGGGTCTTCAAGACCAAGTGTGACGCAAAAGGCAATATTGAACGATTTAAAGTCAGACTTGTTGCCAAGGGTTTTACTCAAAAAGAAGGCATAGACTATACAGAGACCTTCGCTCCAGTATCTAAGAAAGACTTGCTTAGAATCATCCTAGCATTGGTAGCTCATTATGTTGCATCAAATGGATGTGAAAATTGCTTTTCTAAATGGGAATTTGGATGAAGAAATTTATATGGAGTAGCCAGAAGGATTTGCAAAGAAAGGTAAAGAACATTCAGCTTGCAAATTAAAGAAATCCATATATGGCCTTAAACAAGCTTCCAGACAATAGTATTTAAGGTTTAATGATACCATTACCTCATTCGGATTTAAGGAAAATGTAGTTGATCAGTGTATATATCTGAACGTTAGTGGGAGCAAGTTCATTATTTTGGTGCTATATGTGGATGACATTTTGTTAGCTAGTAATGACCTTGGCTTATTGCATGAAACCAAGGAATATCTCTCCAAGAACTTTAAAATGGTCGATATGGGTGAGCCAAACTATGTTATTGGCATAAAGATCTTTAGGGATCGATCTCGAGGATTGCTAGGACTATCTCAAAAAGGATATATTGATCGTGTTTTGAAGAGATTCAATATGTAGTTTTGTTCAGCCGGTGACGCACCCATCATGAAGGGTGATAAATTAAGTGAAAAACAGTGTCCAAGGAATGAGTTGGAAAGAAAACAAATGAAGGACATTCCATATGCATCAGCTGTAGGGAGCTTGATGTATGCCCATACATGTACCAGGCCATATATTAGTTTTGCAGTTGGAAAGTTGGGAAGATTCCAAAGTAATCCTGGAATGGAACATTGGAAAGCAGTGAAGAAGGTTATGAGATATCTTCAGGGAACAAAGGACTATATGCTCACCTATAGGAGATCGAAACAGTTGGAAGTTATCGGATACTCAGACTTAGATTTTGCTGGTTGCCTTGATAGTAGAAAATCTACATCAGGTTTTGTTTTTCTACTAGCTAGTAGAGCAATTTCATGGAAGAGTGTGAAGCAGTCCACTATTGTTTCATCTACTATGGAGGCTGAGTTTGTGGCATGCTTTGAGGCTACAAATCATGCTTTATGGTTGCGAAATTTCATCTCAGGACTTGGTATTATTGACTCAATTGCTAGGCCGCTGAAGATATATTGTGACAATACCACAGCAGTTTTCTTCTCTAAGAATGGAAAGTACTCTAGTGGTTCCAAACACATGGAATTAAAGTACTTAGTTGTTAGAGAAAGAGTCCAAAAACAACAAATGTTAATTGAAAACTTAAGCACCTCTCTTATGATTGCTGATCTATTCACAAAGGGATTGCTACCAAAGACATACAAAGAGCATATTATTAGGATGGGTCTTTTAAGCAACCCTTAATGTGTATCGTTAATCGTGAGTGCTTATTTTTATTTGACACTATTTGTGCAATAATAATTTTGTTTTTGTTTTTCCTGTTCTAAAAGTGTGTGTACACATTAATTTGAATATTGATAAACATGAAATGTCTTAACAAGACAAATTACAGGGGCTTTTCAGGGAAATAATTATATATCCCAATAATGGACTAGGTTGGTGAAGGTTATCGATGGTGTAGTGCATAGAAGGAAATATGACATAAATGTTATATAATCGCTATGACTCACATTGGTGATCTAAAGTAATCATAGTATTATAGTTTCTAATATATCTGAACTTATTGGCTATTTTTAAAATTCGTGATCACGTGTCAAAGTTTTTAGTGTGGAATCCAATGAGTCAAAAATTTTATAAATTGCATATTTTTTTGAAAAAAAAAAACTCATAATTGCATCATAATCGGCTTAATGGGCCAAATGGGAGAATGTTAGATTTATTTTCTAGTGTGGCCTAATAGCCTACATATATCTACATGTTTTAATTTATTTGGACTCCACAATTAGATAAAGCCAATATTTGATATAAAGTTCAGTAATTAGAATTTTAATATAACCATTCTTCTAAGATAAGAAAGAAACCTTGATGGACATGAATTCTTCAAATAGAGTTTATCTGGTTCTCTTCTCTCCTATATATAAGAATAGGTGACTCCCTTTTCATATCATGAGTATTTTTCCATCACTCTAAGTTTTATAGTCATCCTAATTAAGAGAGACAGAGAGAAGAATGTGAGCCAAGAATTAAAGGTTCAACTATTAGGGATATTTTCTCAACTTCTCTAATTCAATGGCTGACAAATGTATGTTCGTTATATTCTTGAGTTGTATTGAATTCAAGATCTTGTGAAGTTTAATTCTGCATTATTATTATGGTTACATGTATTATTAAATCTTATAGAATTGGCTTTTTTTGTGTTCATATCAAGTAATCTCTTGACATGCTTTGCTGTACTTATCATAGTTTGAAGATGGGAGTGGCAGAACAGTTCTAACATGGAGGATGAAACACTGCTGATATGAATGGGTAAGTGATCTTCTAGTGCTCCAAGCATTTATCATATTAAAATTTAATATCATAGTTAATACATATTTTTTTTGTTGATATTTTTTATTTTTATTTTTTTTTTGTGGTGAATAAGTCATAAAATAAAACAAGCGAATTTACATATTTACAAGGGGTATACCCTAGGCCCTAACAACATTATACAACCAAAAGACTATCAATCCCAATCTAGAAACAAATTGCTAGACAAAACAAATAGAGCTAGACTGTAAATGTATTATAAGCCCCATCCAGAAGGATGAGGGACATGAACAAAAACAAAAGCTCCCATAACCTGTGAACCATGAACACCAATCTGCCTTTACAAACCGCAACATACTTCAAAGAACATATCCAGCAATATTTTAGGCCACATATATCAAAATATCCCAATTACATCCCAATTGGGTAGGTAATCAAAGTAGTCCTCCATAGAACAGATTCGGATAAATAAGACCCAAAAAGAACAGCTTGCTAACACCTGCAACAGGAGGGACAACAAAGAGCCAAACAGAGAGGGTAACATAGCACTATAGAAAGTCAGCAGCATTTGATTAATCTAGATAGATCATTCTCAAAGCAGTGGGTGCCAAGAACCAGAACTCAGCTAAAGGAGCCTGGAAACACAAGGAATCAACACAAGCTAAGATAATACCGTTCAAAAATGCATGCACACAAAACTCTTAAAAGGGCTACAGCCACTCAATCCTCAATCACACTCAAACTCAGAGCTGAAACAAGTTTTAGACACCCCATTTTTGACCGTCCTTAAGACTTGGGTGCCATTGATTGATCATTCGATGGCGTAGGCTATGCTATGTAAAGGTTTGATTTCTTCGGCAGGGAGAGAGTCAAATCCCAACCTTACATCCCATTTTTGGACTAAAACTATTTTGACCAAAGATTTTAGTTCTTAAAACCCTCTTTTTCAAAACATTTTTGAAAAAAAGTTTCTACAATGTTCCGAGGCTCGCATTTTGTTAAATGTTGCGCTTTTCGGTAAACCGAGCAAGGACAAAGTGGAAATGAATGAAAGAGAGGTGAGCTCATTGAAAAATATTTAAACCATCTTGTTTAGAGGTTTGGAGTTGAAGAAAAGAAGAGGAGAGGGAAGAAACCAAGTTGGAGAAGAAGATGGGCATGAACCGTTAAGAGAGAGTCAAGCGGCCCACGCTAAATCAGGCCTATCCGTTTGCACACTTGGATTTCAGCTATGAGGCCACCACCATTGGAAAGAAGACTTCTGGGGCTTCATTTTGAACTCAAGAATCTTCTCAAGCCGAGGCCAGATGAGGGAGATATGGTTGGTTGAAGTTGGGCATTGATTCGGTTGGACCGAAACTGAGCAGTCTTCACTAAAAGAGAGATATCTCTTAGCACACATGAAATTTTGATGTGAGGCTTCCACCATTGGAAATCTTACTTCCGGGGCTTCAATTTAGGCACAAGAATGACCTGAAAAGGAGTCTAGATGAAGGAGTTATGCTTGCTTGAAGTCGGGAACAGGGACTAGTTTTTGCCGTCGGCCTCTGTGGGAGTGTGCCGGCCACAAATGGAGCTTGCCGGCCATATGCCAGCCAGAAAGGATTCTTGTCGGCCAAAAAAGTAGCTGGTCGGCCACCACAAGTGGCCGGTCGGCCACAAATGTCCAGAAAGCTCAGAATTTGCTGATATTTTGCTCCAGCTGTCTTTCAAATGCTCCAGCTGCCTCTATATTCAGATATTTCGACCAAGGCTCTCATTTTTGCTATATATGAAGGCAATATCTATCATTTTAGAAGGTTAGCAAGTTTGGGAGTCTCTCTCTCTAAATTCTCTCTCTCTTTACAAACTTTTGTAAGCAAAATCTCTGCCTTTCTCTCTAGAGCTCTCTCTCTCTTGCCCTTTTGTGCATAGAAGTAGAGAAACACTTCTAGTTTGCCTAGACATCCTTCATCAAAGTTGCATATCTTTGGGCTGAGGTCCCTTGGAACCTATTTTGAGGTCTAAAGCTTGGTTTTAGCTCAGAATTTGGACTGATTTGTTGTTGTGCTTCAAGGGTAAAGCCATACCCTCTTTTAAGCTTTGTTTTAATCCATTACTTGGCCACTTTTGCATGCTGTTTTTGGCCTAGTTTCCAACTACAAAAACCTTTGTTTTTAAGGTTCTAAAATGGTGGTTTGAGCCTTGTTTGCTTAAGGGGTGGTTTCCTCCCTTTGCTCTTTGGCTTGCAAAGCCTTTTGAGCCTTCTTTTTAAAGCTTTTGAGTCCATCTTTTTTGGCCTTAAAACCATTAAATTCTAGAGGAATTTCAGTGGTAGAAAGTTTGTTTTGAGGTCCAAAATAGGAGGGGGTGGCCTCTCCTCCTTGTCTCTCTATGCCATGCCTTGTTAGCACTACAAAGTAGCATCTTTTTATGGCTTATGTTAGCTTAGTTCAAGCATGTCTTTGGCTATATTTTAACATGTTTAAACTCTATTTTTGGCTGGTTTGGCCATTGGTTGCTTGCATCTTGCACTTGTTGTGTAATTTTGCTTACTAGCCTAACATGCCTAATGAGTTAGCCTATCTTTCTACTCTTTTCTGACTCAGTCTCAGCATGTTTTTGCTCATATTTTGGCATACTTTAACTCCATTTTGAGTGGTTTTGGTCATATGTGCTTTGCTTTGTATAGTTACAGTGTAAATGACCTTCACTAGCTTTGTGTTTTGGAATATCTAGCTTGCTTTGTTTGAGTTGTTTGCATGCCACGGCATCATTTAACATGTGATTTTAGAGCATATATCACTGTTACACTCTCACATATTCCACTATTTCATTGCTTTTGAGAGTTGTGCTTTGTGTCTCATTTGTGAGCCAATATGCGAGCATGTTTTTCTTGCCACTTGTGCTTCAATTGCATCATGTTTTAGCTACTGATTTGGCATGATTAAGCTCTGTTTTGAGCTGGTATGATCACATGAGCTTTTCTTTGTATGCTTGTAGTGCAATTGTGCTAAATTGCCTAGCATGTGCTATTGTTTTGGCCTCTTAATATAGCTATTCTTCGCTTATTTCAAGCATGTTTTAGAACTCTATTTAGGGTGTTTTAGGACTATTTTGGACTGTTGGTCCCTTTTGAGCTTTGTATTGTATGCTCATAGTGTTATGCTCTTCACTAGTTTAATGCCTTTGGCTTTGGAACATGTTGCGCATGAATTGCTTGCATGATTTAGTGTCTTTAGCATGCCATATCAGCACTGAAAGTCTGCAATCTCCCTTTGTTCTTCACTTTTGAATTTGCTTTTGAAAGCAGTCTTGAGCCCCTTGTTAGCTTGAGCATGAAATTGAGGCATTCATGCCTAATGGTTTTAATCCTCTCTTGAGGGTTTCTACTAACCAACAGCATGAAACTTCTTTCATGCTCAAGGCAATTGTGGCTTAGGCCATCTTTTCAAATAGAGGACTTTCACATTGGACTTAACCGGTTAAAGGACTAATTGGTAAGCTAAAATGTGTAAACAAGAATCGAACCAAGTAAAACTCGTGCAAGATAAGCATGTTGTTTGCATTGCATGTGTTTGGATCGGACGTTAATCCAAACACAAGAAATGTGAGACATTTCATACTCATAGTGATGAAATGTGTCATATTTCTTGGTCGCCAACACCCTTGATCATGCATGATAGGGTGGAGGCTCTTTGTGTATTGTTTGCGCATTCACTAAGCTTGTACTAGCTTGGTTTTTGGGCCATCATGCATTGAAAATGCTTGGTTGGTGGCTTGAGAGCCAAGTGCCACACTCCTTTGAGCTTGAGACATGATGAGGAGGGTGGTAGTGCACACATTTCTTGCCAAATACATTGTCTTGGCTCTGTTGCTCTCTGTTGTAGCAAAGGTAGAATTCTGGAAAGAGAGGTGGCCGGCCGGCCACTTGCAGCAGCCTACCGACCACTTGCACTGGCCGGCCGGCCAGTTGAGGTAGCCTATCGACCAGTTGAGGTGGCCGGGTAGGGAAAATTGTCCAAAGTGTTCCTGTGTTGGGGCAGATGCAATCTGGAAGTTCATATGATGTTTTGAGATCACCGCGAGTGTAAACAGAGGCAACTCATGGCAAGGCAATGCATTTTCGGGCGAAGCAAACCGAGCATGCATGTCTCCCTCCCCCTCGAGGCCATTTTATAATTAATTAGTTAATGTGTTTAGCTAATTTAATTCATCTTTGTAATATTTTAATTAGCTTAGCATAACTAGTTATTCAATTTCAATTGTGTTGTAATTAATTAGCTAGAATAGTTAATTAGTTGGTTTGTAATAAGTAGCTTAGCTTAGCGTAGCTAGTTAGCTTATTTATTCGGACCCTTCTCTAAGAGGGCGCAATGTTGTAATAAGCGTGCGTGTGTGTGTGCATGTCTTCCAACCCCACGTCATTGTCCCTTTTACTTAACTACTTTCGATGGTTAGTTTAGGGCACGTTTTGATTAGCATACCTTATGCTTTGCATGTTTGTATCATTTCATTTGTCTTGCATGCACCGGGCTCGGCGTATCATTCAAACTGCATTGTATTTCAATACCTATTTGAATACATGTATCAATCGTTGCATTCATATGCCATCTTAGATAGCTGAGCCTATTTTAGTTGCATTATTGCATGTGTTGCATTAGGCATCTTAGCACGGTTAGGATCATGCACTGTTTCTAACTAGTTCTTGTTTTGGCTTAGAGTACACTGTAAGTTTTACGCTTTAGCATACTTGCATAAGTGTGAGTGTTACCATGATAGCATGCTTGCCATAAGGCTATTTGCTTAAGTGATTAACAACTTGAATGCCTGTGGGTGGAGGCTTGATTGCCTGAATTGGAACAACTCGATGATTGTGAGTTTTAAGCCCACTTTGCGAGGTGGCAAAATCATATTTTCTAAAGCCCACTTGAGGGTGGCAAATCCACGCTTTAGCCTACTTGCGAGTAGCACTTCCAAACCATTTTCAAAAATAAACATGAATTGTTTTATTCCAATTCTCGTGATTGAGTCTATACTTGTATGCTGTGTGCATCACATAGTAAGTTAGCTAAATAATCAGAATAGGAACACATGTGTTTTTAAAACAACATATCATACTTAGTAGAGGCCAATCTTTTGATCGGGCGAGCGGGGTGCTCATTGCATGACTTTCCCCTCTCGTACCCAAGTTCCCGAGCCGAGGCAACTTTGGTGATGACGGACACGTGGCCTTTGGCACGAGTCAGGGTTTCCTAAATTTCTCAAAAACAAAATATTTAGGTGACGACTCTATAATCTGGCAAAGCAGTCCATGTTTGGTGCTTTTTCATTCAAAATTGATTTTCTAAAACCAATTGCCAGATTTGGACTCTTTGGTATTTATCAGTCTCACATTGCACTTTGTGAGATTAGATTCATAATCATGACAAGAGTCCGAACTGTAGTAAGACCAAATTCGCGCCTTCTCCGAAAGGAGGGCACGTAAAGAAAGTCGGGTCTACAATTTTTGCTGGGGATTTAGAGAACTTGACTCGAAACTCATGATATGTTGTTTTATCTACATTTATGTGCTTCTTTGCATTTCATTTGCATTGGTGCACCTAGGACATAGTGTTTGCCATATGTTACTTCTGAACGGTTTGCCAGAGGCTTGCTTGGAAAAGCGTGCCATAAGGCTGACCGGTTGCGGGCTCTGCCACGATTGGAACACAAACCTCGAATCGAGATCATCGCCGAGGCACCCCTTTTGACCAATCGACCTAGTTTCACATCGGAAGCCATAGAGACCATTCCAAACTAGGACAAGTTGCTCACCCGAATGCAGGATTGTTTGAAACCGCATGTGTGCGTAGTGAAACCCTAGCTCCTGACCAAACTAGGACAGGGAAACCCTACCCCACCATAGGGGTGTTTTGGCTCTCACTTGCTTGATATGTGCTGTCAGGGTATGTCTCTACAGGAATGCATGTATTAGTTGTAAGTTTGGGTATCAGTTTGAGGGCATTAGTTTTGAGGCGGAAATTTGAGGCAGAATTTAGTTTTTATATGCTCATATCAGCTCTGGTGAAATTAGGCTGAGGTGCTGTCTGTTTTCTCTTTTGCAAGGTAGTCCTGGAACCATAGCTTCAGAAGGCTCCAATATCCCCCGGGTGCATTCGACTCGTGTTGATAGACTTTGACAGGTTGGAGATTTAGTTCAAGGACAACCAGTGTTTCCTTCGGTAAAGTGTGGTTTGGCTGCGTGCCTTATTCACTGCGTCCATTGCATTCATTGCATCGTATTTTGTTTTGTTGCATTTAGCATTTAGGATCATGGTCTTTCCTCAGCAGATCATTCCTCATTTATATAATCCTACCCAATTACTTGTATTCTTTCTGCGAAACACATAGTTCTGCATGTGCACACGCCTATTCCACTAAGAGAATTGTGGTTTTAGGTTTCCAGCACCTTTTCTGTGTTAAACATAGTTTGATTTTGCATCTCCATTCCTTTATGATATTTGTGTGGTTTTGCACTGCTTGTGGTTTGATTATTTCATTACATTGTATATCATTTACACTGCTTGTTGTATTGTGTATCATTTTGCATCCTGCCCCTGAACTACACTAGTTTGATTCCTTGCAAAGGGATACGTAAGCAGCCTGCGGGTGCAACCATTTATTTATATGTATTTTGTTTGTTTGTTTGTCCAAGTTTTCAGCCTTGTCAAAAATAGGTCGTCTCTGGGCTTTGACATTCACTCACGTCATTTCATGACTCTAAGCTCTATCAAAGAGAGGCAACTGTAAACACCCTATTTTTGACAGTCCTTAAGACTTGGGCGCCACTGATTGATCATTCGATGGCGTAGGCTATGCTATACAAAGGTTTGATTTCTTCGGCAGGGAGAGAGTCAAATCCCAACCTTATACCCCATTTTTGGACTAAAACTATTTTGACCAAAGATTTTAGACCTTAAAACCCTTTCTTTCAAAACATTTTTGAAAAAAAGTTTCTACGATGTTCCGAGGGTCGCATTTTGTTAAATGTTGCGCTTTTCGGTAAACCGAGCAAGGACAAAGTGGAAATGAATGAAAGAGAGGTGAGCTCATTGAAAAAATCTTTAAAACATATTGTTTAGAGGTTTGGAGTTGAAGAAAAGAAGAGGAGAGGGAAGAAACCAAGTTGGAGAAGAAGATGGGCATGAACCGTTAAGAGAGAGTCAAGCGGCCCACGCTAAATCAGGCCTATCCGTTTGCACACTTGGATTTCAGCTATGAGGCCACCACCATTGGAAAGAAGACTTCCGGGGCTTCATTTTGAACTCAAGAATCTTCTCAAGCCGAGGCCAGATGAGGGAGATATGGTTGGTTGAAGTTGGGCATTGATTCGGTTGGACCGAAACTGAGCAGTCTTCACTAAAAGAGAGATATCTCTTAGCACACATGAAATTTTGATGTGAGGCTTCCACCATTGGAAATCTTACTTCCGGGGCTTCAATTTAGGCACAAGAATGACATGAAAAGGAGTCCAGATGAAGGAGTTATGCTTGCTTGAAGTCGGGAACAGGGACTAGTTTTTGCCGTCGACCTCTGTGGGAGTGTGCCGGCCACAAATGGAGCTTGCCGGCCATATGCCAGGCAGAAAGGATTCTTGTCAGCCAAAAAAGTAGCTGGTCAGCCACCACAAGTGGCCGGTCGGCCACAAATGTCCAGAAAGCTCAAAATTTGTGGATATTTTGCTCCAGCTGTCTTTCAAATGCTCCAGCTGCCTCTATATTCAGATATTTCGACCAAGGCTCTCATTTTTGCTATATATGAAGGCAATATCTATCATTTTAGAAGGTTAGCAAGTTTGGGAGTCTCTCTCTCTAAAATCTCTCTCTATTTACAGATTTTTGTAAGCAAAATCTCTGCCTCTCTCTCTAGAACTCTCTCTCTCTCTTGCCATTTTGTGCATAGAAGTAGAGAAACACTTCTAGTTTGCCTAGAAATCCTTCATCAAAGTTGCATATTTTTGGGCTGAGGTCCCTTGGAACCTATTTTGAGGTCTAAAGCTTGGTTTTAGCTCAGAATTTGGACTGATTTGCAGCTGTGCTTCAAGGGTAAAGCCATACCCTCTTTTAAGCTTTGTTTTAATCCATTACTTGGCCACCTTTGCATGTTGTTTTTGGCCTCGTTTCCAATTGCAAAAACCTTTGTTTTTAAGGTTCTAAAATGGTGGTTTGAGCCTTGTTTGCTTAAGGGGTGGTTTCCTCCCTTTGCTCTTTGGCTTGCAAAGCCTTTTGAGCCTTCTTTTTAAAGCTTTTGAGTCTATCTTTTTTGGCCTTAAAACCACTGAATTCCAAAGGAATTTCAGTGGTAGAAAGTTTGTTTTGAGGTCCAAAATAGGAAGGGGTGGCCTCCCCTCCTTGTCTCTCTATGCTATGCCTTGTTAGCACTACAAAGTAGCATCTTTTTATGGCTTATGTTAGCTTAGTTCAAGCATTTCTTTGGCTATATTTTAACATGTTTAAACTCTGTTTTTGGCTGGTTTGACCATTGGTTGCTTGCATCTTGCACTTGTAGTGTAATTTTGCTTACTAACCTAACATGCCTAATGAGTTAGCCTATCTTTCTACTTTTTCTGACTTCATCTCAGCATGTTTTTGCTCATATTTTGGCAAGCTTTAACTCTGTTTTGAGTGGTTTTGGTCATATGTGCTTTGCTTTGTATAGCTGTAGTGTAAATGACCTTTACTAGCTTTGTGTTTTGGAACATCTAGCATGCTTTGCTTAAGTTGTTTGCATGCCATGGCATCATTTAACATGTGATTTCAGAGCATATATCACTGTTACACTCTCACATATTCCACTCTTTCATTGCTTTTGAGAGTTGTGCTTTGTGTCTTATTTGTGAGCCAATTTGCGAGCATGTTTTTCTTGCCACTTGTGCTTCAATTCCAGCATGTTTTAGCTACTGATTTGGCATGATTAAGCTCTATTTTGAGTTGGTTTGATCACATGAGCTTTTCTTTGTATGCTTGTAGTGCAATTGTGATAAATTGCCTAGCATGTGCTATTGTTTTGGCCTCTTAATATAGCTATTCTTCGCTTATTTCAAGCATGTTTTAGAACTCTATTTAGGGTGTTTTAGAACTATTTTAGACTGTTGGTCCCTTTTGAGCTTTGTATTGTATGCTCATAGTGTTATGCTCTTCACTAGTTTAATGCCTTTGGCTTTGGAACATGTTGCGCATGAATTGCTTGCATGATTTAGTATCTTTAGCATGCCATATCAGCACTGAAAGTATGCAATCTCCCTTTGTTTTTCACTTTTGAATTTGCTTTTGAAAGCGGTCTTGAGCCCCTTGTTGGCTTGAGCATGAAATTGAGGCATTCATGCCTAATGGCTTTAATCCTCTCTTGAGGGTTTCTACTAACCAACAGCATGCAAGGCACTTGTGGCTTAGGCCATCTTTCCAAATAAAGGACTTTCACATTGGACTTAACCGGTTAAAGGACTAATTGGTAAGCTAAAATGTGTAAACAAGAATCGAACTAAGTAAAACTCGTGCAAGATAAGCATGTTGTTTGCATTGCATGTGTTTGGATTGGACGTTAATCCAAACATAAGAAATGTGAGACGTTTCATACTCATAGTGATGAAACGTGTCACATTTCTTGGTCGCCAACACCCTTGATCATGCATGATAGGGTGGAGGCTCTTTGTGTATTGTTTGCGCATTCACTAAGCTTGTACTAGCTTGGTTTTTGGGCCATCATGCATTGAAAATGCTTGGTTGGTGGCTTGAGAGCCAAGTGCCACACTCTTTTGAGCTTGAGACATGATGAGGAGGGTGGTAGTACACATATTTCTTGCCAAATACATTGTCTTGGCTTTGTTGCTCTCTGTTGCAGCAAAGACAGAATTCTGGAAAGAGAGGTGGCCGGCCGGCCACTTGCAGCAGCTTACCGACCACTTGCACTGACTGGCCGGCCAGTTGAGGTAGCCTACCGACCAGTTGAGGTGGCCGATCGGCCACCTGCGGGGAAAATTGTCCAAAGTGTTCCTGTGTTGGGACAGATGCAATCTGGAAGTTCATATAATGTTCTGAGATCACTGCGAGTGCAAACAGAGGTAACTCATGGCAAGGCAATGCATTTTCGGGCAAAGCAAACCGAGCATGCATGTCTCCCTCCCCCTCGAGGCCATTTTATAATTAATTAGTTAATGTGTTTAGCTAATTTAATTCATCTTTGTAATATTTTAATTAGCTTAGCATAACTAGTTATTCAATTTCAATTGTGTTGTAATTAATTAGCTATAATAGTTAATTAGTTGGTTTGTAATAAGTAGCTTAGCTTAGCTTAGCGTAGCTAGTTAGCTTATTTATTTGGACTCTCCTCCGAAAGGACACAATGTTGTAATAAGCGTGCGTGTGTGTGTGCATGTCTTCCAACCCCACATCTTTCTCCCTTTTACTTAACTACTTTCGATTGTTAGTTTAGGGCACATTTTGATTAGCATACCTTATGCTTTGCATGTTTGCATCATTTCATTTGTCTTGCATGCACCGGGCTCGGCGCATCATTCAAACTGCATTGTATTTCAATACCTATTTGAATACATGTATCAATCGTTGCATTCATATGCCATCTTAGATAGCCAAGCCTACTTTAGTTGCATTATTGCATGTGTTGCATTAGGCATCTAAGCACGGTTAGGATCATGCACTGTTTTTAACTAGTTCTTGTTTTGACTTGGAGTACACTGTAAGTTTTACGTTTTAGCATACTTGCATAAGTGTGAGTGTTACCATGATAGCATACTTGCCATGAGGCTATTTGCTTAAGTGATTAACTACTTGAATGCCTATGGATGGAGGCTTGATTGCCTGAATTGGAACAACTCGATGATTGTGAGTTTTAAGCCCACTTTGCGAGGTGGCAAAATCATGTTTTCTAAAGCCCACTTGAGGGTGGCAAATCCGCGCTTTAGCCTACTTGCGAGTAGCACTTCCAAACCATTTTCAAAAACAAACATGAGTTATTTTATTCCAATTCTCGTGATTGAGTCTATACTTGTATGCTGTGCGCATCACATAGTAAGTTAGCTAAATAACTGGAATAAGAACACATGTGTTTTTAAAACAACATATCATACTTAGTAGAGGTCGATCCTTTGATCAGGCAAGCGGGGTGCTCATTGCATGACCTTCCCCTCTTGTACCCAAGTTCCCGAGCCGAGGCAACTTTGGTGATGACGGACACGTGGCCTTTGGGACGAGTCAGGGTTTCCTAAATTGCCCAAAAACAAAATATTTAGGTGGCGACTCTATAATTTGGCAAAACAGTCCATGCTTGGTGCTTTTTCATTCAAAATTGATTTTCTAAAACCAATTGCCAGATTTGGACTCTTTGGTGTTTATCAGTCTCACATTGCACTTTGTGAGATTAGATTCAGAACCATGACAAGAGTCTGAATTGTAGTAAGACCAAATTCGTGCCTTCTCCGAAAGGGGGGCGCGCGAAGAAAGTCGGGTCTACACAAGTACATTAGTAAACAGGCAACTATGTATCTCACAACACTCAACCCACAGGGGAGGTGAACTCCCAATGCACAGTCCTCAGATGTAGAGGACTACACTTACATAAGCCTAATTTATGGGCTTACAGCACTCAACCCATCATCCCTAAAAATTAGGCCAGCTAATCTGCCATCACAAACAATTAGAAAAAACAAAACTGTAGGGCTACATCACTCAACCCTCAAAGCTCACCACACTCACTCAAGCCTATTTAGGATCTCACAACACTTAACTCACATCCCTACAGATCAGACAATAACCTGCAAAAAATTAACCTACACTAAGAGCATTAGTTAAAAAAATTGGAGACTCACCCTACTCAACCCACAAATCTCACATCACTCACTCAATGTTCTAGTGTAGGGCTCACAACACTCAACCCACCTCCTTAAGAAAGTACCAGCCATGTACCTACAGGTTATTAACAGTTACCAGATTTAAGCACAGAGTTAGGTAGAGACCATTCCTTCAAGAACTAATTATTTGTTAAATCAGCCTTGAAGTTAGTGATTGACATCACTCTGCACCTCACTAATTCCTTTATCTTGCTGATTATAGCCACCTCATTTGACTGTGTAGTTTGGAAGATCCTATAACCTTTCCTGCCAGATACAGTAAATAGAACAAGTGAAGACCAATTTACAAATAGTGATAGACAGTGAGGAACTAGTGAGCTGGGAAGCTAACCAATCATAAGTTGGTTCCAGTTCATATTAGGCCAGGCCACATTACACTTAGCTGTCATGGTGGACTAGATTCTGAATGAAAAGGGCACTTAAAGAATAGATTATTGTGGTCCTCATCATCCTCCTCACAAAGCACACACCTAGAATTATCCCTTACTTCAAAGATAACCAGCTTATCAAAGGTATTAAGCCTATTATAGATGGCCATCTAGACAATGGTACTAACCCTAGGAATATCGTGTTTGAACCGAAGAAGTTTAGCCCAATGCACCTTGGGGTGCTGGGCCCTCCATAGATTCTAGGCTGACTGAATAGAGAAACAACCATCAGAGGAATTCAACCAAATAATTTTGTCCTCAAAGTTAGCAGGGTTACCCTGAACATTAGCCTTGATCTCATCTAATTCCCAAGTTTGGCACGCAGGCCATCTCCATCTCCAATCATCAATAATAGACTAAACCTTAGCTTGGTCTTGAGAGCCAGAATCATAAATCACTCTATCTCCAAACCTCTGCTTCAAAGGGCCAAGGGGATGCCAATTATCAAACCAAAGAAAAGTGTTCCTTCTATTACCCACTTTGTAACCAATATGCTGGATGAGCTCACTTCTAAGGCCCAGGGTTTTCCTCCAAACCCAAGAAGCGTCGCTAGGTGTTTTAACACCCCAGGAGCTTCTATTCTTGAGTAAGTAGGACTTGACCCATTGACACCACATGGATTGCTCACCCCTAGTCAAAAGACACCAAATGTGTTTAGACACAGTAGGTTTGTTCCATATCCCAAGCTCTTTAAACCCAAGGCCACCTTCATTTCTAGGAATACATAAGTGGACCCAAGCCACCATAGCCCCAGACTTCTTGAGCTCAGGCCCAGACCAAAAGAAAGCTTTAAAAAGAGCCTCAATCTCACTAATTACCTTCTTGGGGAGGATAAAAAGAGAAGACCAATAAACCTGCATTGAGAATGGAATGGACTTAACAGCTATGCACTCATTTTAGGTCCGTGACAAATTTTGATGAGATATAATTCCACTTCATTGAGTGCATACATTTCCATTTGAAAATTTCCAAAACAAAGGTATCAATATTTGGTACTATTGTGTTCTTTAAGTTTTCTGAAAAAATCAAATGTGCACTATATTTGTGTTCAAATGCATTTTGTGGTCTTGTATAGCTGATTGGCTTTATTTTGCTTAAAGCTGCAAGGTGACACCACAACCCAGCCTCAGTCTGTAACCCCATCTCTGAAAACAGGTGCACATGACGGATCAAATAGATATCAGACAACCTCAACAAATCTTGTATGGGATTCATATAGGAAAATTAATTTCATTTTATGGCATTTTTGTTAATGTGCATATGACACCAAATTCTTCTATTTATTTCCTCTCTAGTTGTCTGGGCAATATAGTGTAGATGGACTCAAGGGCTTTTGATCATATGGTGTTTGGTTACTTGCAGAAACCATCAAACTTGTGAGTAGTTCTATTCTGTTAACTATCTTCATGTTTTATGATTAATGTGGCCAGTGTTACCAGTCTTAAACATCAATTTAAACATGTTTGTTTTTCTTGCATTCAACTATGACATTGGTACCTTTAAATATAACCATAATGTTACATTTTAGAATAATGTTTGGCTTTAATATGATGATCTTAATAGGAAATTCTGTGTAGATTCTTCTTCATATGCTTGATACATCATTTCTTCTTTATGCTGCTAGTTTTTCTAAACCTTTGAGAACAATTCATGTTTGCAGTGGACAGGAAACGGGAATACATAGGGATGAACTGTCCCAGAAGCTAAAAACCATAGCTTATTGACACTGTGTGCCCTTAATAGTGAGAGATTGATATTTACTCTTAGAACCAATCAACTATATTTTTATGTTTGAATGTAATATAAGTAGACATTTGCTAAAGGATGCTCTAAGGTATTCATGGCTTCATTTGTGGGCTTTCATCAAATGGGTTTCTAGCATTTTTTTCCTTGTTGACATTTCTGTTATTGTAATCATTTGCTTGATGGTTCAAACACAAATACAAGTATAGAGTAATATGCTAATCAAATTGACTTGTATAGTTTTGTATTTGTATTTATGTCTGGCGTATTGGTTTATGTTTGTTATGAAGCAAAGTATCAGTTTTGATTGGATACATTTTCATTTTAATGCTTTCGTTCTATTTTCATCGTTGAAGGTCATGATTAAAAATTTGGAGCAAGTAGTGAAAGTGGTTTTGAATTCATTCCAAGATCCTCATCATCGAGTGTGATGGGCAACTATTAATGCAATTGGATAGTTGTCTTCAGGTTTAGGCTTTGCAAGTTCAATATCATCAACGTTTGCTACAAGCTTTGGTTGCAGCTATGGATGATTTTCAGAATCCCCACATCTAGGTTAGTTCTTTTGGTGCTTTGAAAATTGTAAATTTTAGATGGTTATAACTGATTTTCTATCTTGTCATTGGTCCTGCAAATATCAATTGCATAATTAAATCTGATTTATGCATGATTAATGTGATTTTGGTTGTTCACCAATGTTTTGGCGATTTTAATTAACAAACTCTGAAATACTTCTATAAGCAATGGTGAGGGCTTCATTCGAAAAAACTTCCTTGAGAGCCAAAACCTTGAGGTACTTGAGATCAATTTTTTCCCTATGAATGGGTATCCACACTACCAAATATTTGCATCAAATGATTGAAAATAACTTAGATTCCAAATCAATAGTTATTTTCTGACTTCCAAATCAAAAACTTTAGTTACAGCAGAAACTATGTGAGACAGATAGGGTGAAATAGAAGCGTGTCATGAGCCTAAGGGAAACTGGTTAGAGTTTTGCTAGATGTAGATAAAACAGGCTATTGAAGTGGGTGGGAGGATGTAACAAACAACATAGGATAAAAAATGTTACTGTTTGGAAAAAAAATATGTTTTTAGAGTTGCAGCCAAACATTGAAAAACAAAATAAATGTAAATTATTTTATATGAAATTATTTTTGCTATAAATTATTTTACATCAAAACAAACAAAGCTTGAAACAAATAGAAGTTTCCTTTAATTATGTTGTAAATGATGAATTTTTTTGGTTTCTTTTTGCAGATATAACTCTTTTGATTACGTGATGATATCTTCGCATATCGATATTGAAGCTTACTATTGATATCAAAACAAGCTATAATATATGTGTTTTTTTAATTTTATTTATTTATTTGTATTGTCGATACTTTTGTTTTGTTTTAGATACATAAATTTAAGTTCTTGAATATAAAAAATTATTAGTATTGTTGGAGGATGTTTTATATATTTTTGTAAAGAATATTTGGTTGACAATTGTTACAGGGTACATATATATTATTCTTGGTATGATTTTGTGATTGTGATTGTGAATGTGAATGTGGATGTGGACGTGAATGTGGATGTGGATATGGATGTATTTTATTTTAGAAAATATTAATAATTTGTACAGAGAATGAATTATGTCGTAAATACAATATTAATTTTTTTTTTGCGACGTCAAATACCGTCGCTAAAAAAGTTTTGGCAATGACAACCAATATCGTCACTAAAAGTGGAGTTTTTTTTTCCTTTTTTTTTTGGTGTCAGGTTAAATCGTCCAAAAACCATTAATTAGCCATCGCAACAAGGAAGTGACGCTTTGTAACCGTCGCAAATACTTTTTGTCACGCCTTCTTCCACCACCCCCTATTTCCCTTCGTTACTCTGTCGCAAAAAGTCTTTTGCGACGGTATGGGGACCTTTTGCTATGTTTGAGACCGTCGCAAAAGGTCTGATTTTTAGTAGTGAGGAGGCTGTGTCAAATAGGACCTGTGGGGACAAACATGATGTAATTAGCACACGTAGGTTAGGAGTTAGAGTAAGAAATGCCTTAAAATGAGTCAAAAAAAGGTATTGGGGGGGGGGGCAAAAATGTAAAACAGCCCCCAAATCACTCTGTGGACGTCACAGGCAACTTCTTCGTGATAAATCAAACATTTGGGGACAAACAACATATAATTAGCACACGTACATTGGGAGTAAGAGTCGAAAACACCTTAAACTTAGTCAAAAAATGCCATTTGGGGGGCGAAAATTCGGAACAGCCCCCAAACCACCCTATGGATGTCACAGACACCTGCGTCATGACAGATAGGACATGTGGGGATAGACAGGATGCAATTAGCATATGTAGGTTGGGAGTTGGAGTAAAAAATGCCTTAAACTTAGTCGAAAAAGGCATTTGTTGTCATCCAATACCTTGATATGTCCTTATCACACAATCTGTTACTTAATTACACACTGATATGGTAGACACAGTAACTTTAGGTCGTGCGATCCATTTGAATCAATCACATTCCACTAAACTCTTCTACCAATACCAATAGCTTATAGGTTCCCAACTCACCAAATGTAGTAATTCTTACAACTAGTGACGTATAAACTAATCATCACTGTAAACCGAAGAAAATTGGAATCCATCAGAAGTCAGACCCTTTACATGAGCACATCATTGCACATGAAAGGATAAGTAACCAAAACCACAAACTCATTATATATTTGTATTGAATTTGTTTGTTATTGATCCATCAGGTTGAGGGTTATGAATTTTTTTTTTTTTTTTTTTTTTTTTTTTTTTTTTTTTTTTTCCAGAACTCATCATATATATAACCCTTCATAATAAAGAAACTTATCATCTTCACTCTAGTAGTCTCGATTCCCCTCATCTGTGATTCAAAGAGAGTATTTTTCTTAAAAAAAATAAATATATATATATATTAAAAGCTTCAAGTATTAGCAGTCAAAAGTTCAAGGAGAGAGTGTAATGAAGAACCAATTTTTCAAATAACCCATCCCTAACCCACTAAACAAAGTAATAATAAAATAAACTATACATCTGATACCCAACTATATTGTGTTTAGATTATGACTATTAATTCATCTTGTAGTGACTTGGTAGTTCTCCAAACTGGACAACCTTTAAGCAAATAACCACTTGCATACATACCTTTATCAACCCTGCCAAACAGTGAACGTCAAATGATGTTTTGGCGATGGAAGAAAACAGAAGCTACTCTAGCCTTGCTAGAGGAAAAGCAACGAGGCAATAAATTGTTAAACCAATATCAAATGACGAATGTTAGGATAAAGTTCTATTACGATTACAAGGGGTGTGACATTATGCTGAATGCTATATATGGAATTAATGGGTGTGTATATATATGTATTTTGTAGATGGCTTTTGGTATGGAGTTGTGGATATTTCATTTTTGTAGACAGATGATAATTTACACTTTTGTAAACTCCTGCACTTTTGTCATCCTTTGCTTTTTGTGTAGATTTGTATTAATTGTACAGAATACTTTTGGCAGCATACATAATACTCTTGCCTTCGAACAGATAATTGATGTCGTGATCTATTGGTTACCTTTTTTCGTGCTACAGATTACCATCGTATTTTGTACCATACCAAATGATCATTTGGCATAGTAATAAATATATTTTCTATACAGAGGATGAAATTTCCCTATGATCATTTATGTTATGTATGAAATTGTTATTTTAAATTGGAATGTATTTGATTTGTATGGAATTTGACATTTGAAGTTATTAAATTTTTAGATGGTTTGAAGTGAAATGGATGTGAATTGTTGAATGAGTGATAATATATGTATAAACCAGTTTGTACATGTTGTACAAGTTGCATGGAATATATATATATGTTGTGGGTGTGGACAAATTAATCAAAAAAAACATAAAATGATGTTTTGGTGACTAAAAAATTGGTAGCCAAAAATAAAGTCAATATTTTTACTGACTAAATAGTTGGTAGCCAAAAAAAGAATTAAATGAAAAAAAATCTTTTGGTGACTAAATATTTAGTAACTATAACAAATAAGACTTTAGGTGACTAATAATTTAGTAGCCAAAAAAAAAAAAAGAAAAGGAAAAACACTTTTGGCGACCAAACTATTAGTGGCCAAAACAAAAAATATTAGACCTTAGGCGACGAAAGTGTTAGTACCTAAGCAATTTAAGCTTTGGCGACAAAATATTAGTTGTTGTAAAATTCTTTTGCCGACAAAACTATTAGTAGCCAAACAAAAAATGTTAGACCTTAGGTGACTAAAATTTTAATAGCTAAACAGTGTAGGTTTTGGCGACAAAAATATTAGTCGATAAAAATGTCATGTTAAACTTAATTGAAACACTTTTGGCAACTAATAGTTTAGTCACCAATTGTGTGATTTTAGCAACTAATTTTTTTTTTAGTCGCCAATTACTTTCCCCAACAATCTTTCAACGACAAAGGTGGCGACCAATAATATTAGTCGGCAAAAGTTTTTGGCTACCAAAATTTGACCCTTGGCGACTAAAAATTTAGTCGCCAAAACTGTCTTTTGTTGTAGTGCAAAGGCAGACTCCATAATCAGAGACATCATCGACAAGCTTCTCGTACTAACAAGAAAGAATAGTTCTCATTTTAATACACTATTTAAATGACAAAATAAGAACAACTCTAGTAATATGTTGTTATTAATCTAACTGTTTGGCCCTTTAATTTTTGTCAAAAAAACGATATAAAAAACAATTTATGGTGCTTTACAAAAGTTGTGAAACCCTTTATATGAATACTTACCTCCTTTTTGATGGGTTGTTGTAAAAAATTATTTTGATTATTACTTTCATTTATTATTTGATTTTGTTCAAACTTTCTTCTAGGGTTTAGAGTTTCAAAATAATAAAAAACAATGGTATTGATGATAATGGTGAGTTTTGATAGGGTGGATTGGAGTTTTGGAAGGAAGAAGAAGAAGAAGAAGAAGAAATAACTTTGATCTCTTGAGGAAGAAAATGCAAAAATTTGAATAGGAATAATTGATTAGAGTATACCATGAGAAATATATATATTATTTTAGAGTTTAATACGTATTATCTTTATTAATAAATTCATATTAAGATATAATAAAAATAAAAATTTATGAATTTAAATAGAACGTAGTGAGATATTTTTTTTATTCAAATAGAATCCCTCCATTGACATCTTCACACTTTGGGCCGAAAGGCCAGACTGATTTTACTTTTGGGTTGATCATATGCAAATCTCGAGTCCAACACACTACTGGGCCTAATATATGATTTTCAGGTCAACTAAAAATTACTAAACATAGCTTCACATTTAGAAATTTTAGTGGTGTGTTTGAATCATAAATTGGAATAGAAATTTAAATTTTAAAATATAAAATTTAATTTATATGGTATTCACATTTTGCTCATCTTTTTACTTTTTTATTTTTTAAAATTTATATCTAAATTTATAACCCAAACACTGCATAAGAGTTTGAATTTACTTGAGTCCCCCAAGCCTCAACACAAGCTAGTCTTCCACCTCTTTCTAGTTACAGCTTTGTTAAGTTGTTTCGGTGAAAAATATTACTTCAAAATATTTTTTATATTTTATTATTTGGTAAGTTGAAAATTATCTTAATGGAAAACATTTTATGTATCAAAAATAATAAAACTGATTTGAACATAATTTTTTTTTTTTTTTAATGCGGAAATATTTTCTGAATTTAGTAAGACAAACCGGAGTCTTGCCAACACCACCATTATCACCACTTTCGCTAACGATTACTACCACCATTGTTGCTTCTACTAGGAGAACCTTGTCAGCATTGCAACCAAACATATTTTTTGCACTCCTCCTTAAAATGTTTTCTGACAAGACAAAAGGAATACGATTTCTGGAAAGAAAAATGAAATCATATACATAATTATTTTTTAATTTAAGGAAAAGAAAAAAATATTTATACATATTTATTTTTATTGATAAAGAAACAATTTTTTTTTGAGCCATTTAATTTTCCCCATAAATGCCTATTCATTTTCTTCTCACTTTTCTAACAAAATCAGACCAAAAAAAAAAAAAAAAAAAAAATTAATTAACATCTTCCATTTTTATTTTATTTTCTTATTTTTCTTTTTCTTTTTTCATCTCAATTTCAAAATTCAAACATAGCTGCAGATCTTTTATATATAAAAAAAATTAAGGCGTTTTTGGATGCATTTAGTTAGCGTGGATGTGTCTTCAGAAGAACAAACAATTGTTTTAATTTTAAAGAATAATGAATGCATAGTAGAGACAGTGAAAACCTAAACCCCCCCCCCCCCCCCCCCCCCCAAAAAAAAAAAAAAAAAAAGGTTCTAATTATAATTTTTTGTAAGAGGATTAGCAATGGAAAATATTTTGTCAATGTATTTACGCAAGCGAATGCATACATGCATAAATAAAAACAAATATTTTATTCTACCAATTTTCTTATAAATAATTGCTAAATATAAACTCTATTGTCATCCAGTTCCAAATTAAACTTATTTCATAATTCTATAGCCTAGTATTTGAGGCACTCAGTTTCTCTCCAGTCCACACACTGAATGGGACCATATTGTTGGGGTCTATAGGGTCTATCACGGGTTTTGTTTCAATAATTCGAATTGTTCAATGTATAGAGCTCGTTGAGTATTTCATTCTTACAAAAACTCATGTTGATCAGGTCAGATTTTTGTTAACAATATATTTTAAAAATTATATTTACCGCTGACAAAAATATGATTTGATTAAGTGACTATTGATATATAATTAACATGATTTTTTTTCAGGAATGAAATACTTAGCGAGTTATACACATTGAATAATTCAGATTATCAAAATAAGATCCGTGATAAGCCTTTACAAGCCCAACAAAACGTTCTAGTCCGATATTGAACTAGAGAGAAGCCTGCCCATATTTAGTTGTGTTTATGATTGGGGCATTCCCTTCTTTTCAGTATGCTTATCTATTATAAAGTTGTTTCCTAACTTCCTGTTTAGTGTTTTGGGTGGCATTGTGTATTGAGGGTTGGGATGGCCACGTGACAGGTTTGGAGTGGGTTTGTTATCCGCCTCCTCCGGTCCCTCTTTCAAACCTCACCCTAGCCTCTGCCTGAACCTCGTTATGGGTGGAATTTTTCAATCCCATCTCTGCTCCCACAGATACCCGATACCTGCGTCAGACCACATTTCAAATAACCAAAAAAATTGAGAATCATTTAAATCTTTAACGCATTAAATAATTTCATTTGTTTCTATATATATAAACAGTGAGACTTTTAAGATTATTATTTATTTATATTTAAACAGAATAACAAGTTTTTAGTATTCCTTTCTTATATCTAATTATATTATATATACATATATATTATTTATTTTTATATATTATTAATCATATCGGGTCAGGTTTGAATCGAGATAATCGATACCCGCCCTTGCCTCACCCCTGTTGCGGGTGACCAAAATATAATTCACCCTCAGCCCATTTAAGTGTCGGATTAGGTAAAACCTGCTCCATTTAGGCGGATATGAATAAGCTCCATGGATCGAATTAAAATGACCATCCCTAATTGAGAGTTATTGCTTCTCTTTATTCCACTCTCCTTATGAGTTTTTCCTTGTTTGTTGTGGAGATTAAGGAATGTTATAATAGTCAATGGAATCTAAAAAGAGTGAGCCACTTAAGGTTCAAGATTTATTTCAATCAACAAACATCATATTTTTTTTGGGGGGTAAGTACAAACATCATATTTAGGGGTGTAAGAAAATTGATAAAAAAAGAGCTGACCAATCGAAATTGATTGAAATTTTAGTTTTCTGTCTGTTTTTCATAACATACAGTCTGTTTCGATTTTGAAATTTTTTATACCAATACATATCAAACCAACCGAATATTATATTTAAATATTTTTCTATTATAATTTCTTAAATATTATATTAGAAGTAACTAATAAAATATACTTTTGTGATAAAAATTAGGGAGAAAAATATTTATAAAGTAATTTTCATATTTTTTAAAATTTTATTTTCAATGTAAAATTCTATAATCTACTATAAAATATTTTAAAATGTTATGTAAATTTCTCTTCTACATCAAACTGACAAAACCGAGAAAATCGAACCGTAACAAACGGTCTGTATCGGTTTTTTAATCATAAAAACTAAAAGGATCGATTCAATGTTAAATATACTCTTAACACCGACCGAGCCGAACCGAACCGTTTTCATATTCATCCTTGTTTTCAATTTGCTAACTATTTATATTTTATGGTCAGATCAAGCATTTCCTAAATCTATTTATGTTCCCCATGATCTATAGTTAGGCTCAAATTAAAAAAAGAAAAAAATAAAGCCCCCTGACGAGTTTACCAGAACCTTCTCCCGCAACAAGAAGAGTTTGACTTGGACAAGTTCATGACATGAGCCTTTAATGGACAGCCTCCTAATACAAGGAGACGAGAGGAGAGGTCTCCCAAAAACAAGCCTTCTTTTTAGCCCATTTTTAAGAAACTAAAAAATAAAATAAAATAAAAAAAATTGAAAAAAAAAGAGAGAATTTTCTAGTTCTAATATTCATAGCAATTAAGATTCCATCAAATATGCATCGACCACTCAAAAAACCAGACTGAACTTCACTAATAATCATAGGAAGAACTTGCCTCAGTCTTCGGGATAAAACTTTTGCTAAAATCTTATACACTGAACTTACCAAGCTTATTGACCTAAAATCCATCAACCCAATGGGACTCCTTCTTTGGTATAAGTGTTATGAATGAACTATTAACACCTTTAGCCAACTTTCCGTTTAAATGAAATTCCTTCATCATTTGCACAACCTTAGATTTCATAACACTCCAACACCTTTGGTAACAAGCTAAATTAAATCCATCAGGCCCGGGAGCCTTATTCCCTTCACACTCCTTCACAGTAGCCCAAATCTCTTCCTCTGAAAATTCTGCCTCCAACATACTTGCTGATTCTTAGCTTATTTTAGCACACACACCAGCTAGTGTAGGTCTGTCTAGCCAAGCCTCTGAAAACATCTTATTAAAAAAACTCACTACTACTTGTTTAATCAAATCTGACTGCTCAATCAAGATCTCATTCTTTACCACAGAGTCCAACATATTCTTCATTTGTCGTCTATTGGGCATAATATGAAAAAACATTGTGTTCTTGTCCACATTTTCAGCCCATAACAATCTGGATTTTTGATGCCACATACTCTCTTTTTTCTTGTTCAGATCCCAAACTAAACTCTGACACATTCTTCTTTGGTGTTTTTCAAACTCTTGCAAGTCTCTAACTTCAGCCTTTAAATCCCATTCATGTAATTCATCCTTAGCTTTTTTCAACTTTTCATCAACATTTCCAAACACTTCACTATTCTATCTTCTTAACTGACTTCGCAAATGCCCCAACTTTTTCATAATCCTATAATTGGCGCATCCACTTACCTGAAAATTGTCCCAAGCATTTTTAATTGCTTCCATAAAATTTGGATGAGTGCTCCATGCATTGATATACCTAAATGGTTTAGGCCCCCAGTCCCTCTCATCATTCATTATGAGCACTGGGCAATGATCAAAGATGCTTCTATTCAAACCCCACTGTTTAAAAGAGAATTACTCAAGCCATCCAGTGTTGAACAAAAATCTATCTAATTTGCTCCACCTTTCCCCTTCCATACCATTACACCATGTATATGACCTCCCGAGCATTGGTATATCATGCAACTCCATGCTATCAATGAAAGCATTAAATTCAATCATCCCCTTATCCTTCCTAACACACCCTTTCCTTTCACTCATAAGCCTGATTTCATTGAAATCACCTCGAAGACACCAGGGACTTGGAAATTCTAGTTTTAGCTTTGCTAATGACTCCAATAATAACCTACGACCTATAACATCATTCGGTGTATATACATCTAACATAACACACTCAAAAGTTCGATTAATTATACCTGCCATTAAGATGAAACTTCTGTTGCTGCAACACTCTTGAAGCTTAAATACCTCAGGGTTCCATAAACACAAAAGACCACCTGCACTTCCTTCAGCACCCACCTCTAAAAAATCCACATCCTCACCTGGCCATAAAGACTCGATAAACATCTCATCAATACTACTTCTCTTTGTTTCCTGTAATAATAGTACCTCAAATTTTCTTTTTCTAACAAAATTCTTAATACTCTTCCTCTTTTCTGGCCTTCTGTGACCCCTTATATTCCATGTTACAATCTTCATCAAAAAGCATATGACACACCTCTGAACCCTTATAACTACCACATAATTACGCAGCCACATTAGCTTCTTCCAACCCTTTCCCTATCCTGTAATTCCAACTGGACAATTTTGCCAACAACCTCCTCCTCCTTACCTTGACAATCCAAACCAAGTGCCCTCTCAACTTGAAGTGTAGCTTGAGCTTCAGATCGCAGCTTCCTCCTCTTTCTTGAATTATTACTTTGTGAAATTGACAATGAAATTGCCGCCGCAGCAGTTCTGAAAAGAAAAATGCTTCCTACCCCCACTGGGGGTCGACCCCCAGTGAGGTGTCACTCCGGGATTAGACAAAAAAAAAAACAGTTTTCTTTTTTTTTTTTTTTTTTTTTTTGGGTTTCAGCCAGTGGGGGCGCGCCACCTCACTGGGGGTGCGACCCCCCCTGGGGGTATGCATCATAATTGTTCTGAAAATTGCACCATTTCTGAAACAATTGTTGGTCAGAACCCCTTTTTGATTTTGATGGCTACGACTGAGCTTAGCCTTTTTTCTCTTCTCAAAACCTACCTGTTTACCCATATTCACTGTTGCAGCAGCTCCTCTCCTTGGACCCGATGGATTACCTTTCTCCTTTCTTTGTACTTGGGTTGACTGCAAAATAAATGGGCCATTCGGTGAGTAGGCAACACAATCACTTAAGTTAGAATCTTTCATATTGGGCCCATTTGCTACTGCCCTAGACTGGTTCCCTTTTAACACTACTTGTAAATTGATATTAGCCCCAACACACTCTGTCCCAGAAATGCTTCTCACAAATCCAGGTGTACACACTTGGCCCTCTACATTTTGAATTTCATTTGACGCCTCATTTCTTGGCCAATCCAACTGCTCCAAACCTTTCCCATTATCTTTTATATTTTCCAGGCCACACTCTGTTTCATGGCCCTTATTAAATCCACCTTCATTCGGTAATTCACTTTCCACTTTGTCCTCATCATTGTTTGACACCATAGCATTATTTGGCACAGCAACCACTTCCTTTTCCATCTCATCAGTACTGTCACTCCCAACAATCTCACTTTTTTGTCTTCCACCACCAATTTTTGACTGCTGCACAGACCTATGAATGACCCAACACAAACCCCACCAACCCACAATCCCAGACCACACTTTCCAAATACAACTACAATGCAATAATACATGATTCTAAGACTCCACCTCAGTTTTTCAAAATACACAAAGGATGTTTGCACCAGGCTTCAGCACCCCAATCCTTTGCATAAAAATAGCAGATTTCATCCTTCCTCTCCAAGTTAACCATGTCATGAATTGGACCTTTGGAGGAGCACTATTATTCCAAATGGTCTTAGCAATTTTGAGATTAGACCTTTTACTTGAAACCATCCAACTCCACAGTGAAGCTAAAGAGAAAGGTCCAGATGGATGACCCTTTACTTGGGAGGAGATCATTGCAATAAAAAGAATTTTGAGGTGTTTTAAAATAATGTCTGGGTTAAAGATCAATTTTCATAAAAGTAAAGTTTGTGGGATTGGTGTAGAGGATGATCTAGTTAAAGCATTTGCCAAAAAGTTGAATTGTTTAACTCAGAAATTGCCACTGAATTATCTGGGTATGCCTTTACGTTCAAATCCAAGGAGGAGGAGAACATGGCAGCCGGTAGTTGATAAATTCAAAAAGAAGTTAGCATTTTGGAAGAGGAAATGTTTATCATTTGCAGGTAGATTAACATTGATTAAGTCTGTGTTGTCTAGTCTGCCAGTGTTCTTCTTATCCTTGTTTAAGATGTCAGTTGGTATTGCTAAGCTGTTAGATAGAATTTAGTCAAATTTTCTTTGGGGAGGCAATGAGGTAAGGAGAAAAGTTCATCTTGTTAAGTGGGAGGTGTGTCAAAATAAAAATCAAGGTGGACTTGGTGTGAGAAAGCTTAGTGAGGTCAATGACTGCTTGTTAATTAAATGGTGGTGGAAGTATAGCTTGGAAGATAAAACACTATGGAAACAAGTGGTGTGCAGTAAGTATGGTCAATGTAGTGGCAGATGGAGTCTATTGGCAGTGGAGTCCAGGATGTTGTCTGTCATGTGGCAGGATATTATGTCCTTATCGTCCAATAATCCAACTTTGAGGGACTTCTTATTAGCATGATGAGTCTTAGTTTTAGCTTTTGTTTTGAGAATAATTGTTACGACCCCATCCCGCCCCTAGTGGAATGGTGCCATGATGGCCAGTAATCCGAGATTACCAAAGGCCAACTTACAAGGATATACACACAATTAGAGTATACATATGGGGCTTACATGTGCAGAAGCAATAAATTTAAATATAATAAGTCCATAAGAGCTGTGCATAAGTCAAATGAAATGACATATATCTTTACATAGCTTTACAATGGATACAAACAAAATGAAGTACAAAAATACATCTTGACCAAAAGGCTTCTCAAGCCATCAAATACAAAATGATATGAAATCCAAGCTAAGAAGCATGATCTTCAAGATGTTGTAAAACACGAATCCAAAACACATCGGCAAAACACATCTAGGCGTCGCCGCCGTCCTGTTCATCACCTACATATATATAGAGAGGGTGAGCTTGGATACTCAGTGAATGGTATAAATAATAAAGGGGTTTGCATGACTGATATTCAAGAAATTAACAAAACAATACATAACATATCCGGTATAAAATCGAGGGATGAACCAAGTCCATCTATCAAATCCTTCAAGCTTCAAGGGATGCTTACTAGCATCAATATAATACAAGGGATGACATTCCGAACAAACAAACCCATGCGGTAAAACCGTCGGTGGCAAGGCAAGACAAGTGAGATATCTCAAAACAATGGTGTCGTTGCATTATAGTCCCCGGACACTAAGGACTTGTGCTACAAATGCTTAGAGTCCCCTAGCACATACGGACTTCCAAAAACAAGAGTGCAGTTGCATTATAGTCCCCTGACACTAAGGACTTGTGCTACAAATGCTTAGAGTCCCCTAGCACATACGGACTTCCCGAAATGTCATCAAAACAAGATAGTATTTATTGCAACTAGGAATAATCATTCATGCTTGCAAATACTTTCCGAACGAGGCAAAACAAGGTTTTATCAAAGCTTTATAACATATCTTTATTAAAAATACCACTCACATAGTTCTTCAAACGTCAGGGTCGAGGCAAGTCCAAGCCCTTAAAACACGAATCAAACGGTTTGAACTCTAAGAATCAAGCTTGAAAATCTATTCCTTCCTCAAGAACTTTTCTTCTTCTCCTAGAGCTTCTCTCTCCTTAAGAACAAAGATATGATACAAAATAATACATTTCTAGGCTTGCCGGCTGACTTAACACTCAGTCCGGACACGTGGTAACGGTTGGTTGGCCCTACTCAAAAGGTGACTGATTGAAAAGACAAGACTATGACAAAGTGTGTTCAACAAGCCAGGTGACAAGGGTACTCTGGCAAGTAACAATCTCGGCTAAGAGCGAGGCTTCGGCAAGTAAGGTCTCAATGATCTCGGCTAGGAAGAACAACACTTGGCCTAGCTATGCCACACCTCGGCCTAGATGTGCCACACCTTGGTCTAGGTCATACCAGTCCAGGAACAAGATCACTTGGGTTCAAGGATAACATCTCGGCCTAGATACTACACATCTCGGCCTTGGTGATGAACACCTCGGCATAGATAATGACATCTCGGCCAATATGTCAGGGTGCGAGCGGAGGTCAACCAAAGAGATCCCAAGATGGCTCTAAGTGTAAGAGTATCAAAGGAGCGACCTAGGCTTAAGATGACCTCGGCTGAAACACACACCAAACAAGGAACATAGCATGCAAGTAACACTTATGCAAGACGAATCAGGGTTTTGCAAATGCAACATATCAAGACAAGATCGTGTAATATATGCAAGCATGACTAGAGTAAAGTGAGGGTCGTTACAATAATGGTGTTAGCATTTATTTAGGAACAATTTTTTATGGTTTTGGTTATCTTTTAGATGGTTTCTTAGTTTTGGATGTGGATGATTCTAGTTTTAATAAAATTGCCAATGGCTCTATTTCTTATATTGCATCTATTTGTGATAATGATTCTATGAGATGGCATGCTAGATTAGGCCACATAGGGCAAGACAAGATGACTAGATTGGCTAGAGAAGGCGTTTTAGGCCCACTCGCTAGAGTCACTTTGCCTACTTGTGAGCACTGTCTTGCTGGAAAGGCAACAAGGAAACCATTTGGGAAAGCCAAAAGGGCATCTATCCTATTAAAGCTTATTCATTATGATATATGTGGACCAATAAATGTGAGAGCAAGTCATGGAGCTCTTTATTTTATCACATTTATAGATGACTGCACACATTTTGGCTATATCTATTTGATTTCTCACAAGTTAGAAGCATTGGATTGCTTTAGACGGTATGTTAATGAGGTTGAGAATCAAGTAGACAAGACCTTTAAGGCTCTAAGGACTGACCGGGGATGCGAGTATCTAATTGAGCAATTTAAAGTGCTCTATGAGGAAAAAAGGATTATAAAGCAATTAACAATTCCTCGGACTCTATAGCAAAATGATGTAGCAAAGAGAAGGAATCGCATATTGTTTGACATGGTTAGATCTATGATGGCGCAAACTAATCTTCCCATTTCTTATTGGGGAGATGCTTTGTTGACTGCTGCCTATATCATTAATCGTGTGCCCTCCAAATCAGTTCCTTCAACTCCATATGAGATGTGGACTGGCAAAAAGCTTGATATGGGCAATTTGCGACCTTGGGGTTCAGTAGCTTACATACACAACACTTTTCATAAGTTTGGGAAGTTGGGCCTTAGAGGAAAGAAGTGTATCTTCATTCGCTATAGTGAGCATTCTAAGGGCTATGTGTTTATTGGGGAGCATTTGGATGGAAGTGTGACTGAAATTGAGTCGCGTGATGTGGATTTCCTAGAAGAGGATTTCCCTAGCAGAGGTGAGGTAACTAGAGATGTAGAGTTCTATGAGATAGAGGATCTACTTGAAGGCGCACCTAGTAGCCTAGTAAAGAATGATGAAATAATCCCTCAACCTCCTAGGGACAGTGGGAGCGATTTACCTGCCCATGGATTAGATCCAATGGATGAGGATTCTCAAGACTCTCAACTGTGTAGAAGCAAACATGGAGCTATACCCCATCGTCATTTTGAGATTGAAGGGGAAGCATTCATGATTGCTCCGAATGATGAGATGGAGTCTAAGAATCTCAAAAAGGCTCTCTCATCCCCTGCTAGTAAAGAATGGAGTGTTGCGATAGATGAAAAAATAGAGTTTATGAAGAAAAATCATGTCTGGGACTTGGTTGATTTATTGCCAGGGTGCAAGAGTATTGGGAACAAATGGGTTCTCAAAATCAAGTGCAAAGCGGATGGTTCCATAGAAAGTTATAAAGCTCGCCTAGTGGCGAAAGGCTACGCCTAATTAGAAGGTGTGAACTATGAGGAAACTTTTTCAACAGTTGTGAGGTTTGCCTTTATTCGCCTGATTCTGGCCATAGTAGCTCAGTTGGACTTAGAGCTATATCAGATGGACGTTAAGACTGCATTTCTCAATGGAGAATTGGATGAAGAGATCTATATGGATCAACCAGAAGGCTTTGTGGCAGTAGGTCAGGAGCGCGAAGTTTAGAAGCTTCAATGATCTATTTATAGCTTAAAGCAATCATCCAGATAGTGGAATCTGAGATTTCATTGAGCTATTGTTTCAAATGGGTTCATGATGATCGATGAAGATCACTGTGTGTATGTCAAGCAGTCTAAGGACATTTTTCTAATGTTGTTATTATATGTGGATGACATATTATTGGCTGAAAATGACAAGGAGATAATTGTCACCACTAAAAAGTAGTTGTTCTCTATATTTAAGATGAAAGACATGGGTGAAGCAAGCTATGTGCTAAGTGTTAAGATCCTTAGGGATCGCTCTAGGAGACTTCTCGGTTTGTCTTAAGAGACTTATATTAAGACTGTCCTAGAGCGATTCCAGATGCAGAGTTGCAAACCCATTGACACTGTTATTGCGAAAGGCGAGAGCCTAAGCCTTGATATAGGTCCTAAGACACCAGAAGAGAACGAAAAGATGGCCCGTGTACCTTACGCGAATTGTCACGACCCAAACCTACCCCTATAGGTTTAGCATCGTAACCGGCAGTAATCTTGGAATTACTGAAGGCCTCTGAAATAGATTACCATAATATTAGGGGTTAGCAGAAGCAAATAACAAATATACAACGTCCATTGCGCTGTGCAGACTTGTATGAGACAGAAAAATTTAAAACTTTATATACATATATTTACACATCATCATATATATATATATAGACTAGACAGAAAACGTCTTAGCCCTATTTACAAAATACACAAAGACTAGTTTAACCAGATAAGAAAACAAAACTTAAACTTTAAATCACGTAGCCATAACCACTTGATATATTCAGAACCTCCACGGGAGGCACATAGATTGGCTAACCAAAAACAGATTCCAGGCAGACGCCTCTAAGCCTGGTCACGCGCCTGATCACCTACATACACAAATAATACAGTGAGCTGGAACCCAGTGAATAATAACAAAGTAAAAGGTTAAATGAATGATGTCCCATAATGAAGTCCGTACATAGAACCATTCTATATTTGCGTTCTCATCCAGTGCGTATACAGAATTCAAGAATCATGCTTGATCTTTCATAGTTCATCCGTTAGCACTAACAAATCATATACAGAATATCATAGATTATATTTTTCAGTTCCATAGAGGAACCTTCGGCCGGGTACGGATAACTTGCCAGTTCCATAAAGGAACCTCCGAACTGGATACGGATAACTTGTCAGTTCCATAAAGGAACCTCTAGTCGGGTACAGATAACTTGCCAATTCCATTAAGGAACCTCCGGTCCAGGTACAAATAGCATACTTGAATCATAGCATTAATGTCATAAATATTTGCCAAAGGCGGACAATCATTCATAGTGTAAATACATAGCATACATGGTACAGATCTTAATCTATATACAGAAAATAATTTAATTTGAACATAACTTTACTAAGTCATTACTCACAGATAACTGGTGGCTTCAAATAGACGAGTAGAGTAGGCAATTCACTTAACTTGAGATGCGTGACCTGCATAACATGACAGATACATACATTGGAATACACGCTCGGATTGTACTGTACTTATTTCATTTGTTCTTAATGTGTTTCTAGCCTTTATCATCATCATAATGTCTTGATCTTGGCCTAGGAATGCCTAGGATGGAATGAGAATACCAAAATGTACTTGAAAACATTTTTCAAAACTTGCTGAAAACAAGGTCCATGCTCGAGCGTGGCTTTCCTCGCCTGAGCGGACATGCAAAATGTGAGGGTTCGCTCGAGCGCAACTTCCTTTGCTCGAGCAGTCTGTAAACTTTGAAAAAGTACTGGTTGCTTGTTTTTCCCGCTCAATGCTTGCTCGACACTCGCTCGAGTGTGAGAGACATGCTATTGCTCGAGCATGAGAGACATGCCCTCACTCAAGCGCAACTTTGTCGCTCGAGCATGCTGTAAAACATAAGAGCTTCTGGGAGCATGTATTTCACGCTCGAGCCAACCTTTGGTCGCTCGAGCGGAAGTGTGAGACATAGAGTGGTCACTCGAGCATGGAATCCGTCGCTCGAGCGTGGAAGCAGAATTTTGAAATTTCTAGAATTGCTTCCAAGCTTCAAAACTCAATCTTAAAGCATCAAAGCTCGATTTTTCTGGGCCAAAACTTGAGGAAACATTAAGAAACTCATAAAACATCATGAATGAAGGATCATTTCAAAAGATCATGGCCCAATAGCTTGCCAATTGTGAAAAAATTCAACTTAAAATTTATGAATGTTCCATGAACATGACATGCATGAATTTCTTTGAACTTAATCTTCTCAAAACATGATCAAATGTTACAAAACAACATGAAACTTGATGATTTTCCAAAATTAAGGTGAATTCAAGACATGCATGAGGGAATTCTTGGAAATTAAACTCAAAATATGAGAAAGTATACATGCATGCATGGTATGACTCAATACTCTTCATTTTTAACTCAAATTTTACATTAATCAACATAATTCTCTTGTGTTCATGCATTATAGTCTAAATCTCAAGGCTTAAGGATAAAATTCTTACCTAGAGACTTGAGTTCACAGGTGTTGAAGTCGTAACTCTCAAATTCTCTTCAATCTCTCAACAATTCTTGCAAGTTTCCCTTTTCTTGCTTGATCCCAAACCCTTTCTTAGTCTCTCACTTCTCTCTCACGTTTGAGTCACAAAATGAGGGATTGAAATTGTATTCTTTAAAGTCTTGAATCAACAATTTGCCTTATATGGGTTTAGGCAAAAGTGTAATTATTGTTAATCAAGTAGACATTAAATTATTTTAATTTAATCGTTTCGAACTGAATTTCAATTAAACCTATCATAAAATTCTAAAAATTATAATTAAAACATAAATCAAGTCAATTTCTAAATCGGCTGCCGATAAGGCCTTCAATTTGTAAACTGAATAAAACATGAACAGATCTTTCTACATTAAACAGATATAAACACAAAATAATGCAATGCACATGTAATTAACTCAGGATTTCTTCTTAATTACTTGTTAGGCATACTTAAGCATGAATTAGCGCTAATCATGGGCCGGGGTTGTGATACGAATGATGTTGGAAGCTTGATGTATGCTATGATGTGTACACGCCCTGATATTTGTTATGCAGTCGGATTGGTGAGTCGTTACCAATCCAACCTAAGACCAGCTCATTGGAAAGCAGTTAAAAGGATATTATGATATCTTAGAGGGACTGCAGACTACACACTTTGCTACCAAAATTTAGATCTACATCTAGTTGGCTATTGTGATGCTGACTAGGGAGGAGACTTAGATGAGCGTAAGTCCACTTCAGGATATGCTTTCATGCTTAGTGATGGTGCTATTTCTTGGAGCAGTAATAAGCAATCCCGTATCGCCTTATCGACTATGGAGGCTGAGTTTGTGGCTTGTTCATCTGCCATTCAGGAAGCCGTTTGGTTAAGGAGATTCTTTCAGCATTTGGATATTGTCACACACACTTCAGACCCTGTGACTATCTATTGTGACAACATGGCTGCACTCGCTTACGCTAAGTATCCTAAGTACTATGGGAGAACCAAACACATTGATGTAAGGTTCAACTTTATCAGAGACATTATGGTGCAGCAAGAAGTTATCTTGGAGCACATCCTTATGAGTCGCATGGTTACGGACCCTTTGACTAAGCTCATTGCTAGAGATGTTTATTTTACACATGTTAGGGCTTTAGGACTACGTAGGTGGTGATATATGTGTATTAAGTTGAACTCTTATTTTTTGGGGGGATATTTATGCCATTAGTATTCATATTTGTTTCTATTGCACATTTATGTTTACTATTTTTTGCAATAGTTTGTGAATTAGCACACACAGAATAAATAAATTTGATATTTGCAGGCAAGATTGGCCCGCTCACACGAGCAATCGCCTTTAGCTCTAGGTAGCGAGTAAGGATGAAACTAGTGGCTTATTGTATCTGGGGCCAAGAGAGAGGCTAAAATTATCCACTAGCTATGTCACCCTGGTTGGAGCCAAGATGAGGTCTTGTTAGAGACTGACCATGGATATGAGAGTACCCACTTTTCCATGATATGCCTGTTATGGATAGCCAGATGTGAGATCTTATTTGATGCTTGAGAGGTAAGCAAATAAAGAATTCGAGTTAGACGCTAGGAAGCGACTTGTGCGCTTAAGAGCAACCAGACTTAGATCTGTATGGTGTGTGAGTTTAACATCACTCTTTAAAAGTTACTCCACTATAACATGCATTCGTACTACATGTGCTTATCGACTCGTTAGTGAGGTGAGGGAATGGATCCTTGCTTCCTCACCATGTAAGTCCTAAAAGTCATGTTTTCTAATGACTTCACTTTGTGCCTTTTGTGACCTTTGATTATGTCATAAGATGAGGAGTTGATGGTCAGCTACTTTGGTATGTTGCCTGCGGTCATGTATGATTTGGCTTTAAGGGACATTATTGGGAAAGCGGTCAATTCTGAGTTAAATGATATGAGTGTGAAGGGAAAATCATCTAGTTCTACATCTCTGCTCTATATTCACTGTCGACAACTCACATCGCTCTGTATGGGATATTGATTGAGTGTGAATATAATGCAGGACCTAGGAGGGTCAAACATGCTCTTTGAGGGATTAGAGATGTTTTGGACCGATGTAGCTAGACGGGTCTGGGTACATGAGACACTATTTCTATTCTTTTTGGGTTGATGTCTCTATGCTGGCTCATATTGAGTTTCTAGTATAGAGCTCTCACATGCAGGTGTTTTCAGCGGTCACATGGTTTATTGGCTAGTATGAGATTGTTCAATATTTAGGGAGATTGAGATAGAGATGTAGCAGTATCATGCTAACTTATGTGCAAGTGGTAGATGTTGGAAATTGGGCCGGGTATTGGACCTAGATTTGGGCACCCATATGACATGACCCATGACCCATTTAAGTTATCCATACAATTTGAATTTGAATTTGAATTTGAATTATTATCTATCCTATTTGATAACCCACTATCAATATCTATATCTATCATATCTTATCAAGAGATATGGATAGATGGTTAGATAGTCAGCCTATATATCTAATATGGTATATGGGATATGGGATGAATCTAATAATGAATGATTTTTCCCAGACTCTCTCTCTAACTCTCTTCCATTAGAATAACGATAAAGCCTTTGCACTGTGACTAGTGTGGGTGATACTCATACTGTGGTATTACTCCATTGCTGGGTGTTATTAATTCATGGTTTGTGAAGCACGTGATTTACCCACAAGGTTCTTTGTTTCAGATTCTATCACCTAAGGTACGGTTTGTATCTTTTTATCCACTGCGTTATCTGCATCTTACAAAATCATACAATGACCCAACTAAGAAATCAGACTGATCTCCATCACACTTTATTCTGTCAATTTTGTTTTCTACTAATGATGGGCAACGAACGAACAATCAGTTCTTGAAATCTCAAAAGCTCATCATGTTCCCAAGACCTTAATGCTCTCCTAAATAGATTTGTTAAACCATAATCCAAAATCCACCTTCCAAAGAACTATTTTACAATGCCATTATGGAACAAAGCAATACAAAATAGTATCGGGAAATCTGAACTGAGAGTAATTAATCCCAATCAACGATCTTTCCAAAAAGACACATCGTGAGCATTTCCAATGGAAAAGCCAATCTTGGATAGAAAATTGTTAAAGATCACAGGACTGCTAACATTTAAATCCTTCCAAATGCAAAACCAATTGTAAGATGCCATCATCCTAAATGGAAGCCACCTATAGTTGGTTAATCAAGATTTGTAGCATATGATAGATCTCTATAACACCTCCTTACCTAAGTTTAGTATTAAAAAGCTTATATAGAATAATGTTGCTCCCCTTACAGAATATTGTTGCTTAACCTGATTGGGACTCAACGATTGATCTTGTTAAAGTTAGAGTGGCTTTATGAGTTGAGAAAAATTTTAAGTTGAAAGATTACTTGAATAATGAGAATTGATTGTTGAATCAAGAAATCTGAGACAACAATGGTAGTGTAACATCCTAGTCGGGGATATAATTCGCTAGCGATGATGCAATGTTATCACCTTGGTTTTCTTGTTTTGGTGTAATTTTATTGTACTTTCTGTGTGCATGAATAATATGTTTCTTTTCTTTTACTGATAAATATATATATATATATATATCCCATTTCGTCTTGCATAATTGATACAAGCAATCCAATGACCTTATTTCCCCTCCCATTTGTGGGAATCCAATTGTGGGTTTGAAATTCTTCTGTTTGTCTTAGGTTAGAGAGAAAGAAATCACAAATAAATGTTCTATATCACATGGAAATGAAAGAAAAAAAAATCACATTATTTTTTATTGGGTGAAATTTCCTTTCTTAGGTAGGAATATGGAAAGATTAAAAGAACAAAACAATAACAAACAAAGAAATTGATTGAATACAACACGATTAGAGACCAGAAGAGAATGGTACACCAGTGGAAGGCAACCATGATCGACCGGCTATAAAATTTGCGACGTTGAATTGTGATGCTACAGTTGCACTAGATATAACTCTATAACCACGCCACTTTACTCTACCACTAGTTGAAGAACCGGGGCCGGAGTTCTTATACTCTCCATAATACAAAGTATTTAGAGCAAAGTTACCATCCCACTCTAACCAGCCTGCTGGATCGACCAAAGTGTCAAGATAAGTTTGCAGATAAACAGTACGTGAATATTGCTTCCAAGGTCGTCCCAAATATGTCTTGAATGAGCTAAGTACTGGTTTTAGGTCAGATGAAGCCATAACGCGAGAATTATGAATAGAAATGCCAGTATTTTGGTTAGGGTCAGTTCGCCCTTGCGCTGTTATAGTAATTTTTTGCCTGCTCATGGGTCTTCTAGCATATATCATGCAATTTTGGAAAACGACTGCAGCATTTCCAAATATAAAATCTACCGTGCCATAGATATAACATTCTTTGTAAAATTGTCGTTGAGAATGAACATATAGTGTATCTTGGTATCCTTCAAAGCCACAACGGTAGAAAACAGAGAGATCAGAGCCAGACCGAAGTGCTACAGCTTGGTGATTTTGTGGTCCAGCTGTGTTACGAAATGTTATTTCACGAGCAATGAATCCTCCACCAGTAACAGCTGCAAATCAAAAGTGTTGTCTATAATTAGTAATGTTTTATCACTCTATGGTTTGAAATGTTGTCTCTGACTATTGTTGTGAATTTCTCTAATTGTCCTATCAAATTAATGAGCATGTTAGACTAATTAGCCAAGAAATATTGAAGCTTCTAGAGAGGTTAAATTTTCATACTGTAATAAAATTGAACTGATTCAAACACGTATCTTTCATAATGATAGCAAATAATCAGTAATGTTTTTTCTCTAAGGTTTGAAATGTTATCTCTAACTATTGTTGTGAATTTCTCTATTTGTTCTTTCAAATTAATGAGCATATTAGACTAATTAGCCAAGAAATATTGATGCTTCTAGAGAGGTTTAATTTTCATACGGCAAATAAATAAAATTGAACTAATTCAAACACCTATCTTTCATAATGATAGCAACTTTGACAATGATGAACAGATGACTTTATAATATCTGAAAAAAGATATTTAATTTGTTCAGAAAATATAGGCCTTATAAATATAGGCCTTATAATTTAATTTGTATACATCTATACAATCAGCTTGTGGAAAAAAATGCCACCAGCAAAAAATCCATCACCATTGACAGCTGAAAGTCATAGTAATTTTTTTTTTTAAATTTAAAATTGTCAAATTTTTCTTAAACTGCCAAAACAATTAGAAATTTAATAAGTTAAACAAAATTACTTTTCAAAGAAACCAGAATAATGAAAAGTTGCATGATCTTTCCTTTAAATTGAATATAGGAGTAGTTAACAATCAATTTTATGTCATCTTTTTCTACGTGTCTTAAATTTTTTTTTTTTGCATGTTTGACTAAGCTGGAAGGCTGATGCCTCTAAAGGGACTTTTGGGATGAGATTTTCTCCCATCTTTATTTAGATTGGAGAGACACTGACCGAATCCGTGAGATTCATTACAAGTTTTATTTTGATAATTTAATTAATTCATCTTTTAGCACTCTTCGGGTATATTATTCATATAAAAAATTTGATCAATCCGATAATCGTAATATTTTTATTTTATCACGTTTGTTTTTAAAAAAATAAATCGTTTATTTTCAAAACACACTTGCTGTTTATTTTATTTTATTTTTATAAACAAATATAATAAAATAAAGATATTACAATTATTAGATTGACTTAAATTTTTTTGTGGATGATGTATAGAAAGAGTTCTAAAAAATAAATGACTATGATCATCGAAATAGAACTTATGATGAGCGTCACAGGGCTGAGTAGCGCCTCTCTACTACAAATAAAAACTAGAGAGAATACCATTGCCGTAATTATTCATAATGCTGTGTATTTCAAAAATTAAAATAAAATAAATTAAATAGAAAAGTGCTAACATTTGAATTGTATGCATCCTATTTATTCTGAACATCACCCACATCAATCCAAAATGGAACGGTATCCTTGTGCACTCTTGTATTCTTTGTAATTAATTAGTCTGGTCAAAATAACAGTTGTTCGAATTTTTCATAAATATTTATTTTTATATTATATTTAAATTATAGGTTTTAGTAGAAATTTAAAAAATGACAGAATAATTGTAAGTAAAGTATAATTATATTTTATCTATATTTTGTTTTTCTCTTTCTAAATAAATATATATTTAATTTATGATTCAAACACAATATAAAAAAATATGTCAAAGACAAATTAAACCATCAAAGAAATGAAGACAAAGAGGGATCCTTACCAACAGTTGCAGAGTCGAAGGTAGTGGAGCCTCCTCCCACGCTTCGACTACCAGTGATAATGGTGTTTTTCAAGCCATCACCAACAAGCATAATATTCTTCATTTTGTTGCCAATCTCAATATTCTCCTTATAAACACCACTTTTCACACGTATAACAAACCTCCCACTCCCACTTCTCTTCGCCGCCGCGCCAAGGGCTGCTTGAATGGTCCGGTAATTTCCCGAACCATCTTGAGCCACCACGAGATTCGCTGCTGGAGACGACGATTGCAACAACTTACGGTCTCCAGGTGAAACCCAAGTGGGAAAACCTTCTTTATACGTTTGTTTCTCGGTTGACCCATTGTTAATGGCCAAAGTGTTGCTGATTAGCTTTGAAACATTGTTGGACATAAGAGGCAACATGAAGTCTGAGACACCCAACTCGATGAACCCAGCTCGACAAGTCTCAAGATTTGTCAAAGCGGTGCTGAGCCACGTCTGAGCATCAAAATCGGAACATTTTGTGTTGGGGTCTAGAGTATGGTTGAGTTGAAGAATTGTACTCTCATAGAGCTTTAAACAATCAGACCATGCAGTTTTTTCGCGCTCATTCCGACATTTAGACCCAAGCCACTTAGTGTGAGTCTCGGCTTTGAGAGCTCTTTCCATGGCTATTTGCATGGCCATCTTTCTGAACTCGGATTTTTCTTTGGGTGCGAAATTGTGAGAGCCATTGCTCATGAAGTGCTTGCATGGTTCCGGGTATGGGGTTTTGTCGCACCACTGATTTATGTCATCAGAGGTGAGACTCGACAAAGCAGAGCAAAACAATGAAGAGAAAGATATGAATAGTATGAATATTTCAAATTTGGTTGCCATTGTTGGGTGGTTTGTGTTTCTTGGTTCTCTAGGCTGCGAAGGGGTGCCTCTTTATATAGTTGTTGGCTTTTTGGCTTTTCGAAGGATAGTTTTGTAAATGCGAGCGTGCCAGCAAGGATCAATCAGTCCTTACAGAAATTATAATTGCCAACCAATTTATCAGACGATTGTGTTTTTTAGTTCTTTCAGCCTCAATGAAGAGGACTTTTACTGGTGGCTTGACTTAGGAGAAATTAAGAAAGATAACAAGCAATATAAAGAACAATCGTAGTATTTCATTAAAAATGAACACTTACAATAGTCCAAACTCAGCCTCGAAGAGGTTTACAGCAACAGTCTACTTGAATCTACTTGAAACTACTCCTAGGAATCGAAGTGCAGTGCAGATATTTAAAGGACATGTATTTAAAGTGCAGGTATTTAAAGTGCAGGTATTTAAAGTGCAGGAAATGTAAAACTGGGAAAGAAAATATAAAGTAAATGACTGGTTTGTATGATCTGAGTCTGGGGGCTTTTTCTGGGGACTTCCTTGCTATTTATACTTGCCAAGGATGACCTTCGAACTGCACTTCAAACCGTCGAACTGCTCCTCCATGATTGCTGATCATGCTGCCTTAGAAGTAGTTCCACTACGCCATCACTTGCAGTTAAACTTCCCTCTTATATTTGAATTTGAATATGAGTAACCGTTGAGGCCACGTCATCCTTCGTTTCTTTACTGATCTGGTGCTACTCGGATCACGTGAGAACCAATTGTCATCGCCACGTGTACGATCAGGATTGAAGACATGAATCATCTTCCCATAATACCCTTATTCTGCCACGTGTCGAATTGTTACTGGCTTTTACAAAATATATAGCCAACATTACCCCCCGCACTAATATACCCAATACTTGGTGATATTAGTGGATTAAAAACTTTTCCCGCGTTTTTGGAATGTGCACGGAATCCACTTTTAGGAAACATAACCGTCACCCATTTGGTGATCATTAGCATTAACTCTCAAATTATTGAATACTTCAATATCTTTAGCATCCGAACGGATTATGGCTCAATCAACTTCTCACTCTACTGATCAAGCATACGAAGAGCCATTGAGTAATGCTGTTTCCCCTCGAAAGAATCTTCACGCATTCATTAGCCATCTTTATCCGCCCTTCCATATTCAGGTCGTGGAGGCTTTTGCAAATTATCAAGCTTTGGACTATGCGCACATTGCCATTAACCCTTCGATTCACAACTCCGTAAATACAAGAAGTTCTTCCTCTAGCATCCCTTTGTACTTTGAACAAACTACCCTCAAATCTTTGCTTCAATAAATTACAAATATGGATTTGGGAAGTTCTTCTTCACACACCTCTGCATGGGATGAAGCTATAACTTCTTCATCGTCTGGGACTTCTAGTTGGACAAACTGGTCGACCTCTGAGACTTATGATGTAAGGGAGCGCATCAACCATCATTTTGTTGAGTTTACTGATCCCTTGGAGTTTCCTTCCTTCGCTCGAAGTTCAGTAGTCTACCCTTACGTGCCCATTGATCTTCGACGTAGTTTAGAAGAAAATCTGCTCGTGGCCTGGTATACCTCATCCATGCCTACAAAGATAATGCATCCTACCCGGCGCCCAGAAGAAGCACAAGGATACAGTCCTTCATTCTTAGCCAAGAAGGCGAAGATTTGTTCTTCTGATTGGCTTGATTACATTAATGCCTTTGTTCCTTCCACTCCCACGCCATCTCTTACAATAGAGGCATCCACACCTTCTTCTTCATCTTCTGAATTTGAAGCCTCTACTCCTTCTTCTCCTCCCGCTCTTTCCTGGATAGAGAAACTAAGGCTTGCTCTTCCAATGGACACAGTCTTTTCACCTTACAACCCTCCATTATCCCCTTCTCCAACTGAGCGGAAACAAGCTCAACTTCTGCTAGCGGCTTTCTCTCACTTGCCTTTCAATGTTCTTGAGGATGATACCCCTCTCAAGAACTTTCAATGGGCTTGTGATATTTTGACCAGGGGCCATATCCTTAACCCCATCGCCCAAGCAGAACTTCACCTCTTTCTGGACCAACTTCCAGTGCTTCTCCACTGGCATCGAAATTCCCTGGTTGCTACGCAATCTTTGGATCAACTCTCATCCCTACGAATTCATGCTCAATACGAAGCAGAGAACTTCCTCGAAGAGTTCGATGACTTCAGAAATAAAGAATCTGCGTATTGGGACGATTTGGTTATAGATGAGTTGGAACAAACACTGAGGGAGGAAGCTTTCGAAATAAAGGCTGAAGAGCTCTATTATGAAGTAAGAGCACATCAGCTTATGCAGCCAACATTGGAGGAGATAGAAGAAATAATAAAGAAAGAACAAAAATTCATTGATCATTGTTGGATGAAATTCCATGACCTTGTTATTTATTCTATTCCTTATTTTTATGAGCTAGAATTCGTACCCAGATAGGGTCACTTGATGTAACTGTTTTGGCTTTAGTACAAACAAAGTCTTTTTACATTTGTCATTGTTTGATTTTGTTCCTTTTGTCTTTAAAAGCCAACCCATAGCTTCGAATTAAACAATCTCATCCTTCGAATCTGGATTTAATTGTCTAATGAAACGCTAAAAGAGCCAACATGTCAGTTTATGGGGTGTTGTTGACAATTCTGGCTGTTATTACCTGGAATTAATGCTCTGAACTTATTAACATCACCCTTCAGAACTAACTATAACCAATATATGATCATAGCTAATGTAACCAATCAATTTCAAATTAACTAGTTTGCCTCGAAGAGTAATCCACATTGTTCTGGTTCAAAAGCAATTCCTCTTTTTATATGTAATAGAACCAAATATTGGTTTCAATGCATCGAACAGTGCTCCTCATTCCTCAAAGGATCCGAAGACTTACTTTGAAGGTCATTACTCTGATAAACGGGCCCTAAAACCCCCTGAAGTAGACCAATACTCGAACAGTCCAGTATATTCGAACATGAGTACGCTTCGAAGCTGGCTTCCGTACTTCGAAGCCATAGTTGTTTGAATTTTGGCGCCAAAATTCGGCTTCGAAGCCAAATATCTTGCTTCGAAGCTGGCACCAGCGTCCGGAATGTGCTCTTCCCTCCAGAAATTATCAATGTTAGAAGGAACTCCTCGTATTCGTACGTTTTTAGTACTTAGCGACTTACGAACTGTATTTCCGGACACAAAGGCTTTTGAAACCCTTCTGCTCACTTACGCATACAAACCCTCATCTGTCTCTCACTTTTCCTTACTTCCTTCTGTACTTTCCGAAAAGCATACTATCAATGGCCTCTTCCTCATCAAAAATCCCATCCATAGAGCGTGTGAGCTCATCTGTGGCCTTGAAAAGGCTTATTGATGCTGAATGTGAGAAGTACAAGGCCGGGGAAAAAAGTGCTATCGATGGGCGTATCTTTGTCCCTCGTCACCATGTGCAGCAAGAGTATGTGCTTGGGCCCATATTCAAGGAGGTCCTTGCTGAACTTCCTGCCCTGTACCCTCGTCTGGAGGATCAACGTCTTCTCTATGAAGGTAGCCTCGACTGGAAGGGCTGGAGAATCAATCGCCCTCACCGATGTTGGCCCACGATGAGGCCAGAGTGGCAAGAATGGTACGACCGAGTTGTCCCTGCTAGGGCACTGGACCTACAAGAGCTCTGTCTTCTCGATGCTCTTCGACTATCTAGGGTAACTATCTCAGAAGACCCTTTTCTAGTTCCTGCTGCTTTATGTTTTTGGAATCCCATTTTCAATTTCTTTCAGTTTAAATGTGGGATGATGGCCCCCACTGTCCTTGACATTTGTTATCTTCTAGGAGTATCCTCCATTGGTGCTCCTATTACACCAGATTTTCCTGATTTGACAGTCCCTTTCTCCCTCCCCTCTCTTAACTCATCTTATAGCGATTTTGTCAAAGCTGAGAATAAGAAAGAGGGCTTGGTAACTGATAGGGAATTCTTCTCCTTTTTGTTATATTGGCTGTGCAAATTTCTCTTCTGCACTTCTTCTCAAAGAATCATGCCGGAATTTGCCCCTCTCGCTAAAGCTTTTATCTTGCAAAAACGGGTAGCCTTGGCTCCGTATGTCTTAGGCCATGTATATAGAGTCTATTCTCTCTTTTGTGAAAAACCCTTAGATGCTAACCAAGGGGGGCCATTCTGGATCCTTCAGCTTTGGCTTTTCGCGTACTTTACCGATTTGCAATCCAAATGCCTCAAATTTGCTGGGTCACATTCTTTTACCCATGGCATAAGATTAGCCAATGCCTCACTTTACCCCTCCACTTTTGCCTTTTATTTCTCTTTCTTTCATCAGCTACCAGCCGCTCCTCCTCTTCATTATTTCCGTCCCTTCGAAGCCAGTATTGGCCCGACTTGGTTGAATAATTTCCTAAGTGACAAGCTCTGTATCTCGCCTGCTCACAAGGAGATATGGGCTTCTTTCCTGCTTCCCAGAGAACTATTCATTGGGACCATCAATCCTAGAGCTTATAAATGCATAGCTGAGCCTTATTGTCCTGCCCAATTTGCTAGACAATTTGGCCTCACACAAGGAGTTCCAATTCCGCTCTGCAGCAACACTAATCTGAGCCTTACCAAGAGGGATTTGAAGGTTCGGAAGTCAAGGCTGGAAGAGGCAACCTTCAAGTTTATGGGCGACTTGGCTAATTTTGAGTTCATCCCCTTCTCTCCTCAAGGTCCTGTCTTGAAGAGATACCAAGATTGGTGGGTGAGCAACATGGAAGTCTATCTGGCCATCTCACTTCATAACTTACTAAAGATGCTGGATGTGCCTAAGCCCAAGGGAGTTGAGATTGCCATTTCTTCCACTGTTTCAGCTGCAGTTCCTGCTATAACTCGATCCACTTCTGCTACTTCAACTCCTGCTAGAATCACCCGAGGTATATACCTTTGTCTTCCTTTTCCTTTGGTCTTCTATACAACACTGGTTGTCTTATCTTTAATTCTTCTTCTATGAAGGTGATCAACAGCAAAAGAAGAGGAAACTGCTTGATCCTGAAAAGGAAACAACTGCAGCACAAGAAGAAGAAGAAAAGGAAGAAGACCAAGAACACGAGTCACCCTTGATGAGGAGGAAAAGAGTAGCAGATTTGGTCCAAGAGGAGACAGCTACTAAAGAATCAGAAGAGGAGCTTATTTTTGGGGCATCTGAGCCTCAAGCTAAAGGGGTTGAGAGGACAATTGAGGAGCAAACAAAGCCAATTCAAAGAAAAAAGAGAAGAAAAATTACTGTCTCTCTTTCTGACTTCGATGTCTCTCCTTCTGATTTTGATGAAGATTCTGATTCCGAGACAATTGCCCAAGCAATAAGAAAGAGAAGGAAAGTGACCGCTTCAACTGTTACCTTGGTTAAAGACCCCATTCATGAAGCAGCTGCCAAGGCAGTGGAGCAGGAACATTCCAAGGCAATAGTTGTCTTCGAGAGGGCTGAGAGGAAACGGCAGCAACAAGTTTTAAGAGAAGAAGCTGCTGCTGCTGATGTATTGCACAAGGAAACGGCAAGAAGGCAACAAACTGCCGAACATTACTTCCTCCGCAGCTCTCCCATAAGTGCTAGTGCTTCTGAGACAAGTAATTTCCTTCACACTTCCATTGCTTTTCTTTTGTTAACTTTGACGCTGGATTATGACATTGCTTTTCGTCTCTTCTTCTTGCAGCAACACCCACTGCATTCATCTTTCCAGTGAGGCCTCCCTCAATTTCAATTGAGGTCGATCAAATGCAGAATGTGAGGGTTGTTCAAATCGCACTCCCACTTTCAAGGCCTACATTTGATGTGCCTTCTTTGAGCCCCATCATTCCTCCATCTCTTTTCCTTGGTCTAGAACCATATCTTCCTTTTTTGGCTTTTAACCCGCCTCAGTATGCTTCTTCGAGCCTTGCTCTTCCTTCTTCCAAGGATATTCCAGCTGTTACTCCAATCCCAGTGGCAGTTGATTCTCCCACAGAGGGTACTGGTAGTTCTCCAGTTCATAATTTATCACCTATGTCCACTTCCAGCCCCTCTTCACTAGATTCATTGGTGGCTAAAACCATAGAGGCTGCCAAAGATGCTCCATCCATTTCTCCCATCCCCATGCAGCCCTTTGTGTCTTCCACCACAATACTTTCTATGCCCTTCATGTCTAGGGATGAGGTAGACATCTTCGAAGGAAGACTCGCTAGTCTTTTCAATGTACCTTCTACCTCTCCAACATTTAGTGCTGAAGCTGAGCCATTAGTCTTGGCTAACTCCTTGCTGGAGATTTTCGAGAGTCCTTCTCCCAGCAGCAAGCCTCCTGCACCTTCAATAGATCTAGACACATGTTTGGAACTGCTAACTTCCTTTTCGAGGATTTCCTTCGAGGCTCTACAAAGGCCTATCATTAGAAATGGGTTTCTTCAGTGTTGCAACATTGCTGAACAGTCCGGCATGAATGTCTCAAATCATCTATCTCAGGCTGCAGCTACTATTGATTTTTATCTCAACATCTGTCATGCTGCTAAGACTGCGGATGAGAAGCTGGTTAGAGACCAGAGTTTTGTTTCTCAAGTGCATACTAAAGTAGCAGATCTCAAGGAACAACACTCTTCTGTCTCCCAGTTTCAAATCCAACTGCTGGAGAAAAAAGCTCAACTTGAAGAGGAGTTGGCTGCAGTAAACCAAGCCTTGGTTCGAACTGATACCAAATTGCAAATTACCAACCAAGAGCTGGCTGACCGAAAAGAAGACATGGCTGCAGCTATTCAACTGTTTCCAGCACTTAGCCATAGGAAGTCCACTGTACAAAAACAATTAAGACATTGTAATGATTTTTGGGCCAATCTGTGGCACAATGTATTTAATTCTTTATAAAAGAACAAATTTTGTCTATCATTTGAGTAGTCTTATGTTTTCGTAGTTGATGCTTTATGTTATTCCTTGTGTTTCCCAAATAGTTGGAAAATAAGGTTTTAAATATCTGCCATTAATCTTTTTGGGATGTACATAACCATTCAAATTTCTTAAATGATATGCCCCAAAAGGCAGAACTCTATGAATTTGATATGGTCCTTCCCAATTAGGTGACCATTTGCCAAACTTATGGCTTTTAATCCCTATTGGGAGTATTGTTTTCCAGACCAAATCACCTTCATCAAAGCCAATGTGTTTGACCTTTTTATTATAATTCTTGGCTGCTTTCTTCTTCTGGAAAAGAATGCTATTTAATGCCAAAATTCTGGCTTCATCTATGCCTTCTAATTCCAAGCACATGCTTTGATGGTATTGCTCAGGATTTAACTGATCTTGGCATCTTACCCTTAAAGATTTAACATTGATTTCCACAGGTAAAACTGCATCATGCCCATATACCAAGGCATAAGGAGTAACCCCTGTGCTTGACCTAGGAGAGGTTCTGTAAGCCCATAACACATCCAACAACAGGTTATGCCAATCCCTAGGATTATCCTCCACAACCTTTTGTATTCCCTTTTTTAAGGACTTATTGGATGATTCAGCCTGACCATTAGCTTGTGCATAATAGGGTGTGGAATTAACAAGGCTAATTCCAAACTCTGCCACAAAAGACTTCACCATTTTCCCATCGAACACAGTCCCATTATCAACTGTTATGGTTTGTGGAATGCCAAATCTATGGATCAGATCTTTAATGAACCCAATAACCTCTGTTTGGTCTATAGCCTTGTACGGCTTAGCTTCGACCCACTTAGTGAAGTAATCGGTAGCCACTAAAATGAAACAATGATGTTTCGAAGAGGGTGGGTGTATTTTTCCCATCATATCCATGACCCATCCTCTGAATGGCCAGGGCTTCACTACTGCATGTAGGTCAGTTATGGGTACATGCCTTATTGTGCCATGCTTTTGGCATGCCTGGCAGCCCTTTGCATATTCTATGCAGTCTTTAAGGATAGTTGGCCAGTAGTAAGAATGCCTTCGAAGCAACCATCTCATCTTTACGCCGGGTTGATGAGCACCACAAATGCCTTCATGAACCTCAGCCATAGCTGTTAATGCTTCTCTTGGGCCTAAACATTCCAGCAATAGGCCATCTCCCCCCCTTTTATAAAGAGCATTACCATACATGATGTATTGCATAGACTGCAATTTAACTTTTCTGCTGGCCTTCGAAGATGGACCAGCCAAATACTGCATTATTGGATGCCTCCAATCTTGTTCTTGCAAGTCATTATGATTGACTTCTAAGACTACATTCCTTTTATTCAAAGGTGGTATCAATTTTTGATATGTTGTTTGGCCTATGCTCCTTTGGGTATTATCCCTTCTCTTGAAGTTCGAAGCTTTCTGAGCCACATCATTAGCTCTATTATTCAAGAATCTTGGAACATGAGTTACATTTGCTACTTGAAATTGAGAAAGCAGATGTAATGCAACAACATAATATGGTAAAATACTTATGCTTTGACACTTGAAAATCCCATTTACTTGGTTAACCACCAACTGAGAGTCTCCAAATATATCAACTGCATGTACTTGTAATCCAATAAGGATCTCTAGTCCCACTATTAAGGCTTCGTACTCAGCCTGGTTATTGGAACAAGTAACTTCGTCCACTCTGAAACCATGTGTGGTTTCTACCCCTTGTGGAGATTTAATCACAATACCAATTCCAACTAAACCATTGGCTTTCGATCCATCGAACCACATCTGCCATGGCTCAACACTGGTCATGCCAAGTTCCATTACTTCTTGGTTCTCTGTTTGAGATGGATGGTCCGCTAGAAAATTGGCTAAGACTTGCCCTTTTACTGCCTTTTGAGGGACATACTCTAGATGAAATTCTGATAAGGCTAGTATCCACTTGCCAATTCTTCCCCTCAACATAGGTCTTGACAACATATATTTAACCAAATCTGTGGTTGTAATCACCAAGACAGTTGTAGGTAAAAGATAATATCTTAATTTCATTGCAGCAAAATACAAAGCAAGGCACAGCTTTTCGACAGCTGAGTATTTACATTCACAAGAATTTAAAAACCTACTAAGGTAATAAACAGCTTGTTCCCTGCCTTCTTCATTGTCCTGGGCCAAGAAAGCTCCCAATGAATCTTCTGCTGCAGCTATATACAGCTTCAAGGGCTTGTTTCCCTTTGGTGGCATCAGTACTGGAGGATTGGCCAAGTAGGCTTTAATACCTTCGAAAGCAGTTTGATGCTCTGTTGTCCAAACAAATTCTTCTTCATCCTTCAGCCTTAACAAGGAAGAAAATGCTTTAGTTTTCCCAGCAGTGTTAGAAATAAACCTTCTAAGAAAGTTAACCTGCCCAAGGAACCTTTGTAATTCTTTCTTACTTGATGGAGGCTTAGCTTCGATGATGGCTTTGGCTTTGTTCTGATCAATCTGTATTCCTTTCTTGTGCACCACATAACCCAAGAAGTTTCCAGATGATACACCAAAGGCACATTTGAGAGGATTGAGTTTTAGCTTGAACTTCCTCATTCTTTCAAAAGCTGTTTCTAACTGAAACAGATGTTCTTTCATGGACTGGGATTTCACTATAATGTCATCAATATAACACTCTAGATACCCTCCAATGAGATCATGAAAGATGGTGTTCATAGCCCTTTGATATGTTGCCCCAGCATTCTTCAGGCCAAATGGCATTTTAATCCATTCGAAGGTGCCAATATTTCCAGGACATCTGAATGCTGTCTTGTGGATATCCTCCTCCGCAATGCAGATTTGGTTATAACCAGAATGCCCATCCATCATTGACAAAACTTGGTGCCCTGCTGAACTGTCTACCAGTAGGTCCACTATAGGCATAGGGTACTCATCTTTGGGAGTCGCTAGGTTTAAGTTTCTGAAATCGATGCATACCCTCATTTTACCATTCTTCTTAACTACAGGTACAATATTAGATAGCCATTCAACATACCTGGCTGTCCTAATAAAGCCTGCCTTAAGTAGTCTAAGGATTTCTTCTTTGACCTTCTGAATTACTTCTGGACTCATCCTTCTCGGTTTCTGCTTGTATGGCTTGAAATTTGGCTTCATAGGGAGTCTATGTTCCACTAATGACCTATCCAATCCTGGTAGTTCATTATAAGACCATGCAAAACAATCTTTGTATTTCTTTAGAACAACCAATAACTGGTCTCTGTCCAGAACGTTCAAACAAGCACTTATGTAGGTTGGCTGTTGTACAGAACCTTCCCCTAAATTCACTTCTTCTAAGGGGTCTTGTGTCTGAGAACTTACTAAAGCTTCCTCTTTGATCCCTTCTACCTTCGAAGCATATTTCTTGCTTTGCTCTACTCGCAAGTTCTCTGGTTCCACATCCTTACCTTCTTCCTCATAGACAAAATCTGTCCATAAGGCATCCTCCTCTTGTATCTCCTGGACCTTTGTCTCAATGTCCAATGCGCAATATTTCCCAAGGGTCAAAACTCTGACCTGTAACTGCTCTTGTTTACAGCCAATCATCATGTCTTTTCTTTCTTGCTCCTGTACTTTCTGGACTATTGCTTCTACGTCCAATGGTGAGAATTTAACCAGAGCCAAAGACTTGGCTTCTTGCTCTTCATCTCTTTGCCTATAACCAGGCATCATTGTCATCTTTCACGACAACCTCTTCATCAGCACTCTCTTGGACTAAGTGCTTTAGGTGTGTCACTTCCTCATCAGCCGTCACTTCGGCTGAGCCATCAGCTTTCCTCAGTATACTGAGTGGTGTTACTCCCTCAATATACAACTTGGCCTCTGCAAAGTCTGCACAGGCTATGAAGGGTTGAGGATCTGCATCAATTTCCTCTGTCTCTCCATTACCCAAGGCCATCATGATCTTCTGATGCAAAGAGGAAGGCACACATTTGTTGGTGTGGATCCAATCTCTCCCAAGTAAGGCATTATATTTGGCATTGCTGTCGATGACGAAGAATGCTGTCATACAATCCCTGGTTCCCACACTCAAATTAATAGGCAGAATCCCTTGAGCCATCTGTTTATCTCCAGCAAAACCAGCAATAGTCGTGCTGGTTGGGATCAACCTGGGATTCTTTTTCCCTAGTTTCTTCAAAGAAGATTTCGGTAATAAGTTCACTGCTGCCCCATTGTCTACCAGGACTCGGTTTAGCTGTATCCCATCAAAGAAAGCCTTGATGTACAAAGGCTTGACATGCTGGGTCATGGAATTTGAGGGATATTCAAAAGGGTATGAGAGGTTGATGCTCACTTCTTCCTCGCTCTCATACTCAGTTTCCATTGGAGTAGCCATTTCAGGAGCATCCTGTACCATACTCACTTGTGACTCTTCACTAGATACAGGAATTGGATCCATGTCTTGGTCACCATGACCCTAATTTTCAGCCTGGAATTCATGAGGTAGTATGTGTACCATATTGACTGATACAGGGGGAAATGAGCCAAACTGAATGGCTGACTGTACCTTCTTCCCCTCTTGGCTACCTTGCTCAGTGTCCTCAGCAGCATCCTCCATGCTGCACTCTGGTATTTCATTGATAACTGATCCCTTTGAAGGATCCTTTTCAACTGGTTCTTCAGTCAGAAATGTATGTTCAGCCATGAAGGCTTCGAACATTTCTTCTTCTGCCATTTCCTTCTTTTGGCTCATGTCAATCTCGTCTCCCACTTCACTATCACTTTCCATCAGAGCCTTCTCCAATCCTGCCAAACTAGACTTCTCCCTGGCCTTTAGTTCAGAATGAACTTGGGCCAATTGTTCTCTGCTACAAACCACTTTGCTTTGCAGAGTCGGCTTTGGAGTATGATCTGACTTCGAAGTTTTCTTTCCTTCTGTCTTGACCTGTGAAGAACTCTCTCCACTTTCTTTCAGATCTTGCTGGTACTGGGTATACCTGCGTTGAATTTTCCTTCTTTGTGATCTGGAAATGACTGGGACCATATCTGGTTCCTTTGTCTTTGGATGTTTAAGTAATACCCAATTGTTTGGGGCCACCAAAGGAGGCTTGACCATCCTGCCTTGGTTTCCAACATCCCTTTGAGTAGGCGCCTCCCTAGGTTTGTTCTGCATTACAAACCAATCTGGGACCCCTGGTACCCACGAGCTTACTGATCCAGATGTCGAACTGTTTCCTTCTACCTTCGAAGCCATCTTCGAAGCTGGCTGTGAAGGTAAATGCTTGGCTCTGACTTCATGTTTTGAACCTGATTCAGTCCTTCGATGAAAAGAGCCATTTTCTGTCCTTCGCAGGGTTGGTCTAAAAGGCCAATCTCTGGCTTTACTCCCATAACCTGGACCCCTCTCCAATCTTCTTTCAGAATGGCTGCTTTCTACTCTGTAGTAGTTAGGTGGCCTAGACTCATACACAGGCCTCTTGCCTTTAGCATGTATTCTGTCCACTACAGGTTCCACCACTAATGGGCGTTGCCTGTCACCAGCCGGATACGGCCTTTTGTTGTGAGCATTGGTTGATTTAGGACGTCTCTGAACATCCTTATAGTATTGCTTCCCATCAATTGGAAGCCCCTTTAACCATTTGTAACTTAATCTGCATCTAGGACACATCCTCTGCACTACAGCTGCTTCGAGAGAATCATCGTCCAGTGCTTCTTCATCAGAGTGTTCCCTCTGACGTGAGAAACCTTGTCCAATAGTTGGTGGGTTTCCAATCTCCTTCTTGGCAGTTGTCTGGTTGGCAATATGCATTTGCACGTTGACCTCTTCCAATTCCTGCAGAGATAGATTCTGAAAGTTTGGTACAACCACATTAGCCGCGCTTTCTCCAACTTCTGGAAATGGGTTGCTGTCAATTCCCATGGCTTTTTCTGTTTTGGCTGGGAACTTCAAACTTCCTTTTCGAATTTGCTCTTGGATCCTGTCTCGAAAAACAATACAGGTTTTAGTTGAGTGAGACCAAGAATTATGCCATTTACAGTACACTTTTCCTTTAAGTTCTTCTGGAGATGGCAGTTTAACTCCTTTTGGTAACTTAAGGAACTTGGCTGCAAGCAAATGATCAAAAATGTCATCTGCTTTTGTTAAGTCAAAAGAATACTTTCGGTGAAAGTCTTTCTTTTTAAACTGTTGGTCGATGGTTGTATCCTTATGAATTAATGCTTCACAGATTACAGGTTCTTTGCCCACAATCTCTGCTGCATCAATCTCATAATTGGGATCTCTATAATACGTCTTATACGAAGCATTATTTCGATCTTGTTCCTCCTCTAGTAATGCTTCATATCGAGACACCTTATAGGTTAATTCGACCAAATCCCTAAATTCAGTTGAGTCAAATTTCTTTCGAAGCCTGAACTCTAAACCGTTTTGAGCCAATCTTACAAATTCTGACTCTGGAAGGATGACCCTACATTTATTTCGAGCCCTTTTAAATCTGGCAATAAACTGAGTAGCCTTTTCTTCAGGCCTCTGACTCAATCTTGCCAAGTCTGCCATGGACACCTCTGGCTCCGATTGGAAGAATTGGGCATGAAATGCCTCTTCCATTTGTTGCCAATTTTGAATGGAGCCAGGTGTAAGGTTGATATACCATACAAAGGCTCCCCCAGTCAGGGAATTTGGAAATAATCTCAGTTTCATGTAATCATGATTAGTGAATTCACCACATTGAGCAGCGAATCTGGCAATGTGCTCTACTGTTGATTGATTTCCAGTTCCATAGAACAAGGTAAAATCTGGTATTCTGAATCCTCTTGGATATTCATGTACCCTATCTACCCATTCTTGGTATGGTTTTCTGTATACAGGAGTCTGGACCCCCCGAGCCATCGGTCCACACATCTCCCTAACAATATCAACAATTTGGTCCCTAGGGACCATATTCTGTGCCTGCTGAACCAGTACTGGAGGAACAAACACAGGGTTTGGTGGACAAACTTGTGCTTGTGGCCCTCTTGGTCCATAAGGTGGTACATTTGGGACTGGTTGCCCCTGTGGTACGGGTTGCTGTTGGGGATATGGGTAACCCCTCTGAGCCTGTCCTGCGAAGGGACCTGCGAAAGGTGCTGGAACAGGTGTTGTGTCCCTTCCATTTACAGGAAAACTCTCCAACCCCCCGGGTATAAATTCAAACAAAGGATTATTATATCCCCTAGTGCCAGGTATGGCTTCGAACATGGGATTTGTAACCATTCTCATGCCAATTTCTTGTACTTGCCCAGATCCACCAACATGGGTGGCTTCATTGTTGGGTACTGAGGCATTTTGGCCTACTACAGGCCTTGAAATGGGTTCATACCAAGACTGAGGCGATGGTCTTTCATAATTCTGAGTACTAGTCTGACCATTAGATTGTCCATTAATTTGCATAGGCTGTTTTTCTCTAGCCAATCTTTGCTGAGGGACATTTAAAACTTCCTCTGTGTGTCTTGTATTTGTTGGTTGGTGGTTATTCATTCGATCCAAAAAGGATGTTGCCCACCTTTCCATGGTGTTCATTAATTGTTGTCCCATAGCATCTACTAAGCCATCCCACGGATTTGTTGGCTGAGTAGATGGAACGGTGGATGTTCCAATTCCTTGGTTTCGTCCAATATTATGAACATATGGTTCTTGTCCAGAAGTACTGGTCTGTTCGACCATAGGTTCTGATAACATAGGAGCCTCCACAGGATGTGTTATCACATTATCCTCTGGATTAGGTATTTCTACCTCTCCTTCTACGCCTTCTTCCAGACGTTCATTTTCTCCTTGTCGTCTTCTTCTAGCCATTTTAAATTAAGTCCCACTGGGCGTGCCAAAAATATATGTTGGCTTTTTGGCTTTTCGAAGGATAGTTTTGTAAATGCGAGCGTGCCAGCAAGGATCAATCAGTCCTTACAGAAATTATAATTGCCAACCAATTTATCAGACGATTGTGTTTTTTAGTTCTTTCAGCCTCAATGAAGAGGACTTTTACTGGTGGCTTGACTTAGGAGAAATTAAGAAAGATAACAAGCAATATAAAGAACAATCGTAGTATTTCATTAAAAATGAACACTTACAATAGTCCAAACTCAGCCTCGAAGAGGTTTACAGCAACAGTCTACTTGAATCTACTTGAAACTACTCCTAGGAATCGAAGTGCAGTGCAGATATTTAAAGGACATGTATTTAAAGTGCAGGTATTTAAAGTGCAGGTATTTAAAGTGCAGGAAATGTAAAACTGGGAAAGAAAATATAAAGTAAATGACTGGTTTGTATGATCTGAGTCTGGGGGCTTTTTCTGGGGACTTCCTTGCTATTTATACTTGCCAAGGATGACCTTCGAACTGCACTTCAAACCGTCGAACTGCTCCTCCATGATTGCTGATCATGCTGCCTTAGAAGTAGTTCCACTACGCCATCACTTGCAGTTAAACTTCCCTCTTATATTTGAATTTGAATATGAGTAACCGTTGAGGCCACGTCATCCTTCGTTTCTTTACTGATCTGGTGCTACTCGGATCACGTGAGAACCAATTGTCATCGCCACGTGTACGATCAGGATTGAAGACATGAATCATCTTCCCATAATACCCTTATTCTGCCACGTGTCGAATTGTTACTGGCTTTTACAAAATATATAGCCAACAATAGTTGAAATGAAGATGGGTGACAGGTTGGCTTGAGTTGAATCCATGGGTGGGTGAGAATGACAAGTAAACAAAGTACAAATAACATGTAAACAAAGTACAAATGTCATAATATATATAAACACAAAGATATAAATATTCGGTATATAAACACAAAGATATAAATATTCGGACTACTTATTGATTATGGTGTTTAAATTATGATTTTTTTATTTATTTATTTATTTTTTTTTAACAACTGAACCACGCCTATAAGTTTATGTATTGTTTAGAGTAAGATAATATGCAAACTAAAAATGTTATTTATTATCGATTTATTTCATCCCCTTTAATTCACTTTTCATGTGTATTAATTTAATTCACACAATAAATTATTTGCATTTAAATTGTTTTGAATATGAGATCATGAAAATAACATATCTCTAGACCCTAAGTCTTGACTCTAGAGGTGTTTGTGGTTGTAGCCTTACCATGAGACTCATTTTAATAATTTGAACCTTTAATCTTATTAAGTCCCACTCAATAAAGTATTCATAAAAAAACTAAATTGATCAGACAATCGTAACCACATGTGAAAACATATTTGTCTTAAAAAAATACACATATTCTCAATTTTTTTTTTTTTCCAGAGATGTCTTTAATTTTGATTTGGAGCTCTTATAAAGAATTCTAATATAATCAATTTGACTCGTGCTAGTCACATTTTTTTTTTAATATCAATAAAAGAAGAATCTTTTTATTGATGAAAACAACATATAATACAACCCATGGTAATCACATATCATTTATGATCCAGAATATGGTAACTTTGCTCCCGGTACCCTTATTTCATTAGAAAATGAAGTATTTTAGGCAGAAAACACTTCATTTTTCTTCTGATGAAGAGTATATGGGGTAAAGCCAATAAATTTTATCTAATTGTAGACAAGGTCAAATTTGATTCCAATTTAAATAGTAACTCTAATATAAAATTAATATAATTAATAGTAGAAGAATCTAAATAATAAAAACAAATAAATTTGACTTTTTCGGAGTAAATTTTTTAAATTAAAAAAAAAAAATTCAATTACGTGCGCATCAAATTCTTTTGAGCAATCAACTATTAAAGAATAGTCAAAATCCATGCATGGATACAATTCTCCTTCTTATCCTCTAATGGATTTTATTTAAGGGGAACTATACGTAGGAGGTAGAAGAAAGAAAAAAAAAAAAAAAATTACTACTAAATGGAGGAGTGTAAAGTTTTTCCTTTGCACTTTATTAGAGACATACTTATATTGCTATGGGTTTGCAATTTTTTATTTTTATTTTTTTTGTTGTTAACTACTTCCTTCATGTAATTCTCCCTTTGATTTATATATTTTTAATTATGATGGCTGAATGTACGGTTGCATGAGCAAAACAAATATTTATTGTACGGTTGCTGCGGAATTTAGGGTGGGATAAATGTTCTGAAAAAATATTTGGTGGTTATGGAGTAAACTTGTATGTTGATTCAATTTGATATTTAAATATTAAATATGAAAATTTTAATATATTTTTATTTTGTTTTTTAAATAAAATTTTATAAATGTCAAGTGATAAATAATTGGAAAAATATCAAATCATTGGGGTTTTGAAAATATAATTACAAATTAATGATTAATTTTATAAATATTAATAATTAAAATCATAAATATTTTCATAAATCTGTAATTACTTTTTAAAAATTACACAAAAATGTAAGTTTTTTTAAATAATATAAAAAGGACCGTACAAAATCCGATGATGTTATGACTTTTTCTATGAGTTGGCTTTCGACGAATGGCCGAACGCGTTGGTGGTCAACTGGAGACAACGAAACGTGCTTCTAATCAAAACACGCAACTTCAAAAAAAATAAAAAATAAAAAAATAAAAGATAAAAGTAATAATAATATTGAGCATATACTATGGGCGGTGGTTGAGTCGAGAAATTAAATTAAAAGAGATACTTATCAATTATAAATTTATAATATTAAAAAATTTTACAAAAATATTTTACCAAAATTTTATGATCGATTTCAAAAAAGATAAAAAAAAAATTAAGATTATTTGTAATTAGTGTATCATGACAATATAAAAAAGGTTATAGATATAAGTTTTAAAATAAATTATATAACAATAAAGTAATTTTTTATATAAAATTTGAGAAAATTATCACGTTATCATTGACATGTGATATTATTACCAACCAATAGTAAAGAAACACATGGAGGATGAACCGCCCATGTCAAATGTAATTAACAATTTAATAAATTTCATATGTTCATTGAGATTAATTATGTTTGCATGTCAATAATTATAGACGTCACCATTATATTGAAATTTTCATAGACAATAATATGACTTATCGTAATCTTTTTATTTTCAATCAAAACAATTATTATTGTTCTCATAATTTTAAAAATGTTATTGACATTTCACTTTAAATAATATTTTTATTATTTTTTTTATTTAAAATATTTTCTTTATGTTTTCTTAAAAAAAAAAAAAAGATCCAAAACCCAAGAGGGCTCGTGACCCCCTCCCCAGACCCTCAATACCTCCGCCACTGTTAAGGGGTGGCACTAAATGCACCCTAAAAGTTAAGTTGGAGATTCAATTACTTTCAATACTCCAATTTGAATTTTAAATGCTTTTTGTTAGACACTCCAAAGCACTCAATGAATCTCACTTCTATCATTTTCATTTACCTGTGCCGGAATCACTGCCACTACCAGATCTTCCTCTGTCACTGCCTCTCAACACCCACCTCCTCTTATTGTCGTTCACCTCTCTCATATCTTCTCATCTCCTTCTCTTTCTTCATTTTTTCCTCATCCTCTTTTTTCTTCTTCTTCACCAAAACCCTAGATCTAAAATCTAGGGTTTTGCGAGTTGCAGAAGTAGGGGGTTGGGTTAGGCAAGTAGGGGGTAGTGAAGTTGAAGAGGGTTTGTGCAAGCCGAGAGCGGTAGGGAATGATGGGTATTTCGCGAGTTGTAGAAGTAGGGGGATGCTGGTGATGCAACGACAATTATGAACTGTAGAAGGGGCTGGTAGGTGGTGCCGGAGGTTGGAGAAGGGTTATGGCATGGCGTTAGAGGTTGGGGAAGGGCTAGAGAGGGATAAGAAGGGTTGTGAATGAACGATCGGAGCTAGAAGAAAGTCGTCAGAGTGGAAGGTCGACTGGAATTGGGTGGTTGGCCAGTGATAAGGAAGGGGTTCTACGAACCAGTGGCCATAATTGAAAAAGGATGGCCGAAGGTTGTCAGAGCTAGAAGGGGTGGCCGAAGATAAGGCTAGAGTTTGGTTATTTTGATAATTTGTTTAATGGATTTGTATTAGAAAAAATTAATAATTGAGATGTCCAACCTAATTTTTGGATACATTTTAGAGCCACCCTATACTAAGGCATTGTTTGGAAACTTAGAATTTTAGTAAAAAAGTTTTAAAAAATTATCAAATCATTTTTTTTTTACTTTTGTATGTCTCTTAGTAAAAAATTAAAAAGTTAATTTCTAAATGAACCTTAAATTAATATTTTCAAAAAGATGAAATGAAAAATTGGCAAGAAATTCAATATATGGAGTATTTTAGAACCGAGGTCTAAACTTTGGTCTTTATTGGTTATAAGTGATGAACAATCAATTCAATCCATTAAAGCACAAAAGTATACAAGTAACCGATATATATATATCAATCATATTACACAAGCTAAACATCTAACCAACTATGTCTAATCTATATCTAACTATCTAACTGATTCAAGTTATACAAGAAATACTAGTCTACTACTCAGGCACATGGTACTTAATGTGTACCAACTCTCTTAGCAGACTCTATAATATCTTCCTTATCATTTCCCTAGAATCGAATGGTTGTAGGAAAAACCATGAGATTGGAAGTGAGAGTAGAGAATCGTGCTATAGACAATGGTTTAGCAAAAATATCGGCTAACTGATTAGAAGTTGGAATGTATTTGAGATGAAGCTTATGTGCTGTAACCTTCTCACGAACAAAGTGACAATCTACTTTGATATATTTAATCGACTATGGAAGACTGGATTAGTTGCCAAAGATAGGGTAAAAAGGTTATCACACCAAATAGCTGGAGCAGAAGGTTGTGGAATGGAAAAGTTTTGAAGCAACAGTTGCAACTAAGTGACCTCAGCCAGTATGAGCTAAAGACCAACATTTAGCTTTAGTGGAAGAGCAGCTTACTGTGACCTATTTCTTAAAGGACCAAGAAATTAGATTTGAGCCCAGGAAAATACAAGCCTAGGAAAATACAATAGCTAGAAGTGGATTTCCTGTTAGAAGGATCTCCAACCCAATTTGAATCAATGTAGGCTTGGAGTTGAAAGGAACTAGGAGAAAACAAAAGACCATAGGTAAGAGAACCTTTGACATATCTCAAAATTCTCTTAACTGCTGTAAAATGACCCACAGTAGGAGCATGCATGTATTGGTATACCTGATTGACTACAAAAGATAGTTCAAGTCTAGTGATGGTAAGATATTGGAGAGCTCCAACAATGCTTCTATACAAGAATGGCTAAGTACAGGGAAGAGAATTTTCATGAGCAAAGAGAGGCTTCATAGAGACAAGAGTAGCACATGACTTACAATCAATCATGCCAGCTATGGCAATCAAATCAGTAGCATACTTGTGTTTAGAGAGAGGAAAACCAGTAAGAGTATGTTGGACGGAGATGTCAAGAACATAAGAAATATTGCCAAGCTCCTCCATGGAAAATGCAAGATGCATATAAGACAAAAGTTGCTGGATGTACAAGGGGTTGGTTCTAGTGAGCAAAATGTCAGCAACGTAAATAATAAAATAGGTGAGAGCAGTACAAGTCTTGTGCTCAAACAAAGAGTTATCACACTTGTTATGGATATGGATGATGTTGGTGAGAGTGGGGTGCAAACCACTTATGGTGGTTCACAAAAACAAGAGAGAATTTATAATCTGAAAATAGATTTATTTCACTCAAATATTTAGGATACACTGAGAAGAGGAAACACACTTTTACTTTCTAACTCTCATCTTTCTCCCACACTCGGAATTCTCAAAATACAATAGCTATATATAGATAAAACTAGTAATGTGAAACCATTAAATGAAAATGCAGCTGAGGCTGTGAATTTCAAACTGTTGCAACCATTGTTGAAAAAACTTGATTTAAGCCTCCATATCTACTCATAGGCCGGTGGAAAAAAGTTTTTTTTATTATAGGTGAAACAAGATTACTTCACAACATCCCCCTTTAATCTTGATTTTCCATGCTGCTTCATCCCGAGCATCAACTTTATTTTATTGAACGGATCATTTTTCAATGGCTTCGTGAAAATATCTGCAAGCTGATCTTAAGATTTGTAAGGAAATAATTCTACCTCTTTATTTTTTACATGCACTCGGATGAAATGATAGCGGGTGTCAATATACTTACTTTTTTCATGATAAACTAGGTTCTTTGCTAATGCAATTGCAAAACGATTATCAACATAGATCTCAGTAGGATTTTCTTGTGGAAATCCTAAATGCTTCAGCACATTTCTTAACCCAATTGCATGACACACAGCTGAATTGGCTGCAACATACTCAGCTTTGCAAGTTAACAGTGTCACATTAACTTGCTTCTTGGACGACCAAGTGAACACTGTATTTCCCATAAAGAAAGCAGACCTAATAGTTCTCTTTCGTTCATCTAAGTCACGTCCCCAGTCACTATCTGAATAGCAACAAGACTGAAATTATCAGTTGGTTTATAGAATAAACCATCATCGATTGTACCTTTGATGTAGGGAAGAATTCTCTTTGCTGCATAAAGGTGTGACTGATCTGGTGTTTCCATATATCTGCTAATCAGTCTTACTCCATAGAGTATGTCTGGCCTGGTGCAAGTAAGATAGCGAAGACTTCCAACTAAGCTCTTGAAATAAGTTGGATCCGCATCACCTGCCTTTGTACCTTTTTTGAGCTCTACTCCACTGTCTACAAGAGTGTTCATTGGATTGCAACTCTGTATTCCATATCTCTTGAGAATTTCCTTGGCATAGCCACTTTGGGAAATAAAAGTTCCATTTTTTCTTTGTGCCACTGTAGACACCCCATTTTTGACCGTCCTCAAGACTTGGACGTCACCGCTTGAACACTCGGTGATTGTCCATGTTTGTGTTCGTTTGGAGTTCCCGGAGGTCTCGGCTACGCGCCTTGCCTCAGGATCTCCGAACTCGACCGTTTTGTGTCTGGTTTTGCACCAAACACTTGTGTTTTGCCTTGAAGGGGCAGGGAATGCCTTGTGAGGCATCCCCACACATCACCGGCCGTGGCTTGAGGCCACCGGCTGTTGTTTGTGTCCATCGGCCATATATTTGGCCGACCGACACTCTTTTTGGCCGACCGGCCATCAATTTTGTCAAAATGACAATTTTGGCCAGCCGACTACTGTTCATCTGCTTCTAGCAGATATTTTGTGCCAGCTGTGATAGCTGGCACCCACCCCATTCCCCTCCATACACGTGTATGGAGGGATTTCCCTCTTGGATGGCTTGTTTTGGAAGCCTTACAAGAGGGAATTGCCTATATAGGAGAGCTTCCTCTCTTGACATGAGGGTTAGACATTTTAGACAGCTTTTGTAAAGCTTGAGTTCTAGGGTTAGGGTTTGATACATATTCTATCTCTATAAGTGTGTGTTTTGTCCTACTTTTGCTCAAAAACACACACCAACACACCATCTCTTGGACTTGAGACCCTTGGAGGGTTGTTTTAGTGTTTTGGAGCTGGATTTAAGCCAAGGAAGGCTGTTGGAGCATTGTTTGTGAAGGAGGGCTTCAAGGGTAAGAAACTTCCCTTTTATTCCCCATTTTTGCATAGCTTATTAGCCTATCTTAGAACTGTTTTTGTGCTTAGTGTATAATACAAAAAAGTTCTATTTTTGGGCCCTCTAAATTGTTTGTTTAGAGTGTTTTGTGGTTTGAAGGTGTTTGACCACCTTTAGGCCTTGAGAGGTCCCATTTCTGTGCCATTTTTGGTGAGCTCCGAGACTTTGGTGCTTGGGCCTCCTCACCACTGAAATCTTGAGGGATTTCAGCGGTGAGGATGGTGCCTTGAAGTCTCAAGAAGGAGAGGGCCACCCCCTCTCCTTGTTGTCCTTGAAAGGACCCATTTTGGCCTCTTGAGGGAGCATCATGTTTGAAGGTTTGTTGATTATTCCATGGCTGTATTTTATGCTTATATTGTCATGATTTAACTTTGTATTAAGTTGGTTTTGGTACACCATGCATGCCTTGCATACCTACCATGTAATGCCATGTTTAGCCCCTAACATACCTTAGGTTATAAGCCATTGTTTTAGCATGTTTTAGGCTTAGCTTTATGAAGCTTTTGTGCTTATTTCACCATGTTTAAGGTCTGTCCATTGTTGTTTGGGTCGATCATAGCTTGTGTTGTATGCCCCTTGAAAGTGCATTTGTGCATGCTTCATATTTGAGCCACTTAGATGCCATCTAAGTAGTCTTTTGGCCTTGTTTTAACATGCTAAAAATCTGTTTTTAGTTGTTTAATGCATGCCATGTTTGCCTTGCTAAGTGAAGTTCAATGCTTCATTAGCTTGCCTTGAGTACTTGGACCATTTACATAATATGCTTGCTTTGTTTGATTTGGTTTGGCACCATGTTCTAACATGATTTTCAGAGCTTGTGTTGCATGCTAATTGCCCATGTTATGCCTCTGTTAAGTGTGCTTGAGAGTGGCCCTTTTGATGCTTAAGTGTTGGACCATAACATGAGCATGTGTGTGTGTGTTTTAATCCTCATTTCATAGTGCTTTGGCCACTATTTTGGGCCTACTTAGGGCTGTCCAATTCCTGTTTAAGCCTACCCTTTATTTGGTTTGCATGCTTATCTTGCACGTTCGCTTATATGCTTGCATAAGTGCCTTGCATTGCCATGTTGCATCCTTAGCTTGTATGCCTAGGTTGCATTGCATCTTTCATGCATGCCTTGTCCCTTGATTTAGTGATTGGGATTGGGCCTTTGATTGTTTGCATGCATTACATTTGAAATTGAAAATGCACACTTGGTTCTCTTGGGCCATTGTGCATTAAGATGCGCCATTAGTGGTCCGAGAACCAAGGACCATGTCCCTTTGAGTCCTACACATGGTAAGGGGTAAGGTTGGTGCATATATTGCTTGAATTTCATTGCCATGCAAGTTCTGTCCTCTGCTGCTGTGAGTTGCAGGTCCTGCAGGAACTTTTTGCCGACCGGCAATATTTAGTGCCGACCGGCAACGTATTGGTGGCCGATAGCCTCATTTCTAGCCGATGATCACATGCTGCAGCCGGTGGCCATTCTACTCAGCCGATGGCGATCCCCAGTATCTGAAGAAGCATCTCTGAGACTTTGGCGGTCTTCAGAAGGGCGGAGCAGGGAAAACAGAGGCAGTCTATGCATGGCAGTGCAATTCCGAGCAGGACCCGAGCATGCGTTACATTCAGGCTCTCCCCCCCGAGGCGGTTTACTGTTTTTCCTAGCATAGTTAGTTGTTAACTAATTAGGCAATTTGTAATATTTAATTAGCTTGCGTAGTTAATTAATTTGTATATATTCTTTTGGTCCCTCCGAGCGAGGGCGAATCTGTAATAAGTGTGGGTGCGTGTGTGTGCGTGTCTTCCAATCCCCACTTCTTTTTTCCCTTTTATTTACCTGCTTATGATGGTAGATTAGGGCATGTTTAAATTAGCATACCTTATGCTATGCATGCGTGCATCCATACATTTGTCTTGCATGCACCGGGCTCGGCGCATCATGCTAACTGCATTTGTACTTCAATTCCCAAATTGAATACGTGCATCAATTGATTGCATTTCACATGCCATGTTTAGGTTAGCCGAGCCTGCTCTAATTGCATCCTGGACGTGTTGCATTAGTCAAATTGCCATGAACTAGGACCATGTATGTTCGCTAACTAGTTTATTGTTTTGGCACAGAGTACGATGTAAGTATTTTCATGCTTTAGCATACCGCATGCGTGTGAGTGTTAACATGACAGCATGCTTACCATGTGGCTAGATGCTTATGTGATAAACTGTTTGAATGCCTGTGGGTGAAGGTTGGATTGCCTGAGTTGGAAAAACTCGTTGAAATCCGTATTTTAGCCTACTTGCGAGTAGAAAATTCCAAAGTATTTTTCAAGACAAACGGATATGCAATGCTTATTTCCAAATTAGGCGATCTAGTCTATACTTTTGTGTTGTGCGCATCACATAGTAATTCTAGGCTAATAACCGGAATAAGAACACATAACGTTTTCAAAAATGGATATCACGGTTAGTAGAGGCCGGTCTTCGGACCGGGCGAGAGGGGGTGCTCATAGCTGACCTTCCCCGATCGTACCCAAGCTCCCGAGCCAAGACAACTTTGGTGATGACGGACACGTGGCCTTCGGCACTGAGTCAGGGTTTCCTAAATTTCTCCATTAAAAAATATTTAGGTGGCGACTCTGTATCTGGCAAAGCAGTCCATGTTTGGCACTTCTTTTCAAAATCTGTTTTTTCTCAAAACGATTTGTCAGAGTTGGACTCTTTGGTTCAGATTAAGAACCGCAACAATCAAATGGAAGTCCGAACCGTAGAGCGAGGCCCACGGGCGCGTCTACAGTTTCTGGCGACTCTGCTGGGGAATTAGAGAGCTTGACTCGAACTCGTGATATCCTATTTTGATTTCATTTATGTGTCTCTTTGCATTACATGTGCATTGGTGCGCCTAGGACACCGTGTTGGCCATCTGCTATTCCTGAGCGGTTTGCCGGAGGCTTGTCTTGTCAAGGCATGACCATATGGCTGACCGGTTGCGGGCTCTGCCAGTATGGGAACACAAACCCCGGTTTTACCGGGGCACCCTTTTTCGACCATTCGACCTAGTGCATATCGAAATCCATAGTGACCATTCCAAACTAGGACAGGTTGCTTACCCGATGTTAGGTTGTTTGAAACCGCTGTGTGCGTAGTGAAACCCAGCTCCTAACAAAATAGGACAGGGAAACCCTACCCCAACATAGGGGTGTTTTGGCTCTCTCTACTTGTTATGTGCTTTTAGAGTGTATCTCTACAGGAACGCACATATCAGTTTGCAAAGATTGAGTATCAGACCCGAGGGCACCAATGTCAGTATTTGATAGAATCAGTTATATCTGAGGGTATCCAATTCAGTGTGTTTTTGGGACAGTGATTTCTGGGAAACAGTGATCAGTAGTAGAGTACAGTTGTTCGGCTGCACCTGGGTTTGATCCGTTTGGGCTGAAATGCTGCTTGTTTTTCCTTTCAGTTCAGAGAGTTCCAGAATAGTCAGTGTTCCCCCTTGCTGCGGCATGACTTACGATGACGCAGAATTCGGAAGAGATAGTGGTTATGACAGCTGCATTAGATCAAGGAATCACTCTACAAAGTGAGACCAATGTCAATGTGCCGCATCCACCCAGGTCGCCGGTTGCGCACCCGGTCTGGACCCCCCAGCTATATCAGGCTCGCGAGCCTACCACATTCGAGCTAATGGGGATGATAGGTGATCTCCAAAGATCCGTGGCGGATCTCGCTTACGGGATGTCAGCTTTGCCACCAGCCGCACCATATGCCGGGAGTTTTGTACCCCAGGAGCCCCCGCTATTGGGACGGATTGTGATTGAGCTTAGCCAACCGGAGATGGCCTCCAGCTACGGCAACAACGTACCGACTCAAATCCTAGATCAGGCTGAGGCCCGAGACAAAGGCAAAATAAAGGCCGATGCCGATCCTATCGAACAACTGCTGTGGGCAGTTGAGGTTTTGAAAGCCGGGGGGATGAACAAGCAGCAGATATCTGCAGTTGTAACAAAAGCTGTGGAGGATGCTTTCCCCGCTCCACCTGAGGGTAGTTCAAGTCAGTCAGAAAGTCGGGATAGGCCCCGTCATGCCAAAACAGTTCTTCCCGCTCCCAACCTTGTACCCGGGAAGGATCAGAAATCCAAGGCCGCGCCTGCTGACCCGTTCGCTAGTGCGTCTGGCAAGAATACTCAACCTCCAAAGTACCTGCCCCGAGGGCGCAGGGTCTTCCATGCTCTCTACATGCCATTGTCCAAGGCACTTCAGATCCTTGCCGAGAGGGGACACCTTAAACCCCTGGAGCCTCGACCCCTCCCGAAGAATCTCCCTGCCACTCATGACCCTGCTCAGTACTGCGCGTACCACCAGCAGACAGGCCATGCTACCGACAATTGTTTCTGCCTCCGTCATGAGGTGCAAGATTTAATTGACAACGACCTCCCACCCACCTCAGCCAAGTCCGTTACTACCCAGCTATTGGATTTTGAGGATGCAGGTACTGTGAGTATGTGATCAGGGTTGGACCACTTGTGAGCGGCGCCCAGTGTTTTTGATGTGGCGTCTGGCACGCATTTTTGAACATCTGCGAATGCTAGTTTTGTAAAATCTGGCTTGGGTGTCGAGTCAGTCTTTGTTTTATTTTGAGTCTGTCTCGTTATCTTGAGTCAGTCCTTTTTTCTCACGGGTCTGTCTTGTTGTCGCGAGTCAGTCCCCTTTATACAGAATGTCAGGTGATTCTGGGGTTGTTGCCTCGAACACCATTTTGTGATTACCCCTTTTTGTTTTCCTTTTGAGTCTATCTCGGTTGAGGAGCCAGTCACAATTAGGGAATCTGAATGAAACAGCTGCGGCTATCACGTTTCCATACTTGTTGCTGTTTAAGCTAGTTGTGCCAGAGGATGTGAATGGAACGACAGTACATTCTACCTACTCTTTTGTACCTCGAACATCGTTGTAATGACCTAAGCTTTTCAAAAAACCCTTTTCGAACACTGCGGTGATAAAAACGAAGAGGGAACAATTCCTCGGGTTTTGCAAAACTTTGATCATTTTTTAGGGAAAGATCGGCATGCTAAGCCTTTTTATGAATGAAATCATGCCTGTCAGCATGAGTACTGAGAAGGATCCTGGTTTGATCCGGACTGGTTCCACACTATCTTCTGCGCGAGCGATTTGTCGCTTCCTTAAAAACTTTCAAAAACAAAAATGTTTTGCGCGGTCCTGTGAAGACTTGTGTGGAATTGCTCTTGAGATTGTGCAGCCTAGGATCGCTCTCAGCCTCGAGATTTAATCTATCTGTTGCGAACCTGGAATCCGTTCAAAACGTTCAACAGTCAACTGCCATGTAAGGCCTGTGCGGCCCAATTCGAAGCTGCCCTCGAGCAAGGGGCACCAAAATCAGATCAAGAAGGTCAGGTCCCACTGGAAAAAGCTCGTAAAGCAACCGTGATGGATTCTTCTGCAAATCAACACAGTAGTCACTCTCCCGAATACAGAGGGCTTCAATTTCAAAAACCATTTGGCATGGACTCGTTACACTTTTACCCTTTGAGAGGCTCGCTGGGCCGAAAACCCGAAAGGGCGACCCAGGCAAAAGTTAGAGCAAGGCAAAATAAAAATAAAAAATGCAAAAAGAAAAAAATGAATGAAAAAAGAAGAAAGAAAAATGCAGAAAAATTGAAGCAAAAGACAAAAAAGGAAGAAAAGAAATGAAAAAATGAAAAAAAAAAGAGAAAAAAAAAAAGCTCGCAAGGTCGAACACCCGCATCGGGCACCTTGGCAAAAGTTAGAGCCTAAAAGTGCAGGTTAATACCCGAGTGTACCTTAACCGGAACTACGTAAGGCTTGATTCCCATGTTTGGGATACGTGGGCAACTTCATCTTGAAGTCCAGCCCCCAACGCTTTCATAAGCGCCTCAGTCCATGTAATGGTTTTGATCATCCTTGCTTCCTCTGCATCCGACAATCCGGTCGTAACAACCGTGAACTACGTAGGCTTGATTCCCATGTTTGGGATACGTAGACAACTTCATCCTGAAGTCCAGCCACCATTGCTTTTACAGTGACTGTGTCCATATATTGTTTCAGACCATCGTCTTCGGAGTCCAGTCGTCCTCGATAAAGACCATCTACAAAAATGTTGCGGCATCATCCAGACAAGGGACAACTTTCCGTTGCCATGCATTGCCATAAGTTGTCCTGAGTTGCCGTCCAAACCAAGGGCAACTTTCCGTTGCCATGTGCCCCCTTTAAGCAAGGGGCAATTTTCCATTGCCTCCAATCCGAGGTTGCGTATCTCGGGGGTAAGTTCCGCGCTCATCGAGCGTTGATTGTTTGCAAAAGTAGTTTTTGAAAATTTTTACTGAAGTTGACTATTTTCTCGAAAACTATTTTCCAAAAACCAGACCATCTTCTTGGATCCAAAAAGGAAAATTTTCAGTACTCACAGCCTAACTTGCATGATTTTGAATCAGAAAATCAAACAAGTATGTTAATCCAACTCTCATTTTGGTCAAAACTGTTTTAGGAGAAAACTAAAACAAAAAATGGTCAAAGTGACGAACTAGGGGCGCAATTGAGTCAGGTGTTCTGTCTTTTCCCTGCCGTCAATATACTTGCCAGAAGGGCACTCTATCCACCGGAAAAAATGACCGTGAGCTAACGGTGTTGGGCACGAACCCGCAACTTCCTATCCATCCATCAATCACCCTGGGGAGGGATAAAAAATGAGAGATTGAAGAATAGAGAGGTGTAAGTTGAGAGAAAAGTGAGCAAGAGGGTTTTGAGAGAAAAACCGAGCCTGAGGGCCGAGCGATGTGAGAATTACAAATCAGAAAGGGTGGGAACAAAACCCGGAGAAACTGGTTCCTCGTGATCTGAGGTCCTTCATTCTCGTGAACACGTCCGTGAGTCGTGTCTTTTGTTTTGGTTTTGTCGCAATTCTTGTCTTGAGTCTCTTTCGGGCGTGTCTCGTTGCGTTTAGGTCGTATGCCTTTTTGTTTTCTTCAATTGAGTCTTTCTCGCTGTGTTCGGTTTCAGATTCGATACCCCGGTTGCAGAACCCCTCTTCAAAAGTTGAAATCGTTTGTGCTCAGAATGCTGTGCCATTCTCTACATTCATGCGAAGCAAGAGAAGAAAAGGAAATTTGGGACATCCAAGTGTGTTTCAACTCCAACCGTTTCAGTTTTGTGGTTCGTCTTGTCAGATTGGGCTATTTGTTTAGGGTTTGTGGTGTGTAGAATAAACCGAGTGCTGTGTTATGGGCCGTATGTAGACTAATCCCCAACAGAGTATGGGCTGTGTGTCCAGGTTGAGCAGTGGTTTGTATGAGTTGTTTGCTGTTAGTTGGTTGGTTATCCGATTATCACAGTACAAGTGCTCAATTTTCAGACAACAGATCGATTTCATTTGCGTTTGGGGCGTAATATGATGTAATGCAGTACAAAGTATGGAATGTACAGATATAACACTTTTTTAGACAAAAAAAGAGTTTGTTTCATTTCATATAATCTTTTTCAAGTACAAAGTTTTGGGAACAAAAACCTGCCTGCCGCGGTACAAGGTAATCCAACCAAAAGGAGAAAAAGTACAAAAAGAAGGAAAAAAAAAACAACAAAAATCTGTATCAAATGTCAAAAATAGCTCCGGGGCTGTCAGTCTGTCCTAGTCCTCTTCCTGGATGAAGGTCCAGGAGCATCATCACCAGGAGCATCACCAGGAGCATCACCGTCTGAGCCCGAGTCCAAGCCATCACCGGTCTCCTCCTCCGACGACTCTGCCTCCGCCTCTGTCTCTGCCTCAGACTCGTCATCTGGAACTAGAGCTCGCGAGCTGCTCCCGACATGAGTGCGCCCCCCTCTGGTGCGGGGATATACTCTGCTATCCCGGGTAGAAATGGGAGGTCCAGCCGGAGCACCACCCACCGGAGGAATCTGGAAGGGAGGCTGAAAAAGCATGAAAGGCAAATGCATCAGAATACTGTGAGCAGTAAATCAGTACAGAATACAGTATATGAGTACAGTGTATGTATGCTGTGAGCAATGAATCAGTACAGAATGCAGTGTATGAGTACAGTGTATGTATGCCGTGAGCAGTTTATCAGTACAGAATACAGTATATGAGTACAGTGTATGTATGCTGTGAGCAGTGAATCAGTGCAGGATGCAGTGTGTGAGTACCGTGTATCAGATGCCGTGAGCAGTTTATTAGGTGTTGTGTTGTGCATCAGATTATGTAAAACAGTTTGTGTATGGTTTGAGGTTGTGGTCAGAAAGAACATACCGGAATGCTGTAAAGGGCTAGGAGGTCGAAGGTCCGCTGTAGCATCCCCATCATGGAGGCATTCACCTCCAATGACTGCCGGGTATACTCAGAGGAAGCCTGCAAAAATATCAGATGCATCAATATTCTGTGGAATATCAAATAAACTAAAATGAAATAACTGTACAAGAATGCAGTAATATATACCGGAGGCAAGTCGGGGACACGGACTAACTCGTGATCAGCCGGTGGAGGAGCAAAGGGAATCTGGTAGGTCGCCCCACCCTGCCCTCTGTATGCTAGTGAAGTGGGCAGAGCAGGCCAACCGGTCCCCCGCCCTCGTTGAACTCCACCTCTACCATGGACTCGAGCTCTCCTCGACACTCCCGCTCCAGCCGCTGGCGCCGCAGGCCTCTCTCTCTCCGCTCGGCAGCCGCCGCTCAGAGGTCGCATGATGAAGGTCCGGATGTACTCCGAGTAATCGCCCTCGCCTCTGAAGCCGTCTGCCTCCCAGCCGATCGTATAGTCGGTCATCTGCTCGGTGGTGAATCTCTCGGTATCCCTCATATGCTCAGGAGGGTGCATCGGGACTATCTGCTCCGGTAAACCTAGGGTCTGACGCAAGAAACGCTCACCCAGGTACCAAGCCCGACAGACCGGGCCCTCCAGCAGAATCCGGAAACTCGAGGTCTCATCGGCACCGGCAAACCGATCCCGCATCACGGCTGGCAAAGGAGCCCAAGGCTGCCAGGTGATCTGAAAATGAAATACAGTTTGCTATCTACTGTTATTGAAACATGCAGTGGAGAGACGAAGCTTCAATAAACTGCAAGTAAAACATACCTCCGCGGGGGTGATGGTGTCGAAGTAGCGGTGGAAGAAGATAAATGGCTCGCGGGGTCTCCGCACGCACCTCCCGTCGAAGCGGCGCGAGAACGGGACGACGAGAGGAGTCTCTGCGTCGGGTACGGGAGCAAGCCTAGGAAAATAGGCATAAACCCACAACTGCAGAGCAAATACCAGTGCATTTATCAGATAAAGCAGAACATAGAATAAAAAGCAGAAATAGCAGGGCCGTGTGTTGTGCAGTGTATTGTGCAGAGTGTGCCGTGTGTACAGTATACAGTCAGTGTAAAGCAGAGTATGTGTGTGCCGTGTGTACAGTATACAGCAAGTATAAAGCAGACTACAGTGTGTGCAGTGTACAGAGTATAGAAAATATAGAACAGAAATGAAAAGCAGAGAAAGGAATGTACCTCCCAAACACGCCAGTAGCCCCCGAGCAACTGTCCGCTGCCGCGGGAAGCTGAGCTCATATATCCGTAGAGAGTGGCCAGAGCAGCGCCACCCCAATCGTAATGTAAGATATCCCTGACGTCCACCAGTGCGCTGAGCAGGCAGAGAGGCACGGTGTTCCCCCGGTCGGCGAAAATGGTCGTCCCAAACAGGAACATGAGAAAGCCGCGTGCGTATCTCTCCACGGCCTCCTGAGTCATCGGGGCTGCCTCGACAAGGGTGGGTTGGACCCTGAACTGCACCTCAAACCAGGAATATCGGACGAAGCCGGGACGCGCCAGAGGCGGCAGCTCGCCGAGCAAGTAGATCTGAGCAGCCTCCCACTCATCCATATCCGTATCAAAGGGGATCGGATCACCCCCTACCCCGATGCCTGTGAGCATCGAGAAATCATAAGGGGTCATCGTCATGTCCCCCGTCGCAGAGAAATGGAATGAATCGGTGGTGTCCCACCACCTCTCCACCAGAGCGGCAAGGAGAGGTCTGCATGTAGTGAGCCTGGAGAGTCCTCTGTAGAATGCGCCAAAGCCGGCCTGGTCCACGATGTGACGAACTGCATCGGGTAGCTCGGCGTACCACTCACGAGCGACAGTGTTCCCATACCCGCGGATGGTATGGGAATCTCCCTGTTTTCAAACAAGTAGTTGCGAAGCAATATAAAATGTACAGTTTTGAAGAAACAGTCAGAATCAGTGCAAATGTAGCATGTGTACGTGTTTTCAGATTCAAACAGATACCGGGTGCCGGTGTGCTTATAGTGAACTACAACGTATGATGCGTCAGCGTGTTTGCGTGTTTCGGTGCAAATGTAGCATGCGTGCAAGTTTTTTAGATTCAAACAGGTATCGGGTGCCGGTGTTTGCAGTGAAATACAGTATGTGCCGTGTGTTTGAGTGATTAAGGCTAGTGCAGTGTGTGTGCATGTGTCGGTCTTAAACAGATATCAGTTGCAAGTGTGTCTGCGATCAACTACAATATACAGTGTATCAGTGTATCTGAACTAAGCAGTTAAAGACTGTAATCGGCTATGGCAGTTGATAGTTAAAAGTTCTACATTGCAAAAAGTAAAACAGAGAAAAAATGTTACCTCGGCAGCGCCGAAGGATAGGTGAGATGCAGGCTCACGTAGTAGAAGCTCGGGATCCAGCACCCTGTCAAAACTCCTGAACTGGCGCAGTCCGTCGGGGGGGAGAACGTGAATCGCCAGCCGGTAGGTCGCCGGGTCGAACGGGCGGACACTCAAGGGAAGGAGCTCGGCCCCGGGATCCATCTCGTGATCCGGAGGAGTCCCGCCCTGTGGAATATCGTCGGCCATGTCAAAACTGACGAGGAGAATGGTCAGAAAATGAAAATCGGGCTGGGATATGGAAAGTCAACCGAAAAGTCAACCCCCGGGAGGGTGGAAAATGGCCGGAAAAGTTGGGATGTGAAAAGGCACGGAAATCAAGAGGAAAGCGAGGGGAACAAACCCCAAAAAGGTGGAAATGGCAAAAGAGGTACCGAAACAAAGATTTATTCGGATGAAAACGTCCGAAACGCGAAGGAAATCGCGAATCCGACGACGAAACGGGAGTAAAACGCGAAGAAAATGAGGAAACAAGGAGGGAAAAAGGCTCTAGAGAGAGAGAGGAATGTTTTTCGGCTAAGGAGGAAGTGAGAAAATAGGGTTAGAAACCCTATTTTAAAAGACCCATGGTGAAATGTCGAATCTGCCCCGACTCAGGCACTTTTGGCCGGTCGGCAATATTTTGTTCCGGCCGGCAGAATATTGTGCCGATGAAACTATTTTGCAGCCGGTGGACAGCCGGTGGCTTCCCCTTCCGGCCGGTGGTGTTCCCAAAGCCTTGTTTAGGCCATATGAGTAGTTTTTTTGGTCTTCATAGCTCAAGAAAGTGCAAGAAAGTGTATCTCCGACGCTCAACCGGCCTCCGTTTTTACTTCGGACCGCATCTTCTGTGCGTGGCACTCAAATTTATGCAATGATGTATCCTTCTGTATCCTCTTGCCTTTTGCAAGATTCAAAAGTTGCCCCGTGTGCGTTGCACGCGTTCATCGCACTATTTCGGTGCATTGCATCGCGCCGTCATGCGCCTCACAGTTGCATTGTTATGCACGTACTACATGCGTTGTAACACGCACCCCTTGGATTGTCATGCGCATCTCTCATGAATTGTCATTGCATCTTTATTACAAGCATTGTCATGCGTTTCAATACATACGTCGCCTCGCGCATCGTTCGTGTTGTCGTGCATTCCCTTACCATGCATTGTCATGCTTTCCAAAACACGTGCGTTGTTACGTGTTTAAGTCTATTTGCATTGTCATGCATTTCAAAAGGAAAACATGCGTTGTCACGCATTCGAATTCATTCACATTACATGCATTTGCATCATTTTACATTCCTTGAGGCATGCGTGTCTCATTTGCATCATTTTACATTCCTTTGAGGCACGCGTGTCTCATGTGCATTGTCTTGCACCTTTGAGGCATGCGTGTCTCATTTACATATCATTTTACATTCCTTCATGGCATGCGTGCCTCGCTTACATTGGCATGCGTGTCTTATCCACATTGGCATGCGTGTCACATTTTCATAGCATGCGTGTCTCACGCACATTTTGCATCGTCATGCACTTTCCCTGCATCATGGTCTAGGAGACCTTAAATCCTTGGAGGGTGCGAAACCTTTACTGCATTGACATGCATCATTGTAAATACCGCGTTGTCATGCATCATCGTAGGTAGTGCATATGTCATGCATTTCAAAAAAAACACAGCAAAAAAAAAAAACAACATACATCCATTGTAAGTAGTGCATTATCATGCATCCATTATAAGTAGTGCATTGTCATGCATTGCATGGTAAATATTGCATTGTCATACATCGTAGAAAATAAACATGCATTGTCATGCATATTGCATTTTAGATTGCATGCATCCATTGCATCATCTTCTATCTATGGCTTGCGCCTTTCCATGTTGAGCTTGGTCTGGTATGTGCCCTTACTTTTCACGTTAAAACACAGTTCTGCATGTGTACGCGCCTATTCCACGCTGGTATGTTGGTTTGAGGGTTGCGGCACCTTTTCTGTGTTAGACATGGTTTGTTTGTGTACATGCCTTTCCTAGGCAAGATTTGGTTTGGCCCGCGTGCCATATCCATTATAATATCCATTTCCATTGCATTTTAGATTGCATGCATCCATTGCATCATCTTCCATCTATGGCTTGCGCCTTTCCATGTTGAGCTTGGTCTGGTATGTGCCCATACTTCTCATGTCAAAGCATAGTTCAGTAGACCGTTCTATGTTAGCCGTGGCTTGTTTGTGTACATGCCTTTCCTAGGCAAGATTTGGTTTGGCTGCATGCCATATCCATTGTAGATATTACATTGTAGTGTAATTTTGCATCCGGCATTAGAATCATTATCCTTTCCCCAGCGGGTCGTTACCCCACTTATGTCATTCCACCCAATACTCGTTCTTGTGCCCGTTTACATTACTCATAGTTCAGTTGATCGTTCTATGGTAGACGGACTTGTTACCTCCATCAATCTATTTGACATAGCTGTGGTTCCGAACCACTTCTGATTGGGTCGTGATTCAATTGCTTTGCATATAGTTTGCATTGTTTCAATTGCATTGCATTTTCATTTGCATTTGTTTATACACTGTTTTGTATATATTGCATATCATTTTGCATTCATTTTCGCATCGTCATGCATGTTGTTAACAATATCATACCTGTTAAGTTGTTTTCTTTTCAGGCACGATATTGTATGTACGGTTCATTTACCACTGGTGGAACCAGACGAACCGCACAGGTATTGTATCCTCCGAGTGAGACGTCTCGAGAATTGCATAATTCTCTTACATCCTTTCTGCATTGTAATGTAGTTTGGTGTATGCTAGCTTAAAACTCTTGCATGTGTGCTTCGTTTTAGCTTTTCTTTGCACGATCATAAGTTATGCTCGGCTTCGTGCATTGTCTTGCATTTTGCCCCTGCCTTCGGGCGCATACCTTGTTTGTCTTGCATGTCTGTCTAAGTCTTCGGCCTTGTCAAAAATGGGTCGTCTCTGGGCTTTGACATTCACTCCCGTCATTGTTATGACTTTCGAGTTCTGTCAAAGAGGGGCAACTGTAGACACCCTATTTTTGACCGTCCTCAAGACTTGGACGTCACCGCTTGAACACTCGGTGATTGTCCATGTTTGTGTTCGTTTGGAGTTCCCGGAGGTCTCGGCTACGCGCCTTGCCTCAGGATCTCCGAACTCGACCGTTTTGTGTTTGGTTTTGCACCAAACACTTGTGTTTTGCCTTGGAGGGGCAGGGAATGCCTTGTGAGGCATCCCCACACATCACCGGCCGTGGCTTGAGACCACCGGCTGTTGTTTGTGTCCATCGGCCATATATTTGGCCGACCGGCCATCAATTTTGTCAAAATGACAATTTTGGCCAGCCGACTACTGTTCATCTGCTTCTAGCAGATATTTTGTGCCAGCTGTGATAGCTGGCACCCACCCCATTCCCCTCCATACACGTGTATGGAGGGATTTCCCTCTTGGATGGCTTGTTTTGGAAGCCTTACAAGAGGGAATTGCCTATATAGGAGAGCTTCCTCTCTTGACATGAGGGTTAGACATTTTAGACAGCTTTTGTAAAGCTTGAGTTCTAGGGTTAGGGTTTGATACATATTCTATCTCTATAAGTGTGTGTTTTGTCCTACTTTTGCTCAAAAACACACACCAACACACCATCTCTTGGACTTGAGACCCTTGGAGGGTTGTTTTAGTGTTTTGGAGCTGGATTTAAGCCAAGGAAGGCTGTTGGAGCATTGTTTGTGAAAGAGGGCTTCAAGGGTAAGAAACTTCCTTTTTATTCCCCATTTTTGCATAGCTTATTAGCCTATCTTAGAACTGTTTTTGTGCTTAGTGTATAATACAAAAAAGTTCTTTTTTTGGGCCCTCTAAATTGTTTGTTTAGAGTGTTTTGTGGTTTGAAGGTGTTTGACCACCTTTAGGCCTTGAGAGGTCCCATTTCTGTGCCATTTTTGGTGAGCTCCGAGACTTTGGTGCTTGGGCCTCCTCACCACTAAAATCTTGAGGGATTTCAGCGGTGAGGATGGTGCCTTGAAGTCTCAAGAAGGAGAGGGCCACCCCCTCTCCTTGTTGTCCTTGAAAGGACCCATTTTGGCCTCTTGAGGGAGCATCATGTTTGAAGGTTTGTTGATTATTCCATGGCTGTATTTTATGCTTATATTGTCATGATTTAACTTTGTATTGAGTTGGTTTTGGTACACCATGCATGCCTTGCATACCTACCATGTAATGCCATGTTTAGCCCCTAACATGCCTTAGGTTATAAGCCATTGTTTTAGCATGTTTTAGGCTTAGCTTTATGAAGCTTTTGTGCTTATTTCACCATGTTTAAGGTCTGTCCATTGTTGTTTGGGTCGATCATAGCTTGTGTTGTATGCCCCTTGAAAGTGCATTTGTGCATGCTTCATATTTGAGCCACTTAGATGCCATCTAAGTAGTCTTTTGGCCTTGTTTTAACATGCTAAAAATCTGTTTTTAGTTGTTTAATGCATGCCATGTTTGCCTTGCTAAGTGAAGTTCAATGCTTCATTAGCTTGCCTTGAGTACTTGGACCATTTACATAATATGCTTGCTTTGTTTGATTTGGTTTGGCACCATGTTCTAACATGATTTTTAGAGCTTGTGTTGCATGCTAATTGCCCATGTTATGCCTCTGTTAAGTGTGCTTGAGAGTGGCCCTTTTGATGCTTAAGTGTTGGACCATAACATGAGCATGTGTGTGTGTGTTTTAATCCTCATTTCATAGTGCTTTGGCCACTGTTTTGGGCCTACTTAGGGCTGTCCAATTCATGTTTAAGCCTACCCTTTATTTGGTTTGCATGCTTACCTTGCACGTTCGCTTATATGCTTGCATAAGTGCCTTGCATTGCCATGTTGCATCCTTAGCTTGTATGCCTAGGTTGCATTGCATCTTTCATGCATGCCTTGTCCCTTGATTTAGTGATTGGGATTGGGCCTTTGATTGTTTGCATGCATTACATTTGAAATTGAAAATGCACACTTGGTTCTCTTGGGCCATTGTGCATTAAGATGCGCCATTAGTGGTCCGAGAACCAAGGACCATGTCCCTTTGAGTCCTACACATGGTAAGGGGTAAGGTTGGTGCATATATTGCTTGAATTTCATTGCCATGCAAGTTCTGTCCTCTGCTGCTGTGAGTTGCAGGTCCTGCAGGAACTTTTTGCCGACCGGCAATATTTAGTGCCGACCGGCAACGTATTGGTGGCCGATAGCCTCATTTCCAGCCGATGATCACATGCTGTAGCCGGTGGCCATTCTACTCAGCCGATGGCGATCCCCAGTATCTGAAGAAGCATCTCTGAGACTTTGGCGGTCTTCAGAAGGGCGGAGCAGGGAAAACAGAGGCAGTCTATGCATGGCAGTGCAATTCCGAGCAGGACCCGAGCATGCGTTGCATTCAGGCTCTCCCCCCCGAGGCGGTTTACTGTTTTTCCTAGCTTAGTTAGTTGTTAACTAATTAGGCAATTTGTAATATTTAATTAGCTTGCATAGTTAATTAATTTGTATATATTCTTTTGGTCCCTCCGAGCGAGGGCGAATCTGTAATAAGTGTGGGTGCGTGTGTGTGCATGTCTTCCAATCCCCACTTCTTTCTTCCATTTTATTTACCTGCTTATGATGGTAGATTAGGGCATGTTTAAATTAGCATACCTTATGCTATGCATGCGTGCATCCATACATTTGTCTTGCATGCACCGGGCTCGGCGCATCATGCTAACTGCATTTGTACTTCAATTCCCAAATTGAATACGTGCATCAATTGATTGCATTTCACATGCCATGTTTAGGTTAGCCGAGCCTGCTCTAATTGTATCCTGTATGTGTTGCATTAGTCAAATTGCCATGAACTAGGACCATGTATGTTCGCTAACTAGTTTATTGTTTTGGCACGGAGTACGATGTAAGTATTTTCATGCTTTAGCATACCGCATGCGTGTGAGTGTTAACATGCCAGCATGCTTACCATGTGGCTAGATGCTTATGTGATAAACTGTTTGAATGCCTGTGGGTGAAGGTTGGATTGCCTGAGTTGGAAAAACTCGTTGAAATCCGTATTTTAGCCTACTTGCGAGTAGCAAATTCCAAAGTATTTTTCAAGACAAACGGATATGCAATGCTTATTTCCAAATTAGGCGATCTAGTCTATACTTTTGTGTTGTGCGCATCACATAGTAATTCTAGGCTAATAACCGGAATAAGAACACATAACGTTTTCAAAAATGGATATCATGGTTAGTAGAGGCCGGTCTTCGGACCGAGCGAGAGGGGGTGCTCATAGCTGACCTTCCCCGATCGTACCCAAGCTCCCGAGCCAAGACAACTTTGGTGATGACGGACACGTGGCCTTCGGCACCGAGTCAAGGTTTCCTAAATTTCCCCATTAAAAAATATTTAGGTGGCGACTCTGTATCTGGCAAAACAGTCCATGTTTGGCACTTCTTTTCAAAATCTATTTTTTCTCAAAACGATTTGTCAGAGTTGGACTCTTTGGTTCAGATTAAGAACCGCAACAAACAAAAGGGAGTCCGAACCGTATAGCGAGGCCCACGGGCGCGTCTACAGCCACTTCAATGCCGAGAAAATGAGCGATCAATCCAATATCTGTCATTTCAAATTCTTGGACCATGCTTCTTTTGAATTCTTTGAACATGACTGGATTGTTTCCGGTGAAAATTAGATCATCAACATAAAGACAAGCAAACAACATGCTTTCATCAGCTTCATTCTTCAAATATAGTGCGTGCTTATATGGGCATTTTTCAAAATCATTGTCATGAAAATACTAATCAATTCTAGTATTCCATGCACGTGGAGCTTGCTTCAATCCATAAAGTGCTTTCTTCAATTTGTACACTTTGTTTTCATGCCCATTCTGAACATACCCCGAATGTTGTTCAATATAGATTTCTTCTTCAAGAAAACCATTAAGAAATGCAGATTTCACATCAAGTTGATAGATCTGCCACTTGTGTTGGGCAAAGAAATCATTAGCCTCATAGTTTCTAATCGGGCAACTGGAGCAAACACCTCTCCATAATCAATTCTAGCTCTCTGCTTGTTTGCCACAAATCTTGCCTTGTAGCGTTGCACTTCGCCATGTGCATTCCTTTTTGTCTTGTATACCCATTTCACTCCAATGGGTTTGTGTCCCTTCGATAGATTGGTAAGCTTCCATGTGTCATTTTTCTCAATGGCATGAATTTCTTTATCCATTGCTTTCTTCCATTTACCTTCTTGGATGGCTTCTGAGAAAGTAAATGGATCACTATCTGCAAGTAGGTAGAACAAATTTAGATTTTCTTCTTCTGTAACTTCATATATCTCTTGCAAATTTCTCATGGGTCTTGGTTGTTTGAAAAAACTATCATCTGATGATGATGATGATGATGCATCATTTCTGTGAGAAACTGGCGATCTAGGTGCAGGTATTTTATGTGGAGGAGTTTGTGGCTCATCTTGAACTTCTCTTGTGATTTCAACTGGAGCTTTTGATGTTTCATCTTCAAGAATGAGTTCTGCATCTTTAACAACTTCATCTTGATTCCAGTTCCAAGCTTCTTCTTCTTCAAATATCACATTTCTACTCATGATCACCTTTCTAGTAATGGGATTATACAACTTATATCCCATTGTTCTATCTCCATATCTGACAAGAATACATTTTTCTCCCTTATCATCGAGCTTGGTTCTTCTTGCTTTCTGGAATTTTGGTGTACACAACACACCCAAATATTCTGAGATGGTTGACACTTGGCTTATGTGAACTCCAACCCTCTTCTGGAGTCATAGAGTGAAGGCTCTTGGTTGGACATTGTAGACGTCCCCGAACGCCCCGGGAGGGATGAGTCCCCCGTTCTGTTCGTTTTGGGTTACTACAGCTCGGACTTAAATTGTCACGGTTCGGAATCTGAACTAAAGAGTCCAAATCCGGCAAATCATTTTGAGAAAACAGATTTTTAGAAAGAAGTGCCAAACATGGACTACTTTGCCAGATACAGAGTCGCCACTTAAATATTTTATTTTGGGAAATTTAGGAAACCCTGACTCGTTGCCTAAGGCCACGTGTCCGTCATCACCAAAGTTGCCTCGGCTCGGGAACTTGGGTATGATTGGGGAAGGTCACTTCGTGAGCACCCCCGCTCGCCCGATCAAAGATCGCCCTCTACTAACCATGATATCTAGTTTTGAAAACATTATGCGTTCTTATTCCGGTTATTAGCCTAGATTTACTATGTGATGCACACAGCATACAAGTATAGACCGGGTCGCCTGAATTGGAACAAAACACTTCATGTTTGTTTTTGAAAGATGGTTTGCTACTCGCAAGTAGGCTTAAAATGCAGATTTTGCCACGCTCGGGTGGGCTTAGAAAACATAGTTTTGCCACTATCTAGTGGGCTTAAAACTCACAGTGAATGAATTGTTCCAATCCAAATAACCCAACCTTCACCCACAGGCATTCAGGCAGTTATATCACATAAGCACATAGCCTCATGGTAAACATGCTATCATGGCAGTCACTCACACGCATGCAAGGATGTTAAAGCATAAAACTTACCAAGTACTCAAAGCCAAAGAAAGAAGCTAATTAGAAATCAATGCATGATCTTAATTATACAGAAATGCCTAATGCAACACATGCAATAATGCAACTATAGCAGGCTTGGCTATCCTAAACATGGCATATGGAATGCTACAGCTAACAAGTATTCAACTTGGAATTGAAATACAATGTAGTTAGTATGATGCGCCGAGCCCGGTGCATGCAAAACAGATGAATGAATGCAAACATGCTATCATACTGTATGCTAATTGAAACATGCCCTATTCTAACCATCATAAGCTGGTAAATAAAAGGGAGAAAGACGTGGGGTTGGAAGACATACATCACACGCACGCACACTTATTACAACATTGCCCTCGCTCGGAGGGTCCGAAAGAATAATATACAGTCCCGAATAAATACAGTCCTGAACAAGTACAAAAATCCTAATTAATTTACAAATTAATCTAGGAAAGCTATAAATTGGCATGCAAGCCTGAGAACTGCCTCGACTCTGATGAATGATGTATGTTTGGGCTGCCTTGCGCGGAAATCCACTGGGATGCCGCAATTAGCCTCTATTTTGTAATTATTCTTGGAAAGCGCGCCAAGTTTCGGAAGGCTGCTAATTCTTGATTTGCTGCAACAGAGAGCAGGAAAGGGGCATAGCAATGTATTTTCACATATGTATGCATACCTCGATCCTCGTGCCACCAATCACGCATCTCAATGCATGATGGCCGAGGAGTCGAATTGCACGACTCAATATGGAATGAATGCATATGAAAACACAACAAAACCTAAACTCCATCATGGGTAATCCGGAGTGTCGGCGACTGGAGAATTGAGACACGTTCCGTCACTCAGAATACGAAACGTACCTCGTTTCCCGTGCTCGGGCTAACTCCTATCCCAACCACAATGCAATATGCATGACATGCATGAATGCAACTAAGATACAACCTAACATGCACAATGCTATGAAATGGCATACACGATGCATGAGGTAACATGGCATACACAATGCACTAACGTACAACCTAGTATACACAATGCTATGAAATGAAATGGCATACACAATGCATAATGGACTTACACCAACACAAGTAGACCTCAGCCACACTCACACAAGAGGCCATTAGATGAAAATGAGACACTCGAAATGCGTGCACACATGCACGCGAACCGAGGACCGACCCTAAGGCACGAATGCCACTCTACCAAAGCACGGCAAGGCATGGAATATGGCATACTAGAATGCAAATTTCAGTACCAAAATGTGATGCAAAACAGCCCCGAAACATGGAAACATGGCACCCGATGCATGAGATGAGACTCGAAACTCGAAACTAGGCGCATGGAATGACTTATAGCTATACAAAGCATGCATTATTTGAATATGAAGTATGAAGACAGAATCAAGACAGTCCCAAAGAAAGCATATTTCCAGTTTTAAGAAAGGCCAAAAGGTGAACACAAGTAGGGCTAAGCTAACATGCAAAAATGGCCTCGAAAGAGAGATAAAGAAGCAAGTAACAGCTGCTGGCCCTAAATGACAAAGATCCCTTCAACAAAGTTGAATAGGGGCTCAAAATGAAGCACTTTACAGTTTACACCAAGCCACGAAAATAAATACAAGTAGGCCTAAAACATTATGCAAGAAAAAGGCCAAAAGAGGGACAAAGAAGCAAGTGATGGCTGCTGGCCTCAAACAGAGGAGGGCCCTTCAACAATGTTGAAGAGGGGTCCAAAACATGATATTTTACAGTTTATGACCAAGCCCAAAACAGTGCACAAGCAAGCTTAAAATACTATACAAAATAAGGCATAAAAGAGAGTTTTAACACAAAGAGCAAAAAGGAAGCCTCAAACAGTGAAAAACCCTTGATCAAACATGAAGAGTGGGTCAAAATATGACTATTTACAGTTCAGACTAGAGCCCAAAAATACAAGCACAAGGGTCTAACAAAGCATGCAAAAATAGGGCCAAAAGAGAGATAAAGAGGCAAGTGACAGATGGAAACCTCAAACAGTGAAGATCCCTTCAACAATGTTGAAGAGAGGCTAAAAAAAAACAACTTTACAGTTTATAACCAAGCTCAAAACAGTTTACAAATAGGCCTAAAATACTATGCAAAAATAGGCCTAAAAGAGGGTTTAAACACAAAGGGTAAGAAGGAAGCCTCAAACAGGGAAATGCCCTTAATCAAACATGAAAAGGAGGTAACAATATAACTATTTCCAGTTTAGATCAGAGCCCAAAAATGTAATCACAAGGAGCTAGAATATAGATCAAAATAATGCACAAAAGAGGGAAAATGGGACTCACCCTTGTAGAACCAATCTTTAGCAACCTTTGGACCAAGTTTGGGAGCTTTTAACCTCTAGAAGACAGCCTCAAGCTGCTGGAAAGGATGTTGGAGGTATTGTGCTATGGCTTGTAGAGTAAAGGGTGTAGGAAGCTTAAGGTTTTGAAGTGTAGAAGAGAGGGAGAGGGAGAGTCAATGCAAGAGGCTTAGACCAATTTTTTGTAACCCTTAAAAATGAAGGGGAGGGGCTGGTTTTATAGGCAAAGGAGTGGAAAAAAAAGGGGGGAATTTCAAATTCAAGTTTCCCCCCCAAAGGCCAAACCCTCGGACATGGGTGAAGTGCAAAACAAAATACATGGCTGGAACACACTTGGGACAAGGATCATGGCCGACCAGCTCAAAAGGGAAAAAAAGGCCATTCACCAAATAGGTGGCCGGCCTGCTAGATTTTCTGGCCGGCCTACTACTTTTCAGAACAAAAAATGGTTCTACCGGGAAGAAAGGTGGCCAGCCAGTGATTAGGAAGTTCAATGGTGGCCATTCAAGTGTTCAAATTGAAGCCCCAGAAGTTAGCTTTCCAATGGCGCAAACCTTCCATTAAAATTCCTCCTGTGGAAAAAGTTATGCCCTTTTTGGTGAAGCCGCGCAGATTTCGGTCCAACCAGAGTGATGCCCTACTTCAATCAACTATATCTCCCCCGTCCGAAATTGGATTTAGGAGATTCTTGAGTGCAAAATGAAGCCCTAGAAGTGTTATTTCCAACGGTGGTGGCCTCATAGCTTGATTCCAAGTATGCAAATGAATAGGCCCGATTTGGCGAGGGCTGCTCGACTCTTTCTTAATGGTTCATGGCCATTTTCTCCCCCAACTGGATTTCTTCCCTTGTCTCCTCTTTTCTTTAACTCTAAACCCCTAAGTAAGGTGTTTTGAAATATTTTTCAAAGATTTCATCTCTCTTTCATTCATTTCTACTTTGTCCTTGCTCGGTTTACTGAAAAGCGCAACATTTAACAAAATGCGAGCCTCGGAACATCGTAAAAACTTTATTTCAAAAACGATTTGAAAGAGAGGGTTTAAAGGTCTAAAATCTTTTGATCAAGATCGTTTTGGTCCAAAAGGGGGTATGAAGTTGAGCTTTGACTCTCTCTCTTTGCCAAAGAAATTGAGCCTTTGCCCTGCACATCTTCTAAAACCATCAGGCGCGTCCAAGTCTTAAAGGTGGTCAAAAATGGGGTATCTACAGACATCTGTTTAGTAGATACACAACACATAATACAACTTCAGCCCAAAATTGTTTGGGCAGTCCTTTTCCTTTCAACATGCTCCTTGCCATATCTAAGATAGTGCGATTCTTTCTCTTAGCAACACCATTCAACTATGACGTATAGGATGGTGTTGTTTGATGCTTGATTTCATACTCTTTATAAAATCTTTCAAAACCATCAGATGTATATTCTCCACCTTGATCTGACCGCTATGTCTTGATGTAGTGGCCGCTTTTCTTTTTTACAAAAGCTTTGAATTCTTTGAAGATACTGAACACCTCCGACTTTCTTTTAAGAAAATACACCCATGTCTTCTGACTATAATCATCAATGAAGGTGAGAAAATATCTATTTTGTCCATTTGACATTGGTTTCAATGGAGTATACACATCAGTGTGCACTAGCTCCAGCGAGTTTGTCACTCTTCACTTCACTTTTTTGGCAAAGCTAGTTTTGTGATGCTTGCCAAGAATGCAGCTTTCACAGACTTCATTAGTATGAGCAATATGAGGGAGCCCTTTCACCATATTCTTGCTTGACAACAGCTTCAAGCTTCCAAAGTTAAGATGTCCAAACCTCAAATGCCATAGCCAGTCTTTGTCTTTGATTATGGCACTTAAACACTTCACTGCATCATGTTGGATGTTCAATGCAAACATCCGATTCTTGGACATTTTCACCTGAGTGATCAAATTACCGTGATTGTCTTTGATGGTAAGATGACAATCTTTCATGCTGATGTCGTATCCTTTCTCTAGGAGTTGTCCTATACTTAAAATGTTGTTTTCATGGTAGGAACATAATAAACATTGGAGATGTAATCATGATCTCCATTCTTGAGCTTGATCAGAATATTGCCTTTTTCTTTTACTGGAGTATTTGAGGAATCACCAAATGAGACTTGTGCTTGTACAGTCTCGTCAAGCTCAATGAACAACTCTCTTTTACCACACATGTGATTACTGGCTCCTGAATCTAGATACCAAACATTGTTTTGGTTTTCAGTATCTCCATGGTGGACAAACAGGACTGTAGGTTCGACTTTGATTGTTTCTTGTTCGGCAAAATTTACTTGCTCTCCGGCTTCTGTTGTTGCTCTACTTCAGCATTCATTGCTGTAACACCCAAACTTGTGGCAATATAGCACTGAACATTGCTTTTGTCAAATCCTAGTCGGTTGTTGCAACCACCTCCTCTTCCTCTTGCTTTTCCTCTTGGAGCAAAGTGTGGTTGACTTCTTCCTCCTCTGACTGGACCTCTTCCGCCTCTTTCTTGAAAACTAGAACTTTCGGTTATTGTAACCGTGACCTCTTCCTCGGCTTCTGTGTGATGTCCTCCCTTGCTCGTTTTTGCCATCTCTGAAAGACAACTTTTATTGAAGAGCTTGCTTTAGAGAACTTGAGGGAGTCTTTTTATTGATCCTTTGTTCATGAATCTCAAGTGTGCCCATCAACTCATCGATGGTCATGGCACTGAGATCCTTGGACTCTTCTATTGCTACAACCACGTGCTCGAACTTGGGACTGAGTGATCTTAAAATCTTCTCTATCATTTGAAGAGATTCCATCTTCTCTCCATATCTTCTTATCTGATTAACAATGGTCAACGTTCTGTTGAAGTACTCAGAAATTGACTCATTCTTATTCATATGCAGCATCTCGAAAGCATCTCGAATTCGCCACGTAACACCTGGAGTCGAACTCTTATCGTCTTCTCAATTCCATGGTGTGAATTTGATACTGCTGAAATCTTCTCAAAGCTTAACTCATCAATGCCTTGATAGAGTAGATACAAGTCCTTTTTATCTCACTTCCTTTAATCTTTTAACGCCGTATTTTGAGTTTTATTTAAATTTCCTTCAACTTTGATAGCAGTTGGCTCATCATATCCTCGATCCACTAACTCCCACAAATCTTGTGAGGCTAGTAGGACTTGCATTTGAATACTCCAATTTTCATAGTTCTCCTTACTGAGTTTGGGAAACTGGGGTTGAAAGAAATTGTTTGTGTGGGCCATTAGTTGACTTTAAGAAATTTGTAAATTTTCAGAATGTAATTTGTAAATTTTGACCATACAGATGTGTCTGGAATATTTCAAATAGTTAGAAACCACTATTGGATCACCAAAAACGAACTTCAAATGGCTTTAATCTAGCAAAAATAATTGAACGGTTCAGATCGGTGGAATCTGGAACTTCTGAGAAGCACCGGATAATTTCTTCGGATCGGACGACATTAGCGTGATGTCAGTAGTGTGGCGATGTGGCTCGGTTCATCTACTGCTTAGCGGCGTGGTGTGACTTGTGGCTCGGTTTGATGTCAACAATGATGTCGTCAATGATGTCAGCTCTTGGATATGGATCCAGATCCGGGCTAATGAATCGGATCGTTCGTCAGATGGGTCAAACTCTGAAAATTCGGGCGAAAAAGACGCGTGGAAGTGTGTGGACGCATGACTGCGCGTGGTGACGACGTCAACGGTGCATGGGGCGCGTGCGGGCTTTGTGGGACTCAGTTTTCAACGTGGTTTTTTGCAATGTGATCGTTGAACACACCAAATAAATAATAAACTATAGTATTTATTTGATTAGAAAGCTTAATAGATCAGGACATTGCACAATCATTTAAAAAAAAAAAAAAACTTTTAATAATCTTGGTTGCAACAGGTTAGTTTTTCTGTATATGTTGGGTGTTATTATGAGTTACACTGGGCTATTATAGTGGATAGTTAACTAATATGGAGATTGCACTTTGCACCAAGGGTACTCATGACTTGTCTACTAGCATGCACAAGTATAGGGAACTTTACTTTTGTATTAACTGAATTGTGGTTTTGACTCAATAGGTTCCTTCATGCTTGTCCACTGTGTCTTTAATGACTCATTATGTCTCAATATCACACTGTAGTGGCACATAAGTTGATTGTTAGGTGGAGTAGTGTGGTCATTTCTTGTTAAGTATATATGAATATGTTAATGTTTGTGGGTATCATTTTTGGAAACCCTCACGAGACTTTACTCGTCCACTTGGGGGTAACATTGTGGTTTAAAGGCTTGTTGCATAAGCTAAATGCAACCGTTTTCCCACGAAAGAGGAAATAAATAGATTTTGTTTAATTTTATTTTATTTTACTTGCTTGAGGACTAGCAAGTAGTAAGTTGGGGGATGTGATTAAGGTTGAAATGTATATTATTGAGGCCGTTAATTAGAATCTCTTAACTTCACTTACTGGTCAAACTGTATACTTTATGTGTGTTGAATGTCAATCAGGTTGTACATAGTCGGAGCATAAAATGGGCAAAAAGACAAAATTTGGAGAGAGTTGACTTTTCCCGCACGTGCGTTGACTTTCCCGCACGTACGTTGACTTTTTCTGGGAAAGTCAACCCGACATTTTAAACTTGTTTGGACGAGATTGGAAGTATAAAAAGGCAAGGAAAAAGCCTTTCTAGGGTTCTGAAATTGTTTTAACCTAAAGAGAGAGGCTAGGGTTTGGAAAAGAGAGGAGAAACAAAAGTTTCAAGGATGTCTCCCATGGTGGTTCATTCTCCATCTACCTCCTTCCACTCTTCTATGAGCGGCTAGTCTCCTTTTCTAGGGTTTTGATGAAACACTAGCCATGTAATTATTTTGTTTTCTTTTTGATTTTTAATTATGTAAAGGTTTGAACAATTGTATGGTGATTTAGAAGTTCATATATATATATTTTCATTATCTCTTCGAATATTTGACTTTCTGTGATTGTTGAATGTTATCCATACATGAGTTTTATATTCTTTCACATTCAAGGTATGAGACGAATCATACTATGAGGGACAAGTCGTGTCACTACCGTAATTTAGAGTGAACGGTTCGTACTACTTGAGATGGTTCGTGCTCGTACATTGAATGTGATGATTTTTTGGTTAAATGCTTTGAACTTGTAGTTGCAAAGCATTATTTCGTTCGAATCATAGCATAATTGATTTCAATTGGAAACCCTAATTATGTGGTTAGTGGTGAATTCTCTACCCTAGGATTTTTCCCAATTCAGTAAACCCAATTTCAATTATTATTGATAATTTAATTCCTTAGTTTAATTTATTTGTTATTAAATTAGGTTATGAACAAACAATCTTTTTATTAAAATTACTTTAGGAATTTAACAATTAAGTTAGTTTAATTTCACAATTGTCCCTGTGGATCGATACCTGGACTTGCCATTATTCTGATAGAATTTGGTATAGTTTAGTATTTAATTTTGGTGTGTTCAACGACCCATCAATTTACCTCCTCAACATCAAAATTTTCAAACCCAAAATGAGCTAGACAAGCCTCTAAAGGGTCCTCTACAAGAATGGAGGGCAAAGCTTCCTCCACAATCTCATCCACAACATCCACTAATAAGCACTCCTCTCTCTCATGAGGTTGTGGGGATGCTTGGAAAACATTAAGTTTCACTTGCATGTTGCCAAATGAAACTTCCATAACCCCGGTTCGACAATTGATGCATGCATTGGCCGTAGTCAAGAAAGGTCGACCTAAGATCACCGGGATTTGTTTCTTAGAACTGGCTACCGGTTCCATATCTAACACCAAAAAGTCAACAGGGAAGTAGAACCTATCAACCTTAACTAGCACATCCTCAATCATGCCACGTGGCACTCTGAGGGACCGGTTAGCCAATTGAAGAGTGACAGTAGTGGGCTTCAACTCGCCAAGCCCAAATACCTCGTACACAGAGTACGGCAATAAATTGACACTAGCCCCTAAATCTAATAAGGCCCTATCAATGAAATGGTCCCCTATAATGCATGCAATGGTTGGGGCACCCGGGTCCTTAAGCTTAGGAGGTGTGTCATTCAACAAGATGGAGCTTACTTGCTCCGTGAGTAGGACCTTTTGGGACACATGTGTCCTAGATTTACGCTTTTGCGTACAAAGGTCCTTCAGAAATTTGGCATATGATGGTACTTGCTTAATCGCCTCCAACAGGGGGAGGTTGATTTTTACCTGTTTAAAGACATCTATCATTGCCTCCATAGATGCCGCCTTCTTATTAAAAGGGGACGGTGTATCAAGGCATTGGGGAAAGGGTGCCTTAGGCACATATGGAGTGCTAGGGACTAAGTCATCCCTCTTAAGTGTTTCCCCCTCACCCTTGCTCTCACTAGGTGAACCACCGTGGTCACCCTTCCTAACTCTAGTTGCATCAGATGCAACTGACTAAGGCTCTAACTCCCTACCACTTCTCAAAGCAACCACCGCTTGCACTTGCTCATGTTGCTTTCCATTCCCACCCGAACTCTCTGCCTCGTATTGTCCCTTAGGGTTGGCCACAGTTTGACTTGGTAATTTTCCCTCCTCTCTCCGATTCATGTTGTTAGCCATTTGACCCAATTGGGTCTCTAACTTGGCAATAGAGTGAGTGTGGGAGTGAACTACCGGTGCTAACCCCTTAAGTTCTGAGAGAACTTCTAACACCTGAGTCTCAAAGACAGAGTTGCCCTGAGGAACAGGCGGGGGTTGTGGTTGTGGTTGTCGGTATGGTTGTGGGGGTCTATAAGGTTGCGGTGGTCGGTAAGATGATTGGTTGGCAAAATTATTGAAATTCTGCCTTGGTGGTGGAGGATTGTAAGAAGTGCCTTGTGAAGGGGGTCTCCATGAGAAATTAGGGTGATTTCTCCATCCCGGATTGTATGTGTTGGAGTATGGATCATTACCCGAGTTGGAGAATCCTTGAGCTGCATTCACATGCTCTTGGACTAACTCCGGAAATTGTGATGCCGAAGGGCACTCACTCAAGTCATGAGCAGGGCTTGCACAAATAACACACGCCTCGTGAAATTGAGGTTGATCTTGTTGGGTAGGGGCATGTCCCGTAGCTAATAATTGGTCTATCTTGCGGGACAGTACCTCTACTTGTTGGGCTAACTCTAGGTTTTACCCAACCTCATAAATGCCCCCTCTTTTCGGGGCTCCAACTATTGGTTGCCAGACTTGCCGGGCTGCGGAGGCATGGTGAAGGGAATTATCACTTAAGTTCTCAAACAATTGCCATGCCTCGGCATCATTTTTAGACATAAATGTCCCACCACAGGACGAATCCACCATTTGGCGGTGCGGCTCAGTTAAGCCATAATAAAATGTTTGAACAAGTTGCCAATTAGGCACTTGGTGGTGGGGACACTGTTGGAGAAGGTCTCTAAGTCTTTCCCACGTCTCATGGAATTGCTCGCCATCCATTTGAGCAAAATTTGTGATGGCTCGCCTAAGTTGGTTGGTTTTACCTATGGGAAAGTACTTCTCCAAGAACTATTGCTGTAATTGGTCCCAAGTTGTGATTGAATTAACAGGTAAAGAATTTAGCCAGTGTTTGGCTTTATCCTTTAACGAGAATGGAAACAATCGTAACATTAAGGCCTCATTTGTGAAATTCTGGATCCTCACTGTTGAGCAAATTTCCAGAAATTCATTCAAATGCTTAGAAGGGTCATCATGAGTTAGTCCATGGAATGATGGGAGCATTTGTATGGTGCTGGACTTAATCTCATAATGAGCAGCAGTGGTGTTAGGCAATTGGATGCATGATGGTGATGTATATGCAGTGGGTGTAAAATAATCCTTAAGGGTCCGGTTAGGCACATTCGGGACATTAGGATCTGCCATCTCTAATGGCTCAATGTATGAATATGAATACTCAAGCCTAGGAACACGGGCAGAAGCTCTAAGTCTCCTAAGGGTCCTTTCTAGTTCAAGGTCCAAACACCACAATTCAGGGCGACAAGAACGACGCCCGTGCATACACTACCCACACACACACAATAAGTTCGACTCGGTGCACTAAGTTACGAAAGCAGAATACTAAAAGAGAAATACTCACAGCGGTTTAACGAAAACGCTTTATTCGTCTTGCGGGTGCTTGGCGTGTAGACGTTGTCTCCAACCCCCAGTTGAGCTTTGACTTTTGTTTTAGCACTTTGGTGTTTTCCTTGTGAGTGTTTGCTTCTGTTTACTCACTTACGGTTTTTTTTTTTTTTTTTTTTTTTTTTTTTTTTTTTTTTTTTTTAAGCTCGGCTGCGCTCCGCTTGCACTTTAATGATAGCTCCAATTTCAAACGCTCTGCACACTTAGCAACACCAAAAGCATAAAATCCTAAACTAAAAATTAAAATAAGAATGTAACTTTAAATTAACTAATTTCGCCAGAAGTCCCCGGCAACGACGCCAAAATTTGATGGGTCGTTGAGCACACCAAAAATAATCACTAAATTATACCAAATTCTATCAGAATAATGGCAAGTCCAGGTATCAATCCACAGGGACTATTGTGAAATTAAACTAATTTAATTGTTAAATTCCTAAATTAATTTTGATAAAAAGATTGGTTATTTATAACCTAATTTAATAACGAATAAATTAAACTAAGGAATTAAATTATCAATAATAAATAAAATTGGGTTTACTGAATTGGGGAAAAAATCCTAGGGTAGAGAATTTACCACTAACCACATAATTAGGGTTTCCAATTGAAATCAATTATGCTATGGTTTGAATAGATTAATGTTTCGCAACTACAAGCTCGAAGCATTTGACAAGAAGCTCATCACATTCAATGTGTGAGCACGAACCATCTCAAGTAATACGAATCGTTCACTCTAAACTAAGGTAGTGATACGACTCGTTCCTCGTAGTATGGTTCGTCTCATACCTTGAATGTGAAGGAATAGAAAACACATGTATGGATAATATTCAACAATCACAGAAAGTCAAATATTCGAAGAGATAATGAAAGCTATATAAAAGAAACTTCTAAATCACCATACAAATGTTCAAACCTTTACATAATTAAAAATCAAAAAGAAAACAAACTAATTACATGGCTAGGGTTTCATCAAAACCCTAAAAAAGGAGACTAGCCACTCATGGAGGAGTGGAAGGAGGTAGATGGAGAAGAAACCACCACGGGAGACATCCTTGAAGCTTTTTGTTTCTCTTCCCTTCCAAACCCTAGCCTCTCTCTTTAGGTCAAAACAATTTCAGAACTCTAGAAAAGCCTTTTCCTTTTCTTTTTATACTTCTACTCACTTCCAAACATGTTTAAAACGTCGGTTTGACTTCCCCATAAAAAGTCAATGCACGTGCGGAAATGTCAACGCACGTGCGGGAAAGTCAACTCTATCCAAATTCTGTCTTTTTGCCTATTTTATACTTCGACGATGTACAACCTGATTGACATTCAACACACATAAAGTATATAGTTTGACCAGCAAGTGAAGTTAAGAGATTCTAATTAACAGCCTCAATAATGTACATTTCGGCCTTAATCATGAATGTCTTGCTTAATTCTTCTTCTACACCGGATTTTCCTCCATGGAAAGCCCGGTTTGAGTCACTTCTTCCTCTGTTGAGAGAGCCTGTCATACCATCTTTGGTCACACCACCTACACTTGAGTTGAAGCCACTCCCGGCCACACCCGAGTATGCATTTTTAGGGCCCCAAGATACTTTACCGGTCATCATTCCATCTGACTTGACTGTAGAGCAGGAGAGTCAGTTAATGAGTGTTCTCGTGGCACATCAGAGTGCTATAGGATGGTCAGTGGCTAATTTGAAAGGGATAAATCCCTCCGTGTGCATGCATTATATACACCTAGAGGAGGACACCAAACCTTCTCGCGAAATGCAATGGAGACTGAATCTTAACACGAAAGAGGTGGTGAAAAATGAGGTATTAAAATTGTTGGATGCGGGTATTATATACCCCATCTCAGATAGCAAGTGGGTGAGTCTCACACAAGTGGTGCCCAAGAAATCGAACATCACCGTTGTTGAGAATGAGGGAGGAGAGTTAGTTCCCACACGAACCACTACTGGGTGGCGAGTGTGCATTGATTATAGGAGACTAAGGCCAAGTTTGGCATATAGCCAAAAAGTCAAAAAGCCAAAAAGTTATTCAAAAAGTTAAAAAGTTAACACTATTCACCAAAAGTCAACAATTACAGCTGCACAACTCCCAAGTCGAATTTTTCCCTACAAATCAATTTTTACAATTTTTTATTACACATTTTTCCATAAAAAGTCAAAAAATTAACCCAAACATCCATATTTTCAACCTTCATTTTTTAGTCCAAAAAGACAAAAAGTGCACTTATTTAGGACACCCCAAACAACCCCTAAATTCCTCGATTAGAAGGGATCATTTTCCTTTACCCAGTGGTTTGATGTACCCATTTTATTATGATTGATAGATTGATTCCTTATTCTCTTTTCTTTCCTTTCTATGCTATTCTGTTTTTCTTTATTCTCGTTATGCTTTATTTGCATCTAGGAGACTTTAAATCCTCTAAAGGTGTAATTCCTTTGGTGTTAGCCGTGCCCGAATGGCATCTGACGGTCTGATATAGCCACCTAACCGTGTTTGTAGTGAGTTCCTAGGAGACCAACTGAGACGGTGGAAACTAGAGTTTGAATGGCAAAGCCTAGAACACAAAGGGTTGGGATTTCCGAGACTAGAGTTTGGTTTAAATACCCAGGGGTGTGGAGATTGCTTCAAAACTACCTCGGCTTGAACTCTGTATGGCAGCCCCATAGGTTGAGGTAGCTTTATGCGCCTCGATTCTGGATACCGAATCAACCTAGCCTGTCACCCTGTTGGAGAATAGGGAAAGTTACAAACACAGTTAGGGAGAAAAGTAGTACCTGTGGTTTTCGCGTGAAGATTATACCTTTAGTAGGCATTCCGTTATTTTCTTATTTGCTATATTTATTTCGGATGTCAATTGAAGGTAGAAATGGTTAAGTATATTTGGGTTGTACTAGCCCAAAGGCTATAAACTACGCTGAGTTTTATTACCTGGGAGATTCTGAAGTGGCAACTTTATGCCATAACTCTGGTGCCTTTTGTTAGGTGTTGGGAGTTAGTTTTCCATTTTTTTGAAGTATGTACGCTTGCGAGTGCTTCTCGTTTTTATTAAACTATACTGTTGTAATGTGGCAGAAAAAGGTCATTGCATGCGTGTGGGTGGAAGGGACCCTCCCTAACCTGGGTAAGACCTTGATTTCTGCTTTGTGGTATTTGGGAAATCAAGTATTCAACCACATTTCAAAAAAAAAAAAAAAAAGAAGAAGAAGAAGAAGAAGGGGGCATGTTTTCATGTTTATTTTATTATTATTTTTTTTAGGGTGTTATACTTGTTCATTTTTTTAAAAAAAATAATAATAGTAAAAAAAAAAAAAAATCTTATACTCGTTAAAAAAAAAAAAAAAAAATTATCACAAAATCAAAGTTGCCCCCTGCTTTAAAAGCAGGTGCAGGCGTTGGTGCATCAACCAAAGCCGCACGTGCGGCTTGGGCCCCGCACGTGCGGGATGACGATCATTACAAAAAAAATAAATTAAATTACGCGAGAGTGCAAATCGCCGCACGTGGGGCTTGGGCCCCGCACGTGCGGGAAATTTGTGAGATTGAAGTTTGCACCCTGCTTAATCAGCAGGTGCGGGGCCAAGTGCGGAAATTTTGTTTTTTTATTATTTTTTTATTTTTTATTTATTTAAGTAAATAAATTTTAAATAAATACATAAATAAATTTTAAAAATAAACAAATCAATATACAATTATTTTATTTATATTTTTTTTATATATTAAAAAAAATCGAATTATTTATTTATTTATTTTATTCTTAATTTTCTATTTTCTATTTTCATAATAAAAAAAAAAACCTTAGAAATCATGGTACTAACAATAATCTTAATTTAGTTTATTTTTATTTCCTCTATTTATTTAATTTAAATTGTTCATTAGTGATTCTGGTTAATTTAATTAGTTTTAGATTGTTTTGGTTCTATTTTTATTTTTATTTTTAATTTTAATTTTATTTGTTTAATTAGTGCTGTTATTTTTATTTTTTTTTATTCTATGATGTAATTGTTCATTTAATTATTAAGTAGTTTATTTTTTATTTTATTTTCTTCTCTTCTATTATTTAAAAAAAAATAATATATGTTTAGTTTAGGTTATTTTATTCTATACTTTAGTCTCTTTTGTAGTTTAGTTATTTTATAGTTTAGTTTAGTTTAGTTTATTTTATAGTTTAGCTAATTTAATTTAATGTCATTTTTTTTCATTTATTTAATTAATTTCGTTTTACATAAATAAATAAAATAAAATAAAATAAAAAAAACCACACTAGTGTGAAGTGTGTATATGTTACTCTCTGCCTACCTGGATGTGCACCTACAATTCTTGTAATATTCTCTCATTTCTTTTTACTTTTCCATTGAGGACAATGTCATATTCAAGTTGGGGGATAAGGGTTATATTTTCTTTTGTGCATTTCTATTTGGCTCATAATTCATGCTTATACTTATTTCACTTGATTGCATTACTTCACTTGATGTGACTTTTTGCTAGTATGGTGATGATATTTGCATATATTAATTGGAGAGTATAGTAGACTTGTATGAAAAGGGTTTATTGGGTAGATACTTGCATGCGATGTTTGCACGAGGAGAGTTGTCTGTGTTTGTGGTATTAGTACACTTGTCATGAGTATGCCTTAATTCACATGAACATACTATCATAGCAGTGATCTTTTTATTATAATCCCTGGTGTACATCATTGATAATAGCTAGAGTTTCAGAAAAGAATAAATGAGGAGCCAAGATTCTAAAAAAAAAACACTTGACTTGTTTGGGTTCGTAGCCTTTTTAATTCGAGTTATTAAGCCCGTAGGGGTGTTTCTACACCTAATGCTCTAAAACCGTCTGGTTTGGGAGTCATTGGCCCAAAACTTGCTACATGGGTTAATTAGAAAGTTTAAGGGACTTGGACATTGCACAGTTAAGGAAAAATAAGAAGAATAACTAGTTCGGGTTCGTAGCCTTTTCAACTCGAGTTATTAAGCCCGTAGGGGTGTCTCTACACCTAATGCCCTAAAACCGTTTAGTTTGGGAGTCATTGGTCCAAAACTTGCTATATGGGTTGATTAGAAAGCTTAATGGATCAGGACATTGCACAGTCCAAAGAAAAAAAAAAAAAAAAAAACTTTTGAGAATCTTGGCTGCAACAGGTTAGTTTTTCTGTATATGTTGGGTGTTATTATGAGTTACACTGGGCTATTATAGTGGATAGTTAACTAATATGGAGATTGCACTTTAAACCAAGGGTACTCATGACTTGTCTACTAGCATGCACAAGTATAGGGAACTTTACTTTTGTATTAACTGAATTGTGGTTTTGTAGACGTCCCCGAACGCCCTGGGGGGGTTAAGTCCCGTTCTGTTCGTTTGGGCTCACTACAGTTCAAGGACTCGATTGTCACGGTTCTAAATCTTGAACCAAAGAGTCCAAATCCGGCAAATCGTTTTTGACAAGACAGATTTTTGAAAGAAGTGCCAAACATGGACTGCTTTGCCAGATACAGAGTCGCCACCTAAATATTTTTTAATGGGGAAATTTAGGAAACCCTGACTCGGTGCCAAAGGCCACGTGTCCGTCATCACCAAAGTTGCCTCGGCTCGGGAACTTGGGTACGATTGGGGAAGGTCACTTCGTGAGCACCCCCGCTCGCCCGGTCAAAGACCGGCCTCTACTAACCGTGATATCTAGTTTTGAAAACATTGTGTGTTCTTATTCCGGTTATTAGCCTAGGTTACTACGTGATGCGCACAGCATACAAGTATAGACTGGGTCGCCTGAATTGGAACAAAACACTTCATGTTTGTTTGTTTGAAAATGGTTTGATGGTGCTACCCGCAGGTAGGCTAAGACGTGGATTTGCCACCCTCGGGTAGGCTTAAGATAACATGATTTTGCCACTATCTAGTGGGCTTAAAACAAATATTTGATGAATTGTCCCAATTTAAGTAACACAACCTCCACCCACAGGCATTCAAGCAGTTATATCACATAAGCACATAGCCTCATGGTAAGCATGCTATTCATGGCAACACTCACACGCATGCAAGGATGCTAAAGCATAAAACTCACCGAGTACTCCAAGCCAAAACAGAAGCTCATTAGAAATCATGCATGATCCTAAATATGCTGAAATGCCTAATGCAACACATGCAGAATGCAAACTTATAGCAGGCTCGGCTATCCTAAACATGGCACATGGAATGCTACAACTAACACGTATTCAATTTGGAATTGAAATACAAATGCAGTTTGTATGATGCGCCGAGCCCGGTGCGTGCAAAACAGATGAATGAATGCAAACATGCTATCATATTGTATACTAATTGAAATATGCCCTAATCTAACCATCATAAGCGGGTAAATAAAAGGGAAGAAAGACGTGGGGTTGGAAGACATACATCACACTCACCCACACTTATTACAATTATGCCCTCGCGCAGAGGGTCCAAATAAATATACAGTCCCGAATGAATAAATAATACAGTCCGAATAATACAGTCCGCATAATACAAATCCCTAATTAATTAACAAATTAACTAAGAAAACTGTAAACTGGTGTAGACACCCCATTTTTGACCGTCCTCAAGACTTGGACGTCACCGCTTGAACACTCGGTGATTATCCATGTTTGTGTTCGTTTGGAGTTCCCGGAGTTCTCGGCCTGCGCGCCTTGCCTCAGGACCTCCGAACTCGATCGTTTTGTGTTTGGTTTTGCACCAAACACTTGTTCTTTGCCTTTGAGGGGCAGGGAATGCCTTCTGAGGCATCCCCACACACCACCGGCTGGGGCTAGAGGCCACCGGCTGGTTGTTGTTTCCACCGGCACTATTTTGTGCCGGTCGGCACTGTTTTGTGCCGGTCGGCACTCTTTTGGGCAAAATGACCATTTTGCCCTGCCGACCACTGTGCACTTGCTTTCTGAGATATTTTCAGACAGCTGTGTGCCATTAGCTTCCCCTCCATACACGTGTATGGAGGGATGAGCCCTTGTTTGCTTAGCTTGTAAGTCTTACAAGTTCTATAAGAGGAAGGCTCTTCTTCTTGGCTTAAGGTTGGGAATTCTTGAGAGGTTTCAACCATCTTAGAGAGAGACCAAGCTCTGGTTTTAGGTTAGATCATATATCTATCTTATCTCTCTCCTTTCTTGCTTACTTAGTACACTAGGTGCTTTAGTTCATATTTTTGCACACAAGCACCTAGTGCTCCACCTTCCTTTGGTTCTTGAGGGTCCAGAGGTTTGTTTTAAAGCTTTGGAGCTGGTTTGGTACTCAAGGAGGCCAACACATCATCTTTGTTGAAGAGGCTTCAAGGGTAAGACACTAACTCTCTTTTTACCCCATTCTTGTACCTTCCTTTTGCTTGCTTTATAACAGTTTTTGGGCTTAGTGTTTGGCACATAAAAGTTCTGTTTTTTGATCCTCTTTATTGTATATTAAGAGTGCTTAGTGGTTTGGGGAGGTTTGCCCCCCTTTAGACCTTGAAAAGGGTCCCTTTTTGTGCTATTTTGGAGAGATCCGGGACTAGAGTTTTGGGGCCTCTCCACCACTGAAATCTTGAGGGATTTCAGTGGTGGGGATGGTGCCATAAAGTCCTAGGAAGGAGAGGGCCACCCCCTCTCCTTGTTGTCCTTGAAAAGGGCATGTTTTTGGCCTCCAAAGGAGCACCATGCTTGAGTGTGTTGAGCATGCCTTGGTTGTCTTTCATGCTTATATTGCCATGATATAACATGTTTTCAAGATGGTTTTGGTCTCCTATGCATGCTTAGTATAGTTCCCTTGTAATGCCTCTTTATGTCTTAACATGCTTAGGTGGTATGCCTTCATTTCTAGCATGTTTTAGACTTGTGTTTGTGAAGATTTTGTGCTCATATTACCATGTTTTAGGTCTGTCCATAAGCATTTTGGTCAATCTTGGCATGTTTAATATAGCTCCTTTGCATTTGGCTTGTTGGCCTTGGGAGCATGTGAGTGTAGCATGACTTGCTTGCTTCATTTTCAATGATTTGAAACCACCTAGCATGCTATTTCAGTCCCTTAGAGGTGCTTGTATGTTTACATTGCATGCTTCTTTGTGACTTCTTAAGCTTGTGTTGCATGCTCCATGTTTAGGCCTTGTTGCATGCCTTTGAATTCATGTCTCTTAGACGCCATCTAAGTGGTCCCTTGGGCTTAATTTGACATGCTAAAACTCTGTTTTAAGTTGTTAAGTGCATGCCATACTTGCCTTGTATAGGCATGGCTTAATGCCCTATTGACTTGCTTTGAAGCCTAGGCCATTTTCACGTTTTGTTTGGCATACCTCATTGCATGATTTGGCATCATGTTTGACATGAATTTTAGAGCTTTCAATGCATGCTAGTTAGCTAGGTTTGGTCTCTTCAAGTGTGCTTAAGAGTTGCCATGATTTATGCCTTAGTGTTGATGCTTTAACATGTGCATGTGTGTGTGTGTCTAGGCCCCATTTGTAGGCACTTTGGCCACTGATTTTAGGCCCATTTTGAGTTGCCTAATTCATGTCTAAGTCCATCATTTCATTGATTTGCATGCTTGCCTTACATGCTTGTTTGCATGCTTGCATAAGTGTATCACATTGCCCACATTGCATGCCTATTTGACATACTTAGGATTTCATCACATTGACATGCATACCAAGCCTCTTGAAGTGAGTTTGATAGAGGTTAGGTCCCCCTTTCATGCCTATGTGATTTGCATACATTTGAAAGTGAAGTTGCGTTCTTGGTTCTTAGGGCCATCACGCATGGAAATGTGCGATTGGTGGTCCGGGAATCAAGGCACATGCCCCCTTGAGCCAATAACATGATAAGGGGTGTGTGTAGTGCATAAATACCTTGAATCACATTGCCATGCATTTTGTTGTCCTCTGCTGCTGTGGTCTGCAGGTTCTGCAGGAATTTTGTGCCGACCGGCACTGTTTAGTGCCGACCGGCAGTAATTTGGCAGTCGATAGCTTTATTGAGTGCCGGTGGCCACATACTTCAGCCGGTGATGCTATGCCTCAGCCGGTGGAACTCCCCAATGCCCTGAGAGGCACTCCTGGGACTTTGGCAATTTTCAGAGGAGGATAGCAGGGGAAACAGAGGCACACTTGCATGACAGTGCGATTCCGAGCGAATCCCGGGCGCGCGACGCATTTGGACCCTCCTCCCGAGGCATTTGTTGTTTTAAATAGATTAATTATTTGTCTAATTAATTTAGTCAATTTGTAATAATTAATTAGCTTGCGTAGTTAATTAATCTGTATTATTCTTTTAGTCCCTCCGAGCGAGGGCAAAATTGTAATAAGTGTGTGTGAGTGGGTGTATGTCTTCCAATCCCCATTTCTTTCTCCCTTTTATTTACCCGCTTATGTTGGTAGATTAGGGCATTTCTATCTTAGCATACCTTATGCTATGCATGCGTGCATCCATGCATTTGTTGACATGCATCGGGCTCGGCACATCATACAAACTGCATCGTATTTTCAATTCCAAATTGAATACGTGATAGTTGTTACATCTCATGTGCCATGTTTAGCGTTAGCCGAGCCTACTCTAGATTGCATCTATGCCTGTGTTGCATTAGCCACTTAACATGAACTAGGTCATGCATGTTTGCTAACCAGTTTACTGTTTTTGGCACGGAGTACGATGTAAGTATTTTACGCTTTAGCATACCACCTGCGTGTGAATGTTGCCATGACGGTATGCTTACCATGCGGCTAAGTGCTTACATGAGATAAACTGTTTAAATGCCTGTGGGTGGAGGTTGGATTGCCTGAGTTGGAACAACTTATTGAAATCCGTATTTTAGCCTACTTGCGAGTAGCAAAATTTAACACGCTTTTCGAGACAAAATGGATATGCAATGTTTATTTCCAAGTTAGGCGATCTAGTCTATACTTTTGTGTTGCGCGCATCACATAGTAATACTAGGTTAATAACCGGAATAAGAGCATGTAATGTTTTCAAAAACGGATATCACGGTTAGTAGAGGCCGGTCTTCGGACCGGGCGAAAGGGGGTGCTCATAGCTGACCTTCCCCGATCGTACCCAAGCTCCCGAGCCAAGACCACTTTGGTGATGACGGACATGTGGCCTTCGGCACCGAGTCAGGGTTTCCTAAATTTCCCATTTTAAAATATTTAGGTGGCGACTCTGTAATCTGGCAAAGCAGTCCATGTTTGGCACTACTTTTCAAAAAATCTGTTTTTCTTCAAAACGATTTGCCGGATTTGGACTCTTTGGTTCAGATTTAGAACCGACACAAATCGAGTCCGAACTGTAGTAAACCCAATACGAACGGAACGGGACCTAACCCTCCCGGAGGCGTTCGGGGCACGTCTACAGTTTCTGGCGACTCTGCTGGGGACTTTAGAGAGCTTGACTCGAACTCGTGATATCCTATTTTGACTACACTTATGTGTTTCTTTGTATTGCATGTGCATTGGTGCGCCTAGGACACCGTGTTGGCCATCTGCTATTCCTGAGCGGTTTGCTGGAGGCTTGTCTTGTCAAGGCATGACCATAAGGCTGACCGGTTGCGGGCTCTGCCAGTATGGGAACACAAACCCCGGTTTTACCGGGGCACCCTTTTTGACCATTCGACCTAGTGCATATTCGAATCCATAGTGACCATTCCAAACTAGGACAGGTTACTGACCCGATGCTAAGTTGTTTGAAACCGCTGCGTGCGTAGTGAAACCCTAGCTCCTGACAAAATAGGACAGGGAAACCCTACCCCAACATAGGGGTGTATTGGCTCTCATCTACTTGCTATGTGCTTTTAGAGTGTATCTCTACAGGGAATGCATATACCAGTTTGCGAGTCTGGGCATCAGGCCTGAGGACACCAGTATCAGTATTGTTGTGAATCAGTTACATCTGCGGTTGTCAGATTCAGATTTGGGACAGTAACTTCGAGGAACAGTGTTCAGTAGTAGAATGCAGTCGTTCGACTACACCCGTGTTTGATCTGTTTGGGGCTGAAATGCTGCTTGTTTTCCGTTTCAGTTCAGATATTCAGAGAGTTGAGTCAGGATAGCTAGTGTCTTCTCCTTGCTGAGGCAAGACCGAACATGACGCAGAACTCAGAAGAAATGTATTTCACAAATATATGCATGCCTCGATCCTCGTGCCACCAATCACGCATATCGATGCATGATGGCCGAGTAGCCGAATTGCACAACTCAATATAGGATGAATGCATATGAATGTTACAACAAAACCTAACTCCATCACGGATAATCCGGAGTGTCGGTAACTCGGGAATTGAGACACGTTTCGTCACTCAGAGTACGAAACGTACCTCGTTTCCCGTGCCCGGGCTAACTCCTATCCCGAACACGATGCAATATGCATGATATGCATGAAATGCAGCTAATATGCAATCTTAACATACACAATGTCATGGAATGGCATACACGCTATACGAGGTAATACACAACCGGGCATACACAATGCTATGGATGAAATGGCATACGCAATGCAATAATGGGCTTACACCAATACAAGTGAACCTCAGTCACACTCACATAGGAGGCCATCAGATAAAAACAAGACACCTCGAAATGCATGCACGCGTGCACGCAAACCGAGAACGGACCCTCAGTCACCGAAATGCCACTCTAATGGTGCTGTTTGGTGTAGCTGTTAAAACAGATTATAGCTTATAGCTTAACAGATTATAGATTATGACTTTAATCAGAAGCTGTTAACCTGTTTGGTATAGCTGTTGGATTATAGATTTAAGTTGCTGAGTAGTGTTTGTTAAATAAGCTGTGAAGTAGCTTTTTCAATTAATTTTTATTTTTTATTATTCACTATTTATCTACATTTTTCATAAAAAATAATAATAATATTTTATAGTCCATTTGGGACTTTTTCTATTTTTAAAAAAATAAAAAATAAAAAAATCTAAGAGTATAACCGTGAATTAATATGTCCACAGCAGAAGCTGATAATCAGAAGCAAGGGGTGAGCAGCTTCTCAGAATCAGCTTTTTTGACTTAAAATAAGCTGTTAGAATCAGAAGCTGTTTGAAATAAGTTTAACCAAACAGTCCAAAATAGCTTTTTAAAAGCCAGAAGCCATAAGCTGGCTCAAATAAGCCCTACCAAACACCCCCAATGAGACATGGCAAAGACACGGAATATGACATGCAATCATGCAAAAATCAGTAGCAAAATGAGGGGCAAAACAGCCCCGAAACCCGGCGAAATGAAACCCGATGCAAGGAATCTCTCCCGAAATGCAAAACTAAGCATCCGAAATGACTTGTAGCTATACAATACATGCATAATTTGAAAATGACATGAAAAATCAGAAGCAAGGCAGCCCCAAAACTCACATTTTTTCAGTTCAAATCAAGGCAAAACAGCAATCACAAGTAGGGCAAAAATGGCAAAAAAAAATGGCATACAAAAATGGCTCCGCAAGGGAAGCAATGAAGCAAGTGATAGATGCAAAGCCCAAATGGCAAAAGACCCTTCTGCAACACTGAAGAGGGCCTAAAAACATGCTATTTTTCAGTAGGTGACAACCCCTAAAACAATATACAAACATGCTAAAAATGCCATGCAAGAAGTAGGCCAACAAGAGGCTATAACATGAGGTATACAAATCATTCACCAAACAGCCAAAGACCCTTAATAAAATATTCCAAGAAGGTCAAAATATGGCCACTTTTAGTTCTGACCATGGCCTAAAAACAGAGGCAAGATAAGCTCATAAAGCATGCAAAAATAGGGACCAAAGAGGGGCAATGAAGCAAGTCATACATGGAGGTCCCAAACAAGGTTGATCCCTTCTACAATGTTGTAGAGGGGCTCAAAATAGGCCTATTTTCAGTTTACATCAGGCCTCAAAACAGATTACACATATGCTAAAAACACCGTGCAAAATAATGGCATACAAGAGGGTATTGAAGCAAGTACCAAATGGGGGGCTCAAACAGGGTTGAGCCCTTAAACAAACATGTAGAATAGCTCAAAAAAGGCCTAGTTTCAGTTGGGGTCGGAGCCCAAAACAGTAAGCAAATAGGCTAAGAAATTGTTGCAAAAATGAACTACAAAAGGGGGAGGTTGGCACTTACCCTTGAAGACCACTTCTTTGCTACCTCTTGGACCAAGGAATGTTGCTTCCTAGCTGCTGGAAATGGAGTGGTGGTGGTGGTGCTTGGTAGTGATGGAGAAATGGTGCAAAACTTAGAGATTTTGAGAGGAAATGAGAGATATGTGTGTATGAGCTTAAGAGCAATTTTCCAACCCTTAAGGGAGAGCTAGAGCTGCTCTATGTATGTAAGGATGGAGGAGAAAAGGGGAGAAAAATGTGTAGAGAAATGGGATTAAGTTCCCTCCTTCTACAAAAGCCCCCCGAAATCAGATATTTTGGGGGAAACAGCTATACAGCTGTAAAGCACACATCCCAAGGAGCATGGCCGGCCTGCTATTTTTGTTGCAGGTGGCCGGCCGGCCACCCCCTATGGCCGGCCGGCCAAGGGGCAAAATGGTCCAGAGGAAATTTTGGGCGGCCACCACAAAAAGGTGTCCTCCCATGTGTCCTCAACAAGACCCTGTGGTTGGAAATTGGCAACTGTAAAACAGGAGAGACAACAAGCCACTTTTAGGAGGGGTTCAAAAGGTTCAACAACAATTACTGGCTGGCCATAGACTTTTAGGGTCCTCCCATGTGTGTACAACACAAATATGTGGTTTGGGGTTGAAGAAAATGGCCCTAGGGTGGTCAACATTGGCTCGGAAGTGAGAAAAACGGGCGTCGGAGGGCGCCAGAGGAATATAACTGGTTGCTGAGACAATTGCTGGCCTCCCACCCTTCAGTGACCTTCCTGGTGATAAAACAGAGGTACTTGCCAAAAATGAACAAAAACCGATGCAAAACGAATGATCGGGGGCGAAAACACGCAGTTCGGGCTCCCGAAAATAGGCTGTTAAGCACCGAAAATGGCATTCAGCCACGAAGTGGGTCTCTCAGACCTCAGTGTCTCTCAAAAGGGAGTAAATAAGATGTATGCCAAAAACCGGAGGAATCGGAGATGGTTAGACGGTCCCAAACCGAGGCACACGGCCTGACGGCTCCGAAAACCGGGAACCGAGCTCCGAAATGGGCAAAATGGCCTACGGCCACGAAATGTAGCCCACGGCCACTGAGAGATGGTCTACGGGACCTCTCCCTCCCTTCAGGAAGAGAAACAGAGAAAACCGAGTCTGGTTCGCAAACCGAGACAAGGTACAGAAGAGGGTTCGGAAGTCCGGAGGCAGGGCTCACGGCCGTGACTCTGAGACTTCTGAACGAGCACAATATGCAACACCACCGAGCGCTCAATCGGTGACGTCTGAGTCTTAAGGTCGGTAAAAAATGGGGTGTCTACAGTTGCCCCTCTTTGACAGAACTCGGAAGTCACAAGTGACGGGATTGAATGTCAAAGCCTAGAGACGAACCATTTTTGACAAGGCCGAAGACTTAGACAATCATACAAGATGAACAGAGATATGTGCCCGCAGGCGTGCCCGTAGGCAAGGGGGCAAAATGCAAAGCGGTATGCACGGAGCCAGATGTAACTTAATGATCATGCAAGTGCAACAAGCTGTAATGAAGCAAGTATTCGTAAATAGATGCAACAGTTTTAAGCAAGAATGCAAAGCAACAACTGCATTTCATGCAGTTGGGAATGCGGAGAATTATTCAATTCTCGTCGCGTCTCACACGGAGAAGATACGATACCTGCGCGATTCGTCTGGTCGCGCCAGCCTCAAATGAATCGTACATACAATATCGTGCCTGCAAAAAAGAGAAATTCAACAAGAACAATATGCTAACAACATATATTCAATGGGATTCCTATGATTCCGAAAGTTTGACACACGCAGTGTCGGCGAATGAATGCATCGCAATGCGAGAAGGGAACGTGCGTGGCAACGCATGCTCAAGCACAGAGGTATGGTATACCAAGAAATCATGCATGGCGATGCAAAATGCTCATGAGAATGCAAGTTATGTGCACAACAATGCAAAACGAGCACAAATCAGAGCGCCCGTTTGTTGCGAAACAACGAGTAAGGAAACGCGCATTTCAGAGAAGGCGACTCGATTGCGGCCTCTGGTTCACCTCCCGAAGAGGTTACAACATGCTTAAAAAGGATACACTCTGATTTTGATGAGTAATGATGAGACACATGTCAGAAATTGCAGCTGAAGTTCCGGCGGAGCAATTTCGCGCCAGAAAGTGCACTTTTCTTAAACTTTTTCAGGTCCCGGGAACTCTGATCTTCCTCAAAATTTGCAGAGAGCTAGGTGAGCATGTGGGGGATATGGCCGGCCAGCTGGTTGCCCAAGGGGAGGCCACCAGCCAGTTTCCAAAAAGCAAATGGCCGGCCAGCTAGAAAAGGTGGCCGGCCGGCCACCTGCCCAAAACAGGGGGCAGTTTGGTCTTTTCGCCTCATTTTCTTTATATTCTCTCATCCATTCACTTCGAGCTCACACCCACAGCTGCGAAAACTTCTCCTCTTGCCTCCTAAACCATTTTCTCCTTCAGATCTGCAATTTATACGCGCTTTTCAGCCTCCCACGCAAGTTGTTTTCGCAAAAACATTCGATTTTAAACACTTTGGACCGATTAAATTTTGATTTCGGGGCTTCTTTTCTCATTTTCACCACTTGAGGTAAGTTTGTCTCAATATTTGGAAGATTTCTCGAGAGTTGACTTTTGTTGACTTTTCCATTTCCCGAGAGTTGACTTTTGTTGACTTTTTCCAATTTTGGCTCATTTTTGCTCCTTTTGCAGATTTTTCGAAATGTCTGGTAATTTCCCTCATGGTGGAGGTCCTCCAGGTGCCGGGGATGATTTCGATATCATGATGCTGCCCCCGAGGGTCCGCCCCTTTATTCCCGAGAGATACGCCCCGTCGGTACACATTCTTCCGCGGGCCATTTTTCGTCATTTTACTGACTTCAATGATCGGGCACCCGGAGATCTACTTCTGCGAGAGCCAGAGCATCACCTCTCTTACGAGGCACGAGAGGTATTTTACGTCATTTTCTGTATTTTTCGTGCATTTCATACCTTTGCCATGCTTGAACACACAGTTTAGCTTATGACATAGTACTTTGCTTGCATTCTGAACATGTGGCTTAAACACCTGAACTTCTGAACACTAGGCTCATTGATTGATTGTGAACGCACGGTACACACTAGTTAAGAATTGAACACACGGCTCAAACACTGATTTGTCGAACACACAGCCCGAATTTGAAGGTGAACACACGGCACACACTGACTAAGAGTAGAACACACAGTCCCAAACTCTGATTTTCTGAACACACAGCCCAAGTTGATGGTGAACACACAGCCCACCCTGACTAAGAGTAGAACACGCAGTCCCAAACTCTGATTTTCTGAACACACAGTCCAAGTTGATGGTGAACACACAGCCCACCCTGATTGAGAGTAGAACACGCAGTCCCAAACTCTGATTTTCTGAACACACAGTCCAAGTTGATGGTGAACACACAGCCCACCCTGACTGAGAGTAGAACACGCAGTCCCAAACTCTGATTTTCTGAACACACAGTCCAAGTTGATGGTGAACACACAGCCCACCCTGACTGAGAGTAGAACACGCAGTCCCAAACTCTGATTTTCTGAACACACAGTCCATTTACTTGCGTTTGCACACGGCTCATTTATTTCATTTGCACACGGCTTGTTCGTTTGATTTGCACACGGCTTGTTCATTTGATTTGCACACGGCTTGTTCATTTGATTTGCACACGGCTTGTTTGTTTCATTCTGACACATGCATTCATTCTGAATGCAGGTTGGCTCTCGTACCGTGCAAGGATATGGCTCCACTGCTGCGAGAGAGTGGTACACTGAGCTTCCGGAGGCTGTCTAGGATTTAGTTGATTTAGCAGGGTTCGGGGCCTTCTACGTAGGGTTATCACATTGTCCTGCCAGTAGGACACTGTTAGCCGCTTTGGTGGAGAGATGGTGGGACACCACCAATTCCTTCCACTTTTCTGCCACCGGGGATCTGACCATGACCCCGCTAGATTTTGCTGTACTTACTGGCCTAGACATAGGAGGTTGGCCCATTCCTTACGACGAGGATATGGGCAAGTAGGAGGCCGCTTGGGTATATCTGTTGGGGGCCCGCCCGCCTGTGGACAGAGCTTCTGGGAGAGTCCGGTACACCTGGTTCTCTTCCCATTTTCGGAGGCCGGAGATGGAGCCCGAGTCTCCTGAGGAGGTTGAGCAGTACGCCCGCGGTTTCCTTATGTTCCTCTTTGGCACCACTCTGTTTGCTGATAAGGGGAACACTGTCGGGTTGTATCTTTTGAGTGCCCTAGTGGACCTATCACAGGTCAGTCGGTACGACTGGGGTGGCGCCGGCCTGGCTACCCTCTATTGCTATATGAGCGCGGCCTCTCGCGGGCGGGGAGACTTACTCGGTGGCTATTGGAGAGCCTGGGAGGTACGTTCTGTCCTCTTGATTTACATTTCTGCTCCTCATTACTTGTTCATTGCACACACGGCGCACCTTACATCCTGTATTTTGCACTCAGCATTTTGTATTCACATTCTGCACTGTTTTCCACAGTTATGGGTCTATGTATATTTTCCGACGTTAGCCCTGGAGATGGAGGTGGCAGGGCCCCTTATGACCCCGTATTCCTTGGTATTCGAGGGCCAGCACCGACCGAGACCTCGAGAGACTCTCTTCTACCTGCGACAGTATTTTGACACTGCTCGGACGACAGAGGTATTTCAGAACTCTCAGTTCCTTTCCGTTTTAATCTTTGATCTGCCTTGTATATTCCCGATTTCTGATTGATTCATGCACTAGTTATCCGCAGATTACGTGGCAGCCCTGGGCGATCTTGGGCGATGGTCTCCGATTTCAGTATGCTGGAGGATCGGGCACTTCCCAGTACAGGATCCTGCTTGAAGGACCAGTTGGTAGAGCATGGTTCCTAGAGGAACGCTTTCTGCGTCAGGTGTGGGGATACACTTCTCAGGACCCTCCTGCAGCACCTCCAGCCACTATGCGGACTGCTGATAGACTCTCTACCCAGGAGGTCGTTAGCGCTATGCAGGGCACCGATGCTTTGCTGCATCTTACGGAGGGGGACTACGCCACTTATCGTCACACATATCTGATGCCTCCCTTGACGGGAGTGCACGCTCCGCCACTGAGGTCTGCTGATGTACCATCTTCGAGTCGGGCTCGTGCTACGGATATCCCCTCCTCCAACAGGGCTGGTACGTCTCGAGGTGGGGGTGGGTCGATTCCCCCGATCCCTCCGACTCTTCATCATCCTGGGTGGCCAGATATGCCGACCGAGTTGACGAGTTGGCGATTTGGGACTCCTTACCAGGTCTCGCTAGAGCCTCCTCTTCCTGACCATAGATATGTCAAAGACCCTGATTCACCACCGGTATGTTTTATAGCTTTGATTTATCAGTCGGATATTTGGACATCCATTCCTTTACTGATGGTTTTGCATTTGTATCTGTAGCCTCCAGTTGAGTACATGGATGAGATGCTTGGGATGCTGGCCACATTCGAGGGTATGATCCTGCGGAGGGAGGCACAGCTGGCTATTATGGGTGTACAGGTACTGTTCATCTTTCCTGCATTTATCATATTTCTGATGACACGCTGGTTTTGAACATTCTACTGCATTGATAGGCTGTTTGTGTAGAGCACATCTGACACACACCCCACTCTCATACTGTACTTGCATCTAATTTTCATATTTGAACTGATGTATTGAACTCTTCACTTTCAGATGCCTCCTGTATATGCTCCGCCGCAGGCCGGGCCACCCGGGCCTTCTCAGAGAGGTCGAGGTGCTGGGCCATCTGGGCCCTTTCGAGGAGCTGGGCCATCCAGGCCTTCTCAGGGAGGTCAAGGTGCTCGGCCATCTAGGCCTTTCCGAGGAGCTCGGGGAGCGGGGTGGTCTCGCAGACGTAGGGCACATGTTATAGAGGCAGAGCCTGATGAGGAGGAGGAGGAGGCCACAGACCGTCAGTCGGAGACATCCGCTGAGGAGGGGGGTTCCGGTCTTGGTTCTGGGAGTGGAGGCGAGGCTGAGGGGGATCCTGAGGATGACAGCTTCGACCCGGATGGTGATGATGGTGCAAAGGTTGTCCCGCAGAAGAGGATGAGGGGGGCTCCTCATTCCCGCTCCCGAGGACATTAATGCTGCTGTTTCCTGCTTTATTTTACTTTTTGCTAGTAGTTTGTAGCGCTTTGCATTTTATCAGGCAGCTTTATTTTCTGTAAAACTTGTACCTTTATTTTGTTGTAAAACATAACGGAATAAAACAGCTTTTGAAAAGGTGTTGTATTTTTATGTTCTCAGCATCGCATCGCATTATTCTGCACAAAAAAAGGAATTGAATGGGAATGTGCCTTGTGTATTTACCGGGTCAGGTAATGAACCGACGCAACAAATCAAACAACTCGACTCACTAAGAAATAACAGAATCTTAGCAAGTTTACAACTCGATAAGCAAAATACAACAATGTTAACAACTCGATAAATAAGACTTAACAAAATTGCATAAACAAAAAGTAACAACTCAAAACACCAAATGCGACAGCTCGACAAAACTTACAACTCGATAAATAAAGCAACAACTCGATAAACAAAATACAACAAAGCGTACTTCGGACGGACGATCTGGATGATGGAACGCATCGGAAACTGAGAGAAATGGAGGCCGTCGACATCCCCGATGCATAGAAATGCCTCAAACTTCCTTCCGGAGGGCAAAACAGGACCAATGCATTGCCGGCCACATTTTGCATCTGGGGACTGAAAGGTGGCCGGCCGGCCAATTTTTGAAACAAAGATGGCCGGCCTGCTAGAATAGGTGGCCGGCCGGCCACCTTTCCTGCAACTCCTAGAATTCTGACACTTGTCCTCGAATAGTGTTTTACCCCCCCTATAAAGCTCCAACTTTGGAACTCATTCATTTCATCACTGCTTTGCACAAAAATGGAGGCATTTCTCGCAGAAAATCTCACATCTTGGATCTCTTCTTTAGATGGCTCGGAAAAGTTGAACTTTCGGGGTTTCGACTTGAATGCACTATTCACGCTGGGCCGGACTTCACTACATCTTCCTTTCCTCCATGCCGCGGTGAGATTTTGGAACCCAGTGACGCACGTCTTCAGCTTCGGAGGGCAAGAGGTATGTCCCACTTTTGAAGATTTTCAAGTTTTGATAGAATCCGAGCGAGGTGAGGGAATCTTGCCCCAACTCAATTTTGGCTATGCCCAAACCTTAGGGCGGATGTGCGGACTCAACGCGCACGCTGCTCGATCCCTGATTTGTAACGGAATGTTGGATATTCCAAGCCTAATTTACCGGTTCTCCGATGCTGGTGACCGCAGCGACCATCATTGGCAAGGCTTCCGGCGACACGCCCTCTGTTTGTGCATGCTATCTCATTTTCTGTTTATCTCGGGCTCCGGGGGAGCTAACATCCGTTTGATTGAAGTCGCTCAAGGCTTGAGGGAAGGAAAGAGCTGTACCGCCATGACATTGGCTGAGACACTGCTGGGTTGGATGCCTTCTACCGCCAGGAGACAACCAGGTTTGCGGGGAGTCCACTACTGCTGCAGGTAATGTTTCCCACCCAAGCTCACATATGTATTTGCTCACATCGCTCGGCCCTCAGGCTCGGTTTTTCTCACAAAACCCTTATCTTACTTTTCTCTCATCGCACATCTCTCTATTCTTTATTCTCTCATTTTTCATCCCTCCCCAGATATGGTTGATGGATAAATTGCAAGTTGTGGACTCTTGCCCTGCTTACTCAGCCCGCGGCTACTTCTTTCGACAATGCCTGGTCGACGCCCTTGATGAGGGATGGTGGTTTGAATGGATGTGCAATTTGTCAGCTGAACGCATTGCTTGGCGCTGTCTTTGGCTCAATCTTCCGGCAATGAGCTACAGTATGTCCCGGCAGGTCGGGATTCGATTGGTCGGCTTGACTTACTGCGTATTCTATTCCCCATTCCGTATTCTGCGCCAGTTTGGCCATGATCAGACTTGCCCACAGAGGGGATAGAGTATCCGGCTACATTCCCGGTTCGAGGCGCACAGCTAGCTCGGCAGGCCGCAGCATGGGGAAATAGAGAGCTCCTGGCTCTTGCTCCCACTTTTAGTTGCACTTTGTCTGACGAGTGCTGGGAATGGCTCAACGAAGAAGCACAGGTTGGGCCTAGGTTGGCATCAAAGGCTTCAACTAGCTCTGGCAGGGGGCGCAGGGACACTTGACTTGACTATGCCCCGGATTTATTGCTTTACTAGTACTTTCAAGTTTTCTTCATGAGTGTAATAAAAAGCAACCTCAATTGTATGCAAGAGCAAGAGAACTCTGTTTTGAAATCAATGAAATTGAAGGTTGTGGTACTGAAAATTTTCCGCTTTGGTCCAAAAATGGTCGTAGTTGTGAAAAGATTAATTTGAACAAAGTCAACTTCTATTAAAACTTTCCAAAACTATTTTCGATATGGATCAGAACTGGACACGCCTGAGATCTGTCACTGAGATGCACAACCCCGGATCCTAGCAACTGGAAAGTTGCCCCTAGTCTGAATGGTACCACAGCACCTCCTGGCAATGGAAAGTTGCCCCCAATCTGAATAGCGCTGCACCGGAGATTACGATGAATGCTGATGGACAAGGATGACTGAGATGATCAAAATGGACGAAGTTGATCGGGGAAAATGTTTATGGCTGAACTTCAGGATGAAGCTGCCTACGTATCCCAAAGATGGGAATCAAGCCTTACGTAGTTCAGGCTTAGGTTCGCTCGGGTATTTTCACTCTCCTTTTGCTCTCTAACTTTTGCCAAGGCCGCCCTTTGCGGGTTTTCAACCTTGCGAGCTCAGTTTTTATATTTTCCAATTTTTTGTGCTCTGAGTTTTGCCTAGGTCGCCCTTTCGGGTTTTCGGCCTAGCGAGCCTCTCAAGGATAGTATTTCTTCAACTTGTCCATGTTGATCGGTTGTGAAAACTCTAAGCCATCCAGATCCATCAGAACCACAGCTCCACCTGACCAGATAGACTTAATGATGTAGGGACCAGTCCAATTGGGTCTGAACTTGCCCCTTGGGTCATGGATGGGAGCTCGGTTGTCCTTGAGTACCAAATCTCCTTCCTTCAAATTCCTGGACTTAACCTTCTTGTTAAAAGCCCAGGCGATTCTGCGTTGATAACTTTGGACGTGGTACAGTGCCTTCAGCCTTCTTTCATCGAAAAGCATGAGTTCCTTGAATCTGCTCTGCTGCCAATCCGCTTCGGCTATCTGGCACTCAGCCAATACTCGTAATGACGGGACCTCAATCTCGATAGGCAGAGCGGCCTCTATCCCATAAACCAATGAGTACGGAGTCGCCCCAGTAGAAGTTCTGATTGAAGTCCTGTAACCCCACAAAGCAAACGGTAGCTTATCTGGCCAGTCCCGGTAGGTTTCCACCATCTTCTGCAGTATGCGCTTGACATTCTTGTTGGCGGCCTCGACCGCTCCATTGGTCTGCGGCCGGTAGGTAGACGACTTATGAAAAGCCACATTGTATTTCTCCAACAAGTCTATCACTTCCTTCTTGAAGTGGGAACCGTTATTTGAAATTATCTCATTTGGGACCCCGTAGCGACAGATGATGTTGTTTCTGATAAACTTTGCAACATGCGAAGCCTTCAACACCGCGTAAGATTGGGCCTCAACCCACTTTGTAAAATAATCTATCGCAACCAGGATGACCTCATGCCCATTCGACCCCTTTGGCGTAACAGCCCCGATCACATCAATTCCCCAGACTGAAAATGGCCATGGTGAAGTCATATTGTCCAGCTTCGTCGGCGGGATGTTCATGCGATTGGCATGGATTTGACACTTGTGGCATCGCCGGACGAAACCGATACAATCCTCCTCCATGGTGGACCAGTAGTACCCCTGTCTGAGGATCTTCCGTGCCAGCATTACCCCATTCATATGTGCTCCACACTCTCCTCCATGGATGGCTTCCATTAGGCGCTTCGACTCTTCGGCATCAACACACAGTTTATGCATTCTCAGATGACCTCTTCTGTACAACTTACCCCCACAGATGATGAACTGAACGACCAATCTTCTTATTACCCTTTTGTCCTTGGCATTTGTCCCCGGCAGATATGTTTCCTTCTCTAGGAAATTCCAGATGTCGTAATACCAGGGGTGTTCGTCCTGAACTTCATCTATGGCTGCAATTGACTCATAGGCAGGTGCAAATTTCTGGTCAATGATGACTGGACGCATCCGGACTCCACACGGGATGTCTATCATAGAAGATAGAGTTGCTAAAGAATCTGCGAACCTGTTGTTCTCTCTTAGTAGATGAGTAAAACTTAACTTCTCAAACCGAGGAATCAGCGAATCCAAGGTCTGGTGATACATCATCATCTTTTCCTCTTTTACTTTCCAGTCTCCTTTCGCTTGAGACACAACAAGGTTCGAGTCTCCAATGACGTCCAATCGTCTTGCCCCTAGTTCTAGGGCTGCTTCTAGGCCAGCAATGCATGCCTCGTATTCTGCTTCATTGTTCGAGACCTTGAATCGGAGTTTGAAGGCTAGAGGGATACGGGAATTATCGGGTGCTATCAGCAACACTCCTATCCCATACCCATGTTGATTTGACGCTCCGTCAAAGTACATCGTCCAAGCTTCATCGTCAATATGCAAAATGGCTTCATCTGGGAACAAGTATTCAACTGCTTCATCCCCCTCAACCGGATGGTCGGCAAGGAACTCTGCTACTGCTCTTCCTTTGACTGACTTGCGTGTGACATACTTCAAATCAAATTCAGAGAGCAACAGCAACCAACGAGCTAGCCTACCCGTAAGTACTGGTTTCTCGAAAAGATATTTGATGGGATCGAGACGTGAAACCAACATTACGGAGTGAGCTAACAAGTAGTGCCGCAGCTTCCTGGTAGCCCATACCAAAGCTAAGCAAGCCTTCTCCAGCGGTGTGTACCGAGTCTCATACTCTAGCATCTTCTTGCTCAGATAGTAGATGGCTCTCTCCACCCTGTCTTCAGACTCTTGTGCGAGCATACAGCCCATTGTGGTCTCAGTCACTGATAGGTACAAAATCAACGGTTTCCCTGGTTCTGGTGGTGATAAAACGGGCGGGTTCTGTAAATATTCTTTGATCTGTTCAAACGCTGCTTGACATCGGCCGTCCCATTGAAATTTCTTGCCTTTCTTCAAGAGACCAAAAAGTGGTTCACAAGTCAAGGTTAATTTTGAGATAAACCGTCTTATGAATTGCACTTTACCCAGAAAGCCTCGCACCTCCTTTTCAGTCCTTGGTGGAGGCATTTCTAGGATGGCCTTGATTTTGGAAGGGTCGACTTCGATGCCCCTTTGTGTAATCAGAAACCCCAGCATTTTTCCCGCTGTAACACCAAATGTACACTTTTGAGGGTTCAGCCGCAACCGGAATTCCCTGATCCTTTGAAAAAACTTATGCAAGGCGGTGTAGTGGCCCTCTCTTTCTTTGGACTTGACAATCATGTCGTCCACGTACACCTCAACCTCCTTGTGGATCATATCATGTAATATTGTGGTCGCGGCCCGTTGATAAGTAGCTCCAGCATTCTTCAACCCAAACGGCATGACTCTATAGCAGTATGTCCCCCACGGGGTGGTGAATGCAGTCTTTTCCCTGTCTTCTGGTGCCATTACTATCTGGTTGTAACCTGAGAAGCCATCCATAAATGAAAGCAATGCGTGCCCTGCTGTGAAATCCACCAACTTATCGATATGCGGTAAGGGAAAGTCGTCCTTCGGACTAGCTCTGTTCAAATCCCTGAAGTCCACGCATACTCGAATCCTGCCATCTTTCTTCGGCACCGGAACGATGTTGGCCAACCAAGTCGGATATTCAGATACCAGCAGGAAGCCTGCGTCGATTTGCTTGGTGACCTCTTCCTTAATCTTGAGAGCCCAGTTCGGGCGGATTCTCTTGAGTTTTTGTTTGACAGGTCGGGCCTCGGGGTCAAGGGGGATCCGATGCTGTACAATCTCAGGATCGATTCCAGGCATGTCTTCGTAGGACTATGCGAAAACATCTTTGAAATCTTTTAATAAAGCGACTAAGCGCTCGCGTTCCTCCGAAGACAACGTCGACCCAATCTGGACCAGCCGCGGGTCTTCCTCAGTACCAATGTTCACGGTAGTGATTTCGTCCACTAGGGGTTTAACGAATCTTTCCTGCTCTTGCTCAATTAATCGTTGCAAAACCGAAGGAACTTCATCCTCGTCGTTTTCAAAATTTTGAAAGTCTGAATTAATGCAATAAATCAAGTGCACAGAAAAGTACTCAGAAACCACAGTTGCTTGATTCTCATTAGGCACATCCAAATCGTCCGATTCATTTACAACAGACTCAAATGAAAAGGAAAAAGATGACCTAGATAGGACTGTGGCATCCGGGTTAACATCCCCAGGAGTACCAGACTCAGACTCAGTCGAGCTGGAATCTGATTCCGACTCACAAGACTCGGTCGAATCAGATTCCGGCTCACTACCTGACCCGGTGCTGCTGGACAAAAATCCTTCCTCGTATTGCCAAGTGAGAGAGGGTGCGATAGATGCATCCAAGATAGCTGCTGGTTGGCTCGCAGCCGTTTCATCCCCAATCATGGAAACCTCGAAGTTATCCCCCAAGCACTTATGGTCGATCGGAGGATCAGAGAGTAGACATGCCAGCGCTACCCCCATTTCAAATTCTGTGCCCTCAGGATCCACTGCTTTACACTGCTCAACCTCAGCTGATGGGTTCGTCTGCTCTTCAGCAACATCCTCCCCGAGTAACTGCAGGTCGAAGAAGATCTCGAAGCCGGGCACGCGCTTCTTCTCCGCGTTTATCCACGGCTCTGGGAAGCCGCAAAATGGAAAGTCTTCCCCCTCCCGGACGAAGCGTTCGTTCAGGGTGCCCTGGATGGGCCTATGCATTAATTCAAAAGGCTTCCCAGCCTGCTTTGCTCTGGCTCTTCCGGCCATTTCTTTCCCTTTCCTCACCCAGTCCTCTTTGGTGGGCAGATAACCCAGTCCAAAGGTATGCGGGTTGTGTGGCACTTCGGCCGATGTTGCGACGCCTTTCCTGCCGCTTCTTCCTAATCCCATCCCGGGGATATGTTGTAGCTTGTTCATGAGGTAGACGGATTGAGCACTGACGTACACACCTTCATTCACAGCCATAATGTTCTGCACAACCCGGGCCTCGGCCAGAGTAAATCCTGATATAAACACGTCCTCCATGCCGTGCTCGATTTCTAGGACTGGTGTAGACACCTCCGGAGGGGGATGGATCGATGAATTTCCAAACACAATGGCTACTCCCTTTCCATAGGGGTATTTCACCATCTGATGCAGAGTGGACGAGACGGTCTTCACCTGATGCAACCACGGTCGCCCCAAAAGTAGGTTGAAAGTTGCGGGAACCTCCAAGACATGGAAATCTATCTCGTGTTGTCCAGGTCCAACCTTTGTTTGAATCTTGACGGTCCCCATCACTTCTCTGCTAGTATTATCATACGCTCTGATCACCTGAGTTGTCGGGATGAAGTCCGTGGGTTTCAACCCGATTGCATACGCTGTTCTGGCTGGGCAGACATTGATAGCAGACCCGGTATCAACAAGTACCACCGGTATCCACTTGTCTCTACATTCCACGGAGATGTAGAGAGGTTTGTTATGATTCACGCCCTCAGGCGGCAGTTCTTTGTCTGAGAAGGTTAAAGCCGTGGAACCTCCTCCCGGAAAAACCAGCCCAACCAGCTGCTCTGGTGTAGTGTCTATAGAGAGTTTGGCCCTGTCCATAGCAGATAGGACAGCCTGTCTGTGTACTCGCGACGCCATAAGTAGTCCCCAGATGGAGATGTCTGCTTGTATCTTCTTCAACTGCTTGAGCACAGCTTCTTCTTCAATCTGTTTCTCTCTCTGTTTCTCAGCTTCCTTGTCTTTCCCGGATGCCTCAGGTTGGTCTAAGTGCGGAGGCTTGAAATACCGCCCACTTCTTGTCATATGAGCGATCTCATCGAGATACCAGGTGTCATCTGGTTGATTACTTCCCCAATCCTCGTCTGTGTGGGCAAGACATAAGTCATCGTCTTCCCACCACATTCCGTCGGCAGCCGACAGACACCTGTCTGGCTCCGGTATGATTGTACTCGCAGCACCTTCAGTCTTCATGCTCGCAGCATTTCCTGTTCCTGTGCACACAGAACTCTCGACCCCCACATGGGCCTTGGTTTTTCTGATTCTCTCAGAATCCTCAACTCTTTGTTGCTCCAACTGTGTCAGTACAGCTGGTTGGTCGGTATTTCCTGCATTTACAATCCCCGAATTCTGAGCGAAATTCTTAGTGCCGGCACTCTCCGACATTGTATTCTGACTCTCGGCCCTTCTGGCCACCATTGATACACTCGCCCCTGCCGGGCCTTGTTCTGGTTGATATTCCACAACGTCTGGTTGATCATCTAACCATCCGGTAACTTCTGTCGACTCCTCATATTCGAACCAATTGATTGCTGTATCCCCTGATTCTTGGTCGTTGAAGAACTGGAGGTTGGCAAGGTCCTCTCCTACAGCTGTTAGATCATCTGTTCCCCACTCAAATCTGTCCCCCTGAATCACACATATTTCTGCTTTTTCTGGCGGCCCCATACTCAGTTCAGACTGGCCCACTGACTGGATGTATTCACTTGGATCATAGGCTCCTGCAGCGAGATTCCCAGACTGTCCCATCCCAGACTCAACAACCCCATTTTTCTCCGAAATCTGCCCTGTCCCGTCTTCGGTGGTCACCACCTTTGGCTCATATTGGATTGTGGAGATGTCCATCATGCACAAGTCAGTGCAGACAGGAAGGATCACCTCCGGCTTAGGTAGGTGGGATGGGGTGATATAGATACTGGATCGAAAGACACGACCCCAGTTTGGATGAAGTTGATTCTGTTGGGAGGAGGGGCTTGGTTATGTGGTGGGAGGGGATTTGTTGTGACGTTGGGTTTTTCGGGAGGCGCGATCACCTGCTTATCAATAAGATCTTGGATCTCATGACGCAACCTGAAGCAACGGTCGGTGTCATGACCGTGTTGTTGGTGATACGCATAGTACCTTGCCGGGTCATGAAAGGGAGGGAGTGGATTCGGTAGTGGCCTCGGCTCTAGGGGCGTCAAATGCTTCTTCCTGATTAATACCCCTAAAGCCTTGGACAGGGGCATATAGAGAGGTGTAAAGGTTCTTTGGCCTTTGGACGGATATTTTGTGGTTTGGGTATTACTTCCGGATGCACCGGAGAAGGGCGTGGCTGCAGCGGGCCTTGGATGGGGAGGGGGATTGGTGGTGACCATACTGACCTCCGGAGCTCTTGTATTTGCAGCGCCACTCGGGCCTGCATTGTTGTTGCGGTTAAATGTCCTCCGGGGTTGCTCCCGGTCCTGGTCAATCAGGCCTTGTTTCATCGCGTCCTCGATCTGTACCCCCGTCTCGTGTAGGTCTGAGAAGGTGGGAAAGGGGAGTACAATCATTTTCTGCATCAATTTCGGTTGGAGATTGCGCACAATCATCCTGATTTGGTCCTTATCTGTGGGCCTCAAAGTCATCATCGATGCTTTCGCCCTCCATCGAGTCACAAAATCGGAGAAAGTCTCCTTGGCCTCTTGCCTCGTCGTTTCGAGATCACGAGTTGTAATCTCGATCTGTGTATTGTACGAGTACTGTGCAACGAAGGCCTCAGCCATCTCATCCCAGCTTCTCTTTACCTCATCTTCTAACTTCGCGTACCAAATGGCTGCCACACCCAACAAAGTTCGGCCAAACAGGGAAAGCTTTTGTGGTCGGGTTAGGCCCATTGGCCGCAGGATGTCTGAGAATAGCCGAAGATGGACCATGGGATCTCCGGACCCATCGAAGCGGTCAATTTGTGGCATCTTGAATCTGTCTGGTAGTGTTACGGCCACGTCGGTGTACCCATCTTCGATGTCTGGGATGGCCTTCACCCCCTGGGATTTCTTAAAAAGCTTCTCCAGTTTGCTCAATTTCAGAGCTGTATGGTCTACCTCGAACTCAAATGGAGAGTCCGGGTGGTTGGGTGTAAGATTCTTGGACAGTTGAGGCAGAAGCGGGGACGGAGCCAGCCCCGTTGGATGGCTTGTGTCCTCTTGGATATTCTGGACATTGGGTAGGGTGTTCTGGGTGTTTGGGAGGGTATTCTGGGGATTTGGCAGGGTATTCTGACCAGTGGGTGCCTGCTCGGGTAATGGAGCCCCAGGTGGAGGAGGAGCTTGATGTGAAGCAGACGCCGCATCCTGCTGTTGCAGTCTAGTGATCAGCTCGGCATGCTGGGCCATGACAGCGGCCTGTTGCTTGGAGAACTCCGCTTGGCGGGCAGCATCTTCTTGCATTTGTTTCATGCTCTCATGCATTTGGCGCATCATCGCCTCCATCCCTAATGTATTCTGCGGATCCATCTGAATAACCGGTAAGTGTATCTCTATAGCGGAAATAGAAACCTCAGTCCGACTGTTTGCTACTAAAGTAGACTGCTGCCCCGGTAATCTCTGCTCTGACACACTGCGCCTCCTTGGCTTTCTTCTAACAACTGGGGGTAGGGAGTGGAACACTGGATGTCCGTCAACCAGATCCTCGGATCGAATGAGTCAGCGACCTCGTGTCCAAAGTGCTTGGGGAATATCTACTGGTTCGGAAGCAATTGTGCTACAAACCTGCCCTAGCAAAAGGATAAATAAAGCGAAAAGGAAATAAATAACTAGATAAACGGACAGCATAACAGCTTAAATTAAATACACAACACACAGTCGGGCATACAACACACGGTTGATAAGCTGAATATACACTGTCCTCAATCACTGATCACTGTTCCTGTATCACTGTTCCCCAAAACCGAATCTGGTATCCGCAGACAACTGATTCTTAGATACTGACTGATGCCCGCAGGCGTGATGCCCAATCTCAAAAACTGATGCCCGCAGGCCTGATGCCCAAACTCAAACACTGATACATGCATTCCTGTAGAGACGCACTCTAAAGCACATAGCAGATAAGTGAGAGCCAAAACACCCCTATGTTGGGGTTGGGTTTCCCTGTCCTATTTTGTCAGGAACTAGGGTTTCACTACGCACGCAGCGGTTTCAAACAACCTATAAACGGGTAAGCAACCTGTCCTAGTTTGGAATGGTCACTATGGATCCGAATATGCACTAGGTCGAATGGTCAAAAAGGGTGCCCCGGTAAAACCGGGGTTTGTGTTCCCATGCTGTCAGAACCCAGAGCCGATCAGCCTTATGGACATGCCTTGACAAGACAAGCCTCCGGCAAATCGTTCGGGAATGGCATATGGCAAACACGGTGTCCTAGGCGCACCAATGCAAATGCAATGCAAAGAAACACACAAGTGTAGTCAAAACCAGATATCATGAGTTCGAGTCAAGTTCTCTAAGTCCCCAGCAGAGTCGCCAGAAACTGTAGACGTCCCCGAACGCCCCGGGAGGGTTAAGTCCCGTTCTGTTCGTTTGGGCTCACTACAGTTCAAGGACTCGATTGTCACGGTTCTAAATCTTGAACCAAAGAGTCCAAATCCGGCAAATCGTTTTTTAGAAGACAGATTTTTGAAAGAAGTGCCAAACATGGACTGCTTTGCCAGATACAGAGTCGCCACCTAAATATTTTTTAATGGGGAAATTTAGGAAACCCTGACTCGGTGCCAAAGGCCACGTGTCCGTCATCACCAAAGTTGCCTCGGCTCGGGAACTTGGGTACGATTGGGGAAGGTCACTTCGTGAGCACCCCCGCTCGCCCGGTCAAAGACCGGCCTCTACTAACCGTGATATCTAGTTTTGAAAACATTGTGTGTTCTTATTCCGGTTATTAGCCTAGGTTACTACGTGATGCGCACAGCATACAAGTATAGACTGGGTCGCTTGAATTGGAACAAAACACTTCATGTTTGTTTGTTTGAAAATGGTTTGATGGTGCTACCCGCAGGTAGGCTAAGACGTGGATTTGCCACCCTCGGGTGGGCTTAAGAAAACATGATTTTGCCACTATCTAGTGGGCTTAAAACAAACATTTGATGAATTGTCCCAATTTAAGTAACACAACCTCCACCCACAGGCATTCAAGCAGTTATATCACATAAGCACATAGCCTCATGGTAAGCATGCTATTCATGGCAACACTCACACGCATGCAAGGATGCTAAAGCATAAAACTCATCGAGTACTCCAAGCCAAAACAGAAGCTCATTAGAAATCATGCATGATCCTAAATATGCTGAAATGCCTAATGCAACACATGCAGAATGCAAACTTATAGCAGGCTCGGCTATCCTAAACATGGCACATGGAATGCTACAACTAACACGTATTCAATTTGGAATTGAAATACAAATGCAGTTTGTATGATGCGCCGAGCCCGGTGCGTGCAAAACAGATGAATGAATGCAAACATGCTATCATACTGTATGCTAATTGAAATATGCCCTAATCTAACCATCATAAGCGGGTAAATAAAAGGGAAGCAAGACGTGGGGTTAGAAGACATACATCACACTCACCCACACTTATTACAATTATGCCCTCGCGCAGAGGGTCCAAATAAATATACAGTCACGAATGAATAAATAATACAGTCCGAATAATACAGTCCGCATAATACAAATCCATAATTAATTAACAAATTAACTAAGAAAACTGTAAACTGGCATGCAAGCCAGGGACTGCCTTGATTCTGATGAACGACGTATGTTTGGGCTGCCTTGCGCGGAAATCCACTGGGATGCCCCAATTAGCCTCTGTTTACACCTTTTCTTGAAATGCGTGCCAGGTCCCGAGAATTTGCTGATTCTTGATTTTGCTGCAACAGAGAGCAGGAAAGGGGCATAGCAATGTATTTCACAAATATATGCATGCCTCGATCCTCGTGCCACCAATCACGCATATCGATGCATGATGGCCGAGGAGCCAAATTGCACAACTCAATATAGGATGAATGCATATGAATGTTACAACAAAACCTAACTCCATCACGGATAATCCGGAGTGTCGGTGACTCGGGAATTGAGACACGTTTCGTCACTCGGAGTACGAAACGTACCTCGTTTCCCGTGCCCGGACTAACTCTTATCCCGAACACGATGCAATATGCATGATATGCATGAAATGCAGCTAATATGCAATCTTAACATACACAATGTCATGGAATGGCATACACGCTATACGAGGTAATACACAACCGGGCATACACAATGCTATGGATGAAATGGCATACGCAATGCAATAATGGGCTTACACCAATACAAGTGAACCTCAGTCACACTCACATAGGAGGCCATCAGATAAAAACAAGACACCTCGAAATGCGTGCACGAGTGCACGCAAACCGAGAACGGACCCTCAGGCACCGAAATGCCACTCTAATGAGACATGGCAAAGACACGGAATATGACATGCAATCATGCAAAAATCAGTAGCAAAATGAGGGGCAAAACAGCCCCGAAACCCGGCGAAATGAAACCCGATGCAAGGAATCTCTCCCGAAATGCAAAACTAGGCATCCGAAATGACTTGTAGCTATACAATACATGCATAATTTGAAAATGACATGAAAAATCAGAAGCAAGGCAGCCCCAAAACTCACATTTTTTCAGTTCAAATCAAGGCAAAACAGCAATCACAAGTAGGGCAAAAATGGCATACAAAAATGGCTCCGCAAGGGAAGCAATGAAGCAAGTGATAGATGCAAAGCCCAAATGGCAAAAGACCCTTCTGCAACACTAAAGAGGGCCTAAAAACATGCTGTTTTTCAGTAGGTGACAACCCCTAAAACAATATACAAACATGCTAAAAAAGCCATGCAAGAAGTAGGCCAACAAGAGGCTATAACATGAGGTATACAAATCATTCACCAAACAGCCAAAGACCCTTAATAAAATATTCCAAGAAGGTCAAAATATGGCCACTTTTAGTTCTGACCATGGCCTAAAAACAGAGGCAAGATAAGCTCATAAAGCATGCAAAAGTAGGGACCAAAGAGGGGCAATGAAGCAAGTCATACATGGAGGTCCCAAACAAGGTTGAGCCATTCTACAATGTTGTAGAGGGGCTCAAAATAGGCCTATTTTCAGTTTACATCAGGCCTCAAAACAGATTACACATATGCTAAAAACACCGTGCAAAATAATGGCATACAAGAGGGTATTGAAGCAAGTACCAAATGGGGGGCTCAAACAGGGTTGAGCCCTTAAACAAACATGTAGAATAGCTCAAAAAAGGCCTAGTTTCAGTTGGGGTCGGAGCCCAAAACAGTAAGCAAATAGGCTAAGAAATTGTTGCAAAAATGAGCTACAAAAGGGGGAGGTTGGCACTTACCCTTGAAGACCACTTCTTTGCTACCTCTTGGACCAAGGAATGTTGCTTCCTAGCTGCTGGAAAGCTCCCCAAGCTGCTGGAAATGGAGTGGTGGTGGTGGTGGTGCTTGGTAGTGATGGAGAAATGGTGCAAAACTTAGAGATTTTGAGAGGAAATGAGAGAGATATGTGTGTATGAGCTTAAGAGCAATTTTCCAACCCTTGAGGGAGAGCTAGAGCTGCTCTATGTATGTAAGGATGGAGGAGAAAAGGGGAGAAAAATGTGTAGAGAAATGGGATTAAGTTCCCTCCTTCTACAAAAGTCCCCCGAAATCAGATATTTTGAGGGAAACAGCTATACAGCTGTAAAGCACACATCCCAATGAGCATGGCCGGCCTGCTATTTTTGTTGCAGGTGGCCGGCCGGCCACCCCCTATGGCCGGCCGGCCAAGGGGCAAAATGGTCCAGAGGAAATTTTGGCCGGCCACCACAAAAAGGTGTCCTCCCATGTGTCCTCAACAAGACCCTGTGGTTGGAAATTGGCAACTGTAAAACAAGAGAGACAACAAGCCACTTTTAGGAAGGGTTCAAAAGGTTCAACAACAATTACTGGCCGGCCATAGACTTTTAGGGTCCTCCCATGTGTGTACAACACAAATATGTGATTTGGGGTTGAAGAAAATGGCCCTAGGGTGGTCAACATTGGCTCGGAAGTGAGAAAAACGGGCGTCGGAGGGCGCCAGAGGAATATAACTGGTTGCTGAGACAATTGCTGGCCTCCCACCCTTCAGTGACCTTCCTGGTGATAAAACAGAGATACCTGCCAAAAATGAACGAAAACCGATGCAAAACGAATGCTCGGGGGCCAAAACACGCAGTTCGGGGTCCCGAAAATAGGCTGTTAAGCACCGAAAATGGCATTCGGCCACGAAGTGGGTCTCTCAGACCTCAGTGTCCCTTAAAAGGGAGTAAATAAGATGTATGCCAAAAACCAGAGGAATCAGAGATGGTTAGACGGTCCCGAACCGAGGCACACGGCCTGACGGCTCCGAAAACCGGGAACCGGGCTCCGAAATGGGCAAAATGGCCTACGGCCACGAAATGTAGCCCACGGCCACTGAGAGATGATCTACGGGACCTCTCCCTCCCTTCAGGAAGAGAAACAGAGAAAACCGAGTCTGGTTCGCAAATCGAGACAAGGTACAGAAGAGGGTTCGGAAGTCCGGAGGCAGGGCTCACGGCCGTGACTCTGAGACTTCTGAACGAGCACAATATGCAACACCACCGAGCGCTCAATCGGTGACGTCTGAGTCTTAAGGTCGGTCAAAAATGGGGTGTCTACAGGTTTTGACTCAATAGGTTCCTTCATGCTTGTCCACTGTGTCTTTAATGACTCATTATGTCTCAATATCACACTGTAGTGGCACATAAGTTGATTGTTAGGTGGAGTAGTGTGGTCATTTGTTGTTAAGTATATATGAATATGTTAATGTTTGTGGGTATCATTTCTGGAAACCCTCACGAGACTTTACTCGTCCACTTGGGGTAACCTTGTGGTTTAAAGACTTGTTGCATATTCTAAATGCAACCGTTTTCCCACGAAAGAGGAAATAGATAGATTTTGTTTCATTTTATTTTATTTTACTTGCTTGAGGACTAGCAAGTAGTAAGTTAGGGGATATGATTAAGGGCGAAATGTACATCATTGAGGCCTTTAATTAGAATCTCTTAACTTCACTTGCTAGTCAAACTATATACTTTATGTGTGTTGAATGTCAATCAGGTTGTACATCGTCGGAGCATAAAATGGGCAAAAAGACAGAATTTGGACAGAGTTGACTTTTCCCGCACGTGCGTTGACTTTCCCGTACGTGCGTTGACTTTTTATGGGGAAGTCAAACCGACGTTTTAAACTTGTTTGGAAGTAAGTAGAAGTATAAAAAGAAAAGGAAAAGGCTTTTCTAGGGCTCTGAAATTGTTTTGACCTAAAGAGAGAGGCTAGGGTTTGGAAGGGAAGAGAAACAAAAAGTTTTAAGGATGTCTCCCATGGTGGTTTCTTCTCCATCTACCTCCTTCCACTCCTTCATGAGTGGCTAGTCTCCTTTTCTAGGGTTTTGATGAAACCCTAGCCATGTAATTAGTTTGTTTTCTTTTTGATTTTTAATTATGTAAAGGTTTGAACATTTGTATGGTGATTTAGAAGTTTCTTTTATATAGTTTTCATTATCTCTTCGAATATTTGACTTTCTGTGATTGTTGAATGTTATCCATACATGCGTTTTCTATTCCTTCACATTCAAGGTATGAGATCAACCATACTACGAGGAACAAGTCGTATCACTACCTTAGTTTAGAGTGAACGATTCGTATTACTTGAGATGGTTCGTGCTCGTACATTGAATGTGATGATCTTCTTGTCAAATGCTTCGAGCTTGTAGTTGCGAAACATTAATCCGTTCAAATCATAGCATAATTGATTTCAATTGGAAACCTTAATTATGTGGTTAGTGGTGAATTCTCTACCCTAGGATTTTTCCCCCAATTCAGTAAACCCAATTTTATTTATTATTGATAATTTAATTCCTTAGTTTAATTTATTCGCTAGGTTATAAACAACCAATCTTTTTATCAAAATTAATTTAGGAATTTGACAATTAAATTAGTTTAATTTCACAATTGTACATGTGAATCGATACCTGGACTTGCCATTATTCTGATAGAATTTGGTATAGTTTAGTATTTAATTTTGGTGTGTTCAACGGCCAAAATTTGATGGGTCGTTGAACACACCAAAATTAAATACTAAACTATACTAAATTCTATCAGAATAATGGCAAGTCCAGGTATCGATCCACAGGGACTATTGTGAAATTAAACTAATTTAATTGTTAAATTCCTAAATCAATTTTGATAAAAAGATTGATTGTTCATAACCTAATTTAATAACAAATAAATTAAACTAAGGAATTAAATTATCAATAATAATTGATATTGGGTTTACTGAATTGGGGAAAAATCCTAGGGTAGAGAATTCACCACTAACCACATAATTAGGGTTTCCAATTGAAATCAATTATGCTATGGTTCGAACGAAATAATGCTTTGCAGCTGCAAGTTCAAAGCATTTAACCAAAAAATCATCACATTCAATGTACGAGCACAAACCATTTCAAGTAGTACGAACCGTTCACTCTAAACTAGGGTAGTGACACGACTCATCCCTCGTAGTATAATTCGTCTCATACCTTGAATGTGAAAGAATATAAAACTCATGTATGGATAACATTCAACAATTACAGAAAGTCAAATATTCGAAGAGATAATGAAAAATATATATATGAATTTCTAAATCATCATACAATTGTTCAAACTTTTACATAATTAAAAATAAAAAAGAAAACAAAATAATTACATGGCGAGGGTTTTATCAAAACCCTAGAAAATGAGACTAGCCACTCATAGAGGAGTGGAAGGAGGTAGATGGAGAAGGAACCATCATGGGAGACATCCTTGAAGCTTTTGTTTCTCCTCTCTTTTCCAAACCCTAGCATCTCTCTTTAGGTCAAAACAATTTCAGAACCCTAGAAAGGCTTTTTCCTTGCCTTTTTATACTTCCAATCTCGTCCAAATAGGTTTAAAATATCGGGTTGACTTTCCCAGAAAAAGTCAACGCACGTGTGGGAAAGTCAACGCACGTGCGGAAAAAGTCAACTCTCTCCAAATTCTGTCTTTTTGCCCATTTTATGCTCCGACTATGTACAACCTGATTGACATTCAACACACATAAAGTATACAGTTTGACCAGCAAGTGAAGTTAAGAGATTCTAATTAACAGCCTCAATGATGTACATTTCAGCCTTAATCACATTCCCCAACTTACTACTTGCTAGTCCTCAAGCAAGTAAAATAAAATAAAATTAAACAAAATCTATCTATTTTCAATTTAGTGGGATAGATATAAATATGTGAAGATACGAAAATATGTGTTTTTCTTCTATCTATTGTTGTTGTTGAAGGATCAGATTTGTGTTCAAGGCTCAAATCTGGAAAGTCTTCTAGATAATGAAAAAGAAGACTTTCAAGAATTTTGAATAGATAGCATCCATAGATCTATCTCTAGGGTTTTTATTTTTTATTTTTATCTTCTTTATTAAAAATTTTAATTTTTTTTGTGTGGTAGATTTGTGGTAGATTTATTTATTTATTTTGTGCAATTGTTGTTGATGATGATTGTTGTTGTTGTTGTTGTTGTTATTGTTGTTGATGAACAAATAAAACAAATAGATAAGATCTTTGTGAATTTCAATAGATCTGTGTTGAACAGATAAAAAAATAATATATTATACCTTCAATAGATAGAAAAAATGATTTCAATAGATAGGAATTTTGAACAGATTTTTGAATAAATAATTTTCACAGATAGGAACATAGAGAAATTGAAGATTGTCTGTTACAATTTTTTTTTTTTTTTTTTTTATAAAAATATCTCTCTATCTAGATAGAGTAGGTTCAATAGATAGATAAAAAACTTCAACAGATAGAAAAAAAAATTTGACGGCAGATAGACTTGGTTTGACAGATAGGAACAAATTTTGAATGGAAAAGAACAAAAAAATTGAACAGATAGATATAAATTTGAATAGGTAGAAAATAATTTGAACAAATAGATATAAATTTAGAAATATAGTCAACAAAAATTAAACAGACAAATTAGGGGCTAAAATTAGAAATAAAATGTCCTATAAAACTAACAAATGGACTTCTCACCAAATTATTTCACAAAAGGTGAATCTCTCACTAACAAAAAAATACACATTGAATTTAATATCTTATACACTTCTTAGATTGAATTCATCACTAATTTTTCCTAAACAAAATTTGTTGGGCTACAAATGTCGTGATTGGACCAGTAAAATGATTTTAGGAGTTGGCTTAGGCTTGCAGAAGTTAACCTTAGCGTTGGACTGGCTCAGCCTAGGCCCCAATTTGAGCTCAAACTCGAATCAGAGCCCGACTTTCAATTTGTATTGAGTGATCAAATCGTAAGATAACCCATGTCCAGCTTGACTATTCCTCAGTAATCTCTCAATACTTTTAATATCAACTTATATTCATCAGATTAATATAAACTACAAACCAAGGTTTATTATTAATATTTGATAAAATATACATATAGATACTTTATCCTTATTATTATTAAAACTAAAATATTATGACAAATTCTGAAAAATGTAATAAATCTGGAAAAAAAAAAAACTAAGACTTTTATATCTTTTTCTATAGATCACATTTGTCTCATATTCTTGATCCAAAATCCAAATCTACCTTACAGGATCAAAATCTATCAATACTACCATATTATCGCAATTAATATCTACCAATATGGTCATATCATGTTTTCACCATAACCAAAAATTAATTATCTTTTCTCCATCTCAAATTTTATTTTTCTCACAAATTCAGATATTTTAAATAAAATTTAAAAAATAAGAAATATATATTAGGATCACACAAAAAATGAACGAACTCAATGATTCACCCCACCTTCATTTTTTAATAAATTTTCAAAAGTTTTCTATGTTGCTTAATTTAAAAATTCAAAAAAGAAATGAATCTACAGTGCATAGCACGAGTTTTATACTATTATATATTTAAGAAAAAATAACCATATGCAGTTTTGGAATCATAATTTATAATTTGGTTACCTAATATTGAATTGTATTGAATTTGAAGATAATATTCAAGGCTCCTAGATGGGTCAAACCTGTTGTAAGCCCCATTACAATATAAATGGGCTGCCCAGGTGAATCAACATGGGCCTCTAACAAAAACTACTCTTAAAGTGTTACTTACATATGATTTCAACAAGCCCAGCAGGAGCACTATAAGAAAAAAAAATGTTACGCACTAAAAAATAATAGTTTTTAATTATTGATAAATGCCTAAAAGCTTAAATTTATGGATCAAATTTATTGTAGATATGATCACTACAAGAATTTACACATTTGGCGACCACTTTTACCGACCAAAAAAATTTTGGTCGCAAAAAAATGACATTTGGTGACCAAATTTTAATTAGCCGCGAATGATCATTAATTTTGGCGACCAAATATTTTTGGTCGCAGAAGGTTATATTTTGGCGACCAAAAAATATGTTGGTCGCAGAAAGTGGTATACTTTTGCCGACCAACTACAAATTTGGTCGCGGAAGGTCACATATTTTTTGGCGACCAAAAATTTGGTCGCGAAAAACTTATTTTCAGCAACCAAAAAAAATTAGTCGCCAAATTACTACTTTTAGCGACTAATATTTTAGTCGCCGTTGATTGCGATTTGGCGACTAAAAAAATTGGTCGGCAAAAGAACCTATTTTTGCGACTAATTTGAGAGTTTGGTCGCCAAAAGTTTGGGGGAAATTTGAATCATTTTCGGGAATTGAATTTCAGAACAAAAATTAAAGCCTGATCTCCCTTGTCTCCGTCTAAAAAAAGCCCTAATCTTCTTCTCTCTATGTTGGCCCGCCCCTCCCTCTTTCTGTGTTCTCTCTCTCAATTGGTGCCCACTCTCTCTAGCTCACCGAAGTCCCTCACCACCATTGCTTCTTCAAACACAGGCAACAGTTAATTATTGATTCTATGCAATGTGTTGACCAGTCTCATCTCTATCTTCTCACATGCGAGTTCGCAGGTCTTTCTTCATGGTAAGTGTTGATCAGTCTCATCTCTATCTTCTCACATTCAAGTTCGAATGAAGATGATTCTTACTGATGGAATCATTCGATTCAGGTATGCTAGGTTTTATCTACTTTATTATTCTTAGATCAGACTGATTGAAGATCTGTTGATCGATTGAAGGTGATTTCGAAGTTCAACCTTCTTCAGCTCGGTGATTCAATCTCATATTCATTCGGCGATTTCGAAGTTCTCTCTCGATTTCAAAGCTCGGTGATTCAATCTCAGATTCGTCCGGCGAGGAGAGTGAGCACCATCATCTACTAAGGTGAGCACCATCGCTTCAGAAAATCTCAAGCTCTATATATATATCTCTCAAGTTCTTCCTTCCCGTCGATTCTTCTCCTAGGGTTTTCAATCAATGTTTTGAAGAATTTTAATCTCTGTTTTTTATTGATAAGTTTGGATTGATCAATCAGTGTTTTACACATCTCATTTATTTTTCCCCAGATCACCAGAACTGATTTTTCAACCAGTGTTCTTTATTTTTCACTCTCTGTTTTTTTATTACCCTGTTTTAAACCCTAAATTAGCATCAACAATATTACCCTGTTTTTTTTTGTCCCAATTCCTAATTGAACTTAGCTTTTCTACTGTTGTTCAAAAACATAGACCTGCAGTTTCATACTAGCATTATATTGAGTAAATTCATATAGTTATTTCTTATAAATAATGAACTCATGACAATGGAAAGAAGATAAAAATGAAAAAGAAAAATAAAAAAAATAGTTGAGTGATATAATCTTGAAGAGAACGTCTTCAATTTCCTTTCTCAAGTTGTCTTTGCAATTGATTGGGGAGGATAAGAATTTGGTATTTTGGTGCACTTTTTTTTATAAAAAAATAAAAAATAAAATGAAAAAGAAGTTACTTTGTATTAAAATAGTACAAGGGTCAAGACTTGTGGTTCACTGTTCTTGTGCTAATATTTTCTACTTATGCTATCAGGAATTTCACGAACTAAGTTTGGTTCAAGCTATAATTAGTTATTCTTACACTAGAAAGTAGGATTGGCTATTATGAGGAATTTACACTAGAAATAACTTTAATGTTGTTTAGTGCAATTATAAGAGCATGGGTTGCTAGGCATGAGAATGTAGGTTTTTGAGTTTGAGGATAACTACTTTAAGTGATTATATTAGACTGTCTAATCTCTCACCTCTCATCTCTCTGTCACTTCCACATGCTTTCCAAGCTGCATGTGCAGGGGGAGTGTTATACTTGTCCCACATTGTCTCTCTAAGCCTCCCAAGCATGGTTAATATACTTGAGAGACCCCTCCACTCATAGCCAATTGGTTTCGAGTTGGATGCTTTAATAGATTTATGCCAAAAGTTGGTTGATCAACTACCTACTTCTGTTTCTATCCATTTCATTTCACACTTTTTTAACCATTTATGTCGTTTTTCGCTATTTGTTTGAGTAACTTATGTGAAGCTTGCTTATGGTAAACTGTCTTGTGTATCTGATGTCTAACTGATTTCGGTTTAATAACTTGTAATTTTCTCAATTTTATTTTCCAATTTGCAGAACCATTATCAGTGATTGATTCTTCAGTTTCTCTAAATGATGGTAGGAAGGTGCGGATATCAGATAAGGTATTGCATTTCTATCCAAGTCACAAGCTCCTAATGCACAGGAAAAAGAATTTCTGGTTGCTATAAATTTTTGCCTAATATTCATAGTTTATCCAATTAATCATGCAGGGGGTACCAGGTGCCTGTAGTGCAGATGCTACACTCAAAGCCTACTCTCAATGTGAAACTGTTCCTTATAACAAGTTTGAAGATGCATTCAAGGTTGATTATGATGTAACTCTAACAGCTTGTGGGCAGAATTTAGGACACCACACGGAATTGTAATTTTTCATAACATTTGAATAGTCTATTTTGTTTTTCTTGACATCTTTTTGTATATTATTAATTATTATTTTTGTGATGACTTCATATAGTGTGAGGACTCCATTTTTGGTAGTAAATGAATTCTAAAAGATGAATTTTTCAGTTCACATGCTGGGTAAACTTATTGAAATTATTGTACAAAAAAAAATGAACAAGAAAGAAATGATTTGATTCTAATTGTATCCAAAGGCTTCTTAGTATAAATTGATGTACTCATTCCTTCTTGTTTGTTCTTAAACATATTTTGCAGGCTGTCGAACTCTGGTTGGCTGATAAAACAGTTCTTCCGATTGAAAATTCTTTAGGTGGAAGCATCCATTGCAACTATGATTTACTCCTTCGGCATAAGCTGCACATAGTGGGTGAGGTTCAGGTGGCTGTTAACCTTTGCCTTCTAGCACTACCAGGTGTTCGGACAGAGCACTTGAAACGTGTTTTGAGCCATCCACAGCTCAGGTTTATTTATTTTAGTTTTTTTTTTCTGAGCTGGAGAGAACATTGCTGAATTGAGTTTAATGGACCATTTATAATAATATAAAAAAAATATACCTGGCATTTTTCAGACTTGTCATTCACATGTCTGCAACTGTTCATCAATCTGGGGTTTTAAAATTTGTCCTTCCCTGGAGGAGCAATTGCTTGAGGTCATTTCCATCATTTTTCAACTTTGTTGTGATTTTACTTGTACAGGTGGTTATGGAGAAGATAGTGGAATTTGACTTGTTGAAGCATGCCAATAAACCTTCATTTTCTCTTAGTGGGGGCAACAAGCGCAAATTGTCTGTTGCAATTGCAATGATCGGAGATCCTCCAATAGTCATTCTTGATGAGCCATCCACAGGTGATTACTCTAATTTTCCGTTCATGTATAAAATATTGGTTCCCTTTTTGAACTACAGTGAATCTGCACATGTAACACCAAGTAAAGAATGACTTGTTCAATGTTATGTTTCTAACTAATAATGTCCTGCACTGCATCATACTCTGCATAAAAGCTGTAACTTAATGTGTATATTTAGATTCATAGTCATAATATTGTCTCCCCTTGAAAGGATGTGATCTTGCCACACCTTCCAGTGAAGCTTCCACTGACGGCTTCAGTCCTCTCTCTCTCTCTCTCTCTCTCTCTCTCTCTCACACACACACACACACACACACTATTGTTCCCCTGCAAGTGTTATTTTTGTGCCATAAGGGAGACTGACCGATAATTGACAAATGTATTCTTGGATTATTTGTTTGAATAAATCAATCCAAATATTGACAAATGTGCTTTTAAAGTGTATGTTTTTAATCTTTTAGTTAAAAAATAGTTACTTGCCTCATACGTACTATTGCCTGAGACAATAAGTACTTCCATCTTCTTTTCACCAGAGTGCACTATACCCGAGGACATGCATACTTATTTTCTAAGTTCTCAATTATGTCGTTCATTTAATTATTTTTAGGTATGGATCCTATTGCCAAACGATTTATGTGGGAAGTAATATCCCGGCTATCAACTAGATGAGGAAAGACTGCAGTTATTCTAACTACTCACAGCATGAATGAAGCTCAAGCACTATGCACCCGGATTGGAATAATGGTATCATTTGGTGGCATTTGCTTGATGCTGGAAGTTTGGAATATTTATTCGTAAAACTTTAATTTGAACATTGTTCTTCCTCTTTCATATGTGAAGGTTGGAGGCCAGTTAAGATGCATTGGAAGTCCTCAACATCTGAAAACACGTTTTGGGAATCATCTTGAGCTTGAGGTATTTCACAACTATTATCAGCATTATATATGAGAACAACTAGGTCATGTCTTTTGTTCCCTGTTTTCAGGCTAAACCAACTGAAGTTAGCTCAATGGATCTGGAAAATTTGTGCCGGTTGATTCAAGAAAGGCTGTTTGACATTCCTTCTCATCCAAGGAGCTTACTCAGTGACCTTGAAGTTTGCATAGGGGGAACTGACTCCATAACATCAGAAAATGCATCAGTTGCAGAGATTAGCTTGACAGAGGATATGATAGTCATAATTGGGCAATGGCTTGGGAATGAAGAAAGGATAAAGATACTTTTATCTTCAACAGACCTTTCTGCTGGGGTTTTTGGTGAGCAATTATCAGAGCAGTTGGTCCACGATGGTATGTCAATCCTTAGCTGCTTTCTGTTCTTGTTCTTCATTGCAAATTTACTCATGGAAATTATTTTTTTGAACCTGCTACATTTTTGCTTTCACACAAACAAAGGACTGTTCTTTTAGTGCTTCTATCTGAATGCCTATCCTAGATATTTAATTCACTGATGAGTTGGGTATCTTAGGATCAAGGCATCTAGTAGTTCTTGGCATATGAATGGATTTCCGATGCATTTTTCAAACTGTTCAATGCTGCCGGACATGCAGGGTTATCCTTAGATAAAATACAACTCAACATGCCTTTGTCCCAATTACTTATTATGTCCTCAATTGTGGCAACATGAAACCTTTTCTTCTAGTTGCCTCTATTAAAAGCCATTTCCTTAGTTAAGTCTAAGGCAAACAAGTCCTTTCTTACCGCTTCAATGCAATGCGACTCACGACCCTCAAAACATTTGATCATTTGGGCTGCAACAACAGCTGTTGGGGTTCAGGTCATGATGCCTCTTCTGCATAGAAGAAAAGGATGGATAGACCCAATTTACTCTCTATCATCACTTATGCTACTATCTTGTGCTTGATCGTCAAAAGAAGGCCTTTCTATTAAGTATTATCTCAAGGTCAAGCTCATCTTCTCCATCTGACCCTTCCCATGCCTGCCATTGTAGAACATTTAACCACCCAATGCACCTTTCTATCATTGATCACATGTTAAGGGGCACCAATTGCTATCATGCCCTTGGGAGTTTTAACTGGTGTCTTCATCGTTGGTTCATCTTCAGAAAATTGGATTCTCTCTTCTAATTAGAGAAATTCCTCTACCTAGCCTGCCAAAAGCAAAGTGGTGGACTGAAACTTCTTCTTATTAACAGTTAACAACCAGCAACTTTTGAGCTTCAAAATTATTTATACATACTAGTGTCACCTAAGGAATTATGGTATACTTCAATCTTACCCTGAGATCCTAGTCATGGAGATAAAGGGACCTCTCAAAGTGACAACTGGACTTAAGTAATTACAGAGAGTAATTACAGAGATATTGGACGAGTTAACGACCAACAGAGGAGAGTTGAAGTTTAGATCAACAAGCTTCAGTGATGAATGTCTCTAGCAGGCAAGACTCTGATTAAAGCCATTACTTTATGCTTAGCAGTAATACATGTGCATGTACTCATGTGAGCATGCACCAACTCATGCTATGGAACATAGTGTAAATATGCCTGGTAGTCCAAATATGCATGCTATGGAACATAGTGTAAATATGCATGGTAAATATGCTCTGGCAAAATTCATTTTCATTACTTATTTTTTTCCAATTTTATGCATTTTCTAAAAACTATTTTCATCGTGCTTGATATTTTTCATTTCTTGTTTTCCAGGTGTCTCAGGTGTATCAGTCAATGAAGATAGAGAATTTATCTAAAATGATCACCTTTTTTGAATTTATCTTTTCTATCTTTGATTATCATCAAATTGTTGATTTCAATTTGGAACACATTGTACATTCCATAGTTCAATTTGGATTCAAAAAATTCTACTTACAGCACCAAGAATGGAATTTACTCAGAAGGTTGTGGACTAGATAATGTAATGATATCGTGGGGGCATGACGATTGCATGTATTTGGTATGTGCCTCAGTTTCACCCCTTTAGAAAATATTCAAGTATTCAGTCAAATTTCGATCTTTAACGCTATAAAAACAGGTTGTTAATGTAATTTGGATTTTCATTTTTCAGGTGGCTAAGGAACACGGAACGACTTTGCCTCGAGCTGCATTGTTCATCATCCGATGCCACTCTTTTTAAAACTGAAGGAGTTATTCTCTGAGTTTGGAACCATTACATCTTGCAAGGTATAGTGTTTCATGTAAAATTTATGATTAGGGCCTTTAATACGTTGTTGTTACATTTTTCTTATATGTATATATATATACACTAGAGGGTTGTTACGTGCAATGCATGTGATCTATATCCATTGTGTAACTGCTCCCTCTGTGACAAAATTGTTTTTTTTTGTTGGACTGTTCGAACCATGCATTCCATTCAAAATTTCTAATTTATCTACTACGTTGTACTACTTTTCCACCATGACTTCCTATTCTTTCTCTTTTCGTCTGTTGGTTCAATAACTTCCTTTTGTTTCTTTGTAACTTCCTACTTTATAGGAAAATAAGATGTATATAAAATTTTTATTCTACACCAAACATGACTCAACTTCAGAATCAGGGGAACATATAATATAGTATTAGGTTATGTAATTTGTGGCGGAGTAACCTTTTTGTATTTATGTTTTTGTAACAATTTTGTCAGGTTATGATTGATTCACAAGAATTTAGCAAGGGCTCTGGTTTTGTGGCCTTCACTACCCCTGAGGAAGCTACAAAAGCTGTAAGTAGCCTCCTCCTCCTTTTGAACTTGGCGGATTTTTCTCTTCTATGTTTCAACCACAGAGTTTGTGTACTCATGTATGAATTATGATTTATTGTTTGTTATCTATCCTGCTCAGTTGAATGAAATGAATGGTAAGATGATTGGTCGAAAACCTTTGTATGTTGCTGTGGCCCAGCGCAAAGAAGAAAGGAGGGTACAATTACAGGTGATTTTACTTCATTGAATACAGGTGAAACTGAATTTAGTGATCTTGGTGCAATTGAAAGTCTGTTCCCTTTGAAGAGTAGTATCACATGTTCACCTAAACTCGGTAATATTCTAACTTTCCCATTGAACATGTGTGTCTAAGTGGTGTTTGTTATCTTTTCTCTATGTAGGCATGTATAGAATTTTATCTGGCTTGTTGCCGTATTGTTTTAACAAAGTCATGCATTGTCATTTTATGAAATTCAAACGACATAAGCTGATTAAACTGACTGATCCTATTTAGATTTACTAGCGGTATGCAATTTAAACAAATAAGAATAAAAGACGATGATAATAAAATTAATATTATAATATATATTTAGTTTAATATGGTGATATTTTTTAGTTTGCTTCATAATTGTCGCATCTACAGGCGGTTGATGCATGGGGAACAGTTGATATATTGATAAACAATGCAGGTTCTTGAATGTTCCACCTCCTCTTCCATCATTAACAGTTTCAGATATAGTCCACTAACTGATCAGCAATGGTTTCAGGTATTACTAAAGATGGTTTATTGATGAGAATGAAGACTGCTCAATGGAAGGAGGTTATTGATCTAAATCTCACTGGTGTATACCTATGCACACAGGCGTGTAGATTTTAAGCTCAGTTTTGGCAGTCATAGCTTTCCTCTTAGTTGGATCTAAGCAGCTTTTTTACTATTTGCAGGCTACAGCCAAAATTATGATGAAAAAGAAGAAGGTATTCCTTTTTCAGAGGCTCAATTTTATTTATATTAAAACTGTATTTGCCAGACAATTACACTTTTTTTCCCACCTGCAGGGGGGGTGGGTAGGGATTTGAATTTCTGGTTTTACTTCGGAGTGTAAACACCTGCAATCTGCAGACAGATGATTAATATATAACTTACAAAATGTGAACTCATCTAACTTACTTGTGGATGAAGGGTGGGTCGGCACATGACTGGTGGAAGAAGAGAATGCAGATTGGGCACAGATAGAGCGAGTCCTCTTTAATGGGTAGGTGGCAATCAATGCAGGAAAGATCGAATTTTTCATCCTTGGGACATAGAATGAAGGGGTGGGTGTTCGTGGGTTGGGAGTTGAATCTGGTGATACTCATCTGGGTTTTTTGAGGGAGGTACTAGTGAAACGCAATTGATGCAGAGATCAAGTTGACAGTGTGAGCAATGGTAGGTGAAGCCTCTGCAAGATTTCTCGCAAGCGTAGCATTTGAAGGTTGTTGAATTGCGAGGGGGTCGACAGAGGAGGGTGAGAGGGTGTATGGGGTGGAAGATGTGTAGTTGATCGAGCTCTCGAGGGAGCTCCGAGCAGGACTTGTGGATGAAGAAGTTGCATTTGGTGCAATCGTAGAATGGAGCTGAGATGGGTAAGTCACAGCAAGAACACTTCACTGCTGCCTTCAGCTCTCCTTCTTCATGAGGGGTTAGTGGGTGATTGTGGCTGAAATGTTGAATCTCCATTTCTTTCTCCTCTGTTTCTTTGCAACACTTCGCTCTGTTTTCTTTACTTTTAGATGAGTTCACATTTGCGTGATCCACTCTTTTTAATTTATTAGACTTCTGACCTTATCTTTCCCCATTTCAAATTGTTATGCTAGATGGATGTTGACTTGTGAATGAAAACTATAGTTATATTGTGTCGAATGTTAATGAATTATGTATTGTGTCGAATGTTAATGATTCATTTAATTTGAATGATGCTTTAAAATTATAGGTTTATTATGGATTTAATGAATTATTAGGAATTACAGGTGTATTGTTTTCCTGCTTTGGCGACCAATTTATTAGTCGCGACAAATAAATTATTTTTTTTCGCAAAAAATGACAATTGCCGACCAAGATTTTTGGTCCCAAAAAAGACATCTATTGCCGACCAAAAAGTTTGTTGGTCGTGGAAACTCACTTTTGCCGACCAACAGTTTTGGTCGCGAAAAGTAACAATTGGCGACCAAATTAATTTTGGTCGCAGAATGTCACAATTGGCGACCAAAATTTTTGGTTACGAAATGTCACAATTGGCGACCAAACTTTTTGGTTGTAGAATGTCACAATTGGCGACCAAAAATTTTGGTCGCGAAATGTCACAATTGGCGACCAAACTAATTTGGTCGTGGAATGTGACAATTGCCGACTAAGAAATTTGGTCGGCAAAAGGTGACTTTTCGCGACCAAAGTGTTTTAGCGACAAAATGGATTAGTCGCAGTAAATAAATATTTAGCGACCAAAAATTTAGTCGGCAAATGCAACTTTTCCCGACCAACGACAATTTTGGTCGCGAATTACTTTCTGCGACCCTCAATTGGCGACCAAACTAGCGACAAAAAAAATTGGTCGCGGATAACTTTTGCCGACCAAAAATTGACTTTTAGCGACCAATTTTTTTGTTGCTAAAAATGTAAATTCTTGTAGTGGATCCACATCATATCAAATTTGAAAGTCATTTTCTGAGACAATTTTTATGGGTTTGTCGGTTTTCTAACTGTAACATTATCCAAAAGCACAAATATAAGAGAAATGTTAGGAATCATGAAAAAAAATTCATGAAAATGATCATGAAAGATTTGTGACCCTTAGATTACCTTGATTAGTGTGTAGTGCTTTATTCTAAGCGTAATCCAAAGGTCACAAATTTTTCATGATCATTTTCATGAAAGACTTTTCATGATACCTAGCATTGCTGCAAATATAAATATTTGTCAATTGTTCCGTCAAATATTCCTGAGTTCACTTGGTCGTTATCTATTTTGTAAATGTTCAGAACTAAAGTCATTTACCTTTCACAAAGGAGAGCCCAATTTTCTTTAGAATTGCCTCACTTGTATGAGGCTGGTTCAAAATGACAATTCTTACAACAATAATAGGCTTGAAGAGTTAAAATTTCGCTGTCTGTGATAGGCTAGAGAGAAAGAAGTAGCAAGAAAGGTTAAAAAATCATCTTATTCTTTATTGAGATCTTAAAAATACACTTATTCTTTATTGAGATCTTAAAAATACACCTTCTGAGATTCCCTATGTTTTGTGTAGAATGGAAAGACTAAAGAACAAAGCAATAACAAATATATGAATTGATCAAATACAATACAATTAGAGGCCAGAAGTGAATGGCACACTGGTAGAAGGCAACCACGACTGACCAGCTATAAAATTTGCGACGCTGAACTGTGATGCTTCAGTTGAGCTAGAAATAACTCGATAACCACCCCACTTTACTCTGCCACTAGTTGAAGAACCAGGACCTGAGTTCTTATATTCTCCATAATACAAAGTATTTAGAGCAAAGTTACCATCCCATTCTAACCAACCTGTAGGATCAACCAAGGTGTCAAGGTAAGTTTGTAGATAAACAGTTCGTGAATATTGCTTCCAAGGCCTTCCCAAATACGTCTTGATTGAGCTAAGTACTGGTTTTAGGTCGGATGAAGCGAGGACTTGAGAATTATGAATTGAAATGCCAGTATTTTGGTTAGGGTCAGTTCTTCCTTGTGCTGTTACAGTATTTTTTTGCCCGCTCATGGGTTTTCTAGCATATATCATGCAATTTTGGAGAACTACTGCAGCATTTCCAAATATGAAATCTACCGTGCCATAAATATCACATTCTTTGTAAAATTGTCGTTGAGAATGAATATAGAGTGTATCTTGGTATCCTTCAAAACCACAACGATAGAAAACAGAGAGATCGGAGCCAGATCTGAGTGCTACAGCTTGGTGATTTTGTGGTCCAGCTGTGTTACGGAATGTTATATCACGAGCAATGAATCCTCCACCGGTGACCGCTGCAAATAAAATATGTTATCAATAATTAGCAATTGTTTACTCTATGGTTTGAAATGTTATCTATAAAGTGTTGTTATGATCTCTAATTGTCCCTTCAATTTAAGTTAATAAAAGATGCTTCTATAGAGGTAGAATTTTCATATCATAAATGAATAAAATATTTATGTTTCATAATGAAGGAAACTTTAAGTTGTCAATGAAGAACTCTTGACTTCATAATATATTTAAAAAAAGATATTTACTTTGTTCAAAAAATATAACCAGCATTATAAATTGATTATTTATTCATCTATGCAATCAGCATGTGGAATGAAAAAAAAAAAAAAAAAAATGCCACCAGCAAAGAATCCTTCACCATCGACAGCTGAATTTCCCAATTTTTACGAAAAAATTTACGAAGACGGTTAGAAATTGAATATCGAGTTAGATAAATTTAATTTTGACAAAAAAACAGAATAGTGAAAGTAGCATGATCTTTACTTTACATTTAATATAAAAGTAGTTAACAATCAATTTTATCTCATGACCTTTTGTACTTCTCTTGAAAAAAAATTGCATGTTAGGCTAAGCATAAATAAATAAATAAATCACAAAACCGCCTAACATTTGAAATACATGCATTGAATTTATTCTAGCATCGCCCACGCCAAACCAAGTATTAAATCTACATCACTAATTCAGATTTTGGACATTTTTTAGTCTTTTTTTATGCATAAAATTTCTGATTTTCATATTATTAATATAAGATTTCCTATAGAATTCATGTTTTACTTTCCTTCTTATCATGCTTTATCTATTTAATAAAATATTACTTCTTTTGCAAAAAAAATAAAAATAAAAAATGGTAAGAGCCCCCATGCCAAGTGATGAATTACATGTTTACGTTTGTCAGTAGACTAATTAACACTTTTAACGTTAGTGTTTGACATATAAAAAAATAGTAAATTTGATATAATCAAATGCTTTCATTAAATTTTGCCATGCACTGGTGATGTTGATAGACTGTGTTCTTTTTCATAGGTGTGATCAAAATAACGGTTGTCTTGACTTTTAATTATTTTGAAAACTATGCACTACTTAATAATATAAAAACACCTTAAAAAATTAAAAAATATATATATATAAGAGAGATGAGATCCTTACCAACAGTTGCAGAGTTGAAGGTGGTGGAACGTCCTCCCACGCTTCGACTGCCAGTGATAATGGTGTTTTTCAAGCCATCACCAACGAGCATAATATTCTTCATTTTGTTGCCAATCTCAATATTTTCCTTATAAACACCACTTTTCACATGTATAACAAATCTCCCACTGCCGCTCCTCTTCGCCGCGACATCTAGGGCTGCTTGAATGGTCTGGTAATTCCCCGAACCATCTTGAGCCACCACGAGATTTGCTGCTGGAGACGACGATTGCAACAGCTTGCGGTTTCCAGGTGAAACCCAAGTGGGAAAACCTTCTTTATACGTTTGTTTCTCGGTTGAGCCATTGTTAATAGCCAAAGTGTTGCTGATTAGCTTCGAAACATTGTTAGACATGAGAGGCAACATGAAGTCAGAGACACCTAACTCAATGAACCCAGCTCGACAAGTCTCAAGATTTGTCAAAGCCGTGCTGAGCCACGTCTGAGCATCAAAATCAGAACATTTTGTGTTAGGGTCTAGTGTATTGTTGAGTTGGAGAATTGTGCTCTCATAGAGCTTCAAACAATCAGACCATGCATTTTTTTCGAGCTCATTGCGACATTTGGACCCGAGCCACCTAGTGTGAGTCTCGGCATTGAGAGCTCTCTCCATGGCTATTTGCATGGCCATCTTTCTGAACTCGGATTTTTGTTTGGGTACAAAATTGTGAGAGCCATTGCTCAAGAAGTATTTGCATGGTTCGGGATATGGGGTTTTGTTGCACCACAGGTTTATGTCGTCTGAGGTGACAGATGATGAGGCAGAGGAGAGGAATGAAGAGAAAGATGCAAAGAGTATGAATAATATTTCAAACTTGGTTGCCATTGTTGGGTGGTTTGTTTTCTTGAACTTGGTTCTATAGGTTGTGAAGGTGGCCTCTTTATATAGTTGAAATATGGCTGACAAGTTGGCTTAAGTTGAACATAGGTAGGTGGATGAGGATGACAACTTGACAAGTAAGCATAGAAGAGATGGCGAGTAAAGAAAGTACAAATGCAAAAGATGATGGGTAAACAAAGTCCAAATGCAAAAGGAAAATGTCAATTTATCATGAATTTGTGTACGGAATTTTATTCTAAAAATAAAATAGATGCTATAAATTTAAAATTGGTAAGATATGAGTCGTACTTAAAATTATTATGGTTCATAAATATACTTTTTTAAAATAAATTTCTAAATATATATATATATATATTTGTAGATATATAGTACTATTGAATGGAATATATATAAACATAATGATATAAATAGTGGGACTACTTTGTTATTGATCTTGGTATTTCCTTAAAATTATGATATCCGTAAAAGTTTTACGCTCCTTACATAAAATTTTTTGAATAGAAAAAATAAATTTTTAACAAATTTTATAGGTAACATCATTATAATTGAATAAATCTAGAAGTGATACTATACATACTATACAAATTACAAAGATTCAAAACCTTTATAATTATATCACATAATCTGTTAGTACACTAATTGGTATACTAATTGATGTGTATAGTTTTACTCTAAATCTCATGGTGTAAAAATGTCCTATATGTATACATAATTGAGAATGATGATTGAATAAATTCAACAATTAATATTGTTTTCTAAATAGTGAATTGTCTTCAAACATAGACAAATTTATTAGTAAAATACATAATCGGATGGGTAACACTTCTACGAGTAATTTTTATATATGGATATGTATATAAGTCCCTACAAGGGAAGGGATTTTCCATTTGTGGCTTGTGGGTCCTACCACAAATCACACTCTGACAATTTGAAGTGTTTATTTTTTTTAGTTTAGTATATAAATTATTCATGAAAAAATTAGATTGATGTAACCTTCATAAACATTCAGTTTTATAAATATTTTATTAATCTCAATTTTTTATGGATGATCTACATACAAAATTTTACAACACAAATAATTTAAATCATTAAAATACCTATGATAAATCCCACAAACCTTAACAACATCTTTTTTTAGTATACCTGAGAGAATCTGCTTCCATCACCTAATTTAGGCCAAGTTTGGAAAGTTTTAAAAAAATTAAAAAGTTAAAAAGTTATCACTATTCACCAAAAGTCATTAATTACGATTGCACAACTCTCAATACTAATTTTTCCCTACATATTAATTTATATAATTTTTTAATACACATTTTTTCATAAAAAGTCAAAAAGTTAATCCAAACATTCATATTTTAAACCTCAACTTTTTAGATGTATACTATTTAGAACACCCCAAACAACCCCTTAGTTTAGGCCAAGTTTGACAACTTTGAAAAAAGTAAAAAAAGTTAAAAAGTTACTCAAAAAATTAAAAAGTTATCACTATTTATTAAAAAATATTTAAAAAATAATTTCTCACACATCATGCAGCTCGCCCATCATGAAAAGTCAAAGGGGCTGTGCAGCGTTTGTCCCAAGTATTAGACAGTTTGGGCAATTTTTCATACACTATTGTTCGGCCCGTGGAGGCCTATCACGGGTTCTGTTTTAATAATCTGAACCGTTCAATGTGTATAAATCGTCGAGTACTATATGTCTATAAAAAAATCACATTAATCGGATATCGATAACTACATGATCAAATCATTTTTGTATGAAAAAATGGATGGTGTTATAATTAACGATTGAAAAAAAACAAATATGATCAGATAGCTATCGATATCCGATCAAAGTGATTTTTTATAAGCATATAGTGCTAGATGAGTTCTACACATTGAACGGTTCAAATTATCAAAATGGGACCCGTGATGGCCCCTAGGGGCCGAACAAAACAGTCCACTATAATGCCCGAAAAATACCCAATAATTTCTTACCAAGAATTCGGCTACCAGATTGTACAGTTGTCATTCACTCATCTCCGATCTTTTCTTACACACTTCTTTATATAATTTTTTAATACACATTTTTTCATAAAAAATCAAAAAATTAACTTAAACATTTATATTTTTTTCCTCAACTTTTTAATCCAAAAAAATAAAAAATATATTTATTTAGGACGCTCCAAACAACCCTAGAGATTGTTCAGAAACTATAGTGTAAGAAAACGTGCTGGGTTCATTTAGAAACCAATGGTTTATTGAACCGGTTTTATCTACAGTGGTTTAAGAAATATGAAGTCCCATTAAATTTTATTATAAAAAAAGGCTTAATTTTTGGAAAATACTATTAGATGTTAAATACTATTAGATGGATTCAACAAACACAACCCCCCCCCCCCCCCCCCCCCCCCCCCCCGCGGCGCGAGTTTATCTACGTTAGTCAATATGGACATTTTCTTTTAAATATGTTAGGTTTCAATTTTTCTCTAATCTCACCTCTAGTATATATCTAGGTGTTTGAGATAAGTTAAATAAGTTAATTTTTTAATTTAAAAAATTAGAAGTTAAAAATTTTGTTTATTATCATTATTTAAAAATTTTAAATGTCTCATCAATTTTTTACTTATAAAAAAATATTTTAGATTTTTTTTTTAATTTCAAAAAAAAATTAAAAACAAAAAAAAATTATTAAAAAAATTAATCGAACCTTAATGTATGTATTATATATATTTAAATGTTGTGAGATTTCATATGGGTTCTACATAGGGAGATAGTTGAGAACAAATTATCTGTCACATTTTATCTTATCCTATATTCATTTCATATCGTTACTTGATCAAAATTAAAGATTAAAAATATTTTTGACAAAACATGATATAAAGTATGAGATAGATAATCTCATCCGGCCACAATAATTTCAAGGGGAAATTACAATTTCATATACTTGATTGAAAATATTTATAAAATTATGGTGATTAATTTTTTTTACTTTTTTATTTTGGTGTGTGTGTATAAAAACACAATAAAGAATTGAATCTTCAAAACTCTCACATTTTAATATTTTTTTTCCTCACCTACCATTGAATATTAATTTCCCCTAATTTAGATTAGACAAACATCAAACACTTTGAACAATCAACCATTAGGAATAGTCTTTTAAAAAGAAAAGAAAATTAACTAACTAACTATTAGTAAGAGTCAAAATCCATGTATTACCGTAAGAGAACATAGATTGTGTTGTTCTCCTTTTTGTCCAACGATTCAAAATGTGGAAATGATTTAAATGTTGCATGAGAAATGATTCAAAAAAATTGATGAGTAATGATTATATAAATAAAAAATTCATATAAAATTTGTATATATAATTACGTGGTTCAATGTGTACCTTTTATTTTAAAATAAAAAAATTCATAAAAATAAATTTATTTACAAGAATAACATTATCACATTATCATTTTAAGAGTTTTGTTTTTCTTCTGTGCACATTTCAATATAAGAAAATTTGAAGGTCTTGTGAGGCCACCACAATTCCATTTTGATATTTTAAAACCGTTCATTTTTTAGAATCCTCAATGTATATCATATATAAAAAAAAATTATGTTGATCCGATAATTGTAATTTTTTCATTTTATTGTGTTTATCTCTATAACATATTTGATACATTTTTAAAAAATGTATTTGTCATTTATTTTTTCAGAGATAAATATAATAAAATGAAAATGTTACAATTATCAAATCAAATTAAATTTTTTTTTATGGACGATAAATTGAGACCCTTACAAAATGATTAATTTAGATCATCTAAATGAGACTCGTAATAAGCTCAATGAATTTCTTAAATTATCTCATATTGAGACGTGAATATAAAATAAGTCAAACTTTTATTTTAATATTTTTTTATAAATATTTAGGCCAAGTTTGGGAAGACTAAAATAAGTGAACTTTTTGACTTTTTATGAAATATGGGTTGAATTTAGGTTGAGTTTGAAGTGATGTGTTAGAGAGGTGATGTGACTTAAATAAGATGATGTGATTTAAATAAGATAGTGATTTTTTAACTTTTTAAATTTTTTTAAGGATGCCAAACTTGACCTTAATGTGAAAATAGAAGTTTTCTCTAAAATCGGTCGATGTTATGACTTTTTTCTCTATTAGTTGGCTTTTGACAAAATGCAGGTGTTAAAACGCGTTGGTGATCAGCGTAACGAGCATCCAACCAAAACACGCAAGTTTCTACCCAAAAAAGGTGAGGATCCATATTCTGACTGTAAACTGAATTGTGCAGTTTGGGCATATAATGGGGTTTTGGAACGAGATTTTTTTAGTTTTTCGGGCTAAAACAGTATTAAAAGATAAAATAAGTTTAAATAGTTAATAAGACAAAATATCACATCAAATTTTATTTTATTTTTTTCTCTCATAAATATTATATTAAACTACAAAAAAATCTCATCTCAATTCGATGCGTTCTTTTTTAAAGGGTAAATTATGAATACATCCCTTGAGGTTTATTTAAATTATAAATTAACTCCTGTGGTTCTAGAAAATTACATTATGCCCTTTAAAGTTTTTAATTTCATAACAAATAAGTCTTTTTATTAATAAATCATCAAGTTAATTAACAGTTTTTAATAATGTTAAAATTTTATTTCAATTAATAATTCATATAATTTTATTATTGCATAGGTAAACAATTAGAAATTTTACTTTGTTAAATAAAAAATTCTGTCAGGGAGGTATTTGTAATTTTTCAAACCACATGGGGCTATTTATATTTTAAGTAAATCTCAGGGGTGTATTTGTAATTTATCCTTTTTTGAACTATAATATATAAATTATTTATATAAAAATTTGATTGATTTGATAATTAGAGATATATTTGTTTATGCTATTTATTTGTAATTTTTTTTTTTAAAAAAACAAAAACGTAGCTATTATTATCGGATCAATCTAATTTTCTTTTATGAATCATCTACACGTGTTTTAAAAAATGAACAACTCAAAATATTAAGGCGAGACCCGTAATAAATCTGGCGAGTTCAAAAAGCATGGTCCAGTTTGAATTGAATAAGATAGATTCTGATTTCAAAATGTAAATCCATCAAAACAATCAAAAACTCAAGCAATAATCCTTTAAATATTTATAATTTCAATAATATATTTTGGATAAATTATATTGACCACTTTTTAATTTAAGAATATATATATATATATAAAATAAATTCTTACCAATTTGATATAATTGCATCGATTTCATTTTTAATAAAATTAAAGTAAGATAATATGTAAACGTAGAAATAAATAAAGGTAAAATACACATGTTAATATAAATGTGATAATAATATCATTTTTTTTTTCAATATGACTATGAAAGTACTGATGAAAAAAGAAATAAGTGCTGTGTGATTTAAAATTTTAAAGAAATTTAGTGTGAATATGCTAAACTTGTGAAACTCGATGTATTTTTTCTAAATTTCAAAAAAAGATTAGTGTAATATACCCCATTAATGTTAAGTGAATGGTCTATGATATATGGATATTGATAAACAAAGTTTAATATAGTTGTAAATTGTTTATGTTTCACACTATTATAAATAATATACAATAGTACTCTCGGAAAACTTATTAATAAAATCTTTTCATTTAATAATTAATTTACTTTAGCAAAACAAGTAATTTACTTCAACAAAGAAATTAATGTTAATTAGTACAAGGAATTTTTTTGTGACTTATTTGTTAACCTTCAAAAAAAAAAAAAAAATTTAGTGATTTATTTATTTATTTATTTATTTTTAAAAAATTTACATCTTAGGTTCTACTCAACTAGATTGACCAAAAAAGTAAAAAAAAAATTAAAAATTAAAAAAAAAAAACACTCACACACAATTGAGTTTTTCTTAATTTTTTTTTTTATCTTTAGTGATTTTTTTTTTAAATTAATTATTTTTATTTTACTTTTAGACCCTTCTACACTAGGAGTGATTATTCAATATTCCTAAAGTGTGGACACTCGGTACTTCATAAGGTTTTAATTGGTAGAGAGGGGTAGGGGTTCACGATTTATGTTGGAGATGGGAGAATAACATGGGGCTAAGTAATTGGTAATTGACTTAGAGTATAGTCACGTGGTGTTCTGGAATTATTAAATAATTTTCTTACTTTTTAAAATTTAATGACTAAAATTTGTTTTTTTAAATTCATCTACTAAAAAGTTTTTTATTTTTTATTTTTTTAACTTTAAGGCGTTTATTATAGAATTTTGCATGTTAGTTGATGATATATTGGTGAGAAATGTAGACTTTTTCTGTGATAACGTGGTAGCACAGCCTGGTGGTTCCGTACATCTTCTTCTCATTAATGAATTATTACTGCCTACCAAACAAAACAAAACAAAAAGGGTAAAGGTCTACTGGCCTACTTTTTATTTATTTTTTTTAACTAAAAAAAAATTAGGATTACTTAGAATTTTATGAAGGACTATTAATATTAGTGAGGTTCAAATTTATTATTGTGAGATTTAGAAAATCTTCTTGCATAGATTGTTGATGAGATCTAACGAAGATATGAGTTTGACCCCCGTAAATTTGCAAAGATAAATATGGTCGACGCCATTCAACCGGGATTGCTGGTCGAGAACACTTCGATGATAAAATTAGCAACTTGAATTGAAGAAAGAAGATGAAGAATTGAAGAGTGTGTATGTGCTATGTTGTACAGAGATGAGGCATACCTCTATTCTATGTGATGCCTTCTTTTTATAGATGGGGAATGTGATATTTGTTTGATGGGCTTTCTTATTTGGGTTGGACCTATTATTAAGACTTGTTTGGGTTACCCCCAATAATCTGGTATTTTTGGGGCCACCATAATTGCCTAAAAACTTTTATTGTCTTTAGTAAAAAGAATGAGAGTTTTTATTGCCAAGTTACGCTATTCAAATAAACGTTAAGTCTCTCAATAAAGAACACCTTTAATAAATGAATGAATGACTATATGATTGTATGTATGTTTAAAATTAGGGCTTTACTCCGAATTCAGAGACTTTGGCTGATGGCACTCTGTCCCAAGCACGGAGATTGCTCAGTATTATGAGGCTTTTGTTGATGGCGCTCCGAGCACGGAGATTGCTCTGAACTCGGAGGCTTTTGTTGATGGTGCTCCATACTGAGTATGAAGATTGCTCCATATTCGGAGGCTTTTCCTGATGGCACTCCAAACCGAGCACGAAGATTGCTCTGTATTCGGAGGCTTTTGTTGATGGCGCTTCGTGTTGAGCACGGAGATTGCTCCATATTTGGAGACTTTTGTTGATTTTAAAGTGGCGATCAATTTCAAACATTGTAAGGATTTTGAATAATACATCTTGTGTCATTGATTGCTTGTATCAAATGATGTAGACTTGTTAATCATCAAAAAGTATAAATAGAAAAACTTAGAGCATTAAAAAATAGCATTGCGCAGTTGTAAGGAATTGTCGAGTGGATTTTGGGAGCAGATTGAAGCAGATTGTCAAATTGAAGTAGATTGTTACCTTGATTTCTTGCCCTTGAGCTAGTATGAGTTGTGATTGTACCAAATTAGAGTAAGCTAGTCCTGCATTGTATACATCGTATGTTTGTCCCATTGTTTTCGAATAATATTTGTTATTCAGAAGAAGTGTAGATTGACTTCGGCCAAAATTGTCGAGGAGTAAGCTGATAACAAATTATTGAAGCAAATTCCTTGCCCTTGTTCTTCGCCGTGGCGATATCGAAATGAAGTCGAGACAAAGTAGGACGCTTGGTGATATTCGAGGTGATATTAAAAGCACTCGATTTGTACTCAATTTTGGTTGTTGGGCTCAAAATAAAATATGTAATTTTTTTTTTAATTGAATTTGTAAATTCTGACCACATGGATGCGCCTGGAATGTGCCAAATAGATGGAAATGACTATTGGATTGTTGTAATTAGACTCTGGATGGCTTAAGTTTAGCCAAAATAGATCAGATGTTTTAGATTAACTAGTTGCAACTCAACCGCAAAACACAGGATAATTTCTCCATTGGCTGTCTAGTTCATCGTCTTCTCCTGTGGAACAGTTGACTTTTGGGACAAACTTTGACAAGTCCGTATGGCTTCGTTGTAGCTCCGATTTCGACACGATATTTTGCGTTGGACTCCTCTTGATAAGTACTTCACACTGGTATAGTCAAAACTGGATTTCGACAACTTCAAAAAAAAAAAAAATTTTGAAAATTTGATCTATTTCACAATCATCAGTGAATATTGGTTAGTTTTTGGCACTTCTAGTTTGTGGATTTGGACTCCTCTAGTCAACATGAACCCTCTAGTATATTTAGATTTTGATTTCGACTCATTCGAAATCTTGACAAATTTGAAGCCATGATGCTAATTCTATGCCAAGACGATAGCAAGCAATGTTGATGCACTTCTAATTAAATCATGGGATTTTTGCAAAAGAAATAGATGAATTAATAATTGTAGTTTTTTTTGTTTATTATCTTATTTTGAGAAGATGAAAAATGTTGCGGAGCCGAAAGTAAAATAGATTCAAGTTGTAGGTCCTGCCCTACTTGGCAGTGTATGGCTAAGGTGATAAATGAATGATCGGCGAAGATGGATGATTTTGGCCTAGCTCCATGAGCCTACTGTTGAAATTGCATGTCGATCGCACACAATCTGACCGTTGATTTATCATTTAACCTCTTTGATTTGCTAGTTTATTGATCCCAATGTGAGACTCGGAATTTACAAAATAGGGCTCCAAAAATGGATTCTACACGGCGAAAAACTTGAGGGCAAGCTTCCTCGAAGTTATCGAACGACTTGATTAGCCTGAACGCGCTAAGATGCAATGGAGCACTTTGCGCCGAGAAGTACACAATAAATCCTTATGTCATCTTCTTTATATAGCACATCGTGAAAAGCAGAATTTTTCAGATTCAAACTCTTGACTTTGACCCCTTGTAGCTCCCTCCTTTTAAGTCTAATTAGCCTCATGTTTGCGATATTGGATTCATCTCTTGGCCTAGTGTTCACTCCACTATTTAGATGCCTAATTCTGCCACTGCTTGGATGCTATTCAACCTTTGAAAGTTGACCAAAAATAAGATTGTTCTACCTCTCTTTTTTTTGTGGGTATTGTTCGACTCTTGTCCTTGGTTGAAGTGTGATCGATTGAAGAAGGTGTTTGGAAAAAGAGCGTGGCGAAGCTCACGATGTCATTGAATTTGCAGTCGGCAACGGCGTGAAAATTACTTGAGGGATTGATCTAACCATCGCGTTGAACTTCACTAAGGAATTAATCACTAAGTTAAATCCACAAGATCGGGCCATGGATGTTGGTTTGACTAACAACATCAGTGTAAATGGAAGTTTCGAAGACTGCTTAACAAAGAAATGGTTATTGAATTCTAGAGAGAAAGTATAGACCCAGTATGTAATTCTTGATGTCTTTTGAATGAAGTAACCCATGGTGCATTGAATTAACGATCGGATGAATTGGACACCATTTTTAAATGCTAATAACTAATTTATGACGTTTGGATCACAATTGTGCTACTCTTCTTATCCTTATACTCATAGATCACATGTTAGTTGGGAAGTTGGTAGGTACTCAGCAAAGTGTTGAGCTTGATTTTCGCTCAGTCAGCTGTGCAACTTGGTTTGAAATACTTCAAGAAGTTATTCGGATTCGATGTTAGTCGATGTATTAACCGAATTGCTCGCTGAAGTGGCTATCTATAATGATTGATTTAATGACATTTCATTCTCGAGCTGTTGTTTCTAGAAGACGAAATGTTTGCTAACATATGCTTGATAGGTTGCCGAGATGTGACTCCAAAAAGAGAACTAGACTAGATTTGGTTCTCGGCATCACGATTGTAGCCGACATGATTAAAGATATATGCATTGTGTGATGATTATCATTGCCAATAAGCTTGATGATGGAGTCGTGGCACTAAGTGTCGAAAAATAATCCAGCTAATTTGTGCGAGTTCGGTAAGTTGATAGCTATTCAGCATTGTCGATTGACCTATATGCTGCAGAGGAGGATGAATGAGCTTCAACAGACAAGTTGATGGGCCAGTGGTGATGCCGATTAAGTAATGTTGCCGAATAGTGAGTTATGTTGCCGAATTGTCAAGCATTATAGATAGCCACTTCGCCGAGTAAGTAATCTCATCGTTGAGCTTTATCGATGTAATTCGACTCTTTGATGTTGTCAAGTAGGCGTAGTTGTGATAGTCGGATCTTGAGTCTGTGAGCTTATGATCACTACATAAGGATTTTGTTAATGACTCGGCAAGCTTGCGATGGCTATTGTCAATGATTTTGTTTGTTGAAATGGACTACTCAGATCGTGTTTCCGATGCTTCTATTCAGCAACCTTCATGTTCTTTAATTTGCCGATCACTCTCGTAGAGAGAGTACCAAGACCCAATTGTAGATCTACCAACTTTATCTTGGTTTTTCAACTTTTCTTGGCAAGATTAATATTGAACAAGGGTTTCACACAATCTGTGATTATAAACTTATACACACACACACACACATAAAGGTTAAACTTTAATCATAAACATAATCAAAAAGAAAGAAGACAAAAACCTAGTTGTGGGTCTGCTTTTTTAGAAAGAGATTGGTTAAAATTTGATTTTGTATAAAATGACATCACTAACATTGGTATTCAGATCATATTTACTTACAGTACACTGGTTCGAGCACCTTAGGGGTGGTGTTTACTCTTCTCTTTATTGAATTTTTTAGCTCTTTCCCACAGATGAGGCCAATTGTGAGACCTAGAAAATCCTCTCGCATGGATTGTTTATAAGATCTAACAAAGAGATGAGCTTGACCCCTGTAGATCTACAAAGATAAACATAGTCAGCGCCACCCAACCAGGGTTACCGACCGGAGACACTCCGATGATAAATTTAGCAACTTGAATCAAAGAAAGAAGACGAAGAATTAAAAAGTGTATGTGTACTGTGTTGCAGAGAGATAAGGCATACCTCTATTCTATGGGATGCCTTCCTTTTATAGATGGGGGTTTGTGTAGACGTCCCCGAACATCCCCGGGAGGGTGAGTCCCCGTTCCGTTCATTTTGGGCTCACTACAGTTCGGACTCAAATTGTCACGGTTCTTAATCTGAACCAAAGAGTCCAAATCCGGCAAATCGTTTTGAGAAAACAGATTTTTAGAAAAAAGTGCCAAACATGGACTGCTTTGCCAGATACAGAGTCGCCACCTAAATATTTTATTTTGGGAAATTTAGGAAACCCTGACTCGTTGCCTAAGGCCACGCGTCCGTCATCACCAAAGTTGCCTCGGCTCGGGAACTTGGGTACGATTGGGGAAGGTCACTTCGTGAGCACCCCCGCTCGCCCGATCAAAGATTGGTCTTTACTAACCATGATATCTAGTTTTGAAAACATTATGCGTTCTTATTCTGGTTATTAGCCTAGATTTACTATGTGATGCGCACATCATATAAGTATAGACTGAGTGGCCTGAATTGGAACAAAACATTTCCTGTTTATTTTTTAAAGTGGTTTGCTACTCGCAAGTAGGCTTAAAATGCGGATTTTGCCACCCTCGGGTGGGCTTAGAAAAGATGGTTTTTTCACTATTTAGTGGGCTTAAAACTCACAATCAATAAATTGTTCCAATCTAAATAACCGAACCTTCACCCACAGGCATTCAGGCAGTTATATCACATAAGCACATAACCTCATGGTAAGCATGCTATCATGGCAGTCACTCACACGCATGCAAGGATGCTAAAGCATAACCACTTACCGAGTACTCCAAGCCAAAGAAAGAAGCTAATTAGAAATTAATGCATGATCCTAACTATACAGAAATGCCTAATGCAACACATGCAAAATGCAACTAAGATAGGCTCGGCTATTCTAAATATGGCATGTGAAATGCTACAACTAACAAGTATTCAACTCGGAATTGAAATACAATGCAGTTAATATGATACGCCGAGCCCGGTGCATGCAAGACAGATGAATGAATGCAAACATGTTATCATACTGTATGCGAATTGAAACATGCCCTAATCTAACCATCATAAGTTGGTAAATAAAATGGAGAAAGACGTGGGGTTGGAAGACATACATCACACGCACGCACACTTATTACAACATTGCCCTCACTCGGAGGGTCCGAATAAATAATACAGTCCCGAATAAATAATACAGTCCGAATAAGTACAAAACCCTAATTAATTAACAAATTAATCTAGGAAAGCAGTAAATTAGCATGCAAGCCTATGGACTGCCTCAGCTCTGCTCCGGATGATGGATGATGCATGTTTGAGTTGCCTTGCGCGGAAATCCATTGCGATGCCCCAATTAGCCTCTATTTATAATTAAACCCGGGATATTGCACGAAGCTCCAAAAGATTGTCGGTTTCTGATTTGTTGCAACAGAGAGCAAGAAAGGGGCATGGCAGTGTATTTTCACATATGTATGCACACCTCGATCCTCGTGCCACCAATCACGCATCTCGATGCATGATGGCCGAGGAGTCGAATTGCATGACTCAATATGAAATAAATGCACATATAAACATAACAGGACCGAGACCCCATCATGGTTACTCCGGAGTGTCGGCGACTGGGAATTGAGACACGTTCCGTCACTTGGAGTACGAAACGTCCCTCGTTTCCCGTGCTCGGGCTAACTCCTATCCCAAGCACAATGCAATATGCATGACATGCATGAATGCAATCCTAACATGCAACCTAGCATACGCAATGCTATAAGATGGCATACACAATGCACGATGTAGCAAGACATACACAATGCTCTAACATACAACCTAACATACGCAATGCTATGAATTGAAATGGCATACACAATGCATAATAGACTTACACTAACATGAGTGGACCTCGGCCACATTCACATTAGCAGCCATAAGATGAAAATGAGATAACCGAAATGCGTGCACCGAGGACCGATCCTAAGGCATAGCATGCAACTCTAACAAGGCATGGCAAGGATGAATCATGGCATACAGACATGCAAATTCCAGCACTGAAACATGATGCAAAATGATCCCGAATCATGGAAACATGGCACCCGATGCATGAGATGAACCCTGAAACTCAAAACTAGGCACACGTATTGACTTATAACTATCCAAAGCATGCATTATTTGACTATGAAGCACAAAGACAGAGCCAAGGCAGTCCCAAAACATGAACATTTATAGTTCAAAGCATGACTAAAAGATGCTAGCATGATGGACTAAAATAGCATACAACTTTGACTAGCCAACATGGTTTACATGGCATGTATATGAAGCGTATGAGAACTCATCAAACCAACCAAAATCAGTGAATAAAACATGTCAAAATATGCCCAAATAACTTCTGAAATGTAGCCAGCATATGCAAAAATAATGGGTTCCTTTAAAGGGCCATACAAGGGGTTATTAAGCACCTACAAGATAGACACTTAGCAAGACCAAACCAACTCTGGAAATGGGTTATGAAAGTCCTAAAACCCACCAAATAGGCCCTGGAATCAGTCTTGGAAATGTGCAAAGAAAGGCCTCTTTGAGAGGCCTTGAATGGGATTGCTCTACACATGCATCATAGACATAAAATATGGCCAAAAAGGCCTCAGACAGAGCCAAGGAAGACCTCAAAACCCTCATAATAAAGCCTGAAAAGTGACTTCAATGCATGCAAAATAGGGTCTCTTTAGAAGGCCAAACATGCTAGTAAAGAGAATGAGGGGTGAGAGGGTCACCCCTCTATGATTTCAAGGCTCAAAACCTCATCAAAGCCACTGAAAATCTGCGGGATTTCAGTGGCTAAGAGGCAAAAACAAGACTTATGCAAATGCTCAAGTGTATGGCTCAAAGCATGTGGAAATGAAGCATGCAAGGAAGGAGATGACTCCAAACAGAAAAGTGACCTCAAGAAAACTTAAAGAGGAGGTCAGAACAAGATTTTTTTCAGTTTATATGAAACCTCGAAAATGTTCACAAGTAGGGCTAAAACATGATGCAAAAATAGCCCTAAAAGAGAGATAAAGGACAAGAGGCAGCAGATGGCCTCAAACAGCAAAGAGCCTTTCAACAAAGTTGAAGAGGGACTCAAAATAAGGCACTTTACAGTTTGGCTTGAAGCCCAGAAATGCTCACAAATAAGGCTAATGTATCATGCAAGATAAGCCCTAAAAGAGAGATAAAGCACAAAGGGGGAGTAGAAGACCTTAAACAGCAAAAAGTCCTTGATCAAACATGAAGATGAGCTCAAAATAAGACTATTTCTAGTTCAGGTCGAAGCCCAAAAATGCAAGCAAAAGGGGCTAAGATATAGAGCAAAATGATGCAAAAGTAGGGAAAATAGGGACTCACCCTTGAAGCGCCGACCTCCAGCAGCTTTTGGTGCAAGATTCTGAGCTTTCAACCTCTGCAAATGGCCTCCAAGTTACTGGAATGGAGTGTGGAGGTGGTAGGCTATGAGGTGTAGGGTAAAATGGCCAAGAATCAAGGTGTTTGGAGGCTTAGAGTAGAGATATAGGGGGTGTATGTATACTATTGCCTTAGCTGGTTTTCTAACCCTTGTAAAATGAGGCGGGGTGGTGGTTATATAGAGGGAGAGAAGCCAAGGAAAAAGGGGGGAAAAACCAATTCAAATTTTCCCCCAAAAGGACAGACCCTCGAGTAGATGGTCTGGTGCAAAATAGCTGGCACAGCTGGAATGCACCAAGAGAGAGAAGAATGGCCGGCCAGGGGTCAAAGAGGTCAAGAAGGATTGGTGGCCGGCCTACCCATATTGGTGGCCTCCCAGGTGTGTACAACACAATGGTGTGGTGAAAATTTAGAAAAAATGGCCCGGGAGTGGGAAAAACCAGCTTTCTAGTGAAGAAAACAGGCGACGAAGAGCGATGAAGAAATAAAACTGGCTTTTCAGAAAAATTGCTGGCCTCCCACCTTCCTACAATCTTTTTGACAATGAAAATAAGGTCCCTACCAAAAATGGACCAGACGGATGCAAAACGAAGGTCCGGGGGCCGAAACACGCAGTTCGGGGCCCCGAAAACAGGCTGTTAGGCATCGGAAGTGGCGTTCGACCACGGAGTTGGTCTCTCGGGCCACAGTGTCCCTCAAAAGGGAGGAAACAAGGTGTGTGCCAAAAATCGGAGCAAACGGAGGTAGTTAAGCGGTCCCGATCCGAGGCACACGGCCGACGGCTCTAAAAACCGGGAGCCGGGATCCAAACGGGAAAAATGGCCTACGACCACGAAACGTAGCCTACGGCCACTGAGAGATGATCTACGAGACGTCTCCCTCCCTTCGGGAAGAGAAAATAAAGAAAACAGGGCCTGGTTCGCAAACCGAGGCAAAGTACAAAAAAGTCCGGAAGTCCGGAGGCAAGGCTCGCAACCGTGACTCCGCAACCTCAGAACGAGCACAATATGCAACATCACCAAGCGCTCAATCGGTGACGTCTGAGTCTTAAGGTCGGTCAAAAATGGGGTGTCTACAGTTGCCCCTCTTTGACAGAACTCGAAAGTCAAGGAGTGACGGGAATGAATGTTAAAGCCCAAAGACGACCCATTTTTGACAAGGCCGAAGACTTAGACAAACAGGTGAGATAAACAAAGATGTGCCCGCAGGCAGGGGCAAAATGCAACTGACAATGCAAGAAGCCGAACATAACTTATGATCATACAAAGAAAGCTGTAATGAAGCATATCATGCAACAGTTTTAAGCAAGCATTAACCAAACTACATTACATACAGAAAGGGTGTAAGAGAATTACTGTAATTTTCACTGCGAATACAGTGTGCATGTGTGATAGATACACAAAGCGAACGTGTGATAGATACACAAAGCGGATGTAGTGTGATGGATACACAAAAAGGTGAACGCAAAGTGTGATAGATGCACTAAGTGAACAAGGTATGATAGATACACAAAGTGAGAGTGTGTGATTGATACACAAAGCAAACGTGTGTGATTGATACACAAAGTAGGCATAGTGTGATAGATGCAAAGCGAGTGTGTGATAGATACACTATATGAACAAAGTGTGATTGATACACTAAATGAGCAAAGTGTGATGGATACACAAAAAGGCAAGCACAAAGTGTGATAGACGCACTAAGTGAACAAGTGTGATGGATACATAATAGGTGAACACGAAGTGTGATCGACGCACTAAGTGAACAAGTGTGATGGATACACTAAAGGTGAACACAAAGTGTGATAGATGCACTTAGTGAACAAAGTATGATTGATATACTGAATGTGAACACGAAGTGTGATAGATGCACTTAGTGAACAAGTATGATAGATATACTAAAGGTGAACACGAGATGTGATAGATGCACTTAGTGAAGAAGTATGATTGATATACTGAATGTGAACACGAAGTGTGATAGATGCACTTAGCGAACAAGTATGATAGATATACTAAAGGTGAACACGAAGTGTGATAGATGCACTTAGTGAATAAGTATGATAGATATACTAAAGGTTAACACGAAGCGTGATAGATGCACTTAGTGAACAAGTATGATAGATATACTAAAGGTGAACACAAAGTGTAATAGATGCACTAAGTGAACAGAGTGTGATTGATACACTAAAAGTGAACACAAAGTGTGATAGATGCACTATGTGAATAGAGTGTGATTGATACACTAAAAGCGAACACAAAGTGTGATAGATGCACTATGTGAACAGAGTATGATAGATATACTGAAGGTGGACACAAAGTGTGATAGATGCACTATGTGAACAAAGTGTGATTGATACACTAAAAGTGAACACAAAGTGTGATAGATGCACTATGTGAACAGAGTAAATATGTGTATGATAGATACACAAAATGAGGATGTGTGTGATAGATACAGAAAATGAGAATATGTGTGATAGATACAGAAAATGATAGAAGTGTGATTGATACACTAAGTAAATGAAGAGAGTGTGATTGATACACTGAGCGAATGAAGAAAGTGTGATAGATACACTAAGGGTGAATAAGGTGTGATTGATACACTAAATAAATAAAGTGTGATTGATACACTAAGCGAAGAGAGTGTGATTGATACACTAAATAAATGAAGTGTGATTGATACACTAAGTGAATGATTTTAAACGGAACTTCTTTGAATGAACCGTACATACAATATCGTGTATGAATGAGAAAAAAACTTGAGAGGTACAATGCAATACAATGCATGATGCTAAAGGAAAGCAATAAATGGACAAAGCAGCGCTTTAGAAAGCACCTCATGAGGTGAGTGGCGGTGAACCACTCTACTCTGACGGGGATCTCCCCTCGTGCTCTTCGAACACTTACCTTCAACTGACAGTTCAAAGGCTTTGAAATATTGACAAGGGTTCTTCACGTAGAACACTTTGGATGCTGCCTTTCTTCCTGATCATATTCACAACTTTCCCTATTCTCCAACGGGTGTGACAGACTAGGTTGGTTCAGTATCCAGAATTGAGGTGTATACACGCTATCTCAACGTATGGGGCTTCCATACAGATTTCAAGCCGAGGACACGCCTCTGGGTATTTAAACCAAACTTTAGTCTCGGAAATCTCGAACCTTTGCGTTCTAGGCAACAGCCATTCGAACTCTAGTTTCCACCGTTGCAGTTGGTCTCCTAGGAACTCATTGCGAACACAGCCGAGATGTCTCTGGCAGGGAATGGTACTCTGGGAGAACACTTCTGATCGCCATTCTGGCTTGAAGCAGACTTGATCTTGAGCTTGAGGTAGAGGCACACTCATACTTCGGAGCATTGGCAAGACCTGAAGGGGTACATACGGAATGTAATCTCGGAACTTACTGAAGTTGAAACAAACTCAGATACCCGACATTTTCCCTCTTTTCTTTTGCTTTGTAGTCTGAAACCCATATAGCTTCAAATAGGTCCTGGTTTTACTATTCTGACATGACCTGGGTTGAACCCTGCGGTTTTACGAAAGAACGAATCTTGTTTTGCACAGATGTGGAGAACGGCACGGCACCCGGAGCGCAAAACGATTTTATTTTTTGAAATTGAGAGATGAGTTCTCGATCGGGTATTGAGCCTACGACTGCCCATAGCAAAAACGACTCAACAACGGAAAACAAAAGATAAAACAACCTAAACACATCCGTTGACACTCAAAACGACTCAAAACAAGAATCGAGACAAACAAAGACACAAACACAACCCTCGGATGTGTTACAAAGGTAAGAGACCTCTCGGTGCATGAGGAGCCAGTTTCTTCGGGTATTGTTTCCCACCCTTTCTTATTTGTGATTCTCACATCACTCGGCCCTCAAGCTCGATTTTTCTCTCAAAAGCCTTTTCTCGTTTTTCCTCTCAGCACACATCTCTCTATTCTTTAATCTCTCATTTTTCATCCCTCCCCAGGGTGGTTGATGGATAAACAGGAAGTTGCGGGCTCTTGCCCCTAGCTTGCTGCTAGATTCTTTTTCTTCCGTTCACAGCCAGTGAGTTCCTTCTACAGAGGGATTGCGCTACAACTGGGTGTGTAGCAAATCTGCAGCTGACATCGGTTGATGATGCTCTGCTGGGGAGTTTGGACGTGATAAGATCTATCTAGATGATGGAGTGGAATATCTTGCCCCATTCCAGTTTGTGCTTCACACTTGGCTTGATACCTCGTTGCTTGGAGGATGTAAGAGCTTTCTGCCCTTTTGTGGTCAGCTTCAGTGGTGCCCTTGTCTGGCGAATATGGTGCCCTTCTTGGCAAGTATGTTGACAATGGGGGAAAAGACAGAACACCTGACTCAACTGTGCCTCTAGTTCATCATTTTGACCATTTTTTGTTTTTGAGTTTTCTACTAAAACAATTTTAATCAATATGAGAGTTAGATTAGCATGCTGGTTCGATTTTTGATTTGAAAATCATGCAAGTTAGGCTATGAGCACTGAAAATTTTCCTTTTTTAGGTCCAAGAAATGGTCCAGTTTTGAAAAATGGAATACTTTTCGAGAAGATTAGTCAACCTCAGTAAAAATTCTCAAAAACTATTTCGCAAATGGCCACTGCTGAACGAGCATGGAACCTACTCTTGAGATGCACAACCTCAGATCCGAAGGAAAATTGCCGCTTTCCTGAAGGACACTGCATGGCAACGAAAAGTTACCCCTTGTTTGAATGGCACCGCAGTGCATTGAATAGCAACGAAAAGTTGCCCCTTGTTTGAATGGCACCGCAGCGCATTGAATGGCAACAGAAAGTTGCCCCTTGTTTGAATGGCACCGCAGTGCATTGAATGGCAACGGAAAGTTGCCCCTTGTTTGAATGGCATCGTAGCGCATTGTAGTCAGTCCTCAGAGCGACGAACACAACCAGACTCTCGAATACATGGAAGGCAAAGATGATCAAAACCATTACATGGACACAATCGATTTGGAAGTGTTTATGGCTGGACTTCAGAAAGAAGTTGCCTACGTATCCCAAAGATGGGAATCAAGCCTTACATAGTTCGGGGTTAAGGTACACTCGGGTATTAACCTCTCCTTTTTAGGCTCTAACTTTTGCCAAGGCGCCCATTGCGGGTTTTCGACCTTGCGAGCTTCTGTTTTTCTTTTCTTTTCAATTCTTTTCTTCTTCTTTTCTTTTTTGTTTTTCATCTCTTTTTTTTTGTATATATTTTTTCTTTTTGTATTTTTCTCTTACTCTAACTTTTGCCTGGGTCGCCCGTTGCAGGTTTTCGACCCAGCGAGCCTCTCAAAGGGTAAAAGTGTAACAAGTCCATGCCAAATGGTTTTGAGATCTTGAAGTCATCTGAATCCGGGAGAATGGCTGCTGTTTGCTGACGACGCAGGAGTCCATCCAATGGAGGGTGAATTTGCCCCTAGTGTTGCAGATAGGAACTCGGTTGTCCTTTAGCAATGCTTTCTTCTTTCTTCCCCTCTGGGATTTGGCATTCTTGCCGATCTTCATTGATTTGTGGAATGATCCATCTTTGGCTCTTCGAGCACAATCCGGCATCTTTTGCCCCTAGTCCGAGGGGCGCTTCTCTTCCAGCTTTGCAAGCTTTCTTTTGACGACGTCCGACCTTCTTGATCTGACTTTCTCGCCCCTAGTTCGGTGGCTGCTTCTGATCCTGCCACACAGGCCTCACATTGTGGTTGACCATTGAACATCCTGAATCTAAGTTCAAGGTTTGAAAGTGAGGGGTCGAGTCTCGAGGCTGAGAGCGATCCTAGGCTGCACAATCTCAAGAGCGATTCCACACAGGTCTTCGCAAGACCGCGCAAAATATTTTTTTTGAAATCTTTTAAGAAAGCGACTAATTGCTCTCGTTGAAGACAGTGCGGAACCAATCTAGATCAAGTCAAGATCCTTCCCAGTACTCATACTAACAAGCATGATCTCATTCATTAAGGGCTTAGCACGCCTCTCCTTCTCTCAATTGGTCAAATTTTGCAAAACCAGAGGAATTCCTTCCTCTTCGTTTTCATCACCACAGTGTTAAAAAAAGTTTTGAAAAACTTAGGTCAATACAATGACTTATAGGCACAAAAGAGCAGGTGAAATGCGCTGCCGTTTCATTCTAAACTTGCCGGCACAACAGGCTCAAAGTAGCAATATACACAAAAACATGACAGCCATGGCTGTTTCGATTAGATCTCCTGGTGTAACTGGCTCCCCGGCAGAAACAGACTCAAAAGAAAACGAAAAGACAAACACAAAACAAGCAAGTGATGTCCGAGGTAACACCCCTGAAATCACCCGACTCCAATAAAACAGGACTGACTCAGCACAACAAGATAGACCTAACTGACTCAGTAAGAAAAGACTAACTCTGTACAAAAAGACTGACTTTGTACAAAAAGACTGACTCAATACAACACAACAAAACTGACTCAATACCCAAGTCAGAAAGTACAAAAACCAGCATTCACATATGCTCAAAACAGTGCGTGCCATACGCCACATCTGGAGTAAACTGAGTACCGCCCGCAGGTGGTTCATCTCCTGATCACATATTCGTACTATCCCCCAAGTTCACTGATCCAGTGGCGATAGACTTTGCTGAGCTGGTGCGGCGATGACCTTGTTGTCAAACAGATCCTGTACATCATGGTGCAGACAAAAGCAACTATCAGTGTCATGATCGATTTGTTGATGGTAGGCACAGTACTTAGTCTGGTCATGGGAGGGAGAGGATCGGGTAGAGGCCGTTGTTCCAACGGTTTCAGATATCCTTTCTGGAGTAAGGCCTCTAGAGCCTTTGACAAAGGCATATAAAGTGGGGTAAAAACCCTCTTGACTCGAGGTGGATATTTGGTTTTTTGCGAGCTACTTCCGGACGCACCGGTGAATGGGGTAGCTGTTTTTGATGTGGTGGTGGTGACCATGCCCACTTCAGAAGATCTTGCAGCTGCATCACCACTGGTGGTTGCATTCGAACTGCGGAAAAACGCCTTCCTGGGCTGCTCCTTGTCTTGGTCAATCAGACCCTGTTTCATAGCATTCTCGATTTGCACCCCCATCTCGTCTAAATCTGAAAAGGTGGGGAAGGGGAGCACAATCATTTTTTGCATCAGTTTTGGCTGGAGATTGTGCACAATCATCCGAATCTGGTCCTTATCAGTGGGCCTTAGAGTCATCATCGAGGCCTTCGCCCTCCATCGGGTTACGAAATCCGAGAAGCTCTCTTTAGGCTCCTGCCTTGTTGTTTCAAGATCACGGGTTGTAATCTCGATTTGAGTGTTGTAAGAGTATTATGCAACAAAAGCCTCGGCCATCTCATCCCAACTCTGCTTGACATCGTCCTCTAACTTCGCGTACCAGATAGCGGCCACACCCGACAGGGTCCGGCCGAATAGTGAAAGCTTCTGCGGTCTGGTGAGGCCCATCGGCCGTAGTATATCTGAGAATAATCGGAGGTGGACCATGGGATCCCCAGATCCGTCGAAGCGATCGATCTGCGGCATTTTAAACCTATCCGGTAGCGTCATAGCCACATCGGTATATCCGTCCTCGATATCCGGGATAGCCTTTACCCCTTGGGATTTCTTGAATAGCTTCTCGAGTTTGCTCAACTTCAGTGCTGTAGGGTCCACCTCAAACTCAAAGGAAGAGTCCGGTTGATTGATAGGAGTGGGTGCCTTGGATAGTTGAGGTAGAATCGGGGGTGGAGCCGGCCCTGTTGGGATGTCTGTATCCTCCTGGACATTTTGGACATTCGCCGTCTCCTCGGGTATTGGAACTCTTGGTGGGGGAGGAGCTTGGTGTGAAGCTGATGCTCCGGCTTACTGCTGTAGCCGGGTAATTAGCTCTGTTTGCTGGGCCATGACCATAGTCTGCTGTTTGGCAAATTCCGCTTGACGAGCAGCGTCTTCCTACATGAGTTTCATACTTTCTTGGAGTTGGCGCACCATTTCCTCCATCCCTGCCATGTTCTGCTGTTCCACCTGACTGACTGGTATATCTATCCCTGTGGTGAAAACTGAGACCTCGGCCCAATTGTTTACTGGTGGGGTGGATAAGGGCCACTGATTTGGTAACTGCTGAACTGGTGATCTATGCCTGATTGGCCTTTTTACCCTGCATCTGGCAAAGGAACATTGACTGCCCTTGAATTGAATCCCTGACCTGACAAAGTCTATCAGCACAAGTCCGATGAACCCGGGAGATATTGGAGCCTTCTGAAGCTATGGTTCCCAGACTACCCTAGCAAAAGAGAAAACAGACAGCACCTTAGCCTGATTTCACCAAAACAGATATGAGCATAGTAGGATGACTGTGCCCTCTACTGAATTCTGCCGCAAAATTCTGCCGTAAAATTCTGCCTGTAAACCGATACCCTCAGGTAAACTGAATCCCGAAATACTGAACTGGAGCCCGCAAGTCTGATGCCCAAACTCGCAAACTGATACATGCATACCTGTAGAGACGCACTCTAAAAGCACATGACAGATAAATAAGAGCCAAAACACCCCTATGTTGGGGTAGGGTTTCCCTATCCTATTTTTTCAGGAACTAAGGTTTCACTACGCACGTAGCGGTTTCAAACAACCTATATCGGTTAAGCAACCTATCCTAGCTTGGAATGGTCACTATGGATTCCGAATATGCACTAGGTCGAATGGTCAAAAGGGTGCCCCGGTAAAATCGGGGTTTGTGTTCCTATACTGGCAGAGCCCGTAACCAGTCAACCTTATGGCACGCAGCCTCAGGCTAACCGCTCAGGAATAGCAGATGGCAAACACGGTGTCCTAGGCGCACCAATGCAAATGCAATGCAAAGAAACACATAAGTGTAGTCAAAACAAGATATCATGAGTTCGAGTCAAGTTCTCTAAATCCCCAGTAGAGTCGCCAAAAACTGTAGACGTCCCTGAACGTCCCCGGGAGGGTGAGTCCCCGTTCCGTTCATTTTGGGCTCACTACAGTTTGGACTCAAATTGTCACGGTTCTTAATCTGAACCAAAGAGTCCAAATCCGGCAAATCATTTTGAGAAAACAGATTTCTAGAAAGAAGTGCCAAACATGGACTGCTTTGCCAGATACAGAGTCACCACCTAAATATTTTATTTTGAGAAATTTAGGAAACCCTGACTCGTTGCCTAAGGCCACGTGTCCGTCATCACCAAAGTTGCCTCGGCTCGGGAACTTGGGTACGATTGGGGAAGGTCACTTCGTGAGCACCCCCGCTCGCCCGATCAAAGATCGGCCTCTACTAACCATGATATCTAGTTTTGAAAACATTATGCATTCTTATTCCGGTTATTAGCCTAGATTTACTATATGATGCGCACATCATATAAGTATAGACTGAGTGGCCTGAATTGGAACAAAACATTTCCTGTTTATTTTTTAAAGTGGTTTGCTACTCGCAAGTAGGCTTAAAATGCGGATTTTGCCACCCTCGGGTGGGCTTAGAAAAGATGGTTTTGCCACTATTTAGTGGGCTTAAAACTCACAATCAATGAATTGTTCCAATCTAAATAACCCAACCTTCACCCACAGGCATTCAGGAAGTTATATCACATAAGCACATAGCCTCATGGTAAGTATGCTATCATGGCAGTCACTCACACGCATGCAAGGATGCTAAAGCATAACCACTTACCGAGTACTCCAAGCCAAAGAAAGAAGCTAATTAGAAATTAATGCATGATCCTAACTATACAGAAATGCCTAATGCAACACATGCAAAATGCAACTAAGATAGGCTCGGCTATTCTAAATATGGCATGTGAAATGCTATAACTAACAAGTATTCAACTCGGAATTGAAATACAATGCAGTTAATATGATGCGCCGAGCCCGGTGCATGCAAGACAGATGAATGAATGCAAACATGTTATCATACTGTATGCTAATTGAAACATGTCCTAATCTAACCATCATAAGCTGGTAAATAAAAGGGAGAAAGACGTGGGGTTGGAAGACATACATCACACACACGCACACTTATTACAACATTGCCCTCACTCAGAGGGTCCGAATAAATAATACAGTCCCGAATAAATAATACAGTCCGAATAAGTACAAAACCCTAATTAATTAACAAATTAATCTAGGAAAGCAGTAAATTAGCATGCAAGCCTATGGACTGCCTCAACTCTGCTCCGGATGATGGATGATGCATGCTTGAGTTGCCTTGCGCGGAAATCCATTGCGATGCCCCAATTAGCCTCTGTTTATAATTAAACCTGGGATATTGCACGAAGCTCCAAAAGATTGTCGGTTTCTGATTTGCTGCAACAGAGAGCAAGAAAGAGGCATGGCAGTGTATTTTCACATATGTATGCACACCTCGATCCTCGTGCCACCAATCACTCATCTCGATGCATGATGGCCGAGGAGTCGAATTGCACGACTCAATATGAAATAAATGCACATATAAACATAACAGGACCGAGACCCCATCATGGTTAATCCGGAGTGTCGGCGACTGGGAATTGAGACACGTTCCATCACTCGGAGTACGAAATGTCCCTTGTTTCCCGTGCTCAGGCTAACTCCTATCCCAAGCACAATGCAATATGCATGACATGCATGAATGCAATCCTAACATGCAACCTAGCATACGCAATGCTATAAGATGGCATACACAATGCATGATGTAGCAAGATATGCACAATGCTCTAACATACAACCTAACATACGCAATACTATGAATTGAAATGGCATACACAATGCATAATGGACTTACACTAACATGAGTGGACCTCGGCCACATTCACATTAGTAGCCATAAGATGAAAATGAGATAACCGAAATGCGTGCATACGTGCACGCAAACCGAGGACTGATCCTAAGGCATAGCATGCAACTCTAACAAGGCATGGCAAGGATGAATCATGGCATACAGACATGCAAATTCCAGCACTGAAACATGATGCAAAATGATCCCGAATCATGGAAACATGGCACCCGATGCATGATATGAACCCCGAAACTCAAAACTAGGCACACGTATTGACTTATAGCTATCCAAAGCAGGCATTATTTGACTATGAAGCACAAAGACAGAGCCAAGGCAGTCCCAAAACATGAACATTTATAGTTCAAAGCATGACTAAAAGATGCTAGCATGATGGACTAAAATAGCATGCAACTTTGACTAGCAAACATGGTTTACATGGCATGTATATGAAGCGTATGAGAACTCATCAAACCAGCCAAAATCAGTGAATAAAACATGTCAAAATATGCCCAAATAACTTCTGAAATGCAGCCAACATATGCAAAAATAATGGGTTCCTTTAAAGGGCCATACAAGGGGTTATTAAGCACCTACAAGATAGACACTTAGAAAGACCAAACCAACTCTGGAAATGGGTTATGAAAGTCCTAAAACCCACCAAATAGGCCCTGGAATCAGTCTTGGAAACGTGTGAAGAAAGGCCTCTTTGAGAGGCCTTGAATGGGATTGCTCTACACATGCATCATAGACATAAAATATGGCCAAAAAGGCCTTGGACAGAGCCAAGGCAGACCTCAAAACCCTCAGAATAAAGCCTGAAAAGTGACTTCAATGCATGCAAAATAGGGTCTCTTTGGAAGGCCAAACATGCTAGTAAAGAGAATGAGAGGTGAGAGGGTCACCCCTCTATGATTTCAAGGCTCAAAACCTCATCAAAGCCACTGAAAATCCGCTGGATTTCAGTGGCTAAGAGGCAAAAACAAGACTTATGCAAATGCTCAAGTGTATGGCTCAAAGCATGTGGAAATGAAGCATGCAAGGAAGGAGATGACTCCAAACAGAAAAGTGACCTCAAGAAAACTTAAAGAGGAGGTCAAAACAAGATTTTTTTCAGTTTATATCAAACCTCAAAAATGTTCACAAGTAGGGCTAAAACATGATGCAAAAATAGCCCTAAAAGAGAGATAAAGGACAAGAGGTAGCAGATGGCCTCAAACAGCAAAGAGCCCTTCAACAAAGTTGAAGAGGGCCTCAAAATAAGGCACTTTACAGTTTGGCTTGAAGCCCAGAAATGCCCACAAATAAGGCTAATGTATCATGCAAGATAAGCCCTAAAAGAGAGATAAAGCACAGAGGGGGAGTAGAAGACCTTAAACAGGAAAAAGTCCTGATCAAACATGAAGATAAGCTCAAAATAAGACTATTTCCAGTTCAGGTCGAAGCCCAAAAATGCAAGCAAAAGGGGCTAAGATATAGAGCAAAATGATACAAAAGTGGGGAAAATAGGGACTCACCCTTAAAGAGCCGACCTCCAGTAGCTTTTAGTCCAAGATTCTGAGCTTTCAACCTCTGCAAATGGCCTCCAAGTTGTTGGAATGGAGTGTGGAGGTGGTAGGCTATGAGGTGTAGGGTAAAATGGCCAAGAATCAAGGTGTTCGGAGGCTTGGAGTAGAGATATAGGAGGTGTATGTATACTATTGCCTCAGCTGGTTTTCTAACCCTTGTAAAATGAGGTGGGGTGGTGGTTATATAGAGGGAGAGAAGCCAAGGAAAAAAAGGGGAAAAACTAATTCAAATTTCCCTCCAAAAGGACAGACCCTCGGGCAGAGGGTCTGGTGCAAAATAGCTGGCATAGCTGGAATGCACCAGGAGAGAGAAGAATGGCCGGCCAGGTGCAAAAGGTCCAGGTGGCCGGCCGGCCACCTCCCCTGGTCGGCCGGCCAGGGGTCAAAGAGGTCAAGAAGGATTGCTGGCCGGCCTACCCATATTGGTGGCCTCCCAGGTGTGTACAACACAATGGTGTGGTGGAAATTCAGAAAAAGTGGCCCGGGAGTGGGAAAAACCAGCTTTCTAGTGAAGAAAACGGGCGACGAAGAGCGATGAAGAAATAAAACTGGCTTTTCAGAAAAATTGCTGGCCTCCCACCTTCCTACAGCCTTTCTAACAATGAAAATAAGGTCCCTGCCAAAAATGGACCAAGACGGATGCAAAACGAAGGTCCGGGGGCCGAAACACGCAGTTCGGGGCCCCGAAAACAGGCTGTTAGGCACCGGAAGTGGTGTTCGACCACGGAGTTGGTCTCTCGGGCCACAGTGTCCCTCAAAAGGGAGGAAACAAGGTGTGTGCCAAAAACCGGAGCAAACGGAGGTAGTTAAGCGGTCCCGAACTGAGGCACACGGCCGACGGCTCCGAAAACCGAGAACCGGGCTCCAAACGGGAAAAATGGCCTACGACCACGAAGCGTAGCCTACGGCCACTGAGAGATGATCTACGAGACCTCTCCCTCCCTTCGGGAAGAGAAAACAAAGAAAACAGGGCCTAGTTCGCAAACCGAGGCAAAGCACAAAAGAGTCCGGAAGTCCGGAGGCAAGGCTCGCAGCCGTGACTCCGCAACCTCAGAACGAGCACAATATGCAACATCACCAAGCGCTCAATCGGTGACGTCTGAGTCTTCAGGTCGGTCAAAAATGGGGTGTCTACAGTTTGATGGGCTTCCTTGTTTGGGTTGAGCCCATTGTTAGGACTTGTTTGAGTTACCCCAATAATTTGGTATTTTTGGGCCACCACAATTATATATATAAATTATACTATATATCAATTAAATATGTCACTCTATTATCTATCATAACCAATACCAATTTATGATATAACAAACAACAGTGAAAGTTATAGTTAACTTTAATTTGACAATTTATTATTCTTATCACTGAATTAACCTATAACTAACCACAATAATTGGTTACTAACCCTAAACAATAACTTGCATATAATACATGGTATATATTTTACCATGGCATTACTATTTTTAGTATTCTCAATTCTTTTAATGTCTCTCCCAACATATAAGAGAGCATCCACATCAGTCTTAACAATTTATGAAAATTCTAAAAACTCCGAACGTATTGATTTGTGATTGTGATTCAATTTTAAACAATGAATAAAAATCTCAATCAAACAATCAACAATAAATCGGCACAACGATTTAATGTAGAAAAAAAAACACAGACAAAACAATCCACTAAGAAGACAAAAAATAATTACACATGAGAACTCTCAATTACTTAACTAATTCATGCCCAAATTAAACTGAACCTGACGTGGCTCTTCCACCACCGTCTTCACCTTGAAATTGTTTTTCCCCACGTTCCACAATGGTAATGTGAAATCCACGACGATGAGCCACTCCAGAATCCACCAAAGTTTCAGATTCAAGTTCTCTGAAATCCACCGATGAACACCTCTCTCATTTTGTGAATAACAGAATAAAACCAACCCTTGATGTTTGTCAATATGTAATTCGTTGATCAATCGATCACCTTCTATTCATCAAGGAAACTCATATATAAACACCCTCCAATATTGAACACTTTTTTTTCCCCCATTCCTTTCTAAGAATCTACACGAGTTAAACCCTAAAAATAACAAACAGCGCACTTTATACTAAACAGAGTCGTGAAGACCGCTCTAGCACTCACTTTATTGCTTGAGCGGTGTGACTAATGGCGGAGCTCACATATAGGTCAACCACTCGAGTGCAACATCTATCGTTCGATGGCAAAACATGTTTCTCAAAAGTTCAGAATGTATGCAAAAATACTGAATGAACCACTTCACCGCTTGAGCACACAAAAGACTACTCGATCTCCGTACTTAGCCAATGAAGTGGCAAACAAGGAATGCTCAAGTGAAGATATGGAATGTCGGTACAAACTCCTCTACATAGGCACAACTCAAGTTGGATTCACATCTAAACTCTCATAACTCAGAAATACAATAGAGTGAATAAAAATACAGCTGAATAAAGTTTTGTTCAACAGGATTACCAATTACAAAAACCTTACAATTCATATTTTAACTAAATATAACAAATAAAATATGAAAATATTGCTTCATTAGCCTCAATAAACTAATTTCTTGACTAACTATTACTTAAAAGGAGATGACTTCTCTTATGTTAGGCTTCAATCGAGAGAGGTGCTATTGGGCTTAGTGAGCCCACTTCAATGATCCAAATTGTTCATCTTTTAGGTCCCTCTGAGAAGAACATTTATGTAAAAAAATTAAGTTAATCAAACATGGGTAGCTATATGCTTCGATTACATTTCTCTTACAAAAATGGTTGGCAAATATAATTTTGAGAATAGATCGTTCATTTTTTTAATACAAAATTGAATTGATCATATGGTTAACTATATTCAATCATCTTGAGTTTTTGCATTAATGCGCTATTCAATAAATCGTAAAAAGTGAACAGTTTAGATTGTTAGGTTTTTGTAATTAGCATCTCGTTTGACAAAACTCATTTCAATTGTAATTTTATTGGCTCTTATGTTTCAGTAAGGATGTGAGTGTTTCGATGCGAATCCAACCCGAATTGAGGCTTTCATGTTTGTCACTTCGCTAACTAAGCAAAAAGCAAAAATGCAGTCGAAGTTGTTTGACTGCTCGAGTGGTCATTTGTATGCTCGAGTGAAGAAAAGGATCATCCAGTATGTTTGTAAAGCGTCTGAACTCCTGGGAAGAAAGTTTTACCGCTCGAGCTGTGAAAGTTGCGCTCAAGCGGTCAGCCTATATATTTTGCACCGCCTTTACTCACACTGCTCGAGTGGTAAAGTATATGCTCGAGCAGTCGTCGCGATCTAGTTTATTATAAAGTGCGTTGTTTGCTCGTTTTAGGGTTTGAGCCATCCAGATTTTCAGAAAGGAAGAAAAAACAAAGTGTTTTGTACTGGAGGACGCTTTATGAGAGCGATCAATGGATCTGTGAACTTCATATCAACATCATCAAGGGTTTGTTTGTTTACTTTTATTCATAAAAGAGAGAGTTGTTCTACAGTGGGTTATGGAAAATTTAGGCCTGAAGCTTTGGTAGATTCTGGAATGGCTCATCATCGTGGATTTGACATTAGTATTGTGGATTCAACGTTGGGCAAGACAATTTTGAGGTGAAGACAGTGTTGGAAGAGGCATATCGGGATCGGTTCAATTTGTGAGTGAATTCGCTAGGTGATTGAGAATATATATGTGCAATTTCTTTTTGTCTTCTTAGTGGATTGTTTTGTGACTTTGGCCTCTTTTTTTTTAGTACAATTGGAGGCGCTACAATTGTGATTTTTTCACGTTAAATCATTGTGTTGATTTATTTATGATTGTTATTCATTGTTTAAAATTTAAACATAATCACAAATCAATATCTCTGGATTTTTGGTTTTTTCAATTAGTATAAGAGTAGGTCGCTCAAATTTTTTTTTTCCCCAAAACTATTAGAGCGAGATCTTGTTTGATTTATGATAATGAATTCAATTCGAGAAGGGAATTCTACGGTAGGACCACCTCTACTTGACAGATCTAATTATCCTTTTTAGAAAGCTCAGATGAAAGGGTTTTTGAAATCTATTGATGAAAAAACCTAAGGTTGAAACAACCCTCAAAGCAAACAAAGAGTCAAGAAATGAGGGAGGTTGCAAAGATTACGCTTGCAGAAATTAAGTGAGAAAAGTACTAAAACAATGCAATCAACTCAAACAAGTAGTGTCTAAAGGCCTAAAACACCAAGCTTGTAAGAACGCTTACACTACAACCATGCAAAATAAGATTCAAATGCAACAACCAGCCAAAAGTAGAGACAAGATAGTCCAAAACAAAGGTTAAAACATGCCGTAATTAAGCAATAAAAGGCTAGAAAATTAAGCTAACACATAGAGCTAACTAGGCTAGCAAACAAGGCACAAGGAGGGGAGGCTAACCCCTCCAAATTTGGATTTCAAAACATGATTTTCACCACTGAAAATACTCTAAAATTCAATGTTCAAAAGCCCAAGAAAAGATGGTTTGAAAGTGGGAAACAAAGGTAGAAAGGCCTTACAAATAAGGAAGAAAGAAATGAGGACCACCCCCTAACTTTAAATGGTCTAAAACCACCAATTTCAACCCATAAAAATAGAGTTTTTTACAGCCCAAAAATAGCCCAAATCAGTGGGAAAACATAAGAAAACAAGTATGCAAAACAAGTTAAAAAGGCAAGTGTTATGGCCTTGTTTGGTTTGTTTTTCAGAAAAATTTTTGGAAAAAATTCTTTACAAGTAAATTTTCAAGAGTAATCAAACCAAACAAATTTTTCCAAAAAAAAATCTCAAAATCTTGTTTGGTTACCTACTTTCCAAAATCGCTGTCTCTCTCATACACATCAAATCAATAACTTTTTTAAAAACTCTCTCCCCAAAACAATTTTCCAAAACCATTTCTGAAAAAGGCAAACCAAACAAGTTTTCGTACTTTTATCTCAAAAACTACTCTACAAACACAAACCAAACACACCCTATATCTCTTGAAGGGAAGACCAACTCTAGGCAACAATTCAAGCCAAAACCACCTCCTAGAGCTCCAAGAAGGCCTCAAGGAACCTCAGCTCAAAGATGAAACACTTTGGTTAAGGAGGTGTAGGCAAAAGTGTGGTGTATCTAAGCTACTATGCACAAACTTGCAAGAGAGAGAGAGAAATGTAGAGAGAAAAAGATAATTTTGGCTCCAAAAATTCTAACCCTCAAAAATGGGGGAGGAGACCCCCTATATATAGAAAAACATGCATTTGGCTGAGATATATCCCTCCATACATGTGTAGGGAGATGCAGCCAATTGTGCCAACAGCTAGCACAGCTGTCAACAAAATATCTAAAAAAAGACACTGATTGCCGGCAGGCCACTAATGTGGCTAGCAGGCCACACCATTGGCCGGCAGCCCACCAGAGGAGGCCTGCAGGTCCCAGGGTCTTGAGGTTTAAAGCACTAAGGGTTTGGTCCAAAACAAGGCATAGAATGAATAGGGTTTAAAAGCTCAAAGACAGGGTATTCCGCCGAGGACTTCGGGCACTAAAATGAGCACATGCAGTCATAATCATCGAGTGCACAAACGATGACATACAAGTCTTAAGGACGATAAAAAATGGGGTGTCTACAGTTGCCCCTCTTTGACAGAACTCGGAAGTTATGAAATGACGTGAGTGAATGTCAAAGCCCGAAGACGACCCATTTTGACAAGGCCAAAAGACATGGACAAACAAACAAAACAAAACAAAAAGAAAATTGTTGCGCCCACAGGCTGCCTACGTATCATTTTGCAAGGAATCAAACCAGCATAGTTCTGGGGCAAGATGGAAATGATATGTATGAAGAAAACTTTGAAAGCTGGACTAATCATGCGAGATAATGCAATAAGCAATAACAACATGCGATAAGCAAGAATGACAACAATAAGCAAGATAACAACATATGAATGAGCAGCTTCAAGCTTAAAACCAACACAGGTTTCCATACAAGAGATGAAACACACTCTAACCACGTCGAAACACGAGACAAGGAAAGAAAACACTGCTTAGGGTAGCGTTTCACGAGGCTTGAGAAACTATGAACTGCTCAAGATTGTGTTTCACACGTCCCGAGATAAAACCCACTCAGGTGTGTGCTTCGCACGTCCTGAGATGAAACCCGCCCAGGATCACACATCACGCGTCCTGAGAAACTCTAATCACGTTGAAATCGTGAAAAGATGAGAAAAGCTACTTGGGTTCGTGTTTCACCCGTTCTGGGATGAAACCCGCCCAGGGCTGTGAGTCAAGCGTCCTCAGATAAACAACTGCTCGAGCGCATGCTCTGCACGTCCCGAGGTAAAATCTGCCTACGGCTAAGCGTCACGCGTCCTGAGATAAACAACTGCTCGAGCGCGTGCTTCACACGTCCCGAAGTAAAACCCATCCAGGGCCGCGCGTCATGCGTCCTGAGATAAACAATAGCACGAGTGCATGCTTCGCACGTCCCGAGGTAAAACTCGTCCAGGGCCGCGTTTCATGTATCTTGAGAAACAAAAACCGCTTGAGGCCATGTTTCACACGTCCCGAGATAAAACCTACCCAGGGTCGTGTTTCACGCGTCGTGAGAAACAAAAACTGTTCGGGACCGTATTTCACACGTCCTGAGATAAAACCCGCCCAGGGCCGCGTTTCATGCGTCTTGAGAAACAAAAATCGATCAGGGCCGTGTTTCACACATTCCGAGATAAAACCTGTCCAGGGCCACATTTCACGCGTCCTGAGAAATAAAAACTGCTCGGGGTCGTGTTTCACACGTCCCAAGATAATACTTGCCCAGGGCAGCGTTTCACGTATCGTGAGAAACAAAAACCGCTTGGGGCCGTGTTTCACACGTCCTGGGAAATAGGAAAGTGGTATGCGATAGATGCATGAAGGGTAAACAAGTGTGATAGATGCACAGAATGAAGGTGCAGGTTCTCCTACCGAGATACAAATGAATTTATCCAGAACTCCTCCAAATGAACCGTACATACAATATCGTTTGCCGGTTAGTATGCGATAGATGCACAAAGTGAGCAAGTGCGATAGATGCACAAAGTATTCAATTCAAGATGGACAATCGACGTATGACGTTAATTGAAAGCATGTTTTATGCATGAAATAAAAGCATGTTCTGCATGAAACATTGAGTAAGAGCAAGAGCATATTCTATGCGGAATTGATGGCGCGTTCTATGCAAGATTGATAGCGTATTCTATGCATGAGTAACATGAGCATGTTCTATGCACAACTCAAAAAGGATGCAAGGCACACACGCAACATACATATATGAGAAAAGAAAGATGACAAAGATGCTATTTCAATTAAACTAAACAAAAGCAATATGTGATGCAACCTTCGATTTACCTTTTGAAAACTTAGAAACAACAAAAAGATACACTTCGTTCACAGTGGCGAGTGGGACACAGTCATGCGCCGGAATGCGGTTGTAAGCTTCCAAATCAAGAACCTCTCATATACCACTCAGAAAATAGGGGCACAAAACAGCATCAGAACACCAGAGAGGACCGCTGACCACTTACCGACCACTAGAGAGGGTTACCGGCCATTTGTTGGCCATGAATTACTGTTGCTGGCCACAAAAATGGCCTGTCGGCCACCTATGGCAGATTGAGGGCTTTTTGGACATTTTGTCACGAGTTTTTAAGTATAGGGCTTGGGGCCTCATTTCCACACAACCACACATCCGAAATCCCTTCCTCTCTCTCTCTAGGTGCTTTTTCTCTCTAGATCCGGGCTTTTTACGCGTTTTCCAACGCCCCACGCAAAGTTTATTCGCTAAACCCTCTTTGTTTCCTCCGTTTTGAACTGATTGAAATTTGATTTCAGTGCTTTTTCTTGGAGTTTCACCACTTGAGGCTTGTTCCCCTCGAGCTTCTCTCGAGTTTTGTGCCTTTTCCCGTGCTTTGACTTTTCCTTCCATTTTCTCTCTCCTAGGGTTGACTTTTTCCAAGTTTGCCTTTTTTCTTCCATTTTTCTTCATTTTTCACCACTTTTTCATCTTCTTTCCAGATGACGGATGGTCTATCCCATGACGGAGATCCCCTTGAGATTTCGCCTTATTTATCACCTCTAGTAGAAATGAATGCGGATTTCGCTCTTAAGCCTGAGCCCGAGGTATTACCGCTGAGAGTAAGCCCCTTTGATTCTGCAACATACTATCCCCATACACATGTATTGCGACCCGGTGGTACTAGGCATTTCAAAGAGTTCGCGCAACGCGTGCCGAAGGACCTCTTGTTGTGGGAGCCAGACTCCCATCTGTGCCACGGCACCATCGAGGTACACACTGTATTCTCATGTTTTCTTCACTTTACATTGCATTTCTTGTTTTAACTGTATTCCTTGCTTCAACTGTATGGTTACAATGCATTTCTTGCCTCTTGTTGCATTTCTTGCCTTAATCACACTCTTGCACTGTATTTCTCATACTGCCTTTCATCTGTCTGTTCTCATATCATTGTATACCACTATTCTAATCACAGGAGGACTCTCACTCCATCAGGGGCTACGGAGCCACGACAGCGAGGCACTGGTATCTGGAGCTCCCTGCCGGCGTACGCGACATCATTGATGAGGCTGGCTTCGGCTTGTTCTACACTGGGCTATCACGCCACATCGCGAGCCGACCATTTCTTGGCGCACTGGTGGAGTGGTGGTGGGATACCACCAACTCCTTTCACTTCTCCACTATCGAGGAGATGATGATGACTCCCTATGACTTCTCTATGCTCACGGGCGTAGGAGTAGGGGGTGATCCGATCCCTTATGACATAGATATGGGTAGTGGGAGGCCGTCTGGTTACACTTGCTAGGAGCACGCCAACCTCTCTTCAGACCGACCATGGTCCGATACAGCTGGTTCGCTGAGCACTTCCGCAGGAGAGAGCCACAGACTCTAGAGGAGACCGAGCATTATGCCCGAGGCTTTTTGATGTTCCTCCTCGGTACCACCTTGTTTGCAAACAGGTGGAACACCGTAGAACTGTATCTACTGAGCGCTCTGGTGACCCTACCTCAGGTTTGACTCTATGACTGGGGAGGAGCTAGCTTCACCATACTATATGACTATATAAGCTCGATATCCCACAGGAAGAGAGACAGAGTTGGAGGTTATTGGCAAGCCTGGGAGGTATGCTTTACATTTTCCATCTTCTATTTTTGTGCTTTTCGCTTTGCACTTTCTGTACACTGTATACTGCATTCTTTACATCTATACACTGCGCTTTCTGCATCGCACATTCTGCACTCTCTGCATCTGTACTTTCTGTACACTGTATTTCTACACTTTGCATTTTGCATTCTCTGCATCTGTACTTGCTGTACACCATACTATACATTCCGATTTCTGCATTCTGCATTCTCTGTATCTATACACTGTATACTCATTGTTGCCTTTTTCTTGCAGCTTTGGGTATATGAGTATTTCCCGACCCTTGCTCCGGAGTCGGCGGAGGAGATTCCCCTGTTGTGCCGTACTCTCATCGATATGATAGCAGATGCCTGTGTAGGACTCGGGAGACCTTCTCATTCTTCCATCGGTACTTTGACACAGTGACTGCGGAGGAGGTAACCAAAAACTCACAGTTATTTTTGCTTTATCAACAACTGACAAAGACTAACAATCTGTATATTCCCTATTTGAAAATCACTTGGCAGCCTTGGGCGACAATGTAGGCTGGAGTTCGGGACCAGTACGCCGAGGCCTGGGAGAACTCGCGCTTCTGTATTTTACTAGAGGGCCCAGTTTGCGAGTCTGGTTTCTGGGCGAGCGGTTCGTGTGCTAGACTATGGGTTTGCTTGAGCCGGTAATTCCCATGCTGCCCTCGGCATCTATGAGAGCTACAGAGAGCCTCTTCTTCCAGGAGATGATCATGTTCACTGTGGGCTTGGATGCTGACTACTTCCTTGGGGAGGGAGACTGCTTGACATTCATGCAGACACATCTCATGCCTCCCTTGACGGGTGCCTGTGTAGGCAGAGCAGTATGTATCCCCATGGTAGGTGGGACTCGAGCGACGAAGGCCAGGATTGGAGGGGCTCCTCCCGCTAGACAGGCTACCGATTGACCAAAGATCCCTACTATACTGACATGTTGGAGGCCGACCGGGACGGCCTACCAGATTCCGATTGAGCCAGTGGAGGTCGGACATAGATATGTTAGAGCTCACGACGCACCTCCAGTATATACCACATTTTCTCCAGCTTTCCATTTTCTTTCTGATATTTGTTCCTTCTGGATATTGATAATTCCCAATGCATTTGTAGGCACCCCCGGAGTGCACTGAGGGACTGCTCGAGCTACTGGCTTCATTTGAGGGCATGATACTAAGGAAGGAGGCATTGCTCAGTCTCCACGGCATCCAAGTATTCTCCCATATTTTTTTCCTGCATTTTAGCATTTTCCACATTGTTATGCACATCATTCTCACTGAAGCACTGATACTCATATCACGGTGTGTATTTTGCCCCTTATTACATCACACTGATATGTTGCACTAACACATTGTACTGTACTTGTATTGTATTTGGCTTATTACATTCCATCACTTTCATCATGCTGCATCTGCAACCATACATTGTATGTAATATGCCAACACTACATCTTTTTAGGTTCCGGCCGCACCGAGAGCACCAACGGTGGCGACTGCACCTGTACCATCACCACCTCCTCTAGCAACAGAGGGGAGGGAGAGACGGGCCCCAGTACATAGCCGAGAGGAGCGTCGTGGTCGAAGCCGGAGGAGCCCCTCGGAGCCAGTGTTGAGTGACGACGATGCTAAGACTAGTGACGTCGGGGAGGCAGTGAGTCTACAGTCTGAGTCCTCCGAGAGTAGAGATGATGGTGACTCAAGATCTGAGAGCAGAGGTGATGCTGAGTCAAGCTTTGAGGCAGAGAGCGACAATGATTTCGGTTCCGGCTTGGCATCTGATTCAGACAGTGATGCTGATGGAGACAGTGCTGAGTCCCCACCCAGGAAGAGAACGAAGAGGGCCTCTCGAGCCTGAGATGACTAACGTTGATTTACTTGTATTTTTGCTTAGTTTCTTTTTGTTTGGTAGCATTAGCACATGTATAGCTTTAGGAAGTTCTACTTTGCTTTAAAACTTGTACTCCTCTTTGGTAAAAAGCCATGATCGGAATAAAACCTCGCAATTTTTATGAAAAGTGTGTTGCCATTTTTGCATCATGAGCACCATATATGCATAAAATGGACAGGAAATTGAAATGGCCAAAAGCGCTTGATTAAAACAAGATGCTTAATCGGGTAATGAACCGACCAACAACCAAAATACAAAATGCAATATACAACTCGATAAATGAAATAACCACGACTCGGTACACAAGATAACAACAATTCATATACAAATACAAACAAAGACTAACACAAAAGGACAAAAGACTCAAAACAAGACCACGCAAAACACAAAAAAAAAAAAAACGAGACAAAGCACAAGCTACCCACACTTTCCAATACATATGTGGACAGTAGGCCAAAAAGGAAGGCTACCGGCCATGGATGAACTTTGCCGGCCACCAACAGTGGCCTGCCGACCATCAGCAGTGGCCTACCAGCCACCAATGTGCAGAACCTCCAGATTGTTGACAGTTGGCTTCCATTCACTGCCTTATCTTTTACAAAAGCTTTACCTTCGTCATTTCTACTCAAGAACTCATTTGAGCTACTATTTTTTTGCCACAAATTGAGCCATTTCTAGCCCAAAATCTTGCGGGTTGGATTGCTACTTTGGACGGCTCGGAAAATGTGAATTTTTGGAGTTTCGGCGTAAATGCACTTTTTCCGTTGAGTTAAACTCCACTTTGTTTTCCATTCCTCCATGTTATAGCTAGATGCTGGAACCCGATTATACGTTTTTAGTTTCAGGGGACAAGAAATGTGCCCGACAATTGAAGAATTTCAGGCGCTAATAGAATCCCGACGCGATGAGAAAATTATGCTTCAGTCACGTTTTGGCCACACCCAAGCTCTGGGACGGATGTGTGGACTCACTATACATGAGGCTCGATGTCTTGCCCACAACGGAGAGCTAGACATTCCCAGTTTGGTTCGTCAATTTTTCGACATTGGTGACCGCGACGACCGTCTTTGATGTGGTTTTTTACAGCATGCCCTCTACTTATGTATGCTAACTCATTTCTTTCTTGCCCCTAGTTTCGGCGGATCTAGCATCCGATTGATTAAAGTGGCCTAAGGTTTGAAGGAAGGCAAGAGTTGTATTGGTTTAGCATTGGCTGAGACTTTGATTTGCTTAGACGCCTTTCATCGGCAAGAGACTACGAGATTCGCGGGAAGTCCACTACTTCTTCAGGTAATATTTCCTATCCTTTCTAATATACGTTTCTTACATTGCTCAGCACTCATGCTCTGTTTTTTCTCTCAAAGCCATTTTCTCACTTTTTCTCTCAACATACATCTCTCTGTTATTTAATCTCTCTTTTCTTTCATCCCTTCCCAAGTGTGGCTTATGAACAAGCTGCAGGTAGTGGACTCTTGCCCTACATACTCAGCTCAAGGCTATTTTTTCTGCCATCGACTGGTGGATTTCTCGAATGAGGGATGGTGGTGCGAATAGATGTGCAACAGGTCTGCTGCTGACATAGCCTGGCGTTACCCTTGGCTTAATCTGACCGAGATGAGTTATAGCATGGCTCGATAGCCTGGGATACAGCTGATCGGTCTCACACACTGTGTGTTCTACTTTACGTTCCGGTTCAGGCGTTAGTTTGGGCATGACCAGATCTGCCTAGAGGATGTGGTAGAGTACCCGGTTTCATTCCCCATCCGAGGTTCATATTTAGCTAGGTACCTCACTACTTAGAGGACAAGAGAGCTTCTGGCCCCTGCCCCTAGTTTCAGTCGCGCCTTTTCTGGCTAGTGTTTAGCCTGGCTCGAGGATGAGGCACAAACCGAGCCCACTTTGGCATCAGAAGCTTCCACAAGCATTAGCTGGGGATGGAGGAGCACCTGACTCATCTACGCCCCTAGTTTATTGCTTTGACCTTTCTTTTCAAGTTTTTAAGATGTAATAAAAGCAACTTTGATTTGTATTAGAGAGTTGGAGAACTTCATGTTGAAATCAATGAAATTAAAGTTGTGAGCACTGAAAGTTTTTCTTTTGGTCCAAAAATGGTCTAAGTTGTAAAAGGTAAAATTTGAACAAAAATCAACTTGTATTAAAACTTTTCAAAACCATTTTCGAGAAGGACCACCACTTGACACACATGGAATCAATCCTCAAGACATACAACTCCGAATCCAAAGATGGTAACTGCCCCTTGATTGAACACCACTACTTAGCATTGTAAGCAACTCTTCGCTCAGAGTAGAGATCACAACCGAACCCTTAGGTAAAGAATGGACAAAGATGACCTGAACAGACGCATGGACAGGACAGTTAAGTTTGAGGTGTTTACGGCCGGACTTCAGGATGAAGTTGCCTATATATCCCGAAGATGGGAATCAAGCCTTACGTAGTTCGGTTCAGGTTCACTCGAGTATTAACTCTCTCCTTTTGTGCTCTAACTTTTGCCAAGGCTGCCCTTTAGGGTTTTCAACGTTGTGAGCTCAGTTTTTTATTTCTAGTTTTTCATGTTCTAACTTTTGCCTAGGTCACCCTTTCAGGTTTTCGACATAGCGAGCCTCTCAGGGATAATATTTCTTCAACTTGTCTATGTTGATCGATTGGGAAAATTCTAGGCCATCCAGGTCCATGAGAATAACAGCTCCACCCGACCAGATAGCTTTGATGATGTAAGGACCAGTCCAATTGGGTCTAAACTTGCCCCCTAGGGTCATGGATGGGACTTTGGTTATCTTTCAGCACCAAATCCCTTTCTTTAAGATTATGGGACTTAACCTTCTTGTTAAAAGCCCTAGCAATCCTGCGTTAATAGTGCTGAACATGGTATAATTCTTTTAGTCTTCTCTCGTCAAACAACATTAGTTCTTCAAACATGCTCTGTCGCCAGTCCGCCTCTGCTATCTGACACTCAGCCATGACTCGTAGTGACGGGACTTCTATTTCGATTGGCAGAACAACTTCTATCCCATAAACAAGAGAATAAGGAGTTGCCCCTGTAGATGTCTGGATTGAAGTTCTGTAGCCCCAGAGTGCAAATGGCAATTTATCTGGCTAGTCCCTATAGGTTTCAACCATCTTCTGCAGAATATGCTTGATGTTCTTGTTGGCGGCCTCAACAGCTCCGTTGGTTTACGGCCAGTATGTAGATGACTCATGGAAAGCCACATTGTATTTCTCCAATAAGTCTATCACTTCTTTCTTGAAGTGGGAGCCATTATCCGAAATGATTTCATTTGGGACTCCATATTGGCAAATGATGTTGTTTCAGATGAACTTAGCCACATGCGTTGCCTTCAACACTGCGTAGGACTGAGCTTCCACCCACTTTGTAAAGTAATCAATTGCCACCAGAATGTATTCATGCCCATTCGACCCTTTTGGTGTAACTGCCCCAATGATGTCATTTCTCCAGACTGAAAAAGGCCATGGTGAAGTCATATTGTTCAGCTTTGATGGCGGGATATTCATGCGGTTGGCATGAATTTGGCATTTGTGGCATCGCTGAACAAAACCAACACAGTCCTCCTTTATGGTGGACCAGTAGTAACCTTGCTTGAGAATCTTCCGGGCTAACATAACTCTGTTCATGTGCGCTCCACACTCTTCCCCGTGGATGGCCTTCATCAGGCGTTTTGATTCCTCTTTTTCAACACACAACTTGTGTATTCCCAGACGACCTCTCTTGTACAGTTTACTTCCGCCGATGATAAATTGAAGGGCCATCCCCTGTGTTGCCCTCTTATTATTGTCATTTGCCCCTGGTGGATAAACCTCATTTTCCAATAAGTTCTAGATATCATAGTACCAAGGGTTTTGATCTTGCGTTTCATCTATTGTGGCGATAGTCTCATAGGCTAGCGTATATCTCTACTCAATGATGATCGGACGCATCTGGACTCCAAGTGAGATGTCTATCATAGAAGATAGAGTTGATAAGGCGTCAGCGAATCTGTTGTTCTCTCTCAGTAGATGCGTGAAAGTCAGCTTTTCAAACCTAGGAATCAGAACGTTCAAGGTCTAGTGATAAATCTTCATCTTTTCTTCTTTGACTTTCCAGTCTCCATTTGCTTGAGAAACAACTAGGTTCGAGTTCCCAATAACGTCCAACCTTTTTGCATCTAGTTCTAGGGCGGCTTCTAAACCAGCGATACTCGCCTCATATTCTGTTTCATTATTGGATACCTTGAACCGGAGTTTAAAGGCTAAAGGTATATGGGAATCGTCGGGTGCTATCAACAATACACCTATCCCATAACCATATTGATTGGACGCTCCGTCAAAGTACATTGTCCAAGTCTCCTCCTCGACTTGCAGAATAGCTTCATCTGGGAATAGGTATTCTACTGCTTCATCCCCTTCTACTGGGTGATCTGCCAGGAACTCTGCCACAGCTTTTCTCTTGACCGACTTGCGAGTGACATACTTCAGATCAAATTCGAAGAGAAGAAACAACCAACGGGCTAGCCTACCCGTAAGCGCTGGTTTCTCAAAGAGATATTTCATGGGATCTAATCTCGAAATTAGAATTACAAAGTGAGCTAACAAGTAGTGCTTCAACTTCCTGGTAGCCTATACCAAGGCTAGGCAAGCTTTCTCTAGCGGGGTGTAGTGAGTCTTGTAATCTAGCATTTTCTTGCTCAAATAATAGATGGCTTTCTCCACCTTATCGTTAGATTCCTGAGCAAGCATGCATCACATTATGGTGTCCATTACTGACAGATACAGAATCAAAGGCCTCCCCGGCTCTGGCGGCGACAACACAAGTGGATTCTGAAGGTACTGCTTAATTTGCTCAAAAGTGAATTGACATCGATCATCCCATCGAAATTTCATTCCTTTCTTCAGGAGACCAAAAAGTAGTTCACAAGTCAAAGTTAGTTTAGAAATAAACCGTCTTATGAATTGCACTTTACCCAGAAAGCCTCGCACCTCTTTTTCAGTCCTTAGTGGGGGCATTTCTAGGATGGCCTTGATTTTGGAAGGATCTACTTCGATACCCTTCTGTGTGATCAAGAAACCCAACATTTTCCCTACTGTTACACTGAAAGTACAATTTTGTGGATTCAATCTCAGTCTGTATTCTTTGATCCGTTGAAAGAATTTCTTCAAGGCGGTGTAGTGGCCCTCTCTTTCCTTGAACTTGACAATCATGTCGTCCACATACACCTCGACCTCTTTGCGGATCATATCATGCAGAATAGTGGTTGCAGCCCGTTGATAGGTAGTCCCGACATTCTTTAGCCCAAACGGCATCACCCGATAGCAGTAGGTTTCCCATGGCGTAGTGAAGACGGTTTTCTCTCTATCCTCGGGTGCCATTAGAATCTGGTTATACCCGAAAAACCCATCCATGAAGGATTACAGTGCATGACCCACAGTAAAGTCTATTAATTTATCAATGTGTCGTGGAGGAAAGTTGTCCTTCGGACTGGCTCTATTCAAATCTCTGAAGTCCACACACACCCGGATTCTACCATCCTTTTTCGGCACTGGGACGATGTTGGCCAACCAAGTTAGATATTCAGAAACTAACAAGAAACCTGCCTCGATTTGCTTGGTGACCTCTTCCTTGATCTTCAATGCCCAATCCGGACAGATCCTGCGTACCTTCTGTTTGACGGGTCGGGCCTCAGGGTCAAGAAGGATCCGATGCTGTACAATCTCAAGATCGATTCTAGGCATGTCTTCATAGGACCACACGAAAACATCTTTGAAATCTTTTAATAAAGCAACTAAGCGCTCGCGCTCCTCCGAAGAGAACGTGGACTTGATCTAGACCAGATGTGGATCCTTCTCAGTACCCACATTAAAAGTAATGATTTCATCAGCGAGGGGTTTTGCAAACCTCTCCTCCTTTCAATTAATCAAAATTTTCAAAACTAGAGGAATTCCTTCCTCTTCGTTTTCATTAAAATTTTGAAAATCTTGATCAATGCAATAAACAAGCGGCCTAGAGAAATACTTAGAATCTGCAGTGGCATTCTCATTCATAAAGTCTAGCTCATCCAACTCTTCGGTTACAACTGACTCAAAAGCAAAAGAAAAAAAGGACCTGAACAAGATCTTGGTATCCGGATTATCACCCCCAGGAATACCAGACTCAGACTCAGAAGAACCAGAATCTAATTTCGACTCCACAGACTCTGTGGAATCAGATTCTGGCTCACTACCCGACTGAGAACTACTAGACAGGTAGCCGTCCTCCAACTGCCAGATAAGAGATGGTACTTCAGATGTATCCAAAATTGGTCCCTGATCATGGAGATGGTCAGGTTATCCCTCAAGCTCTCTGAGTCGGCCGGAGGATCTGAAAGGAGACATGCCAGTGCTGCCCCTACTCTAAGCTCACTGCTGTCTGAGTCACTATCCATGCTCTGTCCAGCTTCAGTAGTTGGTTCAGCCTTTTTCTCGGCATCACTACCTTGCAACTGCAAGTCGAAGAAGATTTTGAAACTGGGGACACGTTGCTTTGTAGAATTCATCCAAGGCTTGGGAAAGCCGCAGAATGGGAAGTCTTCTCCCTCCCGAACAAAATGACCATTTAGCGTTCCTTGAATCGGCCTGTGAATAAGTTCATGGCGTTTTTCGGCCTGCTTGGCTCTAGCTCTACCTGTCATCTCTTCCTTTTTCATGGGCCAATCCTCTTTGGTGGGCGTATAGCCAAGACCAAAGGCATGTGGATTATGCGACATATCGGCCAATACTGTGACGCCTTTCCGGCCACTTCTTCCCAACCCTATTCTTGGCACATGTTGGAGCTTGTTCATGAAATAGATTGATTGGGCGCTAACATATAAGCCCTCATCACATGCCAAGATATTCTGCACTGCTCGGGCCTCGGCTAGAGTAAACCCTGAAAGGAATACATCCTCTTCGCCATGGTCGATTTCCAGCACTGGTGTAGTTATCTCTAGCGGAGGATGTATAGACAAATTCCCTAACACAATAGCGACTCCTTTCCCGTGAGGGTATTGCAGCATTTGGTGGAGGGTAGAAGAAACTCCTTTCACCAGGTGCAGCCAGGGTCTTCCTAGCAATAAGTTGAAAGTGGCCTGCATATCCAAGACATGGAACTTGACATCCTTCTGTGCTGGGCTGACCTGAACTCAGATTTTTGTACTGTGCCCATCACCTCCCTGCTTGTGTTATCATATGCCCGAATCACTTGGGCTGTAGGCACCAAATTTGCTGGTTTCATATTGATGGCATAAGCTGTACGAGATGGACAGACATTGATAGCCGACCCAGTATCAACCAACACCAGTGGCACCCATTTTTCTCTGCACTCAACAAATATGTACAGAGGTTTGTCGTGTGCTGAGCCTTCTTGCGGCAGTTCTTTCTCAGAAAAGGTTAGGGTTGGGCTAGCACCACTTGGGAAAACTAATCCCACGAGTTATTTAGGAGTGGTGTCAATGGACAATTTGGCTTTGTCCATTGCTGATAATATAGCCTGTCGATGCACGCGAGAAGCCATGAGTAGACCCCAGATTGAGATATCTGCTTGGATCTTCTTCAGTTGCTTCAGCACTGCCTCTTCCTCCAACTATTTCTCTTTCTGCTTCTCAACCTCCTTATCTTTTCCAGAGGCCTCAGCTTGGTCTAAGTGTAGGAGCTTGAAATACCGCCCACTCCTAGTCATATGGTCTATCTTTTCAGCGTACCATGTGTTATCTGGCAGACATCCACCACAGTCTTCATCAGTGTGGCCCAGATGTAGATCGTCATCCTCCCACCATACCCCTTCAGCAACCGACAAATAATTTTCCAGCTCCGTTCTGATCATTCTTACATTAGAAATATCCCCCGCAAGATGTTGGACTTTTCTAGCTTCATGTTTGTCTTGATCTCTTTTTTGTTCAAACCACTTCAACGCGGCTTCCTGTTATGTATCAGCAGTGCTCACGACGCCCAGTTCCTAAGCTGAATCATTTAGGCTGGTGTTCTCTAGTAGTTTTTCCTTTTCCTTGACCATTTCGGCCACTACAGCAATTCCGGCTCTCTTTTCTTTAGGTTTTGGTTTAGTTCCTTCCTCATTGCCAGGTTCATCACTTAACTACCCTGAGTTGTCCGTTGACCCATTCAAATCAAACCAGTCAACCTACACGTCCCCCTGATCTTGTTTGTCATAGAACTACAGATTGCCTAAGTCCTCATTTAGCTCCACCAGATCATCCAAACCTTGGCTCGGGCCATTCTCTCTAACCACATTGACCTCCACTGCTATTGGCAATGCCACTTCCGGCTTAACTTGATCAACTGGCACAATGTAGCGGCACAGATTATACGCCCCCTCAGACAAGTCCTCAGAGCACTCAGGCAACAGACTCGTATTCTCCTCTGAGGCCAGCCTCTCTTCTTCGGTCACTATCACCACCACGGGTTTAGATTGAAGTGTGGACGTGTCCATCATGCATAAATCTATGCTTTCAGGAATGAACAATGTTGGTTTGGGTAGGGGAAAAGGGGTAATATATGTGTTGGGGTCATAGGGGAGGACTAGTGTGTGGATGAGGTTTAGATTGTGAGGTGAAGGGACTTGATTGTGGGTTAGGAGAGGGTTGGTAGCCACATTTGGCTTTTGGGGTGGTGCGATCACCTTGTTATCAATGAGATCTTGAATCTCATGACGCAGCCTGAAACATTGGTTGGTGTTGTGACTGTGCTGCTGGTGAAACGCACAGTACTTGGCTGGGTTGTGTTTTAGTGGGAGAGGATTGGGTAGTGGGCGGGGTTCTAACGGCTTGAGGTGCCCCTTTTTGATCAACACCCTCAAGGCTTGTGATAAAGGCATGTAGAGTGTGGTAAAGGTCCTCTGGGATCAGGCCTGGTTGTTTGAAGTTTATGGAGTTGTACTGGGAAAGGGATTGGCGATCTTGGTTGTGGTAGTGACAACACTCACATCAGATGGCTGCGCAGCTATGTTTCCACTAGTGGTTGTATTGGAACTGTGTACAAAAGGCCTCTTGGCCTACTCTTTCTCATCAGTTATCCGCCCTTGTTTCATGGCGTCTTCAATCTGAACTCCCATCTTATAGAGCTCAGTGAATGTGAACAAGAGTAGGACTATTATTTTCTGCAGCAATTTCCCGTGCAGATTACGAACTACCATTCTTATCTGGTCTTTCTCTGAAGGTCATGTAGTCATCATAGAAGCCTTGGCCCTCCACCTTGTCATGAATTTTGAGAAACCCTCCTTTGGTTGCTGGCGCGTTGCTTCGAGATCACGGGTTGTGACCTTGATTTGGGTATTATAGGAGTATTGTGCAATAAAGGCCTTAGTCATTTCCTCCAAACTGAGTTTCACAAAATCCTTAAGCTTTGCATACCAGATAGCTGCTATTCCAGACAAGGTCCAGCCAAAAAAAGACAGCTTTTAAAGGCTGGTGAGGCCCATTGGTCATAGAATGTCTGAAAACAGCCGAAGATGAACCATAGGGTCTCTAGAGCCATCAAATCTATCGATATGCGACATTTTGAACCGATCTGGAAAAGTTACTGCAGAGTCAGTATATCTATCTTCGATGTCATGGATAAAGTTCATGCCCTGTGCCTGCTTGAAAAGCTTCTCTAGCTTGTTAATCTTAAGCACAATCGAGTCAACTTCAAATTTAAACGGAGCCTCGGCTTGGTATAGGGGTGCTTTGGAGGCTTGTGGTGAGATCAGCTCTGCTGGGTTGCCCTGATTCTCAGCCTAGGGATTAGCAATATTTCCGGGTGCTGGGATACTCATAGGAGGTGCATGAGATGCAGAAGTCGCTGCTTGCTGTGGTTGCTGTTGCTACAACCTGTTTATTACTTCGGCTTGATGGGTTGTGACTTTAGCCTGGCGAGCAGCATCTTGCTCTATGGTTTCCACTATTTGCTAGAGATGAAGGATCAAGTCGTCCATATTAACCATGACATATTGTGCCATTGGAATTGGCGAGTAATATCTTACTGGACTGGATGTAGAAGATTGAGCCTGACTAGATGTAGGTGAAGTGAAGGGTGATTGCTGAATTGGTGAGTAATGCCTAACTCTTCTCCATCTAGCGAAGCAAACATAGGTTGTCCCTTAACAAGATCTCTAAATCTGTAAAGCCTCCTGACACAGGTCCAAAGCGCTTGGGGGATATCCGTACTCTCCGAAGCAATTGTGATAAACTACCTAGCAAAAAAGAAATAAAGCAAAAGGAAAACAAAAATAAAAAACCGCACAGCACCTCAGCTTAGATGTTAACCATACATAGATGTAATCAAAGCTGTAGGACTGTACCCAATACTGAATTCTACCCCCAAAACTGATACCCAACTTGCAACTGATACGCACGTTCCTATACAGTTTCACTGTAAAGCACATACTAGTTAAGTGAGAACCAAAACACTCCTATGAGGGGGTAGGGTTTTTGTCAGGAACTAGGGTTCACTGTTCAAAACAAAACGATTTCACGCAATCCTGAATTCAGGTAAGCATCTTGTCCTAGTTTGGAACAGTCTCTATAGCTTTCGATATGCAACTAGGCCAAATGGTCTGAAGGGTGCCTCGGCAAGACTACCTAATATACCTCTCGTACCTAACACCGAAAAATGAAAGGCGGATCAAACGTTATAGCAGTAATCCAGATCCAAGGGTTGTGTTCCCATCATGGCAGAGCTCGTGACTAGTCAGCCTTTTGGTAAGCTTTTCCGGTAAGCTTTTCAGGCAAGCCTCCGGCAAACCGTCCAGGAATAGTAGATGGCAAACATAGTGACTTAAATGCACCAATGCAAAGAAACATATAAGTGTGACAAAATATCATATCATGAGTTCGAGTCAAGTTCTCTAAATCCCCAGCGGAGTCACCAGAAACTGTAGCTCGACTTTTTCGCGCCCCCTTTTGGAAGCTCGAAATATAAGCCCTACAACTCGGACTCTCGCGGTTCTGAATCTAATCTCACAAGTGCAATGTGAAATTGATAAACACCAAAGAGTCCAAATTCGGCAAATCTTTTAGAAAATTGATTTTGAATTAAAAATGCCAAAATTGGACTGCTTTGCCAGACACAGAGTCACAACCTAAATATTTTTATTTTGGAAAATTTAGGAAACCCATGACTCGTGCCAAAGGCCACGTGTCCGTCATTACCAAGATTGTCTCGGCTCCGAAACTTAGGTACGAGAGGGGAAGGTCATGAATTGAGCACCCCGCTCGCCCGATCAAATATCGGCCTCTACTAATCATGGTATGAATCTTATGTACATTATATGATCTTGTTCCGGTTTATTAGGCTAGCATTTACTATGCGATGCGCGCACACAAGGTATAGACTAGTTTGCAAGAATTAGAACAATTCAATTTCATGTTTGTTTTTCGAAAATGGTTTGATTTTGCCACTTAACAAAGTGGGCTTAAAGTTTGTGAATTGGCCACTTGACAAAGTGGGCTTAAACGTACATTCATTGAATCATTCCAATTCAAACAATAAGCCTTCATCCACAGGCACTCAAACAGTTTAATGAGTAAGCACTTAGCCTCATGGAAAGCATGCTAGTCATGGCAATCACTCACACTTATGCAAGTATGCTAAAGCACTAAAAACTCACCTAGTACTCCAAGCTAAGATAAAACAAAAGAGTTAGAAAAAATATGTATGATACCGAACTATATAAGATGGCTAATGCAACGCATGCAATAATGCAACTAAAATAGGCTCGGCTACTTAACATGTTATTTGTAACAATTTCATAGCATGCGTTTAAACACGTATTCAACGAGGTAATAAACGACAATGCAAGTTTGAATGATGAACACAGCCTCAGTGTATGTAAGACAAATGAATGCATACAAACAAGCAATATGCTAATTGAAACATGATGCCCCTAATCTAACCATCAAAAGCAGATAAATAAAAAGGAGAAAGACATATGGTTGGAAGACATGCACATTATTACAACATTGATCTCGCGCAGGAGGGTTTGAATAAATAAACTAACTAAGCTAAACTACTTAACTATTTATCACAAAACTTGAATAAATAAGCTAACTATCTAAACTAATTAATTATTACAAGAAGTAAATAATTAATTATGCTAAGCTAATTAATTATTACAACAATGACAAACTAATTTAATTAACTACTTTAAGCTAATTAAATAAATACAATACAAAGATAATTAGTTAACTACATTAACTAATTAATTACAAAGCAACTAATTAAACTAGCTAACTAATTAATTAACTAAATAACCTAATGACAAATGACTAATTTAAACTAATTAACTAGTTCGGAAAACGAAGGAGGCCCATGCATGTTCGGTTTCCACCCAAAGAACATCCGCTGTTTGCTCCCGAAAGCCTCTGTTGCACAACCCTTGCATTGGTTTTCCTCTTCCAGATCAACTCTGCTTTGCTTCATAAGCATTCTGCTCAAAATTCACTAGTGGCCGGCAGGTCAAAAGTGGTGGCCGGTCGGCCACCAATAAGGGGTTGCCGTCCAACATTGATGGCCTGCAGGCCAGGAACAGTAGTTGGCCGACCACTAATGATGCACCATTTCTTGCTGCAACAGAGAGCAAAGAGAGCAAAGAGAGGGTATTCTCACAGGTTGTTAGTACTGTGCATCCCTCCTTATCATCAAAACCAGCTCAAATGAGTGATACACTTGGTTCAAAAACCATCAATTAAGCAATTTCATTGCATGATGGCTAAAGAACCAAGGTGTACAAGTTTAATCAATGCACAAACAAGACTAAAAACCTTTACCCTATCATGCATGATCAAGGGCAATGGAGATCTAGGAAACTTGGCACATTTCATCACTTTAAGTATGAAATGCCCAATTTTCCTTATGTTTAATTAACGTCGAATTGAACACACCGAAACACAATCAAATTCTTATATTTGCACAATTTTAGTTCCAACTTTAGTTACTCATTTTAACTTACCAACCGTTTTTTAACCAATTAAGTCCATTGGTGAGAAGTCCTTTAAAGAAAAGAAGTGTCAAACAAGGGGTAGTTTAAGGCAAGAGAGAGGTGTCATGCCGTTGATAATGAACCCCCAAAAGAGGATTAAACCATTAAGCATGAACCTCAATCTCAAGCTTAAACAATCCTAAGGTTAAAACAACCCTCAAAGCAAACAAAGAGTCAAGAAATGAAGGAGGTTGCAGAGATTATGCTTGCTAAAATTAAGTGAGAAAATATTAAAACAATGCAATCAACTCAAACAAGTAGTGTTTAAAGGCCTAAAAAACCAAGCTTGTGAGGACGCTTACACTACAACCATGCAAAACAAGACTCAAATGCAACAACCAGCCAAAAACAGACACAAGACAGTCCAAAACAGAGGTTAAAACATGCCGGAATTAAGCTATAAAAGGCTAGAAAATTAAGCTAACACATAGAGCTAACTAGGCTAGCAAACAAAGCGCAAGGAGGGGAGGCTAACCCCTCCAAATTTGGACTTCAAAGCATGATTTTAACCACTGAAAATACTCTGAAATTCTGTATTCAAAAGCCCAAAAAAAGATGGTTTGAAAGTGGGAAACAAAGGTGGAAAGGCCTTACAAACAAGGAAGAAAGAAGGGTGGACCACCACCTAACTTTAAATGGCCTAAAACCACCAATTTCAAACCATAAAAACAGAGTTTTTTACTGCCCAAAAATAGCTCAAATCAGTGGGAAAAGATAAGAAAAATAAGTGTGCAAAGCAAGTGTTATACCTCTTGAAGGAAAGACCAACTCTAGGCAACAATTCAAGCCAAAACCACCTTCTAGAGCTCCAAGAAGGCCTCGAGGAACCTTAACTCAAAGATGAACCACTTTGGTTAAGGAGGTGTAGGCAAAAGTGTGGTGTATCTAAGCTACTATGCACAAACTTGCAAAAGAGAGAGATAAATGTAGAGAGAGAGAGAAATAATTTTTGCTCTAAAAATTCTAACCCTCAAAAATAGGGGAGGAGACCCCATATATATAGAAAAACATGCATTTGGCTGAGACATATCCCTCCATGCACGGGTAGGGAGATGCAGCCTATTGTGCCAACAGCTGGCACAACCGTCAACAAAATATTTGAAAAAAGACACTGATGGCCAGCAAGCCACACCATTGGCCTACAAGGCACAAGGGTGGCCGACAGCCTATAGAAGGTGGCCAGCAGCCCATTAGAGGAGGCCAGCAGGTCCTTGGGTCTTGAGGTTTGAAGCACTAAGGTTTTGGTCCAAAACAAGGCATAGAATGAATAGGGTTTAAAGGCTCAAAGAGAGGGCATTAGGCCGAGGACTTCGGGCACTAAAATGAGCACATGCAGTCATAATCATCGAGTGCACAAGCGATGACGTCCAAGTCTTGAGGACAGTCAAAAATTGGGTGTCTACAGTTGGGGTGATTAGAATTTTATTTGTTAGGTGCGTTTTGTCATAGAATTGCCAAAGGTGAAAATTAGAATTAAGGCTTTCATGTTTGCCACTTCACTGAATAAGCAAAAAGCAAAAATGCAGTCAAAGTTGTTTGACCGCTCAAGCTGTCATTTGTGCGCTTGAGTGAAGAAAATGATCGTTTAGTATTTTTGTAGAGTGTCTGAACTTCTGGGAAAAAAGTTTTACTGCTCGAGCGATGAAAGTTGCACTTGAGCGGTTAGTCTATATGTTTTGCACTACCTTTACTCACACCGCTTAAGAGATGAAGTATGCGCTTGAGCGGTCTTCGCAATCCAGTTTACTATAAAGTGCGCTATTTGCTCGTTTTAGGGTTTGAGCCGTCCAGATTTTCAAAGAGAAAGAAAAAACAAAGTGTTTTATATTGGAGTGCAGTTTATGAGTGTTTCCTTGATGATTTAAGAGTGATCAATGGATCCGTGAATTTCATATTAACATCATCAAGGGTTTGTTGGTTTACTTTTATTAAAGTTATTACTTGGTGGATTTCGAAAAATTTGGGGCTGAAGCTTTGGTGGATTTCGGAGTAGCTCATCGTCGTGAATTCAACATTAGCATTGTGAATTCAACGCTAGGAAAGACAATACCGAGGTGAAGACGATGGTGGAAGAGGCACATTGGGGTCGATTATACTCAGGCGTGGATTTGCTAGGTAATTGAGGATACACATGTGTAATTTCTTTTTGTCTTCTTAGTGGATTGTTTTATGGTTTTGGCCCGTGATTTTTTTATCATAATTGGAGACACTTCAATTGTGGTTTTTCCATGTTAAATCACCATGTCGATTTATCTTTGATTGTTTGATTGAGATTCTTATTTATTGTTTGAAATTGAAACATAATCACAAATCTATATCTCGGAATTTTTGGTTTTTCAAGATTACTAAGCAGTGATGAAATAAGGATTTCAAGATAGGAAGGGCCAAAGATTATGGGCAATTTTGGGAACAAGCTTAAGCCAACTTATTGGCTTATTTGGATCATATCACATCCCTACTTTTTGCACTTGTTTCATAATAAGCCAAAAAAACAACTTATAAGCCACTTCTAAAAATAATATCTAACCCCAACTACATTTACATTTTTCTAGATTCTGATTTGCAAATTGCAACATATCAAAATATATCAAATCAAACAAAGATACTTAAAAAAAAAAAAAAAAAAAGAAGGCAAAAATTGATAAATTCAATTACCTGCCCACTTAATCATCTATCAAAATTGAACTTGATGTTCTTTTTTATCACAAAATTCATCTATGATTAAATCCATAATAATTTTTTTAGTAATTTCTTTTTCAATGTACACAATAAAAGAATTCTTTATTAGAATCTAATCTTATCGCTTATTTTATATTTATTTGGTCATAATAAATAATATTTTATTAAATTTAGAATCATTGTAAAGAAAGATTGTGGTTTGACATTTTGTTGTAGAAATAATTGTATTGGGTACCAAAAAAGTTGTCTTAAAAATTTAGTGGGAACCAATATATTATATGTAGGATGCCTCACCTTTAAACATATACACACCGGTTGTAATTAACGTAAGGGGAACCATGGCCACCTTTGGTCATTGGGTGGCTCTGTCCCCGTCACTGAGGTGGACCTCGAAGCAGTCCTACCAAGCCCAATAGTGTTTCTTTAGAGGTTTGCAAACGAATTAAACCGAGTCGAGTTTTGCTGAGTTTGAATTTGGTTCGTTTGTTTATCAAACTTATTTTGTTGGGTTCGAGTTCGGCACGACTCGTTAATATTAATAAAATTCGAGCTTAGTTCGGCTCAGCTTGGTTCGATAAGATTTTTATTATTATTATTTATGTTATTTAATACATAAATTTTGTATTTATATTATTTAATACATAAATAATGTATTTATGCTATTATTTATGTATTATTTAATATATATAAATAATATATTTATTATATAATTTAAATAAAGATAAATGAGCCCAACTTATTGAGCTCAAACTCGTTTACTAAACGAGTCAAGCCAAGCTGAGTTTTTAACGAGTTGAGTTGAGGCAGTTCGTGAAAGTTCAGTTCATTTGCAGCCCTACTCTTTCTTAGGATGGGCAACCATAAAAAATTCAAACCCTATTTATAATTGCTATAGCACCACAACAAATTTGTTGAGGCTATGACTCATATTGGCTATTTAATAGTTTATCGTTTTTTTAAAAGATTGGATCCTATTATTTTTATGACTTTTTTTTTTATAATTTTTTTATATTGTGTTACAAAGACTCAACAACAAAAGACTATTAAATAAAATAGAGTTAGAAGAAAGAGTCTAGAGAATGGTGTGTTTTAAAAAAGAACTACATAAAATAGAAAAATAATTCTTAAATTGTAATTTGATACAAAATTTGTTGAGCCTGCCGACACTCTAAGTGATATTGTTTGAATATTTCCTAAAAAACATTTCTCCCTTGATTTTTTTTTTATTTTATATTTTTATAAATATTATGAGAGAGGGTGCTTCAAATAAGATTGGCTCTGGATTTAATACCTTTTATTCAAGCATGTAGCAAGTATATATTTAAGGGGAAAAAAACTTTATGCATTTTTGGAATCATATAATTTTTCTTATATAGAATATGGAATTGTATGTTGTATTGAAGATAATATTTCTGACTCTTATATGGGTCAAACCTGTTGTCAGTCGATACCCATTGCAATAGAAATGGGTTGCCCCACGCGAATTAATATGGGCTTTCCCTAACAACAATTCATATTGATATGCTATGACTGGGGATGCTTGTAGATCGAGTTGGGTTAAGTGGTCTCTCATCCGCCATCTGTTTGAACTTAGACAGAATGAGAAAAATAAATCCGCATCCTTTCACTTAATTAGTGAACGCAGATTAAATGGACCATGTAGGTCAGCGGGTAGATATGGATTGATTTGACAACTGAACTTTATTGTTTTAAGCATTTTTTTGAACTATTTTTCAATAATTTTTTGCTATTTTGCCCCCAAATTTTTTGATTGTTCATTTTTTATAATAAAAATAAAGTCCCAACTTTTATATTTCATAAATAGCAAATATAATTATTAAATAAAAGGTCTTTTTTTTTTTAACACACAAAGCATAAAACTATAACATCATATTCTTAGGAGTGTTAGCGGATCAAGTTGGGTCGGTTGGCCTCGCATCAGTCATCTGTTTGAACTTAGGCGGATTGAAAAAAAATACATCTGCTTCCGTCTGCTCGTCTCATTGAAACTGTCTATTATGTGGCAGATTGGTTTGGACCATCCGATTTTGGCAAATTGGGTGTATGCTTGCCTAGCCCTAACAACTACGGTGGTGTTTAATAAAACGGAAAACTGAAAATTAAGAACTAAAAACTGAATGTTGAATTTAATAAACTAAAAAACTCAAACAAGTTTTTTATATGTATAAAATCAAATTTAGAATTAATTATTTTCAAATTGTATATATTACAATTTTTATATTGTGATGGTGTGTTTGTTGTGGTGGTAGAGGAGGCGACGATATTAGCTACAACGACAATGGCAATGGTGGTAAAGATAGATGAATAGTGATTGTGGTGATGGTTGGAAGGGTAATGCCGTGGAAATAAACTGGGGTGGAGGCGGAGGCGGCGGTGGCAGCGGCGGTGGTGTAACAATGGTGGAATATTGGTGTGGTTAATGTTGGGAAAAATAATTTTGTGGTGACTTTAATGTGAAATGAAAGAAGGTCCCAACCACCAGTTGAGGTGGGATCAAATGGATTTAGATTCTTTGTAGATCAAATGGATTTAGATTCTTTGTAACAAGATCTTTACACTACAAAAAGAATGATCAATAACCATTGAGAATTGAATGAGAAATTGTCTCATAAAGTTGTCCTCATGAATGATGTATTGGGAATAGTGTATAATCATCTATCTCACATTGATTGTAGAGGAAAGTATTGATGGGTATTTAAATCCCAAGTTTTGGATAAGAACATGAGCTCTTTGGGGCATCTAAATTTTTCAAAAAATGGAGTTATGGATGCTTCAAGGATGGGCTTTGGCGAAAACTATGGTCCAAGTTAGTTATGCAAAAATTGCCATACGCGCATGCAACACCCCCCCGCCCAGACCATGGTCCTTGAGACTTAGGCTTGAGGCTTGTTAGAATGGGTTGGGCTGGATTGGTAACCTCTCAACCTAATCTTTTTGGGCTAAGTCTATTAGGTGGCTGCAGATATAGATATACACACATGTGTATATTGTGTGTAACATCTACACTTAAGATGGGGCTTATTTCCTATCAATTTTGGTGCATTACTCCATCAGTTTTGTAGGAGTAATAGGGCAGTTGTGGCCGCATTTGTTGCCAACCTTCATGGCTGGAAGGATCCTCCTCTCTCCCTCATTGTATATAAAAGGAGACCAATCTCTTTGGTTTTCTACATAGAATTTTTGGATCTCATACTATATAGTCAGTCTGCTTCTATACTATTCTTTGTGTGTGAGAAAGTGCTGCCGTTGTCAGTTTGCTGGAGCTAAACAGAAGGTGCTTCTACGTTAGTAGGTTCTAACCGTCATATCTTGGGAGACAAACGCTGACATACTTCCAACACCCACGATGAGGCGGCAAATTTGTTTTAAGGAGAGTGTGGTATCACACAAGCTTCGGTTTACTCTTTTTTACCATTTTATTTTGTTGAATATTTCTGTTCATTGAGTTGTATGGCTTAGTCCCATGATTTCTTATTCTGTAAATCAATTTAATTAAATATGAATCTATTAATTTTTTTTAAATACATCATTTGTACAAAAAATAATGACAATAGTAATGAAGGAAAAGGTAGTAATGGTAGTAGTGGTGGTGGTAACGGTGGTAGCAGCGATGGCGGTGGTTGTAGTAGTGGTGGTGGCGATGGCAGCGGTAGCAAGTTTATAATAGTGTCTATTGACTAGGACAAATTTCACTTTACCTCATCTCATTTGGAAACATAGCCTCCTTGTGGTTTATGGACTGAAATACATCGTTAGATCTGTTAACAATTTAATAAAAAAGACTAAAATACCATTGAATACAAGTAATCTAAGTGTGTGAACTATGAATATTTTTGTCATTTGTTTGGAAAGCAAAATGTATTTTAACCCTTTATTGTTCATTCCATATGCGGTTCACCCCCTTGAAATTTAAAAATGAGCATATAACCTCCTATTTGGCATGTGTTTGACACTTATTGTTAAGTTAAATACAATGTTTAACGGTGCATTTTAATCCACAAATCACAAGAAGATTATGCGGTTATTTCTAAATGAGAGAGGGTAATCTGCACATGAGCAAAACCACAAGAGGTAAAGTGAAATTTGTCCTATCAACTATTATAAACTTGAACACGAACGCTCTACTTAAGAATTTAAAAAGCACTGAAATCACTCTGACTAGGATAGTTTGTTAGGAACTCTTCGATATTTGAATTAGTAAGAGCTCTCAAGAATGTCAATGATGAAACAATGTATGAATGCGTACGTTATTGTGTATCATGTTTAGTGCACTTACCTATTCTTATTAGTGGCACCTCCACTAACTGTTATACTCAGTTAAGAGATGCATGACATTTTCACCATATTCTGCTTTATATGGGATCATATCCTGCGTTCACAATATTCTAAGCATGAACAAGTCTGTTCCCATACAAAGTGGACTTTTCGTTAACTTGGTCCACCGTCTATGCAAGCTAGCTTGATTGACCTATTGGTCAACTCGACCACTAAGTTTATCTCAAGAATTTCACTATATTTGCTGCTAATCGCATATGGCCAAATTGGATGTAAGCTCGGATTTTACCTTCCACAATTTCTCTGAACTAGAGATGTGTTGCTGGGCTTGGTGAGCACACATTGCAGCCCCTCTCGGTGATCAGATATTGGTAACTATATATTCAGATCATATTTAAACTAATGTTGTGTTTGGTTGGAAGATTTGAGAAGGAATTTGGAATTGGAAATGGAAATGGAAATGGAAAGGGAAAGGGAAAAGGTGTGTCAAATTAGATGAAATATTGTTATATTTTATTCTCATTTTACTTACCTTTTCTCTTTCCCTTTCCAAATCACTTCCAAAATCCTCCAACCAAACACCGCGTACAAGAATGGACAACAATTATAATTTTGAGAAAAGATCATTTATAATTTTTTTTAATACAAATGTGATTTGATAATGTAATTACTAATATTCGATCATTTTGATTTTTTACATAAATACTCTACTCAACGAATTATAAAATATAAAAGGCTCAGAACACTAAAATGAGCCTATCAAGTCCAATAGTGTCTCTCTAGTTGGACGGACAACTGGAGAGAATCCAAACCTTATTTATTATTGTTCATAACAAATTTATTGAGATATAGTTTATTGACTACTTAATAGTTTATTATTTTTCCCTCAATCTAGCAACCAAAAAAATAAATAAATAATAGTTTATTGTTTTTTCGTAAATTTGATCTTGCTATTTTGACTTTTCATTATTTATGTTCACTAAGACAATGGGTCAAAAAAGAATTTTTAATAAAATAGAGTAAAATGGAGACTCTAATGGATAGTATATTTAAGAAGATTGCTATATAAAACAGAAAATAATTTTTAGATTATAATTTAACACAAAATTTGACCCTGCTAATGCTCTAAAAGTGATACAAATACTTGCAGCCATTTATCACATGATTTTTATTATTTTTACTTTTTTAAACCTAGTGAGAGAGAGTGCTACAAATAATATTGGCTGAAGATTTAATATTATTCAAGCATGTAGAAAGTATATATATACTATGTATTTAAGAAAAAATAACCATATGCAGTTTTGGAATCATATTTTCAAATTTTGTTATGTACTATTGAATTTGAAGATAATATTCAAGGCTCATAGATGGGTCAAACCTGTTGCAAGACCAATTACAATATAAATGGGCTGCCCATGCGAATCAATTTCGGCCTCTAACCAAGACTACTCTTAATCTCTTACGTACCCAGTAGGAGATCACTATAATTATTGTTGCATACTCAAAAAAAAAAAAAAATTATAAAAAAAAAAATTAAAATTTATAGATAAATGCCTAAACATTTAAATTTATGGATCAAATTTATTTTGAATATAATTCATATCATATTAAATGTGAATGTATCTCATACACTTCACTTTCTAAGACAATTTTATGAGTTTGTTGGTTTTTCAATTATAATATTATTTTAAAGCACAAATATAGATGTTCATTTCTGCAAGGCTGGTTCAAAATGACAACCCAATTAAGAGTTCTCACAACAATAATAGGCTTCAAGAGTTGAAATTCTATTATCAGCGATAAGATAGAGAGAAAGTAGTCACAAGAAAATGTTGTATTGCATTGAATGAAACAAAAAAATTTCATTTTATTCTTTATTGAGATCTTAAAAATACACTTTGTTCAATACCCTATGTTGTGTATAGTATGGAAAAACTAAATAACAAAGCAATAACAAACATATGAATTGATCAAATACAACATAATTAGAGGTCAGAAGTAAATGGCACAATGGTAGAAGGCAACCATGACTGACTAGTTATAAAATTTGTAACGCTAAACTATGATGCTTCAGTTGTGCTTAGATATCATTCGATAACCACCCCACTTTACTCTTCCACTAGTCGAAGAACTAGGGCTGGAGTTTTTATATTCTCCATAATACAGAGTATTTAGAGCAAAGTTACTATCCCATTCTAACCAGCATGCTGGATCAACCAAGGTATCAAGGTAAGTTTGTAGACAAACAGTGCACAAATATTCCATCAAAGGCCTTCCTAGATATGTCTTGAATGAGCTAAGTACCGGTTTTAGGTCAGATGAAGCCATGACTTGAGAATTATAAATTGAAATACCAGTATTTTGGTTAGGGTCAGTTCACCGTTGTGTTGTTACAGTATTTTGTTGCCCACTCATTGGTTTTTTGGCATATATCATGCAATTTTGGAGAACTACTGCTGCATTTCCAAATATGAAATCTATCGTGCCATAAATATCACATTCTTTGTAAAATTATCGTTGAGAATGAACATAGACTGTATCTTGGTATCCTTCAAAACCACAACGGTAGAAAACGATCTCAGTGCTACAGCTTGGTATTATCGTTGAGAATGAACATAGACTGTATCTTGGTATCCTTCAAAACCACAACGGTAGAAAACGATCTCAGTGCTACAGCTTGGTGATTTTGTGGCCCAACTGTGTTACGGAATGTTATATCACGAGCAATGAATCCTCCACCGATAACCACTGCAAATAAAATATGTTATCAATAATTAGTAATTGTTTACTCCATGGTTTAGTATGTTGTGATCTCTAATTGTCCTTTCAAATTAAGTTAATAAAAGCTTTTCACTACAAAAAGTTAAAATTTTAGAAACTAAAACTTAAGGACAAAACTATTTTTTAGCGCCTAAATATTTTTGTTGTAAAAAGTATTGTTATTATATTTTTAACAACGGAAATTAAACATTAGTTATAAATTATTATCCTTTTGGGACCAAATTTTGTCTCAAAAAATAAACCATTTTGAGACCAAATTATTTTGTCCCTAAAAGTCTATTTATTAATGACATTTTCAAAATTTTGTCGCTAAAAGCCTTGTTTTTTATTTTTCAGGACGACATTTTAGCAACTATTCTCACGACGATAGAAATTGGTCCGTAAATGTTTTTTACAACAAAATTTTCACTTTTAGAGACTAAAAAATTTGGTTTCTAAAACTCTTATATGTTGTAATGTATGCTTCTACAAAGGTTGAATTTTCATACTATAAATAAAAAAATTGAATTAATTCAGGAATTTATCTTTCATAATGATGGAAACTTCAAATTGACAATGAAGAACTCTAGACTTTATTAAGAAAAGATATTTAATTTGTTCAAAAAGGATAGCCGGCATAATAAACTGATTATATCAATCAACTTTGGAATGAAATGCCATCAGCAAAGAATCCTTCACCATTGACAGCTGAATGTCACAATTTTCATGAAAATTTTACCAAGACAATTTGAAATTGAATATCAAATTAAGTAAATTTAATTTTGAAAAAAACAGAATAATGAAAAGTAGCATGATCTTTCCTTTACATTTAATATAGGAATAGTTAACAATCAATTTTATGTCATGACTTTTGGTACTTCTCTTAAAAAAAATTATATGTTAGACCACGCAAAAATAAATAAATAGACAAATAAACCAGAAAATCGCCTAACATTTGAAATGTGAGTATTGAATTTATTCTGAGCATCGCCCACACCAAAACCAGTATTAAATCTACATCGCAAATTCAAATGTTGGAAATTTTTTTTAATCTCTTTTTATTTTTATTTTTTATTATGCATGGAATTTCTGATTTTCATATTATTATTTTAACTAATTAGTCTATATATATGAAATTTAAACAAGAATTGCTATTTTCATAGTGAAATTCTCTTCATTAAATGGTTATCACTCCTTTTTGTTTAACCGCGTCTCTTCCAAATGAGATTTTTAGTTTTGAAGAAACTACCTTGAAATTTTGACGAATGGCCTAACAATTTAAACTTTTTTTTTTTTTTTGGATTTTGTATGCACATCATTCATAAAATAATTCAGATTGATGCAATATTCATAAAAATTGGATCAATATAAGTTATTCATAGATGATCTATTAATAAATTTTACAAAACAAATAATTTAAATTATTAGAATAAAACTTATGATGAACCTCCCAACTTAATAATACCATTTTTAGTGGACCGGAGAGAATCTAATTTCATTTATGTTCATATAGAAACCAATGGCTATTGAGCTGGCACAAGGTTTCCTTTATCCACATGGGTCAATGTAGACATTTTCTTCTTTATAGTCAATAACGTAATGGGAAATTTATGCGTAGATTTTAAATTGCAAATTTATTGTCTAATAGATTTTATAAAAATTAATAGTGTTTTTTTTATCAAATATTATTAAAAATTTATTAATTATTAATTTTTAGTAACAGTTTAAAAATTTTGTTATAAAAAATATTACTAATTATAAATTTATCTACAGTTTACAAAAATTGTCACAAAAAGTCACTAATTTTCAACGCTAACCGATAGTTTAAAAAATTTGTTACAAAAAAAGTTACTAATTGTAAATTTTAGTAACAATTTATAAAAACTGTGAAAAAAAAAAAAAATCACTAATTATCAATTTTTAACGATATGTAAAAATCGTCACAAAAAATTATTTTTAATAACTATTTTATTAAAATTTATTTTTAATAAAATTTTATGAGAATTAAGTATACCTATCAATACCTAGTGATAGTTTATCCTAACGTAATTTGGTTAATTGTATCTGAACGTGTTATGTTCACATAGAAACCAATGGCTATTGAGCTGGCACAAGGTTTCCTTTATCTACAATGGTTTAAGAAATTTGCAAAATTTTATATAAAAAAAAAAGGGTAAAGTATTAATAAATTTTAAAATGTGATCTTATGAATTATTTAATATTCTTTTTTTTCTTATGAATATAAAGGTCCCATTAAAATAAAAATTGTATAAAATGATAGTCACTTATAAGTTTGGGTTTAATTTTTTAGAGATAAAAATGAGTTTCTCCAAATATGAAATTATATATTTGGATAATCTACACTATAGAGGTTTTCGATTTTTTCTCATTCTGGAACAAATCTCACATTACGAATAAGAACGTAACACTCTAATGTAATACTTCAATAACGTAACACTCCAATGTAACACACTAAAAAACTCCTTACACTATGTTTGGTTGGGGATTTTGGAAAGGATTCGAAAAGTGAAAAGGAAAAGGTGTGTGAAATTAGGTGGAAATATAAGTATATTTTATTCACATTTTACTTATCTTTTATCTTTCCTTTTCTAAATCACTTTCCAAAATCCTCCAGCCAAACACAGTATTAGTGTACTTTTTCTAAAAGTAACAACGGAACATTCCAAATTTTTTTTCCAAACATAACACTCCAATGTAACACACAAAAAAACTGTTTAGTGTACTTTTCTCAAACATAACACTCCAATCAATGTAATCTCAAAAGTAACACTTCAATGTAATACATATAAAAATACTAAAAAACTACTTAGTGTACTTTTTCCAAATATAACACTCAGTTTGAAATTACATATTTACCCAAAACTTGCTAAGGAACTTTTGCATTCTTTTTGGAATGGTTTGAAGAATTCCACACCCTTTTGCAATGCTTTGAAGAATACCACATTTTTTTTTAGTTTTCATTAGAATATTACGTTTGGGAAAAGTAAGCTAATTTTTTTATTTTTTATTTTTTGGTTACATTGGAGTATTACACTAAAGAGTTTTTTTTTTTAGCGTTATGTTTGGAAAAAGTATAATAAAGATTTTTTTTGAGTGTTACACTGAACTATTACAGATTGAAATTATACATTAGCTTAAAACTTATTAAGGAGTTTTTATACTCCTTTTGAAATATTTGAAGAATCCTATATTTCAAGTCATTTTTGTACTCCTTTTGAAATATTTAAAAAATCTTACATTTTAAGTCATTACAAATAAAAAAGATTTTCTTATAAAAATTTATCCCAAATTTGATTCTCATTTGTTATGTATCTTACCTTTCTAACACAAAAGAAAAAAAAAAATTAAAGAAAACATAATAGAAATAAAGGTATAACCGTAAATCTAATTTTTTAATAATATATTAAATTTACATTTTCAAAATTAATGAGACTATTAGGACTAATCGAATCACCATTCCTTAAGATGAGATTTATAGGTAAATTTTTCATTAAAAAATGCTTAATTTTGGAAAAATATTAATTGAAGAAATTTCCTTTTTTATTTTTTTTTTTAATCATACTTTATCCACATGAGTCAATATGGACATTTTCTTCTAAATATGTTTTCTTGTTTGTTTTCTATTTTCTCCTAGTTTGAATAATTATACAAAATTGGTGAGGATTTTTCATATGGGTTCCACATAAAGAGACAAAGGAGCACAAATGTCACGTTTGGGGCACAAATTATCTGTCACGTTTGGTCTTATTTTATACTCTATTTCATATTGTTAGGTGATCGAAATTTAAGGTTATACTCTAACAAATTAAAATTTTAGAAATAAAAATTTAAAAATAATATTATTTTTTAGAGATAAAATATTTTTGTCGTTAAAAGTGTCATTATTGTATTTTTAGAGACAAATTGGATATTTAGATGTAAATTACCATCTAGACCAAAATTTTTGTCTCAAAAAATAAACTTATGGGATTAAATTATTTTGTTCTTGCATTTATTAGCGAGATTTTCAAAATTGTCACTAATCTTTTATTTTTACTTTTTGACACAACATTTTAGTGACTATACTGGCTATGATCGGATTTGGTCCCTTAATTTGCTTAGAACAAAATTTTTACTTTTGGAAATAATTTTGATCCATAAAACTCTTATTTGTTGGAGTGTTAAAAATATTTTTGACAAACAACAATATATAGAATGGGACAGAGATAAGCTCATCATACCACAATCATTTTAAGAGAAAATTAAAATTCAGTCTATTTGACCATAAATATTTATAAAATTATGTGGTGCAACTATTTATTTTTTTCGAATTACATGAATGGTCCTTATAGTTTGAGTCTTTTATCATTTTAGTCCTTAACTTTTCAATTATGAGACATTTGACTTTGAATTTTAAATCTTGATCTAAATAAGGACAATTGAAGATACTATAGCTCAATTTTAAGGGTAAAGTCGTCAATTTGATAAAATATAAACTAAATTGACAAAAATAAATATCAAAAAAATATGTTTGAATTTTTTAAAATTATTTCCATGCACTAAAAATAAAATTATGTAAAATTGATAAATTTTTTAGACATTTATTTATTTATATTTTTACAAAATTAATTTTGATTATGTGTTTGGATGATGATCATGTAATAGGTGATTATTTTTACTTTCATTAAATTAGTTTATATTTTTCTAAAAGTCAAATATAGCGACACTTTGATATCATTATCAAACCAAACAATTAAATTAAAAAATTCAAAATTAAAAACATTTCATATATTAAAATATATCGATTAAAAGCTTAATAGCCACCCATTGTATAATCATTATCTAAACACATAATAAAAATTAATTTAGTAAAATAAATAAATAAATGTTTAAAAGATTTATCAATTTTATATAATTTTATCTTTGGTGTAGAAATTATTTTTAAAAATTCAAAAATATTTTTTTGATATTTATTTTTATTAAATTAGTTTATATTTTATTAAATTGATGACTTTATCTGTGAAATTGAGTAATGGTATCTTCAATTGTCATTATTTGAAATAAGATTTAAAATTTAAGATTAAATGTGTCACAATTAAAAAATTAAGAATTAATGTGATACAGGTACAAATTATAAGGACGGTTAATGTAATTTATTTATTTATTGTGTTAAAAAACATGATAAGCATTATATCTTTAATAGATTCTCCTAATTTCGATTACTCCAACATCAAATACTATGAAGAATCAACCATTCGGATTAGTCTTTAAAAAGACAAAAACAGCAACTAACTATTAGGAATAGTCAAAATCTAACAAGAGAACGTAGATTCTGTTCTCCTATTCGTCCAACAACGTATCAAAAAAACAATGACATGCATAATTTATGAGCGAATTATATTAATAGTCTTTATAGTTTAGAGTTTATATTATTTTAGTATTTGATTTTTTAATTATAATATATTTAATTTTAAATTTTGAATCTTCTTTCGAATAAAAATAATTTCAGATATCATTACTCAATTTCGAAAATAAAATCGTTAATTTAATAAAATATAAATAATTTTAACAAAAATAAATGTCAAAAAAATATTTTTAAATTTTTAAAAATTATTTATACTTATTAAAGATAAAATTATATAAATTTGATAAATTTTTTACATATTTATTTATTTATTTTATTAAATTAATTTTTATTATATATTTAAATGATGATCACAGGCTTTAAAATGCGTTGGTGCCATTGAACGCCCAATCAAAACACGCAAGTTTCTACCAACAAAATAAGGACCCATATTCTCTGACTGTGACTGGGTTATGCTGTTTAGGTATATGAATCTCATCGCACGTCCCATCTCAGTTTGATAATGTGAATTATTTATTTTTAAATAATATTTTATAAATATTTATATAAAAATTTGATAGTCACAATAATGTTAGTTTATAACATTTATTTATAACAAAAAATGAAGAATAAATATTATTTAAAAATTAAATTATTTATTTTTTGAGAAATAAATATAATAAATTAACGTGTCTACAGTTATTTGATCGACCAAATTTTTTGCATTGAATGATCTACATGTTGTGATTTAAAAAATGAACGATGCAAATTATCAAGGTGAAACTCATAAGAAGCCCTACGAGTTCAAACAACATAATTCAGTACAAAATCTTATTCCAAAAAGTAAATCCTTCAAAACATACAAGTACTTGGGCAACAACTCTTTAAATATTTATAATTTTAATATAATAACTTGGATAAATTACATTGATTACTCTTAAAATTTTAAAAAAATTATAATAAATTTCTACAATTTTAATATAGTTGCATCGATTTTATTTTTAGCAAATTTAAAGTGAGATAGTATGTAAATATAAGAATAAATAAAGGTAAAATAATATTTAATGTGAAAGTGATAATAATAATATTTTTCTTCTATATGACTAAAAGAGTATGGATTTGAAAAAATAAGTGTTATGTAAATTAAAATTTTAAAGAAGTTTAGTATAAATATGCTAAACTTGCGAAGTTTAATGTATTTTTTTGCAAATTTTTAGAAAGGTTGGCTTAATTTACCCTAATAATTTTAAGTGAATGATCTAAGATATATGGGTATTGATTAACAAAGTTTAAAATATTTATAAATTGTTTATGTTTCACACTTTTATAAATAATGTAAAATAATTTCAAACTTGTTAACAAATACTTTTGGAAAACTTATTAATAAAATATTTCTATTTAATAATTAATTTATTTTATGAGGACAAGTAATCTATTTCAACGAAAGGGAATCTTTTTGTGAACTTTTTTCTTTATCTTCAGTAAAATAAAAATTAAATATTAAAAAAATTATATTCTAAGTTCTACCAGACTAAACTGATCAGAAAAGTAAAAATAAAAATTTTAAAAGAAGTCCACCAAAGATTAAAAAAACAGTTGGCTTTTTTTTTTTTTTTTTTTTTTTTTTCTTTACTAAAATTTTTTAGAATTTTATTTATTTATTTTTACTTTTAGATCATTTTACATTAGACAGACTTGAAAACTAAAAATTATTGGCATAATCTAGAAAAAAATAAAAATAAAAATACCTAAAGACAAAAGTAACATACTTTTTAAAAATTAATGATTCATGTTAATTTTTTTAAATTCAACTACTAAAAGGTAAAGAATTTTTTTTAAGGTGTTTATTATAGAATTTTGCATGTTAGTTGATATTGTACTACCAACAATTCTAGAGACCTCTAAAAACACACCTCTAATGAGGTGGAAAAAGAAAAAAAAAAAAAAAAATCAAGACACAGAGCTGACAGTGGCAGTGGGTGGGACCCACTGCCACATCATTAGTGGTACCTCTAATTAGAAATTCCAAACATTTTTCATTGTACTACATATCTTTCTAGGATTGTTACTTAGATATAATCAGAAATATTAATATTAATGTGTGGTTTATAATCAGATTTTATATATAACTTCTACAATATATCAATTAAATTTCAACATGACTGTGTAAATTTCTTTACAAATTTTGATTACTATTTACAGAAATTTTAATATACTCATTTGATTAAAAGTTACATATCAAATGAGAGGGAAATTTGTACCGAGATATCTGAGTCAGGCTAAATCAAGCCTTTGTTGTCAGCCGGACTACAGATTGGAAGGCTACATGGTTTGGGCCATGCAAAGGAGGTTTAGCTGGTCAAACGCAGTGTATGGTTTGACTAGTCAGACTTGGTCTAGGTTGTGTTAATGGGCCGAGCAAAGCCTCATTGGGCCTTAGGCTAAGATTAGGCCGAATCAGTTGTCCTCAATTAATGTGGCAATCAAGATTGGACCGGGTTATATTCATTTGACCGGCCAAGTGAAATTGGGCGCACATCTTGGCTGGGCTAGTTTGGGCTCTGCTCAACGTTAGTATGGTTGCATGCTGCGGTAGCTTTGTGCGGTGCTCCATGCGGCATTGTGGATTTAATTTTAAATAATGAATAACAATCTCCATCAAACAATTAATAACAAATCGGTGCAACGATTTAACGTGGAAAAAATAACAGGTCAAAATCATAAAACAATCCACTAAGAAAAAAAATAAAATAAAATACACACGAGAACTCTCAATCACTTAGCGAGTCCACGCTTGAATTAAACCGAACCCGATGTGTCTCTTCCACCACTATCTTCACCTCGGAATTGTTTTGCCCAACGTTGAATCCACAAAGCCAATGTCGAATCCATGATGATGAGCCACTCTGAAATCCACCAAAACTTCAGGCCTAAGTTTTTGCAGAATCCACCGATGAACACATCTCTCTTTTTGAGAATAAAAGAACAAAACCAACCCTTAATGTTTATCAATATGTAATTCATTGATCAATGGATTACCTTTTATACATCAAGGAAACTTATATATAAACACCTTCCAATATCGAACACTTTGTTTTTTCTTCCTCTCTAAAAATTTAGATGGATTAAACCCTAAAAATAACAAAAAACACACTTTATAATAAACAGAACCGCGAAGACCGCTCGAGCACTCACTTTACCGCTTGAGCGGTGTGACTAAAGGAGATGCTCACATATAGGCCAACCGCTTGAGCGCAACATCTACCGTTCGAGTGGTAAAACATATTTCTCAAAAGTTTAGAATGCAAGTAGAGATATTGGATGAACCACTTCACCTCTTGAGAGCACAAAAGACCGCTAGATCCCCGTACTTAGTCAGCGAAGTGGTAAACAAAGAATACTCAAGTCAAGATACGGAATGTCAGCACAAACTCCTTTACATGAGTACAGCTCGGCTTGGATTCGCATCTAAGCTCTCATAACTCACAGATACAATTGAGCAAATAAAAATACAACTGAATAAAGTTTTGTCCAACAAAATTGCCAATTACAAAAACCTAAGAATTTATGCTTTAACTAAATATAACAAATAAAATATAAAAATATTGCTTCATTAGCATCAACAAACTAATTACTTGACTAACTATTACTTAAAATGAGATGACTTCTCTCATGTTGGGCTTCGAACGGGAGAGGTGCTATTGGGCTTGGTGAGCCTACCTCAATGATCCATATTGTTCATCTTTTAGGACTTACTAAGAAGATCATTTATGTGAAAAAAAAAAAAAAAAACATTTTATCTTACAAAAACGGTTGGCAAATATAATTTTGAGAATAGATCGTTAATTTTTTTAATACAAAATTGAATTGATCATATGGTTAACTCTATTCAATCATCTTGAATTTTTGCATTAATACTCTATTCAATAAATCCTAAAAGGTAAACAGTTTAGATTATTGAGCAGCAACAGAATAAGGATTTCAAGATAGGAAGTGCCAAATATTATGGGCCATTTTGGGAACAAGCTTATAAGTCAACTTTGTTGGGTCGGTAGATCCTGATAAGTACTGTTCACTCAATCTTACTGTTCACTCAAACACTGGGTCCAATGGGGGGGTTTGGGAGGGCCTCTTCCCAAGGGGGAGGGGGTCTAGGGGGTTTTACCCCCTCTCCCCCCCCCCTAGGCAAAATTTTTTGGGTACTTTCGTAATTCCTATGTGCTTCTATGTAACCCTAATTCTATACTTATAAATAGACGAGGGGGCACCTCTTTTAGGTTAAGAGAGAGTTGTATTTTTCTGATTATAGTGAAAAACCGTAGCAGTCGTGGACGTAGCCCTATTCTGGGGTGAACCACATAAATCCTTGTGCTCTTATGTGTGTGATTTGTTTAATTCATTTTTCTTCTTTGTTTGTTATTTCGTGTCTCACTGATCTTGGTTAGGAAAGGTCAAACTCCTAACAACTAGTATCAGAGCATTGGTTCAAGTCGGAGCGATGGCCACAGACGAAAATGTTAGAATCGATAAATTCAATGGCACAGATTTCAGATTTTAGAAGATGCAGATTGAAGACTATTTATATCAGAAAAAACTGTATGAACCCCTTTTAGGGACGAAACCAGAAAATATGAAAGATGATGAGCGGACTCTTCTTGATCACCAAGCGTTATGAGTTATTCGGCTAACGTTGTCTAGTAACGTTGCGTTTAACATAGTAAAAGAGAAGACTATAGCGGGTCTCATGGCGGCACTCTCAAGCATGTACGAAAAACCCTCTGCCTCAAATAAGTTTATTTGATGCGTAGATTGTTTAATTTGAGGATGATAGAAGGTGCTTCGGTGGCTGAGCATCTGAATGAATTCAATATTGTGGTAACACGATTGCGTTCTGTATCTATCGAATTTGATAATGAGGTTAGGGTTTTCATTCTTCTATCTAGTTTGCCAGAAAGTTGGAATGGTACTGTAACGACAGTAAGTAATTCTTCGGGAAAAGAAAGTTGAATTACAATGATAGTTGAGATTTAATTCTGAGTGAAGAAATTCGCAAGAGGGAATTAGGGAAAACATCATAATCTGCCCTAAATACAGAAGCCAGAGGAAGATCAGTAGGAAAAAAAACCCGAATCGCAACAGATCAAAATCCAAACACAGAAGCAATTGAAGAACTGGAGAGGAATGAAGTTGCTGGAACTGTGGAAAAAAGGGACATCTAAAAAGAGATTGCCCGACATTGAATAAGAACAAAGGTGATCAAAATCAGAAGTCTGTTAATACTGTAACGGAGGAAATTTATGATGCTTTGATCTTGAGTATTGACAGCCCTCTTGAATCTTGGATTTTAGATTCCGAGGCGTTATTCCATTCTACTTCACAGAGGGAAATCATGGACAATTACATTGGTGGTGATTTCCGGAAGGTTTATTTGACTAATGATGAACCTTTAAAGATTGTGAGTAAAGGGGACGTAACAATCAAGTTGCCAAACGGATCTATTTGGAAGATACAGAATGTCAAACATGTGCTTGGTTTGAAAAGAAACTTGATTTCTGTTGGACAACTTGATGGTGAATGTCATGGTGTAACCTTCATGTGTGGTTTGTGGAAAATCACGAAAAGAGCCATGGTTCTTGCTCGTGGTAAAAAAGAAGGCTCCCTTTATATGACTACGAACAATAGGGATACAATAGTGGTTGCTGGTGAGAAGGAAGACTCAAATCTGTGGCACCAAAGGCTTGGGCATATGAGTCAAAAAAGAATGAAGGTACTTGTATCTAAGGGGAAACTGTCAGATTTGAAATCAGTGGACATTGACTTTTGTGAGGATTGCATCTTCGGCAAATAAAAGAGGGTTAGTTTTTTAAAGGATGGCAAGACACCGAAGTCAGAAAAGTTGGAGTTGGTTCATACAGATGTGTGGGGACTTGCACCAGTTTCATCTCTTGGAGGATCATCATACTATGTTACCTTTATCGACGACTCAACGAGAAAGGTATGGATTTATTTTCTAAAACACAAATCTGAAGTTTATACTACTTTTAAGAAGTGAAAAGCCTTGGTGGAGACTGAAACAGGTTTGAAAATTAAGTGCTTGAGATCAGATAATAAAGGGGAATATGAAGACAATAAGTTCAAGAAATATTGTGCAGAAAGTGGAATTAGAATGGAGAAGACTTTCCGAAAGACACCTCAATAGAATGACATTACAGAACGTGTGAATAGAACTTTGAATGAACGTGCTAGAAGTATAAGGATACATGCTAGATTACCAAATATGGTTTGGGCAGATGCAGTTAACACTGCAGCATATGTGATTAACAGTGGTCTATCTGTTCCATTGAATGGAGAGCTATCAGAAGAAGCTTGGAATGGTAAAGAGGTAAACCTTTCTTTTTTGAAGGTATTTGGCTGTGTTTCATATGTGCATATAGATTCTGTTGATAGAAGTGAACTTGATCCAAAATCTGTTAAATGTACTTTTATTGGGTATTGTCACGACCAAAACCCGCCCCTATGGGTTTAGCACCGTAACCGGCCAGTAATCCGAGATTACCGAAGGCCTGCTTAACAGTAATACAGTAAAACAGAGTACAGGGGTATGACGGAAGCCAAAACAGTAAATAAACAATGTCCAATGAGCTGTGACAGTCTGTGTGCAAAAAGACTTTTCATACATATATATATACAAACAGTACGGGATAGTATGTACATTATATACAATCAGTCAGAATAGGGACCAAGTCCCTATTAAACAGTACAGCACAGTGCTACAGTTTATACAGATTACAAACAGATACAGAGACCGACGGGGAATTTATAACACCCCTAAGCCATAGCTTGACAGGCTCGGAACCTCGCAGTGAGGCACAGTGGTTGGCTTGACAAAACTGAAGTTTACCCCGATGCTTCTAGCCGCGGTCTGGTGCCTGTACACCTACATATATATATATATATAAGCAGTGAGCTAAAGCCCAGTGAATAACATAATGCGTAAAGAGGTTAAAAATGAATGTCCTTATAGTAATGAAAACAGTTCATTAAATCAGTATTTCAGTCATTCAGTCATTCAGTCATATGTGGTACATCCATTAGCATAATAGTACAGTAAACAGTAGGCCTTAAAGACCGAGCAGTTAATGATAGCCATCAATCAGTAAGCAGTGGTGGTTCCAACAAGGGAACCGACAGAGATCTCTGTAACAGTAGCAGTAAACAGTAGTTGTTAAGGATGCCACAATACAGTTCAGAATATATGACATACATTCATTCAATTAACAGTATCAATTCAGAAACAGTACAGTTCAGTTGTTTAGAAGATAATCATTTTTGAACATATCTTTACACAGTTGTTACTCACAGAGTTCTGGGCTACAATTAGGCTAGAGCGCGTCCTCGGATGCCAACCCTACACAGTTAGAGATTGAACACACACTAAGCTACACAGTTGGGAAAGTAATAACTTAATCCCTAATTTGCCTCGGTGTGGTTCTACATCTATATCCTCATTAAGATGCTTTAAACTAGGCCTAAGAATACCTAGGATGAAATGAGGATGCAAAGACGCACTTTAAAAGCATTTTCAGAAAAACAGGGGTCCCGCTCGAGCGTAGGTTACTCCGCTCGAGCGGACATGCAGACAAAGGTTCCCGCTCGAGCGTCACTTCCCACGCTCGAGCGGTCTGCAAAATAGTCAAAAGTACTGGATGCTCGAAAATCATGCTCGATGGGCGCTCGATAGCCGCTCGAGCGTAAGACACAAGGTCCCGCTCGAGCGTCCAATACTCCGCTCGAGCGGACCGTAAAACAGTGCAAAGTACTGGGAGCACGAATTTCACGCTCGAGCGCCACTTTCCCTGCTCGATCGTGAGTTCAAATTCTGGAAAATCCAGATTCTAACCTCAAGCTCAAAACCAAGTCTAAAATGCTACAAATTCGATTCCCTTGGGCCCATTTCCTGGAAAACACTTGTAATTACATAGTATGACATGATTCAAACTCAATTTGTAAAATCAAGGCCCAAAGGTGAGGGAATTAAACCCAATTTCAAACCAATTTTCATGAACTAACTTCAAATATGACATGCAAGACTTTAAATCAATTCAAAGCTTCAATACATGCTCAAAAGAGCCAAATCTTTTAAGAACAAGATGATTTCATGAACCTTAAACATAATCATGAGCATGCATGTACCAAATTCTATGTAATCAACCTCAAAATGCAGGGATATAGCCATGCATGCAACAATTAAGCTTCAATTCAACAATTAAGAGCCATAACTTGGCTCAAGACTTTAACCATGCTCTAGACCATGCAAGAATCACTTAAATTCATGAACAAAAGGGTAGTTACTCTACCTTAGGTCTTTAATGCAAGACTAGAAGCTCAATTTAGCAATCTATACTTCAATTCCTTCAAGTTCCAAGCTAAATCAACAAGTTGAATTCAATTCCCTTCACTCTCTCACTCTAGTCGGTTGCTCTCAAGAAGAATTGGGCTGATGAAACGTTTTGTAATGCAAGGCTAAGGCTTAGGCAAAGTTTGGTGTAGTGGTCCACTCAAATAGCAAGGTTGTAATTAAGTCAAATTATGTAATTTATCAATATTGATCCAATTTAATCATATCAAATCACATTTTAATTAAATATGCCATAAAATCACATAACTTCCAATGATCATAAAAACATCGGTCAATTTCGGATTCGGCCGCCGATAAGGCCTTCAATTTGTAGTTTAAACATAAAAACATGAACAGATAATCAAACAGGCAATAGATAGAAATGCAATATAACAGATATACTTAATCAATTCAGTTTCAGATTCCAGTCAGTCAGTCCAGTATTTCAATCAGTTCAGTTACCAATCATAATCAGTCTCAGTTTAGCAGTAATCAGTAGGCAATCAGTGATCAGTGATGAGGGTTGTTACAGGTATATCATTGATCAATTTAGTTATCGGTTTTGGAATGATAAAAATTAAAAAATAATCATAAATAGAGATGTCATATTTAATGAGAAAGTAATGTGTAAGGATAGGGATAAGTCTGCATCTGAATCTGAATCTATTACTTGTCATGAGCATGTTGAGTTAGAAGGATTAGTAAGAATGATTTGAATAGTAGGATTTAGAATAATCTTGAAAATCTTATTCCACAAACTGAGCCACATACTCTTACTCCTAAGTTGAGATGGTCAGAAAGAGAGTCTAAACCTACACAGCATTGGTCTCCATCTTTACATTATTTGTTGTTGTCTGATGGGAGTGAACCCGAAAGTTATGATGAGGCTTTGCAGGTTGATGATTCAATCAAGTGGGAGTCAGCTATGCAGGATGAAATGGATTCACTCATGGCAAACCAGACATGGGAGTTGACTAAATTACCAGTGGGTAAGAAAGCTTTGCACAACAAGTGGGTTTACAGGGTCAAACAGGAACATGATGGGAGTAAACGCTACAAGGCTAGATTGGTTGCAAATGGATTTCAGCAAAAGGAAGGGATTGACTACACTGAAATTTTCTCTCCAGTTGTGAAGTTGACCACTATCAGATTGGTGCTGGGAATTGTGGCTGCTGAAGATTTGTATCATGAGCAGATGAAAGTGAAGACAGCTTTTCTCCATGGTGATTCTTGGCACGTGGCAAAGAGGAGTTTGTATGTAAACTTCGAAAAAGCTTGTATGGTTTGAAACAGGCCCCAAGGCAGTGGTACAAGAAGTTTAATGGGTTTATGTGTAGTAATGGTTTTACAAGATGTCAAGCAGATCATTGCTACTATTTCAAGAGGTTTGACAAAAGTTATATTATTTTACTCTTATATGTTGATTATATGCTTATCGCATGATCTAGCATTGAAGAGATAAAAATATTGAAGAAACTTTTGTCCAACCAATTTGAGATGAAGGATCTTGGAGTTGTAAACAAAATCCTTGGTATGAGGATTCACAGGGACAAGGCAAATGGTATTTTAAAGTTGTCACAGGTTGAGTATGTCAAGAAAGTTCTCAAGAGGTTTAGCATGGATGGTGTAAAACCAGTGAACACTCCATTGGCTAGCCATTTCAGACTTACCAAAGAGTAGTCTCCGAAGACCGAAGAAGAGCAGGCTTACATGGAACGTGTTCCATATGCTTCAGCTATCGGTAGCATAATGTATGGTATGGTTTATACTAGACCAGACATTACACATGCAGTGAGAATAGTTAGTAGGTACATGAGTAATCCAGACAAGCAGCATTGGAAGGCACTGAAATGGATCCTTAGATACTTGAGTGGTACTACATGCATGGCACTTTGTTTTAGACGAACTGGCATCGGGTTACATGGTTATGTTGATACAGACTTGGCTGGTGATATGGATAACATAAAGAGTACTACTGGTCATGTTTATACATTGGGTGGTACAACAGTGAGTTGGATTTCACAGTTATAGAAGATTGTGGCCCTTTCTACAACAGAGGCTGAGTATGTTGCTATCACTGAAGTTGGGAAGGAGATGACTTGGTTACAGAATTTCCTAGCAGAGTTGGGTAAGACGCAAGAGATGAGTATTTTGCATAATGACAGTCAGAGTGCTATTCATCTTGTAAAGAATCTAGCTTTTCATTCTAGGACGAAACACATTCAGCTACGATACCATTTCATTTGTTCACTTGTAGATGATGGAGTCTTGTCTTTTGAGAAGATCCAAGGCAGTAAAAATCCAGCAAACATGTTGACCAAGACAGTCACCATTGAAAAATTGAAGTTGTGTGCAACTTCAGTTGGCCTTCAAGATTGATGAAGGAAGATCGAGTTGTTGCGGTGTTCCTCTATGTGATGAAGATGATGGAGACCTTGTGTTATCAGGTTCCAAATGAGAGATTGTTGGGTCGGTGGATCCTGATAAGTACTGTTTACTTAACCCTACTGTTCACTCAAACACTGGGTACAATGGGGGGTTTGGGGAAGCCTCCCCCTATAGACACCCCAATTTTGACCGTCCTCAAGACTTGGACGTCATCGTTTGAACACTCGACGATCATCCATGTTCGTGTTTGTTTTGAGTTCCCGGAGGTCTCGGCCGCGCACCTTGCCTCAAGATCTCTCAACTTGTCTGTTTTGTGCTTGGTTGTGGACCAAGCACTTGTGTTTTTGCTTCTAAGGGAAGAGGGTGGCTTGTTGGCTGTCCCCTCAACCCATCGGCCAAGGTATGAAGCCATCGGCCTTGTTTTCTTGCCATCGGCCAAAAGTGTTGGCCGATCGGCACTCTTTTTGGTCAGCCGACACTTATGTTGGTCGATCGGCCATGTTTTCTGGCCGAACCCTATTCATCTGCTTTTTGCGGATATTTTATGCCAGCTGTCACAGCTAGCATGCACAATTCACACCCTCCATACACGTGTATGGAGGGATTTGCACCTTTGTTTAGCTTGCTTAAGAAGCCTTGGAATTGGATTTCTATAAGAAGGGAGCTCCTCCTCCCTTCTCAGAGGTTCTGAAAAATAGGGTTAGAGAAGTTGTATCTATCTATCTCTATATTTCCCTCTCTTTACATCTTTGTGTATGTTTTTGTGCTCTAAAAGGTGTTTTGTTCTCACTATTGCACACAAACACCTAGCAATACACCATCCTTGGTTGCTGAGGTGCTAGGGAGTTGGTGTTAGGGTTCTTGAGGTGATTTTGATAAGAGAAAGTTACTGGAGTGGTGTTCTTGAAGAGGCTCTTCAAGGGAGAGCAAACTTGCTTTTAAACCCCATTCTTGCTTAAGCTTTTAGACCTAATTGCTTATTGTTTTAAGCCTAGCTCTTAACTGATAAAAGTTCTCTTTTTTGGTGCTTTAAATCTTTGGTTAAGGTCTCTTTTTGGTTTGAGGTTGTTTACCCCCTCCAAGGCCTTGTTAGGTCTTGTTTTAGGCCATCCCTTTTGGTCCTTGTTCTTAGCTTTGCATGACCTGTCTACCACTGAAATCTAAAGGATTTTCAGTGGTAGAAAGGTCGTTTTAAGGTCTTAAATAGGAGAGGGTCATCCCCTCTCCTTGTTGTCTTGTATGCTAGTATAAATGGCTTATATTGGTAGCATGTTGGCTTAGTTTGTTTTAGCTTCATTTCAATATGTATTAGGCTTTGTTTTGCCATGATAGAACACTATTTTTGCTTGGTTTTGTCACTCCATGCATAGTTTATACACTTGTGGTGTAAATCACACAAGCTAGTCTTATATGCTTCATGTTTGAGCATGTCTTTCTAGCTTATGTTGACTCCATTTCAGTGAGTTTTTGGTGTTGTTTTAGCATGCCATGACTCTATTTTGGGTGGGTTTGGTTGGCTCTTACATGCTTCATGTACTTGTCTTACAATCCTCTCATTTGCCTTAACATGCATCATGCCTTAATATGTCATTCTAGCATGCTTTTGGCCTAACTTCAAGAAGCTTTTAGCTTTGTTTTACCATGCTTAAGCTCTGTTTTGTGTTGTTTTGATCATGCTTGCATTGTTTTGTATAGCCATGGTTCAATCTAGCTTGTTAGCTTCAAGTGTCCAAGTCACTAGCATGCATTACTTGGCTTATTTCAATGATTTGGCATCGTTTGTTATGATATTTCAGTCCATGTTTCATGCTCATACACTTGCACCTATCACTCCTTTAATGCTTTAAAGAGTTGATGTTTTATGCCTCATGAATGGATCATTGTGTATGCTTCCATGCTTAGGTCTTTGGGGTGCCATCTAAGTGGGTTTTTGGTCTTGTTTTACCATGCCATAACTCTGATTTTATTGGTTTAAGTCATGCCATGTGTGGTTTTGATAGGTGTAGTGTAACACCCCTTTTGTAGCCTTGCATGCCTTATGCTTTTGGTGTTGTGTTTGAGCTTGTGTTGGCTAGTTTCGGGCATGTTTTTGGTCTTGTATTGACCTACCTTGGGACTGTTTTGATAGCGCTTGGCCCTTTGGGGCTTACCTTGTATGGCCATGGTTTGAGTCCCTTGGCTAGTTTTAAGTTTTGGGCCTTCTTGCATGATTTGCTTGCTTTATTTGGTTGGTTTGGCACTTTCCGTGCATGATTTCAGAGTTTACCATGCGTATAACATGTCCATATTTGTCCCCTTTTAAGTGTTCTTGAAAGTTGCCCTCCCATGCCTAGGAGATAGGCCATCACATGTGCATGTTTGTATGTGCTTTTGTCTATTATTTCTTAGCATTTTGGCCACTGATTTGGGCATGTTGAGAGCTGTCCATTTTAGTTTAAGTCCATATTCGCATGTTGTTGCATGCTTGCCTCACATGTTGTTGCATGCTTGTTGCATACTTGGCACATTACATATCCCGTTGTTGTTGGTATTGTTGTCACATACCTATGTCTTGCGTCTTTACATGTTTAGGTTGTATGCCTATTGCATATTAGTTGCATTGCATGATATTGTTGCATACTTGTTGCATGCTTGAGTTGTTTGCATACTTGCTTGCATGCTTAGGTTGCATAGCATTGTGTGTGCATTGCCTTGCCTCTTGATCACACATGGCAGAGGTTAAAGTCCCTTTTTGTGCATTTCATTTGATATTGAATTGCACACTTCGCTCCTTTGGCCATCATGCATTGAAATGCGTGATTGGTGGTCCGAGGGTTGAGAGCTACACACCTTTGAGTCTCAAACATGATAAAGGGTATAGCTGCAAACATTATCTTGTAAATGTATTGCCATGCTCTGTTTGTCCTCTACTACAGCAAAAGAGCATTTTACAGGAAAAGATGGCCGATCGACCATATTCAGTGCCGATCGGGTAACAATGTCTGGCCGAGAGCCTTATTTTTGGTCGATGACCTTCATCTCTTGGCCGATGGCCCTATCTTTTGGCCAATGACCTCTCAGCATGCCCACAAGGTGGTTCAAAAGTGTCACAGAAGTTGGCACAGTTTTCAGAGGTACAGAACAGTGTAAACATAGGCAACATGTGGCATGTCAATGGATTTCCGAGTAAAGCCGACCGAGCATGCATTCGTCCCTCTTCCTGAGGCTGCTTTACTATCTTCATAGCTTAATTAATCTATTAATTATTTAAGTGATGTAATAATTAGTTGTAGCTAGTTATTCATTTGGTTTTGTGTAATAATTAATTAGCTTATTAATTAGTTAATTAGTTGGTTTGTATTATTCTTTCGGACCCTCCGTCGAGAGGGCCAATTGGTGTAATAAGCGTGCGTGTGTGTGATGTATGTCTTCCAACCCCACTTCTTTCTCCCTTTTACTTAATCGCTTATGATGGTTAGTTTTAGGGCATATTTCATTTAGCATACCTTATGCTCGCATGTTTGCATCCATCCATCTATATTGCACGCACCAGGCTCGGCGCATCATACTAACTGCATTGTATTTCAATTTCTACTTGAATACATATATCGAAGTATTGCATCTCACATGCCATTTTAGAATAGCCGAGCCTATTTCTAGTTGCATTTTGCATGTGTTGCATTAGCCATCTTAACATGAGCTAGGATCATGCATTTGATTACTAACTAGTTTTTGTTTTGGCTTGGGGTACACTGTGAGTGTCTACGCTTTAGCATCTTGCATGTGTGTGAGTGTTAACATGACAGCATGCTTGCCATGAGGCTAATTGCTTATGTGATATAACTGCCTGAATGCCTGTGGGTGAAGGTTGGATTACTTGAATTGGAACGATTCATTGAAATCCGTGTTTTAGCCTACTTGCGAGTAGCAAACTTCAAACCATTTCCAAACGAATGAATATGCAATGCTTTGTTCCAAATTAGGCGATCTAGTCTATACTTATGTGTTGTGCGCATTACATAGTAATTCTAGTTAATTAACTGGAATAAGAACGCATGTGTTTTCAAAAACAAGATATCACGCTTAGTACAGGCCGATCTTTGATCGGGCGAGCGGGGGTGCTCATTGCATGACCGTCCCCAATCGTACCCAAGTTCCCGAGCCGAGGCAACTTTGGTGATGACGGACACGTGGCCTTAGGCAACGAGTCAGGGTTTCCTAAATTCCCCCAAAATAAATATTTAGGTGGCGACTCTATATCTGGCAAAATAGTCCATGTTTGGCACTTCTTTCTTAAAAATCAGTTTTCCAAAACGATTTGCCAAATTTAGACTCTTTGGTGATTTATCGGTCTCGCATTGCACTTTGCGGGATTAGATTCAGAACCGTGACATTTGAGTCCGAACTGTAGTAGCAAAGCCCAAGGGCGCGTCTACACCCCCCAAGGGAAAGGGGGTTTACCCCCCCATCCTCCCCCTCCCCCCCCCCCCCGGTGCCGAAATTTTTAAGTACTTTCATAATTCTCATGTGCTTCTATGTAACTTTAATTCTATACTTATAAATAGATATGGGGGCGCCTCTTTTAGGTTAAAAGAGAGTTGTATTTTTCTAATCATAGTGAAAAACCGCAGTAGTCGTGGACGTAGCCCTATTTTGGGGTGAACCATGTAAATCATTGTGTTCTTGTGTGTGTGATTTGTTTGATTCGTTTTTCTTCTTTTTTTGTTATTTTGTGTCTCACTGATCTTGGTTAAGAAGGGTCAAATTCCTAACAAACTTATTAGCTAATTGATTTTGATTTATTTGGGTTACATCACCTATCTACTTTTTGTACTTTTTTCATAATAAACCAAAAAACCAACTTATAGTAAGCCACTTTCCAAAATAATATCTAACTCCAACTACATTTACTTTTTCTAGATTCTAATTTGCAAATTGCAACATATCAAAATATATCAAATCAAATAAAGATATTTAAAATAAATAAAAAATAAAAAGCAAAATTTGACAAATCAAAACTAAATTTTCTTCAATTACCTGCCCACTTAGTCATCATTAAAATTGAACTTGGGTTTCTTTTCTATCACAAAATTCAAATATGATTGAATCCGTACTAATTTTTTTAGTAATTTCCTTTTCAATATATATGTGATAATGCTATCTAATCTTATCACTTACTTTATATTTATTTAGTCAATGTAAATAATATTTTATTAAATTTAGAATAATTGTAAAGAAAGATAGTGATTTGACATTTGTTGTAGAAATAATTATATTGGGTACTAAAAAAGTTGTCTTAAAAATTTAGCGGGGCTGATATCTTATATATAGGATGCCTCTCCCTTAAACATATACACATAGGCTCTAATAAACACAGGCCTTTTGGTCATTGGTTGGCTCCATCCCTATCATTGAGGTCGGCCCTGAAGCAATCCTACCAAGCTCAATAGTGTCTCTTTAGTAGGGTTGCAAATGAACCAAACCTAGTTGAGCTTTGCTGAGTTTGAACTCGGCTCATATGCTTATCTAGCTTGTTTATTGAGCTCGAACTCAAGTTCGGTTTGGCTTGGCTCAATAAGATTTTTTTATTTATTATTTCTATTATTTAATACATAAATAATATATTTATTATATAATTTATATAAAGATAAACGAGCCGAGCTTATTCGAGTTCAAACTTGACTCATTTACTAAATGAGTCGAGTCGAGCCGAGCTGAACCCTTAACGAGTCGAGTCGAGCCAGCTCGGGAAAAATTCAGTGCATTTGCAGCCTTACTCTTTAGTAGGATAGGCAATCGGAAAAAAAATTCAAACCTTATTTACAATTGCCATAGCACCACAACAAATTTGTTAAGGTTATGGCTCATATTGGCTATTCAATAGCATATCATTTTCCAAAAGATTTGATCCTATTGTTTTTTGACTTTTTTTTTAATACTGTATTAGAGAGAGTGGACAACAAAAGACTATTAAATAAAATCGAGCTAGAAGAGAGAGTCTAGTGAATGGTGTGTTTTAAAAAAGAACTACATAAAATATATAAATAATTATTAAATTATAATTTGATACAAAATTTGTTGAGCTTGCCGACACTCTAAGTGATATTGTTTGAATATTACCTAAAGAACATTTCTCACTTGATTCTGTTTTTTTTAATATTCCGAGAGAGGGTGCTTCAAATAAGATTGGCTATGGATTTAATACTTTTTATTCAAGCATGCAGCAAGTATATATATAAAGGGAAAAAAACTTTAAGCATTTTTGGAATCATATATATATAATTTTCTTATATAGAATATGGAATTGTATGTTGTATTGAAGATAATATTCCTGATTCTTAAATGGGTCAAACCTATTGCCAGTCGATACCCATTACAACAAAAATGGGTCGCCCTACGCTAATTAATATGGGCCTTCCCTAACAACAATTCATGTTAATATGTTATGGCTGGGGTGTTCGCAGATCGAGTTGGATTGGGAGGTCCCCCATCCGCCATCCGTTTGAATTTAGACGAAATAAGATTTATTCCCTTAATTAGCGAACGTGGATTAAATGGGGCCATGTAGGTTGGTGGATAAATATGGATTGGTTTGACAGTTGAGCTTTATTGTTTTAAGCATTTTTTCAAACTATTTTTTAATACTTTTCCCCCAAATTTTTTGATTGTTCATTTTTTTATAATAAAAATCGGTCCTAACTTTTATATTTCATAAATAGCAAATATAATTACTAAATAATATATCTTTTTATGTAACACAAAGTATAAAAGCATGACATCATATTCTTAGAAGTGTTAGCGGATCAAATTAGGATGGTTGACCTCCCAGTGGTCATTTGTTCGAGCTTAGGTGGATTGGGAAAAATACATCCGCATCTATCCGCTCGTCACATTGAAACTGTCCATTATGTGGCGGTTGGTTCGAGCCATTCAATTTTGACAGACTGGGTGTATGCTTGCCCAACCCTACCAAGAACTATAAACTAACAACTACGGTGGTGTTTGATAAAGCTGAAAATTGAAAATTAAGAAATGAAAACTGAATGGTGGTAGAGGAGGCGGCGCTGTTAGCTACAACGACAATGGCAATGGTGGTAAAGATAAAGGAACAGTGATTGTAGTGATAGTTGGAAGGGTAATGTTGTGGAAATAAAATTGAGTGGTGGCGGTGGTGTAGTAATGGTGGTTATTGTGGTGATGGAATGATTGTGTCGTTATGGTAACAGTGGCAATGGTTGTGAATGTGAAAGGTTGTAGTAGTTGTTAAAGCAGTTTGCAGGCATGGTAGTGGCGACTATGGTGGTGGCAATGAAATGATTGTAATAATGACAATAGTAATGAAGGAGAAGGTAGTAGTGGTAATGGTAGTGGTGGTGGTAATGGCAGTGGTAGCGAGTTCATAAAGTGTATATCGACTAGGAAAAATTGCACTTTACCCCCTCTCATTTGGAAACACAACCTTCTTGTGGTTTATGGACTGAAATGCATTGTTAGGCCCATTTACAATTTAATAAAAAAGACTAAAATACCATTGTATACAAGTAACCTAAGTGTGTGAATTACGCATATTTTTGTCATTTGTTTGGAAAGCATGATGTATTTTAACTCTTTATTGTTTATTCCATGTGCAATTCACTCATTTGAAATTCAAAAATAAGCATATAACCTCCTGTTTAGCACATGTTTGACACTTATTGTTAAGTTCGATAGAATGTTTAATGGTGCATTTTAGTCTACAAATCATAAGGAGATTATGCGGTTATTTCCAAATGAGAGAGGGTAATCTGCACATGAGCAAAACCACAAGGGGTAAAATGAAATTTGCTCTATCAACTATTATAAACTTGAACACAAACTCTCTACTTAAGAATTTGAGAAGCATTGACAAACTATGATAGTTTGTCAGGGACTCTCCGATGTCTAAATTAGTAAGAGCTCTCAAGAATGTCAATGATGAGACAATGTATGAGTGCATACTGTATTGTGTACCATGTTTAGTTCACTTACTTTTTCTTATTAGTAGCATTTCCACTGATCGCAATACTCAGTTAAGAGATGCATAACATTTTCACCATGTTATTCCGCTCTATATGAGATCATATCCCGCGTTCACGATACTCTAAGAATGGATGAGCTTGTTCCCATGCAAAGTGGAAATTTCATTAACTTGGCCCACCCTCTATTTAGGTTAGCTCGATTGACCTACTGGTCAACTCGACCACTAAGCTTATCTCAGGAATTTTGCCATATGTGTTGCTAATTGTAGATGACCAAACTAGATGTAAGCTCGGATTTTACCATCCACAATTTCTCTGAACTACAGATGTATTATGGGGCTTGGCGACCCACATTGGCGCCCCTTTCAATGATCAAATATTTGTAACTATAAGTTCAGATCATATTTAAACTTAAAAAATGGACAACAATTATAATTTTCAGAAAAGACCATCTATTATTTTTTTTTTAAATGTGATTTGATAATGTAATTAATAATGTTCAATCATCTTGATTTTTTAAATAAATACTCTGCACAATGAATTCTAAAATATATAAGGATCATAACACTGAAATGAGTCTCAAACTGGGACCATCAAGTCCAATAGTGTCTCTCTACACTACAAGAAAATACACATTCGGCTACTAAAAGATTAGTTGCCACAGCCTCATTTTTGGTCATTGAAAGTCAATGGCGACTAAAAATTTTAGTCGCCCAATTAGTGGGGTATACTTTGTCGGCGATAGTATTGGCGACTAAAATTTGTTTGGTAGCTAATTTACAACTTTTGGCTACTAAATTTTTTTTAGTAGCCATAGGTAGCCTTTTGGCAACTAAAATATTAGTCGCTGAAAGTTTTCACATAAAAATGAATTCAACTTTTAGTCACCAAAGGTAGCCTTTTGTTTCTTTTTACTACTAAATATTTAGACACCAAAAACCTTTACTTGTATTTTTGGTTACCAAAATATTTAGTCGCCAAAAACTTTATAATTTATTTTTTTTTAAATTAATTTCTCGACCACCTGTATTTGTTCCATTATTAGTGCAACCTGAACCCTGTATATAAACAAAATAATCCTTAAATACTGATTATATTAGCAACTATTTTACACCATGCATACATTTCACTTTCAACCATTAAAAAATTCCATATTTAACGTCAAATTCTAAATGTAATAGAAATTCCATACAAACCAAGTATAATCCAACCTCAAAAATATAATTCCATACATAACAGAGGATTAACCAAATTTAATATCTGAAAGGTAATTTGTACCATGCCAAAAGAGTAATTTGTACTACACCAAAAAATTAATCCGTACCGCACCAAAAATTAATTTGTACCATGTCAAAAGTTAATTTGTACCATGCCGAAATTTCGATATGTACCACACCAAAAAAGTAATTTATATGAACAATTCTAATATGTAGATTAAAAACAACGTCTTCGATACTTGTAAAAAAAAAATCGTATCCACAATTCCACGCCAAAAACTATCGGTAAAAATAAAATTAATCATTAGTTTTTACTAAATATTGGCATATTTAAAATTATAAAAAAATATATATAAAACTCGAATTTAATTAATCTTTTTCAAATTAAGTATTAGTTTTGCATACTCGAATATAAATAAAAGAAAAATATGTAAAACTCGAATGCATATATTAGGCAACCAGTAATATTTTACAAGTAATCATTGTACATAATTAATAAAAAAAAAATTGGGCCCCGAACTCCTTTTTTTGACTAAGTTTAAGACATTCTCAACTCTAACTCCCAACCTACATGTCCTATTTACGTACCGTCTGTCCCTACATGTCATATTTGGCACAAGGAAGCTACCCGTTATGTCACAACAGTGGTTGGAGGACTGTTTTGCATTTTCACCCGTGAACGCCTTTTTTGGACTAAGTTTAAGGCATTTTCGACTCTAACTCCCAACCTACATGTCCTATTTACATACCATCTATCGCCATGGTCATATTTGGCGCGAGAAAGCTGTCCATTACATTGCAAAAGTGGTACGAGGGCTATTTTGCATTTTCACCCCTGCAACGCCCTTTTTCAACTAACTTTAAGGCGTTTTCGACTCTAAGTGCCCTCTTCATGGGTATAAGTTGGCTATTTTATGGCTCGATCTGGAAGTTGTTAAAGCAGGTTGCTTCATGCGCCTGAGTAGTGATAGTAGTTGTGTTGCAATATTTCTTAAACTATAGTTCTCTTGGCTTTGCCTACCCTTGAGGGCTGTGCTAGGGATAGATTTTATGTTCTTCAGTTCACAAGTTTTTTGAGTGTGTTCATGGCCTCCATTAAGTTATTAATTATTGGTCCAATTCTTAATAATTTCCCTCAAATTTAAAATTTGGATTCAAATGATCAAATTTGTTTACTACCCACAGTGCCTACTTCCTAGAGCAATCAATAAATGACTAATTAATACTTGTGTCGTAAAATTTATTCTTGTATTTGAAAAAGAATAATGAATTCAAAAGTAAATGTAATACTTAATAATCAAGAAATTCCATCAGCAACATTATAACTTCAGAGCCAAGTGCAAATACCATAACTACAAGATAGAATTTGTTCTTTCTAACTACATGATGGCAGAAATATTAAAGAAAAAATATGTACACTAAAAAAAAAAATGGACTTAATAACAAATTAATGCTAAAAACAAAATATATATAACTTGAAAATTATCTATTCTTTCTATAGATTAACAAGTGATTCTTTCTATATAATAGATTGATTCATCTTCGCCCCCCCCCCCCCCCCAAACACCCTTTTTCAAAACCCAACGATTCCAACTAAGTTGGCACTGAGGAGCTCGCCCAATCGTAATTAACAACACAAGATCAAGCAATTAATAAGACAAGTAAAGGAGTGTTAAAAAATTGTCCCATAAAGTTCAAAAGTCATATATCATCTTTGTCTAGAAGTTCACATATGATTCCAAAGGAAATTCACTTGAACAGATGCTACAAATTACACCTCAATACAACTCTTCTGTAATTAAATAAAGCACTCAAACCAAAATAAGTCCAATTATACTCTGCCCAAAACAAGTTAAGGCAATTGAAGAAGCAATTACAAAACTAAACCAAAATTAGCTAAAATAAGAAATTCATGTCTTTTTCCTCTATATGATGCACGTGTCAGACTTTAATTGTCTGATTAAGTGTATATTCATAAACTACAACAAAAGAGGTAGCTTACCTAGGAAAATAGCAAACAAAAGATGGCTTTGTTAGCATCAGTTTTGCTCTCCATAACATTTAGAGCCCTCATGGTAGCAGAATCTAACCTCACGTAGCTGTGAAGATTGTACTGTCAAATACTATAACTTCCATAATTGCTCTCATCAGCAAGTAGTTCTGCATAAGATAGCAATGAACCCAAAGCCCCAAGTGCAAATTCAAACCCAGAAACATCCCTTGAGTGCCTGAATGTTAGAAAGTTACAATAAGCAAAAAGCCCTCACTATCTATCATAGGGGAATAAGATGCAAACATTAACAAAATTGTGATAATCCAAAATAGATAGAATAATCTCCTAAAATGTTACCTTGTTGATAAGCCCAACTCAAAATACGTAGCAAGTTAGCAACCACATTATTGGGAATAAAATCGAACAGTGAAAAAAACATTTTAAATGTGATTAGTTTTCCAAAGAGCAAGAATTAAAGAATAAAGTTGTCAACATAGAAGCAGAACTTACCTTGACAATTTTGATCTTTTTCTCTTTACGAAATGGTCAGTTTATGGACATTTCAGAGCAAACCCAACTTCATACAAATACCAAGGAAATTAAATCAAAATGTTTAATCTCAGATCATGCTTTTTATACCACATTTAAAATAAATACTTGGTGCTTTTGATTGTCTAGGAAAGAAAGGTTTGAGAAGGGGTTTCAAAAATGGATTTCGTAGATATAAAGGTGAAGATGGGAAGAGTGGAGGAAACCATTTGCCCACTATATAAATGGCGGTAGCTGGGTTGATCAGGGGGTAGGTTTGTGTGAAGAATGTATACGGATAGAAGAAGAAGAAGAAGAAAACCCTAGAGGCCGAAATTAGGGGAACAAAGATATATATATATATATAGAGATAGATAGAGAGAGAGAGAGAGAGAGAGAGAGAAATCGAGAGGACATACCTTGGGTCGTACTCCAATGGTGGATCATGACTGCGAGATAAGACGATATAGGCTGCTAGTTTGCGATGGTCCTCGTGTGCGACGGGTGTTGACGTCGATGGTGCTCCTGTATCGACGATGATGGAGACAAAAGCGAGAGAGAGAATCGGAGGAGGGCAAATGCGAGAGACAGAGAGAGTCGTAGAGTGAGAGAGACAGACACGTTTTTAAGCCCCAACTCATTAGTATTTTTTTCCCTAACTAACTTTTTTAGTTGCCAATAACCAAACATTTCTTTTCCAACTAAATACTTTAGTAGCGAATTAATTTAGAAATCCGTCCAAAATTTGAAGTCCAACCTCCAAAACTTTAAATTATAATTGCCGACTAAAATTTAGCAGCTAAAAGTTAAATAAATACTGACTAAATTTTTTGTAGTAGCTAAAGATTGCACATGTAGGGACCAATTTTTTTAAGTTGCCCAAAATGCTATTTTCAACGACTAAAACTCAATTAGTCGCCAAAAAATAAAATAAATGCTGACAAGATTATTTTTTAGTAGCTAAAGATTGTATATTTTGGGACCATATTTTTTATTAGTCTCCCAAAAACCCTATTTTCAATGACTAAAACTCAATCAGTCGTCAAAAGTAAAATAAATACCGACTAATTATTTTTAGTAGCTAATTATTATACATTTGCTGATCAAATATTTTTTAGTAGCTAAAGTGTGTACAGGGCCGGCCCTGGGCATAGGCCCACCAGGCCATGGCCTAGGCCCCATCAAAATAGACCCAAAAAAGGGGTCTCCTCCTATTATAATTTAGTGTAATATATTAGGTATGTTTTAAGTCCAAAAAAAATTGAAGAAGGCCCAAACTAACTTAAAATAAATTGACCCATTCAAAAATTGAAGGGCCCATTCCAAAAAATTAGCATTATTATCCATTGACAATAGACCCAAAAAAGGGCCCTCCTCCTATTATAGTTTAGTGTAATATATTAGATATGTTTTAAGTCCAAAAAAAATTAAGGAATGTTCAAACTAATTTAAAATAAATTGAATCATTAAAAAAATTGAAAAGTCCATTTAAAATAAGGGACTGGCTTTGGTTCAGTCCACCATCGGACTGGACCGTGCTGTTGGGCCCGTGAGGGCCCACCACGGGTCCCATTTTGAAAATCTGAACCGTTTCAATGTGTAGAACTCTTCGAGTACTATATGGCTGTAAAAAATCACGTTGATCGGATATCGATAGCTATGTGATCAAATCAGTTTTTTGTCAACCGTTAATTTATTCACCATCCATTTTTTTTTTATACAAAACTGATTTTTATCAGAGTTCTCCTTACTGTTATATTGTTAGCTACTTTTATTCCATCGTAGCAAGGTTTTGAAGCATATTTAAGGTTGTTATGCAAATATTTCAAGTGCCACCCTCTTTTGTTGTCTGAAAATAAGGTTCATTTATCGATCTTGTATTAAGTTGTCAAGTAGGTTACTTAAAGTGATGATCTTGCTAATTTTATAATTCGATCGGATAGATAGATCTTGAACTTAGTATTACATTGTTATTGGCACTTTATGAAGTGGCTTTTTGTATTCTCTATTGCTTAGCACTCTCTCTCTCTGTTAATCATTCTTGGAACGTGGTTTACAGTGTGCTAGTCATTTGTTAACACACGATCATATCTGAGAGGCAAAATCCTCCCTTGGCTACTTTTGGTTTGTCCATGGTAATACCATGCAAATTACTGTAATTGGTCCATCATTTTCTCAGTGCCGTTGAATCTTGCTGAGTTCTTTAATTGTTTCGGTCATATGATTAATTATATTGTGCTATAGCTATATTTATGTCATCTGTTGCTTATGGAAATGAAGTTTTTCACTTCTTTGTCTTAGGGTTCCTTGATTTATCTTCCATGGTCCTTGATATTAATTGATTGCTAGCTGCAGAATTATCTAAAACAACAATTATCTAAAACCTTGTCATCGAGTAGTTCACAGTCTAGAGCGGATCTACTGACACTTGGTTTGGTGGTAACGAATATTCTAACTGGTTTGGTATGGCTGTCAATCCGACCAAAAACTACATTAGTGGTGAGGGCACAACATTTTTTTTCTTCCAAATTTAATACATTTCACTTGATTTTATTTACATCTATTCGATTTTAGGAAATATTTTGAAAGTGAAATAAATTTTGATTTCAGGTAAATCCTAAAGGCGTGGAGTGTCAAAGGATAAATCTCATCTTCCTGATTTTTTAGTTTCTGAGTTACTATGGTACACAGCTTCTGTAACTCATGCAACCATTATTAAGTGTCTTATTCTCTATCCATCTGCTTTATTATGCTCACTTTATTTTCATAATAAAAAAAATGAATATGTACATATGAATGAACACAGGTGAAGTTATATCAGAAGTTCTTGTTTCAGCATAAATTTCTCCATCTGTATTTATCCTCTATTTTAAATTTCATTTTTTGAAATTTGTTTCCAAATTCAATCATCACTGCATTTGAAAACTATGATAATGCTAGCTATTTATGATGAAATTTTATGTCATTGGATAGAAAACTATGAAATTTTAATGTTTGGTATACTAGCATAACCATCTCTTCTTTTCCAAATAGCAATTTAATTTATTACCTTTCTCTTAGGGCTGATGGCCCTAAATTTCTGTGATGTCATGCGACAATGGATTTTTCTTTAAGGCTATGAAGATAAACATGTAGATGTGCTGGTAAAATAGAATTGATATCTCATGAATTTACTTGAGTTATTGTGTGCTTGTGATCTCTAAGTTTATATTGAAGGCTTTGTTTAGTATATAGGGAAGATTAATCCTCAATACTACTCAAGAAGACCCATAACCATTGTAGTAGTAGAAAAAATCAGATTTACATGTGTTTTCCCCCCTAAATATTTAGTCTAATGGAAATCAACCTACTTCAGTTATTTTCCTTTTTTGTTTTTTGAAATGTTACAGAGGTATTATTGTACATATACACTGTAAGGTTGTTATAAGGTAGTGTTAAACTTGTGATATGCTTCACAGTTGTGTAGACACCCCATTTTTGACCGACCTTAAGACTCAGACGTCACCGATTGAGCGTTCGGTGATATTGCATATCGTGCTCGTTTAGAAGTCTCAGAGTCGCGGCCGTGCGCCCTGCCTCCGGACTTTCGAACTCTCTTCTGTGCCTTGCCTCGGTTTGCGAACCGGGCTCGGTTTTCTCTGTTTTCTTTCCTGAGGGGAGGGAGAGGTCCCGTAGACTATCTCTCAGTGGCCGTGGGCTACATTTCGTGGTCGTAGGCCATTTTGCCCGTTTCGGAGCCCGGATCCCGGTTTTCGGAGCCGTCAGGCTGTGTGCCTCGGTTCGGGACCGCCCGACCATCTCCGATTCCTCCGGTTTTTGGCATGCATCTCATTTACTCCCTTTCAAGGGACACTGGGGTCTTAGATACCCACTTCGTGGCCAAACACCACTTTCGGTGCTTAACAGCCGGTTTTCGGGATCCCAAACTGCGTGTTTTGGCCCCCGAGCATTCGTTTTGCATTGGTTTTCGTTCATTTTTGGCAGGTACCTCTGTTTTACCATAAGGAAGGTCACTGGAGGGTGGGAGGACAGTAATTGTCTCAAACAACCAGTTATGCTCCTCCGGCGCCCCCCGGCGCCCGTTTTTCTCACTTCCGAGCTAATGTTGAACACCCTAGGGCCATTTTCTTCGAGCCAAAACCACATATTTGTGTTGTACACACATGGGAGGACCCTAAAAACACATGGCCTGCCAGTAATTGCATTTGGACCTTTTGAACCCCTCTTTCAAGTGGCCTATTCTCTCTCCTGTTTCAAAGTTGCCAAATTCCAACCACAGGGCCTTGTTGTACACACATGGGAGGACACCAACCTTTGGTGGCCGGCCAGAAATTCTCAGTGACCCTTTTGAACCCTAGCCGACCGGCCATGGGGGGTGGCCGGCCGGCCACCTCCAAGAAAAGTGAAAGGCCGGCCATGATCCTCTCAGTCCACACTTTACAGCTGTATAGCTGTTTCCCCCAGAAAAGATCTGGATCCGAGGGATATTTTGGGAGGGAAAGCTTGGGTGCATTTCCCTCCACCTTTACACCCTTTTTTTTGGTCCATATAAGGGGCTGGCCAGTTCCTTCATTAGGGTTAGAAAAACCTCCCTTAAGAGCTCATAGACATTGGCATACATCTCCTTCTCCAAAACCTTCAAAATCTCAAGTTTTGGCACCATTTCTTCACTACTACCAAGCACCACCATCACCACTCCATTTCCAGCAGCAAGGAGAGGTTCTTAGAGGCTTAAAAGCAACATTCCTCAAGCCAAGAGGTAGAAAAGAAGAGGTCTTCAAGGGTAAGTCTCAATCTCCCTCTTTTGTAACACTTTTTTGCCTCATTTCTTAGCCCTATTTGCTTACTGTTTTGGGCTCTGACCCTAACTGAAACTAGGTCTATTTTGAGCTATTATTCATGTTTGTTTAAGGGCTTAACCCTGTTTGAGCCCTCCATCTTGCACTTGTTTCAATATCCTCTTATATGCCATTATTTTGCATTGAATATGTGGCCTATGTGTCATCTGTTTTCTAGCCTGATGTAAACTGTGAGTGGGTCTATTTTGAGCCCCTCTTCAACATTGAAGAAGGGCTCAACCCTTTTTGGCCTTTCTATCATGCACTTGCTTCATAATCTCTCACATTTACCGTAAATTTGCATGATTTGTTTGACCTACATGTGTTCTGTTTTGGAGCATGTCATGAACTGTGAGTAGGCTTATTTTGATCCCTATACAACATTGTAGAAGGGATCAACTTTGTTGGGGGTCTCCATGTTATACTTGTCATTATACCCCTCTTTGACCCCCATTTTTGCATGCTTTGTTAAGCCTATCTAGATTCTGTTTTTGGCCATCATCAGGTCTGGAAAGAGTCATATTTTGGTCTTCTTGACATATTTAATTAAGGGTATTAGGCTGTTTGGTGAATGCTTGGTATACCTCTCTTTATAGCCCTCTTTTGGCTCATATTTTGCATGCTATGTTGAGCATATCTACATACTGTTTTGGGGGTTTTCATCTACTGTAAATGTTCATATTTTTGGTCCCTCTTCAGTTTTGTAGAACTGTATTTTTCAGTTTGAGCATTGCATATATCACTTACTTCATTATTTCCCCTTTTTCCCCCATTTTTGCATGCTGTTTTTGCCCCATCTATGATTGTTTTTTGGCCATGCTTTGTACTGGAAAAATGCTAGTTTAGGGACTTCCTAGCATCTGTCTTTACACTTCATGTCCATATTGTGCATGTTTGGCATAGCTGCAAGTCATTTCGGGTACTCAGCATAGCATTTCGGGCATCGGGTGTAATTTTGCTATAATTCGGGGGCTGTTTTTTGCATCATTTTGGCTGCTGAAATTTGCATTGTCCATATGCCATATGCCACGTCTCATTTCGTATGTCATTCTGTGCCTTAGGGCCATTGCCTCGGTTTGCGTGCCCACGGGCACACATTTCAAGGCATCTCATTTTTCATCCTCCGGCGTCCTATGTGAGTGTGGTTGAGGCCCTCTCATGTTGGTATAAGCCCATCTTTGCATCTGCGTGCCATTTCATGCCTTTATATCATTGCCTCGGTTTGCGTGCCCGTGTGCACGCATTTCGAGGCACTTCATTTTCATCTATCGGCCTCTTATGTGAGTGTGGCTGAGGCTCACTCATGTTAGTGTAAGTCCATTTTGCATTCTGTATGTCATTTCAGCATCATTGCATTCCGTATGCCATTGTCTCGGTTTGCGTGCCTGTATGCGCGCATTTCGAGGCATCTCATTTTCATCTCATGGCCTCTTGTGTGGATGCGGCTGAGGCTCTCCCATGTTAGTGTAAGCCCATATTGCATTATATATGCCATTTTAGTCTCATTGCATCGCGTATGCCATTTCCTCGGTTTGCGTGCCCGTGGGCACGCATTTCGAGACATCTCATTTTAGTCTCATTGTATATCATATTTCAGGCCATTAAATGCCTTTATGTCATTGCCTCGTTTTGCGTGCCCGTGTGCACGCATTTTGAGGTGCTCCATTTTCATCCGACGGCCTCTTATGTGAGAGTGGCTGAGGCTCTCTCATGTTAATGTAAGTCCAATTTGCATCGCGTATTGCCTTTTCATGCCTTAGGGCCATTGCCTCGGTTTGCGTGCCCGTGTGCACGCATTTCGAGGCATGCCATTCCATAACATTGCGTATGTTAGGATTATATCTTAGTTGCATTTCATGCATATCATGCATATTGCACGGGAAACGAGGCACGTTTCGCACCCCGAGTGACGGAACGAGTCTCAATTCCCAAGTCACCGACACTCCGGATTACCCATGATGGAGTTAGGTTTTGTTGTAGCATTCATATGCATCCATCCTATATTGAGTTGTGCAATTCGGCTCCTCGGCCATCATGCATCGAGATGCGTGATTGGTGGCACGAGGATCGAGGCATGCATATATTTGTGAAATACATTGCTATGCCCCTTTCCTGCTCTCTGTTACAGCAAAATGAAGAATCAGCAACTTTTCGGAGTCTGGCACGCATTTCGAGAAACATTGCAAACAGAGGCTAATTGGGGCATCCCAGTGGATTTCCGCGCAAGGCAGCCCAAACATACATCGTTTATCAGAAGCAAGGCAGTCCCTGGCTTGCATGCCAGTTTACATCTTTCTTAGTTAATTCGTTAATTAATTAGGAATTTGTATTATTTGGACTGTATATTTGGACTGTATTATTCTTTCATTTGGGACTGTATATTTATTTGGACCCTCTGCGCGAGGGCATAATTGTAATAAGTGTGGGTGAGTGTGATGTATGTCTTCCAACCCCACGTCTTTCTCCCTTTTATTTACCTGCTTACAATGGTTAGATATAGGGCATATTTCAATTAGCATACAGTATGACGGCATGTTTGCATCATTCATCTGTTTTGCATGCACCGGGCTCGGCGCATCATACAAACTGCATTTGTATTTCAATTACAAATTGAATACGTGTTAGTTGTAGCATTCCATATGCCATGTTTAGAATAGCCGAGCCTGCTATAGTTGCATTTTGCATGTGTTGCACTAGGCATTTCAGCATACTTAGGATCATGCATGATTTCTAATCAGCTTTTGTTTTGGCTTGGAGTACTCAGTAAGTTTTATGCTTTAGCATCCTTGCATGCGTGTGAGTGTTGCCATGAATAGCATGCTTACCATGAGGCTATTTGCTTACGTGATATAACTGCCTGAATGCTGGTGGGTGGAGATTGTGTTACCTGAATTGGGATAATTCATCAAATGTTTGTTTTAAGCCCACTAGATTGTGGCAAAATCATGTTTTCTAAGCCCACCCGAGGGTGGCAAAATCTGCATTTTAAGCCTACCTGTGGGTAGCAAACCATCTTTCAAAAACAAACATGAAATGTTTTGTTCCAATTCAGGCGACTCAGTCTATACTTGTATGCTGTGCGCATCACATAGTAACCTAGGCTAATAACCGGAATAAGAACATACAATGTTTTTAAAATAAGATATCATGGTTAGTAGAGGCCGGTCTTTGACCGGGCGAGCGGGGGTGCTCACGAAGTGACCTTCCCCAATCGTACCCAAGTTCCCGAGCCGAGGCAACTTTGGTGATGACGGACACGTGGCCTTTGGCACCGAATCAGGGTTTCCTAAATTTTCCATTAAAAAATATTTAGGTGGCGACTCTGTATCTGGCAAAGCAGTCCATGTTTGGCACTTCTTTCAAAAAAATCTGTTTTCAAAACGATTTGCCGGATTTGGACTCTTTGGTTCGAGATTTAGAACCGTGACATTTGAGTCCTTCGAACTGTAGTGACCCAATATCGAACCAGAACCGGGGGGGGGGGGAATTCGCACTCCTCTCCCCGGGATGCGTTCGGGGACGTCTACAGTTTCTGGCGACTCTGCTGGGGATTTAGAGAACTTGACTCGAACTCGTGATATCTGGTTTTGACTACACTTGTGTGTTTCTTTGCATTGCATTTGCATTGGTGTGCCTAGGACACCGTGTTTGCCATATACCATTCCCGAACGATTTGCCGGAGGCTTGTCTTGTCAAGGCATGACCATAAGGCTGATCAGCTCTGGGCTCTGGCAGCATGGGAACACAAACCCCGGTTTTACCGGGGCACCCTTTTTGACCATTCGACCTAGTGCATATTCGGATCCATAGTGACCATTCCAAACTAGGACAGGCTGCTTACCCGTTTATAGGTTGTTTGAAACCGCTGCGTGCATAGTGAAACCCTAGTTCCTGACAAAATAGGACAGGGAAACCCTACCCCAACATAGGGGTGTTTTGGCTCTCACTTATCTGTTATGTGCTTGTTAGAGTGCGTCTCTACAGGGAATGCATGTATCAGTTTATGAGTCGCATCAGGCCTGCGGGCATCAGTTTTTGAGATTGGGCGTCAGGCCTACGGACATCATCCAGTCGTTTGAGAATCAGTTGTCTGCGGATATCATATTCGGTTTTGGGAAACAGTGATACAGGGACAGTAATCAGTGATTGAGGACAGTGTATGCCCAGCTTATCAACCGTGTGTTGTATGCCCGACTGTGTGTTGTGTATTTAATTTAAGCTGTTATGCTGTCCGTTTTTCTGGTTATTTATTTCCTTTTCGCTTTATTTATCTTTTTGCTAGGGCAGGTTTGTAGCACAATTGCTTCCGAACCAGTAGATATACCCCAAGCACTTTGGACACGAGGTCGCCGACTTATTCGATCCGAGGATCTGATTGACGGACATCCAGTGTTCCACTCATTACCCCCAGTTGTTAGGAGAAGGCCGAGAAGGCGCAGTCCGTCTGAGCAGAGATCATCAGGGCAGAGGCCTACCCTAGCAGTGAACAATCCGACTGAGGTTGCTATTTCCGCTATAGAGATACACTTACCGGCTATTCAGATGGATCCGCCGAATACATCAGGGATGGAGGCGATGATGCGCCAAATGCAAGAGAGCATGAGACAGATGCAAGAGGATGCCATCCGCCAAACGGAATTTTCTAAGCAACAGGCTACAGTTATGGCCCAACAGGCTGAGCTCATTACCAGGCTCTAGCAGCAAACCGGAACATCAACCTCACATCCAGCTCCTCCTCCGCCCGGAGCTCCATTACCCGAGCAGGCATCCACTGGTCAGAATACCCTGCCAAATCCCCAGAATACCCCCCTGAACACCCAAAACACCCTACCCAATGTCCAGAATATTCAAGAGGACACAGGCCATCCAACGGGGTTGCCTCCACCCCCGCTTCTGCCTCAACTGTCCAAGACTCATACACCTGCCAACCATCCGGACTCTCCCTTCGAGTTCGAGATAGACCATACAGCTCTGAAATTGAGCAAACTGGAGAAGCTTTTTAAGAAGTCTCAGGGGGTGAAGGCCATCCCAGACATCGAGGATGGGTACACCGATGTGGCCGTAACATTGCCAGACAGATTTAAGATGCCACAGATTGATCGTTTTGATGGGTCCGGGGATCCTATGGTCCATCTTCGGCTATTCTCAGACATCCTGCGGCCAATGGGCCTAACCCGACCACAAAAGCTTTCCCTGTTTGGCCGAACTTTGTCGGGTGTGGCAGCCATTTGGTACGCGAAGCTAGAAGATGACGTGAAAAGAAACTGGGATGAGATGGCTGAGGCCTTCGTTGCACAGTACTCGTACAATACACAGATCGAGATCACAACTCGTGATCTCGAAACGACGAGGCAAGAGGCCAAGGAGACTTTCTCAGACTTCGTAACTCGATGGAGGGCAAAGGCATCGATGATGACCTTGAGGCCTACAGACAAAGATCAAATTAGGATCATTGTGCGCAATCTCCAACCAAAACTCATGCAGAAGATGATCGTACTCCCCTTTCCCACCTTCTCAGACTTACACGAGATGGGGGTACAGATCGAGGATGCGATGAAGCAAGGTCTGATTGACCAGGACTGGGAGCAACCCCGGAGAACATTCAACCGCAATAACAACGCAGGCCCGAGTGGCGCTGCAAACACAAGGACTTCGGAGGTCAGTATGGTCACCACCAATCCCCCTCCCCAGCCAAGGCCCATAGCGGCCACCCCCTTTTCCAGTACATCCGGGAGCAGTACCCAAGCCCCGAGATTCCAGCCCAGAGGCCAAAGAACCTTTACTCCACTATACATGCCTTTGTCCAAGGTTCTGGGGGTCTTGATTAGAAAGGGACATCTAAAACCCCTGGAGCCGAGGCCGCCACCAAATCCACTCCCCCCCTCTCACAACCCAGCCAAGTACTGTGCGTACCACCAGCAGCACGGTCATGATACCGACCATTGTTATAGGCTGCGTCACGAGGTTCAGGACCTCATCGAAAAAAATATTATTCTACCTCCAGATAGGCCTAACGTCACAACCAACCCACTCCCTACCCATAACCAAGATCCACCACCCAAAAGAGTCAACTTCATCCAGACTGGGGTCGTATCCTACGATCCTAGTATCTATATTACTCCCTCTCACCTACCCAAGCCGGAGGTGATCCTTCCTGATTGCACCGATTCCTTGTGCATGATGGACACCTTCACAACCCAATCCGAGTCAAAAGTGGTGACCACTGAAGATGGAACAGGGCAGGTTTCAGAGGAGAACAGAGTTGTTGAATCTGGGGTCAAGCGGTCTGGGGATTACGTTGGGGGAGCCTATGATCCAAGCGAATACATTTTATCAGTGGGCCGGTCTGAGCTGAGTGTGGGGTTGCCAGAAAAGCTGAGCTGTGCATGATTCAGGGGAACAGACTTGAACAAGGGGCAGATGATTTAGCAACAGTGGAGGAGGACTTCGCCAACCTCCAGTTCTTCAACAACCAAGAATCAGGAGATGCAACAATCAACTGGTTTGAATATGAGGAGTCGGCGGAGGCCACCGGCTGGCTAGATGATCAGCCTGATATTGTGGAGTTTCAGCCAGAGCAGAGCCCGGCAGGGGCGAGGGTATCAACTGTGGCCGGAAGGCCGAGAGTCAGAATAGATTGCCGGAGAGCGCCGGTACAAAGAATTCCGCTCGGGACTTAAGCGTTATGGATGCAAAGACAATGGAACAACAAACTGCAGCAACGCAGACAGAACAGGAGAAGTTTTGGGATTCCGAGAGAATCAAAAAGGCAAAAGCCCATGAAGGGGCTGAGAGTGCTGTGGGCACAAGAACGGACAATGCTGTGAGCATATGGGATGAAGGTACTGAGAGTACACATCTGCCAGAACCAGACAGGTGTCTTCTGGATGCTAACGGGATGTGGTGGGAAGACGACGACTTATGTCTTGCCCACACAGACGAAGATTGGGGAGTAAATCAACCAGACAATACCTGGTACCTCGATGAGGTGGACCACATGACCAGGAGTGGGCGGTACTTCAAGCCCCCGCACCTAGACCAACCAGAAGCATCTGGTAAAGACAAGGAAGCTGAGAAACAGATTGAAGAAGAAGCTGTGCTGAGGCAATTAAAGAAGATACAAGCAGACATCTCCATCTGGGGACTGCTTATGGCTTCACGGGTACACAGACAGGCTGTCCTATCTGCCATGGACAAGGCCAAACTCTCAATCGATACTACACCAGAGCAACTGGTTGGGCTGGATTTTCCGGGAGGAGGTTCCCCGGCTTTAACCTTTTCAGACAAGGAACTGCCGCCTGAGGGCGTGAATCATAACAAACCTCTCTACATTTCCGTGGAATGTAGAGACAAGTGGATACCGGTGGTACTTGTTGATACCGGGTCTGCTATCAATGTCTGCCCAGCCAGAACAGCGTATGCAATCGGGTTGAAGCCCGCGCACTTCACCCCAACAACTCAGGTGATCAAAGCATACGATAATACAAGTCGAGAGCTGATGGGGACCGTCAAGATCCAGACAAAGGTTGGACCTGGACAACACGAGATAGATTTCCATGTCTTGGAGGTTCCCGCAACTTTCAACCTACTTTTGGGGCGACCGTGGTTGCACCAGGTGAAGGCCGTCTCGTCCACTCTGCATCAGATGGTGAAATACCCCTATGGAAAGGGAGTAGCCATTGTGTTCGGGAATTCATCGATCCATCCCCCTCCGGAGGTGTCTACACCAGTCCTAGAAATAGAGCACGGCATGGAGGACGTGTTTATATCAGGATTTACTCTGGCCGAGGCCCGGGTTGTGCAAAACATTATGGCTGTGAATGAAGGTATGTACGTCAGTGCTCAATCCGTCTACCTCATGAACAAGCTACAACACATCCCCGGGATGGGATTAGGAAGGAGCGGCAGGAAAGGCGTCGCAACATTGGCCGAAGTGCCACATAACCCGCATACCTTTGGACTGGGTTATTTGCCCACCAAAGAAGACTGGATCAGGAAGGGAAAGGAAATGGCCGGAAAGGCCAGAGCAAAGCAGGCTGGGAAGCCATTTGACTTGATGCATAGGCCCATTCAGGGCACCCTGAACGGACGCTTCGTCCGGGAGGGGGAGGAGTTTCCATTTTGCGGCTTCCCAGAACCGTGGATAAACGCGGAGAAGAAGCGCGTGCCCGGTTTTGAGATCTTTTTCGACCTGCAACTACCCGGGGAGGATGTTGCCGAAGAGCAGACGGACCCATCAGCTAAGGTTGAGCGGAATAAGGCAGTGGATCCTGAGGGCACAGAATTTGAAATGGGGGTAGCGCTGGCATGTCTACTCTCTGATCCTCCGATCGACCATAAGTGCTTGGGGGATAACTCCGAGGTTTCCATGATTGGGGATGAAACGGCCGCGAGCCAACCAACAGCTATCTTGGATGCATCCATCGCACCCTCTCTCACTTGGCAGTACGAGGAGGGATTTTTGTCCCCAGGTAGTGAGCCGGAATCTGATTCCACCGAGTCCTGTGAGTCGGAATCAGGTTCCAGCTCGACTGAGTCTGAGTCTGGTACTCCTGGGGATGTTAACCCGGATGCCACAGTCCTGTCTAGGTCGTCTTTTTCCTTTTCATTTGAGTCTGTTGTAACCGATGAATTGGATGATCTGGCTGTGCCTAATGAGAATGAACTATCTGTAGTTTCCAAGTACTTTTCTGTGCCCCTAATTTATTGCATTAATTCAGACTTTCAAAACTTTGATGAAAACGAAGAGGACGAAGTTCCTCCGGTTTTACAACGTTTAATTGAGCAAGAGCAAGAGAGATTTGTTAAGCCATTAATGGACGAAATCACTACCGTGAACATTGGTACTGAGGAGGACCCGCGGCTGGTCCAGATCTGGTCCACGTTGTCTTCGGAGGAACGCGAGCAACTAGTCGCTTTATTAAAAGATTTCAAAGATGTTTTCGCGTGGTCCTACGAAGACATGCCTGGAATCGATCCTGAGATTGTACAGCATCGGATCCCCCTTGACCCCGAGGCCCGACCAGTCAAACAGAAACTCAGGAGGATCCGCCCGGATTGGGCTCTTAAGATTAAGGAAGAGGTCACCAAGCAAATCGACGCAGGCTTCCTGCTGGTATCTGAATATCCGACTTGGTTGGCCAACATCGTTCCGGTGCCGAAGAAGGATGGCAGGATCCGGGTGTGTGTGGACTTCAGGGATTTGAACAGAGCTAGTCCGAAGGACGACTTCCCCTTATCGCACATCGATGAGTTGGTAGATTTCACAGCAGGGCATGCATTGCTCTCATTTATGGATGGCTTCTCAGGATACAACCAGATAGTAATGGCACCAGAAGACAGGGAAAAGACTGCATTCACCACCCCGTGGGGGACATACTGCTACAGGGTAATGCCGTTTGGGTTGAAGAACGCTGGAGCTACTTATCAACGGGCCGCGACCACAAAATTACATGATATGATCCACAAAGAGGTTGAGGTGTATGTGGACGACATGATTGTCAAGTCCAAAGAAAGAGAGGGCCACTACACTGCCTTGCATAAGTTTTTCCAAAGGATCAGGGAATTCCGGTTGCGGCTGAACCCTCAAAAATGTACGTTTGGTGTTACAGCGGGAAAAATGCTGGGGTTTCTAATTACACAAAGAGGCATCGAGGTCGATCCTTCCAAAATCAAGGCCATCCTAGAAATGCCCCCACCAAGGACTGAAAAGGAGGTGAGAGGCTTTCTGGGTAAAGTGCAATTCATAAGACGGTTTATCTCAAAATTAACCTTGACTTGTGAACCACTTTTTGGTCTCTTGAAGAAAGGCAAGAAATTTCAATGGGACGGCCGATGTCAAGCAGCGTTTGAGCAGATCAAAGAATATTTACAGAACCCGCCCGTATTGTCACCACCAGAACCAGGGAAACCGTTGATTTTGTACCTATTAGTGACTGAGACCACAATGGGCTGTATGCTCGCACAAGAGTCTGAAGACAGAGTGGAGAGAGCCATCTACTATCTGAGCAAGAAGATGCTAGAGTATGAGACTCGGTACACACCGTTGGAGAAGGCTTGCTTAGCTTTGGTATGGGCTACCAGGAAGCTGCGGCACTACCTGTTAGCTCACTCTATAATGTTGGTTTCACGACTTGATCCCATCAAATATCTTTTCGAGAAACCAGCGCTTACGGGTAGGCTAGCTCGTTGGTTGCTGTTGCTCTCCGAATTTGATCTCACGTACGTGACACGCAAGTCAGTAAAAGGAAGAGCAGTGGCAGAGTTCCTTGCCGACCACCCGGTTGAGGGGGATGAAGCAGTTGAATATTTGTTCCCGGATGAATCAATTTTGCATATCGACGAAGAAACTTGGACGATGTACTTTGACGGAGCATCAAATCAACATGGGTATGGGATAGAAGTGTTGCTGATAGCACCCGACAATTCCCGTATCCCTCTAGCCTTCAAACTCCGGTTCAAAGTCTCGAACAATGAAGCAGAATATGAGGCGTGCATTGCCGGCCTAGAAGCAGCCCTGGAACTAGGGGCAAGACGGCTGGACGTCATTGGGGACTCGAACCTCGTTATGTCTCAAGCTAAAGGAGACTGGAAAGTAAAAGAGGAAAAGATGATGATGTATCACCAAACATTGGATTTGCTAATTCCTCGGTTTGAGAAGCTAAGTTTTACTCATCTACTAAGAGAGAACAACAGGTTCGCAGATTCTTTAGCAACTCTATCATCCATGATAGACATCCCGTGTGGAGTCCGGATGCGTCCAGTCATCATTGACCAGAAATTTGCACCAGCCTATGAGTCGATTGCGGCCATAGATGAAGTTCAGGACGAACACCCTTGGTATTACGACATTTGGAATTTCTTGGAGAAGGAAGCATACCCGCCAGGGGTAAACGCCAAGGACAAAAGGGCAATAAGAAGATTGGCCGTTCAGTTCATCATCTGTGGGGGTAAGCTGTATAGAAGAGGTCATCTGGGAATGCATAAACTGTGTGTTGATGCCGAAGAGTCAAAGAGTCTAATGGAAGCCATCCATGGAGGGGAATGTGGAGCACATATGAATGGGGTAATGCTAGCACGGAAGATTCTTAGACAAGGTTACTACTGGTCCACCATGGAGGAGGATTGTATTGGTTTTGTTCGGAGATGCCACAAATGTCAGATCCATGCAAATCGCATGAACATCCCGCCATCAAAGCTGTACAACATGACTTCGCCATGGCCATTTTCAGTCTGGGGAATTGATGTGATCGGAGCTGTCACGCCAAAGGGGTCGAATGGGCATGAGTTCATCTTGGTAGCGATAGATTATTTCACAAAGTGGGTTGAGGCCCAATCTTATGCGGTGTTGAAGGCTTCGCACGTTGCAAAGTTTATCAGAAACAACATCATCTGTCGCTACGGAGTCCCAAACGAAATAATTTCAGATAACGGTTCCCACTTCAAGAAGGAAGTGATAGACTTGTTGGAAAAATACAATGTGGCTTTTCATAAGTCATCTACATACCGGCCGCAGACCAATGGAGCGGTTGAGGCCGCCAACAAGAATATCAAGCGCATACTGCAGAAGATGGTGGAAACCTACCGGGACTGGCTAGATAAGCTGCCGTTTGCTCTGTGGGGCTACCGGACTTCAATCAGAACTTCTACTGGGGCGACTCCGTATTCATTGGTTTATGGGATGGAGGCCGTTCTACCTATTGAGATTGAGGTTCCGTCACTACGAGTATTGGCTGAATGTCGAATAGCCGAAGCGGATTAGCAACAAAACAGATTTGAGGAACTCATGCTTTTTGATGAGAGAAGACTGAAAGCACTGTACCACATTCAAGGTTATCAACGCAGAATTGCCCGGGCTTTTAACAAGAAGGTTAAGTCCAGGAATTTAAAGGAAGGAGATTTGGTGCTCAAGGACAACCGAGCTCCCATCCACGACCCTAGGGGCAAGTTCAGACCTAATTGGACTGGTCCTTACATTATCAAGTCAATCTGGTCAGGTGGAGCTGTGGTTCTGATGGATCTGGATGGCTTAGAGTTTTCACAACCGATCAACATGGACAAGTTGAAGAAATACTACCCTTGAGAGGCTCGCTAGGCCGAAAACCCGAAAGGGCGACCTAGGCAAAACTCAGAGCACAAAAAATTTGAAAATATAAAAACTGAGCTCGCAAGGTTGAAAACCCGCAAAGGGCGGCCTTGGCAAAAGTTAGAGCGCAAAAGGAGAGTAAAAATACCCGAGCGAACCTAAGCCTGAACTACGTAAGGCTTGATTCCCATCTTTGGGATATGTAGGCAGCTTCATCCTGAAGTTCAGCCATAAACACTTTCCCGATCAACTTTGTCCATTTTAATCATCTCAGTCATCCTTATCCATCAGCATTCATCATAATCTCCGGTGCAGTGCTATTCAGACTAGGGGCAACTTTCCGTTGCCAGGAAGTGCTATGGTACCATTCAGACTAGGGGCAACTTTCCAAGTTGCTAGGATCCGGAGTTGTGCACCTTAGTGACAGATCTCAGGCGTGTCCAGTTCTGATCCTTATCGAAAATAGTTTTGAAAAGTTTTAATAAAAGTTGACTTTGTTCAAATTAATCTTTTCACAACTAAGACCATTTTTGGACCAAAACGGGAAATTTTCAGTACCACAACCTTCAATTTCATTGCTTTCAAAACAGAGTTCTCCTGCTCTTGCATACAATTGAAGTTGCTTTTTTATTATATTCATAACAAAAACTTGAAAGTACTAATAAAGCAATAAATCTGGGGCATAGTCAAGTCAGGTGTCCCTGCGCCCCCTCCCAGAGCTGGTTGAAGCTTCCGATGCCGACCTAGGCCCAGTCTGTGCCTCCTCATTGAGCCAATCCCAACACTCGTCAGACAAAGCATAACTAAAAGTAGGGGCGGGGGCCAGGAGCTCTCTAATTCTCCACGCTGCGGCCTGCCGAGCCAGCTGTGCGCCTCAAACCAAGAATGTAGCCGGATACTCTATCCCCTCTGGTGGGCAAGTCTGATCACGGCCGAACTGGCGCAGAATACGAAATGGGAAATAGAATACACAGTGAGTCAAGCCGATCAGCCGAACCCCGACCTGTCGGGACATGCTGAAGCTCATCGCCGGGAGATTAAGCCAAGGGCAACGCCAAGCAATGCGATCTGCTGACACATTACACATCCATTCAAACCACCATCCCTCATCAGGGGCGCCGACTAAGCGTTGTCGAAAGAAGTAGCTGCGGGCTGAGTAAGCAGGGCAAGAGTCCACAACTTGCAGTTTATCCATCAACCATATCTGGGGAGGGATGAAAAATGAGAGAATAAATAATAGAGAGATGTGCGACGAGAGAAAAGTAAGATAAGGGTCTTGTGAGAAAAACTGAGCCTGAGGGCCGAGTGATGTGAGCAAATACATATGTGAGATCGGGTGGGAAACATTACCTGTAGTAGTAGTGGACTCCCTGCAAATCTGGTTGTCTCCTGACGGTAGAAGGCATCCAGGCCCATCAGTGTCTCGGCCAATGTCATGACGATGCAACTCTTTCCCTCTTTCAAGCTTTGAGCAACTTCAATCAGACGGACGCTGGATCCTCCAAAGCTTGAGGCAAACAGAAAATGAGATAACATGCACAAACAGAGAGCATGTTCTCGGAAGCCTTGCCAATGATGGTCACTGCGGTCACCAGCATCGGAGAATCGGTGGACCAAACTTGGGATATCCAACATTCCGTTACAAATCAGGGACCGAGCGTCATGCGCGGAGAGCCCGCACATCCGCCCTAAGTATTGAGCATAGCCAAAGTTGAGTTGGGGCAAGAGTTCCTTGCCGCGCTCGGATTCTAGCAAGACTTGAAAATCTTCAAAAGTGGGACATACCTCTTGACCGCCGAAGCTGAAAACGTGCGTCACCGGGTTCCAAAACTTCGCCGCGGCATGGAGGAAAGGAAGGTGCAGTGGAGTGCGGCTCAGCGGGAATAGTGGATTTAAGCTGAAACCTCGGAAGTTCAACTTTTCTGAGCCATCTAGAGAAGAGATCCAAGATGTGAGATTTTCTGAGAGAAATGCCTCTATTTTTGCGCAAAGCAGTGATGAAATGAATGAATCTCGAAGTTGGAGCTTTTATAGAGAAGAAAACACTATTCAGGGGGCAAGTGTCAAAATTCTGGAGGCTGCAGAGAAAAGTGGCCGGCCGGCCACCTATTCTAGCAGGCCGGCCACCTATGGTTCTCCAAAAGCAAAGTGGGGCCCACCATGCTCATTGGTCCTGTTTACCCTCCGGAAGGAAATTTGAGGCATCTCGATGCATCGGGAATGTCAAAGGCCTCCATTTCTCTCAGTTTCGGATTCGTTCCGTCACCCAGATCATCTGAATGTACGCTTTGTTTTGCCCATCGAGTTGTTGTTTTGCTTATCGAGTTGTCGTTTTGTTTATCGAGTTGTAAGTTTTGTCGAGCTGTCACATTTGGTGTTTTGAGTTGTTACTCTTTTGTTTACGCAATTTTGTTAAGTCTTGTTTATCGAGTCGTTAACATTGTTGTATTTTGCTTATCGAGTTGTAAACTTGTTAAGATCTTGTCTTTTCTTAACGAGTTGAGTTGTTTGTTTTGTTGTGTCGACTCATTACCTGACCCGGTAAATACACAAGGCACATTTTCATTTAATTCCATTTTGTGCAAAATGACGCGATGCGATGCTAAGACTTTCAAATACAAACATCCTTTTCAAAAGCTGTTTCATTCCATCATGTTTTACAACAAATAAAGGTACGAGTTTTACAGGAAATAAAACTGCCTGATAATCTGCAAAGTGCTACAAACTACTAGCAAAAAGTAAAATAAAAGCAGGAAACAACATCAATGCCCTCGGGAACGGGAATGAGGAGGCCCCCTCATCCTCTTCTGCGGGATAACCTCTGCACCATCATCACCATCCGGGTCAGAGCAATCATCCTCCGGATCCCCCTCAGCCTGGTCTCCACTCCCGGAACCAAGACCAGAGCCTCCTTCCTCAGCAGATGTCTCTGACTCACGGTCTGCGACCTCCTCCTCCTCCTCCTCAATAATGGGTGCCCTGCGTCTGCGAGACGACCCTGCTCCTCGAGCTCCTCGAAAAGGCCTAGATGGCCCAGCTCCCCGAAAAGGCCCAGACGGCCCAGTACCTCGAACAGGCCCAGTACCTCGACTTCCCTGAGAAGGCCCGGGTGGCCTGGCCTGCGACGGTGCATATACAGGAGGCATCTGAAAATGAAGAGTGCAATACATCAGTTTAAATATGAAAAGCAGATGCAAGTACAGTATACGAGTGGGGTGTGTGTCAGATGTGCTCTATACAGCCTATCAATACAGCAGAGCGTTCAAAACCAGTATGTCATCAGGAGTATGCTGAATACAGGAAAGATGGACAATACCTGCACGCCCATAATGGCCAGCTGTGCCTTCCTCCGTAGGATCATGCCCTCGAATGTGGCTAGTATCCCAAGTAGCTCATCCGTGTACTCAACTGGAGGCTGCAAATACAAATGCAAAACTATCAGTAAAGGGATGAACGTCCAAATATCTAACTGATGAATCAAAGCTGAAGAACATACCGGGGGTGAATCAGGATCTCTGACATATCCGTGGTCAGGAAGAGGAGGCTCTAGCGGGGCCTGGTAAGGAGTCCCGAACCGCCAACTCGTCAACTCGGTCGGCATATCTGGCCACCCAGGATGATAAAGAGACGGAGGGATCGGAGGAATCGAACTACCTCTCCCCCTAGACGCACCAGCTCTGCTAGAGGAGGGGATATCCGTGGCATGAGCCCGACTCGACGATGGTACATCAGTAGACCTCCGTGACGGAGCACGCACTCCCGTCAAGGGGGGCATCAGATATATGCGACGATAGGTGGCGTAGCCCCCCTCCATGAGATGTAACAAAGCATCGGTGCCCTGCATGTCACTAATGACCTCCTGGGCAGAGAGTCTATCGGCAGTCCGCATAGTGGCTGGAGGTACAGCAGGAGGGTCCTGAGAATCGTACCCCCACACCTGACGCAGAAAGCGTTCCCCCAGGAACCATGCCCTACCAACAGGTCCTTCGAGTAGGAACCTATACTGGGAATTGCTCGATCCTCCGGGATACTGATGTCGGAGACCATCACCTAGGACCGCCCAGGGCTACCAAGTAATCTGCAGATAACCAGTGCACAGATCCATCAGAAATCAGGAACATACAGGGCAGGTCAAAGATGAAAATAAAAGGGACTGAGGGTTCTGAAATACCTCTGTCGCCCGCACAGTATCAAAATACTGTCGCAGGTAGAAGAGAGTCTCTCGAGGTCTCGGTCGGTGCTCGCCCTCGAATACCAGTGAAAACGGAGTCATAATGAGTCCTGCCACCTCCATCTCCGGGGCTAATGTGGGAAAGTATACGTACACCCATAGCTGAGAAAAACAGTACAGAATGTGAATACAAAGTGCCAAGGGCAGAATACAGAGTGCAAAGTGCGCCGTATGTGCAATGAACAAGTAATGAGGAGCAGAAATGTAAATCAAGAGGACAGAACGTACCTCCCAGGCTCTCCAATAGCCGCCGAGTAAGTCTCCCCGCCCACGAGAGGCTGCACTCATGTAACAATAGAGGGTAGCCAGGCCAGCGCCACCCTAGTCATACCGACTGACATGTGATAGGTCCACTAGGGCACTCAGAAGATACAACCCAACAGTGTTCCCCCTATCGGCAAACAGAGCGGTGCCAAAGAGGAACATAAGGAAGCCACGGGCGTACTGCTCGACCTCCCCAGGAGACTCAGGCTCCATCTCCGGCCTCCGGAAATGGGAAGAGAACCAAGTGTACCGGACTCTCCCGGAAGCTCTGTCCACAGGCGGGCGAGCCCCCAGCAAATACATCCAAGCGGCCTCCCACTCTCCCATATCCTCGTCATAAGGAATGGGCCAACCGCCTATGTCTAGGCCGGTGAGTACGACAAAGTCTAGCGGAGTCATGGTCATATCCCCGGTGGCAGAAAAATGGAAAGAATTGGTGGTGTCCCACCATCTCTCCACCAAGGCAGCTAACAATGTCCTGCTGGCAGGGCAGCGTGATAATCCCACGCAGAAGGCTCCGAATCCTGCTAGATCAACCAGATCCCGAACAGCCTCTGGAAGCTCAGCGTACCAGTCTCTCGCAGCGGTAGAGCCGTATCCGCGCACGCTGCGATCGCCAACCTGCATTCAGAATGAATACATGTGTCAGTGATGAAATAAATGAGCTGTGTGCTAATGAAATGAATGAGCTGTGTGCTAATGAAATGAATGAGCTGTGTGCAAATCAAATCAAATTTCAGAAAAATCAGTGGGCTGCGTGTTCGCTTCAAATCTGGGCTGCGTGTTCGGTAAATTTGTTATTTGGGCTGCGTGTTCAAATTTCAGAAAAATCAGTGGGCTGCGTGTTCGCTTCAAATCTGGGCCGCGTGTTCGGTAAATTTGTTATTTGGGCTGCGTGTTCAAATTTCAGAAAATCAGAGTCAGGGCTGCGGTTTCTGTTCTCTATCTATGTGGGCTGCGTGTTCGCTTCAAATATGGGCCGCGTGTTCGGTAAATTTGTTATTTGGGCTGCGTGTTCAAATTTCAGAAAATCAGAGTCAGGGCTGCGGTTTCTGTTCTCTATCTATGTGGGCTGCGTGTTCACTATTTAACTGGGCTGCGTGTTCGGTAAATTTGTTATTTGGGCTGCGTGTTCAAATTTCAAAAAATCAGAGTCAGGGCTGCGGTTTCTGTTCTCTATCTATGTGGGCTGCGTGTTCACTATTTAACTGGGCTGTGTGTTCGGTAAATTTGTTATTTGGGCTGCGTGTTCAAATTTCAGAAAATCAGAGTCAGGGCTGCGGTTTCTGTTCTCTATCTATGTGGGCTGCGTGTTCACTATTTAACTGGGCTGCGTGTTCGGTAAATTTGTTATTTGGGCTGCGTGTTCAAATTTCAGAAAATCAGAGTCAGGGCTGCGGTTTCTGTTCTCTATCTATGTGGGCTGCGTGTTCACTATTTAACTGGGCTGCGTGTTCGGTAAATTTGTTATTTGGGCTGCGTGTTCAAATTTTAGAAAATCAGAGTTAGGGCTGCGGTTTCTGTTCTCTATCTATGTGGGCTGCGTGTTCACTATTTAACTGGGCTGCGTGTTCGGTAAATTTGTTATTTGGGCTGCGTGTTCAAATTTCAGAAAATCAGAGTCAGGGCTGCGGTTTCTGTTCTCTATTTATGTGGGCTGCGTGTTCACTTCTATCTGGGCTGCGTGTTCAGTAAATTTGTTATTTGGGCTGCGTGTTCAAGTTTCAGAAAATCAGTGGGCTGCGTGTTCACTCCAATTCGGGCTGTGTGTCCAACTCTAAATCAGTGTGTGCCGAGTGTTCACCTAAACAATGGACTGTGTGTTCAACATTCAAGGATGGGCTGTGCGTTCATTTCAAAATTCAAGTATTGGGCCGTGAGTTCAATTTTCAATCAGTGTATGCCGTGTGCTCACAATTAATTCATAGGCTGATGTGTTCAGAAATTCGAGTGTTCGAACCGTGTGTTCAGGATGCAAATAAAGTGCTGTGTCATAGACTAAACTATGTGTTCAAGCATGGCAAATGCACGAAATACGAGAAAAATGCAGGAAATAAAGTAAAATACCTCTCATGCATCGTGAGAGAGGTGCTGCTCCGGCTCTCGCAGAAGTAAATCCCCGGGTGCCCGGTCATTGAACCCAGTGAAACGACGAAAAACGGCCCGCGGAAGCACATGTACCGGTGGGGCGTATCTCCCGGGAATAAAAGGGCGGACTCTCGGGGGCAGTGTCATAAAATCAAAGTCATCCCCGGCACCTGGAGGGCCTCCACCGTGAGGAAAATCACCCGCCATTTCAAGAAATCTGCAAAAGGAGCAAAAAATGAGCAAAATAAGCCAAAATTGGAAAAAGTCAACAAAAGTCAACTCTCGGGAAATGAAAAAGTCAACAAAAGTCAACTCCCGAGAAAATCTTCCAAATATTGAGACAAACTTACCTCAAGTGGTGAAAATGAGAAAAGAAGCCCCGAAACCAAAATTTAATCGGTTCAAAGTGCTTAAAACTGAAAGATTTCGCGAAAACAACTTGCGTGGAAGGCCAAAAAGCGCGTATAAAGTACAGATCTGAAGGAAAAAAATGGTTTGGGGAGCAAGGGAAGGAGTTTTTGCAGCTGTGGAAGTGATTTCGGAGGCATTGGATGAGGATATATATAGAAATGAGGAAAATGACAAAATTGCCCCTGCTTTTGGACAGGTGGCCGGCCGGCCACCTTTTCTGGCTGGCCGGCCATTCCCTTTTTGGCCCCTGGCCGGTGGCCTCCCCTTGGGCAACCACCTGGCCGGTGGTGTTCCCCACTGCCTCCCCTAGGTCCCTGCAAATTTTGAGGAAGATCGGAGTTCCCGGGACCTGAAAAAGTTCGGAAAAAGTGCAGTTTCTGGCGCGAAATTGCTCCGCCGGAACCTCAGCTGCAATTTCTGACATGTCTCTCATCATTACTCATCAAAATCAAGGTGTATCCTTTTTGAACATGTTGTAACCTCTCCGGGAGGTGAATCAGAGGCCGCGATCAAGTTGCCTTCACCGAAGTGCGCGTTTCCCAGCTCGTTGTTTCGCAACAAACGGGCACCCTGATTCGTGCTCATTTTGCATTGTTTTGCATATAACTTGCATTCTTATGAACATTTTGCATTGTCATGCATGATTTCTTGGTGTACCATACCTCTGTGCTTGAGCGTGCGTTGTCACGCGTGTTCCTTTCTCCCGTTACGATGCATTCACTCGCCGACACTGCGTGCGTCAAACTTTCGGAACCACAGGAATCACATTGAATATATGTTGTTAGCATATTGTTCTTGTTGAATTTCTCTCTTTTGCAGGCACGATGTTGTATGTACGGTTCATTTGAGGCTGGTGCGACCAGACGAATCGCACAGGTATCGTATCTTCTCCGTGTGAGACGCGACGAGAATTGAATGATTCTCCGCATTCTTAACTGCATGAAATGTAGTTGTTGCTTTGCATTCTTGCTTAAAACTGTTGCATTTATTTGCGAATACTTGCTTCATTACAGCTTGCTGCATTTGCATGATCATTTGGCTCTGTGCATGTCGCTTTGCATTTTGCCCCCCTGCCTGCGGGCATGCCTGCGGGCACACATATCTCCGTGCACCTTGTATGATTGTCTAAGTCTTCGGCCTTGTCAAAAATGGGTCGTCTCTAGGCTTTGACATTCACTCCCGTCATTTCTTGACTTCCGAGTTCTGTCAAAGAGGGGCAACTGTAGACACCCCATTTTTGACCGACCTTAAGACTCAGACGTCACCGATTGAGCGCTCGGTGATGTTGCATATCGTGCTCGTTCAGAAGTCTCAGAGTCGCGGCCGTGCGCCCTGCCTCCGGACTTCCGAACTCTCTTCTGTGCCTTGCCTCGGTTTGCGAACCGGGCTCGATTTTCTCTGTTTTCTTTCCTGAGGGGAGGGAGAGGTCCTGTAGACTATCTCTCAGTGGCCGTGGGCTACATTTCGTGGTCGTAGGCCATTTTGCCCGTTTCGGAGCCCGGATCCCGGTTTTCGGAGCCGTCAGATTGTGTGCCTTGGTTCGGGACCACCCGACCATCTCCGATTCCTCCGATTTTTGGCATGCATCTCATTTACTCCCTTTCAAGGGACACTGGGGTCTTAGATACCCACTTCGTGGCCAAGCACCACTTTCGGTGCTTAACAGCCGGTTTTCGGGATCCCGAACTGCGTGTTTTGGCCCCCGAGCATTCGTTTTGCATTGGTTTTCGTTCATTTTTGGCAGGTACCTCTGTTTTACCATAAGGAAGGTCACTAGAGGGTGGGAGGACAGTAATTGTCTCAAACAACCAGTTATGCTCCTCCGGCGCCCCCCGGCGCCCGTTTTTCTCACTTCCGGGCTAATGTTGAACACCCTAGGGCCATTTTCTTCGAGCCAAAACCACATATTTGTGTTGTACACACATGGGAGGACCCTAAAAACACATGGCCGGCCAGTAATTGCATTTGGACCTTTTGAACCCCTCTTTCAAGTGGCCTATTCTCTCTCCTGTTTCAGAGTTGCCAAATTCAAACCACAGGGCCTTGTTGTACACACATGGAAGGACACCAACCTTTGGTGGCCGGCCAGAAATTCTCAGTGACCCTTTTGAACCCTAGCCGACCGGCCATGGGGGGTGGCCGGCCGGCCACCTCCAAGAAAAGTGAAAGGCCGGCCATGATCCTCTCAGTCCACACTTTACAGCTGTATAGTTGTTTCCCCCATAAAAGATCTGGATCCGAGGGATATTTTGGGAGGGAAAGCTTGGGTGCATTTCCCTCCACCTTTACACCCTTTTTTTGGTCCATATAAGGGGCTGGCCAGCTCCTTCATTAGGGTTAGAAAAACCTCCCTTAAGAGCTCATAGACATTGGCATACATCTCCTTCTCTAAAACCTTCAAAATCTCAAGTTTTGGCACCATTTCTTCACTACTACCAAGCACCACCATCACCACTCCATTTCCAGCAGCAAGGAGAGGTTCTTAGAGGCTTAAAAGCAACATTCCTCAAGCCAAGAGGTAGAAAAGAAGAGGTCTTCAAGGGTAAGTCTCAATCTCCCTCTTTTGTAACACTTTTTTGCCTCATTTCTTAGCCCTATTTTCTTACTGTTTTGGGCCCCAAACCTAACTGAAACTAGGTCTATTTTGAGCTATTCTTCATGTTTGTTTGAGGGCTCAACCCTGTTTGAGCCCTCCATCTTGCACTTGTTTCAATATCCTCTTATATGCCATTATTTTGCGTTGAATATGTGGCCTATGTGTGATCTGTTTTCTAGCCTTATATAAACTGTGAGTGGGCCTATTTTGATCCCCTCTTCAATATTGAAGAAGGTCTCAACCCTGTTTGGCCTTTCTATCATGCACTTGCTTCATAATCTCTCACATTTACCGTAAATTTGCATGATTTGTTTGACCTACATGTGTTCTGTTTTGGAGCATGTCATGAACTGTGAGTAGGCTTATTTTGGATCCCTCTACAACATTGTAGAAGGGATCAACTTTGTTGGGGGTCTCCATGTTATACTTGTCATTATACCCCTCTTTGACCCCCATTTTTGCATGCTTTGTTAAGCCTATCTAGATTCTGTTTTTGGCCATCATCAGGTCTGGAAAGAGTCAGATTTTGGTCTTCTTGACATATTTCATTAAGGGTCTTAGGCTGTTTGGTGAATGCTTGGTATACCTCTCTTTATAGCCCTCTTTTGGCTCATATTTTGCATGCTATGTTGAGCATATCTACATACTGTTTTGGGGGTTGTCATCTACTGTAAATGTTCATATTTTTTGTCCCTCTTCAGTGTTGTAGAACTGTATTTTTCAGTTTGAGCATTGCATATACCACTTACTTCATTATTTCCCCTTTTTCCCCCATTTTTGCATGCTGTTTTTGCCCCATCTATGATTGTTGTTTGGCCATGCTTTGTACTGTAAAAATGCTAGTTTAGGGACTGCCTAGCATCTTTCTTTACACTTCATGTCCATATTGTGCATCTTTGGCATAGCTGCAAGTCATTTCGGGTACTCAGCATAGCATTTCGGGCATCGGGTGTAATTTTGCTATAATTCGGGGGCTGTTTTTTGCATCATTTTGGCTGCTGAAATTTGCATTGTCCATATGCCATATGCCACGTCTCATTTCGTATGTCATTCTGTGCCTTAGGGCCATTGCCTCGGTTTGCGTGCCCACCGGCACGCATTTCAAGGCATCTCATTTTTCATCCTCCGGCGTCCTATGTGAGTGTGGTTGAGGCCCTCTCATGTTGGTATAAGCCCATCTTTGCATCTGCGTGCCATTTCGAGGCACTTCATTTTCATCTATCGGCCTCTTATGTGAGTGTGGCTGAGGCTCACTCATGTTAGTGTAAGTCCATTTTGCATTCTGTATGTCATTTCAGCATCATTGCATTCCGTATGCCATTGCCTCGATTTGCGTGCCCGTATGCGCGCATTTCGAGGCATCTCATTTTCATCTCATGGCCTCTTGTGTGGATGCGGCTGAGGCTCTCCCATGTTAGTGTAAGCCCATATTGCATTATATATGCCATTTTAGTCTCATTGCATCGCGTATGCCATTTTCTCGGTTTGCGTACCCGTGGGCACGCATTTCGAGACATCTCATTTTAGTCTCATTGTATATCATATTTCAGGCCATTAAATGCCTTTATGTCATTGCCTCGTTTTGCGTGCCCGTGTGCACGCATTTCGAGGCGCTCCATTTTCATCCGACGGCCTCTTATGTGAGAGTGGCTGAGGCTCTCTCATATTAGTGTAAGTCCAATTTGCATCGCGTATTGCCTTTTCATGCCTTAGGGCCATTGCCTCGGTTTGCGTGCCCGTGTGCACGCATTTCGAGGCATGTCATTCCATAACATTACGTATGTTAGGATTATATCTTAGTTGCATTTCATGCATATCATGCATATTGCACGGGAAACGAGGCACGTTTCGCACCCCGAGTGACGGAACGAGTCTCAATTCCCAAGTCACCGACACTCCGGATTACCCATGATGGAGTTAGGTTTTGTTGTAGCATTTATATGCATCCATCCTATATTGAGTTGTGCAATTCGGCTCCTCGGCCATCATGCATCGAGATGCGTGATTGGTGGCACGAGGATCGAGGCATGCATATATTTGTGAAATACATTGTTATGCCCCTTTCCTGCTCTCTGTTACAGCAAAATGAAGAATCAGCAACTTTTCAGAGTCTGGCACGCATTTCGAGAAACATTGCAAACAGAGGCTAATTGGGGCATCCCATTGGATTTCCGCGCAAGGCAGCCCAAACATACATCGTTTATCAGAAGCAAGGCAGTCCCTGGCTTGCATGCCAGTTTACAGCTTTCTTAGTTAATTCGTTAATTAATTAGGAATTTGTATTATTTGGACTGTATATTTGGACTGTATTATTCTTTCATTTGGGACTGTATATTTATTTGGACCCTCTGCGCGAGGGCATAATTGTAATAAGTGTGGGTGAGTGTGATGTATATCTTCCAACCCCACGTCTTTCTCCCTTTTATTTACCTGCTTACAATGGTTAGATATAGGGCATATTTCAATTAGCATACAGTATGACGGCATGTTTGCATCATTCATCTGTTTTGCATGCACCGGGCTCGGCGCATCATACAAACTGCATTTGTATTTCAATTCCAAATTGAATACGTGTTAGTTGTAGCATTCCATATGCCATGTTTAGAATAGCCGAGCCTGCTATAGTTGCATTTTGCATGTGTTGCACTAGGCATTTCAGCATACTTAGGATCATGCATGATTTCTAATCAGCTTTTGTTTTGGCTTGGAGTACTCGGTAAGTTTTATGCTTTAGCATCCTTGCATGCGTGTGAGTGTTGCCATGAATAGCATGCTTACCATGAGGCTATTTGCTTACGTGATATAACTGCCTGAATGCCTGTGGGTGGAGGTTGTGTTACCTGAATTGGGATAATTCATCAAATGTTTGTTTTAAGCCCACTAGATTGTGGCAAAATCATGTTTTCTAAGCCCACCCGAGGGTGGCAAAATCTGCATTTTAAGCCTACCTGCGGGTAGCAAACCATCTTTCAAAAACAAACATGAAATGTTTTGTTCAAATTCAGGCGACTCAGTCTATACTTGTATGCTGTGCGCATCACATAGTAACCTAGGCTAATAACCGGAATAAGAACATACAATGTTTTTAAAATAAGATATCATGGTTAGTAGAGGCCGGTCTTTGACCGGGCGAGCGGGGGTGCTCACGAAGTGACCTTCCCCAATCGTACCCAAGTTCCCGAGCCGAGGCAACTTTGGTGATGACGGACACGTGGCCTTTGGCACCGAGTCAGGGTTTCCTAAATTTCTCATTAAAAAATATTTAGGTGGCGACTCTGTATCTGGCAAAGCAGTCCATGTTTGGCACTTCTTTCAAAAAAATCTGTTTTCAAAACGATTTGCCGGATTTGGACTCTTTGGTTCGAGATTTAGAACCGTGACATTTGAGTCCTTCGAATTGTAGTGACCCAATATCGAACCAGAACCGGGGGGGGGGGGAATTCGCACTCCTCTCCCCGGGATGCGTTCGGGGACGTCTACAAGTTGCAGTCAAAGTTAGTGAGGAAGCTACTTATGGCCTAAGGTCTCCAAAATTCATCCAATAACCCTCTATTTTGGAGTATTTCTATAATGTATATGACATGGTCCCTAAATTTTTCCAAAATTCTTTTGGTTTTCCTATATTTCAGGAGTATTTTTACAGTGTATATGGGATGACTATTCACCTATTAATATTATATAATAGCATCAGTGTGTACCTTGGCACACAAAAAAAATATATATATATATAATATGTAAAAGCATTTTTTTTTCAAATATAAAATTCATAGAGGTATTTTTTTTTTTCATTCACAGAGGTATTTCTTTTTAAATAAAGCAGCTACTGTGAAAATAATATAACAAAAACGAGGATCAAGGTAAGTTGTAGTTTCCTAATCAGTTAGCTGATACCTAAGCAATGCAGCTCTCCTCCAAGGAGCCTACTTCTTTACCTCTCCATTTCCCAAATGACCATTTGGATGTTGTCATTTGTGGCTGATTATACTCTAATGGTTACCATCCAATTTTGGGTAGCTTTTGTCAATTTTGAATTTGTTAAGTGATGCAGATTGCATAAAACTGTTATGACCTTACCACTATTATACATTTTCCAAAAAAATTCATAAGTTTGTAAGTTTTGAAGAAGAGATTTCCTCTTAAGATGGATTTATTTTTTTGCAGGTTGTTGAGTTTGTCTTGGCTTTGCAAGAAACTGGATGCTTTTCTGTTGTTCTGGAATGTGTGCTTGCATATGTTGCTGCTGCCGCAACATTTGCTCTTCGAATCCCTACAATTGGTATTGGGACAAGGCCTTTTTGTATTGGCCAAGTTAATTGATTCTTTAGCTCTCTCTACTACTCCTAATAATGAATTAGACTTGACTGGCTTGTGTTGTGTATAATCTTTTTGCTTTCATTTGTACATATAATTTGCTGTCTGATCTTGTAATTTGCTTTTCAAGTACTAAAGTGGGCATTTTAATGATATCACGTGTTCATATATTGAGTTTACTCATGTAATGAACTTTGAATTTGCTTCTCTCTCTCTCTCTCTCTCTCTTTCTCTCTCTCTCTCTCTATATATATATATATTAAAAATAACCTTCTACAGCATACAAAATTATGTCGTGAAAAGTGTAATAATTTATGACATGTAAGAAAATGCCGTAAAAGATTATATACAGAAATATATTAATAATAACCTTTTACGGCATACAAAATTATGTCGTAAAAAAGTGTAATAATTTATGACATGCAAGAAAAATGTCGTAAAAGATTATATACGGCATACATAGTATGCCATAAATATATTAAAAATAACTTTCTACGGCATGCAAAATTATGTTATGGAAAGGATGATGATTTATGGCATGCCAAAAATGTCGTAAAAAGTTATCTACGGCATACAAAGTGTGTCATTAATGTTTAATTTATTACTTTTTACAATTTTACCTGCATGTCGTAAATGACGTTTGACTTTCCACGGCATGTCATATAACGGCATTTGTGTGCATGCCGTAAAAGAGTTTTTACGACATGCATTGCAAGCCGTAAAAATTCAATTTTGTTATAGTGTGAATTGATCAAATACAACACAATTAGAGGCCAGAAGTAAATGGCACATTGGTAGAAGGCAACCATGACTGACCAGCTACAAAATTTGCAACACAAAACTATGATGCTTCAGTTGCGCTAGATATGACTCGATAACCACCCCACTTTACTCTTCCACTAGTCGAAGAACCAAGGCCAGAGTTTTTCTATTCTCCATAATACAGAGTATTTAGAGCAAAGTTACCATCCCATTCTAACCAACCTGCTGGATCAACCAATGTGTCAAGGTAAGTTTGTAGATAAACAGTATGCGAATATTCCATCCAAGGCCTTTCTAGATATGTCTTGAATGAGCTAAGTACCGGTTTTAGGTCGGGTGAAGCCATGACTTGAGAATTATGAATTGAAATGCCAGTATTTTGGTTAGGGTCAGTTCGCCCTTGTGCTGTTACAGTATTTTGTTGCCCACTCATTAGTTTTCTAGCGTATATCATGCAATTTTGGAGAACTACCACTGCATTTCCAAATATGAAATCTACCGTGCCATAAATATCGCATTCTTTGTAAAATTCTCGTTGAGAATGAGCATAGAGTGTATCTTGGTATCCTTCAAAACCACAACGGCAGAAAATTGAGAGATCAGAGCCAAATCGGAGTGCTACAACTTGGTGATTTTGTGGCCCAGCTGTGTTACGGAATGTTATATCACGAGCAATGAATCCTCCGCCAATAACCGCTACAAATAAAATATGTTATCAATAATTAGTAATTGTTTACTCCATGGTTTGAAATGTTATCTATAAACAAAGTAATGTTGTGATCTCTAATTGTCCTTTCAAATTAAGCTAATAAAAGCTTATGCTTCTCCAGCGGTTGCACTTTCATACTGGAAATAAAAAAATTGAATTAATTCAATAATTTATTTTTCATAATGATGGAAACTTTAAATTGACAATGAAGAACTCTAGACTTTATAATATGTATATATATATAAAAGATACTTAATTTGTTCAAAACATATAGCCGGCATTATAAATTGATTATATATTCATCTATGCAATCAACTGTGGAATGAAATGCCATCAGCAAAGAATCCTTCACCACTGACAGCTGAATGTCACAATTTTTATGAAAACATTACCAAGACAATTTGAAGTGAATATCAAATTAAGTAAATTTAATTTTGAAAAAAACAGAATAATGAAAAGTAGCATGATCTTTCCTTTACATTTAATATGCGAGTAGTAAACAATCAATTTTATGCATGAATTTTTGTACTTCTCTGTAAAAAAAAATTAGATGTTAGACTAATGTAAAAAAATTAGATGTTAGACTAAGTAAAAATAAATAAATAGACAAATAAACTAGAAAATCGCCTAACATTTGAAATGTGAGTATTGAATTTATTTTGTGCATCGCCCACACCAAAAAAAGTATTAAATCTACATCATAAATTCAGATGTTGGAATTTCTTTTTAATCTCTTTTTTTTTTTGTTTTTTTGTTTTTGTTTTTTTTTTTTTTTAGGCATAGAATTTTTGATTTTCATGTTATTATTTTAACTAATTAATCTATATATATGGAATTTAAACAAGAATTGCTATTTTCATAGTGAAATTCTCTTCAATAGATGGTTATCACTCCTTTTTGGTTAACCTCATCGCTTAAGAAATACATACCAACTAAGGGACTGTTTGTTAAAGCTTTTGAGAGTGATTATAACTTATTTTGATTTGAGAGTCTATGTGAGATTGCTTTGTACAGTTTCTGCTTATAACTTATTAGGCAGAAATAGCTTCAATAAACTGATTATTTAAAAACTCGAGTAAAGGTGTTTTTAACTTCTGCTTTCTGATTATAAACTTTTAACTTAAAAAAAGTTCCATTAAACAGGGCCTAAGTTGCACATGCATCAAGCCAAACTAAGTTGGCAGGACAACAACACTAGAATAAAAACACCCAAAATAAAGTACGAAGCTTTAGCACCTAATTTCTCTTGTTCATCAAATCTCGTAGTGTATCAATAGCTATACTAATCAGGCGTTCCATGCCAAGTGATCCCATATGTACGTTTGTTACTACACTAAATAATATTTTTAACATTTCTTTTTGACATATTAAAAGAGTAATAAATCTGATAAAATCAAATGCTTTCATTATATTTTGTTATGCACTCATGATGTCGATAGATTGTGTTCTTTGTCGTGAGTATGGCCAAAATAACAGTTGTTTTGGCTTTTAATTATTTTGAAAAATATGCTAAGGATTAATACTTATTAATATAAAAATATGTTAAAAAATATTTTTACAAAATTATAAGAGAGAGGAGATCCTTACCAACAGTTGCAGAATTGAAGGTGGTGGAACCTCCTCCCATGCTTCGACTGCCAGTGATAATGGTGTTTTTCAATCGATCACCAAGGAGCATAATATTCTTCATGTTGTTGCCAATCTCAATATTTTCCTGATAAACACCACTTTTCACATGTATAACAAATCTCCCACTGCCACTCCATCTTGAGCCACCACGAGATTTGCTGCTGGAGAGGACGATTGCAACAACTTGCGATTTCCAGGCGAAACCCAAGTTGGAAAACCTTCTTCATACGTTTGTTTCTCAGTCAAGCCATTGTTAATAGCCAAAGTGTTGCTGATTAGCTTCGAAACATTGTTCGACATGAGAGGCAACATGAAGTCTGAGACACCTAACTCGATGAACCCAGCTCGACAAGTCTCAAGATTTGTCAAGGCCGTGCTGAGCCATGTCTGAGCATCAAAATCAGAACATTTTGTGTTCGGGTCTAGTGTATAGTTGAGTTGAAGAATTGTGCTCTCATAGAGCTTCAAACAATCAGACCATGCATTTTTTTGAGGTCGTTGCGACATTTGGACCCGAGCCACTTAGTGTGAGTCTCGGCATTGAGAGCTCTCTCCATGGCTATTTGCATGGCCATCTTTCTGAACTCAGATTTTTGTTTGGGTACAAAATTGTGAGAGCCATTGCTCATGAAGTATTTGCATGGTTCGGGATATGGGGTTTTGTTGCACCACTGGTTTATGTCGTCGGAGGCAACAGATGATGAGGCAGAGGAGAGGAATGAAGAGAAGGATACAAAGAGTATGAATAATAATTCAAACTTGATTGCCATTGTTGGGTGGTTTGTTTGTTGGGTGATTTGTTTTCTTGAACTTGGTTCTATAGTTTGTTAAGGTTGCCTCTTTGTATGGTTGAAATATGGGTAACAGGTTGGCCACTCTAGGAATTTCTGTTAGGATATTAGTCATTAAAAGTCATAAGTTATAAAATTTAATGAATACTTTTCGACTTATTCATAAAATCAAACGAACTTTTATGATAAAATTGTATTAATTTTTAATCAGAAGACTAGTATTATTTTAATTCAAAAATTAAATTAATTTTTTAAATTCAATAAAGTAACAATCTATGTATCTATACTACTATATATATGACCACATAACTCGGTGTCTAATAGTGTGGTGGCTTCTCCTTTTACCATGTGGCAAATTTTCCTATCCTAAAATAAAAAAATATTATTCAAAGATGTGAGTAAGATTTGAATCCAATATCTTAGGTTTATTAAGAACACTCTTACCATTTAGACAACATATATATTATAATGGCTGTGTTCAGCAAGGTATATGACAAGAATCAAAGTATCCGACACCCAATAAAGCAGTGGAAAGAAAAGGGTGGACATCACACTGTAAGGGTTCCGTATCAGGGGAGAAAGTCTTATGCCGATGTGGTCAGAGGCAGGGGCCCTCAACCCAACTCAGTCCGTACCATTAAGGTACAGAAAGGGGCAAATGGCTGGTTGTATGAAAGTGCAGTGGTAAGATTGAAACCACATCTCTCGGTTGCAGAATTTCAGGATGAACTTCAAAATAGAGGCTATGGAGACATCAAAGTTAGAGTAGGTGGTGGAAGACAGCTAGTTCTTTCATTTCAAGCAGTGAGTGATATGAGTGAGAAATTATCGCTAATGAAGGACTGGCTCACAAACTGGTGTGATTCGATTGAAGAATGGGATGAAAGCATGGCTTTTGACTAGGTGAGGCAGGTGTGGTTAAGCTGCTATGGTGTACCGCTGGTCTTGTGGAATAATAATACATTTTGCACAACAGGTAAAGAGTGGGGAGAGGTGCTTGAAATGGATGCAGGCACTTTGAATATGGAGTCTCTCTACTGTGGGAAAGTCAAGATTGAGACAACATACATGGATTCCATTAACCATCTTCTCAATCTAGATTGCCAGGGTGTAATATATCCAGTCAGGATCTCAGAGGAACAAATCATAATCCTAACAATAGTGAAAGAGAAATGTATATGTCAATCTTTTCTGAGGAATTATGAAACCAGCTACAGCTCCGAGGATGATGTTGAGACTATTGCAGATAGAGGCAGCAGATAAGGAGAAGAAGATGATGAGGTGGAAATCCAGGTCGGTGCTAAGGTGGATGTAGGGGGTGAGGTGGTTGCAGGGGATAAGGTGGTGGATCATGACCATACTACTACCATGGAGAGGGAAGCAAGCTTCAGGGAGGTTTCGGTGGTGGAGGAGAGAGACCTGACGATGGGTGTGTCAGAGGCTGGCGCAGTACGTGAGGAGAGCTCTGTAAGGAGGCTCTACAAAGGAGTGTCAGAGGGTGGCGCAAGAAAGGGAGGTAGGGGTAGAGCTGATGATGAGGTGGTCACCCCTGGTTTTATTAGAAGTATGAGTGGGTCTGCTGGGCAGAAACAAGGCATTATCTTGGAGTTGGATTTAAATAGGGCCTAAGAGGACTCAAGTAAGGATGGGTTGGCCCAGAGGGCTGTGTTAACAAGTCGTAGAGCTGAGGCCGGCACTCATCCTATGAGTGCAACTGTTAATGGGGTGAGGCAGTCCAATCATACACACAGTAGAATGGGCCCAATCCCTATCAGTAAGAAGAGTTTGCAGGTGAGAGGTGAGGAAAATGGTTGTCACAAACGGCGGAAAAAGGGGAAACATGAAATGGGGAAGAAATTTATGAAGCAAACACTCAATCTGAGGAAAGGGGCAGTGTTCAGGTATGCCGTAGCTACCATTTCCCTCTCAATGGCGAGTAAATCTAGTAGAGGAGGTGTTCGGTTATCAGAGGCAGCAGCATCCATCCACATTGGTAAAGTGCTGGGGTTAGATTGTGATGGCAAGGAGGAGGAGGTGATTAGTAAGTTAGAAGAACTAGAAGCCACAGATAAAGGGAAAGAGGTGCGAAGGGGTGGGGATATCCATTGAGCTATAAGCTCAGGGGGTCTTCAGTGAAAAAGCTGTTACTATGAAGTTACTATCTTGGAATGTTAGAGGTCTTGGCAGACCAGGAAAAAGGAGAAAAATTAAACAAATTTTGGCAGCAAGAAAAATCAGCTTTGTGATGATTCAAGAAACAAAGAGATCTTTAATTACGCCTAAATTAGTAAAGTCTCTTTGGTATGATGATAATTTTGAGTATATAGAAGTGGACGCCGAAGGTAGAGTTGGAGGGTTGCTATGTATATGGAGTACTGAGGTGTTTCAACTAGAGGCTTGCTGCGGCCACCGTAAATTCATCCTTCTGTCTGGTACACTTTTTTCCTCTTTGTGTGATTGTTAATGTATATGGCCCATCCGAAGTGGTCAAAAGGAACAAATTATGGGTCTTTTTTGCTCAATTGAAGAGTATGTTCTTGGGGCCTTGGTGTATGGGGGGGGATTTTAATGAAATAAGGAATATTGCTGAACGCATTGGGTGCTCAAGAAGGGACAGTGGCATGAGGGACCTTAATGCCATGGTAGAACAAATAGAGTTGATTGACTTACCCATGCTTGGGAGGAAATTTACCTGGTGTAACTCACAAGCTATTCAACAGTATGCTTTGGACTGGATCCCAGTGTTTGCCTTCTGGTTGGTGGTGTTACTGGTTTGAATTGTTTGGGAATTTTCTTTCCTTGTTTCTGTTGGTGTATCTTCTGATGTTTTTTTCTTTCTCTCTTTTCTTGTTAGTTTCTCACCAACTTGCGGTGGTGCTAGCACATGATTGGGTATCCTCCTTGGTGCCAACCTAGTTGGGATTGGAGGGGTGTACTTTGATGCTTTTTGCACCTCCTTTTCTTTATTGATATTTTTTCATATGTAATGTATGTTTTCCTCATCAATAAAGTCTTTTTTTTTTTTTGCTGATAAAAAAAGAAAAAGAAGTTGGGTTGTCTTGTTTGGACCCGTGGAGCCAACCACGGGTCCCGTTTTAATAATCTCAATTATTCACTATTTAGTCACTTTGTATAGATCGTCCACACAAAAAATAAAATCAATTGGGGGTACAAAAAAAAATGCACTGACCAATTTGTCTTATTATTTAATTTAACTATAAGTCCCAACTGATAAATTTATCACTATAAATTTATTCAAAAAAATAGGAGAGACTGATAAATTTATTATTGTAAATTTATTCATAAAAATAAGAGAGACTTGATAAATTTAAATTTATCCATAAGATTTAATGAGTAATGAGTCCCAAAAATAAGACTTATTAATAATTTATCCTAAAAAATAATATGTTATTATGCATCAATATAACCAGCAGCTAAGGGTCCTAATAGTGAAAGACCACCAAATTGGACTACACGTGAAGGCTGTTCATGATAAAGTGTACAGTGTCCCAAATGCATCCTCTTAGAATATCACATATGCACTAAAAAAATTTCAATTTCAAGTATTCAATTAACAACCATAGAGTCCATGTAGAGCCATCCATGCAGGTTGGCTTGAGTTGAACATGACAAGTAAACAAAGTACAAATAACAAGTAAACAAAGTACCAATGCAATTTGAAATATAATGAATTTCTATCTGAATTTTATCTCAAAAATGAGATGGATAGTGTAAATTAAAAGTTACTGGGATGTGTGCTACACTTAAAATGGTGAAAAATTATTATCATCTATAAATGAACATTTTAAAGTAATTTTCTCAATATTTTTTCTGAATATGTATAGTAAGTATTGTTGAACAGAAGATAAGTGTTAGTGACCTACAATTTTAAACTCATAAATTCATCTAAAATGACGTGGTAAGAGTGTTGGGCTCTATATTATTAAATGCGTGACAACTTAGAAGTTCACATTTATCATGTGACATCATTATAAATTAAATTGTGAGAAATCACCAAGGGTGATAGTAACGTGAATAACGCACCTGCTTTCCAAACGGAATAGCAGGGTTCGACACTTGGAGGATGCACCATTTAGAGCTATCATTGTACTCCCATTGCTAAACTCTGCCTCCTACTATGGGTGTGGGTGAGGTCTATTGTTATCCCAGTAGTTTGTTCCTTCCTATGGGTTGAGTTAAATTTGGTCATCATTCGACCACCCTGGGATCAAGGCCTACGAAAACTATGATGTCCCCACAGAGTGTCCTTTTTCTTGTTGAAAAATAAAAAATTGTGAGAATTTTTTAGGATTCTCAATCATTTTCCTATATACAAATCCAAATATATAAATACTAGGGCCACTCTCTTATTGATCTTGGTATTCCCTTGAAATTATGATGCACTACAACATTTTCTTAGTTTAGTGACATTTGAAAGTGCCACAAAACTATTAGTTTAATGACATTTTTTAGTCTTGTGGCATTTTGAACAAGTGCCATTTGTATCCGTGCCACGGTAGATGCTTGCAAGTGCCACTACACCATCATGACTAAAAACTTTAAATGACATTTTGATGTCATGGTAGATATTATTTGTGTCACTATCAAACGCCATTAAAAAAAGAGTTAGTGACACTGTAGACACTCCATTTTTGACCGACCTTAAGACTCAGACGTCACCGATTGAGCGCTTGGTGATGTTTCATACTGTGCTCGTCCAGAGGTTTCAGAGTCTCGGCTGTAGGCCTTGCCTTGGTTTGCGAACCAGGCTCTGTTTTCTCTGTTTTCTCTTCCTGAGGGGAGGGAGAGGTCTCGTAGATCATCTCTCAGTGGCCGTAGGCTACGTTTCATGGTCGCAGACCATTTTTCCCATTTCGGAGCCCGGTTCCCGGTTTTCGGAGCCGTCAGGCCGTGTGCCTCGGTTCGGGACCGCTTAACCACCTCTGTTTGCTCCGATTTTTGGCACATATCTTATTTACTCCCTTTTGAGGGACACTGTGGTCCGAGAGATCAACTTCGTGGTCGAACACCACTCCCGGTGCCTAACAGTCAATTTTCGGGGCCTCGGACTGCGCGTTTCGGCCCCCGAACCTTCATTTTACATCGGTTTGTGTTCATTTTTTGCAGGGACCTCTGTTTCATCACCAGGAAGGTCATAGAAGGGTGGGAGGCCAGTAATTGTTTCAGAAACCAGTTATATTCCTTCATCGCCCTCCGACGCCTGTTTTTCTCACTCGAAAGCCAATGTTGACCACCCTAGGTCCACTTTTTCCAGCTCCAAACCACATATTTGTGTTGTACACACATGGGAGGCCACCAATATCATATGGTCGGCTAGTAATTGTGATTGACCCTTTTGAACCCCTCCTAAAAGTGGCCTATTCTCTCTCCTGGTTCACTGTTGCCAAATTTTGACCACAGGGTTGTGTTGAGAACACCTGGGAGGCCACCAATTTGTGGTGGTCGGCTAGTAATTACACTTGGCCTTTTTGACCCCTGGCCGGCCGGCCATGGGGAGAGCCGGCCTGCCACCTGCAACCTCAACAGCTGGCCGGCCAGATTCCTTACAGCAGGTGCAGTCCAAATATGCATCTCTTTTCCCCCCAGATTTTGTATCCGGGGGGCCAACTTTTTGAGGGGAAACTTGAATTCATTTCCCCCCCATTTTTCCCCTCTTTCTCCCCCTCTTTTGCCTATATAAACCAGCCTCCAGCTCTGGTTTAGGGGTTAGAAAAACCACCTTTGAAGCTCCTATATTGTATCTCTCTCTCTCTACGCTTCCAAGCTCCAAACCTCTCAAGTCCTTCACTCATTTCTACACCACCACCTAGCACCACACCACCACTCCATTCCAGAAACTTGGAGGGCCTTCTCAGAGCTTTGGAGGCACCATTTCTCAAGCCAAAAGTTTGCTAAAGTTTGGTCTTCAAGGGTGAGTGTCATTTCCCCTCTTTTAAGCTTATTCTTGCATGCTTTCTTAGCTATTCTTGCTTACACTTTTGGGCTCCGACCCTAACTGAAAGTAGCATTATTTTGAGCTCTCCTTCATGTTTGTTTAAGGGTATTTACCTGTTTGAGTCTTCCCTTTGGTACTTGCTTCATTACCCCTCTTGTATCCCCCTTTCTTGTGTAGTATTTTTGGCCTATATGTAAACTGTTTTGAGGCATGTTGTAAACTGTAAAGTAGCTTCTTTTGAGTCCTTCTTCAACATTTTTGAAGGGCTCATCACTTTTTTGGGCCTCCATATGTCACTTGCCTCTTTACCCCTCTCTTGGCCTCATTTTTGCATGATTTTTTAGCCTCTTATGCTTCTGTTTTTGGGCTCTGGTCCAAACTGAAAATGGCTTTATTTTGACCCCCTCTTCATTTTTAATTAAGGGTCTTTTACTGTTTGAGGCATCCTTTTTATACTTTGTGTTTATACCTTCTTTTGGCCTTATTTTGTATAGTATTTTGAGCATGCTTTTGCACTGTTTTGAGTCTGGCCATCAACTGTAAAGTGCCATATTTTGGGCCCCTCTTCAACATTGTTGAAGGGCCCTCTTGTGTTTGAAGTCAGCAGCTGCTACTTGCTTAATTACCCCCCTTTTTTACCCATTTTTGCATGCTAATTTAGGCCTATTTTTGCTCACTGTTTGGCCTTTCTTAAAACTGTAAATGTGCTTATTTTGGGATTTCCTTGATTCTTTCTTTAGGTCTCATGTTCAAATAATGCATGCTTTGTATAGCTGTAGGCCATTCCGTGTACCTAGTTTTGCATTTCGGGATCATTCCATGCATTGGGTGCCATGTTTTCATGATTCGGGGCTGTTTTGCATCGTATTTTGCTACTGAAATTTGCATGCTAATATTCCATATTCCATGTTTTTCCGTGTCTTGTTAGAGTGGCATTTCGTGCCTTAGGGTCGGTCCTCGGTTTGCGTGCACGCGTGCACGCATCTCGAGTGTCTCATTTTCATCTAATGGCCTCCTATGTGAGTGTGGCTGAGGTCCACTTGTGTTGGTGTAAGCCCATTATGCATTGCGTATGCCATTTCATTTCATAGCATTGTGTATGCTAGGTTGTATGTTAGCGCATTGTGTATGCCATCTTACCTCGTGCATCGTGTATGCCATTTCATAGCATTGTGCATGTTAGGTTGTATCTTAGTTGCATTCATGCATGTCATGCATCTTGCATAGTGTTTGGGATAGGAGTTAGCCCGGGCACGGGAAACGAGGTACGTTTCGTACTCCGAGTGACGGAACGTGTCTCAATTCCCAGTCACCGACACTCCGAATTATCCATGATGGAGTTAGGTCTTATTGCGTCCTCATGTGCATTCATTCCATATTGAGTTGTGCAATTCGACTCCTCGGCCATCATGCATCGAGATGCGTGATTGGTGGCACGAGGATCGAGGCATGCATACATTTGTGAAAATACATTGCCATGCCCCTTTCCTACTCTCTATTGCAGCAAATCAAGAATCAGCAGTCTTCCGGGGCTTCGCACGCTTTCCAAAGATTATTGCAAAACAGAGGCTAATTGGGGCATCACAGTGGATTTCCGTGCAAAGACAACTCGGATATACATCATTTATCATCTGAAGAAGAGTCAAGGCAGTCCCTGGCTTGCATGCCAGTTTATAGTTTTCCTAGTTAATTTTGTTAATTAATTAGGAATTTGTACATATTTTGGACTGTATTATTTATTTGGACTGTACTATTCAGGACTGTATATTATTTATTCGGACCCTCTGCGCGAGGGCATAATTGTAATAAGTGTGCGTGTGTGTGATGTATGTCTTCCAACCCCACGTCTTTCTTCCCTTTTATTTACCTACTTATGATGGTTAGATTAGGGCATATTTCAATTAGCATACAGTATGATAGCATGTTTGCATTCATTCATCTGTTTTGCATGCACTGGGCTCGGCGCATCATACTAACTGCATTTGTATTTCAATTCCAAGTTGAATACATGTTAGCTGTAGCATTCCATATGCCATGTTTAGAATAGCTGAGCCTGCTATAATTGCATTTTTGCATGTGTTGCATTAGGCATTTCTGTATAATTAAGATCATGCATTGATTTCTAATTAGCTTCTTTCTTTGGCTTGGAGTACTCGGTAAGTTTTATGCTTTAGCATCCTTGCATGTGTGTGAGTGACTGCCATGATAGCATACTTACCATGAGGCTATGTGCTTATGTGATATAACTGCTTGAATGCCTGTGGGTGAAGGTTGGGTTATCTGAATTGGAATAATGCATTGACTGTGAGTTTTAAGCCCACTAGATAGTGGCAAAACCATGTTTTTCTAAGCCCACCCGAGGGTGGCAAAGTCTGCATTTTAAGCCTACTTGCGAGTAGCAAACCGCTTTTCAAAAAACAAACATGAAATGTTTTGTTCCAATTCAGGCGATCCAGTCTATACTTGTATGTTGTGCGCATCACATAGTAAATCTAGGCTAATAACCGGAATAAGAACACATAACGTTTTCAAAACAAGATATCATGGTTAGTAGAGGCCGATCTTTGATCGGGCGAGCGGGGGTGCTCACGAAGTGACCTACCCCAATCGTACCCAAGTTCCCGAGCCGAGGCAACTTTGGTGATGACGGACACGTGGCCTTAGGCAACGAGTCAGGGTTTCCTAAATTTCCCAAAATAAAATATTTAGGTGGCGACTCTGTATCTGGCAAAGCAGTCCATGTTTGGCACTTCTTTCAAAAATCTGTTTTCTCAAAACAATTTGCCAGATTTGGACTCTTTGGTTCAGATTACGAACCGTGACACAAATCGAGTCCGAGCTGTAGCGAGGTCCCCCGCGGGCCTGTCTACAGACACTTATAAGTGTCATTACACCATCAAGACTAAAACCTTTCATTGACATTTTAATGTCATGGTAGGCACTATTCGTGACACTATCAAGTGCCATTCGTGACGATAATTCGTTGTAGAACAATTTGATCCGCTCTTGCGGAGACTCGAACCGCCAACCTCCCACACCATAAACCTTATACACCACACTCTTCCCACTACACCTCTATAGCACCACATGATTATATATGCAACATATATTAGTTATATATGTGGAGAAGTGGTTTGGAAATACTCTTCTGATCCTGGGGGACGCTTGTGATCCTTAGCTAGCCACCTGAAAAAGAATGAATACTCCGGTCGGGAGTGCCAGAATTAGCACTCCAACGGATAAGTCAGTGTTTACCCTCTTGATTGCTTGTATCTTAAGTTAAATATGCTAGTTCTCACATACTTCTCTTTGGTTGTTGTTCTTCTATTTATATACGCCCCTGGTCTTCTAGGTATGGCCCGCTCTTGATCTGTCATGTATTTACTCACTCGGCCCTCCCCATTGAATCGGCCCCCTGCTCGGATTATTCAGCATTTTAAACGGAAGGGGCGGGGCTGAATGCATACTACACATCGATTGGGAATTTATATGTTGCCTATCCGCGTCTGCAATTCTTCGGCCACCACAATATAGTACATACATCCATATTAATATAAAAGTATATGTATAAACATAATTATTTTATTGAACATAATTTATGTAAAATAAACTATTTACTAGCAAAATAAAAAATAAAAAAGACCACTTTTGGCCACAAAAAATATTTTTTAGTCGCCAATTCTGTACTTTTGACTACTAATTGTTTTTTAGTTGCTAAAAAACTTAACTTTTGCCGACCAAGATCGGATTTGGTCGCTGAAAATGCACTTTCAGCTACTAAAATTTTGGTCGCCAAAAAATTTAATTCTCGCCTTAGGATTTTAGTTCTCCCGCGCTAAAAATGACTACTTTTGGCAACTAAACTTATTTTTAGTCGCCAATTGTAGACTTTTGGCTACTAAAATTTTTTTAGTCACCAAAAAACTTTACTTTTGGCTACTAAAATTTTTTTAGTTGGTAAAACCCATATAATCAGTGAAAATCCTAAGTGATTCGTGATTAGATCAAGATTAAAAATATCCCAAATCCCAATAATCCAAAACACACAATCTAAATCAACAAACACTTACGAAAGTGATTTAGATTGTTTGTTTTTCGGAATAAACAATAAATCGACACAAACGATTTTTACGTGGAAAAATTACAATTGAAGAACCTTCAATTGTAATCAAAAACCACGGGTGAAACGCCACTAATCAATCCACTACTGAAGAAAGAAAGATTACAAAGATAATACACAAATTACCCAACTCAGTCAATTTGCCTTCGAATCTTCTGTAACTCTTTCACCAAGCCTTCGTCTTGGAACTGATCCACCTAAAGTTGAATCCACAACTTCACTTGTCGAATTAACGACTACGTACAGAATCAAACGCCTTTTGAAACTCTATGTTTGAATCTTCGGAATCCACCGAAGAGAACTCTCTTGAATTATGAAGTAACAAACTCCTTGATGTATGTATCTTAGATCATGAGTGAAGAACTCTCTCAAAACATCAAGGAAAACTCACAAAAATCTCTCCACAAAAACACCTTAGAAAACCTCAAAGTAGATCTAGAAAAGTAATCCTAAAGTTTGGAGAAAACCAACTACTTATAGAAATCCGGATTCTGAAGCTCGCTCGAGCGAAGCTTCTCTCGCTCGAGCGAGAAGCTTATCTCGCGTGATTTACATAAGTGCCTTCGCTCGAGCCACGAAGTCTTTGCTCGAGCGAGGAATGAACTCTTTCAAGTTTTCTGTAGACGCAGTTCTTCGCTCGAGCCACCAATGCTTTGCTCGAGCGCACAATGACTTCTTTCAGGTTTTCAGCTGGACGCAGTCCTTCGCTCGAGCGAGGACTTCGTCGCTCGAGCGAGCAACACAAAACAGCACAGAAATTACAACTCGATTACACAAGTTTGTTCGCGGGATTTGACAAGACTTAGGGACCTAACAATCTCCCCCTTTGTCAATACCCGGACAAAACTTTCTAACACAAATTCCTAAACAAACGAACTAGCTAAAACAATTACAACTCAAGGCAAACCAACTATGCAACCAATCTCAAAACAAAGTGGAACATCTTGAAACAATAAACCAATCTTGAGGAAAAACCTGTAATGAAATCTAAGTCCATCAAACCTGAAATGTAACAAACCAAACCATCAAGACATTAAAAAAATAAAATAAAATAGAAAGCTCAATATCCACATCATTAGCAAATATGACAATGTAACAATATATCATATAGAAACTTGTCCAAATGCTCATCTGCAAAAGAAATCATGAGTACTCCAAAAAGAACATATAGACCAATCTATTCCCCATTTTTGTCCGGGAGTGACCCAAAAACAGGCATAGACAAGATGAGTAAAACTATCCAAGGCAATAAACAACTGTCCAGATACAAAAAAAAAAAAAAAAAACTGTACAAATACAACCCGAGTCCAAAACTAGGTAGGAGGAGGTGGTGGAGGCTACATCTGAAGCATCGAGAGGATCTGCGCAAGCATGGTGCTCTGCTCATCAAGACGGCTGTCTAGGGTATCGAGGCGGCCGTCCAAAAGATCAAGGTGATGAGTAACAGCCTGCTCAAAGTGCTGCAGCTGGCCACGGAATGAGCGAGGTTGCATCTCGGGTAGATCAGAAACACTGGCAGTGGCTGCCTCAAACTCCGCCTCCTCGGCAAGGGGATCATCATCACCTGCACCAGAACTCCCTACCCCTGACACACTCCCCCTCACATAGGCCTGACTCTGGGAAACAGTGAGCTTGGTAATGGGTTTGATAGGGTGAGCAAACTCATCATCATCAGAAAAAGGAACATCAAGAGAAGTGAGAAAACGGGTAAGCAAACACCCGTAAGGAAGCCCTAAAGAATTTCTACCCTCAAAGACCCCAATCATTTTCGAAACAATCATTTCGGGAAGATCAATAGGAAGACGGTGATGAATACAATACAATATATACCCTTGGTCCTGATATGTGAGGAATGGGTGGTGACATAGATATTAGCACAGACAATGAGATTAAGAAGACGGAATCGAGGAAGCAACTCATTCTGCTGAATGAGTGCCCCGGTAGGCCAATTCCGGTCAACACCACATAACTCTAAGGCAACCCTATCAAAATCAACACCGGACCAAGTAAGAAACGGAAAATGACAATTACTAACTTCAGGAAGATCAAGAAGGACCCGAAACACATCTCCAGTGATAGCAAGTGACTTGTGCCTAACCCAAGTCTTAAAGGAAGCCGGAAGTTCTTTCTGAATGGAATGAATATTGCAATAGAATTCCCGGATGAGACTCAAATTTTGGGGACCCGAAAAATGCAACACTTGATCTCTACCTAAAGAATCAGATAAAGACCGAATGGGAAAAACCTCAAAGGCATTGAGGAGGACATTGCGCTCTAAATGGACTTTACGAGACGCAAAAGACTCCCTAAACGACTTAGCTTTTTCTTTAGATGGGAATTTTTCAGTGTTGAAGGATGGACGGGAAACAGTGGTCTTGCGGCGTTTAGACGACTCAACCATGACTAGACAACCCAAACAGAGCAATGCAGACACAAAGGCCAGACAGATAAGGAACACCCAACCAACAACATTAGGAAACCCCCAAATCCAAACCAAACCCCAAAAAAAAACACCATTAGTCCATTAGTCCAATAAACAAAGCATCAATAAGCAATATAAGAAAGCCAGTAATGAAAACAGAGCACAAAGGCAACAGGATATGAAAATAAGACAGCAATGTATGGAACAATAGAGAGAAAACAGAGGACAATATCACAATGGCAATATATGGATATGGATATGAAATCCCCAATTGTTAAACTCTAACAAAACAGTCCAAACTCACAATGGCAATAGATGTATAGGAAATGAAGTCCCCAATGTGCAATGTTAACAAAAAATCGGCTGTGAAACCCCCAAAAAAATGATTCAAAACCATGAACCCTAGATGCAAGATAGGCTCGAAAACATGAGGAAAGAACAAAAATTAACAATTAGAAAACCTAGAATCTAACAAAGCATACGCATATCCACATCTCAACCCAAGCACCACACGAACCAGAAAAAAATAATCGAAAAAAAAAAACTTACCAGAATCTGAGAAAGCAGATGAGGATAAAGAAAGAAAACTCCAAAAGCAAGAGAGAAACACCAAGATAGCAGCAATGTCACCCACGCAAACCCTAGGGGAGAGAGAGAGAGAGAGGGAAAACACGAGGGGGGAAAAAAAATGAACTCAAGAGACACCCCTGCAGAATTTAAATCGCGACAGGTCGCTCGAGCGAATACTCTCTCGCTCGAGCGAGGTCAATAAAGCGCAGGGGATCGCTCGAGCCAAGAACTTTTCGCTCGAGCCAAAAACACACACTCTCAGGTCTAATGCAGTAGCAGAAGCACGCTCGAGCGAGGAACTCGTCGCTCGAGCCAAGAAAAAAAACAAACCCAAAAAAAAACAATTTTTTTTTTTTTTTTTTTTTTTTTTTTTTTTAAACAACACTATACTCAAAGTCAAGAGGGGAGACCTGAAACAAAAGTAGATGATCACATTTAGCCAAAAATGAATACTAAGATGAAATAATCCGCAATTCATGAATTCTGTAAGCTTGCAATTTTAAAAAACAATGACACTAGAAATCATGAGCAAAGCAGATAAAATATAATCAGTGATCATAAACTACATGAGAATGTACAACTCAAAATTCAACATGAGAGCTCACAAAATAAAGTGTGTGTGCAATCCATGAGAGTTTGCTGAGCTAGAGTTAATCCTCGTAGTGATCAGATGGCTGGACCTCCGGCAAGAGTAACTGAACATCACAGAGAAAAGTCAAACCACCAGGAATCATGGGGTATTTGTTGAGTAAATGCGGAGGCTCCCCCTCAATCAATGAGTCCTTTTTTTTTTATAAATATTTTTTTTTTTGACTTTTTCTTTCTTGTGGGGCACTCACTGGTGGCTTCACGCTCAAGAGTATGGAAACCAAACCAGAGAAGAATGAAATCATAAAGGATGGCCTGGTTGGTGCCTCTGAGGTAGCCTTTTCCTAATGCCTGGACTTCAAGGAACCGAGGGAGAAACCGTGGAAGTGAAAACAGATGGTAGATGGTTAAAAGACTCAACATCACCCATGATATATTAGTATCGGTCAATTCCATTGTAAAAGTACAAGAAACACTGTTAGTGGTCCATAGAGAACTTTGATCACTTGTGCGGAAACCCATGTAGCAATTTATCTCAAGGATGTGTACAGAATGAGATCATGAGGTTAATGAGCATGGGCATTCAAAATGAGTTATGAACAATGAACAATGAGATCTTGTAAGCAGCATGAGTAGTGTACATAAAAAAATTGAATGCAAGAAAACCAGATATCAATGATAATGAGATTATGGCATCCAAGCACATATAAGGCAAAACACTTACACCTACTCAAGGAACAAGTAACACTCTAGTGATCGAGCATGACACCCAAGGTCTTTCTAAGGAACTCAAACCGAAGAAGATCAAGGGGTTTTGTAAAAATATCAGTTTTTTGATGCTCAGTGGGTATATGCTCAAGAACAACAAGGCCCTCTTCCACTAACTCTCGAATAAAATGATGACGAATGTCAATATGTTTGGTGCGAGAGTGTTGGACAGGATTTTTTGAAATGTTTATGGCACTTGTGTTATCACAAAAAAGAGTGAGAGTGTTTTGTTCTATCCCATAATCATGAAGCATTTGCTTCATCCACAACATTTGTGCACAACAACTCCCTGCAGCAATGTACTCAACCTCAGCAGTGGAAAGAGAGATGGCATTTTGTTTTTTACTATGCCAGGAAACCAGATTATTCCCAAGATAAAAACACCCCCCGGATGTACTTTTCCTATCATCAGCACACCCTGCCCAGTCGGCACCAGAAAAACCAGTAATTTCAGCTGTAGTATCAGTGGAAAACCAAATCCCATACCCCAAGGTCCCATTAACATATTTGATGATGCGTTTGACCGCAAGAAGGTGAGACTCTTTAGGACTGACTTGGTAACGGGCACACACACCGACACTAAAAGAAATATCAAGACGACTGGCTGTCAGATAGAAAAGACTCCCTATCATACTCCTGTAAAGGGTAGGATCAACATCAATGCCAGAGGAATCTTTAGAGAGGTGAAGACTGGTGCTCATGGGAGTGCGTGCATGTTTGGCAGACTCAAGACCAAACTTTGACACAAGATTTTTAGCATACTTAGACTGAGAAACAAACATACCCAAAGGAGACTGTTTAATTTGAAGACCCAAGAAATAAGACAACTCTCCCATCATGCTCATCTCAAACTCATGTGTCATGCAATCCAAAAAATATTTCACAAGATGATCAGCAGTGGAACCAAACACAATATCATCAACATATATCTGAGCAACAAGAATATGAGACTTAGTATATTTCACAAATAAAGTCTTGTCAACACTACCCCTTTGAAAATCATTATCAAGAAGAAAGGTAGTAAGTCTATCATACCAAGCCCGAGGAGCTTGTTTCAACCCATACAAAGCCTTGTCTAACTTGTAGACATGATTAGGACATTTAGGGTCCTCAAACCCTTTTGGTTGCTCAACATATGCCTCTTCTTTCAAGTAGCCATTCAAAAAGGCACTTTTCACATCCATTTGAAACAATTTAAAGCCAAGAAAACATGCAACACCAAGCAAAATACGAATAGATTCGAGACGTGCAACTGGGGCAAACGTCTCATCATAGTCAACACCCTCTACTTGCGTGTAACCTTGAGCAACCAACCTAGCTTTATTCCTAACAACAGTACCATTCTCATCAGATTTATTTTTAAAGATCCACTTGGTACCTATCACATTCATGTCTCTAGGTCTCGGAACTAGAGTCCAAACTTTGTTACGTTCAAATTGACCTAATTCTTCATGCATAGCATTGACCCAACTATCATCTAGCAAGGCCTCTTTAAAATTCTTAGGTTCAATTAATGAAACATAACACATATGTGATACCTCATCCCGAATCTGTCTTCGGGTTTTCATTCGATCCGAGACACTTCCAATCACCTGTTAAGCTAGATGATTCAGTTTCACCCTTGCTGATGGTTTAAGCTCAGGACTTGCGGTGATAGAAGCAACAGGAGTGATGTCCCTTTGAGCACTTTTTGGACTTGAACTTACCTGTGAGGATGGTGCTGTAACAATTTCTTGTGATTGGACCGCAGCTTCTCCTTGATTTTGTGGTTCAGTATCCAAGATTGGAGACTCACCATTGTCATCCTCATTTGTTGCTGGAGTAGGTGCACCTGTGTCATCTATAACCACATTGATAGATTCCATTAAAGATAAAGTTCACAAGTTATAGACTCGAAAAGCCCTACTGTTGGTTGAATACCCTAGAAAAATACATTTATCACTTCGGGAGTCAAATTTGCCCAAGGGCTCTCTATCTTTGAAGATGTAACACTTACTCCCAAAAGTTTTGAAGTATTTTACATTAGGTTTCAAACCCTTCCACAATTCATATGGAGTTTGTAAAGTGTCGGGCCTTAAATACACGCGATTTATGACATAAACATCAATATTTAAGGCTTCGGCCCAAAACTTTGGAGGAAGACTCTTACTAAGGAGCATGACCCTAGCCATTTCTTGAACAACTCTGTTCTTCCTCTCAACCACTCCATTTTGTTGTGGAGTAATAGGTGCAGAAAATTCATGCTTAATTCCATGCATATCACAAAAATCCGAGAACGAACTATTTTCAAATTCACGACCATGATCAGTTCGGATTCTTAAGATACGCCCAATGGAAACACCCTGTTCATTTTGGATTTTAAGGACTAAAGCCTGGAAAGCATCAAACGTATCAGATTTTTCCCTTAAAAAATTTACCCATGAAAACCGAGTAAAATCATCAACAGTTAGAAAAATGTATCTTTTACCTCCAATGCTTTCAGTGCGAGTAGGACCCATTAAATCCATGTGAACCAATTCAAAAGGACGTTTGGTAGTAAAGCTGTTCACCTTTTTATGAGGGGCACGGGTTTGCTTTCCAAGTTGACATGGTCCACACACATGGCTCAAATTCTTACCCAGTTTAGGTACTCCTCTCGCAAGCTCTTTGTTGGCTATCTTAGTTAGGTCTTTGAAATTCATGTGACCTAATCTTTGATGCCACAAATCAATGTTACTTATGATGGCAGAGTGACAAGTGAGATCATTAGTAGTAACAATCCCATAGCAGTTATCAGATGTGCGAACCCCATGTAAGACAGTATTTCCCTTTTTATCCAAAATTTCACATTTATTATTAGAAAACAATACTTCATGATGGGAATCACACATTTGACTAATGCTCAAAAGATTGGCTTTAAGACCATCAACAAGTAGAGCATTATCCAGCTTAGGAAGACCAGCAACACTTATAGAGCCCTTACCAATGACTCTAGAAGTGCCGCCATCTCCAAAGGTAACAATTCCTCCTTCATATTTTTCAAGAGACGTGATGTAGGATTTGTTACCAGACATGTGACGAGAGCAGCCACTATCAAGATACCACATGTGTGAGTCACGTGCTTTTAAGGCAGTGTGAACAACTAAACAAGTCAAATAATCTTTCCTCATCCAAATCCTTTTGGTCTTGGTCAATGTCTTGGCGTTGTGAACACCCTCATGAATCTTGGTATTCTGCCTAGACATGTAAGGTTGTCTCCTAACCCAAAAAGTATTCGAATTTCTACCCTTTTGAGACACCTTACCAAACAGTTCAAAATAGTAAGGACGAATGTGGCCATACCTACCACAGTGATGACAAATAAAAACAGGTTTTACCTCCCTTTCGTTGATCTTACCTGCTTTTGGTAGATGAAGAGAAGAATCATCATGGTCTACCTTCAATTTTCCCTTTGCTTGAGTCTTCTGGTTATGTGAGGTAGAGGCCTGTCCCTTGTGAGCTGTCGCACCATAGCCTAGCCCACTTTTGTCAGAACTCATTTGTTAAGACCCGAGGATGTCTTCTAAAGATTTGGAACCTTTGTTCCACATGGCAATAGTGGTTCTGGCAACACGGAGTTCTTCATCTTTCTGACAGACTATCTCTTCCAATGTAGCTTGTGACATCTCAAGACTTTCAAGCTTTTCTTCATATGTGGAATACACCTTCAGAAGTTCATTCCTTTCAGTTTCACAGGATAGTAGTTTTCCACATGAGTCTTGCCTGTCACTCGAGATCTTGATGATATTTTGCTTTGCTGCTACAAGTTCTCCTTTCAGCTTGACATTCTCACTCTCACATGTTTTGAGCTTGAGAGAGAGTTTGTCGTTAATTTTGGACAAATTTAGAGATTCCTCGTATAGCTTTTCGTAAGCTTGTTGTAGTTCATCGCCATTGATCTCATCATTGTCTTCAGATGTTTCATCATCCTCTTTTTACTCTTCATTCTCCTTGACCTCATCCAATCTAGCAACCAAGGCAGGGAAGTTGCTGGATGATGGTGAAGGTGAATCTCCTCTCTCATGAAATTGGCTCAGAATTTCCCATGCATCTTTAGCCTTTGTGCAGTGAACAACTCGTTGTTGTTCTTCATAGGAAATTGCTCCACGAATAGTAATCAGGGCTCTCTGATTGCCCGGATTGTCTGCACTTTCTATATCTTCTTCAATGGCTTGCCAACTTTCTGGTTCAAAAGCTCTCAGAAAAGCCCTCATTCTGATTTTCCAATATAGGTAGTTATTCCCATCAAAGGTGGGAGCATGATGCAAGTTCTGACCACGAGCTAATTCCGATGGCTTTGGAAGAGGTTGAGTAAAACTGGACCAAAATGCCATGAAAGCACTATCCCCGTCTTCACCGGATTCAGGTTCTTCGGATTCTTGTTCCGACCCGCTTTCATCATCCCAAGTCACAGTGTAGACCTTCTTTCGGTTCTTTTTCGAAGGGCATTCAAGGGCAATGTGACCAAACCCTTGACATTCATAGCACTTAACCCCTTGCCCCTTTACAATCTTCTTTTCAGTTTTAGAAGCAAATTTTGGTGGAAAAGTTTTGGGTTTTTCATTACTCTTATCTTTTGAAATAGGGTCTCTGAAATTAGGCTTCTTTTTCTTCAAAAATTTTTTAAACTGTTTTGTAAGCATAGCCGTCATCTCAGACTCTAAATCAAATTCAGTCTCTGGAGTCTTTGCAGTCTCATGAGCACTAGTGAAAGCCACACTATCTTTTTGTTTTTTCTTTGAAATCTGGTGGGCTTCATAAGTATGCAAGTTTCCAACCAATTGATCAAGCTTGAGGGTATCAACATTCTGAGCCTCCTCAATGGTTGTCACTTTTGATTGGAACCTCTCGGGTAAAGACCTCAAAATTTTTCTAACCACTTTAGCTTCTGGGATTTTTTCACCGAGTGTGAAATAAGAATTAACGATATCACTAAGTTTTGCATAGAAATCATCAAACGTCTCATCATCCCGCATAAAAGGGTTTCAAAGGCGGAGGTGAGACGTTAAAGTTTTGACCTTTTGACAGAGGTAGTACCTTCGTGAATCATTTCAAGAATGTCCCAAGCCTCTTTTGCTACCTCACACGTGCAGATACGACGAAATTCTTCAGGTGTGACGGAGCAAAACAGGGAATTGAGAGCCTTACTGTTCCAACTCGAGTTTTGGTAATCAGTTGTGTCCCATTTATCAAGGGGTTTAGGAATATCTACACCATCAATGGTGACAATAGGTTCACTCCACCCATAGATCACACAGTGCCAAACTTTCTCATCGATGGATTTTAAAAACGCTCTCATACAAGCTTTCCAATAAGAATAGTTTGTACCGTCGAGTAAAGGAGGTCTATGAGTCGAGTTACCTTCACGAATAGAATCCATAATACTAGTCACACAGAATCACACTCCTATAGTTTTGATAAAACAAAGAGTGACCCGCTCTGATACCAATTGAAAATCCTAAGTGATTCGTGATTAGATCAAGATTAAAAATATTCCAAATCCCAATAATCCAAAACACACAATCTAAATCAACAAGCAGTTACGAAAGTGATTTAGATTGTTTGTTTTTCGGAATAAACAATAAATCGACACAAACGATTTTTACGTGGAAAAACCACAATTGAAGAACCTTCAATTGTAATAAAAAAAATCACGGGCGAAACGCCACTAATCAATCCACTACTGAAGAAAGAAAGATTACAAAGATAATACACAAATTACCCAACTCAGTCAATTTGCCTTCGAATCTTCTGTAACTCTTTCACCAAGCCTTCGTTTCTGAACTAATCTACCTGAAGTTGAATCCACAACTTCACTTGTCGAATTAACGACTATGTACAGAATCAAACGCCTTTTGAAACTCTACGTTTGAATCTTCGGAATCCACCGAAGAGAACTCTCTTGAATTATGAAGTAACAAACTCCTTGATGTATGTATCTTAGATCATGAGTGAAGAACTCTCTCAAAATATCAAGGAAAACTCACAAAAATCTCTCCACAAGAACACCTTAGAAAACCTCAAAGTAGATCTAGAAAAGTAATCCTAAAGTTTGGAGAAAACCAACTACTTATAGAAATCCGGATTCTGAAGCTCGCTCGAGCGAAGCTTCTCTCGCTCGAGCGAGAAGCTTATCTCGCGTGATTTCCATAAGTGCCTTCGCTCGAGCCACGAAGTCTTCGCTCGAGCGAGGAATGAACTCTTTCAGGTTTTTCTGTAGACGCAGTTCTTCGCTCGAGCCCCCAATGCTTTGCTCGAGCGCACAATGACCTCTTTCAGGTTTTAAGCTGGACGCAGTCCTTCGCTCGAACGAGGACTTCGTCGCTCGAGCGAGCAACACAAAATAGCACAGAAATTACAACTCGATTACACAAGTTTGTTCGCGGGATTTGACAAGACTTAGGGACCTAACAATCAGCGACCAAACTTAGTTTTAGTCGCCAATTGTAGACTTTTGGCTACTAATGCTGTTTTGGTTGCTAAAAGCTATACTTTCAACAACCAAATTTTTTTTGGTCAGGAAATTTAGTCGCCGAAAGTGGTTTTTTCTATAGTGTATATTGAGTTTAATTTATTTATTTTTAATCATTTACTGCATTTTAAAAATTTAGAAAATATATTGGCATTTTTTGTTTTTTAAAAAATGCCATTATAAGCTTGGAAAGTTTTTGGCTTAGTGGCATTTCTCAAAATGCTATAAAATATTTGTTTATGACACTTTTCACCTAAGTGCCACAAAAAATAATTTGCACCTACCTAGTGTCCTGACATTTTTTAAAAAATGCCATTGCTACTAAAGTTTAGTGGCATTTGTTGGTAAATGTCATGAACATAATTTTTTGTGTCATTATTTTATAAAATGCCATAAAATTGATGTGACATTTTTTTTTATTGAAATGCCACTAGAGCCTTATAAGTTTGTGGTTCTGTGGCATTTTTTTAAAACATTTAATACCAATTTTTATATTTGTGGCATTTTCTAAAAACATGCCACTAGTGTAGTGTCACTAAAGTGTAAATTTGTTGTAGTGACATTTTTGTTGTAGTGAAATGACACTTTTTTTTAATTAAAATGCCACTAGAGCCTTGTATGTTTGTGGCTCTATGACATTTTTCTAAAAAATACCACCAAATATTCTTTTTGTGACATTTTTTAAGAACATGCCACTAGTATGGTGTCACTAAAATGTGTTTTTGTTGTAATGATGTCTTTTTTTGGCTCCTTACATAAAATTTATTAAATAAAAGGGATTAAATTTTAAAAAATGTCATAGGTAACATCATTAAAATTGAATAAATCTAACAATATAAAAATATTATATTTATGTATGATTGAGAATTAGAATTGAATACATTTAATGATTAATATTATTTTTTAAATAATGAAATGTGTTGGAACGCACACAAATTTGTTAGTGAAATTCATAATTGAACGTGTAACACTTACCATGTAAGTCACTTCTACGGAAGGGCTCCTCTCCATTGTGGCCTGCATGCCCCGCAACAGATTACACTCTGACAATTTAAATTGTTTATTTTATTTTATCTTTTTAGATTTTGTATGTTTATCATTTATAAAATAATTCAGATTAATGCGTTATTCATAAAAATTTAATTTTATAAAAATTTTGATCAATATAAATTATTCATAGATGATCTGTATATAAATTTTACAAAATAAATAATTTAAATTATTAGAATAAAACCTATGATAAATCTCACAAATCTAATTACAACATTTCTAGTGAACCATAGAGAATCTATTTCGGTAGATGATCTATATATAAATTTTATTTTTTTAATGAACCATAGAAATTCTAAGAATTTTTTTTGGAATGTTACATTTTGAAAAAATATAATAAAGAGTTTTTTTTTTTCTTTTAGTGTTATATTTGAGTATTACATTGAAATGTTACAGATTCAAATTAGGAAAAATTATCCATAAATCCTATCCTGGAAAAACTTAAACCATTTAGTCTTTTAAGTTTTTTTGTATACCATTTAGTCCTAATGTATTGCCAGATTATTGAGGGTGTGATTTGATTCCATTTATTTTTACATCAATACCCTTTTGAGGGTGTGATTTCTCTCTCTCTCTCTCTCTCTCTCTCTCTCTCTGCAACTGGATAGATTCATTGATTCGAAGGAGTTGCAGAGATCTAGTCCTGAGTGTTTTTTCTTAAACCATTTAGTCATTTTCAACATTACCATTACCAAAGACATATCATCAACATCATAAACATCATCAACGCCAACTAAATCATCAAACATCAGGAGCCCTTATAATATCTTTCTTTCTACCAGAAATTTGAAAAACAGATCTAGGGTTTCAAATCTCATCACAAACAAGAGAAATGGCGTTGGGATCCGAGATGGAATCGCATACGGCGGCGAGGTCGATGTTTGCGTCGTTCCTCACCTTCCAGTTCTTGTGCGTTAAACGATCCTCCCATGGCAGTTTCTTCGCCTCCTTCAACAATTTCTCATCTTCAGACATTGCAATGACCTATATAACTATAACTATATCTATATCTAACGATCTCCATATGGAAGAGTTGAAAGAGAGAAAGGAGAGGGAGGTCTGTTTTTCTTCGTTTTTTCTCTGCCAAGTGCCGGCGAGATGGAGAGAATTGAAGAGAGAGAGGGAAAGAGAGAATGACAAAACGAAGGTTGAATTTTTTGTTGACGTTGTTGGACCGGAATGTTTGATGTTCACATGTTGATGATTAATGTTGGTGATATTCGATGTTTGATGATGTTTTTTTTAAGTTTGATGTTGTTGATGTTTTTTGATGATGTTTTGTTGATGTTTGATGTTGTTGATGTTTGATGATGTTTTTATGATGTTGCTGATTTTTGATGATGTTTTTTTAGTGATGTTGGTGATGTAGTTGACGATATTTGATGATGTTTTTATAATATTGATGATTTTTTATGATGTTTTTTTAGTGATGTTGGTGATGTAGTTGATGTTGTTGATGGTGATGAACACCAACCCAAAAAAAAGGCCATTAACATCGGCGTAACAATGTGTTTGGAGGGAAAACAAACATCTACAGAGTTTTGGGCATTTCAGTCAATACCACGTTGGGATTTTTCTCATTTACCCTTACTAAAAAGCGCAAAACATAGTGTGACACTGGTTATTTTGTCATAAACATTAGCTTGGGACTAATTAGATCATAAGATAAAATATAGGACCAAATGGGTCATAAGATAAAGATTTAGGATTTATTGGTGCATTCCCCTTGAAATTATATATTTGCTCAAAACTTATTAAGGAGTTTTTGTATTCCTTTTGAAATATTTAAAGAATCTCATATTTCAAGTTATTTTTGTACTCCTTTTGAAATGTTTGAAAATTTTTACATTTCAAGTCATTACAAATAAAAAGATTTTCATATAAAAATTTATCTCAAATTTGATTCTCATTTGTTGTGTATCTTACGTTTATAACACAAAAGGAAAAAAAATAAAGAAAAAATAATAGAAATAATAATATAATCGTAAATTTAATTTTTAAATATTATATTAAATTTACCTTTTCAAAATCAATGGGACTATTTAGTCTATAAAAAAAAATCTTAAGACTAATCGGATCATCATTCCTTAAAATCGAATTTATAGGTAAATTTTCCTTTTTTTTTTTTTAAAAAAAAAATCTTAATTTTGGAAAATGTTAATGGAAGAAATTTCTTTTCCGTTTTTTTTCTTTTTTTTTTAATCATACTTTATCCACCTGAGTCAATATGGGCATTTTCTTCTAAATATGTTTTCTTGTTTGTTTTCAATTTTTTCCTAATTTGAATAATTATACAAACAAAAAGTTTGCACATAAATTATACACAATGAGTTAGCATCAGATCCTTTCATTTTCTGGTAAAAAATTCACTATTATCATCATAATTTTACAAATACAATTGATACATCATTTTAAATATATTTTATATATATATATTTTTTTTATCTACAAATCACTTTTCGAATATTTATTATCAATAGCAAAGTTGAAGATTCTTCTCGATATTCAACATACAATTATGAAAAATGTTAGAAACTCCAAAATTTCTATCAAATATTTTACCAAATATCTCAAATAAATATGTGAGGCTCACATTCATGTGAAATATTTGATAAAATATTTAGTAAAAATTTTGATATCCCAAATATTACTCTACAATTATCTTCCTACTAATTGGTGAGGATTTTTCATATGGGTTCCACATAAAGAGATAGTGGAGCACAAATGTCACGTTTGGATATCTGTCACGTTTGGAGATGGAGATTGAAGGTTATATTATAATAAATTAAAGTTTTAAAAATAAAAAATTTAAAAATAAAATTATTTTTAGAGATAAAATATTTTTATTATTAAAAGTGTCATTATTGTATTTTAAGAGACAAAATTGGATATTTAGATATAAATTACCATCTAGACCAAAAAAATTGTCTCAAAAAATAAATCTATGGGATCAAATTATTTTATTCCTGCATTTATTAGCGACATTTTCAAAATTATCGCTAATTTTTTTATTTTTACTTTTTGACACAATATTTTAGTGACTACACTCGCTACGACAGGATTTGGTTCCTCAATTTTTTTATAACAAAATTTTTACTTTTTGGGATAATTTTAATCCATAAAACTCTTATTTGTTGTAATGTTAAAAATATTTTTGACAAAGAACAATATATAGAAGATCACCTTTTGACGCCGTCCAGTAAATTGATTTTTTGTTGTGGAACATAGATGTATTTTTGGCTTATTTGTACATGCATCACCTTTTGTTGTGGTACAGATTACGATGGTAATCTGTACCATGCCAAATGGTCATTTCACATGGTATGGTAAATGTAATTTTTGTATATGGAGGGCTTTACTTTTTGTATGATTGTATATGTTGTATGGAATTATTATTTTAATTTGGACAATAGTTCGTTTGTATGTAGTTGGATAGTTATAGTAATTTATTTTTTGTATACGGATGCAGATTGTGGAATGATTGATAATTTATGTATCATTTTATTTATGTACGTATTACAGGTTGAATGGAATACAAACAGGTTATGGACACATTATAATATTAGCAATAAAACATAATATTATGTTTTTGCCGACTAAATGTTTTGTAGCCAATGAAAAGGGAAAGAAAAAAAAAAAAAAAAAACATTTGGCTACTAAAAGTTTTGTAGCTAAAAGAAAATCAACCATTTGGCTACTAAATTTTTTGTAGCAAAACAAAAACAATCAATTAGCTACTAAATGTTTTGTAGCCAAAAGAAAATTAAACCTTTGGCTACTAAAAGTTTTGTAGGGAAAAGAAAAGTGCTTATTTGGCGACTAAAATATTTTGTAGCTAAAAACTAAAGTTTCAAAATAAATATGACTTTTGGCGATGAATTTTTGTAGTAGCAAAAAGTGTTAACGTTTAGGCGACTAAACTTATAGTAGCCAAAAAGGAAGAATATTTGGCGACTAAAATTTTAGTAGCCAAAACACTGAAATTTACTTTTGGCGACTAACAAAATTTAGTAGCTAAAAACTTTTCTGCCACGAAATAATTGGCTTTTGGCGACCAAAATATTCGTCGGGAAAAGTGTGTTTATTTAATTAATTTCTAAACCTATTGGCGACTAAATGTTTAGTCGTCAAATATATACATTTGGCGACTAAAGTGGGATTCGTCGGCAATTATATTTCGCGACTATTCTTCGGCTACTAATTTCCCGACAAAAAGTTTTAGTTGCTAAAGACCATTGGCGACTAAAATATGACTTTTGGCGACTAAAAATTTAGTCGCCAAAAGTGAAAATTCTTGTAGTGAGAGAAAAGTTAGGGATCATAAAAAAAATTTCATGAAAATGATCATGAAAGATTTATGATCCTTGGATTACCTTGATTAGTGTGTGGTGCTTTATTCTAAGTGTAATCCAAGGGTTACAAAGCTTTCATGATTATTTTTATGAAAGATTTTTCATGATACCTAGCATTGCTGTATATAGAAAGGTACATAAATAATCTCATCATACCACAATCATTTTAGGAAAAAATTAAAATTCATTCTATTTGACCATAAATATTTATAAAATTATGAGGTGCAACTTTTTTTTTTTTTTTTTTTTTAAAAAAAAACATGATAAGCATTATATCTTTAACAGATTCTCCTAATTTCGATTACTCCAACCTCAAATACTATGACGAATCAACCATTAGGATTAGTCTTTAAAAAAACAAGAACAACAACAACAACTAACTATTAGAAATAGTCAAAATCCAACTAGCTAGGAATAGTCAAAATCTATCTAATAAGAGAACTAGATTCTGTTCTCCTTTTCCTCCAACAACGTATCAAAAAAAAAAAAAACAATGACATGCATGTTGAGGGAATGATTTAATAGGAATAGTCAAAATCTATCTAATAAGATAACTAGATTCTGTTCCCTTTTCCTCCAACAACGTATCAAAAAAAAAAAACAATGACATGCATGTTGAGAAATGATTTAATATACGGCTGAATGAGAAAATAAAAATAAATAAATAAGGATTGTTAGTTAACGTTTTTGTTTTTTATTTTTTATTTTACTTTTATTTTTTTAAATTGAAAAAAAAAAATTTTGTTTGGTATATTATTTTCATTTTAAAAATAAAATAAAATTGATTTCAAATTTTTTAAAAATACAAAAAACGAGTTTTCACTTATTTTTAAAACAAATTTTCATTTTCTCCTCTCACTCACCATCACCCACGTACTACACACCATCTGCAGTTGAAGAGCTCCGGCCAACGTTTGGCGACTTTGCGACAGTGAGTGACCTTCAAACCTTCAACAACATCCAAACATTGACTTTCAGACACCACCACTACTAGTCATCAAATCTATCCATTTCCATCTTTGACATCAACTCCAGTAACTCATAAAATATATTTATTTATTTATAAAATATTTTTATACACCAAACTAGTTTTCTGTTTTTTATAAAAATAAACGAAAACCTTTTTTTTTTTTTTTTTTTTTTTTAGGGTAAACTACTAATAGGTCCTAATAGTTTGATTTAATTTCCATCAACTCATTAAAAATAAATCCTGCTAAAATCATCGCTAAAAAAAAAATTTGTGATATTTTTTACATATATCGCTAAAAATTAACAATTAGTGATTTTTTTTTTGGTCACGATTTTTATAAATTATAACCAAAACTTACAATTAGTGACGTTTTTCTGTAATGAATTTTTCAAACTGTCGCTAAAAGTTAAAAATTAATGACTTTTTTGTGATGATTTTTTTAAATTGTCGCTAAAACTTATAATTAGTGATATTTTTATGACAAATTTTCAAACAAACATTGAGAATTAACAATTAGTGACATTTTTTTAAATAGTGTTTGATAAATAAAAGTCATTAATTATCAGAAGACCTATTGGACGATAAATCTACCTATTAAGACCTACATATAATTCTTTCTTTTTTTAAACAAAAAAACTAAAAACAAAAAACATTAACAAACGAGGCCTAAGAAATTGATCTATAGTTATTGCTGAATTTAGAATCAAGTAATGATCATATAAATAAAAAAATTTATATAAAATTTTGGGTAAATTACAAATGCACCTTTTGAGGTTTGCTTAAAATACGAATTGTCCCCCTGTAATTTGAAAAATTACAAATACCTCCCTCTCAGAATTTTTCATTTAACAGAATTAATTAAAAAAATGAAATTTCTAACTGTTCACCTATACAATAATAAAATTATCTAATTATTAATTGAAATAAAATTTTAACATTATTAAAAACTGTTAATTAACTTGATGATTTATTAATGAAAAGATTTATTTGTTATAAAATTAGAAACTTTAGGGGGACATAATATAATTTTTAGAATCACAAGAGGTAATTTGTAATTTAAGTAAATCTCAAGAGGTGTGTTTGTAATTTATCCTAAAATTTTTATACATAATTATATAATTTAATATACACTTTTTATTTTAAAACAAAATATTCATAAAATTAAAAACAAAATTTTCTCTATCAGTTGGCTTTTGACGAATCACAAGCTTTAAAACGCGCTGGTGGTCAGCCCATTGAGCGCCCAATCAAAACACGCAAATTTCTACCAACAAAATAAGGACCCACATTCTCTTAATGTGCACTGGGTTATGCTGTTGAATAAGATTGGTTATTCGAACTGCGCAATTCGTCTAATTTGAATCAATTCACATATAAATAGGCGATTTAGTAAACACAATATAGACAGATACAGTTTAAAATATGACATTATTACAGGTTGTGGGTTATACCCACACCTGCAAGAATCCACCCAGACTTACTCTTTTTTTTTCTTCTTTTTTTAAACCTGAACAGTTGATTTTATTCATCCTATCCTAGATATACTCAATATATTTTCCTACTATATTGAGATGCAATATATGCACATTTGTTCATCTTTCCATTACTTTATTCTTTTACACTTTTTTTGTCAAAAGAATTATGAAGATCAAAGATTAAATTATATATTTTTCAGTTTGTTTTTGTGTAGGGTTCATCAAACATATGCATGGAATTGAAATTTTTGAAAATTGAATGTGATTCATGATAGAGTTTGTGAGTTTACAAATGTTTTTATTTTATTTAATGTGTTTGAATTGGATGAAATTTGACAATAATTTATTATTATTTTGTTATTACATTTTGGATGAATGTAAAAGTTAATGAATAATTTTTTTTAGTTAAGTTTAGAATTTTGAATGATTTTACTTTAATTGTATTGTTGGGTAATGAATGATTTTGATGATTTAGTTTAGAATTTTGAAAGGTGTGCTTGTGTTAGTTTATGATTTTATTTAAAAGTTTAGGATTTTGAATAATTTTCTTGTGTTAAAAATTAATTTTGTTGTGTTTTTAATTTTATAAGTTTTAATTCATTAATTATTAATATTGAGCATTGTAGAAAATGGAGGGAAAATGGCCCAAAATAAATATTTACAAAACTGACAAAAAAAAAAAAGCCCCAAAAATAAATGTTTAAAGAAAAAAGTCCAATCCGCGAATCCAATCTGCATAAACTGCAACCCGCACTACGAGTGGTTGCGGGTTCAATTTTCCCCACACCGTACATATGTGGATAGGTTTAAACCGCAAACCGAACCTTTCAAAACCGAACCGCGAGCACGCCTACTGTTTAGGCAAATGAAGCTCATTGCATTATAAGTATATATATAAAAAAAATTAGATTAATTTGATAGTCATAATAATGTTAATTTATAACAAAAAAATGAACGATAAATGTTATTTTAAAATTAGATTATTTATTTTTTGAGAAACAAATATAATAAACTAATGTGTCTACGGTTATTGGATCGACCTATTTTTTTCATTGAATGATCTACATGTTGTGATTTAAAAAATGAACGACTCAAATTATTGAGATGAAACTCACGTAGGAAGCCCTATGAGTTCAAACAGCATAATTCAGTCTACTTTGTAGACCGAACAGAATCTTATTCCAAAAAGTAAATCCTTCAAAATACAGAAGTACTTGGGCAACAACTCATTAAATATTTATAATTTTAATATAATAATTTGGATAAATTACATTGATTACTCTTAAAATTTTAAAAAAATTATAATAAATTTCTACAATTTTAATGTAATTGCATCGATTATATTTTTAGCAAATTTAAAGTGAGATGCTATGTAAACATGAGAATAAATAAATGTAAAATAATATTTAATGTAAAAGTGATAATAATAATAATAATAATAATAATAATAATAATAATAATAATAATAATAATAATATTTTTCTTCTACATGACTAAAAGAGTACCGATTTGAAAAAAATAAGTGTTATGTGAATTAAAATTTTAAAGAAATTTATTGTAAATATGCAGAACTTGTGAAGTTTAATGTATTTTCTTCAAATTTTAAGAAAGGTTGGTTTAATTTACCCTATAATTTTAATTGAATGATCAAAGATATATGGGTATTGATTATCAAAGTTTAAAATATTTATAAATTGTTTATGTTTCACACTTTTATAAATAATGTAAAATAATTTCAAACTTATTAACAAATACTTTTGGAAAACTTATTAATAAATTCTTTCTATTTAATAATTAATTTATTTTATGAGGACAGTATTTCAACAAAAGGGAATCTTTTTGTGAACTTTTTTTTTTAATCTTTAGCAAAAAAAAAAAATTAAATATTTAAAAAATTATATTTTAAGTTCTATTAGACTAAATGAACCAAAAAAGTAAAATATAAAAATTTGAAAAGAAGTCCACTGAAGATTAATAAAACAGTTGGCTTTTATTTTTTTTATTATCTTTTTTTTTTTTTAATCTTTACTAAACTTTTTTAGAATTTTCATTATTTATTTTTACTTTTAGATCCTTTTTCATTAGACTGACTTGAAAACTAAAAATTATTGACATAATCTAGAAAGAAAAAAAAAAATACCAAGGAAAAAAGTAACATACTTTTTAAAATTAATGATTCAAGTTAATTTTTTTAAATTCAACAACTAAAATGTAAAGAATTCTTTTTAAGGTTTTATTATAGAATTTTGCATGTTAGTTGATATTGTACTACATATCTTTTTAGGATTGTTACTTAGATTGACTAGAAATATTAATATTGAGAGGGTAATTTGTAAACAAATTGGGGCGAGCTAGGAAGAGTCTTCTTTGGGAGTTGGGTCGTGTAATGGGCTGAGATAAGGGCTGGTGTAGCTTGGTCTTAGGCCAAGAAGATATCTCATATTTCAGGTTTGGGCTGAACTATGGGCCGAGGTAATTATTTATGTAGCACGGTCCTTGATCATCTAAACATCGGGTCGGTCAGAGATGGGCTACCAGTGACCTGACCTAGCTATCCTGGACTGAGGTATCAGTGGAGGGAGAACCGAGCTAAAGGATAGCTCTGCAGGGCATTATCTCAGAGTTAAGACTGACAGTGGTGCTTAAAGTATCACTGAGCTGTGTGAGCACGATTGACCGCAATGTCAGCCGAGGTAAGGGTTCTACCATCTCACTTGGCTTGCAGTGATGAGGGTGTTTTAGGGACAATCATTATCCTTAGGCTTGAGACTCCTAGGAGGACTCTGCTAAGGAGAGTAGAGTCTTACTAGAATTATGCAAAACCATCTCACTTGGTTGGTAGTGAATAGGAGTGTGACTCTTAGGAGGACTCTGCTAAGGAGAGTAAAGTCCTACTAGGATTGTGCAAACCATCTCACTTGGTTGGTAGTGAGTAGGGTGTGTGATTCCTAGAAGGACTCCTATAAAGAGAGTTGGAATCCTACTAGGATTGTGCCAAGTAAAGTCTATAAAAGCTCATGACCAGACCTATGTACAGATATTACAATTCTTACTCTAGAATACACAGAGCTTATTGTCTATTGTCTAGTTGCTGACTTAGGCATCGAAGGGGTTTTCGGCACACACCCACCGGTTAGCTCACGTTTGTATTTTCAGGTGGTAAAGCGACGACGTTTGGAGAAGTGCAAGCTTGATCAACAGGATCATACGAGAAGAATTATTTTGTACTCGTACAAATATTAATGTGTAGTTTAGATTTATTTTATATATAAATTCTACAATATATCAATTAAATTTCAACATGAATGTATAAATTTCTTAACAAATTTTGATTACTATTTATAGAAATTTCAATATACTCATTTGATTAAAAGTTGAATATTAAATGAGAGGGGAATTTGTGCCACGATATCTGGGTCGGGGTAAATCAGGCATTTGTTGTCAGCCAGGCTACAAATCGTAAGGCTACGTGGTTTGGGCCATGCAGAGGAGGTTTAGCTGGTCAAACGTAGTGTGACTAGTCAGACTTGGTCTGGGTAGTGTTCTGGGTAGTGTTAATGCGTCAAGGAAAGCCTCATTGGGCCTTAGGCTAAGATTAGGCCGAAGGAGTTATCCTCAATTAATGTGGCCATCAAGATTGGATTGAATTATCTTTATTTGACCGGCTGAGTGAAATTAGGCACACATCTTGGCCGGGCTAGTTTGGGCTCCGCTTTACGTTAGTATGGTTGCATGTTACACTAACTTCGTGTGGTGCTCCATGCGGTATTGTGGATTTAATTTTAAACAATGAATAGCAATTTTCATGAAACAATCAATAATAAATCGGTGCAACGATTTAACGTGAAAAAAATCACAAGCCAAAACCACAAAACAATCCATTAAGAAGACAAAAAAAAAAAAAAAAAAAATTTACACAAAAATTCTCAATTACGTAGCGAATCCAAGTCCAAATTGAACTGAACCCGATATGCCTCTTCCACCACTGTCCGCACCTCAGAATTGCTTTGCCCAACTCTGAATCCACAACGCCGATGTTGAATCCATGATAATGAGTCACTTCGGAATCCACCAAAACCTCAAGCCCAAGTTCTGTGAAATCCACTAATGAACACATTTCTCTTTTATAAATAAAATAACAAAACCAACCCTTGATGTTTGTCAATATGTAATTCGTTGATCAAAAGATCACCTTTTATACATAAAGGAAACTCATATATAAACACCCTCCAATGTCAAACACTTTGTTTTTTCTTCCTTTCCAAGAATCTAGACGGATTAAACCTTAAAAATAAAAAACAACACACTTTATAGCAAACAGAGCCGCGAAGACTGCTCGAGCACTCACTTTACCACTCGAGAGGTGTGACTAAAGGTTGTACTTACATATAGGCCAACTACTCAAGCGCAACATCTACCATTCCAGTTGTAAAACATATTTCTTAGAAATTCATAATGCAGACAGAGATATTAGATGAACCATTTCACTACTCGAGCGCACAAAAGACCATTAGATCCCCGTACTTAGTCAGCAAAGTGGCAAACAAAGAATACTCAAGTCAAAATACGGAATGTGAGCACAAATTCCTCTACATAAGCACAACTCGGGTTAGATTCGCATCTAAGCTCTCATAACTCACAGATATAATACAGTGAATAAAAATACAACTGAGTAAAGTTTTATTCAATAAGATTGCCAATTACAAAAACCTAAGAATTTATATTTTAACTAATATAACAAATAAAATATGAAAATATTGCTTCATTAACCTTAACAAACTAATTTCTTGACTAACTATTACTAAAAGGAGATGACTTCTCTCATGTTGGGCTTTGAACGGGAGAGGTGCTATTGAGCTTGGTGAGCCTACTTCAATGATCCAAATTGTTCATCTTTTAGGGCCTACTGAGAAGATCATTTATGTAAAAAATTAAGTTAATCAAACATTGGTAACTATATGCTTGGATTATATTTATCTTACAAAAATGGTTGGCATATATAATTTTGAGAATAGATCATTCATTTTTTTTAATACAAAATCGAATTGATCATATGGTTAACTATATTTAGTCATCTTGAATTTTTGCATTAATACTCTATTCAATAAATCCTAAAAGGTGAACAATTTAGATTATTGAGTAGCAATGGAATAAGGATTTCAAGATAGGAAGGGCCAAATATTATGGGCCATTTTGGAAACAAGCTTATAAGTCAACTTATTAGCTAATACTACAACAAAATGCACCTTTGGCGACCAAAATTGGCGACTAAAAAAAATTTAGTTGCCAAAAGTTATGGAATTGGCAACCCACATTTTTTTTAGTTGCCAAAAGTAAAATATTTAGCTACTAATTTTTTTTAGTCGGGGTATATTCATTATTGGCGACTAAAAAAAAATTTAGTCGCTAAAAATGCCAGAATTGGCTATAAAAAAAAAACTTAGTCGCTGTATATTGACTTTTGGCTACTAAAATATTTAGTCGCCGAATGGAAAATAAAAAAATTATTTTTTTCTCTTTGGCGACTAAAGTTTTAGTCGCCAAAAACTTACTTTCAACGACAAAAAAAAATTTAGTCGCCGTATATTGATTTTTGGCTACTAAAATATTTAGTCGCCGAATGGAAAATAAAAAAATTATTTTTTCTCTTTAGAGACTAAAGTTTTAGTTGCCAAAAACTTACTTTTAGCGACAAAAAATTATTTTAGTCGCCTTTAGCTCACTTTTTTCGACTAAAATGTTTAGTCGCCAATTGTAATTAAATTTTTCAAAGAGAAAAATTGTCATTGATTATTTTTGGCAACTAAATTTTTTTTTTGTCAGCATTAGTTCATGTTTTGGCCACTAAAATAATTTTTAGTCGTCATTTGTTAATATTTCCAGACTAAAATTTCGTCGCCAAATGTGTATAAAAATTTAGTGGGAAATATTTCATATTGGCACCTAAATTTTTGCCCAAATCTGTTAGTCTTCACACGGTTCTATTCTATCTCTCTCTTGCTCTCCCTCTCTCTCTCTCTCTCAGAGAATCGATCACCACCGCCCCTCATCTCACCGTCGCAGACGACCAAAGTTTCTGTCAATCTGCCACTGTCGAACATCGCCACCGCAGCTCACCATTGCCTCGCCTTCCATTGACAATCAGGTTATTCTTTGTTCTTCTCTCTTTCTCTCTCCTCCATCCTTTATTTCCGTATTTCACTCTAGCTCTAGGGTTTTTTTTTGATGCTGTAGGAAGTTCCTTGAAGTTCCTGGAACCAAAATATCAAAAAATAAGAATCATAAGGTCTTAAATTAACAGAGTGACTGATTTAAGGGCTTTAGAGTTTGGGTCCTGACGATTAGGAGATGGATCAGAGTTTGGGGGAGGAAATGACATGGGTGAGACAATTGAGCTGGAAGGGCTTCCAAACACCGCCTACTGGTGTTTCAGCCTCAGCTGCAAAGAGCAAAGGGATAGATAATTACAAACAGGGGAAGTATGCTGATGCCACAAAGTGGCTTTCTTGGGCTGTGATTCTTCTTGAGAAGACTAGTGATGGTGCTACTTCCATGAAGGTCTTATTTAGTAGGGCTTCATGTTACGAAGAAGTTGGGGAGTATAAAAAGGTTGTGGTAGATTGTACAAAGGTATATAATAATTCTTTTGTGGTGAAGAATTTTTTAAATTCTACTCGCAAGGTTGAAAATTTATATTTAATCAACTCATCTAGTATAAAGATTATAGCCTCTCAATTAGTTTGAATTGTTCCTTAACATGAATTTGATGGCTTAAATGTTACTATAAGTCATATAGTTTGGAGAGTTGTTTGAAGGATTGATGGGTTTGGTTGCAGTGACAAACATGGATCATGGGAAAACTATAATTTTTTACTTGAATTTTCCTAGATCCTGCTAGTCTGATTAGGTAGATTTCACAATAGCTCTCTGATCTACTTGGTGGATTTCTCAAACTGGAAGGCCTAAAATAATCTGTGTTACATATATTTAAGAATTCTATGGATGTGAGTTATTGGATAGTGACTGATTTAAGTGATGGAAACCAATATAGAGCAATGTCTTACGATTCTGCTTATCATATGGACAATGGATCTCTGTTAATTGAAAATATTAAATTGCAAATTGCAACAAAAAATATCAAATTGCAATCATGAATCATCATGCTTTATTGAGTTGACCTGTTCTTTTTATAACACATAGTAGTGGACTTCATGTCTCTCCATATTCTCATGTGCCTACTATATTTGATAGCAGTGGAATTTGGTAAGGTCTTTAGAGTACAATTAAAAAAAAATTAATTATAGTTTGATATGGAGAGGCAAACTGTGTGCTATACTTTGATCCTCAGGCTTGATGCCTTGGGGAATTTGAATGCGATGCCTATCTTCTTCTTCTACTTCTCTTCATTTTTCTTTTAATTTATACAATATCAGGTCCTTCTGAACTTAAAATTAGACATTGTTAACCTTTTCCTACACTTAAAATACTATTTGATAAGCCTAAATCCTACTCTCCTCAGACGTCTTAGCCTAATACCAAAAAAACTAAAAACTTAGCCTAGCTACTGTCCACATGTGTGGTACACAGTACCCAAATAGCCATGAAATCCCTACTTTATTCACAATCTGCCTAATTCTAAATACCCAACTGCAGTCCCAAAAGTATAGCAGGAATTTTCTTGAATTTCCAGTGTTCACTCCCTTCAAAACATGGCCAACTCTTCTTAAATTTATGTTCTTGACAGTAAAGCATCAGCATATATGGTATATTTTAAAGTGATATATATGGTATATTTGAGGGACTAAAGAGTGTAATTTTAATTGAGTTTTCACATTAATGGCACATATAACATATTATTCACCCAAAAAAAGGCACATATAACATATTTTAGGGTTGTCTGAATTAAGTTCTTTCTGTTGATATTGAATTAAAAACTATTTTGGGTTGTCTAAATTGGTTTCGTTCTATAATTGTGTGATTATTGTTGGATTTGTTGAATTGTTGTGATATGTTAAACATGGTTTTTGGTTTTTTTCTTTTTTTTTTTTTCCCTTTTTCTCCTAGTACATGGGAGGCAGTAGTATGGGAGGTGGAGTTCTGCTTGTGATAAGACTTACTTGAGTACCCTTGACATCATACTCTCTTAGTTCGTTGGTGTGTGGTTCACTGTTCCAAATTATTGACATTCGGTGATTTTTTGAAAATCTGTGGAATTGACTTTGGCATTTGTGTTTTTATGTTACTTAAATTTTTTTGTTATGATATTCTTGTAGTATTGCCATTTACTTTTTGATTAGTTACATTGTCTATCACACTATTGAGCTATTGGTTTCTGCCAATGTTTGTTAATTTTATGAACTTATTGTTTGAATAGGTTTTGATGCGTTATATTAGGAGACTTAGCAACAGAGGACTTGTAGTTTGGATACTCTGAAGGACTTCAATTATGAAACGGTTGAACAGAGTACATAAATGGTCTTAGGGGAGAGTTGAGCAGAATACTCACATTAGCACAACAAGACATTTCTGTATTTGACAGGGAGAGTTGAAGAGAAAAGGAGATGGACTGAGGGGATTCATCAAGCTGTAGAAGCCAAAGAAGGTGTCAAAATTGAGGTATCTCTTGGGGTGTCAATCTTTACAGAGTTTTTTTTTACATTAAAACTTTCTTTCTTATTGTACTCAAAGCTATATTATCCTTACACTTATTAGGCTCAATTCCTTTAACCCAGCAAAAACCATGAATGATGAATTGATTACAAAGATTCAGTGCTTTTATATTTAATCTAATCATAACAAACTAGTCTAACCACGGTTTAATTCTAACAACCTAACTACTTGAAATAGTTATGCTAGTTCTCTTTATAACACGTGAGCATGACTGAAGCTACAGCCCTATCTGTTCTGACTTTAGCTGCTTTGGCTGCGGCTGGTACTGCAGCCTTGCTTGTGTCGACCTGGCCTGGTCTTGCTGTAGCTGGGGTTGTAGCCTTGGTTGCAGTGGCTAGCTCTTGCTTATGCTCTATTTTGATATAATGTATACATGTCACATTTACATGTAGTGAGATTTGTTATTATACTTAGAGCCAAATACGCCCTAAACTTAGTCGAAAAAGGACGTTTCGGGGGCGAAAATTCAAAACAGTCCCCGAATGACCATGTGGATCACACAGATAGCTTCGCCATGACAAATAAGACTTGTGAGAACTGACGGAACGTAATTCGGACCTGTAGGTAGAGAGTTAGAGCCGAACACGCCCTAAACTTAGTTGAAAAATGGCGTTTTGAGGGCAAAAATTCATAACAACCACCGAACAACCGTGTAGCTCACACAGATAGCTTCGTCATGACAAATAGGACTTGTGAAAACAAATGGAACGTAATTCGGACACGTAGGTAGAGAGTTAGAGCCGAATACGTTCAAAACTTAGTCGAAAAAGGATGTTTCGAGGGTGAAAATTTAAAACAGCCCCCGAACCACCGTGTGGCTCACATGGATAGCTTCGCCATGACAAATAGGACTTGTGAGAATTGACGGAACGTAATTCGGACCTGTAGGTTGGGTGTTAGAGCCGAAAACGCCCTAAACTTAGTCGAAAAAGGGCGTTTCAGGGGCAAAAATTCAAAACAGCCTCCGAACGACCATGTGGCTCACATGGATAGCTTCGTCATGACAAATAGGACTTGTGAGAACTGACGGAACGTAATTCGGACCCTTAGGTAGAGAGTTAGAGCCGAATATGTCCAAAACTTAGTCGAAAAAGGGCCTTTCGGGGGTGAAAATTCCAAACAGCCGACAAACCATCGTGTGGCTCACATGAATAGCTTTGTCATGACAAATAGGACTTGTGAGAACTGACAGAACGTAATTCGGACCTGTAGGTTGGGAATTAGAGCCGAATACGCCCTAAACTTAGTCGAAAAAATGCGTTTCAAGGGCGAAAATTCAAAACAGCCCCCGAGCCACCGTGTGGCTCACACGGACAGTTCCCCCCATGAAAAATAGGACTTGCAACAACTGACGAATGTAATCTGGACCCGTAGGTTGAGAGTTAGAGCCGAATACGCCTTAAACTTAGCCGAAAAAGGGCGTTTCGTGGGCGAAAATTCAAAACAATCCCCGAACGACTGTGTGGCTCACACGGATAGCTTCATCATGACAAATAGGACTTGTGAGAACTGATGAAACATAATTCGGACTCGTAGGTAGAGAGTTAGAGTCGAATACGTCCAAAACTTAGTCGAAAAAAGACATTTCGGGGGCAAAAATTCAAAACAACCCCCGAGCCACCGTGTGGCTCACACGGACAGTTCCCCCATGAAAAATAGGACTTGCAACAACTGACGGAATGTAATCCAGACCCGTAGGTTGGGAGTTAGAGTTGAATACGCCCTAAACTTAGTCGAAAAAGGGCGTTTCGGGGGTGAAAATTTAAAACAGCCCCCGAACCATCGTGTGGCTCACATGGATAGCTTCGCCACGACAAATAGGACTTGTGAGAACTGACAAAACGTAATTTGGACCCGTAGGTTGGGAGTTAGAACCGAATACGCCCTAAACTTAGTCGAAAATGGCGTTTCGGGGGTGAAAATTCAAAACAGCCCCCGAACGACCGTGTGGCTCACACGGATAGCTTTTTCATGACAAATAGGACTTGTGAGAACTGACGGAACATAATTCAGACCCGTTGGTAGAGAGTTAGAGCCGAATACGTCCAAAACTTAGTCAAAAAAGGGTGTTTTGGGGGCGAAAATTCAAAACAGCCCCCGAACCACCATGTGGCTCACACGGATAGCTTTGCCATGACAAATAGGACTTATGAGAACTGACGGAATGTAATTTGGACCTGTAAGTTGGGAGTTAGAGCCGAATACGCCCTAAACTTAGTCGAAAAAGGGCATTTCGGAGGCGAAAATTCAAAACAGCCTCCGAACAACCGTGTGGCTCACACAGACAGTTCTCCCATGACAAATAGGACTTGTGAGAACTGACGGAACGTAATTCAGACCCGTAGGTTGGGAGTTCGAGCCGAATACGCCCTAAACTTAGTCGAAAAAGGGCGTTTCGGGAGGCGAAAATTCAAAACAACCCCTGAAACCGCTGTGTGACTCACATGGACAGTTCTCCCATGACAAATAGGACTTGTGACAACTGACGGAATGTAATCCGAACTCGTAGGTTGGCAGTTAGAAACTTAATCGAAAAAGGGCGTTTCGGGAACAAAAATTCAAAACAGTCCCCGAACGACTGTGTGGCTGACACGGATATCTTCGCCATGACAAATAGGACTTGTGAGATCTGACGGAATGTAATTCGGACCCGTAGGTTAGGAGTTAGAGCCGAATACGCCCTAAACTTATTCGAAAAATGGTTTTCTGGGGGCGAAAATTCATAACAGTCCCCGAATGCGCCTTACACTTAGTCGAAAAACTTGCAACACTTAGTTCAAAAAGCAACAACTTGATTAAAATAACATCTAGATATTCTAATAATTGCCATTATATATTTATAGGACGAAGAAATTATATATTACATTGTTTGTGTTGGTTGGAATAAATATTGCCTGATATACACACACACACATATATATATATATCTTTTTTTATTTCCAGGAAGACATTTCTTAATTGTTCTACCTTACATGCATGTTAGAACATTTTCCATATGACTGACTGAATTGATATTTTGTAACCAATTCTAATATTTCGCTTTTTTGTTTTTTTGTTTTTTGTAAATGGCTTTGTTGCGTGGACTTGTGGATAATCCATATTAGTGTATGGAGAAGAATTTTCACTTTTGTGTAGAACTAATATAATACTTTTGTCGTCCTCAGCTTTTGTGTAGTTCATTGTTACTTATACAGAAAACTTTTGGCAATCAACAGATAATAACTGTCGTTGTACATAGATCACCCTCTGTCGTGGTACATGTATACCATTTGTCGGCGTACATATAGGATGTTTTTTATGGTCCATAGAAAACTTTTGTCGTGGTACATATATCACCTTTTGTTGTGGTATAGATTACGATGGTAATTTGTACCATGCCAAATGGTAATTTCACTTGGTAGTAAATGTATTTTTTTGTATACGGAGGGCTTTGATTTTTGTATAATATATTTTGCATGGAATTATTATTTTAGTTTGGACAATAGTTGATTTGTATGGATTTTGATATTTAATGCTATTTATTTTTGGTATATGAATGCAGATTGTGGAATGATTGATAGTATGTATCATTTTGTTTTTATACGTATTACAGGTTGCATTGTATATAGACAGGTTGTGGAGAAATTATAATTTCGCAATAAAACATAATATCATGTTTTTGGTGACTAAATAATTAGTAGCTAAAAGGAAATTAGGAAAAGATATTTGGCGACTAAAAGTTTTGTAGCAAAAAAAAAAAGACATTTGGCGACTAAAACTTTAGTAGCCAAAAGAAAATCAAACATTTGGCGACTAAAATATTTCGTAACTAAAAACAAAAAAACTGCTCTGTTTGGTTGTGTTTTGTAATCATGATTCTACACCTTGATTCAAACATCATGTTTGGTTAGAGTTCTCAAAACATATTTCCAAAACTCTGCACAAAACATTGTCTGAGGCGTGGTTTTCGGAGTTTTTTTTTTCAAATTTGGCCTAATCGGTCATCCAGCCGGTCAACCAGTCGGTTGACCGGAACAGTGAATTTTTTTTTTTTTTTTTTTTCAATTGATATGTTAATTTTTATATATTCGAAAAAAATATTTTCTGAATTTTTAAAAAAAATTTAGGTGCTTTAAATTAATTTTGAGTTATATGTTTGGTTATGAGTTGTAATTTTTTGTATCAAATATCAAATGTCAAATCAACAATTTCCCACTCAATTCAAAACTATTTTCAAAACTCTTTACCAAACAAATTTTCCACACTCAAATCATAATTCCAAACCTCACAAATTCAAAATACAACTCATATTCTCAAATCATAATTACAAAACTCTACCAAACGCAACCTTATAAATACACTTTTGCCGATTAAAATTTTAGTAGCCAAAAATGTAGAACTTTAGGCAACCAAATATTTAGTAGCCAAAAGAGGAACTCTTTGCCGACTAAACATTTCGGCGACTAAATTTTTAGTAGCCAAAGATGGGGACTTTCGGCAACTAAATTTTTAGTAGCCAAAAAAGAACTCTTTGCTGACTAAAATTTTAGTAGCTAAAAAGGTAGAACTTTAGGCGACTAAAAGTTTGGTCGCCGAAAAAGGTCTAATTTAATTTAATGTCCAACTTTTTAACGACTAAATATTTAGGGTTGGTTTGGCATGTTTGTAAAAAATCAAAAAGTCACTATCCTATTTAAGTCACATCACCTCTCTAACACATCACTTCAAACCCAACCCATATTTCATAAAAAGTCAAAAACTGCACTTATTTAGATCATCCCAAACAACCCCTTAGTCGGCAAATGAATACATTTGGCGACTAAAATAATTTTAGTCGCCAATTAGCTTTCCCGACTACTCTTCGGCTACTAATTTTACGACAAAAAAATTTAGTCGCTAAAGCCCTTCGGCGTCTAAAAATTGACTTTTGGCGACTAAAAATTTAGTCGCTAAAAGTGAAAATTCTTGTAGTGTAATTGACTTATTTGAGTCGTATCACGTATCTATTTTTTGTATTTTTTTCATAATAAACCAAAAAACCAACTTATAAGCCACTTTTCAAAATAATATCCAGCTGCAACTACATTTACATTTTTTTAGATTCTAATTTGCAAATTGTAACATATCAAAATATATCAAATCAAACAAAGATACTTAAAATAAAAAAATAAAAAGCAAAATTTGACAAATCAAAACTAAATTTTCTTCAATTACCTACCCACTTAGTTATCTATCAAAATTGAACTTGGGTTTCTTTTTTATTACAAAATTCAAATATGATTGAATTCGTATTAATTTTTTTAATAATTTCCTTTTCAATATACACGATAAAAAAATTCCTTACTGCGATCTAATCTTATCATTTATTTTATATTTATTTAGTCAATGTAAATAATATTTTATTAAATTTAGAATAATTGTAAAAAACGATAGTGATTTGACATTTGTTGTAGAAATAATTATATTGGGAACAAAAATAGTTGTCGTAAAACTTTAACAAGGGCCAATATATTATATATAAGATGCCTCTCCCTTAAACATATACACATAGGTTCTAATAAACATAGGGGGAGCCATGTACACTTTTGGTTATTGGATGGCTCCGTCCCTATCACTGATGTGGGCCCAAAGCAATCCTACCAAGCTCGATAGTGTCTCTTTAGAGTGTTGCAAACGAATCAAACCGAATCGAGCTTTGTTGAGTTCGAACTCAGCTCGTATGCTTATCTAACTTGTTTATTGAGCTCGAACTCGAGTTTGGTTGGACTTGGCTCGATAAGATTTTTTTTATTATTTATATTATTTAATACATAAATAATGTATTATGTTATAAATAATATATTTATTATATAATTTACATAAAGATAAACAAACCGAACTTGACGAACCAAGGTAATTCGAGTTCGAACTCAACTCGTTTACTAAATGAGTTGAGCCGAGCTGAACCCTTAATGAGTCAAGTTGAGCCAACTTAAGAAAAAATTAATTCATTTGCTGTCCTACTCTTTAGTAGGATGGGCAATCGAAAAAAGTTCAAACCCTATTTACAATTGCTATAGCACCACAACAAATTTATTGAGGTTATAGCTCATATTGGCTACTTAATAGTATATCATGTTTTAGAAGGTTTGATCGTATTATTTTTTTGACTTTTTTTTATTTATTTTTTTAATAATGTATTAGTGGACTATAAATGGCTATTAAATAAAATCGAGCTAGAAGAGAGAGTCTTGTGAATGGTGTGTTTTAAAAAAGAACTACATAAAATAGAAAAATAATTCTTAAATTATAATTTAATACAAAATTTGTTGAGCCTGCCAACGCTCTAAGTGATATTGTTTGAAAATTTCCTAAATAACATTTCTCACTTGATTTTTTTTATTTTTTATTTTTTATTTTTAAATCTTGTGAGAGAGGGTGCTTCAAATAAGATTGGTTGTGGATTTAATACTTTTTATTCCAGCATGTAGCAAGTATATATTTAAGAGGAAAAAAAACTTTATGCACTTTTGGAATCATATATATAATTTAGTAATATAGAATATGGAATTGTATGCTGTATTGAAGATAATATTCCTGACTCTTAAATAGGTCAAACTTGTTGCCAGTCGATACCCATTACAACAAAAATGGGCTGCCCCACGCGACTTAATATGGGCCTTCCCTAACAACAATTCATGTTAATATGTTATGGCTGGGGTGTTCGCAGATTGAGTTAGATTGGATGGTCTCTCATTTGCCATCCGTTTAAATTTAGACGAAATGAGAAAAATCAATCCGCATCTGTTCCCTTAATTTTTGAACACAAATTTAATTGGCCATGTAGGTTGGCAAATAGATATAGATTGGTTTGACGGTTGAGCTTTATTGATTTAAGTATTTTTTCAAAATATTTTAAATAATTTTTTAATATTTCGCCTCCAAATTTTGATTGTTCAATTTTTATAATAAAAATAAATTCCCAACTTTTATATTTCATAAATAGTTAATATAATTACCAAATAAAATGTCTTTTTTAGAACACACAAAGCATAAAAGCATAATGTCATATTCCTAGAAAATGTTAGCGGATCAAATTGAGACGGTCGACCTCCCAGCGGTCATTCGTCCAAACTTAGGTAGATTGGGAAAAATACATCCGCATCCATCCGCTCGTCTCATTGAAACGGTCCATTATGTGGCAAATTGGTTTGGGCATTCAATTTTGACAGATAGGATGGATGCCTGCCCAGCCCTACCAAGAACCATAAACTAACAACTACGATGGTGTTTGGTAAAGCTGAAAACTAAAAATTACGAAATGAAAACTGAATGTTGAATTTAATAAGTTGAAAAACTATTGTATTAAAATTTGAGTACAAAACTCAAACAAGTTTTTTATATGTATAAAATCAAATTTTAAATTAATTATTTTTAAATTGTATATATTCTAATTTTTATATTGTGATGGTAAGTGGGTGGTGGTGGTAGAGGAGGTGGCGGTAGAGGAGGTGGTGCTGCTAGCTACAATGACAATGGCAATGGTGGTAAAGATAAAGGACTAGTGATTGTGGTGATGGTAGGAAGGGTAATGTTGTGGTAATAAAATGGGGTTGGTGGTTATTGTAGTGATGGAATGATGGTGTCGTTATGGTAACAGTGGCAATGGTTGTGAATGTAAAAGGTTGTACTGGTTGTAGCGGTTTGCAGTCATAGCAGTAGCGATTATGGTGGTGTCAATGAAATGATGGTGGTGTTTATTTCAATAATGACAATAGTAATGAAAGAAAAAGTAGTAGTGGTAATGATGGTAGTGGTGGTGGTAGCAGCGATGGCGCTGGCAGTGGTTGTATTAGTGGTGGTGGTGATAGCAAGTTTATAATAGTGTATATCGACTAGAAAAAATTTCACTTTATCCCTTCTCACTTGGAAACATAGCCGCCTTGTGATTTATGGACTGAAATACATTGTTAGACCCATTTACAATTTAATAAAAAAGACTAAAATACCATTGTATGCAAGTAACCTAAGTGTGTGAATTATGGATATTTTTGTCATTTGTTTGGAAAGCAAAATGTATTTTAACCCTTTATTGTTTATTTTATGTGCGATTCACTCCTTTAAAAGTTAAAAATGAGCATATAACCTCCTGTTTGGCATGTGTTTTGACACTTGCTATTAAGTTTGATATAATGTTTAACGGTGCATTTTAGTCCATAAATCCTAAAGAGATTATGCAGTTATTTCCAAATGAAATAAGGTAATCTGCACATGAGCAAAAACACAAGGGGTAAAGTGAAATTTGCACTATCAACTATTATAAACTTGAACATGAATGTTCTACTTAAGAATTTGAAAAGTACTGACAGACTATGATAGTTTGTCAGGGACTCTCCGAGGTCTAAATTAGTAAGAGCTCTCAAGAATGTCACTGATGAGACAATGTATGAGTGCATACTTTATTGTGTACCATGTTTAGTGCACTTACCTATTCTTATTAGTAGCACCTCCACTAATCGCTATACTCAGTTAAGAGATGCATGACATTTTTACCATGTTATTCCGCTTTATATGAGATCATATCCCGCGTTCACGATACTCTAAGAATGGGTAAGTTTGTTCCCATGCAAATTGGAAATTTCATTAACTTGGTCCACCCTCTGTTTAGGCTCGCACGATTGACCTACTGGTCAACTCAACCATTAAGCTTATCTCAGGAATTTTGCCATATGTGCTGCTAATCGCAGATGACCAAACTGGATGTAAGCTCGGATTTTACCTTCCACAATTTCTCTGAACTAGAGATGTGTTGGGTCGGTGGATCCTAATAAGTACTGTTCGCTCAACCCTACGATTTTTGAGTACTTTCGTAATTCCCATGTGCTTCCGTCTAACCCCAATTCTATACTTATAAATAGATGAGGGAGCGCCTCTTTTAGGTTAAGATAGTGAAAAACCGCAGCAGCCATGGACGTAGCCCTGTTCTGGGGTGAACCACGTAAATCCTTGTGTTCTTGTGTATGTGATTTGTTTGATTTGTTTTTCTTCTTTGTTTGTTATTTCGTGTCTCATCGATCTTGGTTAGGAAGGGTCAATTCCTAACAACTGGTATCGGAGTATTAGTTCAAGTGGGAGCGATGGCTACAGATAAAAAGGTTAGAATTGATAAATTCAATGGCACATATTTTGGATTTTGAAAGATGCAAATTGAAGACTATCTATATTAGAAAAACTGTATGAGCCCCTTTCAGGGATGAAACCAGAAAAGATGAAGGATGATGAGTGGACTCTTCTTGATCGCCAAGCACTAGGTGTTATTCGGCTAACGTTGTCTCATAACATTGTGTTTAACATAACGACAGAGAAGACTACAATGGGTCTCATAGCGGCACTCTCAAACATGTATGAAAAACCCTCTGCCTCAAATAAAGTTTATTTGATGCGTAGATTGTTTAATTTGAGGATGACAGAAGGTGTTTCGATAGCTGAGCATCTGAACGAATTCAATATTGTGGTAACACAATTGAATTCTGTATCTATGGAATTTGATGATGAGGTTAGAGCTTTGATTCTTCTATCTAGTTTGCCAGGAAGTTGGAATGGTACTGTAACGGCAATGAGTAATTCTTTGGCAAAAGAAAAATTGAATTACAATGATATTCGAGATTTAATTTTGAGTGAAGAAATTCGTAGGAGGAAATTAGGGGAAATATCAGGTTCTGCCTTGAATACAGAAGCCATAGGAAGATCAGTAGAAAAAAACCCGAACCGCAACATATCAAAATCCAAACACAGATGCAAGTCAAGAACTGGAGAGGGATAGAGTTGCTAGAACTGTAAAAAGAAGGGACATCTAAAGGGAGATTGCCCGACATTGAATAAGAGTAAAAGTGATCAAAATCAGAAGTTTGCTAATGGTGCAACGAAGGAGATTTATGATGTTTTGATCTTGAGTATTGACAGCCCTTTTGAATCTTGGATTTTAGATTCTGGGGCATCATTTCATTCTATTTCACCGAGGGAAATCATGGACAATTACACTTGTGGTGATTTCGGAAAGGTTTATTTGGCTGATGATGAACCTTTGAAGATTGTAGGTAAAGGGGATGTAATAATCAAGTTGCCAAGCAAATCTGTTTGGAAGATACAGAATGTCAAACATGTGCATGGTTTGAAAAGAAACTTGATTTTTGTTGGATAACTTGATTATGAAGGTTATGTTGTAACCTTCATGGGTGGTTTGTGGAAAATCACCAAATGAGCCATGGTTGTTGTTTGTGGTAAAAAAGAAGGCACCCTTTACATGACTAGGAACAATAGGGATGCAGTAACAGTTGTTGGTGTGAAAGAAGACTCAAATCTATGGCACCAAAGGCTTGGGCATATGAGTCAAAAAAGGATGAAGGTACTTGCATCTAAGGGGAAATTGTCAGATTTGAAATTGGTGGACATTGACTTTTGTGAGGACTGCATCTTCAGAAAACAAAAGAGGGTTAGTTTTTCAAAGGATGGCAGGAAACCGAAGTCAGAAAAGTTGGAGTTAGTTCATACAGATGTATGGGGAACTGCACCAGTTTCATCTCTTGGAGAATCATCATACTATGTTACCTTTATCGACGACTCAATGAGAAATGTATGGATTTACTTTCTGAACATAAATCTGAAGTTTATACTACTTTTAAGAAGTGGAAAGCCTTGGTGGAGACTGAAACAGGACTGAAAATTAAGTACTTGAATCAGATAATGGAGGGGATAAGAGGACAATGAGTTCAAAAATTATTATGCAGAAAGTGGAATTAGAATGGAGAAGACTGTTCGAAAGACACCTCAACAGAATGGCATTGTAGAACACATGAATAGAACTCTAAAGGAACATGTTAGAAGTATGAGGACATATGCCGGATTACCAAAGATGTTTTTGGCAGATGCAGTTAACACTACAGCATATCTGATTAACCGTGGTCCATCTGTTCTGTTGGATGGAGAGCTACCAGAAGAAGCTTGGAGCGGTAAAGAGGTAAATATTTCTTTTTTGAAGGTATTTGGTTGTGTTTCATATGTGCATATAGATTCTGCTGATAAAAGTAAACTTGATCCAAAATCTGTTAAATGTACTTTTATTGGGTATAACATTGATCAATTTAATTATCGGTTTTGGAATAATAAAAATTAAAAAATAATCATAAGTAGAGATGTCATATTTAATAAGAAAGTAATGTATAAGGATAGGGATAAGTCTGTATCTGAATCTAAATTTGAATTTGTTACTTGTCATGAGCATGTTGAGTTAGAGGAGATTAGTGAGAATGATTTGAATAGTAGGATTCAGAATAATCCTAAAAATCTTATTCCACAAACTAAGCCACATACTCCTACTCCTAAGTTGAAATGGTCAGAAAGATAGCCTAAACCTATACAGCGTTGGTCTCCATATTTACATTGTTTGTTATTGTCTGATGGGGGTGAACCTGAAAGTTATGATGAGGCTTCACAGGTTGATGATTCATTCAAGTGGGGGTTAGCTATATAGGATGAAATGGATTCACTCATGGCAAACCAGACATGTGAGCTGATTGAATTATTCATGGGTAAGAAAGCTTTGCACAACAAATAGGTTTACAGGGTTAAACAGGAACATGATAGGAGTAAACGCTACAAGGCCAGATTGGTTGCAAAGGGATTTCAGCAAAAGAATGGGTTAACTACACTGAAATTTTCTCTCTAGTTGTGAAGTTGACCACTATCAATTTGGTGTTGGGAATTGTGGCTACTGAAGATTTGTATCTTGAGCAAATGAATGTGAAGACGGCTTTTCTCCATGGTGATTTGGAGGAGGAAATTTACGTGAAGCAACCACAAGGTTTCTTGGCACGTGGCAAAGAGGAGTTTGTATGCAAACTTCAAAAAAGCTTGTATGGTTTGAAACAAGCCCCAAGGCAGTGGTACAAGAAGTTTGATGGGTCTATGTGTAGCAATGGGTTTACAAGATGTCAAGCAAATCATTGTTGTTATTTCAAGAGGTTTGACAAAAGTTATATTATTTTGCTTTTATATGTTGATGATATGTTTATTGCTGGATCTAGTATTGAAGAGATAAAAAGGTCGAAGAAATTTTTGTCCAACCAATTTGAGATGAAGGATCTTGGAGTTGCAAACAAAATCCTTGGTATGAGGATTCACAGGGACAAGGCAAATAATACTTTGAAGTTGTCACATGCTGAGTATGTCAAGAAAGTTTTCAAGAGGTTTAGCATGGATGATGCAAAACCACCGAGCACTCCATTGGCTAGCCACTTCAGACTTACCAAAGAGCAGTCTCTAAAGACCGAAGAAGAGCAAGCTTATATGGAATGTGTTCCATATGCTTCAGCTATCAGTAGCATAATGTATGCTATGGTTTGTACTAGACCAGACATTGGACATGTAGTGGGAGGGGTTAGTAGGTACATGAGTAATCCAGGCAAACAACATAGGGAGGCAATGAAGTGGATCCTTATATACTTAAGTAGTACTGTAGACATGGCACTTTGTTTCAGACGAACCGGCATCAGGTTACATGGTTACGTTGATGTGAACTTGGCTAGTGATATGGATAACAGAAAGAGTACTACTGGTTATGTTCACACATTGAGTGGAACAGCAGTGAGTTGGATTTCACAGTTACAGAAGATTGTGGCCCTTTCTACAACAGAGACTGAGTATGTTGCTATTGCTGAAGCTGGGAAGGAGATGACTTGGTTACAGAATTTCTTAGCAGAGTTGGGTAAGATGCAAGAGATGATTTTTTTGCATAGTGACAGTTAGAGTGCTATTCATCTTGCAAAGAATCTAGCTTTTCATTCTAGGACGAAACACATTCAGCTGCAATATGTAGACACCCCATTTTTGACCGACCTTAAGACTCAGACGTCACCGATTGAGCGCTCGGTGATGTTGCATATCGTGCTCGTTCAGAAATCTCAGAGTCTCGGCCGTGAGCCCTGCCTCCGGACTTCCGAACCCTTTTTTGTGCCTTGCCTCGGTTTGCGAACCAGACTCGGTTTTCTCTGTTTCTTTTCCTGAAGGGAGGGAGAGGTCCCGTAGACCATCTCTCAGTGGCCGTGGGCTACATTTTGTGGCCGTAGGCCATTTTGCCCATTTCGGAGCCGTCAGGCCGTGTGCCTCGGTTCGAGACCGCCTAACCATCTCCGATTGCCCCGGTTTTTGGCATGCATCTTATTTAATCCCTTTTGAGGGACACTAAGGTCTGAGAGACCCACTTCGTGGCCAAATGCCACTTTCGGTGCTTAACAGCCTGTTTTCGGGACCCCGAACTGCGTGTTTTGGCCCTCGAACATTCGTTTTGCATCGGTTTTCGTTCATTTTTGGCAGGTACCTCTGTTTTATCACCAGGAAGGTCACTGAAGGGTGGTAGGCCAGCAATTGTCTCAGCAACCAGTTATATTCCTCCGGCGCCCTCCGACGCCCGTTTTTCTCACTTCCGAGCCAATGTTGACCACCCTAGGGCCATTTTCTTCAACCCCAAACCACATATTTGTGTTGTAGACACATGGGAGGACCCTAATATGCTATGGCCGGCCACTAATTGTTTTTGACCCTTTTGAACCCCTCCTAAAAATGGCTTGTTCTCTCTCCTGTTTTACAGTTTCCAATTTTGAACCACAGGGTTGTGTTCAGCACACATGGGAGGACACTAATCTCATATGGCCGGCCACTAATTCAATTGGCCCATTTTGACCCTTGGCCGGCCGGCCATAGGGGGTGGCCGGCCGGCCACCTGCAGCAAAGATACCCAGCCGGCCAGCATCCTCAGTGTGAGTACTTTACAGCTGTGTGCTGTTTTCCCCCAAAAATATCTCAATCCGGGGAAAAGTTTTGGAGGGAAACTTGACACCATTTCCCTTCACTTTTTCCTCCACTTTTCTCCCCCTTTCTTGCCTATATAGCTGGGCTCCCAACTCAAGGAAAAGGGTTGGAAAATTGTTTGGAGCTCATACATACTCCATCTCTCTCATTTCCTCAAAGTTTTGGTACCATTTCTTCATCACTACCAAGCACCACCACCACCACCACTCCACTTCCAGCACCTTGAGAGGATTTCCAGCAGCTAGGAAGCAACATTTCTCAAGCCAAAAGGAAGCTAAGCATTGGTCTCCAAGGGTAAGCCATCTTGCCCTCTTTTGTAGCACTTTCTTGCATCATTCTTCTAGCCTATTTGCTTACTGTTTTGGGCTCCGACCCTAACTGAAACTAGGCCTATTTTGAGCTATTATTCATGTTTGTTTAAGGGCTCAACCCTGTTTGATTCCCCCATTTGGTACTCGCTTCAATACCCTCTTGTATGCCATTATTTTGCATAGTATTTCTAGCCTATTTGTGATCTGTTTTTGAGCATGATATAAACTGTGAGTTGGCTTATTTTGAGCCCCTCTACAACATTGTAGAAGGGCTCAACACTGTTGGGGGCCTCCATGTAGCACTTACCATTATACCCCTCTTTGGCCCCCATTTTTGCATGCTTTGTTAGCCTATTTTGCTTCTGTTTTTGGGCCATGATCAGAACTGAAAATGGCCATATTTTGACCTTATTGGCATATCTTATTAAGGGTCTTTGGCTGTTTGGTGAATGCCTTGTATACCTCATGTTATAGCCTCTTGTTGGCCTATTTCTTGCATGGCATTTTTAGCATGTTTGTATATTGATTTGAGGCTTGTCATCTACTGTAAATGTTCATATTTTTAGGCCCTCTTCAGTGTTGTAGAAGGGTCTTTTGCCTTTTGGGCTTTGCATCTATCACTTGCTTCATTGCTTCCCTTGCGGAGCCATTTTGGTATGCCATTTTAGCCCTATTTGTGATTGCTGTTTGGCCATGTTTTGTACTGTAAAAATGTGAGTTTTGGGGCTGCCTTACTTCTTCTTTTTCATGTCTTGTTCAAATTATGCATGTGTTGTATAGCTACAAGTCATTTCGGATGACTAGTTTTGCATTTCGGGAGAGATTCCTTGCATCGGGTTTCATTTCGCCTCATTTCGGGGCTGTTTTGCCCCTCATTTTGCTACTGATTTTTGCATGTTTGCATGTCATATTCCATGTCTTTGCCATGTCTCATTAGAGTGGCATTTCGGTGCCTGAGGGTCCGTTCTCGGTTTGCATGCCCGCGGGCATGCATTTCGAGTTGTCTTGTTTTCATCTGGTGGCCTCTTATGTGAGTGTGGCTGAGGCTCTCTCATGTTGGTGTAAGCCCATTATTGCATTGCGTATGCCATTTCATCCGTAGCATTGTGTATGCCCGGTTATGTATTACCTCGTATAGCGTGTATGCCATTCCATGACATTGTGTATGTTAGGATCGCATATTAGCTGCATTTCATGCATATCATGCATATTGCATCGTGTTCGGGATAGGAGTTAGCCCGAGCACGGGAAACGAGGCACGTTCCGTACCCCGAGTGACGGAGCGGGTCTCAATTCCCACGTCACCGACACTCCGGATTATCCGTGATGGAGTTAGGTTTTGTTGTAGCATTCATATGCATTCATCCTATATTGAGTTGTGCAATCGGCTCCTCGGCCATCATGCATCGAGATGCGTGATTGGTGGCACGAGGATCGAGGCATGCATATATATGTGAAATACATTGCTATGCCCCTTTCCTGCTCTCTGTTGCAGCATATCAAGAATCAGCGGTCTTCCGAAGCTTGGCGCGCTTTTCGAGAAACATTGCGAAACAGAGGCTAATTAGGGCATTCCAGTGGATTTCCGCGCAAGGCGGCCCAAACATACATCGTTCATCAGAAGCAAGGCAGTCCCTGGCTTGCATGCCAGTTTACAGTTTTCTTAGTTAATTTGTTAATTAATTAGGAATTTGTACATTATTCGGACTGTAATATTTGGACTGTATTATTCTTTCATTTGGGACTGTATATTTATTTGGACCCTCTGCGCGAGGGCATAATTGTAATAAGTGTGGGTGAGTGTGATGTATGTCTTCCAACCCCATGTCTTTCTTCCCTTTTATTTATCCGCTTATGATGGTTAGATTAGGGCATATTTCAATTAGCATACAGTATGACAGCATGTTTGCATCATTCATCTGTTTTGCATGCACCGGGCTCGGCGCATCATACAAACTGCATTTGTATTTCAATTCCAAATTGAATACGTGTTAGTTGTAGCATTCCATATGCCATGTTTAGAATAGCCGAGCCTGCTATAGTTTGCATTTTTGCATGTGTTGCATTAGCCATTTCAGTATACTTAGGATCATGCATGATTTCTAATGTAGTTTCTGTTTTGGCTTGGAGTACTTGGTGAGTTTTTATGCTTTAGCATCCTTGCATGCGTGTGAGTGTTGCCATGAATAGCATGCTTACCATGAGGCTATGTGCTTATGTGATATAACTGCCTGAATGCCTGTGGGTGGAGGTTGAGTTACTTGAATTGGAACAATTCATCAAATGTTTGTTTTAAGCCCACTAGATAGTGGCAAAACCATTGTTATCTAAGCCCACCTGAGGGTGGCAAAAAATCTGCATTTTAAGCCTACCTGCGAGTAGCAAACCATTTTCAAACAAACAAACATGAAATGTTTTGTTCCAATTCAGGTGACTCAGTCTATACTTGTATGCTGTGCGCATCATATAGTAACCTAGGCTAATAACCGGAATAAGAACACACAATGTTTTCAAAAACAGATATCATGGTTAGTAGAGGCCGGTCTTTGACCGGGTGAGCGGGGGTGCTCACGAAGTGACCTTCCCCAATCGTACCCAAGTTCCCGAGCCGAGGCAACTTTGGTGATGACGGACACGTGGCCTTTGGCACCGAGTCAGGGTTTCCTAAATTTCCCAAAAATAAAATATTTAGGTGGCGACTCTGTATCTGGCAAAGCAGTCCATGTTTGGCACTTCTTTCAAAAAATCTGTTTTCAAAACGATTTGCCGGATTTGGACTCTTTGGTTCAAGATTTAGAACCGTGACATTTGAGTCCTTCGAACTGTAGTGGACCCAATATCGAACCAGAACGGGGGGGAGGGGGGGAGTCGCACTCCTCGCCCCGGGATGCGTTCGGGGACGTCTACACAATACCATTTCATTTGTTCACTTGTAGATGATGGAGTCTTGTCTCTTGAAAAGATCCAAGGCAGTAAGAATCCAATAGACATGTTGACCAAGACAGTCACCATTGACAAACTGAAATTGGATGCAACTTCAGTTAGCCTTCAAGGTTGATGAAGGAAGATTGAGTTGTTGTAGTGTTGCTCTATGTGATGAAGATGATGGAGAGCTTGTGTTATCAGGTTCCAAGTGGGAGATTGTTGGGTCGGTGGACCCTGATAAGTACTATTCACTCAACCCTACAGTTTTTGGGTACTTTCGTGATTCCCATGTGCTTATGTGTAACCCTAATTCTATACTTATAAATAAATAAGAGGGCACCTCTTTTAGGTTAAGAGAGAGTTGTATTTTTCTGATCATAGTGAAAAACCGCAGTAGCCGTGGACGTTACTTTATTCTAGAGTGAACTACGTAAATCATTGTGTTATTGTGTGTGTGATTTGTTTGATTCGTTTTTCTTCTTTGTTTGTTATTTCGTGTCTCACCGATCTTGGTTAGAAATGGTCAATTCCTAACAAGATGTATTGTTGGGCTTGGTGACCCACAATGGAGTCCCTCTCATTGATCATATATTGGTACTATAAGTTCAGATCATATTTAAACTAAAAAAATGGACAACAATTATAATTTTTAGAAAAGACCATATATAATTTTTTTTAATATAAATGTGATTTAATAATGTAATTAATAATATTCAATCATCTTGATTTTTTAAATAAATACTCTGCTCAATGAATTCTAAAATATAAGAAGATCAGAACACCAAAACGGGTCCCAAACTAGGCCCATCAAGTCCAATAGTGTCTCTAAAGTTGGATGAACAATTGAAGAGAATCCAAACCTTATTTATAATTGTTACAATATCATAACAAATTTGTTGAGGTATAGTTTATTAACTACTTAATAGTTTATTATTTTTTTCCCACTCTAAAAAGATAGTTTATTATTTTTTCATAAATTTGATCTCATTATTTTGACTTTTCATTAGTTATGTTCATTAAGACAATGGGTCAAAAAAGAATTTTTATTAAAATAGAGTAAAATGGAGACTCTAACATGGATAGTGAGAGGGAGGTTTACAACCTAATATTGGGTTGAGCTGGTTTGGGCTAGAGGCAAGTCCTTGCTCGGTTAGACGTTTGGTGCACACTGGACCGAGGACTCAGTCCGGTCAAGTTAGAACAACTTTGGATTGCCAGTCCGAAGGAGATGTACGCTCTACAAAGTTGGACGGGATTAGTCCTCTCAACGTCATGATCGACCGAGCTCCTGCTCGGTCACAACTAAGGAGCTCGGTTGAACCACGGTGTGGAATGGTCAAGGAAATCGGACAAGAAGTGTGGTCGAGAGGTGATGTCGTGGTGCCGCGCTAAGTGTAGCTCAGTGGGGAGTACTATGTAGTGCCACGAGGCTGCAGGAAGGAGATTCTACTATCCGTATGCGTCAATACCGTTTGGCGATTTCGTTAGGTGGTGTTTAGTTGTATTAGTGCTAACACATGAGGAAACGTAAGAGGAGAGCAGGTCCATGCATCCTGAAGGGAATGGGGGCAGAAGCGCACACAAAAACTATATAAACGATGCTGCGCCTCCATACTTAGGTCCTGAATAGCTTTTGATCAGAGCTCACCTACCACTTTGTCTCATCTCTTTTCTCTCTCTCTCTCTCTAAGCATGCTAACTTGACCGTTTGAGGGTTTTCCGATAGCACACCGTCGAGTAGCTCACCGTCGTTGTGTTCTCAGGTTAACCGGAGCGAAGTAAATCTTAGACACGAGGAGTACGGATAACATCGGATAGTTGGCTCCTGTACAGTTGGCACCGTCTGTGGAAAGCAGTCCGACAGACAAAACCTTGCCCTCCAAGCTCTTCCAATCATCTTCCATGGCAACAAACAATGATGTTCCACTGTCCGCCATCGACGGCATCACGCCGGAGTCTGTTCGGAGAAGAGATGGTCTTCCTGCCATCCCTACCAAGGCTGGCCTGGAAACCTCTCCTAGAGGGCTCCTCAGGGATGAGCGAGACAAGCGCGTAAGAAGCACTCACTACTCATAGAGTCTCGATAGGCATCGGCGGCAAAGAGAGCCACACGCTTAGTGCCTAGAGCATAAGCTAAAAGACTAAGACGCCATCATTCAAAGGATGACAATGGAGATAGAGGCGATGAAACGGCTGGTCAAAGAGAAGGGTGTTGCTGGAGTGAGTAACCACAGTGAGCACACCCAACCCCTTCGCTTAGGTAGCCAGAACCCGCAGCGGACGCCCTCCCTCCTCATCACCAAAAGTTATGGGGTTGGTGACTCTTACTCGCCAGCAGAGAAGTCTTGCGCGCAAGATAGCAATTACAATCCCTCACATCCCTCAACGATGTTGAGATATTCCTACTTTGTCCGTTCAGAGGACCTGAGAGACGTCTTGGAAGAATGAGCACGCCGGCGGGAGGCGCAAAGGGTGCCAGCACTGCAGCAGTTATCCCACGGAGGTAGCGCCACTGAGGAAGTTGTAATGCCGCCACTGCGCCCAGCTATACATGTACCTTTGGACAGAGACTTGGCAAGGCTGAGTGCCACCCCCTTCTCCCTCGAGATAGAGACCACACCGCTCTCTATGGGCTTTTACTAGCCCAAGTTTACGCTCTATGATGAAAAAACTGATCCATATATGCACGTGAACCACTTCCGGCAGGTTATGGCTGGATATAGGCGAAATGACGCTCTGATGTGCCTCATTTTCCCATCTTGGGTGAGTTGGGCTTGAAATTCTTCGAGAGGCTTCCGGAGGAAAGTATCGAAAGGTGGCAACAGTTGGCGGAAGCATTCGTGACCCGATTCAAAACCAACACCAAAACATCGAAGGAAGTCGACCACCTTCTAAGCATCAAGATGGAACCGGGTGACTCCCTCAAAGCATACAATGCCAAATATTGGGAAACTTTCAATGAAATCCTTGATTTCCTAACCAACCTAGCAATCACCCAATATAAGCGCGGTCTCCCGGTCGGATATAGACTGAAGGACTCGCTCACCATGAACCAACCGGCGACCATGGAGCTACTGATGCAACTCATCAACGAGCATATCCGAGTAGAGGATGATGCTACTGTGGCCACCGCGAAGGCGAATCTGGTGGCAACGGACAAAAAGGTGGCCAGAAAAGTTCACGCGGTCGGACAGGAGGCAAACCGTCCGAGTAACCGCAAAAGAGAGTTAGACCGCGGTGTAGACCGTAATAACCGAGGTAAGGGTCGTCGCAACAACCGAGTTGATTACCCTTGTGATGTCGCGGAAGATAGGAAGAGAAAGTTGAACGTCTGAACTGGCATCACCGCAGTTTTCAAAATCCTAATCTACCGCATCCTTAGCAAAATCCATAACGAGATGTATGTCCGGTTTCCGGCTAAGTTGGGCGACGCACAGAGGGGCTTCAATTTGCGTTATCACCGCACCTTTCATAGCGAGCGAGGGCATCGTATCGAGGACTGTTTGCTTTTGAAACAACATTTAGAGAAGTTGGTGGCCACTAGCTACTTGGGCCGTTACATTGACGGAGGCGTCAAGGCTGCGCCTTACGCTCTAGCTAAGCCAAACGGTTTGCCCGCCCTAGAAGCCCCCCCCCAAGGCGTGGTCAATGTGATTCATGGTATCATCGAGCCACCACGGGAATGCGAGCTCCAGGGAATAACAAAAAAGCAGAGCATATGAGGGAAGTCCTGTAAGTCCAGCCTACGGTCAAAAAGAGCAAAACCAAGGTGAAAGATGTGCTCAGCTTTTCAAGCCGAGACCTTGAACGAATTCAAATGCCGCACAATGATGCGTTGGTGGTCACTCTTCGTGTCAGGGAATTTGACGTAAGGCGCATTTTGATCGACCAGGGAAGCTCGGTCAAAATAATGTACTACGACGCCTTCAAGCAACTCAAGTTAAGTGATAAAGACTTGGCCCTTACAACCTCGCCATTGGTCGGCTTTAATTCGCAGCCAAAGTGGCCCATGGGAAAGATCATCTTACTGGTTGAAGCTGAGTCCGTGGTCAAGTAGGTGGAGTTTTGGGTGTTGAAGGTGCCTTCTACATACAATCTGATCTTAGGCAAAGGATGGCTTCAGGCCATGTAAGCGGTGGCTTCGACTTACCATCAGGTCATAAGGTTTCTCTCTACTACGGGGATGATCGAAGAAATTTGAGGCGATCAAGTCATAGCCAAGTAGTGTTTCGTGGCCATAAATAGGAGCCGAGCTACCAAAGGCTTTGTGCAAATGATTAGTGTCCTAGATGATATAGGTACTAGGGCCGAAGAAAAGGCTATTGAAGACTTGGTGGAGGTAAAGTTCAACGAGGATAATCCTGAGAAGTTCTTTATGTTGGGATCCAGCCTGACCGCTCAAGAACAGTTAGAGATGGTTGAGTTTTTGGTGGCGAATATCGAAGTGTTTGCATGGACGCCTTATGACATGCCTAGCATCAATCCAAACTTTATTTGCCACCAACTCAACGTCTTTCCGGATGCCTTGCCCGTCATTCAAAGAACGTGGAGAATAGTGCTTCAACATGCCGAGGTAGTTGCAGAAGAGGTCAAAAACTTGCTTGAAGCGAAGGCAATCCAGGTAGTGCACTACTCTCTGTGGGTTTCCAACACGGTCGTGGTGCCAAAGAAGAATGGAAAATGGCGAGTTTGTGCTGACTACAAGACGGTCAACCGCGCCTATCCCAAAGACAGTTTCCCCTTGCCCAGAATTGACCAAGTGGTGGACCTTATAGCCGGTCACAACCGACTCAGTTTCTTGGACGCTTACCGCGGTTATCATCAGATCGCCATGCATGAACCTAACCTGGAGGTTATCTCTTTCACCACGCCAAGGGAGTTGTTCTGCTACCGGGTTATGCCCTTCGGATTAAATAATGTCGGCGCAACCTTTCAAAGGATGGTCACGACGATGTTCGCTCCCTTGCTTGGTCGTACGATGAAGGCCTATATCGACGACATGGTCATGAAGAGGAAATGCACGGCCAACCACTTAGCTGACTTGGCGAAGATGTTCGACATTCTCAAACAACACAAGTTACGTTTGAATGCGTTTAAGTGTGCCTTCGGCAATTCTTGGCTTTCTGGTCACCAACCGTGGCATCGAGGCGGATCCCTCCCAAATCAAGGCCATACAAGAATTGAAGCAGCCCAACTCAACAAAGGATGTGTAACATCTTGCCGGGATGGCAGCCGTGCTTAACCAATTTATAAGCAGGTCATCAGATCATTGCCGCCCTTTCTTCCGAGCCTTGAAGTTTAAGTTTTCCTGGGACGAAGAATGCGACAGAGCCTTAACTGAGCTAAAAGCATATCTATTCTCCACTCCACTGTTGGTCATGTCGAAGCATGGCGAGGAACTTTATCTTTACCTTGCCGTTTCTCACTATGCTGTGAGCGCAGTGCTTGTTCAGGCAGAAGGGATCCAACATCTACCAATCTTCTACGTAAGAAAAACCTTGCTTCCGGCGGAGTTGAGATACTTGCCGCTAGAGAAACTCGCCTTGCACTAATGATGGCCTCAAGGAAATTGGCACACTACTTTCATGCTCACACGATCATGGTACTGACCGAGTTCCCCTTGAAAGCCTTGTTTGAGCGGGCAGACTTTTCTGGCCGAATCCTGAAGTGGGCAGTCGAATTGGGGCAATTTGACGTCAAGTTTCAACCCTGAACCGCTATTAAAGCCCAAGCACTGGCTGACTTCATTACAGAATTCTTACCTGAAATTCATCTAAGTTTCCCAGTGGATCTTACTGATGCAACTGGGCTGTAGAGGGTAGGCACGGTGAAAATTGCACAACCTCCCATCCAACCGAACGTTGAACGCGACGCGGAAGTTGCGCGCCCATCCATAGACCTATCACTTGAAAACCCATTTCAGCTTGGCAATGCGCCGTCGGATTTGGGAATAACAGGACAACCTGTTGGATCCAACGCCGCATCGCCAAGGGAGGATGGAGGCATGTTTGTTGCAATCATCAATAGTACGCTTGCCATAGAAGAAGCCAAGCAGGCGAGCAACTCTGATCACCTGAACCTTCAAACGTCCCAAGACCTCGTAGAATGTTGGAAGCTTTTCCTCGGCGAAATGTGGAAACTTTTTGTCGATAACGCCTCAAACAGGCACGAAGCCTGGCTGGGAGTAGTTTTGATCTCCCCAGACGGATTGACCATTGAACATTCCATCACGCTAAGATTTCCTACGTCAAACAACGAGGCTGGATACGAAGCACTGCTAGCCGGGTTAAAAAGTGCACTCCAAATGCAAGCATCCGAGCTGATGGTCTACAGTGACTCTCCATTCGTTGTAAACCAAGTATCTGGGGAATACGAAGCCAAAGATGACAGAATGGCTAAGTACCAAACTTTAGTAAGAGAACAAATCAAGAAATTCCAAGCCATAAAAGTCCAACAAATTGGCCAAGAAGATAACGGCGGGGCAGATGAGTTGGCCGGTTTAGCTTCTATGGCCGACAAATCAACCCCCAGCCCTCTCCTGATTGAATTCCTCCCAAGACCCAGCATTGAAGACTCAGAGTAGATGGAAGTTCTCTGCATCGAGCTAGGTCCTTCATGGATGGACCCTATCATCCTTTTCCTTAAAGAAAGGATCTTGCCGACCGACAAGAAAAAGACACACAAAATCTGGGTGAAGTCTGAGTGGTTTTGGCTCTCTCCATCTGCTGCTTTGTATAAGAAGTCATTCACTGGTCCATACCTCAAGTGCGTTCACCCAAACAAAGTCGATGTTTTTCTTTACGAGATCCATGAGGAAATGTGTGAACACCACATCAGCGGGAGATCTTTAGCCGACCGTGCTATTTCACAAGGATACTGGTAGCCGTGCATGTAGGCAAATGCACAAAAATATGTAAGAAAATGCGAGAAGTGCCAGAAGTTCACCCACCAAATTCATCAGCCGGCTAGAGAGCTCTTTCCTCTCACAAGTCCTTGGTCCTTCGTAATGTGGGGGCTTGACAAAGTGGGACCACTCCCAACCGCATTGGGCAACCGCAAGTTCTTCATAGCAGCAATAGACTACTTCACCAAGTGGGTCGAAGCCGAGCCCTTGGTGACAATTAAAGAAAATGATGTGAAGAAGTTTATCTAGCAGAACGTGATAACGTAGTTTGGAGTCCTCAAGACTTTGATCTCCGACAATGGCACCCAATTTGATGGACGGTTGTTCAGAGGATTTTGGGAGGAACTAAAAATATAATTTTATAATTCCACATTGGCCTACCCTCAGTCTAATGGCCAAGCTGAAGTATCAAACAAGACCATTCTAGATGGACTGAAGAAAAGTTTAGAGAAAGCCAAAGGAAAGTGGGCCGAGGAACTCCCAAATGTCCTCTAGGAGTACCGAACAACACCAAGACACTTAATTAGGGAGACGCCTTTCACCTTGGTATATGGCATGGAGGCAGTCATCCCATTGGAGATCGGTATACCCACCATCCGCAACGATAATTTTGAGCCCGATTTAAATGCCGAAGCCATTGCTCTAGAATTGGACCTTGCAGAAGAACGCCGAAAAAAGGCGCTAATCCATGTTGTAGCATATCAATAAGAATTATTCAAAAAATATAACAAAACAGTTCACCCCAGACCATTCAAGGTCGGGGATTAGGTCTTAACGAAAGTGATGGGAAACACTCTTGTGCCGGGTGAAGGGAAGCTAGGGGCAAACTGGGAAGGGCCTTACAAGATAATCGGTCTGGCAGGGAAATGAGCATACCATCTGGAAGACTTGGACGGCAAAGCTATACCTCGGCCATGGAATGCATCCAATCTGAAGTTGTATTATTTTTAGTTTTAATCTTTGATGTAATTTTTTGTAAGGTACAAGCATTCCCCTCCATTTACCAATGTAATTCTTTCAGTCACCATGTGAATTCTTAAAAGCTGTATATAATGGAAATGAATTACTATACATAGAAAATTTGTCGTGGTTAATGGATTACAATGAACAAAGGGCAACTGTCTCCCAGCCGAGGTGATTTTACCCAATCGAAAGAGTTGATGAATTATTCAACTCTAAGCTTTTAGCAGAGATGATTTTGCTTGGCCATTAAAGTTGATGAATTGTTCAACTTTAGGCTTTAAGCCAAGGTGATTTTGCTCAGCTCAGAGAGTTGATGACTTGCTCAACTCAAAACTTTTAGCCGAGATGATTTTGCTCGGCCATTAGAGTTGATGAATTGTTCAACTCTAAGCTTTTAGCAGAGATGATTTTGCTCGGCCATTAGAGTTGATGAATTGTTCAACTCTAGGCCTTAAGTTGAGGTAATTTTGCCCAGCTCAGAGAGTTGATGACTTGTTCAACTCAAATCTTTTAGTCGAGATGATTTTGCTCAACCATTAGAGTTGATGGATTGTTCAACTCTAAGCTTTTAGCCGAGATGATTTTGCTCGGCCATTAAAGTTGATGAATTGTTCAACTCTAAATTTTTAGCCGAGGTGATTCTGCTCAGCTCAGAGAGTTAATGACTTATTCAACTCTAGGCTTCTAGCTGAGATTTTGCTCGGTCTCTAGAGTTGATTTTGTTCAACCCTAACACTTAGTGAACCGTTTTTCCTGGCCAAGAATGTTGATGCTTTGTTATACTTTTATCATGACCGAGATACTTTGCCCGGTTAAATCAGTGGATACTTTGTCTAGTAAGTATTACGTGGTTGCAAGGAAGAAACACAACATACATGGCAAGAATACAAGAGACAAGTTGGGAAAAATTTCATTGATTAAGATTGTAAGTAAAGCAGTTGTGACAAGCAGCCCGGCCACAAAAGGTTCGAAATAAAAACAAGAAAATAAAAAGCTAAACTATAGGAGCGGGAAGAGATTTGCAAAGGCATCTCCAACCCCGGTGTCGGTCTCTTCCAGGTCAACCACGGCAGCTGCCTCACAGTGCTCTTTTTGGTCGATCTCATTTTGAACCCCTTCTTGTTCGGCCTTGACCTCGGCTTCATCCTCGGCGTCCTCTTGCAACGAGTTAAAGACGTCGTTTTCGTAAGACACCATATAGATCGGCAAGAAAGCAGAGGGAGGAGAGGTAAACACCTCGATTTTAGATCCTTGGCCTAGTTTCTCACAGGCAGCCTTCCAACCGGACTTGAAAAAGATGTCCTTGGTGGCCATGACCTATTTAGTATAGCTTTCTTCGGCCTCTTTGAAGCTAAGATTGTTGGCCTTGTCCACATCATTTTGATTAGCCTTCTTCAGCGCTTTCAACTCGGCACAGAGAGAGTCTCTTTCCTGCTCGGTGATACCAAGTTGGCCGAGCAGTCTGGTGTTATCTGCATTGGCCATCTCCAGTGAGGACTTGGACCGCCCCAGCTTGATCTCCAGATGTTTGGCCAGGTTAGAGACGTCGATTACTTTCTGTCGGAGTCTTTGAATCCGGTCCATAACAAGGTGTTATTTTTGGATGGCCTGCAAGAGAGCAGAGGAAAGTTAGTTCAAATAAGAAACCAACCGTGGTAACACTTTGAAAAATTTTCCAAATTCTTGCCCTGGTCATAGATTTGACCGTAGACTTCACTAGGCGGGTGTCAAGCACATGGTCACTACCGGTGATGTCGCTCAGCAGAAGCAGTGCCTTCGACAGATCGTAGGCCAAGAGGTGCTCTTTGTACCCCTTAATCAAAGCATTGACTGGGATATCCTTACCTCGGTGTTTCAACTCCGGCCTCTATGGGGGTGTTGGCTCAGAGCCCTCTGCCGGTTGTTCGGTGCTCAACTCGGCTACGAGCTCGGCCGTTGGATCGGCAGAGTGAGGCCTTTTTCTAGCTCGGTGACTTTTTTTGCTGGCTTGTTCTACAGCGGTCGAGGCAATCACGGTCCTAGATGTTTGACTGGTAGTAGGGACATGAGGGAGGATGCTCGGCAGCTCGGTAGATGTCGCGGTGATGAGATTCTTAATTCGGCTCTGTTTGGCCATTTCTTGCTCCTCGGTTAACCAGATTAAGGGCACGTTCGGAAGTGTTGGATCTGGTGGTAAAGATGGTGCTCGCAAGAAGTCAGTAATCTTACTTTTGTGGGAAGCCGAGTACCGGTAGCTCGACACGTAATCGAGAAGGTTGTGACAATCTCGATGACAGTACCTCAACACAACTCTGATTGCAGCCTCGTTTGGGTTGAAGTAATTCGCTTGCAAGGCTTCAATAGCTGCAAGAAGAAAGCGATCAGTATAGAATAGAATAGTAAAGGAAAGTAAATTGACCGGTCAGAGAGCACAGCTTACATGTTGAACTGAAATTCTTACTGATGTACCAACCGAGCATGTCAACTGTCTCATAATTTCCTGACACCCAGAAGAAGTCATCGTCGTGCATGTCTTTATCCGGTGTGCCCATTACTAGCTTCTCTTTGCCCGGGCTTATTTTCAAGTAATAATTAAACCCATCGGTTGTACGACCGAGGACATATTGGTGCAAGATCTCAGCTAAGTCTAGGTTCAAGCCAAGTTGGTGATTTAGCTCGGCAACCCCATTTATTATTCTGTATGTGTTCGTCGAAACTTGAGTTAGTGCTAGTTTGGTACGCCTTAGAAACTCATAGATTAAGGGCTGCACCGGGACGCAGAAACCTCTCTCGACAATTGACAACACGGTAAAGGAGCACTGATCCAACCTGCCCCAGAGAGAAATATCTTCTGCACTGAGCTCAAAATGGACATCACCAGGGACACCGTACTCCTCGCGAAACGCGGCCAGTGCGCCTGGCGTGTTAACGAGGAAGCGGTAACGCCCCATGGGAGGCCGGCTTGTTTCAGCACGGCAGTGTTAGATTGGCAAAGTTTTGCACGGTGGCTGCTTGGTCTTTGAGAGCCCTTGTGTTTGTGTGCCTAGACCCCTATCCTGAATTTTGAATTTTGTTCCAAAATTATCAATTTGATAAAATATAGACTAAGTTAACAAAAATAAATGTCAAAAAAATATTTTTGAATTTTTTAAAAATTATTTCTACCCACTAAAGATAAAATTATGTAAAATTGATAAACCTTTTAGACATTTATTTATTTATATTTTTACTAAATTAATTTTTATTATGTGTTTGGAAGATGATATGTAATGGGTGGTTGCTTTTATTTTCATTAAATTAGTTTCTATTTTTTCAAAATTCAAATATGGCGACAACTTTGATATCATTATTAAATCAATCCATTAAATCAAAAATCCAAAACTAAAAATATTTCATATATCAAATATATCGATTACACATTAAAATCCTAACAATCACCCATTACATGATTATCACCTAAACATACAATAAAAATTAATTTGGTAAAAGTAAATAAATAAATGTCTAAAAAATTTGTCAATTTTACATAATTTTATCTTTGGTGGGTAAAAATAATTTTTAAAAATTCAAAAATATTTTTTTCAGCATTTATTTTTGTCAAATTAGTTTATATTTATCAAATTGATAATTTTGCCTTTGAAATTAAGTAATATTATTTTCAATTATCCTTATTTGAAATAAGATTCAAAATTTATGGTCAAATGTGTCACAATTGAAAAGTCAAAACTAAAATGATACGAGTCTCAAACTATAGTGACTGTTAGTGTAATTTGTCCAAATTAAAATTCAGTCTATTTGACCATAAATATTTATAAAATTATGAGGTGTAACTTTTTTTTTTTTGAAAACATGACAAGCATTTATCTTTAACAGATTCTCCTAATTTCGATTACTCCAACCTCAAATACTATTAAGAATCAACCATTAGGATTAGTTTGGGATACACTAGATAATCTATCTTTTTATCTTTTTTTCATCACATCACCTCTCTATTTTTCTGCATATTTTTTCATAAAAACACAAAAAATATATTTTTTTAGGACATCCCAAACCAAAGTCTTTAAAAAAAACACAAAAACGACAACTAACTATAAGGAATAGTCAAAATCCAACTAACTAACGACTAGGAAGAGTCAAAATCTATCTAATAAGAGACTAGATTCTGTTCTGCTTTTCCTCCAACAACGTATCAAAAAAAAACATTGACATGCATGTTGAGGAAATGATTTAATATACGGCTGCATGAGAAAATAAAAATAAATAAATAAGGATTGTTAGTTAACGGTTTTTGTTTTTTGTTTTTTATTTTTTCTTTTATTTTTATTTTTTTAAATTGAAAACAAAAAATTGTTTGGTATATTATTTTTGCTTTAAAAATAAAATAAAATTGATTTCAAATTTTTTTAAATTACAAAAAATAGGTTTTCATTTGTTTTTAAAACAAATTTTCATTTTCTCCTCTCACTCACCATCACCTACCGCCACCACCGGCAACCGACCAACAATACACAACATCGGTGGTTAGAGAGCTCCGGTCAACGTTTGGCGACTTTGCGACAGTAGGTGATCACTATGGTGATCTTCGGCTACCTTCTGACCTTCAACAACATCTAAACACTAACTTTGACAGACACCTCTAATCACCCACCACTTCTGGTCATCACATTTATCCACTTCCATCTTCAGACATCTACTCCAGTAACTCATAAAATATATTTATTTATTTATAAAATATTTTTATACACCAAACAAGTTTACTGTTTTTATTTTATTTTTGTAAGAATAAAAGAAAACCTATTTCTTTCTTTTTTTTCTTTTTTAAGGTAAACTACTAATAGATCCAAATAGTTTGATTTAATTCCCATCAAGTCATTAAAAATAAATCCTACTAAAATCATTGTTAAAAACAATTTTTGTGATGACTTTTTACATATATTGCTAAAAATAAATAATTAGAGTTTTTTTTTGTCACGATTTTTATAAATTATCATGAAAACTTACAATTAGTGACTTCTTTCTGTAACGAATTTTTCAAACTGTCTCTAAAACTTAAAAATTAATGACTTTTTTGTGATGATTTTTTTAAATTGTCGCTAAAACTTATAATTAATGATATTTTTATAACAAATTTTCAAACAAACGTTGAAAATTAACAATTAGTAACATTTATTTTAATAGTGTTTGATAAATAAAAAAAAAGTCATTAATTATCATAAAATCTATTGGACGATAAATCTATCTATTAAGACCTACATATAATTCTTTTTTTTTTAAACAAAAAAACTAAAAACAAAAAACGTTAACAAACGAGACCTAAGAAATTGATGTATAGTTATTGCAGAATTTAGAATCAAGTAATGATCATATAAATAAAAAATTTATATAAAAATTTGGATAAATTACAAATACACATTTTGAGGTTTGCTTAAAATACGAATTGTCCCTTGTAGTTTGAAAAATTACAAATGCTTCCCTCTCAGAATTTTTCATTTAACATAATTAATTGAAAAAGTGAAATTTCTAACTGTTCACCTATACAATAATAAAATTATCTGATTATTAATTGAAATAAAATTTTAACATTATTAAAAACTGTTAATTAATTTGATGATTTGTTAATAAAAAGATCTATTTGTTATGAAATTAAAAATCTTAGGGGGGCATAATATAATTTTTAGAATCACAGGGAGTAATTTGTAATTTAAATAAATCTCAAGAGGTGTGTTTGTAATTTATCCTAAAATTTTTATACATAATTATATAATTTAATATACACTTTTTATTTTAAAACAAAATATTCATAAAAATAAAAACAAAATTTTCTCTATTAGTTGGCTTTTGACGAATCATAGGCTTTAAAACGTGTTGGTGGTCAGCCCATTGAGCGCCCGATCAAAACACGCAAATTTCTACCAGCAAAATAAGGACCCATGTTCTCTTACCGTGCAATGGGTTATGCTGTTGAGTAAGATTGGTTATAAGGTTATTTGAACGGTATAATTAGTCCAATCTGGATCCATTCGCATATACAATACGGATAGATGCAGTTTGAAATATGATATTATTACGGGTGGCAGGTTTTACCTACACCCGCAAGAATCCACCCACACTTTTTTTTTTTTTTTTTTAAACTTGGACCGCTGATTTCATTCATCTTATCCTAGATATACTCAACACATTTTCCTACTATATTGAGATGTAATATATGCACATTTATTTATCTTTCTATTATTTTATTCTTTTACACTTTTTTTTTCAAATGAATTATGAAGATCAAAGATTAAATTATTTATTTTTCAGTTTGTTTTTGTGCAGGGTCCATCAAACATATGCATGTAATTGAAATTTTTGAAAATTGGATGTGATTCATGATGGAGTTTGCGAGTTTGCAAATATTTTTATTTTATTTAATGGGTTTGAATTGGATGAAATTTGACAATAATTTATTATTATTTTATTATTACATTTTGGATGAATGTAAAAGTTAATGAATAATTTTTTCTAGGTAAGTTTAGGATTTTGAATGATTTTACTTTAATTGTATTATTGGGTAGTGAATGATTTTGATAATTTAGTTTAGGATTTTGAAAGGTGTACTTGTGTTAGTTTATGATTTTATTTAAAAGTTTAGGATTTTGAATGATTTTCTTGTGTTAAAAATTGATTTTGTTATGTTTTTAATTTTATATGTTTTAATTCATTAATTATAATATTGAGCATTTTAGAAAATGGGGAGAAAATGGCCCAAACTAAATATTTACAAAACTGAAAAAAAAAAAAAAAAAAATATCCCAAAAATAAATTTTTTTAAAAAAAAGTCCAATCCGCGAACCCTATCTGTACAAACCGCAACGCACATATGTGGGCAGGTGCTCACCGCAAACCGAGCCATCTAAAATCCAACCGCGAGCACCCTACTGTTTTGGGATATGAAGCTCATCGCATTATAAGTATATATATAAAAAGTTAGATTTTGATGGTCATAATAATGTTAATTTATAACATTTATTTATAACAAAAAAATGAATGGTAAATATTATTTTAAAGTTAGATTATTTATTTTTTGAGATACAAATATAATAAACTAATGTGTCTACGGTTATCTGATCGATCTAATTTTTTTCATTGAATGATCTACACGTTGTGATTTAAAAAATAAATGACTCAAATTATCGAGATGAAACTCGCGTAGGAAGCCCTATGAGTTCAAACAGCATAATTCAGTCTACTTTGTAGAACGGCCAGAATCTTATTCCAAAAAGTAAATCTTTCAAACCCAGAAGTACTTGGGCAACAACTCATTAAATATTTATAATTTTAATTTAATAATTTGGATAAATTACATTGATTACTCTTAAAATTTTAAAAAAATTATAATAAATTTTTACAATTTTAATATAATTGCATCGATTATATTTTTAGCAAATTTAAAGTGAGATGCCATGTAAACATAGGAATAAATAAAGGCAAAATAATATTTAATGTAAAAGTGATAATAATAATAATAATAATATTTTTCTTCTATATGACTAAAATAGTACCGATTTGAAAAAAATAAGTGTTATGCGAATTAAAATTTTAAAGAAATTTAGTGTAAATATGCTAAACTTGTGAAGTTTAATGTATTTTCTTCAAATTTTAAGAAAGGTTGGTTTAATTTACCCTATAATTTTAATTGAATGATCTAAGATATATGGGTATTGATTAACAAAGTTTAAAATATTTATAAATTGTTTATGTTTCACACTTTTATAAATAATGTAAAATAATATCAAACTTATTAACAAATACTTTTGGAAAACTTATTAATACAAGCTTTCTATTTAATAATTAATTTATTTTATGAGGACAGTATTTCAACAAAAGGGAATCCTTTTGTGAACTTTTTTTTTTTTTTTTTTAAATCTTTAGTAAAAAAAAATTAAATATTTAAAAAATTATATTTTAAATTTTACTAGACTAAACGAACCAGAAAAGTAAAATATAAAAATTTGAAAAGAAGTCCACTAAAGATTAATAAAACAGTTGGCTTTTATTTTTTTATTTTTATTATCTATTTTTTTATTTTTTTTCTCTTTACTAATTTTTTTTAGAATTTTATTTATTTATTTTTACTTTTAGATCCTTTTTCATTAGTCGGACTTGAAAACTAAAAATTATTGACATAATCTAGAAAAAAAAAATAAAAAATTATTAAGGACAAAAGCAACATACTTTTTAAAAATTAATGATTCAAGTTAATTTTTTTAAATCCAACGACTAAAATGTAAAGAATTTTTTTTAAGGTGTTTATTATAGAATTTTGCATATTGGTTGATATTGTACTACCGATCTTTTTAGGATTGTTACTTAGATTGACTAGAAATATTAATATTAATGTGTGGATTTATTTTATATATAAATTCTACAATATATCAATTAAATTTCAACATGACTGTACAAATTTCTTAACAAATTTTGATTACTATTTATAGAAATTTTAATATACTCATTTGATTAAGTTGCATATCAAATGAGAGGGAAATTTGTGCCACGATATCTAGGTCCGGGTAAATCAGGCATTTGTTGTTAGCCGGGCTACAGATTGAAAGGCTACATGGTTTGGGCCATGTGGAGGAGGTTTAGCTGCTCAAACGTAGTGTGACTAGCCGGACTTGGTCTGGGTTGTGTTAATGGGTCGTGCAAAACCTTATTGGGCCTTAGGCTAAGATTGGGCCAACTGAGTTATCCTCAATTAATATGGCTATCAAGATTGGACTGAATTATCTTCATTTGACCAGCCGAGTGAAATTGGGCGCACATCTTGGCTGGGCTAGTTTGGGCTCCGCTCAACGTTAGTATGGTTGTGTGTTACGCTAGCTTCATGAGGTGCTCCATGCGGTGCTCCATGCGGCATTGTGGATTTAATTTTAAACAATGAATGGCAATCTCCATGAAACAATCAATAATAAATCGATGCAACGATTTAACGTGAAAAAAATCACAAGCCGAAACCACAAAATAATCCATTAAGAAGACAAAAAAAGAAAAATTACACACAAAAACTCTCAATTACTTAGTGTGGACACCCCATTTTTGACTGCCCGCAAGGCTCGAGTGTTTTTCCCGGTACACTCGATGATGAAAGTAGCATTATGCGTGGTTTGAGGTCTTAACGAAGGAGTATTGTTTAAGCTTCCAAACAACCCCAAACCTTCCATATTCCCACTGATCATACCCAAGAAATCCACTTTTACACCTTGTGCCACCTTGTGTTGAGGCTGAAACAGAAAAACAAGGAAATGCATTGAGGGCCGGGCCGTGGCTATTGAGGGCCGGCCGGGCCTTAGTAGCGAGAAACACTATTCTGGGTGGGAGGCCGCCAGTTGTCCATTTTTTAAGATATTTATGATATTTCTGGCTCAAATTCTATAAAAACGACCATATACCTCTATTTTGAGGGTTGAAGAATTTCAAGAAAGCCATTATATCACCTTGAGAGCTCATTCTTCTCCTTCTTCTTATGCAAGCAACACTTTGAGTTAACCTACCACCTTGAACTCATATCCATACACCATATACACTTTCATAGCTTAGTCTAGTAACCTTGGTTGAGCTTTGAACACCATAATTCAAGCTTGAGAGTGTGTTGGAGCTTAGTTTGATCATAAACAAAAAGCTTACTCCCTGGAGAGGTATAAGCTTGTTATCTTCTCTCTTGCTTTCATTTCTTTCATTTGCTACCTAGTTCTTATTGTTTTGTGTTGTTTTGATTCTATTTTAAATGTCTAAGTTTGGGTTTGAAGAGCTGCCAAAAAGGTAAAGAGAGTTTGCTCTTTCGTCACCTTTACCTATAGCTCAAACCCTTACTTTTACACTATTTTTCTTTGTTCTCTACACTGATTTTCAGAGATTAAAAAAGGCTAATTAAAGACCATGCTTTGAGGTTTCAAAAGTGGAGGGGTTAGCCACATCTCCTTGTTCTTGTTTACTAGCCTTGTTTCCCCTTTTTGTTGTTTAGCTTTTTTAGGCTCTTTTCTTGCATTTTTAGCCACTAATTTTCATTACTTGAGGGTTGTTTGAGGGTTGTTCTAAGTTATTTAAATAGTTCATGTTTTGATTAGTTTGTTTGTTGTCTTATAAGTTTGTATACATAGCTTATAGTATATTGTTCTAAGCTGTTTTTCAATTCATTTCCATGTTTAAGAACCTTTTTTTAATAATCAACTTGTCATTCATCTATTTCATTTGAGAGTTGTTTCAATCGGTTGATGGTTGTTCAAAGCATGAACTAGCGATTTACGCTTAATGGCTTAATCTCTGCGGAGGTTCATTGCCAACAGTGTAGTCTCTTTTTCATGTTGAGAATCACCTCCTGTTTGACATATTTCTCACTTAGTGGACGTAACAATCACCTTGACTCAATGGATTAAAGAATGGTAAAGACTAATGAATTTGGCTTAAAATGAACCAACTCACATAAAGAAAATGAGTTTTTTTGCTTGGAGTTCAGCTGGAGGTTATGCCGAATCCGTTGTGTCAAGAGTTGTCTAACATCAATTCATGATGTTTTGATGGATCTTGAAGCGTCTCTACCTCCCTCTTTGAGTTCACTCCATGATAGGAGGGAGGGGAGGTCGTTATTCATTTCATTTATTGATTTTGTCCAAAATTGTGCATCAAAATCATCAAGCAATCAATTTGCTCATTGATGGTTTTGGAAACAATTCTAACCTTCTCTCAAGGCTTTCTCATGACAGAGAAATGTGAGAGGGGCAAATAGAGTCCAAAACACTCTATCTGCTTTGTTTTCACTTTAATACACAAAACAGAGTTTTGCCCAAATTTAAGGCACGACCAACCTTCTTTAGGCCCGGTCGAGGCTTCATTGAGGGCCGGTCGATCCTTAATGTTTGGTCAGCAATGTATTTTTGCAGAAAACAAAGGGCAGTGGCTGAGATAAAACAGAGTAAGCCTGGGGCAGACAGAACTGTTCTTGAACATTGTGCATGTGCATGCATGCAACCCTTGCGCATCCTCGCTTACATCATGACCATCATTGTAATTAATTTATTCAATATTGTTTATTGTAATTAGTCTCATTAATTATTAATGTTGTAATTATTATTGTTGTCCCTTGGTAATTATTGTAGTTAATTAGTTTAAATAGCGAGTTTATTTATTGTGGTTATCCTTGTTGTAATAGTATAGTTAGCTAATTAATTAGTCTCGCTTATTTATTCATTCGGTTTTGTAATAATTAGTTTAATTTAGACTTTTTGGACTTTGATTCGCACTCTCTTGTACGAGGGCAATGTTGTAATAAGTTGTATATATTCCATCCCCACACCTTTCTCCTTTTTACTTACTTGCTTATGATAGTTAGTTTAGAAACATCACGTTTTTTTAGCATACTTCGTGTTTCGCTTCCATTTGTCTTGCATGCATCCAAGGCTTGGCTCATCATACTAACCCAATTTCAAATGTCCAAACTCATTACTTGAGTAGGTGCTCTCTCGCATGTCTTGAATGCAATCATATGTCATGCTCATAGTCGAGCCTATAAAATACATAATGTGTGCGTTGCATTAGTCATATTGTATAAGTTAGGAACATGCATATTTTTTCTAACTCTTTCACCTGTTTTGGCTCGAAGTACTAGGTGAGCTTTTATTGCTTTAGCATGTTGTATCGAATGTTTGTGTTGCCATGTCAAAACATGAATACCATGAGGCTAATTGTTTAAATGATATAATTGTTTGAATACATGTGGATGAAGGCTACTTGCTTGAATTGAGATGGCTAGATTAATGTTCATTTTAGCCCACTTTTTCAAGTGGCAAATCCACAAAACAATTTTGAAACAAAACATGAAATCAAGTGTTCCAAATCTTGCAAACTAGTCTATACCTTGTGTGCACATCACATAGTAAAAATAGCTAATAAATCAGAACAAGAGCATAAAATGTAAATAAAAATCACATCATGATTAGTGGAGGCCGATCTTTGATCGGGCGAGTGGGGTGCTCAGTTCATGACCCTCTCCTCTCGTACCTAAATTCCCGAGCCGAGACACTTTGGTGATGATGAACTAATGACCTTTGGCACGAGTCTCGGGTTTCCTAAATTTCCCAAAAATATTTAGGTGGCGACTCTGTAATTTGGCAAAGCAGTCGATTTTTTGCATTTGATTCAAACATTGATTTTTCAAAAAGAATTTTCAGATTTGGACTCTTTTTGTATTTTAACTATTTCACATTGCACTTGTGAAATCATATTCAGAATCACAAGTGGAGTCTGAATTGTAAGGCTATTCGCCTTCCAAAAAGAGTGCGGAAAGTCGGGCTACACTTAGCAAACCCAAGTCCAAATTGAACCGAACCCAATATGCCTCTTCCACCACTGTCTGCACCACGAAATTGCTTTGCCCAACGCTGAATCCACAGTGCCGATGTCAAATCCATGATGATGAGTCACTCCGGAATCTACCAAAACCTCAAGCCCAAGTTCTGCGAAATCCACTGATGAACACATTTCTCTCTTTGTAAATAAAATAACAAAACCAACCCTTGATGTTTGTCAATATGTAATTCGTTGATCAATAGATCACCTTTTATACATAAAGGAAACTCATATATAAACACCCTCCAATATCAAACACTTTGTTTTTTCTTCCTTACCAAGAATCTAGATGGATTAAACCTTAAAAAAAAAAAAAAAAAACACACTTTATACTAAACAGAGCCGCGAACCCTGCTCGAGCACTCACTTTACCACTCGAGCGGTGTGACTAAAGGTTGTACTTACGTATAGGCCAACTGCTCAAGCACAACATCTGCTGTTCAAGTTGTAAAACATATTTCTCAAAAATTTATAATGCAGACAGAGATATTAGATGAACCACTTCACTGCTCGAGCGCACAAAAGACAATAGATCCCTGTACTTAGTTAGCAAAGTGGCAAACTCAAGTCAAAATACGGAATGTGAGTACAAACTCCTCTACATAAGCACAACTCAGGTTGGATTCGCATCTAAGCTCTCATAACTCACAGATACAATAGAGCGAATAAAAATACAACTGAATAAAGTTTTATTTAATAAGATTGTTAATTACAAAAACCTAAGAATTTATATTTTAACTAATATAACAAATAAAATATGAAAATATTGCTTCATTAGCCTTAACAAACTAATTTCTTGACTAATTATTACTTAAAACGAGATGACTTCTCTCATGTTGGGATTTGAACGGGAGAGGTGCTATTGAGCTTGGTGAGCCTACTTCAAGGATCCAAATTGTTCTTCTTTTAGGGCCTACTGAGAAGATCATTTGTGTAAAAAATTAAGTTAATCAAACATTGGTAGCTATATGCTTGGATTATATTTATCTTACAAAAATGGTTGGCAAATATAATTTTGAGAATAGATCATTCATTTTTTTTAATACAAAATCGAATTGATCATGTGGTTAACTATATTCAGTCATCTTGAATTTTTGCATTAATACTCTATTCAATAAATCCTAAAAGGTGAACAGTTTAGATTAATGAGTAGTGACGAAATAAGGATTTTAAGATAGGAAGTGCCAAATATTATGGGCCATTTTGGGAACAAGCTTATAAGTCAACTTATTGGCTAATTGACTTATTTGAGTCATATCATGGCCCTGTTTGGTAGAACTTATTTCCAGCTTATTTCAGCTTTTAGCTTAATTTAAGCTGTTTTGATGTGTTTGGTTCAGCTTAACAATACAACTTATAACTTTTTGTAAGTCAAAAATCAACTTATTCTTTGAGTGGGGGAGGAGAAGCTTAATTTATAAGTCAAAAATCAGCTTATGTTCACAGTTACAAGTTATAAGTTGTTAGGCTATAAGTTATAATCACTTTCCCACAGCTCTACCAAACGGGGCTCATGTATCTATTTTTTGTGCTTTTTTCATAATAAGCCAAAAAACCAACTTATAAGCCACTTTTCAAAATAATATCCAACTCCAACTACATTTACATTTTTCTAGATTCTAATTTGCAAATTGCAACATATCAAAATATATCAAATCAAACAAAGATACTTAAAATAAAAAAATAAAAAGCAAAATTTGACAAATCAAAACTAAATTTTCTTCAATTACCTACCCACTTAGTCATGTATCAAAATTGAACTTGGCTTTTTTTTTTTTTTTTTATCACAAAATTCAAATATGATTGAATCCGTATTAATTTTTTTTTAATAATTTCCTTTTCAATATACATGATAAAAAAATTCTTTACTGCGATCTAATCTTATCATTTATTTTATATTTATTTAGTCAATCTAAATAACATTTTATTAAATTTAGAATAATTGTAAAAAACGATAGTGATTTGACATTTGTTGTAGAAATAATTACATCGGGTACTAAAAAAGTTGTCTTAAAACTTTAACGAGGGCCAATATATTATATATAGGATGCCTCTCCCTTAACATATTGTAGACGACCCCGAATGTCCCGGGAGAGAAATCCCGTTTTGTTCAATTGGGCTCACTACAGTTCAAAACTCAATGTCACGGTCCTGTATCTAATCTCGTAAAGTGCAATGCAAGACCGATGAATCATCAAAGAGTTCAAATCCGACAAATCGTTTTTGAAAACAGATTTTTTTGAAAGAAGTGCCAAACATGGACTGCTTTGCCAGATACAGAGTTGCCACCTAAATATTTATTTTGGGGGAATTTAGGAAACCCTGACTCGTTGCCTAAGGCCACGTGTCCGTCATCACCAAAGTTGCCTCGGCTCAGGAACTTGGGTACGATTGGGGAAGGTCACTTCGTGAGCATCCCCGCTCGCCCGATCAAAGATCGGCCTCTACTAACCATGATATCGAGTTTTGAAAACATTGTGTGCTCTTATTCCGGTTATTAGCCTAAATTTACTACGTGATGCGCACACCATACAAATATAGACCAGATCGCCTGAATTGGAACAAAACATCTCATGTTTGTTTTTGAAAGCGATTTGCTACTCGTAAGTAGGCTAAAATGTGGATTTTCCACCCTCAGGTGGGCTTAGAAAAACATGATTTTGCCACTCTCAAGTGGGCTTAAAACTTGCAGTCGATGAATTGTTCCAATCCAAATAACCCAACCTTCACCCACAGGCATTCGGGCAGTTATATCATATAAGTATATAGCCTCATGGTAAGCATGCTATCATGGCAGTCACTCACACGCATGCAAGGATGCTAAAGCATAAACACTCACCGAGTACTCCGAGCCAAAATGGAAACTAGTTAGTAATCAATGCATGATCCTAACTATGCAGAAATGCCTAATGCAACACATGCAAAATGCAACTAGAAATAGGCTCGGCTATCCTAAAGATGGCATGTGAAATGCTACAACTAACAAGTATTCAACTCGGAATTGAAATACAATGCAGTTAGTATGATGCGCCGAGCCAAGTGCAAGCAAGACAGATGAATGGATGCAAACATGTGAGCATAAGTATGCTAAATGAAACATGCCCTAAACTAACCATCATAAGCTGGTAAATAAAAAGGAGCAAGATGTGGGGTTGGAAGACATACACACACTCACGCACACTTATTACACAATTGCCCTCGCTCGGAGGGTCCGAATAAATAATACAGTCCGAATGAATAATTAAATATTACAAAACCCTAATTAATTAACAAATTAACTAGGAAAGCGGATAAATTAGCATGCAAGCTATAAAATGAACTGCCTCAGCTCTTGTTCCGAATGATGAAAGATGCATGCATGCTCGAGCTGCCTCGTCGGGAAATTCCTCGCGATGCCCCGATTTGCCTCTGTTTGCAATTAATCCCGGAATGCAGTGCAAAGCTCTAGAAGGCTGCTGATTTCTGGTTTGCTGCAACAGAGAGCAAGAAAGGGGCATGGCAAAGTATTTTCACATATGTATGCACACATCGATCCTCGTGCCACCAATCACGCATCTTGATGCATGATGGCCGAGGAGTCGAATTGCACGACTCGATGTGAAATGAATGCACATGAAAACACAACAAGGCCTAGACTCCATCATGGGTAATCCAGAGTGTCGGCGACTGGGAATTGAGACACATTTCGTCACTTGGAGTACGAAACGTCCCTTGTTTCCTGTGTTTGGACTAAACCCTACTCCAAACACAATGCAATATGCATGATACGCATGAATGCAATTCTAACATGCAATCCTAAATGCAATGCTACTGAATGACGCAAACATGCAAGGGATGAAAATGCAAACATGCACCTAGCATATACAATGTAACACTACAACACTACATGCCATGCATAATGCTCATGAACTATGGCATACTCAATGCGACTAACAACCTAGCATACACAATGCGAGGAATGACATGGCATACACAATGCACGTGACATAACATGGCATGCACAAGGCACGTAACAACCTAGTATACGCAATGCAAAGGCCAAACATGCAACAACATGAACTAAATGGCATACTTGATGCAAGATGGACTTACACCAATATGAGTGGACCTCAGCCACACCCACATCAGGGGCCATGGTGGAAATGAGACAACCGAAATACATGCAAACATGCACGAATGCAAAGGACCGATCCTAAGGCACAACTTGCAACTCTAACAAGGCATGGCAAGGAATGAAATATGGCATAGGATGGCACATGATACAGCTCTGAAATGGCATAAAAGATGGTCCCAAAACATGCAAGTATGTAGGGGGCCCGGGTACTGAAACTAGTGAAGTGCGTTACACTAGAGGTACCCAAAGCAATGCACAAATGGAAAAACCAACCCCAAATAGACCCTAGGCAGGTCTGAAATAGTGGGAAAATGGCCTAAAATGGTGGCTCAACATGCAAGGAAATGGAGCTCACTCAATGGTCCGAAAACAAGGCATTCATGGACAACTCTCAAGCACACTTAAGGAGTAGAAAACATGGCAATATGGCATTCATACAAGCTCTGAAATATGATGTATAATGGACTCAAAACATGAACACACCTCAGTATATGCATGGAATGAGATTCAAAACTCAAAGTTAAGCATGGGTATTGAACTACAAGCATGCAAAACAAACATCATTTGATCATGAGAGCCAAAAACAGAGCTAGGGTAGTCCAAAATATGCACAAAATCAGTTTAAGGCAAGGCCAAAAAGAGCTAAAATCAAGGGTCAACCAAAGCATGCGAAATAAGCTAGTGAACCATGATTTACACTACAAGTATGTGAAGCACATGAGGGCTCACCGAACCAGCCAAAAGCAGAAGTATGCCATGCTAAAATATGCCTAAAAATCCATGGAAACTCAGTCAACACATGTAAGAATGATAGGCCCCTTTTGAGGGCCATGCAAGGGGTTGTTCCACACGTATATAACAGACGCACACAATGGAAAAACCACCTCTGGAAAGACGTTATGACAGCCCTAAAACCCACCAAAAAGGCCCTGAAATTGGTCTAGGAAGCATGCAAGTGAAAGCCCCTTTGAAAGGCCTTGAAGAGGATTACTCTACACATGCAAAATAGACACTTTATATGGAAAAATAGGCTCTGGACAAAGCTCATGCAGACCTTAAACCTCACCAAATAGGGCTTGAAACATGCAAATAGGGGCCCCTTTGGAAGGCCAACAAAGCTAGTAAAGAGAACAAGGGGTGAGAGGGTCACCCCTCTCTGATTTTAGGGCTCAAAAACACATGTTAGCCACTGAAAATCCACTGGATTTCAGTGGCTAGAAGGCCAAACAAAGCATGATACAAAGGCCTAGATGCAAGGCTCAAAACGAGATGCAAACAAGCATACAAGGGGGTAAATGACCTCTAACAGAAAAATTTCCTAAACAATCTTCAAGAGGAGCTCAAAATAAGATAGTTTTCAGTTCATGTCAAAGCTCGAAAATGCTTGCAAGTAAGGCTAAGATATGAAGCAAAATAAGCCTTAAAAGAGGGATGGAACATACAAGGGGGTAAATGACCTCTAAAATAAAAATGTCCTTTAACAATCTTCAACAGGAGCTCAAAATAAGACACTTTTCAGTTCATGTCAAAGCTCGAAAATGCTTGCAAATAGGACTAAACTATGAGACAAAACAATGTCAAAATGGGGGAAATGAAGACTTGCCCTTGTAGCACAGCAATGCAGCAAGCTCTAGATCAACAAAGTGAGCCTTCAACCTCTGAAAAACAGCTCCAAGGTACTTAGGATGGTAGTGGAGGTGTTGTGCTTGGAGGTGTTGTGTAAATGGCCAAGAACCATGGAGTTATGGAGCTTGGATGTAGAGATATAGAGGGAGAGTGTATCTATCTTGAGACCAAAATGTTCAACCCTTGCAAGTGGAGAGGAGGGTTGGTTTTATAGAAGAGGAGGTCCAAGGCTTCTTGGAGAAGCCTCAAGCAAAAGGATCAAGCTTCTAAAAGAAGCTAAACCAAAAGGGTCAAGCTTCTTGAGGAAGCTAGACCAAAGGGGTCAAGCTTCCTCAAGAAGCTCAACAAAAGGTCAAGCTTCTCTTAGAAGCTAAGCAAAAAGGGTCAAAGCTTCCTTAAGAAGGCAAACAAGAGGGTTAAATCTTGGAAGATGGGGCAAATGCCTCCCAGCTGGCACAGCTATATTGCACTCAAAAAGACCAAAAAGCAGAAAGCTGGCCGACCAGCCTAGGTGGTCGGCCGGCCACTCCCCCTGGTCGGCCGACCAGGGGTCAAAAGGTTCAATGAGAAAAGCTGGTCGGCCTACCCAGAAAGGTGGCCTCCCAGGTGAATGCAATACAGTAGTGGTATGGGAGACCAGAAAATGTGACCAGGAGAGAGGAAAACCAGCTTTCTAGCAAGGTTCAAAAGGGTCTGGAAGAAAAGCTGGTCGGCCTATCCATATTGGTGGCCTCCTAGATGAGTACAACACAATGGTGGTATGGGAGACCCGAAATTGTGGCTCAAAAGTGAGGGAGACCACCTACCTGACAAGAAAATCAGCTGGAGGAGAGAGAAATGGTCTCCAAAAGAATTGCTGGTCTCCCACCCCCGTACCACCTTCCTAAAAATGAAACTAGGGTCCACACCAAAAATGAACCAAGACGGATGCAAAACGAGGGTTCGAGGGCCAAAACGCGCAGCCCGGGGCCCCGAAAACTAACCATTAAGCATCGGAGGTGGCGTATGACCACAAAGGTGGTCTCCCGGGCCACAGTGTCCCTCTAAGGAGAGGAAACAAGGTGTGTGCCAAAAACCGGAGCAAACGGAGGTAGTTAAGTGGTCCCGAACTGAGGCACACGACCGACGGCTCTGAAAACCGGAAACTGGTCTCCAAACGGGAAAAGTGGCCTACGACCACGAAACGTAGTCTACGGCCACTGAGAGATGGTCTACGAGACCTCTCCCTCCCTTCAGGAAGAGAAAACAGAGAAAACAAGACCCTGTTCGCAAACCGAGGCAAAGCGCAAAAGAGCCCCGAAGTCTGGAGGCAAGGCTCGCAGCCGAGACTCTGAAACCTCAGAACGAGCACAATATGCAACATCACCGAGCACTCAATCAGTGACGTCTGAGTCTTAAGGTCGGTCAAAAATTGGGTGTAGCACGGAGAAGATAAAATACCTGTCTGGTTCGTCTGGTCGCGCCAGCTTCAAATGAACCGTACATACAATATCGTGCTTGTAAAAGAAAGAAGTCAACAGGTACAATATCGTTAGAAACATGCATAGCAATGCAAGTAAAAACTGCGTGACCACGCAATGCGGAGGGATGCATGACAATGCAACCTAAGTGTGACGCATAACAATGCGGAAGGGATGCAAAACAATGTAATGCACTAACAAGTGCATATGAGGTCCGCAAGATAGCGCGAATGATGCAGTGCGCAAGATAGCGCGATGCGCAAAATAGTGCAAATGATATGCAATATTAGAAAACAATGTAATAATATACAATGTAACGAAACAATGCAAACACTATGCAATGTATGTGAGATGATCAAACCACAAGCAGTACAAAACTACACAAATATCATAAAGGGGTGGAGATGCAACATCAGACTACGTTTAACACAGAAAAGGCAGTGGGCATGAGCCAAACGACGCCTAACACAAGCTAAGTGCCTACATCCTAGTACTGGCCACAACTCAGCATGGATGCTTACACATAACAGAACCGTGTTTCAACGTGAAAGGGGTGCGAGCACATGCAAAACTATGTGTTTCGTAGAGAGACCACAAAGTACAAGTAATTGGGTGGTATGATATAAGTAGGGAATGATCTGTTGAGGAAAGATCGTGATCCTACATGTTGAATGCGACAAACTAAAATATAATGCAATGGATGCAATGGACGAAGTGAATAAGGCGCGCGGCCAAACCATATTTTTCCTAGAAAAGGCATAGACACAAAACGAACCACGTCTAACACAGAAATGGCACCGTCACCCTCAAACCACAATTTCCTTAATGGAATAGGCGCGTACACATAATCACATAACCATGTTTTAATGTGAAAAGTATGGGCACATGCCAGACTAAGTTTAACATGGAAAGGATGCAGGCAATATAATGGATATGCAGTACTGGCATGCAACATATTCTATATGCAATGCAATAGACATACTAGATGATGTAGTAGTTAGGAAGCGAAGGTACCTTATAGGGGCAATTGGCAATGACCTACCTCATGTTGCTGGGGACCTTACCCTTCTTTTCGGTTGAACCACAGGTACTACTTTTCTCTCTGACTATGGTCGTAGCTTTCCCTATTCTCCAACAGGGTGATAGACTAGGTTGGTTCAGTATCCAGAATTGAGGCGCATACACATGTTATCTCAATCTATGGGGCTGCCATACAAATTTCAAGCCGAGGATATACCCCTGGGTATTTAAACCAGACTTTAGTCTCGGAAATCCCGAAACTTTGCGTTCTAGGCATGAGCCATTCGAACTCTAGTTTCCACCGTCTCAGTTGGTCTCCTAGAAACTCACTGCAAACACAGGTAGGTGGCTATACTAGACCACCGAAAGTCGTTCAGGCACGACAAACACCAAAGGAATTGCACCTTTAGAGGATTTAAGGTCTCCTAGACCAGAGAGTGCACGAGACAGTGCGATGTAGAGGGAATGCACAAAATAATGCTATACAAGTGCACAAGACAGTGCGATGTAGGGTGGATGCACAAAACAGTGCGATGTAAGTGTGTGCATAAGACAGTGCGATGCGCAAAACAGTGCGATAAAATGTATGCACCATGCAAGACTTAGCACACAGCTTGTGACATAGCATTCCATTCATTTGGCACACAGCTCACAACACAACACTTTGTTTGTTTGGCACGCGGCTCACAACACAAAATTCTGTTCTTTCGGCACGTAGCTCGAAACACAGCACTCTGTTTATCTGGGCACACAGCTCTTTTGGGCACACAGCTCATTTCGGGCACACGGCTCATTTTCGGGCACACAGCTCATTTCGGGCACACAGCTCATTCTTCGGCACACAGCTCATTCTTCGGGCACACAGCTCGTTTCGGGCACACAGCTCATTCGGGGCACACAACTCATTCTTCGGGCACACAGCTCATTCTTCAGGCACACAGCTCGTTTTGGGCACACAGCTCGTTTCAGGCATACAGCTCATTCTTCGGGCACACAGCTCATTTGGGGCACACAGCTCATTCTTCGGGTACACAGCTCATTCTTCGGGCACACAGCTCGTTTCGGGCACACAGCTCATTTCGGGCACACAGCTCATTCTTCAGGCACACAGCTCGTTTCGGGCACACAGCTCGTTTCAGGCACATAGCTTCTTCTTCGGGCACACAACTCGTTTCAGGCACACAGCTCATTTGGGGCACACAGCTCATAACACTGCTCAATCTGAACACTCAGTCCATAACACAGCATTTGGTTTACATTTTGAACACACAACTCAAGCACTTGAATTTCCGAACATGCAGCTCAAACTTTTGGCGTGAACACGCAACCCACATTTTTTAAATCTGAACACACAGCTCAAACTTTTGTCGCAAACACGCAGCCCACATTTTCTTGAAATCTGAACACACAGCTCAAACTCTTGCGATGAACACGCGGCCCACATTTTCTTGAAATCTGAACACACAGCTCAAACTTGTTGTCGTGAACACACAGCCCACAGTTTTTGAAAGTTGAACACACAGCTCAAACTTTTGAATTTCTGAACACGCAGCCCATTTTTTGATTGTGAACACACAGCACACACTTGTTGAAAGTTGAACACGCAGCCCAAACTTTTGAATTTCTAAACACACAGCCCATTTTCGAATGTGAACACACAGCACACATTTGTTGAAAGTCGAACACGCAGCCCAAACTTTTCAATTCCTGAACACGTAGCCCATTTTTGATTGTGAACACGCAGCACACACTTGTTGAAAGTTGAGCACGCAGCCCAAACTTTTGAACTTCTGAACACGCAGCCCATTTTTGAATGTGAACACACAGCACACATTTGTTTGAAAGTTGAACACGCAGCCCAAACTATTGAATTTCTGAACACGCAGCCCATTTTTCTGAAATCTAAACGCACAGCTCAAACTTGTTGATTATGAACACGCAGCCCACTATTTTTAAAGTCTGATCACACAGCTCAAACACTTGATGTGGAACACACAGCTCGAACTTTGAGATGAACACACAGCCCACTATTTTGAAATTTGAACACGCAGCCCAAACACTTGATGTTGAACACACAGCTCGAAGTTTGAGATGAACACACAACCCACTATTTCTGAAATCTGAACGCACAGTTCAAACTTGTTAGTTATGAACACGCAGCCCACTGTTTTTGAAGTCTGAACACACAGCTCAAACACTTGATGTTGAACACACAGCCTACAGTTTTTGAAAGTTGAACACGCAGCTCAAACTCTTGAGGTGAACACACAACCCACTGCTTTTGAAAGTTGAACACGCAGCCCAAACTTTTGATGGTGAACACACAGCCCACAGTTTTTGAATCTGAACACACAGCTCAGACATTTGAATTTGAACATGCAGCTCACACATTTGAATTTGAACACGCAGCTCAGAACACATTTGAATCTGAACACGCAACTCAGACATTTAAATTTGAACACGCAGTTCACACATTTGAATCTGAATACGCAGCTCAGACATTTGCATTTGCACGCAGCTCATTCTTAGTTCTGAACACGCAGCTCATAAATTTTCGTTTCTGAACACACAGCTCATTCTTTTCATTTTGAACACGTAGCTCACATATTTCAATTCTGAACACGCAGCTCATATATTTTCATTTGCACGCAGCTCATTCTTAATTCTGAACACGCAGCTCATAAATTTGCATTTCTGAACACACAGCTCATTCGCTTCATTTTGAACACGCAGCTCACACATTTCAATTCTTGAACACGCAGCTCATAAATTTTCAATTTTGAACATGCAGCTCATAACACAAAACTGCTCGATCTGAACACACGGCTCATAACACAGTATTCTTTTATTTTTTGAACACACAGCTCATTCTGAGCATACAGGATGCGATGACAGAACTTGCAGAAGTTGAAACAAACTCAGATGCCTGACATTGTCCTTTTTTCTTTTGCTTCGAAGTCTGGAACCTATATAGCTTCAGATAGGTCCTGGTTTTACTATTCCCATATGACCCGGGTTGAACCCTGCGGTTTTTGAAAGAACAAAATCTTGTTTTGCACAAATGTGGAGAACGGCACGGCACTCTGAGCACAAAACGATTTTTTGAAATTGAGAGTGAGAATAAGTTCTCAACTGGGTATTGAGCCTACGACTGAACACAGCACACCACGACACAACAACAAAGAGAAAGACAAGGTAAGACAACCTAAACACAACTCAACAAAGGAAAAACAAGGTAAAACAACCTAAACACACCGAGTGATACTCGAAACGACTCAAAACAAGAATCGAGAGAAAGCAAAAGACACGACACTCAGACGTATTGGAAAGACGAGAGAACTCTCAGATCGCGAGGAGCCAGTTTCTCTGGGTATTTGTTTCCCACCCTTTCTAATTTGTGATTCTCACATCATTCGGCACTCAGGCTCTGTTTTTTTTTTTCTGAAAAAACCCTTCTCCTTACTTTTTCTCTCAGTGCACATCTTTCTATTCTTTAATCTCTCATTTTTTATCCCTCCCCTGGGTCGTTGATGGATAAGAAGGAAGTTGTGGGCTCTTGCTCCTGGCATTTCGCTAGATTTTTCTTCTTTTTCTGCTCACAATAGTGAACTTCCCCACAGAGGGGTTGTGCTACAACTGGGTGTGTAACAAATCTGCAGCTGGCATCGGTTGACGATGCTCTGCTGGAGAGTTTGGACACGATCAGATGTGTCCAGATGAGGTGGTGGAACGTCTTAGTCCATTCCGGTTTGTGCTTTGCAATTGGCTTGATACCCTGTTGCATGGAGGATGTTGAGAGCTTTCAACCCTTTGCGGTTAGCTTCAGTTGTGCCCTTTCTGGCGAATAGGGTGCCCTTTCCGGCAAGTATGGTGCCCTTTCGGGCAAATGCATTGACGACGGGGGAAAGGCAGGAAGCCTGACTCAACTGTGCCCCTAGTTCATCATTTTGACCAATTTTTTTGTTTTGGTTTTCTACTAAAACAATTTTGACCAACATGAGAGTTAGATTAACATGCCTGTTCGATTTTCTGATTTCAAAATCATGCAAGTCAGGCTATGAGCACTAAAAATTTTCCTTTTTTGGGTCCAAGAAATGGTCCAGTTTTTGGAAAATAATGGAGCAAATTTTCGAGAAAATTAGTCAACTTCAGTAAAAATTCTCAAAAATTGTTTTTGCAAATGGCCACTGCTCGACCAACACGGAACTTACTCTTGAGATGCGCAAGCTCAGATCCGAAGGAAAATTGTGCCTCGTCTAAACGGCACAGCATGGCAACTGAAAGTTGCCCCTAGTCTGAATAGCACTGCAGCACTGCACGGCAACGGAAAGTTGCCCCTAGTCTGAATAGTGCCGCAGCACATGGCAACCAGTCCTCACAGTGACAATTACAACCAAATTTTCGGATACAGAGAAGACAAAGATGACCAGAACCATCACATGGACACAGTCGAATTTGGAGTGTTTTACGGCTGGATTTCAGAATGAAGTTCCTTACGTATCCCAAAGATGGGAATCAAGCCTTACGTAGTTCGGGGTTAAGGTACACTCGGGTATTAACCTCTCATTTTGCGCTCTAACTTTTGCCAAGGCCGCCCTTTTTGGGTTTTCAACCTTGCGAGTTTTGTTCTTCTTTTCTTTTCAATTCTTTTCTTCTTTTTTCTTTTTCATCTTTTCTTTTCATTTTCTTCATTTTTCTTCTTATTTTCCATTCTTTGCACTTTTCTTTTCTTGTTCTTTTTCTTCTTTTTTCTTACTCTAACTTTTGCCTGGGTCGCCCTTCTAGGTTTTCGGCCCAGCGAGCCCCTCAAGAGTAAAAGTGTAGCTTTGTCCCTGTCAAATGGTTTTGAGATCCTGAAGTCATCTGAATCCAGGAGAATGGCTGTTGTTTCCTGACGATGCAGGAGTCCATCCAATGGGGGCTGAACTTGCCCCTAGTGTTGTGGATAGGAACTCCGTTGTCCTTCAGCAATACTTTCTTCTTTCCCCTTTGGGATTTGGCATTCTTGCTGATCTTTGTTAGCTTGAGAAACATCCCAATTCTTTTGACTCTTCGAGCACCTTTGACATTTTTGCCCCTAATTCGAAGGGTGCTCCTGATCTAGCTTCACAAGCTTCTTAATCTGACTTTTCTTGTCGCTAGTTCGCGGGTTGCTTCAAATCTAGCCACACAGGCCTCACATCATCATTGGCTTTGGAACATTCTGAATCCAAGTTCAAGGTTTGAAATCAAGAGGGGTCGAGTCTCGAGGCTGAGAGCGATCCTAAGCTGCACAATCTCAAGAGCGATTCCGCACAGGTCTTCGCAGGACAGCGCGAAACATTTTTTTTGAAATTTTTTAAGAAAGCGACTAGTCGCTCGCGCTGAAGACAGTGTAGAACCAATCTGGATCAAGTTAGGATCCTTCCCAGTACTCATATTAACAAGCATGATCTCATTCATTAAGGGCTTGGCACGTCTCTCTTTCTCTCACTTGATCAAAGTTTTGCAAATCCCGAGAAATTCCTTCCTCTTTGTTTTCACCGCAGTGTTCAAAAAGTTTTGAAAAAAACTTAGGTCAATACAATGACTTATAGGCACAAAAGAGCAGGTGAAATGCGCTGTCATTTCATTCTAAACTTGCTGGCACAACAGGCTCAAAATAGCAATAGGCACAAAAACATGACAGCCACAGCTGTTTCATTCAAATTTCTGGGTTGCAACTGGCTCCATAGCGGAAACAGACTCAAGAGAAAGCCAAAAGATAAACACAAAATAAAATAGTAATATCCGAGGTAACACCCCTGAAATCACCGAACTTCTGTACAATAGGACTGACTCGATACAACAAGACAGACCCGACCAACATAGTACAAAAAGACTGCTTATATACAAGATAACAAAACTGACTGAATACCCAAGTCAGAAAGTGCAAAACTAGCATTTGCAAATGCTCCAAAGTGCGTGCCATGCGCCACATCCGAAGTAAACTGAGCGCCGCCCGCAGGTAGACCAACTTCTGATCACATACTTGTGGTATCCTTGAAATCTAACAACTCAGCAGTGACAGACTTCGCTGAGGTAGGTGGGAGGATGACCTCATTGTCGATCAAATCCTGTACTTCATGACGAAGACAGAAACAGTTGTCGGTGCTATGACCGGTTTGCTGGTGGTACGCGCAGTACAAGGTAGCATCATGTGAGGGAGGGAGATTCTTCGGGAGAGGCCGAGGCTCAAGCGGTCTAAGATGGCCCCTTTCGGCAAGGATCTGGAGCGCCTTAGACAAAGGCATATAAAGGGCGTGGAATACCCTGTGACCTCGAGGTAGATACTTCGAGGTTTGCTGACTTTTGCCGGACGCACTAGCAAAAGGATCGGCAGGTGCTGCCTTGGCTTTCTGATCTTTTCCCGGTGCAGGGTTGGGATTGGAGGGAACTGTTCTGGCATGACGGTGCCTATCCCGATTTTCAGCCTGGCGGGAACTCCCCTTGGTTGGAGTGGGGAAAGCATCATCCACAGTCTTAGCCACGACTGCGAGTACTTGCCGTTTATTGAACCTCCCGGCTTTCAAAGCCTCGACTGCCCACAGCAGTTGTTCAACAGGATCAGCATCTGTTCCCACTTTGTTCTTACCTCTAACCTCAGCTTGATCGAGGGTTTGGGTTGCTATATCAGAGCGAAACCCAGGTGTTGTTGACATGTCATGGCCATAGCTTGAGACAACCTCAGGTTGGCTGAGCTCGATTACAATTCGCCCCAGTAGCGGGGGCTCCTGCGGTATGAAATTCCCGGCGTAAGATGTGGTTGGTGGCGAAGCCGACATTCTGTAGGCGAGATCAGACACAAATCGCTGAAGGTCACCAATCATTCCCATCAATTCAAACGTGGTGGGCTCACGAGCTTGAAACAACTGGGGTTCCCAGATCGGGCGCGCGGCAGGCGACCTGGGCGGGTGTGGCACCTCAACGTTAGCCTCACCCTGCAAGATGATTCCTTGGTTTAATGCGGCTGCCATAACCATAATTTCCTCTGAATTCTGGGTCATCGCAAGTTTGCTTAACTGAACAGAGGGGATGTGACTGGTGACTGACGGATCAGATGAGCTGGTGAGCCTTGACTGGCCTTTCTCTGCCTTGCCTCAGCGAAGGAGAACATTGGTTACTCTGAACTGAATCTCTGAACTGAAAGAGAAAACAAGCAGCATCTCAGCCCAATCAATACAGACATGGACACAGCCGAAGAACTGTATTCGACCACTGATCACTGTTCCCGAACTACTGCCCCTAAAACTGAATCTGATACCCGCAGATAACTGATTTCCGAAATACTGAACTGGTGCCCGCAGGCCTGATACCCAAACTTGTAAACTGATACATGCATTCCTGTAGAGACGCACTCTAAAAGCACATAGCAAACAAGTGAGGGCCAAAACACCCCTACGTTGGGGTAAGGTTTCCCTGTCCTATTTTGTCAGGAGCTAGGGTTTCACTACGTACGCAGCGGTTTCAAGCAACCTATAATCGGGTAAGCAACATGTCCTAGTTGGAATAGTCACTACGGATTCCGATATGCACTAGGTCGAATGGTCAAAAAGGGTGCCCCGGTAAAACCAGGGTTTGTGTTCCCGTCGTGGCAGAGCCCGCAACCGGTCAGCCTTATGGCACGCTTCTCGAAGCGAGCCTCCGGCAAACCGTTCAGGAATAGCATATGGAAAACACGGTGTCCTAGGCGCACCAATGCAAATGCAATGCAAAGAAACACATAAGTGTAGCCAAAACCAGATATCATGAGTTCGAGTCAAGTTCTCTAAGTCCCCAGCAGAGTCGCCAGAAACTGTAGACATCCCCGAACATCCCAGGAGGGAAATCCCGTTTTGTTCAATTGGGCTCACTACAGTTCAGGACTCAATGTCACGGTCCTGTATCTAATCTTGCAGAGTGCAATGCAAGACCAATGAATCATCAAAGAGTCCAAATCCGGTAAATCGTTTTTGAAAACAGATTTTTTTGAAAGAAGTGCCAAGCATAGACTGCTTTGCCAGATATAGAATCGCCACCTAAATATTTATTTTGGGGGAATTTAGGAAACCCTGACTCGTTGCCTAAGGCCACGTGTCCGTCATCACCAAAGTTGCCCAGCTCAGGAACTTGGGTACGATTGGGAAAGGTCACTTCGTGAGCACCCCCGCTCGCCCAATCAAAGATCGGCTTCTACTAACCATGATATCGAGTTTTGAAAACATTGTGCGCTCTTATTCCGGTTATTAGCCTAGATTTACTACGTGATGCGCACAGCATACAAATATAGACCGGATCGCTTGAATTGGAACAAACATCTCATGTTTGTTTTTGAAAGCGGTTTGCTACTCGTAAGTAGGCCAAAATGTGGATTTGCCACCCTCAGGTGGGCTTAGAAAAACATGATTTTACCACTCTCAAGTGGGCTTAAAACTTGCAGTCGATGAATTGTTCCAATCCAAATAACCCAACCTTCACCCACAGGCATTCGGGCAGTTATATCATATAAGCATATAGTCTTATGGTAAGCATGCTATCATGGCAGTCACTCACACGCATGCAAAGATGCTAAAATATAAACACTCATCGAGTACTCCGAGCCAAAACAGAAACTAGTTAGTAATCAATACATGATCCTAGCTATGCAGAAATGCCTAATGCAACACATGCAAAATGCAACTAGAAATAGGCTCGGCTATCCTAAAGATGGCATGTGAAATGCTACAGCTAACAAGTATTCAACTCGGAATTGAAATACAATGCAGTTAGTATGATGCGCCGAGCTCGGTGCATGTAAGACAGATGAATGGATGCAAACGTGCGAGCATAAGTATGCTAAATAAAACATGCCCTAAACTAACCATCATAAGCTGGTAAATAAAAGGGAGCAAGACGTGGGGTTGGAAGACATACACACACTCACGCACACTTATTACACAATTGCCCTCGCTCGGAGGGTCCGAATAAATAATACAGTTCGAATGAATAATTACAGTCCGAATGAATAATTAAATATTACAAAACCCTAATTAATTAAGAAATTAACTAGGAAAGGGGATAAATTAGCATGCACGCTATAAAATGGACTGCCTCAGCTCTTGTTCCGAATGATGAAAGATGCATGCGTGCTCGAGCTGCCTCGTTGGGAAATTCCTCGCGATGCCCCGATTTACCTCTGTATGCAATTAATCCCGGAATACTATGCAAAGCTCTAGAAGGCTGCTGATTTCTGGTTTGCTGCAACAGAGAGCAAGAAAGGGGCATGGCTAAATATTTTCACATATGTATGTACACCTCGATCCTCGTGCCACCAATCACGCATCTCGATGCATGATGGTCGAGGAGTCGAATTGCACGACTCGATGTGAAATGAATGCACATGAAAACACAAAAAGGCCTAGACTCCATCATGGGTAATCCGGAGTGTCGACGACCGGGAATTGAGACATGTTTCGTCACTTGGAGTACGAAACGTCCCTCGTTTCCCGTGTTTGGACTAAATCCTACTCCAAACACAATGCAATATGCATGATACGCATGAATGCAATTCTAACATGCAATCCTAGATGCAATGCTACTGAATGACGCAAACATGCAAGGGATGAAAATGCAAACATGCACCTAGCATATACAATGCTAACACTACAACACTACATGCCATGCATAATGCTCCTGAACTATGGCATACTCAATGTGACTAACAACCTAGCATACACAATGCGAGGAATGACATGGCATACACAATGCACGTGACATAACATGGCATGCACAAGGCACCTAACAACCTAGCATACGCAATGCAAAGGCCAAACATGCAACAACATGAACTAAATGGCATACTTGATGCAAGATGGACTTACACCAATATGAGTAGACCTTAGCCACACCCACATCAGTGGCCATGGTGGAAATGAGACAACCGAAATACATGCAAACATGCACGAATGCAAAGGACCGATCCTAAGGCACAACATGCAACTCTAACAAGGCATGGCAATGAATGAAATATGGCATAGGATGGCACATGATACAGCTCTGAAATGGCATAAAAGATGGTCCCAAAACATGCAAGCATGTAGGGGGCCCGGGTACCGAAACTAGTGAAGTGCGTTACACTAGAGGTACCCAAAGCAATACACAAATGGAAAAACCAACCCCAAACAGACCCTAGGCAGGTCTGAAACAGTGGGAAAATGGCCTAAAATGGTCGCTCAACATGCAAGGAAATGGAGCTCACTCAATGGTCCGAAAAGAAGGCATTCATGGACAACTCTCAAGCACACTTAAGGAGTAGAAAACATGGCAATATGGCATTCATACAAGCTCTGAAATATGATGTATAATGGACCCAAAACATGAACACACCTCAGTATATGCATGGAATGAGCCTCAAAACTCAAAGTTAAGCATGGGTATTGAACTACAAGCATGCAAAACAAACATCATTCGATCATGAGAGCCAAAAACAGAGCTAGGGTAGTCCAAAACACGCACAAAATCAGTTTAAGGCAAGGCCAAAAAGAGCTAAAATCAAGGGTCAACCAAAGCATGCGAAATAAGCTAGTGAACCATGATTTACACTACAAGTATGTGAAGCACATGAGGGCTCACCGAACCAGCCAAAAACTCAGTCAACACATGTAAGAATGATAGGCCTCTTTGGAGGGCCATGCAAGGGGTTGTTCCACACGTATATGACGGACACACACAATGGAAAAACCACCTCTGGAAAGAGGTTATGAAAGCCCTAAAACCCACCAAAAAGGCCCTGAAATTGGTCTAGGAAGCATGCAAGTGAAAGCCCCTTTGAAACGCCTTGAAGAGGATTACTCTACACATGCAAAATAGACACTTTATATGGAAAAATGGGCTCTGGACAGAGCTCATGCAGACCTTAAAACTCACCAAATAGGGCCTGAAACATGGCTTTGAAACATGCAAATAGGGGCCCCTTTGGAAGGCCAACAAAGCTAGTAAAGAGAACAAGGGGTGAGAGAGTCACCCCTCTCTGATTTTAGGGCTCAAAAATACATGTTAGCCACTGAAAATCCACTGGATTTCAGTGGCTAGAAGGCCAAACAAAGCATGATACAAAGGCCTAGATGCAAGGCTCAAAACGAGATGCAAACAAGCATACAAGGGGGTAAATGACCTCTAACAGAAAAATTTCCTAAACAATCTTCAAGAGGAGCTCAAAATAAGATAGTTTTCAGTTCATGTCAAAGCTCGAAAATGCTTGCAAGTAAGGCTAAGATATGAAGCAAAATAAGCCTTAAAAGAGGGATGGAACATACAAGGGGGTAAATGACCTCTAAAATAAAAATGTCCTTTAACAATCTTCAACAGGAGCTCAAAATAAGACACTTTTCAGTTCATGTCAAAGCTCGAAAATGCTTGCAAATAGGACTAAACTATGAGACAAAACAATGTCAAAATGGGGGAAATGAAGACTTGCCCTTGTAGCACAGCAATGCAGCAAGCTCTAGATCAACAAAGTGAGCCTTCAACCTCTGAAAAACAGCTCCAAGGTACTTAGGATGGTAGTGGAGGTGTTGTGCTTGGAGGTGTTGTGTAAATGGCCAAGAACCATGGAGTTATGGAGCTTGGATGTAGAGATATAGAGGGAGAGTGTATCTATCTTGAGACCAAAATGTTCAACCCTTGCAAGTGGAGAGGAGGGTTGGTTTTATAGAAGAGGAGGTCCAAGGCTTCTTGGAGAAGCCTCAAGCAAAAGGATCAAGCTTCTAAAAGAAGCTAAACCAAAAGGGTCAAGCTTCTTGAGGAAGCTAGACCAAAGGGGTCAAGCTTCCTCAAGAAGCTCAACAAAAGGTCAAGCTTCTCTTAGAAGCTAAGCAAAAAGGGTCAAAGCTTCCTTAAGAAGGCAAACAAGAGGGTTAAATCTTGGAAGATGGGGCAAATGCCTCCCAGCTGGCACAGCTATATTGCACTCAAAAAGACCAAAAAGCAGAAAGCTGGCCGACCAGCCTAGGTGGTCGGCCGGCCACTCCCCCTGGTCGGCCGACCAGGGGTCAAAAGGTTCAATGAGAAAAGCTGGTCGGCCTACCCAGAAAGGTGGCCTCCCAGGTGAATGCAATACAGTAGTGGTATGGGAGACCAGAAAATGTGACCAGGAGAGAGGAAAACCAGCTTTCTAGCAAGGTTCAAAAGGGTCTGGAAGAAAAGCTGGTCGGCCTATCCATATTGGTGGCCTCCTAGATGAGTACAACACAATGGTGGTATGGGAGACCCGAAATTGTGGCTCAAAAGTGAGGGAGACCACCTACCTGACAAGAAAATCAGCTGGAGGAGAGAGAAATGGTCTCCAAAAGAATTGCTGGTCTCCCACCCCCGTACCACCTTCCTAAAAATGAAACTAGGGTCCACACCAAAAATGAACCAAGACGGATGCAAAACGAGGGTTCGAGGGCCAAAACGCGCAGCCCGGGGCCCCGAAAACTAACCATTAAGCATCGGAGGTGGCGTATGACCACAAAGGTGGTCTCCCGGGCCACAGTGTCCCTCTAAGGAGAGGAAACAAGGTGTGTGCCAAAAATCGGAGCAAACGGAGGTAGTTAAGTGGTCCCGAACCGAGGCACACGACCGACGGCTCTGAAAACCGGAAACTGGTCTCCAAACGGGAAAAGTGGCCTACGACCACGAAACGTAGTCTACGGCCACTGAGAGATGGTCTACGAGACCTCTCCCTCCCTTCAGGAAGAGAAAACAGAGAAAACAAGACCTGGTTCGCAAACTGAGGCAAAGCACAAAAGAGCCCCGAAGTCTGGAGGCAAGGCTCGCAGCCGAGACTCTGAAACCTCAGAACGAGCACAATATGCAACATCACCGAGCGCTCAATCAGTGACGTCTGAGTCTTAAGGTCGGTCAAAAATGGGTTTCTACACATATATACATAGGTTCTAATAAACACAGGGGGAGCCATGTACACTTTTGTTCATTGGGTGGCTCCGTCCCTATCACTGATGTCGGCCTAAAGCAATCCTACCAAGCTTGATCGTGTCTCTTTAGAGGGTTGCAAATGAATCAAACCGGATCGAGCTTTGTTAAGTTCGAACTGGCTCGTATGCTTATCTAACTTGTTTATTGAGCTCGAACTCGAGTTCAGTTGGACTTGGCTCGATAAGATTTTTTTTATTATTTATATTATTTAATACATAAATAATGTATTTATGTTATAAATAACATATTTATTATATAATTTACATAAAGATAAACAAATCGAACTTGACGAGCTGGGGTTATTCGAGTTCGAACTCGACTCGTTTACTAAATAAGTCGAGTCGAGCTGAACCCTTAATGAGTCAAGTCCAGCCAACTTGAGAAAAATTCGATTCATTTGCTGTCCTACTCTTTAGTAAGATGGGCAATCGAAAAAAGTTCAAACCCTATTTACAATTGCCATAGCACCACAACAAATTTATTGAGGTTATGGCTCATATTGGCTATTCAATAGTATATCATGTTTTAGAAGATTTGATCGTATTATTTTTTTGACTTTTTTTTTAATATTGTATTAGTGGACAATAAAATACTATTAAATAAAATCGAACTAGAAGAGAGAGTCTAGTGAATGGTGTGTTTTAAAAAAGAACTACATAAAACAGAAAAATAATTCTTAAATTATAATTTGATACAAAATTTGTTGAGCCTGCCAACGCTCTAAGTGATATTGTTTGAATATTTCCTAAATAACATTTCTCACATGATTTTTTTTTTTAAATCTTGTAAGAGAGGGTGCTTCAAATAAGATTGGCTGTGGATTTAATACTTTTTATTCCAGCATGTAGCAAGTATATATTTAAGGGGAAAAAAACTTTATGCATTTTTGGAATCATATATATAATTTTGTTATATAGAATATGGAATTGTATGTTGTATTGAAGATAATATTCCTGACTCTTAAATGGGTCAAACTTGTTGCCAGTCGATACCCATTACAACAAAAATGGGCTGCCCCACGCGAATTAATATGGGCCTTCCCTTACAAAAATTCATGTTAATATGTTATGACTGGGGTGTTCGCAGATCGAGTTAGATTGGGTGGCCTCTCATTTGCCATCCGTTTAAATTTAGACGAAATGAGAAAAATCAATCCGCATCCGTTCCCTTAATTAGCGAAAGCAGATTAAATGGGCCATGTAGGTTGGCAAATAAATACAGACTGGTTTGACGATTGAGCTTTATTGATTTAAGTATTTTTTCAAAATATTTTTTAATATTTCGACTCCAAATTTTTTGATTGTTCAGTTTATATAATAAAAATAAAGTCCCAACTTTTATATTTCATAAATAACTAATATAATTACTAAATAAAATGTCTTTTTTATAACACACAAACCATAAAAGCATAACGTCATATTCTTAGAAAATGTTAGCGGATCGAATTGGGATGGTCGACCTCCCAATAGTCATTCATTCAAACTTAGGCAGATTGGGAAAAATACATCCGCATCTATCCGCTCGTCTCATTGAAATTGTCCATTATGTGGCGGATTGGTTCGGGCATTCAATTTTGACAGATAGGATAGATGCCTACCTAGCCCTACCAAGAACCATAAACTAACAACTACGCTGGTGTTTGGTAAAGCTGAAAACTGAAAATTAAGAAATGAAAACTGAATGTTGAATTTAATATGTTGAAAAGCTATTGGATTAAAATTTAAGTACAGAACTCAAACAAGTTTTTTATATGTTTAAAATCAAATTTAAAATTAATTATTTTCAAATTGTACATATTCCAATTTTTATATTGTAATGGTAAGTGGGTGATGGTGGTAGAGGAGGTGGCGCTGCTAGCTACAATGACAATGGCAATGGTGGTAAAGATAAAGGAATAGTGATTGTGGTGATGATTGGAAGGGTAATGTCGTGGAAATAAAATGGGGTTGGTGGTTATTGTAGTGATGGAATGATGGTGTCGTTATGGTAACTGTGGCAATGGTTGTGAATGTAAAAGGTTGTACTAGTTGTTATAGTGGTTTGCAGTCATAGCAGTATCAACTATGGTGGTGGCAATGAAATGATGGTGGTGTTTATTTCAATAATGACAATAGTAATGAAGGAAAAAGTAGTAGTGGTAATGATGGTGGTGATGGTGGTAGCAGCGGTGGCGCTGGCGGTGGTTGTAGTAGTAGTGGTGATGATAGCAGTGATAGCGAGTTTATAATGGTGTATATCGACTAGAAAAAAATTCACTTTACCGCCTCTCATTTGGAAACATAGCCTCCTTGTGATTTATGGACTGAAATACATTGTTAGACCCATTTACAATTTAATAAAAAAGACTAAAATACCATTGTATGCAAGTAACCTAAGTGTGTGAGTTATGGATATTTTTGTCATTTGTTTGGAAAGCAAAATGTATTTAAACCCTTTATTGTTTGTTTCATGTGCGATTCATTCCTTTAAAAGTTAAAAATGAGTGTATAACCTCTTGTTTGGCACGTGTTTGACACTTGTTATTAAGTTTAGTATAATGTTTAATGGTGCATTTTAGTCCATAAATCCTAAGGAGATTATGCGGTTATTTCCAAATGAAATATGGTAATCTGCACATGAGCAAAACCACAAGGGGTAAAGTAAAATTTCCACTGTCAACTATTATAAACTTGAACACGAATGTTCTACTTAAGAATTTGAAAAGCACTGACAAACTATGTCAGGGACTCTCCGATGTTTAAATTAGTAAGAGCTCTCAAGAATGTCAATGATGAGACAATGTATGAGTGCATACTTTATTGTGTACCATGTTTAGTGCACTTACCTATTCTTATTAGTAGCACCTCCACTGATCGCTATACTCAGTTAAGAGATGCATGACATTTTTACCATGTTATTCCGCTTTATATGAGATCATATCCCGCGTTCACGATACTCTAAGAATAGATAAGTCTATTCCCATGCAAATTGAAATTTTCATTAACTTGGTCCACCCTCTGTTTAGGCTCGCTCGATTAACCTACTGGTCAACTCGACCACTAAGCTTATCTCAGGAATTTCTCCATATGTGCTGCTAATCACAGATGGCCAAACTGGATGTAAGCTCGGATTTTACCTTCCACAATTTCTCTAAACTAGAGATGTGTTGGGTCGGTGGACCCTAACAAGTACTATTCACTCAACTTTATGGTTTTTGAGTACTTTCGTAATTCCCATGTCCTTCCGTTGTAACCCTAATTTTATACTTATAAATAGATGAGGGGGCGCCTCTTTTAGGTTAAGATAGTGAAAAACCGTAGCAGCCGTGGACGTAGCCCTATTCTGGGGTGAACTACGTAAATCCTTGTGCTCTTGTGTGTGTGATTTGTTTGATTCATTTTCCTTCTTTGTTTGTTATTTCGTATCTCACCGATCTTGATTAGGAAGGGTCAATTCCTAGCAACTAGTATCAAAACATTGGTTCGAGTGGGAGCGATGGCTACAAACGAAAAGGTTAGAATCGATAAATTCAATGGCACAAATTTCAATTTTTGAAAGATGCAGATTGAAGACTGTCTATATCAGGAAAAACTGTATGAGCCCCTCTTAGGGACGAAACCAAAAAAGATGAAGGATGATGAGTGGACTCTTCTTGATCGCCAAGCGCTAGGTGTTATTCGACTAACGTTGTCTCGTAACGTTGCGTTTAACATAGTGAAGGAGAAGACTACAGTGGGTCTCATGGCGACACTCTCAAACATCTATGAAAAACTCTTTGCCTCAAATAAAATTTATTTGATGCGTAGATTGTTTAATCTGAGGATGACAGAAAGTGCTTCGATGGCTGAGCATCTGACCGAATTCAATATTATGATAACACAATTGAGTTCTATATCTATCGAATTTGATGATGAGGTTAGAACTTTGATTCTTCTATCTAGTTTGCTAGAAAGTTGGAATGGTACTATAACGGCAATGAGTAATTCTTCGGGAAAAGAAAAATTGAATTATAATGATATTCGAGAATTAATTCTGAGTGAAGAAATTCGTAGGAGGGAATTAAGGGAAACATCAGGTTCTACCCTGATTATAGAAGCCAGAGGAAGATCAGTAGAAAAAAACCTGAACCACAACATATCAAAATCCAAACACAGAAGCAAGTCAAGAACTTGAGAGGGACGGAGTTGCTAGAACTGTAAAAAGAAGGGACATCTAAAGGGAGATTGCCCGACATTGAATAAGAACAAAGGAGATCAAAATTAGAAGTCTGCTAATGCTGCAACGGAGGAGATTTATGATGCTTTGATCTTGAGTATTGACAGCCCTCTTGAATCTTGGATTTTGGATTCTGGGGCATCATTTCATTCTACTTCACAGAGGGAAATCATGAATAATTACATTGGTGGTGATTTCAAGAAGGTTTATTTGGCTGATGATGAACTTTTGAAGACTGTGGGTAAAGGGGATATAATAATTAACTTGCCAAACGAATCTGTTTGGAAAATACAGAATGTCAAACATGTGCCTGGTTTGAAAAGAAACTTGATTTCTATTGGACAACTTGATTATGAAGGTCATGTTGTAACCTTCATAGGTGGCTTGTAGAAAATCACCAAAGGAGCCATGGTTGTTGCTCGTGGTAAAAAAGAAGGCACCCTTTACATGACTATGAACAATAAAGATGCAGTAGCAGTTGTTGGTGAGAAGGAAGACTCAAATCTATGGCACCAAAAGCTTGGGCATATGAGTAAAAAATGGATGAAGGTACTTACATCTTAAGGGGAAACTGTCAGATTTGAAATCGGTTGACATTGACTTTTGTGAGGATTGCATCTTTGACAAACAAAAGAGAGTTAGTTTTTCAAAAGATGGCAGGAAATCGAAGTTAGAAAAGTTGGAGTTGGTTCATATAGATATGTGGGGACCTGCACCAGTTTCATCTCTTGGAGGATCATCATACTATGTTACCTTTATCGACAACTCAATGAGAAAGGTATGGATTTATTTTCTGAAACATAAATTTGAAGTTTGTATTACTTTTAAAAAGTGGAAAGCCTTGGTGGAGACTGAAACAGGTCTGAAAATTAAGTGCTTGAGATCAAATAATGGAGGGGAATATGAGGACAATGAGTTCAAGAAATATTGTGCAGAAAGTGGAATTAGAGACTGTTCGAAAGACACCTCAACAAAATGGTGTTGCAAAACGCATGAATAGAACTCTAAATGAACGTGTTAGAAGTATGAGGATACATGTCGGATTACCAAAGATGTTTTGAGTAGATGCAGTCAACACTGCAGCATATCTAATTAACCGTGGCCCATCTGTTCCATTGGATAGAGAGCTACCAAAAGAAGCTTGGAGCAGTAAAAAGGTAAATCTTTCTTTTTTGAAGGTATTTGGTTGTGTTTCATATGTGCATATAGATTCTAATGATAGAAGTAAACTTGATCTGAAATCTGTTAAATGTACTTTTATTGGGTATGGCATTCATCAATTTGGTTATCGGTTTTGGGATGATAAAAACTGAAAAATAATTAGAAGTAGAGATGTTATATTTAATGAGAAAGTAATGTATAAAGATAAGGATAAGTCTGTATCTAAATCTGAATCTAAATTTGTTACTTGTCATGAGCATGTTGAGTTAGAGGAGATTAGTGAGAATGATTTGAATAGTAGGATTCAGAATAATCCAAAAAATCTTATTCCACAAACTGAGCCACATACTCCTACTCCTAAGTTGAAACGGTCAGAAAAATAGTCTAACCTACACAGCGTTGGTCTCCATCTTTACATTATTTGTTGTTGTCTGATAGAGGAGAACCCGAAAGTTATGATGAGGCTTTGGAGGTTGATGATTCAATCAAATGGGAGTCAGCTATGTAGGATGAAATGGATTCACTCATGGCAAACCAGACATGGGAGTTGACTGAATTTTCCATGGGTAAGAAAGCTTTGCATAACAAGTGGGTTTACATGGTCAAATAGGAACATGATGGGAGTAAACGCTACAAGGCCAGATTGGTTGCAAATGGATTTTAGGAAAAGAAAGTGGTTGACTACACTGAAATATTCTCTCCAGTTGTGAAGTTGACCACTATCAGATTGGTGTTGGGAATTGTGGCTGCTGAAGATTCGTATCTTGAGCAGATGAATGTGAAGACGGCTTTTCTCCATGGTGATTTGGAGAAGGAAATTTACATGAAGCAACCACAAGATTTCTTGGCACGTGGCAAAGAGGAGTTTGTACGCAAACTTCGAAAAAGCTTGTATGGTTTGAAACAAGCCCCAAGGAAGCGGTACAAGAAGTTTGATGGATTTATGTGTAGCAACGGGTTTACAAGATGTCAAGCAGATCATTGCTATTATTTCAAGAGGTTTGACAAAAGTTATATTATTTTGCTCTTATATGTTGATGATATGCTTATCGCAGGATCTAGTATTGAAGAGATAAAAAGATTGAAGAAACTTTTGTCTAACCAATTTGAGATAAAGGATCTTGGAGTTGCAAACAAAATCCTTTGTATGAGGATTCACAGGGACAAGGCAAATGGTACTTTGAAGTTGTCACAAGCTGAGTATGTTAAGAAACTTCTCGAGAGGTTTAGCATGGATGGTGCAAAACCAGTGAACACTCCATTGGCTAGCCACTTCAGACTTACGAAAGAGCAGTCTCCGAAGACTAAAGAAGAGCAGGCTTACATGGAACGTGTTCCATATGCTTCAGCAATCAGTAGCATAATATATGCTATGGTATGTACTAGACTAGACATTGCACATGTAGTAGGAGTGGTTAGTAAGTACATGAGCAATCCAGGCAAACAACATTGGGAGGCAGTGAAGTGGATATTTAGATACTTGAGTGGTACAATAGACATAGCACTTTGTTTCAGACGAACTGGCATCGGGTTACATGGTTATGTTGATGCAGACTTGGCTGGTGATATGGATAACAGAAAGAGTACTACTGGTTATGTTTACACATTGGGTGGTACAGCAGTGAGTTGGATTTCACAGTTACAGAAGATTGTGGCCCGTTCTACAACAGAGGCTAAGTATGTTGCTATTACTGAAGCTGGGGAGGAGATGACTTGGTTACAGAATTTCCTAGCATAGTTGGGTAAGACGTAAGAAATGAGTATTTTGCATAGTAACGGTCAGAATGCTATTCATCTTGCAAAGAATTCGGCTTTTCTTTCTAGGACGAAACACATTTAGCTGCGATACCATTTCATTCGTTCACTTGTAGATGATGGAGTCTTGTCTTTTGAGAAGATCCAAGGCAATAAGAATCCAGCAGACATGTTGACCAAGACAGTCACCATTGACAAACTAAAATTGGGTGCAACTTCAGTTAGCCTTCAAGGTTGATGAAGGAAGATCGAGTTGTTGCGGCATTCCTCTATGTGATGAAGATGACGGAGAGCTTGTGTTATCAGGTTTCAAGTGGGAGATTGTTGGGTCGGCATACCCTGATAAGTATTGTTCACTCAACCTTACGGTTTTTGGATACTTTCGTAATTCTCATGTGTTTCCGTGTAACTCTAATTCTATACTTATAAATAAATGAGAGGGCACCTCTTTTAGGTTAAAAACGAGTTGTATTTTTCTGATCATAGTGAAAAATCGCAGTAGCCGTAGACATAACCATATTCTGGGGTAAACCACGTAAATCCTTGTGTTCTTGTGCGTGTAATTTGTTTGATTCGTTTTTCTTCTTTATTTGTTATTTTGTGCCTCACCGATCTTGGTTATGAAGAGTCAATTCCTAACAAGATGTATTGTTGGGCTTGGTGACCCACAATGGAGTCCCTTACAATGATCATATATTGGTACTATAAGTTCAGATCATATTTAAACTAAAAAAATAGACAACAATTATAATTTTCAGAAAAGACCATCTATAATTTTTTTTAATGTAAGTGTGATTCAATAATGTAATTAATAACATTTAATCATCTTGATTTTTTAAATAAATACTCTGCTTAATGAATTCTAAAATATAAAAAGATCAGAACATCGAAACAAGCCCCAAACTAGGCCCATCAAGTCCAACTGTGTCTCTAAAGCTGGATGAACAATTGAAGAGAATCCAAACCTTATTTATAATTGTTACAATATCATAACAAATTTGTTGAGGTATAGTTTATTAACTACTTAATAGTTTATTATTTTTTTTCCACTTTAAAAAGATAATTTATTATTTTTTCATAAATTTGATCTCGCTATTTTTACTTTTCATTAGTTATGTTCATTAAGACAATGGATCAAAAAAGAATTTTTAATAAAATAGAGTAAAAAGGAGACTCTAACATGGATAGTATATTTAAAAAGATTGCTATATAAAACAGAAAATAGTTTTTGAACTATAATTTGACACAAAATGTGTTGATCCGGCTAATGGTCTAAAAGTGATATGTTGATCCGGCTAATGGTCTAAAAGGTTTTTAAATTCGCTTCGTCATAAAACATATTTACTCGCAGCCATTTCTTACATGATTTTTATTATTTTTACTTTTTTAAACCTTGTGAGAGAGGGTGCTACAAATAATATTGGCTGAAGATTTATTATTCAAGCATGTAGCAAGTATATGTATACTGGCCTTATTTGGGAAATGCTATTAATTAGTTTTTTAAGCTAAAATTCATAAAAAAGATAAAATAGGTTAAAATAGTCAATAAAAAAAAATGTCACATCAAATCCATAATTATTTCATTTTTTTTTTCTTACAAACATTATATCTAATTACAAAAATCTAACCATATTCTCAAATACAAATTTTTTAGCTTACTAAAATAACCAATCAAAATAGCCAACTTCCAAACTATGTATTTAAGAAAAAATAACCATATGCAGTTTTGCAATGATATTTTAAAATTTTGTTATGTAATATTGAATTTTTTGTTGTATTGAATTTGAAGATAATAGTCCAGGCTCCTAGATGGGTCAAACCTGTTGCAAGACCAATTACAATATAAAAGGGCCGGCCACACAAATCAATTTGGGCCACTAACAAAAACTACTCTTAATCTGTTACGTACCCAGTAGGAGAGCCCTATAACTATTGTTACATACTCAAAAAATAAAAATTATAAAAAATAAAATAAAATTTATAGATAAATGCCTAAACATTTAAATTTATGGATCAAATTTATTTTGAATGTAATTCATATCATATTAAATTTGAATGTATCTTATACACTTCACTTTCGGAGCCAATTTCATGAGTTTGTTGGTTTTTCAATTCAAATATTATCTTGAAGCACGCATATAGATGTTCACTTCTACCAGGCTGGTTCAAAATGACAGCCCAATTAAAAGTTATTACAACAAGAGTTGAAATTCTATTATCAGCGATAAGATAAAGAGAAAGTAGTCACAAGAAAATGTTGTGTTGCATTGAATGAAATAAAATAAAAAATAAAAATCATTTTATTCTTTATTGAGATCTTAAAAAATACACTTTGTGAGATCCCTTATGTTGTGTCGGGTATGGAAAGACTAAAAAACAAAACAATAACAAACATATGAATTGATCAAATACAACACAATTAGAGGCCAGAAGTAAATGGCACGCTGGTAGAAGGCAACCATGACTGACCAGCTATAAAATTTGCAACGCTAAACTGTGATGCTTCAGTTGCACTAGATATGACTCGATAACCACCCCACTTTACTCTTCCACTAGTCGAAGAACCAGGGCCAGAGTTTTTATATTCTCCATAATACAGAGTATTTAAAGCAAAGTTACCGTCCCATTCTAACCAACCTGCTGGATCAACCAATGTATCAAGGTAAGTTTGTAGATAAACAGTACGCGAATATTCCATCCAAGGCCTTCCTAGATATGTCTTGAATGAGCTAAGTACCGGTTTTAGGTCGGATGAAGCCATGACTTGAGAATTATGAATTGAGATGCCAGTATTTTGGTTAGGGTCAGTTCGCCCTTGTGCTGTTACGGTATTTTGTTGCCCGCTCATTGGTTTTCTGGCATATATCATGCAATTTTGGAGAACTACAGCTGCATTTCCAAATATGAAATCTATCGTGCCATAAATATCGCATTCTCTATAAAATTGTCGTTGAGAATGAACATAGAGTGTATCTTGGTATCCTTCAAAACCACAACGGTAGAAAACAGAGAGATCAGAGCCAGATCGGAGTGCTACAGCTTGGTGATTTTGTAGCCCAGCTGTGTTACGGAATGTTATATCACGAGCAATGAATCCTCCACCAGTAACCGCTGCAAATAAAATATGTTATCAATAATTAGTGATTGTTTACTCTATGGTTTGAAATGTTATCTGTAAACAAAGTAATGTTGTGATCTCTAATTGTCCTCTCTAATTAAGTTAATAAAAGCTTATGCTTCTATGCAGGTTGAATTTTCTTACTGTAAATAAAAAAATTGAATTAATTCAAGAATTTGTCTTTCATAATGATGGAAACTTAAAAACTACAATGAAGAACTCTAGACTTTATAATATATTAAAAAAATACACTTAATTTGTTCAAAAAATATAGCCGGCATTATAAATTGATTATATATTGATCTATGCAATCAACTGTGGAATGAAATGCCATCAGCAAAGAATCCTTCGCCATTCACAGCTGAATGTCACAATTTTTATGAAAATTTTACCAAGACAATTTGAAATTGAATATCAAATTAAGTAAATTTAATTTTGAAAAAAACATAATAATGAAAAGTAGCATGATATTTCCTTTACATTTCATATAGGAGTAGTTAACAATCAATTTTATGTCATGACTTTTTGTACTTCTCTTAAAAAAAAGTTACATGTTAGACTAAGCAAAAATAAATAAATAGACAAATAAACCAGAAAATCGCCTAACATTTGAAATGTGAGTATTGAATTTATTCTGAGCATCGCCCACACCAAAAAATAATATTTTTAACATTTCTTTTTTGACATATTAAAAAATAACAAATCTGATAAAATCAAATGCTTTCATTATATTTTGTTATGCACTCGTGATGTCGATAGATTGTCTTCTTTGTCATAAGTGTGGCCAAAATAACGGTTGTTTTGGCTTTTAATTATTTTGAAAAATATGCAAAAGATTAATACTTAATAATATAAAAATATGTTAAAAAATATTTTAAAAAAATTATAAGAGAGAGGAGATCCTTACCAACAGTTGCAGAATTGAAGGTGGTGGAACCTCCTCCCACGCTTCGACTGCCAGTGATAATGGTGTTTTTCAATCCATCACCAAGAAGCATAATATTCTTCATATTGTTGCCAATCTCAATATTTTCCTGATAAACACCACTTTTCACATGTATAACAAATCTCCCACTGCCACTCCTCTTCGCCGCTACGTCTAAAGCAGCTTGAATGGTCTTGTAATTCCCCGAACCATCTTGAGCAATCACGAGATTTGCTGCTGGAGACGACGATTGCAACAACTTGCGGTTTCCAGGCGAAACCCAAGTTGGAAAACCTTCTTCATACGTTTGTTTCTCAGTCGAGCCATTGTTAATAGCCAAAGTGTTGCAGATTAGCTTCGAAACATTGTTTGACATGAGAGGCAACATGAAGTCTGAGACACCTAACTCGATGAACCCAGCTCGACAAGTCTCAAGATTTGTCAAAGCCGTGCTGAGCCACGTCTGAGCATCAAAATCAGAACATTCTGTGTTCGGGTCTAGTGTGTTGTTGAGTTGGAGAATTGTGCTCTCATAGAGCTTCAAACAATCAGACCATGCATTTTTTTCGAGCTCATTGCGACATTTGGACCCGAGCCACTTAGTGTGAGTCTCGGCATTGAGAGCTCTCTCCATGGCTATTTGCATGGCCATCTTTCTGAACTCAGATTTTTGTTTGGGTACAAAATTGTGAGAGCCATTGCTCATGAAGTATTTGCATGGTTCGGGATATGGGGTTTTGTTGCACCACTGGTTTATGTCGTCGGAGGCGACAGATGATGAGGCAGAGGAGAGGAATGAAGAGAAGGATACAAAGAGTATGAATAATAATTCAAACTTGATTGCCATTGTTGGGTGGTTTGTTTGTTGGGTGATTTGTTTTCTTGAACTTGGTTCTATAGGTTGTTAAGGTTGTCTCTTTATATATATAGTTGAAATATGGGTAACAGGTTGGCCACTCTAGGAATTTGTGTTAGGATATTAGTCATTAAAAGTCGTAAGTTATAAAATTCAGCGAATACTTGTCGACTTATTCATTCATAAAATCAAACAAATATTACTCATTAATTTGTTTTAGGATATTAGTCATTAATTTTTTATCAGGAGAGTAGTATTATTCAAACTCAAAAATTAAATTTGTTTTTCAAATCTAATAAGGTGACAACCTTATTGGATTGTCTCATTTGGACCTGTGGAATCTATTACGGTCCCCGTTTCGATTATCTCAATTATTCATTTTTTAGTCACTTTGTGCAGATCGTTGACACAAAAAAATCAAATCAATCCGATATATAAATCTTGAAGCTTCACCCCAAAAATAAAATAAAATAAATCTTGAAGCCTCCAACGAAATTAATCCATGTCATTCGACCAAAGTAAAAAAGGGTTTTTGGTGAGGAGTATTTCAATTGGGAGTACAAAAAATAAAAATAAAAATAAAAAAAAAAATTATATATATATATGTTATTATGCATCAATATAACCAGCAGCTAAGGATCCTAATAGTAAATGACCATCAACTTGGACTACACGTGAATGCTGTTCATGATAAAGTTTACCGTGTGTTTAAAATGCATCCTCTTAGAATATCACATATACACTAAAAAAATTGAATAACCATGTAGAGCCATCCATGCAGGTTGGCTTGAGTTGAACATGGAGTGGGTGAGGATGACAAGTAAACAATTTACAAATAACAATTAAACAAAGTACTAATGCAATAGGAAAATGCTATGTCTGAATTTTATCTCAAAAATGAGATCGCTAGCGTAAATTTAAAGTTAGTGGTATACATGCTATACTTAAAACAATGAAAAATTATTGTAATTTATAAATATACTTTTTTAAGTAATTTTCTCAATATTTTTTCTGAATATATATACTAAGTACGGTTGAATGGAGATAAGTTTTAGTGACTTACAATTTTAAACTCACAAATTAATCTAAAATGATGTGGTAAGGGAATTTGACTCCATATTATTGAGTACACAGCAAATTAAAGTTCACATTTACCACACCACATCATTATAGATCAAATAGTGAGAAATCACCAAAGGTGGTAGTAACGTGGATAACGCACTTGCTTTCCACACGGAAGAGCAAGGTGCACTCTTCAGAGGTGGCATTGTATTTCTGTTGCCAGACTCTGCCTCCCGCTGTGAGGTGTGGGTGAGGTCCATTATTATCCCGGTACTGTGTCTCTTCTTATGGATTGAGTTAAATTTGACCATCATTTGACTACTCGGAGTCAAAACCTACGGATACTATAATATCCCCACATAGTGTCATTTTATTGTTGAAAGGGGAAAAAAAAAATTTGTGAGAGTTCTTTTAGAATTCTCAATCATTTTCCTATATATAAAGCCAAATATGTAAATGCTGGGTCACTCTCTTATTGATCTTGGTATTCCCTTATAAAATTATGATGTCTATTTCTGGACTCCTCACATAAAATTTATTAAATAAAAGGAATTAAATTTTAAAAAAATGTCACATGTAACATTATTAAGATTAAATAAATTTAACAGTATAAAAATATTCTATTTATGTATAATTGAGAATTAGGATTGAATAAATTTAAAAAAATTTACCTATAAATCTCATTTTGAGAAATGATGATCGTTTAGTCCCAACAATTTTCTTATAAACCAACTAGTTCCATTGATTTTGAAAAGGTAGATTTAATATATTAGTTAGAAATTTAATTTACGGTTATACCTCTATTTCTATTATCTTTCCTTCTTTTTTTTCTTTTCTGCTAGAAAGGTAAGATACAAAATTTATGGGAATCAAATTTAGGATGAATTTTTATATGAGAATCTTTTTTATTTAAAAAAAATTCAAAATGATTACAAAAATGACTTGAAATATGAGATTTTTTAAATATTCCAAAATGATGTGGATGCTTCAAACATTTCAAAAGGAGTGCAAAAACTCCTTAATAAGCTTTGGACAAATGTATAATTTTAAACTGTAACACTCCAATGTAAACTCCAAAAAAATTTCTCAGTATATTTTTTCCAAACGTAACATTCCAATATAACACTTCAAAAAAGTTTCTTAGTATAACGCTCCGAAGTAATACACAAAAAAATTTCTTAGTATACTTTTTACAAACGTAACACTTCAATGTAACATTCTAAAAAAAAAAAGGAGTTTTTTAGCGTGTTGCATTGTAGTGTTACGTTATTAGAGTATTACATTACAGTTTTATGTTTTTATTCGTAATATAGGATTTGTTCCAGAATGAGGAAAAATTGAAAACCTCTATAGTGCCAATTGTCCAAATGTGTAGTTTTATATTTGGAGGAACCCACTTTTATCCTTCAAAAATTAAACCCAAACGTATAATTAACTACCATTTTGTGTAATTTTCATTTTAATGGGACTTTTAGGTTTATTAAAAAAAAAAATTTAAAAATTAAAAGATTAAACAATTCACAATATTACATTTTAAGATTTATTGATGTTTTATCTATAAATTTAATGATTAATATTACTTTTCAAATAATGAAATGTGTTGGAACGCACACAAATTTGCTAGCGAAATCCATAATTGGACGTGTAACACTTACCATGTAAGTCCCTAATTGGTACTTTACCCACATGAGTCAATATAGACATTTTCTTCTTTATATGTTTTCTTGTTTGTTTTTAATTTTTTCCTGGCTTGAATAATTATACAAACAGCAAGTTTGCACAGGACTTATACACAATGCGTTGGCATATTGTGGTCATTTTATTTTCTAATAAAAAATTCACTATTATCACTGTAATTTTGCAAATACAATTGATACATTATTTTAAATAAATTTTTTTATTTATAAATCACTTTTCGAACATTTATTATCAATAGCAAAGTTAAGATTCTTCTAGAGAAACTAATATTCAACATACAATTATCTTGCTAGTAATTGGTGAGGATTTCATATGGGTTCCACATAAAGAGATAGTGGAGCACAAATGTCAAGTTTGGAACACAAATTATCTATCACGTTTGGTCTTATCTTATATCCTATCTCATATTGTTGGGTGATCGAGATTAAAGGTTATATTATAACAAATTCAAATTGTAGAAACAAAACATTTAAAAACAAAATTATTTTTAGAGAAAAAATATTTTTATTATTAAAAGTGCAATTGTTATATTTTTAGAAATAAAATTAGACATTTAGATATGAATTACTATCCGGACCAAAATTTGTTTCAAAAAATAAACTTTTGGAATCAAATTATTTTGTCCTTATATTCTCAAAATTGTCCCTAGTTTTTTCATTCTTACTTAAAGAAGATTTGAGATCTTATTTCTTGATACTGTTTTACAGATGAAGTGAAGTATTTATACAACAATTATCAAACGAATTTAGATTGGAGATAAGAAGTGAAAGATTTGAAGGAAGCTGAGAAGAAGATAAGGTCGCCATTGATGAACCTTCAAACTCGTGAGAGCAAGGGCTCTGATACCATAAAAAAGATTTGAGATCTTATTTCTTGATACTGTTTTACAGATGAAGTAAAGTATTTATACAACAATTACTCAAGACTAACCATGATGAGTTAACTCTAACCAATATACTAACTCTAACTCTAACTAACTAACTGCTGAACTAATTCTGTTACAGATATTATAATGGATATAGAATAATATGCCTAGACTCTGCTTGTAGCTTCTCACACGTGGATGTGGATGATGAAGGCTGGTTGAACTGCTGCAGAGATTGGAACTGTTTGGACTGCTGCTGCTGAGTCTGATTGTGTTGCTGAGTATAAGCTATACTGTCATCATTACTTTTTGACCTAACATTTTAGCAACTATGCTCGCTACAATAGGATTTGGTCTCTAAATTTTTTTTATAACAAAATTTTTACTTTTGAGAACAATTTTGAATCATAAAACTCTTAATTGTTGGAGTGTTAAAAATATTTTTGACAATGAAAAATATATAGAATGGGAAAGAGATAATATTTTTGACAATGAAAAATATATAGAATGGGAAAGAGATAATCTCATCACACCACAATCATTTTAAGAGAAAATTACAATTTAGTCTATTTGCCATAAATATTTATAAAATTATGAATGGTCAAACACTATGAAGAATCAACCAGATTAGTCTTTGAAAAAACAAAAACAACACCAACTAAATTATTAGGAATAGTCAAAATCCACCTAACTAACTATTAGGAATAGTCAAAATCTATCTAAAGCGAACGTAGATTCTGTTCTGTTCTTCTTTTTGTCTAACAACGTATCAAAAACAACAATGACATGCATGCTGCGGAAATGATTTAATGTACGCCTGCATGAGAAAATAAAAATAAATAAATAAGGATTGTTTGTTAATGTTTTTATTTATTTTTTTTGTTTTATTTTTTTTTTTAAATTGAAAACAAAAATTTGTTTGGTATATTGTTTTCGTTTTAAAAATAAAATAAAATTGATTTCAAATTTTTTAAAAATACAAAAAAAATATGTTTTCACTTGTTTTTAAAACAAAATTTCATTTTCTCCTCTCACTCACCATCACCCATTGCCACCACCGGCCACCGACCAACACTATACACCATCGGCAGTTGGAGAGCTCCGGCCAACCTCCGGCAATTTTGTGGCAGATAGGCAATCATTATAGTGATTCTCGGCCATCTTGTGACTTTCAACAACATTCAAACATTAACTCTAGCGGACACCTCCGGCCATCCACTACTACTGGTCACCACATCTATCCACCACCTTTCATCATTTGTCATCTACTCTAGTAACTCATAAAATATATTTTTTTATTTTTTATTTATTTTCAAAATATTTTAAAAATAAAAATAAACGAAAACTTGTTTCTTATTTTTTTTAAACAAAAAAGTAAAAACTAAAAACATTAACAAAACTAGGCTTAAGAAATTGATATATAGTTACTGCTGAATTTAGAATCGAGTAATGATTATTTAAATATAAAACTTTTATTCATGGTCTAATATACATTTTTTATTTTAAAACAAAAATATTCATAAAAATGAATCTATCAGTTGGCTTTTGGCGAACCGCAGGCTTTAAAACGCGTTGGTGGTCAGCCCAAGGAGCTTCCAATCAAAACACGCATGTTTCTACTAAGGGTGGGCGTGGGTCGGTTGCGGCCACGGAATCTCAAATCTATTATCCGTCTGTCAGATTGGCGGATTGAAGAAAATCAATCCGCATTCGTCAGCCAATCTGGCAGATGTGGATTGAGCGGTTTGGCGGTTTGGCGGATGGATGCGAATCGGTTTGGCGGTTTGAAATTTTATAAAATTTCAACATAATTCAACTTATGCACTTTTCTCAAAAAAATAAGAAGAAACTATTACAGTCAATGACTTAAAAAAATATTACAATCACTGCATGTCTCATCCAAAGTAAGAAAGTTAGAAACTTTAGAGTATCACAATCACTGCATGCCTCAACCATATACTATAATCACAGCATGCTTCATCCACATAAAGTATTACAATCTGTGATTTTTAAAATATAAAAACAATTCAAACCACCAAAACCATGAACAGAGCAGTAATAGAGATTGTATGTCTCTGTATTGTTACATCTATATCTATTTTTGAAAACAAAAATCAACCAGCATATATCATATTTTTTATTTATTATTTTTAGAGATATATTTAAAAACCAAAAAATATAGATAAATAATACGTTTATTTTTTCCAATTCAAAAAAGATATTCAAGTTGAATATTTAAATAAACTGAAAACACAAAATCTTATAAATTACTAGGGGTGCTCGCGGTTTGGTGGTTCGGTTGCGGCCAAAGAAATCTCAAATCCGCCATCCATCCGCTAGATTGGCGGATTGGAGAAAATCAATCCGCAACCGTCCGCTCGTTATCACGCATCCATCCAAAATGCGACGGATCGGTTCGGTTCGGTCAGTTTTGGCGGATTCGTATATCCGCTGCTCACCCCTAGTTTCTACCAACAAAATAATTCTGACTGTGAACTCGGTTATGCTCTTTAGGCATATGAAGCCCACCACACATCTCATCTTAGTTTGATAATTTGAATTATTTATTTTTTATAATATTATATAATTATTTATATAAAAAATTAAATTAATTTAATAATTATAATAATATTAGTTTATAACATTTTTTTATAATAAAAAATGAATGATTAATGTTATTTAAAAATTAGATTATTTATTTGTTCAGAAACAAATATAATAAATTAACATATCTACGGTTATCAAATCGACTTAATTTTTTTCATTGAATAATCTACATGTGTAATTTAAAAAAATAAACGATTCCAATTATTGAGGTGAAACTCGTGGGAAGCCATACGAGTTTAAACAACACGACTTAGTCTACTTTGTAAAGCAAACGTCACTACAAGAAAAATCACAATTGGCGACCAAAAAACCAAAAATCGTCGCTGAAAGTCACACAAATGGCGACTAAAACAGTTTTGGTCGCCGAACATAGCACTTTTCGCGACTAAAATAGTTTAGTCGCCAAACATAAGGGTTTTAGCGACTAAAAGGCGATTTAGTCGCCGACGATAGGGTTTTTAGCGACTAAAGTTTGTTTAGTAGCCAAATGTCGCAGTTTTTGGCGACTAAATTAATTTAGTAGCCAAACGTTCTGGTTTTGGCGACTAAAAAACATTTTTGTCGCCGATTATAGGTCTTTTGCCGACTATAAACATTTTTGTCGCTGAAAACTCCCATTTGCCGACTAAAACTGAGTTTAGTAGCCAAAAGGGGACCTTTTTGGCGACTAAAACTCAGTTTAGTCGCCAAAACTGCTTCATTTGTACACCGAACTTTATTTTTAGCGACAAACAGATTAATTAGTAGCCGAAAATTAGTAAATTGGCGACTAAAAATTTATTTTAGTCGCCAAAAGTGTCGGCAAATTTTTTTTAATAAATCATTTATTTTATACATAAATTATATTTAATATATATAACTATATTTATATATATGGTTTTCTATTAATACCGGTGAAAATAGTGTATAAATAATATAAGTTGCAATTATATTCGCGTGAGGATTCAGTGGCATAGTGGGTGTGACTGTGGTGTGGAGGTCCAAGCTTGGAAGTTGTAGGTCGAAGGTTCGAGTCGCAAGAGAAGCGCGCGCATAGGGCAAAATTTTTTTTTTTCAAAAAGTCTTTTGGCGACTAAAGAGTTTAGTCGCCGAATGGTTTTCTTTTTGGCGACGATAAGTTTAGTCGGGGAAACTCAAAAAATAAAAATAAAAAAAAACTATTGGCGACTAAGATTTTAGTCGCTAAATGTAAAGTTCCCAAAACTAGAATTGCATTTGGCGACAAAGTTTTTCGTCGCTGAAGACATATCGTTTGGCGACTAACAATTTTTTAGTCGCGAAAGGCTTCCGCGACCGTATATCAGCGACAAAACGGGCGACTAAGATTTTTAGTCGGGAAAAGTGCCATTTCGACATTTGGCGACTAAAATGGGACCTTTGGCGACTAAAATTTTAGTCGCCAAAGCTGTTTTTTCTTGTAGTGCGTAATCTTATTCCAAAAAGTAAATCCTTCAAAACACCAAGTAGTTGGGCAATAACTCTTTAAATAATTATAATTTAAATATAATAATTTGGATAAATTACATTGAGTATTCTTAAAATTTTAAAAATTGTATAATAAATTTCTACAATTTTGATATAATTGCATCGATTTTATTTTTAGCAAATTTAAAGTGAGATAGTATGTAAACATAAGAATAAATAAAGGTAAATTATATATTTAATGTAAAAGTGATAATAATATCATTTTTCTTCTATATGACTAAAAGAGTACCGATTTAAAAAAATAAGTATTATGTGAAGCCAAACTTGTGAAGTTTAATGTATTTTCTTCAAATTTTAAGAAAGGTTGGTTTAATTTACCCTAATAATTTTAAGTTAATGATCTAAGATATATGGGTATTGATTAACAAAGTTTAAAATATTTATAAATTGTTTATGTTTCACACTTTTATAAATAATGTAAAATAATTTCAAACTTATTAACAAATACTTTTGGAAAACTTCTTAATAAAATCTTTCTATTTAATAATTAATTTATTTTATGAGGACAAGTAATTTATTTCAACAAAAGGAAATCTTTGTGACCTTTTTTTATTAATTTTTTATCTTTAACAAAAAATATATATATATATTTAAAAAATTAAATTTTAAGTTCTATTTGACTAAACTGGGCAGAAAAGTAAAAAATAAAAATTTGAAAAGAAGTCCACTAAAGATTAAAAAAACAGTTGTCTTCTCTTTTTTTTTCTTTTTTCTTTTTTTTTTTTTTCTGTCTTTACTAAACTTTTTTAGAATTTTATTTATTTACTTTTACTTTTAGATCCTTTTACATTAGACGGACTTGAAAGCTAAAAATTATTGACATAATCTAGAAAAAGAAAAAAAAAATCACTAAAGACAAAAGTAATATACTTTTTAAAAATTAATGATTCAAGTAATCTTTTAAAATCAACTACTAAAATGTAAAGAATTTTTTGAAAGGTGTTTATTATAGAATTTTGCATGTTAGTTGATATTCTACTACATATCTTTTTAGGATTGTTACTTAGATATACTCAGAAATATTAATATTAATGTGTGGTTTATATTTATTTTATATATAAATTCTACAATATATTAATTAAATTTCAACATGACTGCATAAATTTCTTAACAAATTTTCATTACTATTTACAGAAATTTTAATATACTCATTTGATTAAAAATTGCATATCATATATCCTCTATTTTCTGTCAAAACCAATATCAATTCGTGATATAACCAAACACCTATGAAAATTATAGTTAACTTTAATTTGACAATGTATTAGCCTTATTACTGCATTGAAATTGGTTACTAACAGAAATTTAAAGAATAACTTGCTTATAATATTACTATACCATGACTAAAAAATATTTAGTAGCATAAGTCCTAAATTAACGCTGACCAATCGTATTTTTAGTAACCTATTGTGGAATTTTTGGAGACTAAATTGTTTTAGACGGCAAATTTAGTCCCAAAAGTATAATTTGTTATAGTGAATACATGGTGTGTATTTACCATGACACTACTAATTTTTTAGTATTCTCAATTATTATTTTTGATATCTCCCCTAAAAGCATTCATATCAGTCTTAACAAAACAATTTTTTAACTAAATATTAGAAGTAAAACATGAAAATATTTCTTCATCAGCCTTAACAAGCTAATTTCTTAGCCAACTATTATTTCTAAGGAGATGCCTTATCTCCAGTTCGGCTTCGAACGGAAGAGGTGCCTTTGGGCTTGGTAAGTCCACTTCAATAACCTAGAACAGTCCAATGAAAAGATTATTCATACAAAAAAATTAAATTTGATCAAATAATAATAACTACATGTTTGAATCACATTTGTATTAAAAAAATAGCAAATATAATATTGAAAATAGACAGTCCACTTTTTTAGTACAAAAGTGAATTGATCACATTGTTAATAATGGCCATTTTTAATTTTTGCATAAATATTCTATGTCATGAATCTTAAAAAATAACAGTTCCAATTACTAAGGGGCAACCTGAAATAGGTCCAAGCCCAATAGTATCTCTCCATAATCCGAACTCTGTTTATAATTACTATTTTAATTAATTTTTTGATATTTTATAAAAATATATGTAAAAAATAAAAAGAGTGATATGACAATTTCACTATAAATCTCACTCTTCAAACAAGGCTTTGGATGGGTCAAACCAGTTGCAAGTTAACACCCATTACAACATTTGAGAGGTTTAGTATAGGTATAGGACCCACATGCACGTGGATTCGTGTGAGTCCACACCCATTTAAGAGGTTTAGTAAAAAATTTAGTAAATTATTTAAAATTCATAACATTTTTCTAATCAATATGGGCCTCCCTAACTAGTAAAAGTAGTACAACACACTATTGCTACACGCCCAATAAAAAAATAAAAATAAATAGAAAAATGCCCAAAAATTGAAATGCATGGATCAAAAATTATTTGGGCATTCACACAGGTCCATTTTTTAAACTATTGGGATAGGCCCAAACTAAAATATTTTTTAGCTGAAAGAATATTATATGTTCAAAATTTACCTATTCATCTATCTATTTAAATATCACATATTTTTACACGTGTCACTTATCAATCTAACTATCTGTACAAATGTAAATATTTGTACACGATTCATCTATCTAATCACCTATCTGTCCACCTTGCCACTACCACCCGTTGCTGTCGGCAACTTTTTCGACGCCAGCAACTTTTTGACACGTATTCTTATTACCAAAAGAAATTAAATCTTGAACTAAATAACATATGGCCTCATAGGAATAAACATTTTACCAATTAACTCAATTCATTTAGGTGACCCACATCACACTATTTGAATATCAGAAGTGATTGGGAGCTCTAAATAATAGAGCACTAATAGCTCTAATGAGGTGGAAATATCAAAAAAAAAAAAAAACAAGAGAGACACCCATCACATCATGGGGGAAGCCAACTCATTATTGCTCTCCCTAGTACTCCTTTTTTAGTGTTCCGAAGCATTTTTGATTTGAATATATACCATACATTTCATGTTTTGGAGCAATTTTATGGGTTTATAGATTTTTCGGCAGTAGTATAATCCAAAGAAAAAATATAGAAGTTGGACGGTCGTCCATCCCATCAATAGTTTTGTAACCAGCTAGATCAAATTTGAAAAAGTCTAGTAAATCAATTTCTCTGAGAAGAAATAGAATCGATTTATGAGAGAAACTGATTTAGTAAAATTTTTCAAATTTGATCCTTTTTTTTATATTAAAATTAGGAGTTGTGGTCTTAAAAAATGACACCAAAAAAAAAAAAAAAAAAAAAAAAGTTATAAAAACCTTTCCCAAAATAAACATTCAACCCTAGTTGTTTTCCCTTAATAAAGGCTGTGAGTTTGGGTGGCCCAATCTATTGCTGAGGTGACCCAACTTCAATTTTTAATGGTTGACAGCCCACTAGACTGCCAACATTTGAAGCTAAGATCTGGCACGTTTCAAGAACGATGAGCTTCCAAGAACTCCAAACTAACTACCAATTTGTATAAAAAATGTATTGAACACCACAAATAATTACGTTCAAACAGGGGAAGAGGTTTATAATGTATAAAAAATGTATAAAAAATTTATCCCGACGGGACAAGAGTAACGATACAGTTTATAATGTTACAGCAATAGGCATAGTAAGCAAAATCATACCCAAAAAAAGGGGGATATGAAATAACCATAGCAGATGCATCGTATGGACATCAAGGGGTTGATATTATTCCTCTAGGTCTTAACAGTTGGACTTAATTCCCATCAAGTCCTATTGAAAATAAGTCTTGATAAAATTGTCGTTAAAAATAATTTTTTTGTGACAATTTTTTATATATGTCTTTAAAAATTGATAATTAGTAACTTTTTTTGTCATGATTTTTATAAATTGTCGCTATAATTTACAATTAGTGACTTTTTTTATGAAATTTTTTTCCCATAGGACCTATTAAACAATAAGTCTACTTGTTAGGACCTATACGTAAGTATCCCTAATCCTAATGTGAGCGGATTTGGTCAAGGAAATGCAGAAATAGTGCTTCAAGATTCATTACGTGTTCAAGGCATTTTGTTCTTGGTAACATATGTTGTTTTGGCACAAATTTTATACATGTTCTTGCTAATTTCTCCATAAAAAGTAAGAAAAACGAATAGCTTTGATTAATTTCATTGTCACGCAATAGTGACAAATTAAGCAATATATTTAACAAAATAATTGTGTATAAACACATGATCGAACATATTAAAAGACATGATCACAGACCAGCAACAAATGGCACTCCGGTGGCTGGCAACCATGCCCGACCAGCAATCAAGTTTGTAACAGTGAATTGCGACGCAACATTTGCACTTCTTATAACATGATAACCTGGCCATTTTACTCTGTTTCTGGTGGAAGAACCTGGCCCAAGATTCATATATTCTCCATAATACAAAGTACTCTGAGCGAAATTAGTGTTTTCCCATGCCATCCAACCCGTCGGATTCACCAAACTACCAAGATAGGTTTTAAGGAAAATAGTTCGAGAGTATTGTTGCCATGGTCGTCCCAAGTACGTGTTGAATGACCTAACCACAGGGCTAAGGTCAGTAGCGGCCATGACACGTGAGTTATGGATTGAAATGCCAGTGTTTTGGAAAGGGTCACCTCTTCCTTGAGCAGTTATTACGTTCGGTTGGCCCTGTAAGGGCTTTCTTACGTAGATAATGCAATTTTGAAACACTACTGCGGCATTCCCAAAGATGAAATCGACAGTGCCATATATGTAGCAAGATTTGAAGAACTGTCGTTGAGCAAGGACGAAGAGAGTGTCTTGGTAGCCTTCAATTCCACAAGAATAAAAGACTGAGAGATCTGATGCAGATCGAAGAGCCACAGCTTGACCACCTTGTGGCCCAGCTGTGTTGCGAAATGTAATACCACGAGCAATGAATCCAACACCGTCAACTCCTGGAGAGTCATGCATGTTTGTAGAAAATTAGTGTTATACAAACAAATAAAACTTACAGAAATGATGTGATTGATATCAAGTTATTTTAGTTGATTATAGGCGTCTTAAATAAGAAACTGTGGGAAAAGTTTGTAATGAATGATGTCAAAATAGTAATGTCAAAGCTAAATGTTGGTAACTCAGTATAAAAAATTAATGCCATAATTTAGTATGATTATTTCAATGATGCAACTAATATTTCTTATATTCATTCATAAAAATAAATTTTAATGTGATTGGCAAGTTTCTTATCATAAAATATAGAACAACTTTCCTACATGCACAAAATTGGTACAAAAAAGGAAGAGAGAAGAGTATGCAAAATAAACTAAACACAAAATATATATAAATGAACAAAAGTTTGACAGAATTTTTTGATAAAATTAATTTTTAAAAAGCATCTTAATCGTCATATATAAGTTCGATTTCTGCACTTCTAAACTTGTTCAAGATTTATATATTTGGTGACCTTTTCATTGAGGGTAGTGTTTTTGATTAATAATCACTCGTCATAAAGCCTAGAGAACATAACAAGACATTGACCTTTAATTTGTAATAGACATGGTGTTGGGGTAGCTTTAAATGGAAGTATTTGTTTAAAGTAAAACTTGTGTACAGGTAGGACAATAATACTCAAAGTTACAACTTTCAACGCCATTGCTTTAAAAATCAATCTGGTGGGTTGTCTGGCCTCAGATGTGCTGTTTTTTTAAACTAGCCATCAATTTTGAGAACTTCATGTGCTATATCATTGAGTGTTGTTCTTGGGTTAAGCAACCCTTAATACGACATTAAAAATTCTTTTATGAAAAGTAGTGCTTCATAAATTGAACTCTCTATAGAACTTTTCATATGCGATTCATTTTTCTCTCATTTCTTTAGAAGGAAGAACTATCTGTGTCTTTTAACTTCCAAAACGTCCTTACCCAATCATTTTCAGCTATGAAAGTTCTGTCCAGAGAACATTTTTCCAAAATTTATTAAAAAAAAAAAAATGCTTATGTTTCTGTTAGATTGGACGTAAGAATGACAACGAGGCAAGACAATGTAATGTTAGACTTGTTATGTCCTGTCTCCACCGTGTTCCTTTTGGAACGAGAGAGCAAGAAAAATTGGGAATGTTGTAGGGGTGGAACTAAAGCAAGGAGGTGGCAGGGTAATAATTATCACCCTAAATAAAGAGGGTATACTAAGGCCTCTTTTGGGAACAGGCTATTTTAGTAATTTTTTGGCTTTTTATGAAAAGTTGTACAGAAAAGTAGAAAGGTGATGTGACTAGTTTTAGTTGGCTTTTTGACTTTTTGGCTAAAATAGCCACTCCCCAAACGAGGCCTAAGGCTAAGTTTGACATCTTTTTAAAAAGTCAAAAAGTTACTTGAAAAGTTATCATTACTCACCCAAAAAAAATATTAAAAAATTACTTTTCCATACATCCATACAACTCAGCAATCATGAAAAGCTGGCGCTATGCAACATTTGTCCCAAAAATTGTACAGTTTTGGTGCAATTTTCACAAACTGCTATTTGGCCTGTGGGGGCCCATCACGGGTCCCGTTTTAATAATCTGAACCGTTCAATGTGTAGAAATCATTGAGTACTATATGTCTGTAAAAAATCACATAAATCGGATATCGACAACTACATGATCAAATTAGTTTTGTATAAAAAAAGGATGATGTTATAATTAACAATTGAAAAAAAACAAATTTGATCAGATAGCTATCGATATCCGATCAATGTGATTTTTTATAAATATATAGTAATTGACGAGTTCTACACATTGAACGGTTCAAATTATCAAAATGGGACCCGTGATGGCCCCTATAAGCCAAACAAAACCGTCCACTACAATGCCCGAAAAGTAGCCAATAATTTCTTACCATCAATTCGGCTTGCAGATTATACGACTATCAGACACACATCTCCAATCTTCTCTTACACACTTCTTTATACAATTTTTTAATACACATTTTTTTTTATAAAAAGTCAAAAAGTTAACCCAAACAGCCATATTTTTTTTCCTCAACTTTTTTGTCCAAAAACACAAAATGTGCACTTATTTAGGACATCTTAAACAACCTCTAAGTAATAGAGATAAAAATATTAAAAATAATGTTTACATTTATTATATTTAACAAAGCAAATTATATATATACGTAAAAGGATATTTAATTAATAAAACCAGGGCCAGGCGGGCAAAACGGATTGCGGGAAGCAAATTTCAACCCTCTCCATTTTTGTATTGGGATAGGAAAAATTTGCACAGAACAAGACGAGGGATAAGGGGTCAAGGCAGGACAAATTGGCATCCCAATTTTTATGGAATAATGCTGGAGATTTGAGGCACATATGGTTGAATCAAAATAACACAAAGTACCTTTTCTATTTATTTAAATTTTAACCCTAATTTTAATGTAAATTAGAGTCATAGAGAAGCAAAGCAGCAAGTTTAGGGAGAGGACTTCCTTACCAAAAGTTGCACAGCTGTAAGTTGTGTACCCATTCGCAACACTCCGGCTGCCTGTGATTATCGTGTTTCTCAACCCATCTCCGACCAACGTTATCTTGTTCATAGTGTTGGTAATCTCAACATTCTCACTATAAACACCTCTCTTCACATGTATAGTTATCCTCGCGTTCCCAATCCTCTTCGACACCGCATGGTTAATTGCTTCCTGAATAGATCTAAAATTTCCCGACCCATCTTGAGCAACAATGTAATTAGCACGCAAAGCCAACGACGACGACTGTAACAACTTTCTCTCCCCAGCCGAAACCCAACTCGGCCAATCACCTACAGTTTCTTGCTGGCCAAGCAAACCCGCATTGATGGCCAAACTGTTGCTAATTAGCTCCGAAACATTATTAGCCACCATACGCGAAATGAAGCTTGATACGTTCAGCTCGAGCGATCCTTTTTGACAAGTTTGATAATTGGTTAGTGCGGTGCTAAGCCAAGTTTGAGCATCGAAATCGCTACAATTCTTGTTCGTTGTTAACCCTTGTAGGGTTCGGTTGAGTTGGAAAACCGTGTCGTCAAACAGTTTTGAACAGTCTCTCCATACGAGCTTTTCGTGCTTGGTACGACAATGGTGACCTAGAGCCATTGAGTGACCGTGAGCACGATGGGCTCGATCCATAGCTACTTGGACGGCCATTGTTCTAAACTCGGCTGTGCAGTTCGGTGAAAAATATTTCAAGCTACGTCTCATGAAGACCTTGCAGGTTTCGGGGTGTGGTGTGGTGTTGCACCAGTAGTCAATGTCACGGCCGGTGGTGCCAGGAGGTTGGGCTAGTGGGGCTTGAGAGGAAGAAGAAGAGAAGGATATGAATAGCAAGATCAAGCCTAGACCTAGCTTCATAGCCATTATTTATGTGTGTTTTGTTTTTCTAGGTCTTGGTTTGATTTGGGTTTTTGAGGTGTATTAGGGTTCATATCTCTATGAGGGTTTTCTGTTTTATAGTATTGAGAGAATGGAGATGGGTTGAAACTTAACATGACAGTTGGCATGTTTGAAATGCGAGTAATGAAACAGTTGAAAATTAAAATAATATTTTTATATACACGCAAATGCTTGTTTGGAAAGTTGGCTACTTTAATTAATTATTTAACTTTTTAATTATTTTAACTTAGGCTTGGTTTGGAGTAGACTAAATAATATAAAAAATTAAAAAGTCACTATCCTATTTAAGTTACATCATCTTATTTAAATCACGTCACTTCTCTAACACATCACATCAAACCCAACCCAAACACAACCCATATAAGCCAATAAGTCAAAAAGTGCACTTTTTTAGAATATCCCAAACCAACCCTTAGTTAAAATAGTTGTGTTTGGAATGTTTGTTGACTTTTTTTTTTTAATATAAAAAATGCTAGAGATCTCGAAAGTTTTATCAAAATTTCTATCAAATATTTCACATGGGTATGGGATCTACATAGAACCCACATAGTGTGGGTCTCACACCTATGTAAGACATTTGATAGACATTTTGACAGAACTTTTGTGGTCTATAGCATCACTTTTTTATTTTTTTTTATAGTTGATTTGGTAGTTATAAAAATAAATAAATAAAATAATTAGGATTGAATTTGATATTTTGTCTTACTAATTATTTTAATCTATTTTGTTTTTTAATAAGTTATTTTAACCCCACTCTTGTTTTAAATGAAGCCATAATCAAGCATGTAATCACATCATTGTGGTCTCGTTTGGTGTGACTATTAAAACAGATTATAGATTATACCTTAACAGATTATAAATTATGACTTTAATTAGAAACTGTTAATCTGTTTGGTTTAGTAGTTGGATTATAGATTTAAGTTACTGAATAGTGTTTGTCAAATAAACTGTAAAGTAGCTTTTTCAATTAATTTTTATTTTTTATTATTCACTACTTGTCTGCATTTCTCATAAAAATAATAATAATATTCTATAGTCCATTTGGACTTTTTGTTATTTTTAAAAAAATAAAAAATAAAAAAATCTAATAGTATAACTGTAAATTAACATGTCCACAGCAGAAACTGATAAACCGAAACAAGGGGTGAGCAGCTTCTCAGAATCAATTTTTTTGACTTAAAATAAGTTGTTAGAATCAGAAACTATTTGAAATAAGTTTTAACCAAACAGTTCAAGATAACTTTTCAAAAACCAGAAATCATAAGTTAGCTCAAAAAAACCCAAACAAACATCCCCTATGAGTACTATAAAAGATCACGAGATTGTGATATTTACACCTATATGATGATTCTGAAACATTTTTCCATGTATTATTATTATTATTATTATTATTTTATTTTATTTATTTATTTTTTTGTGGCATGAAATAGCTATTTATTTATTTTTTTTGTGGCATGAAATAGCTTGGGTGTGTTAAAAGTACCAAATTTTATATATGGAGAAAAATTATCTCACATTTTTACCCCTAATGTGTTCATGTGATAGAAATTGATAGGTGTAGTGTGAAATCTTAATAAAAAAATTAATATGAGTCATAGGTGGATATTTCTATAAAATAAATAAATAAATAAATTGAGATAAAATTTCTGAATTTATAATATTACTGGTAAAAGTGAGAAACTTGCAGCTCTTAATTGGAAGCTGATGGGGGCTCACCAAGCAATTTTCAATCAGGAGTTGACTGTCAATTTTAACCTGAATTTGGTTTCAATTTAAAATTTTATGGTAGTATTACTGTTTACTAAATTACGAAAGCTAGTTACTTAAAAAAAAAAATTAATGATTCGTCTACTGAATTTGTTTAGTCCAAATTTATTTAAATGAGTCACTTTCTGAAAGAATGAATCCGGACTAAACAAATTTAATGGATGTAGAGGTACTATAAAAAAAATAAAAAAATAAAAATTATTGTTAAGAATTTTATCTTGAATTAAATGTTTAGAATGTTGTTGTATGCCGTATTCTGTTAACAAATTGAATTTGTATAAAAATTAATATTTAGTAATTCATTAAAACTTAAGAAGTCCATCATTATAATAGTCTTTACTATATCATTTTTTTTTGTCAATCGATAAGAGAATAATTAAAAATATGAGAAATATTTATATCATTCAATATAGGAAAATAATTACAAGTATAAGAAATATTTACATCATTGAATAGATTACTAGTCCACAATAATTAGAAAGTCAACAAAATCTAACACAACTAATATATCAAATCCACCAACCAAATAAATCTTCACCACATCCCCCCATAATAGAGAGAAAGAAACAACCACAATCATCCCGGCAACCCCCACAATAGAGAAGAAAGAAACACCCATTACAAAAGATATCAAACTCCTCTTCGTAAGAGTTGAACCCGATATCTCACATCACAAAAAATGTTACACAATTACTAAACCAAATGCCCTAGTCGTCTTTGTTGCATCATTTTATATGAGTGTTTCTTATAAAAATTCTGTTTGTTTAGTGTTATTTTAAAAATAAGTAGAAATTGATTTTTTTTTTTTTTTTTTTAATTCCTTACAATTAGTATGGGAAGAATAGGAAAGAAAAATTGCATATCGAATATTGGCATCACATCTCATAAAAAGAGTGAGTCATCCACCAAGCCAATACCTTTATAACAAAATGTTGTTTAGGATAAATTATGCGGATTGAGATTTGAAAAAATGGACACTAAGGCCTCATTTGACAAGTTAACATTTTAGCTAAAAAGTTAAAAATTTATTAAAAAAGCTAAAAAGCTTATAACTTATACAAAAAAGTCAAAATTCTTTTTTCTCTCTACTTTTTGCACATCTTTTCGTAAAAAGTTAAAAAGTCACCCTAAACATACTAGTTTTTTTTTACCTCATATTTTAGCCAAAAAGTCAAAAAGTTTCTAAAACAGCCTGTTTCCAAACAAGGCCTAAACTTTATAAATTTGACGTAATTACAGCCTCCTTTTTGATAATGGTAAAAAAACTAAAATTTAGTGCAAATAGTGTGTGGACACAGTGATAAATTAGGTAAAATATATATTTTAATATAAAAGCGATAATGATACTATTTTTCATCCATATGACTAACAAATTACTAATAAAAATAGATTAAGTGTCATGTGAATTAAAATTTTAACACAAGTCAATGTAATTACGCTAATGTTGTGGGGCTCAACGTATTTTTTTGTAAATTTCATAGCAAGCTGGTGCAATTTACTATAACAATTACGTAATTAAAATGTTATATACCATCATAATATTTATGGATAGTCTTGATTTCTTATGTGATTTCTGATGTAGTATAATAAGGTTTGGCATTTGGTAAATATGATATGTCACACATATACATGCTATGTATTAATAAATACATATTAAAAATAAATAAAATAAATATAATGATAAATAATTTTTTTTAAAATGATATAAAACAGATGGATATGAAGCGATAAGTTGATTTTTATGCACATTGGATGCCAAGTTATAATTTTTAATTAGTTATTGAGTTTGAGTGCATTGACTATCAAAGTGCATCAAAAGCTACGATCCATCCTTTCAATCAAAGTTCAAACACCATTAATTGTTGATAATGCATGTGCATGCTTGCTAGTTTGGGTAAGACTACTAATAAAAATAATAACAAATAAATCATACTAATTTCTTTCAATTTTTTTTAAAAAAAGTAATAAAAATAAAAAAATAAAAACATATTATGCTCCAGAATTTTAATATAATTATATTGAGTATTTTTAATAGTTTAATTGACATAACATTTAATTTCTTCAATCAGTAATTATTTAATAATATAGATTAAAATAATAATAATAATAATAATAATTGTCATCTCTTTTCTAACACCATATGTATTAGTTGAAATTAGTTTAATCTTACTATAAGGGACAATAAATTATGTCAAACTTCTAGACTTTAGTATATTTTCTTGAAATTTTAAAAGAGATCAACGTAATTTATTCTTTAGACAAAAAAAAAAAAAAAAAAAAAAAAGCATTTCATGAATGCCTCAAAAAATATTGATTTTGCATTTTTTGATTACAGCAATACTACATCCATGCAATTTTTTCTACCGAATGTCCCTTGAATGTCTTTTTGACCGGTAAGAAACCGGTTAGAATCACTTTCTTACCGGTCATAAATACATACATGAGGAATTCAAAAGAAAAATTGTATAAATGAATCGTTTTTGTTTTTGTTATATATACCATGTATGTTAAATTTCTTAACAACGACCCATATAGGCATACATATACAATAATAATAACAACAACAATAATAATAACATTACCATGAAATGATAACAACAACAACAATAATTTAAATAAATAAAATAAAATAAAATCACCATGAAATGAGTGAAATATAAAGCATTTTTTCAAATTAGTTGTGCTTCAATCTATCATGAAATATATGATCAAACAAATACAATATACTATTGAGAAATTTTGAGTGGTTCAGATCATGTTAGACTAAATTATCCTAATTATCCGAAAACTAATTAAATCCATATTTGAAGTTTTTCACTTGATATAAAGGCGTACCATTTTCTTTAACTAAATTGATCGAATTAAGTTTTAAAAAAATCAAAAACTAAATAAATAAATAAAATTAGGGAGGATGAGATTGTGCATTAATTAATGATAGTGTAAAGTTGACTTTCGGAATAGCAGATGTATCGTGGAATTGTTAAGTAGTCCACTGTTAGATTTCTGACAATATCATTCACTTCCCACATGGTTTCTGCATTTTTTTTTTTTTTTTTAACTAACATGTAGTTTCATATCACTACATGTTTAATGGTTACAATTTTTTTTTTAAAAAAAAAAAACACACGCTGTTTATTGGTTAAAAGTTGAGATCTAGAACTCATATAAGTCAGGGAGACTCTCTCTCTCTCTTCAAGGAGCATATTTTGAAGAATTCTTTTACTTCAGTGGGAAATTTAAAAAATATTTACAGATTGATGAAAAAGTTTATAAATTTAATCATTAATATTTATAAATTTTACTATTAACTTGAAAATATTATTGAAAAGATGGACTGAGAAGACATGTTTTGGATTGCCAAATTCTTGGTCTGGGCTACGGGTTAATAATGGACATGGTGTTAGTTTAATGATACCCGGCCCACGGATACTTATAGCCCATAGAAATTGGGCTGCGTTTGTCTGACTTGTGATAACATGGACATGGACATGGTTGTTGGTTTAAACTAACATGTACTCCTTTGTGTTTTTTGTTTTTTTTTGGTTTTTTTTGGGTTGGAGTGAACTAAGAGCAGCTCCAATGCAGTTGTTATGACCTTAGCCTAAATTTCAGCTTTTGAGGGTGATCACTTGTTGGTTTGTGAATTAAAGAGTTACTCTTGTTCAAGAGGTATAACCTTGGCCTTCTTTACACTACTTCTCCCCTATCTTTTCTTACTGTTTTTGTACTGTTTTTACACTATTTTTATAGGCTGAAACTAGTGGCTTAAAGCTATTAAAGGTGAAGGGGTTTACCACCCTTCTTTGAAAATTATTCTCTAAGCTTTTGCCCTCGTGTTTCCCACTTCTTTTTCAACTTTTTTCCAACTTTTTATCACTGTTTTTCAGAGACTAAAAATGTGGTTTTGAGATCAAAAAGGTGGAGGGGTTAGCCACCTCTCCTTTGGCTTGTTCACTAGCTTTAATTCTCTCCAATTGTTGTTTACTTTTTTTAGCTTTTGCATACCAATTCTAGCATTGTTTTTGTGAGTTTTAGGAATGTTTTAGTGTGTTTATTTCAATTATGCTTTGTATAGTATACTTGTAGTGTTGTAGTCCTCATAGGTTTGGTGGTTTACGCCTCATAGGTTTGGTGGTTTAGACCAACCTATTTGAGTTAATAGCCTTTATTTTCATAGCTTTCATATATATAATTTCACTTGTAATAAATATCTCTGCACGCTCCCTCCTTTCTTGGTTTTCTTTGTTTGAGAGTCGTTTCAAATGAGTGTTGTTTAAGGCATGTGAAAGAGACCATTCCATACTTAATGGTTTAATTTATTCGGAGATTCATTACCAAGGCATTATATCTCTCTCATGCCAAGAATAACTTTTTGTTTGACACTTCTCTCCTGTTAGTAGACATAATTCTCATTTTTGGACTAAATGAATTTAAAAATGGAAAGGAATTAAAAGAGGTTAAATAAAATTGGACTAAAATGGTAACAAGAGTAATAAAATTGGTTTAGGTTCAATCATACGTTAATTGAACTCATTGATTCTTGAAATCATTTCATACTCTTTAGTGATGGGAATGGTTCAAGAATCAAGGTCTACTACTTCCCTTGAGGTAACTCCATGATAGGGAGGATGTTTTGTTGGTCTTTATTTTCCATTTATTGAGACTTTGTCCCGCCGGTTCATAGATCATCACGCAAGGAGTTTGCGCTAATTAATAGCTTGCGAATCGGGTCAACCCCTCATTTGATCTGTTTAATGATAAGGAGAGACAGAGATGACAAACATCCCCTGAAGACACTCTGTTTGTGCTCTGTTTCTTTTCTATTACAGCATGGCAGTATTAGAAAACAGTGGCTGGCTAGCCACCTAACCATCCTACCAACCACCTTTTAAGGCCGGCCGACCACTCCATTTTATGCAGACAGTACCATTTTTATGGCAGAACAGAACAGAACAGAGGCTGGGGTGAAAATAGATTATCCTTCTGCTTGCAAAATAGAACAGTTCTGGCAGAGGTGTTTTCAGGTGGATATTCTTGTCCATGCATATGCAATTATTTACTCCCATGGCTTGTGCAATTAATGTTAAATTGGTAGATTTATTCGAAGCTTGTAATAGCTAGTTCATTAATTAATTAGTTACTTAGTTAATTCATGCCATGTTGTAATTGATCAATTAGATTCATTTGAATTGCAATAATTAGTTAGTGTAGCTAATTTATTTGGTGTTGTGATAGTTAGTTTAATTAGAATATTCATTCGGGAATCAGGATCCCCTCCTTGAGTTTCTTACTTGACTTCCTACTTGCTAAGTTATTGGGCCTATTTTTAGGCCCAATTTCAATAATCCGAACCGTTCATATTTTAAGATTTGTTGAGTATATAATACCTGTAAAAAATCAAGTTGATCGGATATTAGAAAGCATGTGTTCGAAACAAATATGTAATAATGTGTGTATGTCTTCCAACCCCCATTTCTTTCTCTCTTTTATTTACCTGCTTATAATCGTAGCATCATGTTTTACATTTTCATGCCATTGCCATGACTTATATCCATGTTTGCACGCATAAGGTTCAGCTCATCATACTAATCAAATGTTAATTTCAACTTCCTTAATTGAATACATGCTTTTATTGCATGCCTTGAATTGACTCACATGCCATATTAGTAGCCAAGCCTATTAATTGCATGTTGTATATGTTACATTAGTCATTTTTCATTGTTAGAATCATGCATTTTTTCTAACTATTTTCTTTCTTTTGGCTCACCTCGACTATTTTTTTTCGCTTTAGCATATTGCATGCGTGCGATTGTTGTCATGTCAAGCATGTTTACCATGAGACAAAGTGCTTGTTTGATATACTTGTTTGAAATGCCTGTAGATGGAGGCTTTCCACTTAAATAGGGATGATTTAATTAATGTACATATGAAATCACTTTTTAAAGTGATACATATTCAAAACACTTTTCGAAATAAACATGAAATCAAAACGTTCCAACTTTTGTGAATTAGTCTATACTTGCGTGTATCACATAGTAAAGATAGCCTAATAATCGGAACAAGAGCATATAATGTAAATAAAAATCGCATTATGATTAGTAGAGGCTAATCTTTGATTGGGTGAGTAGGGTGCTCAATTCATAACCTTCCCCTCTCATACCTAAGTTCCCGAGCCGAGACATTTTGGTGATGACAGATAAGTGGCCTTTGGCACGAGTCACGGGTTTTCTAAATTTTTCAAAAATAGTTAGTTGGCGACTCTGAAATCTGGCGATGCAGTCTATTTTTGACATTTTTGATTACACAAATCGATTTTTCAAAGATTTGTTGGATTTGGACTCTTTTGTGTTTTCACTATTTCAGATTGTACTTGTGAAATCAGATTCAGAATCATAGGAATTTGAACTGTAGGGCTATCGTATCCGAGGAGACTAAACCCCTCTAAGGAGCACGAAAAGCAAGCAGTTTCTGGCGACTCTGCTGTGCAATTAGAGAACTTGACTTAAACTTTATGATGTGATGTTTATTTACATATATATGTTCTTTACATTGCAATTGCATTTGCATTTGTTACTTTACATCACTGTGTTTTCCATTTGCTATTTTCTGGATGGCTTGCCGAAGACTTACCTAAAAAGCTTACCAAAAGGCTAGCCGGTCATGGACTCTGCCATGTTGGAAACACAACCCTTGGATTTGGATTACCGTCATACCGTTTGATCCTCCTTTCACTTCTCGGTGTTAGGTATGAGAGGTATATTAGGTAATCTTGCCTAGGTACCCCTTTTGACCATTCGGCTTAGCTGCATATAGTAAAGCCATAATGATTGCTCCAACATAGGACATCATGATCACTCTTATGTAGGATTTTGTGACATTGCTTGCTTGAAGTAGTAAAATCCTAGATCATGTCAAATCTAGGATAGGGAAACCTTAACCTCTCATAGGGGTGTTTCGAATGCTTTTATGCAAAATGTGAAATCTTTAGCAATGTATGATGCAATCTTTGGAGAGTCTTAATATTGAGGTGATTCCTTTCAAATCTGACGTCATATCAGAATCAAAATTTGGGTCAAAATCCAAGGGTTTGTGTTTGATATGGGTGAATTTTTAGCAAGACCAAAACCAGAGCCAAAAATTGTATCTTGCTTTATTGTGAGCAGCATACCCGGTATCACGATTTGATGGGGCATTTGTATTTAATGCTAGGTTTGTCTGAGCCAAAGAAGAGGCTATACCCAACTCAGCGAAGGCCCAGTCTATCCAATCTTAGAAAAACAAAACCCACCAAGTAAAGGCACAGTCCATCTGATTCCCAAAAGAAAAAGACCATCCAACGCCAAAAGACCCATTCTATAAAATCCCAAACCAGTTGAGCCCATCTAGACTAATCCAGTTCAAATACATCAAGTATAACCAAGTCAAAATCCTTGTCAGTCAGCTCTCAGCTTACACTCATCCATTTCCTCGATTGCCAGCTCAACAGACCCGTGATAGCTCAGAGTCCAGAAGAAGTTGTGGCCATGATAACGACCATAAACCAGGGAATTACCATGCAGGATGAAACCAATGCTGAAATGCAACGCTCATCTGGGGCATTTATCGCACATCCAGTCCTGGGTCCCCAGTCGAACTTTGTCCCATCTTCACCAGCTGAAGATTTGCAAGGTCCAGATCCTCGAAAAGGGTTGGCTTAAGCTCGAGTTTCCAGACCCCTAGTGCAACCTAATGAGGGGCTTTTTCCCCTTGATATTAATGAGCTCGACCCGACCTTATTAAAAATTGCTAACCTTGAGGAAATTCAAAAAGGCACAAGGAATTAACTCCATTCTCAACATTAAGGATGGGTACACCAAGGTTGCCGTAAGGCTCCTAGACAGATTCAAAATACTACACATTGATTGTTTTAATAGGTCTGGAGATCCTATGGTACATATACGGCTTTACTTGGTGTAGACACCCCATTTTTGACCGACCTTAAGACTCAGACGTCACCAGTTGAGCGCTCGGTGATGTTGCATATTGTGCTCGTTCAGAAGTCTCAGAGTCGCGGCCGTGAGCCCTGCCTCCGGACTTCCGAACCCTCTTTTGTACCTTGTCTCGGTTCGCGAACCAGACTCGGTTTCTCTGTTTCTTTTCCTGAGGGGAGGGAGAGGTCCCGTAAACCATCCCTCAGTGGCCGTGGGCTACATTTCGTGGCCGTAGGCCATTTTGCCCATTTCGAAGCCCGGTTCCCGGTTTTCGGAGCCGTCAGGCCGTGTGCCTCGGTTCGGGACCGTCTAACCATCTCCGATTCCTCCGATTTTTGGCATACATCTTATTTACTCCCTTTCGAGGGACACTGGGGCCTGAGAGACCCACTTCGTTGTCGAATGCCACTTTCGGTGCTTAACGGCCTATTTTCGGGACCCCGAACTGCGTGTTTTGGCCCCCGAGCATTCGTTTTGCATCGGTTTTCGTTCATTTTTGGCAGGTACCTCTGTTTTATCACCAGGAAGGTCACTGAAGGGTGGGGGGCCAGCAATTGTCTCAGCAACCAGTTATATTCTTCTGGCGTCCTCCGACGCCCGTTTTTCCCACTTCCGAGCCAATGTTGACCACCCTAGGGCCATCTTCTTCAACCGCAAACCACATATTTGTGTTGTACACACATGGGAGGACCCTAAAAGTCTATGGCCGGCCAGTAATTGTTGTTGAACCTTTTGAACCCCTCCTAAAAGTGGCTTGTTGTCTCTCATGTTTTACAGTTGCCAATTTCCAACCACAGGGTCTTGTTGAGCGCACATGGGAGGACACCTTTCTCTGGTGGCCGGCCAGAAAATTTTCTTGAGCCTTTTGACCCTTGGCCGGTCGGCCATAGGGGGTGGCCGGCCGGCCACCTGCAACCAAAGTACCTGGCCGGCCAGCTTCCTCAGTATGGGTGTATTACAGCTATATAGCTGTTTTTCCCCAAAAATATCTGTATCCGGGGGAAGGCTTTTGAAGGGAAACTTGGTGTCATTTCCCTCCACCTTTTCTCCCCTTCTCTTGCCTTTATAACTAGCCTCCAAGACTGATTTTGGGGTGACAAAAATTTCCCTAAGGGCCTTGCATACATCTCTATCTATTTCTCTCTCATTTTCTCTCAAAATCCCTAAGTTCCAACCACATTTCTTCATCACTACCAAGCATCACCACCACCACTCCATTCCGGAAGCAAGGAGAGGTTTTCCAGAGGCTTAGAGGCAGCAAATTTGGTCCAAGAAGCAGCCAAAGCTTTGGTCTTCAAGGGTAAGTTCACTTCACCCTCTTTTGGGCCTTATCTTGCACCATTTTTCTAGCCTATTTGCTTACTGTTTTGGGCTCCGACCCTAACTGAAAGGGTCATTTTTTTGAGTCATTCTTCATGTTTGTTTAAGGGCTCAACCCTGTTTGAGCCCCCCATTTGGTACTTTCTTCAATACCCTCTTGTATGCCATTATTTTGCATAGTATTTCTAGCCTATTTGTGATCTGTTTTTGAGCATGATGTAAACTGTGGTTAGGCTTATTTTGAGCCCATCTACAATATTGTAGAAGGGCTCAACCTTATTTGGGACCTCCATGTATGACTTGCTTCATTGCCCCTCTTTGATCCCTATTTTTGCATGCTTTGTTAGCCTACCTTGCTTCTGTTTTTAGGCCATGATCAGAACTGGAAATGGCCATATTTTGACCCTCTGGACATATCTCATTAAGGTTCTTTGGCTGTTTGGTGATTTCTTTGTATACTTCATGTTATACCCTCTTGTGGCATCAATCTTGCATTGCATTTTGAGCATGTTTGCATACTGATTTGGGGAATGTCACAAACTGTAAATGTTCATATTTTTGGTCCCTCTTCATTTTTGTAGAAGGTTATTTTTCTGTTTGGGCATTACATGTACCACTTGCCTCATTGCTTCCCTTGCGGAGCCATTTTTGTATGCCATTTTTGCCCTACTTGTGATTGCTGTTTTGCCTTGATTTGAACTGAAAAAATGCGATTTTTGGGACTGCCTTTCTTCTTCTTTTTCATGTCATGTTCAAATTATGCATGTATTGTATAGCTACAAGTCATTTCGGATGCCTAGTTTTGCATTTCGGGAGAGATTCCTTGCATCGGGTTTCATTTCGCCGGGTTTCGAGGCTGTTTTGCCCCTCATTTTGCTACTGATTTTTGCATGTTTGCATGTCATATTCCGTGTCTTTGCCATGTCTCATTAGAGTGGCATTTCGGTGCCTGAGGGTCCGTTCTCGGTTTGCGTGCACGTGTGCACGCATTTCGAGGTGTCTTGTTTTTATCTGATGGCCTCCTATGTGAGTGTGGCTGAGGCTCTCTCATGTTGGTGTAAGCCCATATTGCATTGCGTATGCCATTTCATCCATAGCATTGTATATGCTCGGTTGTGTATCACCTCGTTTAGCGTGTATGCCATTCCATAACATTGTATATGTTAGGATTGTATCTTAGTTGCATTTCATGCATATCATGCATATTGCATCGTGTTCGGGATAGGAGTTCCGTGATGGAGTTAGGTTTTGTTGTAGCATTCATATGCATTCATTCTATATTGAGTTGTGCAATTCGGCTCCTTGGCCATCATGCATCGATATGCGTGATTGGTGGCACGAGGATCGAGGCATGCATATATCTGTGAAAATACATTGTTATGCCCCTTTCCCGCTCTCTGTTGCAGCATATCAAGAATCAGCAGTCTTCCGAGGCTTGGCGCGCTTTTCGAGAAACATTGCAAAACAGAGGCTAATCGGGGCATCGCCGTGGATTTCCACGCAAAGCAGCCCAAACATGCATCATTCCATCATCCGAAGCAGAATCAAGGCAGCCCCTGGCTTGCATGCCAATTTACAGTTTTTCTTAGTTAATTTGTAAATTAATTAGGGATTTGTATATTATTCGGACTGTAATATTCGGACTGTATTATTCTTTTATTCAGGACTATATTATTATTCTTTCGGACCCTCTGCGCGAGGGCATAATTGTAATAAGTGTGGGTGAGTGTGATGTATGTCTTCCAACCCCACGTCTTTCTTCCCTTTTATTTACCCGCTTATGATGGTTAGATTAGGGCATATTTCAATTAGCATACAGTATAACAGCATGTTTGCATCATTCATCTGTTTTGCACACACCGGGCTCGGCGCATCATACAAACTGCATTTGTATTTCAATTCCAAATTGAATACGTGTTAGTTGTAGCATTCCATATGCCATGTTTAGAATAGCCGAGCCTGCTATAGTTTGCATCTTTGCATGTGTTGCATTAGGCAATTCTGTGTATCTAGGATCATGCGTGGATTTCTAATGAGTTTCTGTTTTGGCTTGGAGTACTCGGTGAGTTTTATGCTTTAGCATCCTTACATGCGTGTGAGTGACTGCCATGAATAACATGCTTACCATGAGGCTATGTGCTTATGTGATATAACTGCCTTGAATGCCTGTGGGTGGAGGTTGTGTTACTTAAATTGGGACAATTCATCAAATGTTTGTTTTAAGCCCACTAGATAGTGGCAAAACCATGTTTTCTAAGCCCACCCGAGGGTGGCAAAATCTGCATTTTAAGCCTACCTGTGGGTAACAAACCATCTTTCAAAAACAAACATGAAATGTTTTGTTCCAATTCAGGCGACTCAGTCTATACTTGTATGCTATGCGCATCACATAGTAACCTAGGCTAATAACCGGAATAAGAACACACAATGTTTTCAAAAACAGATATCATGGTTAGTAGAGGCCGGTCTTTGACCGGGCGAGCGGGGGTGCTCACGAAGTGACCTTCCCCAATCGTACCCAAGTTCCCGAGCCGAGGCAACTTTGGTGATGACGGACACGTGGCCTTTGGCACCGAGTCAGGGTTTCCTAAATTTTCCCATTAAAAAATATTTAGGTGACGACTCTGTATCTGGCAAAGCAGTCCATGTTTGGCACTTCTTTCAAAAAATCTGTTTTCAAAACGATTTGCCGGATTTGGACTCTTTGGTTCAAGATCAAGAACCGTGACATTTGAGTCCTTCGAACTGTAGTAGACCCAATATCGAACCAGAACGGGGAGGGGGTCGCACCCTCCCCGGGATGCGTTCGGGGACGTCTACAGTTTCTGGCGACTTCGCTGGGGATTTAGAGAACTTGACTCGAACTCGTGATATCTGGTTTTGACTACACTTGTGTGTTTCTTTGCATTGCATTTGCATTGGTGCGCCTAGGACACCGTGTTTGCCAGATGCCATTCCCGAACGATTTACCGGAGGCTTGTCTTGTCAAGGCATGTCCGTAAGGCTGATCGGCTCTGGGCTCTGACAGCATGGGAACACAAACCCCGGTTTTACCGGGGCACCCTTTTTGACCATTCGACCTAGTGCATATTCGGATCCATAGTGACCATTCCAAACTAGGACAGGTTGCTTACCCGTTTATAGGTTGTTTGAAACCGCTGCGTGCGTAGTTTAACCCTAGTTCCTGACAAAATAGGACAGGGAAACCCTACCCCAACATAGGGGTGTTTTGGCTCTCACTTATCTGTTATATGCTTGTTAGAGTGCGTCTCTACAGGGAACGCATGTATCAGTGTTTGAGTTTGGGCATCAGGCCCGCGGGCATCAGTTTTTGAGATTGGGCATCACGCCTGCGGGCATCAGTCAGTATCTGAGAATCAGTTGTCTGCGGATACCGGATTCAGTTTTGGGGAACAATGATATAGGGACAGTAATCAGTGATTGAGGACAGTGTATACCCAGCTTATCAACCGTGTGTTGTATGCCCGACTGTGTGTTGCGTATTTAATTTAAGCTGTTATGCTGTCCGTTTATCTGGTTATTTATTTCCTTTTCGCTTTATTTATCTTTTTGCTAGGGCAGGGTTTGTAGCACAATTGCTTCTGAACCAGTAGATATACCCCAAGCACTTTGGACACAAGGTCGCCGACTCATTCGATCCGAGGATCTGGTTGACGAACATCCAGTGTTCCACTCTCTACCCCCGATTGTTAGAAGAAGGCCGAGGAGGCGCAGTGTGTCAGAGCAGAGATTACCGGGGCAGCAGTCTACTTTAGCAGCAAACAGTCGGACTGAGGTTTCTGTTTCCACTATAGAGATACACCTACCGGTTATTCAGATGGATCCGCAGAATACATCAGGAATGGAGGCGATGATGCGCCAAATGCATGAGAGCATGAAACAAATGCAAGAAGATGCTGCCCGCCAAGCGGAGTTCTCCAAGCAGCAGGCCGCTGTCATGGCCCAGCAGGCCGAGCTGATCACTAGGCTGCAACAGCAGAATGCGGCATCTGCTTCACATCAGGCTCCTCCTCCACCCGGAGCTCCATTACCCGAGCAGGCATCCACTGGTCAGAATGCCCTGCCAAATCCCCAGAATACCCCCCTGAACACGCAGAACACCCTACCCAATGTCCAGAATATTCAAGAGGACACAGGCCATCCAACGGGGCTGGCTCCGCCCCCACTTCTGCCTCAACTGTCCAAGACCCATACACCTGCCAACCATCCGGACTCTCCCTTCGAGTTCGAGATAGACCATACAGCTCTGAAATTGAGCAAACTGGAGAAGCTTTTTAAGAAGTCCCAGGGGGTGAAGGCCATCCCAGACATCGAAGATGGGTACACCGATGTGGCCATAACATTGCCAGACAGATTTAAGATGCCACAGATTGATCGTTTTGATGGGTCCGGGGATCCTATGGTCCACCTCCGGCTATTCTCAGACATTCTGCGGCCAATGGGCCTGTCCAGACCACAAAAACTTTCACTATTCGGCCGAACCTTGTCAGGTGTGGCCGCCATCTGGTATGCAAAGCTAGAAGATGAGGTAAAAAGAAGCTGGGATGAGATGGCTGAGGCCTTCGTTGCACAGTACTCGTACAATACACAGATCGAGATTACAACTCGTGATCTCGAAACAACGAGGCAAGAGGCCAAGGAAACTTTCTCAGATTTTGTAACTCGTTGGAGGGCAAAGGCATCGATGATGACCTTGAGGCCTACAGACAAAGATCAAATTAGGATGATTGTGCGCAATCTCCAACCAAAACTCATGCAGAAGATGATCGTACTCCCCTTTCCCACCTTCTCAGACTTACACGAGATGGGGGTACAGATCGAGGATGCGCTGAAGCAAGGTCTGATCGACCAGGACCGAGAGCAACCCCGGAGGACATTTAACCGCAATAACAACGCAGGCCCGAGTGGCGCTGCAAACACAAGGACTTCGGAGGTCAGTATGGTCACCACCATTCCCCCTCCCCATTCAAGGCCCGCGGCGGCCACACCCTTTTCCAGTATATCCGGGAGCAATACCCAAGCCCCGAGATATCAGTCCAGGGGCCAAAGAACCTTCACTCCACTATACATGCCTTTGTCCAAGGCTCTCGGGGTTCTAATCAAAAAGGGGCATCTGAAACCCCTAGAGCCGAGGCCATTACCAAATCCACTCCCCCCTTCCCACAACCCGGCCAAGTACTGTGCGTACCACTAGCAGTATGGCCATGATACAGACCAATGTTTCCGGCTGCGTCACGAGATTCAGGATCTCGTTGACAAAAATATTATTCTGCCTCCCGAAAGACCCAACGTCACAACCAACCCACTCCCCGCACATAACCAAGATCCACCACCCAAAAGAGTCAATCTTATCCAAACTGGGGTCGTGTCCTACGATCCTAGTATCTATATTACTCCCTCCTACCTACCCAAGCCGGAGGTGATCCTTCCTGACTGCACTGACTTGTGCATGTTGGACACCTTCACAACCCAATCTGAACCAAAGGTGGTGACTACTGAAGATGGAACAGGGCAGGTTTCAGAGGAAAGTGGAGTTGTTGCGTCTGAGATTCACCAGCCTGGGGATTATACTAGAGGAGCCTATGATCCAAGCGAGTACATCTTAGCAGTGGGTCAGTCTGAGCCGAGTGTGGGACTGCCGGAAAAAGCCGAACTGTGCATGATTCAGGGGGATAGACTTGAACATGAGGCGGATGATTTGACAACAGTGGAAGAGGACTTTGCCAACCTCCAGTTCTTCAACAACCAAGAATCAGGGGATGCAACGATCAACTATGGGGAGTCGGCCGAAGTTACCGGATGGTTAAATGATCAACCAGACGTTGAGCCAGAGCAAGGCCCGGCAGGGGCGAGTGTGTCAATGGTGGCCGGAAGGGTCGAGAGTCAAAATGGATTGCCGGAGAGCACCGGTACAAAGAATTTCGCTCAGGACTTAAACATTGTGGATGCAGAGAAAGTGGAACAACAAACTGCAGTGACGCAGTCAGAACAAGAGGAATTTTGGGAGTCCGAGAGAATCAGAAAAGCAAAAGCCCATGAAGGGGCCGGAAGTGCTGTGGGCACAAGAACGGGACATGCTGTAAGCATATGGGACGAAAGCACTGAGAGTACGAACTTGCCAGAACCAGATAGGTGTCTGTTAAACGCTAGCGGGATGTGGTGGGAAGACGATGACTTATGTCTTGCCCACACAGATGAAGATTGGGCAGGCACTCAGCCAGATGACACCTGGTATCTCGATGAGATCGCTCATATGACAAGGAGCGGGCGGTACTTCAAGCCTCCGCACTTAGACCAACCTGAGGCATCTGGGAAAGACAAAGAAGCTGAGAAACAGAGAGAGAAACAAATTGAAGAAGAAGCTGTGATGAGACAATTAAAGAAGATACAAGCAGACATCTCCGTCTGGGGACTGCTTATGGCTTCGCGGGTGCACAGACAGGCTGTCCTATCTGCTATGGACAAGGCCAAACTCTCTATCGACACTACACCAGAACAGCTGGTTGGGCTGGTTTTCCCGGGAGGAAGTTCCCCGGCTTTAACCTTCTCAGACAAAGAACTGCCGCCTGAGGGCGTGAATCATAACAAACCTCTCTACATCTCCGTGGAATGTAGAGACAAGTGGATACCGGTGGTACTTGTTGATACCGGGTCTGCTATCAATGTCTGCCCAGCCAGAACAGCGTATGCAATCGGGTTGAAGCCCGCGGACTTCATCCCGACAACTCAGGTGATCAGAGCGTACGATAATACTAGCAGAGAAGTGATGGGGACTGTCAAGATCCAAACAAAGGTTGGACCTGGACAAGACGAGGTAGATTTCCATGTCTTGGAGGTTCCCGCAACTTTTAACCTACTTTTGGGGCGACCGTGGTTGCACCAGGTGAAGGCCGTCTCGTCCACTCTACATCAGATGGTGAAATACCCCTATGGAAAGGGAGTAGCCATTGTGTTTGGGAATTCATCGATCCATCCCCCTCCGGAGATATCTACACCAGTCCTAGAAATCGAGCACGGCATGGAGGACGTGTTTATATCAGGATTTACTTTGGCTGAGGCTCGGGTAGTGCAGAACATTATGGCTGTGAATGAAGGTATGTACGTCAGTGCTCAATCCGTCTACCTCATGAACAAGCTACAACATATCCCCGGGATGGGATTAGGAAGGAGCGGCAGGAAAGGCGTCGCAACATTGGCCGAAGTGCCACACAACCCGCATACCTTTGGACTAGGTTATCTGCCCACCAAAGAGGACTGGGTGAGGAAAGGAAAAGAAATGGCTGGAAGAGCCAGAGCCAAGCAGGCTGGGAAGCCATTTGACTTGATGCATAGGCCCATCCAGGGTACCCTGAACGGACGCTTCGTCCGGGAGGGGGAGGACTTTCCATTTTGCGGCTTCCCAGAGCCGTGGATAAACGCGGAGAAGAAACGCGTGCCCGGTTTTGAGATCTTCTTCGACCTGCAGTTACCCGGGGAGGATGTTGCCGAAGAGCAGACGGACCCATCAGCTGAGGTTGAGCAGTGTAGGGCAGTGGATCCTGAGGGCACAGAATTTGAAACGGGGGTAGCGCTGGCATGTCTACTCTCTGATCCTCCGATCGACCATAAGTGCTTGGGGGATAACTCCGAGGTTTCCATGATTGGGGATGAAACGGCCGCGAGCCAACCAGCAGCTATCTTGGATGCATCTATCGCACCCTCTCTCACTTGGCAATACGAGGAAGGATTTTTGTCCAGCAGCACCGGGTCAGGTAGTGAGCCGGAATCTGATTCCACCGAGTCTTGTGGGTCGGAATCAGATTCCAGCTCGACTGAGTCTGAGTCTGGTACTCCTCGGGATGTTAACCCGGATGCCACAGTCCTGTCTAGGTCGTCTTTTTCCTTTTCATTTGAGTCTGTTGTAAATGAGTTGGACGATTTGGATGTGCCTAATGAGAATCAAGCAACTGTGGTTTCGGAGTACTTTTCTGTGCCCTTAATTTATTGCATTAATTCAGACTTTCAAAATTTTGAAAACGACGAGGACGAAGTTCCTCCGGTTTTGCAACGATTAATTGAGCAAGAGCAGGAGAGATTTGTTAAACCCCTAGTGGACGAAATCACTACCGTGAACATTGGTACTGAGGAGGACCCGCGGCTGGTCCAGATCGGGTCCACGTTGTCTTCGGAGGAACGCGAGCGCTTAGTCGCTTTATTAAAAGATTTCAAAGATGTTTTCGCGTGGTCCTACGAAGACATGCCTGGAATCAATCATGAGATTGTACAGCATCGGATCCCCCTTGACCCCGAGGCCCTACCTGTCAAACAGAAACTCAGGAGGATCCGCCCGGACTGGGCTCTCAAGATTAAGGAAGAAGTCACCAAGCAAATCGACGCAGGCTTCCTGCTAGTATCTGAATATCCGACTTGGTTGGCCAATATTGTTCCGGTGCCGAAGAAGGATGGCAGGATCCGAGTATGCGTGGACTTCAGGGATTTGAACAGAGCTAGTCCGAAGGACGACTTTCCCTTGCCGCATATTGATGAGTTGGTGGATTTCACAGCAGGGCACGCTTTGCTCTCATTCATGGATGGCTTCTCAGGCTACAACCAGATAGTAATGGCACCAGAAGACAGGGAAAAGACTGCATTCACCACCCCGTGGGACATACTGCTATAGAGTCATGCCGTTTGGGTTGAAGAATGCTGGAGCTACTTATCAACGGGCCGCAACCACAATATTACATGATATGATCCACAAGGAGGTTGAGGTGTACGTGGACGACATGATTGTCAAGTCCAAAGAAAGGGAGGGCCACTACACCGCCTTGCATAAGTTTTTTCAAAGGATCAGGGAATTCCGGTTGCGGCTGAACCCTCAAAAGTGTACATTTGGTGTTACAGCGGGAAAAATGCTGGGGTTTCTGATTACACAAAGGGGCATCGAAGTCGACCCTTCCAAAATCAAGGCCATCCTAGAAATGCCCCCACCAAGGACTGAAAAGGAGGTGCGAGGCTTTCTGGGTAAAGTGCAATTCATAAGACGGTTTATCTCAAAATTAACCTTGACTTGTGAACCACTTTTTGGTCTCCTAAAGAAAGGCAAGAAATTTCAATGGGACGGCCGATGTCAAGCAGCGTTTGAGCAGATCAAAGAATATCTACAAAACCCGCTCGTTTTATCACCACCAGAACCAGGGAAACCGTTGATTTTGTACCTATCACTGACCGAGACCACAATGGGCTGTATGCTTGCACAAGAGTCTGAAGACAGGGTGGAGAGAGCCATCTACTATCTGAGCAAGAAGATGCTAGAGTATGAGACTCGGTACACACCGCTGGAGAAGGCTTGCTTAGCTTTGGTATGGGCTACCAGGAAGCTGCGGCACTACCTGTTAGCTCACTCCGTAATGTTGGTTTCACGACTTGATCCCATCAAATATCTTTTCGAGAAACCAGCGCTTATGGGTAGGCTAGCTCGTTGGTTGCTGTTGCTCTCCGAATTTGATTTGAAGTATGTCACACGCAAGTCAGTCAAAGGAAGAGCAGTAGCAGAGTTCCTTGCCGACCATCTGGTTGAGGGGGATGAAGCAGTTGAATACTTGTTCCCAGATGAAGCCATTTTGCATATCGACGACGAAGCTTGGACGATGTACTTTGATGGAGCGTCAAATCAACATGGGTATGGGATAGGAGTGTTGCTGATAGCACCCGATAATTCCCGTATCCCTCTAGCCTTCAAACTCCGATTCAAAGTCTCGAACAATGAAGCAGAATATGAGGCGTGCATTGCTGGCCTATAAGCAGCCCTGGAACTAGGGGCAAGATGGCTGGACGTCATTGGGGACTCGAACCTTGTTGTGTCTCAAGCAAAAGGAGACTGGAAAGTAAAAGAGGAAAAAATGGTGATGTATCACCAGACCTTGGATTTGCTGATTCCTCGGTTTGAGAAATTAAGTTTTACTCATCTACTAAGAGAGAACAACAGGTTCGCAGATTCTTTAGCAACTCTATCTTCCATGATAGACATCCCGTGTGGAGTCCGGATGCGTCCAGTCATCATTGACCAGAAATTTACACCTGCCTATGAGTCAATTGCAGCCATAGATGAAGTTCAGGACGAACACCCCTGGTATTACGACATTTGGAATTTCTTGGAGAAAGAAGCATATCCGCCGGGGACAAATGCCAAGGACAAAAGGGCAATAAGAAGATTGGCCGTTCAGTTCATCATCTGCGGGGGTAAACTGTATAAACGGGGTCATCTGGGAATGCATAAACTGTGTGTTGATGCCGAAGAATCGAAGCGCCTAATGGAAGCCATCCACGGGGGAGAATGTGGAGCACATGTGAATGGGGTAATGCTGGCACGGAAAATTCTCAGACAGGGTTACTACTGGTCCACCATGGAGGAGGATTGTATTGGTTTCGTCCAGCGATGCCACAAATGTCAGATCCATGCCAATCGCATGAACATCCCGCCGACGAAGCTGTACAATATGACTTCACCATGGCCATTTTCAGTCTGGGGAATCGATGTAATCGGGGCCGTTACGCCAAAGGGGTCGAATGGGCATGAGTTCATCCTGGTTGCGATAGATTATTTTACAAAGTGGGTTGAGGCCTAATCTTACGCGGTGTTGAAGGCTTCGCACGTTGCAAAGTTTATCAGAAACAACATCATCTGTCGCTATGGGGTCCCAAATGAGATAATTTCAGATAACGGTTCCCACTTCAAGAAGGAAGTGATAGACTTGTTGGAAAAATACAATGTGGCTTTTCATAAGTCATCCACATACTGGCCGCAAACCAATGGAGCAGTCGAGGCCGCCAACAAGAATATCAAGCGCATATTGCAGAAGATGGTGGAAACCTACCGGGACTGGCCAGATAAGCTGCCGTTTGCTCTGTGGGGCTACCGGACTTCAATCAGAACTTCTACTGGGGCGACTCCGTACTCATTAGTTTATGGGATGGAGGCCGTTCTACCTATTGAGATTGAAGTTCCGTCATTGCGAGTATTGGCCCAGTGTCAAATAGTCGAGGCAGATTGGCAACAGAGCAGATTCGAGGAACTCATGCTCTTTGATGAGAGAAGACTGAAAGCACTGTACCACATTCAAGGCTATCAACGCAGAATCGCCCGAGCTTTTAACAAGAAGGTTAAGTCCAGGAATTTAAAGGAAGGAGATTTGGTACTCAAGGACAACCGAGCTCCCATCCATGACCCTAGGGGCAAGTTCAGACCTAATTGGACTGGTCCCTACATCATTAAGTCAATCTGGTCAGGTGGGGCTGTGGTTCTGATGGATCTGGATGGCTTAGAGTTTTCGCAACCGATTAATATGGACAAGTTGAAGAAATACTACCCTTGAGAGGCTCGCTAGGCCGAAAACCCGAAAGGGCGACCTAGGCAAAACTCAGAGCACAAAAAAATTGAAAAATATAAAAACTGAGCTCGCAAGGTTGAAAACCCGCAAAGGGCGGCCTTGGCAAAAGTTAGAGCGCAAAAGGAGAGTGAAAATACCCGAGCGAACCTAAGCCTGAACTACGTAAGGCTTGATTCCCATCTTTGGGATACGTAGGCAGCTTCATCCTGAAGTTCAGCCATAAACATTTTCCCCGATCAACTTTGTCCATTTTGATCATCTCAATCATCCTTGTCCATCAGCATTCATCGTAATTTCCGGTGCAGTGCTATTCAGACTAGGGGCAACTTTCCGTTGCCAGGAGGTGCTGTGGTACCATTCAGACTAGGGGCAACTTTCCAGTTGCTAGGACCCGGGGTTGTGCATCTCAGTGACAGATCTCAGGCGTGTCCAGTTCTGATCCATATCGAAAATAGTTTTGAAAAGTTTTAATAAAAGTTGACTCTGTTCAAATTAATCTTTTTACAACTAAGACCATTTTTGGACCAAAGCGGAAAATTCTCAGTACCACAACCTTCAATTTCATTGATTTCAAAACAGAGTTCTCTTGCTCTTGCATACAATTGAGGTTGCTTTTTATTACACTCATGAAGAAAACTTGAAAGTACTAATAAAGCAATAAATCCGGGACATAGTCAAGTCAAGTGTCCCTGCGCCCCCTGCCAGAGCTAGTTGAAGCCTCTGATGCCAACCTAGGCCCAACATGTGCTTCTTCGTTGAGCCAATCCCAGCACTCGTCAGACAAAGTGCAACTAAAAGTGGGAGCAGGAGCCAGGAGCTCTCTATTTCCCCATGCTGCGGCCTGCCGAGCTAGCTGTGCGCCTCGAACCGGGAATGTAGCCGGATACTCTATCCCCTCTGGTGGGCAAATCTGATCATGGTCAAACTGGCGTAGAATACGGAATGGGAAATAGAATACGCAGTGAGTCAAGCCGATCAATCGAATCCCGACCTGCCGAGACATGCTGTAGCTCATTGCCGGGAGATTGAGCCAAGGACAGCGCCAAGCAATGCGTTCAGCTGACAAATTGCACATCCATTCAAACCACCATCCCTCATCAAGGGCATCGACCAGGCGTTGTCGAAAGAAGTAGCTGCGGGCTGAGTAAGCAGGGCAAGAGTCCACAACTTGCAATTTATCCATCAACCATATCTGGGGAGGGACGAAAAATGAGAGAATAAAGAATAGAGAGATGTGTGATGAGAGAAAAGTAAGATAAGGGTTTTGTGAGAAAAACCGAGCCTGAGGGCCGAGCGATGTGAGCAAATACATATGTGAGATCGGGTGGGAAACATTACCTGTAGCAATAGTGGACTCCCTGCAAACCTGGTTGTCTCCCGATGGTAGAAAGTATCCAAGCCCATCAGTGTCTCAGCCAATGTCATGGCAATGCAACTCTTTCCTTCTTTCAAGCCTTGAGCCACTTCAATCAAACGGATGTTAGCTCCCTCGGAGCTCGAGATAAACAGAAAATGAGATAGCATACACAAACAGAGGGCGTATCGCCGGAAGCCTTGCCAATGATGGTCGCTGCGGTCACCAGCATCGGAGAACCGGTAAATCAGGCTTGGAATATCCAACATTCCGCTACAAATCAGGGATCGAGCATCGTGCGCGTTGAGTCCGCACATCCGCCCTAAGGTTTGGGCATAGCCAAAATTGAGTTGGGGCAAGATTCCCTCACCTCGCTCGGATTCTATCAAAACTTGAAAATCTTCAAAAGTGGGACATACCTCTTGCCCTCCGAAGCTGAAGACGTGCGTCACTGGGTTCCAAAATCTCACCGCGGCATGGAGGAAAGGAAGATGCAGCGAAGTCCGGCCCAGCGTGAATAGTGCATTCAAGCCGAAACCCCAGAAGTTCAGCTTTTCCGAGCCATCTAAAGAAGAGATCCAAGATGTGAGATTCTCTGCGAGAAATGCCTCCATTTTTGTGCAAAGCAGTAATGAAATGAATGAGTTCCAAAGTTGGAGCTTTATAGGGGGGGTAAAACACTATTCGAGGACAAGTGTCAAAATTCTAGGAGTTGCAGGAAAGGTGGCCGGCCGACCACCTATTCTAGCGGGCCGGCCATCTTTGTTTCAAAAACTGGCCGGCCGGCCACCTTTCAGTCCCCAGATGCAAAATGTGGCCGGCCATGCATTGGTCCTGTCTTGCCCTCCGGAAGGAAGTTTGAGGCATTTCTATGCATCGGGGATGTCGACGGCCTCCATTTCTCTCAATTTCCGATGCGTTCCATCATCCAGATCGTCCGTCCAAAGTACGCTTTGTTGTATTTTGTTTATCGAGTTGTCGTTTTGTTTATCGAGTTGTAAGTTTTGCCGAGCTGTCGCATTTTGTGTTTTGAGTCATTACTCTTTGTTTGCGCAATTTTGTTAAGTCTTGTTTATCGAGTCATTAACATTGTTGTACTTTGCTTATCGAGTTATAAACTTGCTGAGATTCTGTTATTTCTTAGTGAGTCGATTTGTTTTAGTTTATTGCGTCGGTTCATTACCTGACCCGGTAAATACACAAGGCACATTTCCATTCAATTCCATTTTTGTGCAGAATAATGCGATGCGATGCTGAGAATTTCAAATACCAACACCTTTTCAAAAGCTGTTTCATTCCGTCATGTTTTACAACAAAATAGAGGTACAAGTTTTACGGAAAATAAAACTGCCTAATAAAATGCAAAGTGCTACAAACTACTAGCAAAAAGTAAAATAAAGCAGGAAACAACAGCATCAATATCCTCGGGAGCGGGAATGAGGAGGCCCCCTCATCCTCTTCTGCGAGACAAACTCTGCACTATCATCACCATCCGGGTCGGAGCTGTCATCCTCAGGATCCCCCTCAGCCTCGCCTCCACTCCCGGAACCAAGGCCGGAGCCCCCCTCCTCAACAGATGTCTCTGACTTACGATCTGCGACCTCCTCCTCCTCTTCATCATCAGGCTCTGCCTCTATAACATGTGCCCTACGTCTGCGAGACGACCCCGTTCCTCGAGCTCCTCGAAAAGGCCTAGATGGCCCAGCTCCCTAAAAAGGCCTAGATGGCCCAGCTCCTCGGGAGGGCCCAGATGGCCCAGCACCTCGAAAGGATCCAGACGATCGACCTCTCTGAGAAGGCTCGGGTGGCCCGGCCTGCGGTGGAGCATATACCGGAGGCATCTGAAAGTGAAGAGTTCAATGCATCAGTTCAAATATGAAAATCAGATGCAAGTATAGTATGAGAGTGGGGTGTGTGTCAAATGTGCTCTACACAAACAGCCTACCAATGCAGTAGGATGTTCAAGACCAGCGTGTCATCAGAAATATGATAAATGCAGGAAAGATGAACACCCATAATGGCCAGCTGTGCCTCCCTCCGCAGGATCATGCCCTCGAATGTGGCCAGCATCCCAAGCATCTCATCCATGTACTCAACTGGAGGCTACAGATACAAATGCAAAACCATCAGTAAAGGAATGGATGTCCAAATATCCGCCTGATAAATCAAAGCTATAAAACATACCGATGGTGAATCAGGGTCTCTGACATATCTATGGTCAGGAAGAGGAGGCTCTAGCGAGACCTGGTAAGGAGTCCCAAATCGCCAACTCGTCAACTCGGTCGGCATGTCTGGCCACCCAGGATGATGAAGAGTCGGAGGGATCGGAGGAATGAATTCGCGACCACCTCTGGACGTACCAGCCCTGCTGGAGGAGGAGATATCTGTAGCATGAGCCCGACTCGAAGATGGTACATCAGCAGACCTCAGTGGCGGAGCGCGCACTCCCGTCAAGGGAGGCATCAGATATGTGTGACGATAAGTGGCGTAGTCTCCCTCCGTAAGATGTAGCAAAGCATCAGTGCCTAGCATAGCGCTAACGACATCCTGGGTAGAAAGCCTATCAGCAATCCGCATAGTGGCTGGAGGTGCTGCAGGAGGGTCCTGAGAAGTGTATCCCCACACCTGACGCAGAAAGCGTTCCCCCAGAAACGATGCTTTACCAACCGGTCCCTCGAGCAGGATCCTGTACTGGGAGGTGCCTGACCCTCCGGCATACTGAAATCGGAGACCATCACCCAAGATCGCCCAGGGCTGCCACGTAATCTGCGGATAACCAGTACATAAACCAATCAGAAATCGAGAATATACAAGGCAGATCAAAGATGAAAACGGAAAGGAACCGAGAGTTCTGAAATACCTCTGTCGTCCGCACAGTGTCAAAGTACTGTCGCAGGTAGAAGAGAGTCTCTCGAGGTCTCGGTCGGTGCTGACCCTCGAATACCAAGGAATACGGGGTCATAAGGGGCCCTGCCACCTCCATCTCCGGGGCCAACGTCGGAAAATATACGTAGACCCATAACTGTAGAAAACAGTGCAGAATGTGAATACAAAATGCTGAGTGCAAAATACAGGATGTAAAGTGCGCCGTGTGTGCAATGAACAAGTAATGAGGAGCAGAAATGTAAATCAAGAGGACAGAACGTACCTCCCACGCTCTCCAATAACCGCCGAGTAAGTCTCCCTGCCCGCGGGAGGTAGCGCTCATGTAGCAGTAGAGAGTAGCCAGGCCGGCGCCACCCCAGTCGTACCGACTGACCTGTGATAGGTCCACTAGGGCACTCAAAAGATACAACCCGACAGTGTTCCCCCTATCAGCAAACAGAGTGGTGCCAAAGAGGAACATAAGGAAACCGCGGGCATACTGCTCAGCCTCCTCAGGAGTCCCGGGCTCCATCTCCACCCTCCGAAAATGGGAAGAGAACCAAGTGTATCGGACTCTCCCAGAAGCTCTATCCACAGGTGGGCGGGCCCCCAATAGATGTAACCAAGCGGCCTCCCATTCGCCCATATCCTCATCGTAAGGAATGGGCCAGCCTCCTATATCTAGGCCGGTCAGAACAGCAAAATCCAACGGGGTCATGGTCAAATCCCCGGTGGCGGAGAAATGGAAGGAGTTGGTGGTGTCCCACCATCTCTCCACCAAAGCGGCTAACAGTGTCCTACTGGCAGGACAATGTGATAACCCTACGCAGAAGGCCCCGAACCCTGCTAAATCAACTAAATCCCGGACAACCTCCGGAAGCTCAGTGTACCACTCTCTCGCAGCAGTGGAGCCATATCCTCGCACGGTACGAGAGCCAACCTGCATTCAGAATGCATCCATGTGTCAGAATCAAATGAACAAGCCGTGTGCAAATCAAATGAACAAGCCGTGTGCAAATCAAATGAACAAGCCGTGTGCAAATGAAATGAATGAGCCGTGTGCAAACGCAAGTAAATGGACTGTGTGTTCAGAAAATCAGAGTTTAGGGCTGCGTGTTCTACTCTCAATTAGTGTGGGTTGTGTGTTCACCATCAACTTGGACTGTGTGTTCAGAAAATCAGAGTTTGGGACTGCGTGTTCTACTCTCAGTCAGTGTGGGCTGTGTGTTCACCATCAACTTGGACTGTGTGTTCAGAAAATCAGAGTTTGGGACTGCGTGTTCTACTCTCAGTCAGTGTGGGCTATGTGTTCACCATCAACTTGGACTGTGTGTTCAGAAAATCAGAGTTTAGGGCTGCGTGTTCTACTCTCAATCAGTGTGGGCTGTGTGTTCACCATCAACTTGGACTGTGTGTTCAGAAAATCAGAGTTTAGGGCTGCGTGTTCTACTCTCAATTAGTGTGGGCTGTGTGTTCACCATCAACTTGGACTGTGTGTTCAGAAAATCAGAGTTTAGGGCTGCGTGTTCTACTCTCAGTCAGTGTGGGCTGTGTGGTCACCATCAACTTGGACTGTGTGTTCAGAAAATCAGAGTTTAGGGCTGCGTGTTCCACTCTCAATCAGTGTGGGCTGTGTGTTCACCATCAACTTGGACTGTGTGTTCAGAAAATCAGAGTTTGGGACTGCGTGTTCTACTCTCAATCAGTGTGGGCTGTGTGTTCACCATCAACTTGGACTGTGTGTTCAGAAAATCAGAGTTGGGACTGCGTGTTCTACTCTCAATCAGTGTGGGCTGTGTATTCACCATCAACTTGGACTGTGTGTTCAGAAAATCAGAGTTTGGGACTGTGTGTTCTACTCTTAGTCAGTGTGTGCCATGTGTTCACCTTCAAATTCGGGTTGTGTGTTCGACAAATCAGTGTTTGAGCCGTGTGTTCAATTCTTAACTAATGTGTGCCGTGCGTTCACAATCAATCAATGAGCCGAGTGTTCAGAAATTCAAGTGTTCAAGTCACATGTTCAAAATGCAAGCAAAGTACTATGTCATAAGCTAAATTGTGTGATCAAGCATGGCAAAGGTACGAAATGCACGAAAAATACAGAAAATGACGTAAAATACCTCTCGTGCCTCGTAAGAGAGGTGATGCTCTGGCTCTCGCAGAAGTAGATCCCTGGGTACCCGATCATTGAAGTCAGTAAAATGACGAAAAATGACCCGCGGAAGAATGTGTACCGACGGGGCGTATCTCTCGGGAATAAAGGGGCGCACCCTCGGGGGCAGTGTCATGGCGTCAAAATCATCCCCGGCACCTGGAGGACCTCCACCATGAGGGAAATTACCCGCCATTTCAAAAAATCTGCAAAATGAGCAAAAAAATGAGCAAAATGAGCCAAAATTGGAAAAAGTCAACAAAAGTCAACTCTCGGGAAATGAAAAAGTCAACAAAAGTCAACTCCCGAGAAAATCTTCCAAATATTGAGACAAACTTACCTCAAGTGGTGAAAATAAGAAAAGAAGCCCCGAAATCAAAATTTAATCAGTCCAAAGTGCTTAAAATTGAATGTTTTTGCGAAAACAACTTGCGTGGGAGGCTGAAAAGCGCGTATAAAGTGCAGATCTGAAGGAGAAAATGGTTTGGGAGGCAAGAGGAGAAGTTTTCGCAGCTGTGGGTGTGAGCTCGAAGTGAATGGATGAGAGAATATAAAGAAAATGAGGCAAAAAGACCAAACTGCCCCCTGTTTTGGGCAGGTGGCCGGCCGGCCACCTTTTCTAGCTGGCCGGCCATTTGCTTTATGAAATCTGGCCGGTGGCCTCCCTTTGGGCAACCACCTGGCCGGTGGTGATCCCCCCTTGCTCCTCTAGGTCTCTGCAAATTTTGAGGAAGATCGAAGTTCCCGGGACCTGAAAAAGTTTAAGAAAAGTGCACTTTCTGGTGCGAAATTGCTCCGCCGGAACTTCAGCTGCAATTTCTGACATGTGTCTCATCATTACTCATCAAAATCAGAGTGTATCCTTTTTAAGCATGTTGTAACCTCTCCAGGAGGTGAATCAGAGGCCGCAGTCGAGTCGCCTTCTCTGAAATGCGCGTTTCCTTACTCGTTGTTTCGCAACAAACGGGCGCTCTGATTTGTGCTCGTTTTACATTCTCATGTACATAACTTGCATTCTCATGAGCATTTTGCATCGTCATGCATGATTTCTTGGTATACCATACCTCTGTGCTTGAGCATGTGTTGTCACGCACGTTCCCTTCTCGCATTGCGATGCATTCACTCACCGACACTGCGTGTGTCAAACTTTCGGAATCCCAGGAATCCCATTGAATATATGTTGTTAGCATATTGTTCTTGTTGAATTTCTCTTTTTTGCAGGCACGATATTGTATGTACGGTTCATTTGAGGCTGGTGCGACCAGACGAATCGCGCAGGTATCGTATCTTCTCCGTGTGAGACGCGACGAGAATTGAATAATTCTCCGCATTCCCAACTGCATGAAATGTAGTTATTGCTTTGCATTCTTGCTTAAAACTGTTGCATCTATTTGCGAATACTTGCTTCATTACAGCTTGCTGCACTTGCATGATCATTAAGTTACATCTGGCTCCGTGCATACCGCTTTGCATTTTGCCCCTTGCCTACGGGCACGCCTGCAGGCACATCTCTGTTTATCTTGTATGATTGTCTAAGTCTTCAGCCTTGTCAAAAATGGGTCGTCTCTGGGCTTTGACATTCACTCCCGTCATTCCTTGACTTCCGAGTTCTGTCAAAGAGGGGCAACTGTAGACACCCCATTTTTGACCGACCTTAAGACTTAGACGTCACCAGTTGAGCGCTCGGTGATGTTGCATATTGTGCTCGTTCAGAAGTCTCAGAGTCGCGGCCGTGAGCCCTGCCTCCGGACTTCCGAACCCTCTTTTGTACCTTGTCTCGGTTCGCGAACCAGACTCGGTTTCTCTGTTTCTTTTCCTGAGGGGAGGGAGAGGTCCCGTAAACCATCCCTCAGTGGCCGTGGGCTACATTTCGTGGCCGTAGGCCATTTTGCCCATTTCGGAGCCCGGTTCCCGGTTTTCGGAGCCGTCAGGCCGTGTGCCTCGGTTCGGGACCGTCTAACCATCTCCGATTCCTCCGGTTTTTGGCATACATCTTATTTACTCCCTTTCGAGGGACACTGGGGCCTGAGAGACCCACTTCGTGGTCGAATGCCACTTTCGGTGCTTAACGGCCTATTTTCGGGACCCCGAACTGCGTGTTTTGGCCCCCGAGCATTCGTTTTGCATCGGTTTTCGTTCATTTTTGGCAGGTACCTCTGTTTTATCACCAGGAAGGTCACTGAAGGGTGGGGGGCCAGCAATTGTCTCAGTAACCAGCTATATTCCTCCGGCGCCCTCCGACGCCCGTTTTTCCCACTTCCGAGCCAATGTTGACCACCCTAGGGCCATCTTCTTCAACCGCAAACCACATATTTGTGTTGTACACACATGGGAGGACCCTAAAAGTCTATGGCCGGCCAGTAATTGTTGTTGAACCTTTTGAACCCCTCCTAAAAGTGGCTTGTTGTTTCTCCTGTTTTACAGTTGCCAATTTCCAACCACAGGGTCTTGTTGAGCACACATGGGAGGACACCTTTCTCTGGTGGCCGGCCAGAAAATTTTCTTGAGCCTTTTGACCCTTGGCCGGCCGGCCATAGGGGGTGGCCGGCCGGCCACCTGCAACCAAAGTACCTGGCCGGCCAGCTTCCTCAGTATGGGTGTATTACAGCTGTATAGCTGTTTTCTCCCAAAAATATCTGTATCCGGGGGAAGGCTTTTGGAGGGAAACTTGGTGTCATTTCCCTCCACCTTTTCTCCCCTTCTCTTGCCTTTATAACCAGCCTCCAAGACTGATTTTGGGGTGACAAAAATTTCCCTAAGGGCCTTGCATACATCTCTCTCTATTTCTCTCTCAGTTTCTCTCAAAATCCCTAAGTTCCAACCACATTTCTTCATCACTACCAAGCATCACCACCACCACTCCATTCCGGAAGCAAGGAGAGGTTTTCCAGAGGCTTAGAGGCAGCAAATTTGGTCCAAGAAGCAGCCAAAGCTTTGGTCTTCAAGGGTAAGTTCACTTCACCCTCTTTTGGGCCTTATCTTGCACCATTTTTCTAGCCTATTTGCTTACTTTTTTGGGCTCTGACCCTAACTGAAAGGGTCATTTTTTTGAGCCATTCTTCATTTTTTTTAAGGTCTCAACCCTGTTTGAGCCCCCCATTTGGTACTTTCTTCAATACCCTCTTGTATGCCATTATTTTGCATAGTATTTCTAGCCTATTTGTGATCTGTTTTTGAGCATGATGTAAACTGTGGTTAGGCTTATTTTGAGTCTCTCTACAACATTGTAGAAGGGCTCAACCTTATTTGGGACCTCCATGTATGACTTGCTTCATTGCCCCTCTTTGGTCCCTATTTTTGCATGCTTTGTTAGCCTACCTTGCTTCTGTTTTTAGGCCATGATCAAAACTAGAAATGGCCATATTTTGACCCTCTGGACATATCTAATTAAGGGTCTTTTGCTGTTTGGTGATTTCTTTGTATACTTCATGTTATACCCTCTTGTGGCCTCAATCTTGCATTGCATTTTGAGCATGTTTGCATACTGATTTGGGGAATGTCACAAACTGTAAATGTTCATATTTTTTGTCCCTATTCAGTGTTGTAGAAGGGTATTTTTCTGTTTGGGCATTTCATGTACCACTTGCCTCATTGCTTCCCTTGCGGAGCCATTTTTGTATGCCATTTTTGCCCTACTTGTGATTGCTGTTTTGCCTTGATTTGAACTGAAAAAATGCGATTTTTGGGACTGCCTTGCTTCTTCTTTTTCATTTCATGTTCAAATTATGCATGTATTGTATAGCTACAAGTCATTTCGGATGCCTAGTTTTGCATTTCGGGAGAGATTCCTTGCATCGGGTTTCATTTCGCCGGGTTTCGAGGCTGTTTTGCCCCTCATTTTGCTACTGATTTTTGCATGTTTGCATGTCATATTCCGTGTCTTTGCCATGTCTCATTAGAGTGGCATTTCGGTGCCTGAGGGTCCGTTCTCGGTTTGCGTGCACGTGTGCACGCATTTCGAGGTGTCTTGTTTTTATCTGATGGCCTCCTATGTGAGTGTGGCTGAGGCTCTCTCATGTTGGTGTAAGCCCATATTGCATTGCGTATGCCATTTCATCCATAGCATTGTGTATGCTCGGTTGTGTATCACCTCGTTTAGCGTGTATGCCATTCCATAACATTGTGTATGTTAGGATTGTATCTTAGTTGCATTTCATGCATATCATGCATATTGCATCGTGTTCGGGATAGGAGTTAGCCCGGGCACGGGAAACGAGGTACGTTCCGTACTTCGAGTGACGGAACGTGTCTCAATTCCCGAGTCACCGACACTCCGGATTATCCGTGATGGAGTTAGGTTTTGTTGTAGCATTCATATGCATTCATTCTATATTGAGTTGTGCAATTCGGCTCTTTGGCCATCATGTATCGATATCCGTGATTGGTGGCACGAGGATCGAGGCATGCATATATCTATGAAAATACATTGCTAAGCCCATTTCCTGCTCTCTGTTGCAGCATATCAAGAATCAGCAGTCTTCCGAGGCTTGGTGCGCTTTTCGAGAAACATTGCAAAACAGAGGCTAATCGGGGCATCGCCGTGGATTTCCGCGCAAAGCAGCCCAAACATGCATCATTCCATCATCCGAAGCAGAATCAAGGCAGTCCCTGGCTTGCATGCCAGTTTACAGTTTTTCTTAGTTAATTTGTAAATTAATTAGGGATTTGTATATTATTCGGACTGTAATATTCGGACTGTATTATTCTTTTATTCGGGACTGTATTATTATTCTTTCGGACCCTCTGCGCGAGGGCATAATTGTAATAAGTGTGGGTGAGTGTGATGTATGTCTTCCAACCCCACATCTTTCTTCCCTTTTATTTACCCGCTTATGATGGTTAGATTATGGCATATTTCAATTAGCATACAGTATGACAACATGTTTGCATCATTCATCTATTTTGCACGCACCGGGCTCGGCGCATCATACAAACTGCATTTGTATTTCAATTCCAAATTGAATACGTGTTAGTTGTAGCATTCCATATGCCATGTTTAGAATAGCCGAGCCTGCTATAGTTTGCATCTTTGCATGTGTTGCATTAGGCAATTCTGTGTATCTAGGATCATGCATGGATTTCTAATGAGTTTCTGTTTTGGCTTGGAGTACTCGGTGAGTTTTATGCTTTAGCATCCTTGCATGCGTGTGAGTGACTGTCATGAATAGCATGCTTACCATGAGGCTATGTGCTTATGTGATATAACTGCCTTGAATGCCTGTGGGTGGAGGTTGTGTTACTTAAATTGGGACAATTCATCAGATGTTTATTTTAAGCCCACTAGATAGTGGCAAAACCATGTTTTCTAAGCCCACCCGAGGGTGGCAAAATCTGCATTTTAAGCCTGTAGCAAACCGTCTTTCAAAAACAAACATGAAATGTTTTGTTCCAATTCAGGCGACTCAGTCTATACTTGTATGCTGTGCGCATCACATAGTAACCTAGGCTAATAACCGGAATAAGAACACACAATGTTTTCAAAAACAGATATCATGGTTAGTAGAGGCCGGTCTTTGACCGGGCGAGCGGGGGTGCTCACGAAGTGACCTTCCCCAATCGTACCCAAGTTCCCGAGCCGAGGCAACTTTGGTGATGACGGACACGTGGCCTTTGGCACCGAATCAGGGTTTCCTAAATTTTTCCATTAAAAAATATTTAGGTGGCGACTCTGTATCTGGCAAAGCAGTCCATGTTTGGCACTTCTTTCAAAAAATCTGTTTTCAAAACGATTTGCCGGATTTGGACTCTTTGGTTCAAGATCAAGAACCGTGACATTTGAGTCCTTCGAACTGTAGTAGACCCAATATCGAACCAGAACCCGGGGGGGGTCGCACCCTCCCCGGGATGCGTTCGGGGACGTCTACACTTGGACGTTCTGAAACTGATGGGTCTAACTAAGCCTCAAAAACTCTCTGTGTATGGAAGAACCCTATCGGGTATAATAGCCACTTGGTACGCCAAGGTGGAGGATAAAGTGAAGTAGAACTGGGAAGGTTTGGCTAAGGCGTTTGTCAATCAGTATTCTTACAATACCCAAATTGAAATGACCACCCAAGAGCTTAAAGCAACCCACCAAAACCTTAAAGAACCTTTTTGTGAAATTTGTTACAATGTGGAGAACAAAGGCAACACAAATGACAGATCGACCTTCTGAAAGGGACCAAGTGCGGATAGTGGTACAGAACCTTAAGCCTGATATGTTACAAAAGTTAATAGTCGCTTCACTGTTCACTTTTAAAATTTTGCATGAATTAGGGATTCAGATTGAGCGCGCATTTAATAAAGGGATTATTCCTAGAACAAGCAAACCAACAAGGAGGGTGTTTTCCAGAAGTACCAATGCTAGCAGTAGTACTATTTCCAAACCCACTGAAATCAATACCGTTGCCACTCCTAAAACTGCCGACCCATTTGCCAATACCAACCCACAAACAGCCAACCCAACCCAACCCAAGCTCAAGGTAGAACTTTCACCCCCCCTCCATATGAGCCTAACTAGCGCACCAAAAGTCCTGATGAAAAGAGGGTATCTCAAACTCCTTTATCCCCAACCTTTTCCTGAACCACTCATTGCTAGACATAACCCCACCAAATACTGTGCATACCATCAGCAGTACGATCATGGCATCGATCGTTGCTACCACCTTCGTTATGAGGTTCAAAATCTCATCGACAACTAGATGATAGCTCCACCTCAAGAACCTAATATTACCACCAACCCACTTCCCATCCATGACCAAGTACCTCCTCTTCAACTTAACCTTATCCATACACTACCATCTACCTTCAACCGCAGGATATATATCACTTTAGCCTATTTACCCAAACCTGAGGTGTTCATTCCAAAAAGCACGGACTTGTGCATGATGGATGCACTTGAACCCCGAGTATCTCAAACCCCATTATGCTCCACAAGTTTAATATAATTATATTGAGTATTCTTAATATTTTAATTGACATAACATTTAATTTTTTCAATCTGTAATTATTTAATCATATAGATATAATAATAATAATAATAATAATAATAATAATAATAATAATTGTCATCTCTTTTCTAACGCCATATGTATTAGTTGAAATTAGTTTAATGTTACTCTATAAGGGATAATAAATTATGTCAAACTTTTGAACTTTAATTTATTTTTTTCAAATTTTAAAAGAGATCAACATAATTTGTTCTTTATAAAAAAAGTGTTTCATGAATGCCTCAAAAAATATTGATTATACATTTTTATTACAACAATACTACATCCATGCAATTTTTTCTCCCCGAATGTCCCTCGAATGTGTTTTTGACTGGTAAGAAACCGATTAGAATCATTTTCTTACTGGTCATAAATACATACGAGGGAAATTCGAAGGAAAAATTGTATAAATGAATCATCTTTGTTTTTATTATATGCCCTTTTAGAAAAATATACCATGTATGTTAAATTTCTTAACAACAGCCCTATAAGCATACATATATAATAATAATAACAATACAAAATATTTGATCAGACTAATATAAAATACTGTTGAGAAATTTTGAGTGGTTCAGATCATGTTAAACTACTTGTCACGAATTATCCTAATTATCTAAAAACTAATTAAATCCATATTTGAAGTTTTTTACTTGATATAAAGATGTACCATTTTCTTTAATTAAATTGATCGAATTAAAGTCTTAAAAAAAATTAAAAATTAAAAAAAAAAAAAAAGAAGGTAGAATTAGAGAGGATGAGATTGTGCATTAATTAATAATAGTGTAAAGTTGAAGAATTCTTCAAGGAGCATATTTTGAAGAATTCTTTTACTTCAGTGGGAAATTTAAAAAATATTTACAGATTAAGGAAAAAGTTTATAAATTTAATTATTAATATTTATAAATTTTACTATTAACTTGAAAATATTATTGAAAAGATGGACTGAGAAGACATGTTTTGGATTGCCAAAATCTTGGTCTGGGCTACGGGTTCATAATGGACATGGTGTTAGTTTAATGATACTCGGCCCACGGATACTTATAGCCCATAGAAATTGGGTTGCGTTTGTCTGACTTGTGATAACATGGACATGGACATGGTTGTAGGTTTAACTAACATGTACTTCCTTGTGTTTTTTGTTTTTTTGTTTTTTTTGGGTTGGGGTAAACTAAGAGCAGCTCCAATGCAGTTGTTATAACATCTGCTATAGTTATAATGTAGCAACTTAATGCAAAAATTGAGCTCCAATGCAACTGTTAAATTTTGACAATGTTATACCTTGTGCCAAATTTGGCACAAGGTTTACTAGTTTGGTAGATTGACCAATTTGCCACATCATCAAAATCAACTATTTTTTCTGTCTTTTCATGTTGAAAAAAAAGAAAAGAAAAGAATAGACACCAAACTTGAATAGATGCATATATATACAATCATAGAAGTTCGCAAAATCATATAAAATTTACATATAATATATAATTAGAAGAAAAAAAAATCAAAAACATAAAAAAAACTAATTACGTGAAAAAATATGAACAAATACATAAATATTATAATTTCATATGATTTTAAGAATATAGTCTAAGTTTCTTCATGAAAAATGCAAAAATATGCCATCTTAACAAAAGATGCATGAAAAAAGTTTAATTTCACGGTTTTACTTCATCATATATTAAAATGGAACTTGATCTTTCAAATCTCAAAAATCATTTAAGATTGATTCAAAACTAAATTTTATTAAAAAAATTTCTTCCAATGTACAAAATCAGTTAAGAGTCCAGACAAATGATTTCAATATACAAAATCGCATAATTAGGATAGCTGAATTTCATTACAATTTCTCTTACACCATACCGCACAAAATGATATTATCATGGTAAGTAAAACATCTCATTCATCATCTGTCAATTTTTACTAAAGAAATATTACATATAATCTTATTTCTTATCTTATTTTCTCACTCCAAGACACAACCATGTGAGTTTATATGCATTTATAAATGTGAAAATCATTACTTTATGTTTACAAATGAGAAAATGATGTAAAAAGTTAGTAAAACAGAAGACATTTAGAATATCTTAAATATTATGGCATTTAAATTGATTGTCAAGAGGTAAAAAAACTGTGCAAAGTAAAAGACAAAGATTTTCTTTGTGTGCCAATGTTATTGAAAAATCTTAAAAATTTTGGAGATGTTTATTTGTGATTGTGTATCAATTTTAATCAGTAAATAACAATTCCAATCAAACAATCAAAGAAAAATCAACACAATGATTTTAAGTGAAAAAATCACAATTGGAGCGCCTCCAATTGTAATAAAAAACTACGGGCAAAATCCACAAAATAATCAACTAAAAAGACGTAAAAGAATTACATAACTGTACTCTCAATTACCTAGTAAATACACGCCCGAATCAAATCGACCCCTATGTGCCTCTTCCAACCCCATCTTCACCTGAAAATTGTCTTACCCAACGTTGAATCCACAACGCCAATGTCGAATCCACGATGATGAGCCACTCCAGAATCCACCAAAGCTTTAGGCCCGAATTTCCCAGAATCCACCGAAGAACAACTCTCTCTCTTTTGTATTGAATAAAACAAACAATCCTTTGGTTTATACTTCTCAAACCATGAGTTAAACTCAAACAAATATCAAAGAAACTAGCAACGAAGCTCTAGATGAAAACCCTAATACTCTCGAAGAAGATCTAGAAGTCGTATCATAAAACCTGACTGAATTGCAGCTTTTATAACAAACAGATCCATGATATCCGCTCGAGCGCAAGAATAGCCCCCCAAGCAGATTGACTAAAACACGTGTGACTAAACAGGGTCTACGCTTGAGCACAAGAATGGCTGCTCGAGCAGAAAAAAACAACTCACAGTGCTTTTGTAGATGAGTGAAACTTCTAAAAGGTCACAATCTCTGCTCGATCCTTGACATAGTCAGCGAAGTGGCAAACATGAGAGGATTAAGATCACAAACTCCTCTGCATAAACACAATTCGGGTTGGATTCGCATCTAAATACTCATAGCCTCACTTAAATAAAAGACTGAATAAAATTATAACTGAAAGAAATTTTATCAAACGGAATTTCCAATAACAAAAACCTAACAGTTACTCAAATAATATAATCATCATCATCATCATCATATATATAGAGAGAGAGAGAGAGATAGAGAGAGAGAGTATTAAAATTAGTGTTTATTCTAAATTTGTGTCTCTCCTATGCCACATCAACATACCCATATCCTTATGCCAAAATTATTCATATATATTTAATAATTATTTATAAAATATAATATTTAAAAGATTTCAACTTAGTATGAAGTACATATAAGTGATACTTCATTGAAACATACACATTAAAAATACTTTACCAATTACTTTCAAAAACTCATGTTAATCACTCATTTATACTAAAACATGCTCTCCTTTTTTAATACCCCTTCTCCTCCAAATTGAGTTTTTTTCTGTGGGATTTAGGGTCTGATTTACTAAGCTAACTGTGAAAAGATATTAACTATTTGCCTTGGCTTTGATAGCTAGCTTTGACCTTGAGCTACAACAGTTAGATGTTAAAACTACATTTCTTTATGGTGATTTAAACGTCGTGTTAGGTTGATAGTTTTCATTTCCCATCTCATGAAAAACCCTTTTCGCTTCGTTTAGCCCTTCTAAGGGTATTTTGTGATAGGTTCTATAGGAACCAAACATTCAGTTCGATACTAAATTTTCTCTTAACCCTAATCAAACTGAACTGTTTACACCTCTATTTGTAATGGGTTAAAATTGAGAGGTCTCCCACTTTAAATGGAATAGAATCCATTACGAAGTCTATCACACAATTTTAATTAATCACAATTATATTTTGTTCACAACCTTATAAGTGAACAAAATAATTTTGGGTATTGGTTGGAGATACATAGAAAGTGATTCGCATACAAATTTTATACAAATAAGGTTATGAGAATGGGAGTTGGGGTTATTGTTGCACAACTAATTGGGCTTTTTTCAAGGCACAATTCGATAATTTGAACCGTTCACATTTTATAAAATATCGAGTAGCACAGACTTATAAAAAATCACGTTAATCAGATATTAGTAGTTTTTTCATTAAATCACATTTGTATTTAAAACAATAAATAGTACGTGTAATTTAAAATATAAAACTATATGCAAATGTGATTTGATGAAAGGGTTGCTGATATCTGATGACTTGATTTTTTGTAGATATGTTTTGCTCAATATTTTGTAAAATGTGAATGGTTTAGATTATCAAATTGGGCCATGAAATAGGCCCAATTAGGTGCGCAACAATTGTTACTGCACATAGTGCACAACAACAATCCCAAACCCATCCGAATGATGTATCAATTGAAATCTTAAAATAATAAGTCATTTTTATGAGTTTTTTAATTTGAAATGAATAAATATCCATTTGACATATCATTCTCTATGAATTTTATGCATAACTTTTTTTTATGGATTTTGTTAACGATTACATTAAGTAAAGCTAATTAATCTCATTATTATAGAAAGCAACAAAGGCAATAAGTGTATTGTATTAAATAATATGTTTCTTTCCTACCACACCCTTTTATATATTTTGTCTTCATTTTGTCTATTTTATTAATTTTTTTGCCAATCCATTCATTTTCCACCCGTGTACTCTTTTTCAAATTAATTAATCAAATAGATATTCAATATCAATTAATGGTGCAATACACCAACAATCTTCAGTGCAGCAGTAATTGTTGTGAAACGAAATGGACCCATTTTGAGATTTATTTTGATAATCTTAATCGTTAAGTAGAATATGTCTATAAAAAATCAAGTTAATCGGATATCGTTTACCTATTCATTCACTCACATTTCTATCTATAAAAATAAAAAATAATTGTGATTTAAAGTATTAAAATGAATACAAATGTGAGTAGATGAATGGATAAACGATATCCGATTAACTTGATTTTTTACAAGAATGTTCTACTTGATATATTCCAAAATATGAACAATTCGGATTATTGAAATGGACCCCAAAATTGACCCATTTCTCTATACAATAGTTGCTGCTGCGCAACCCGCGCAGCAGCTTCCCCAATTCCGACAAAGTAAGGGAAAAGTTAAGAAAAATTTACCCATAAATCTCATCTTAAGAAATGGTGATCCATTCAATATCAAGATTTTTTTTATAGACCAATTAGTGCCATTGATTTGAAAATGTGAATTTAATATATTCTTTTGAAAATTGTGTTTACAATTATACCCTTATTTTCATTATATATATATATATATTTTAATCTTTTGTGCGAGAAAAATATGATACACAACCTAATACGGGAATCTTTTTTCATTTGGAATATTTGAAATGTGAGATTCTTCAAAAATTTTAAAAGTAGTACAAACCCGTTAATAAATTTTGTGCAAATATATAATTTCAATTGTGGGGTTTTGATTTGGAATGACTTGAAATGTAAGATTTTTCAAACATTTTAAATGAATTATAAAAATCCTTTAGTAAGTTTTGGGCAAATATATAATTTCAAACTGTGGGATTTTAATTTGGAATGGCTTGAAATATGAAAATTTTCAAACATTTCAAAAGAAGTACAAAAATCGTTTAATAAACTTTGAGCAAATGTATAATTCTGGGGTTTTGATTTGGAATGTCTTAAAATGTAAAATTTTTCAAACATTCCAAAAGAGTATAAAAATCTCTTAATAAATTTTAGATAAATATTTAATTTCAAACTGTGAGAATTTTGGTCATTTATGGATATTAACTAGCTTTCAAAAGTGTAAATTGTAGGGTTATCCAGTCATTTCCACACAAACAAAGCTATCGGGTTCATTAGATTATTTAGAGAACTTATTGGTTACTAAGATGTGAAAATTAGATTTATTGGTTCTATCCCAAAATTTAAACTTGAACTTTTTGACAATTGAATATCATTTATAATTTTTAAATATTTTATTTTTGTCTAAAAATTAATGTTTTATTTACATTTTTCATTAAACTGATTTGTAATATTTTTCATTTAAAATGATTTGTTACATCTTTACTGAATTTTTCATAATATAATTATAATGGCTTGTAACTTCCAATTTAGTGATGAAAACCAGAGATTTTTGTTCTCAAATTTTACCACAACCAAGTGGATATTTTGAAGAGAAATGTAAATATAATATTAAATTTAGATTAAAATAAAATATATAAAAATTATAAATAATAATTGAATATCTACTTGATTAATTAATTTGGAAACACACAGGTGGGAGGTGAATGGATCCAAAAAAAAAAAAAAAGATACATAAAAGGTTATTGTAGTCACATTAGAAAAGGGTCTTACTAACAGGTACCCTTAGGTCTTGTTTGGCAAGTGACTTTTTTAGTTAAAAAGTTAAAAAATCATTAAAAAAATTAAAAAGCCAACAAATTATACCAAAATGTCAAAGATTCTATTTTCTCTTTACTTTTTGCACATTTTTTCGTAAAAAATCAAAAATTCATCCCAAACATACTAGTTTTTTTTACATCATATTTTAGTGAAAAAGTTACTAAATAAGCCTGCTCCCAAACGAGGCCTTAGGGCATAAGTAAAAGACAAAAAATATATATATAAATAAATAAATAAATTGAAGAATATATGACATTTTTTTTATACTAAATTCAATACATTTTAATTAAAATCAATATATTTTTTTAACATTTTCACATATTTCAAGATATTTTTTAGGCAAATTACAAACACTCATCTCGAGATTTGGTGAAAATACAGATTCCCCCATGAGGTTTGAGAAATTACATCCCGCCCCCTGAGGTTTATATTTTCATAACAAATTGCCCCCTGAGGTTTTTATTTTCATACAGATTCCCCCCTAATTTTCCCTAATTTGTTATGAAAATTTGACACTCAGGGGGCAATTTGTAATTTCTCAAACCTCAGGAAAGAATCTGCATTTTTACCAAACCTCGAAGGGAGTGTTTGTAATTTGCCCATATTTTTTATATACCTCCCAACATTAAACAATACATAGGGGCACTTGTTAGCATTTTTTCTTAAAGGGTTTTGTTAACAAGTGAATACATTAAATGAGTATTAACTTCCTCCAGTATTATAAATGGTAGAAAAAATATTAAATTTATACTATTAAAGAATGTTTGTTTTACAGTTAGACCAAAGAGTAATGCTAGATACACTAACTAATGTACCAATTAACATACTAATCAAAATACAAGATATATCTGTGGTTCTATCTGGTGGTACTAAATGCACCAATTAGTGTACCAACACTAGTTATGATATTATTATTGATTCCACTCATTACATAAATTATAAATACTAAAAATTTCTTAAATTATACTATATCATCAATTGATACACAAATTAATATACTAATTAATATATGATCCTACCTAAAATTCTATCTAATTAGTGTATTAATTGATACACTTATTAATATTTATAACATTACTCCCCTCGTTAACCAAACAATATATTTATTGTCTATATTAATTTAAAAGATAGTTGGATTAATTAATCTTATTTTGAGCGAATGAGGAAACAAGGCGGGACCCACGGGAAGATCTCAACTAGGCAATTGTTGACTAAGGTCTAAGGGATGTTGGGTTGGCTTCCCACTACGGGAAGTTTGGATGTTTGTTATAATTTATCTCATTAGTCATTTCATGCATTCAAAAAAGTCCCTTTTTTATTTGTATATCGTCATTGCTCGAGGGGTTTTTGAAAGATAAAATAAGCATTTTTTTTTTTTTTTTCACAAATACATTTGGAAAGTATTAAATAAATAGTTTTTTTTTTTGGAACTTATTATAATATGATGTCACATCGTTTTGTAAAAATTGTAAAATTCTCATATTACCCTTATGTATATTTTTGAAATTATCATTTTACCCTTCACTAACATTTTCCAAATACAAAAAGAAATGTGAGTACTCTGGTAATTTCACTGGTTGGCTTATTCTATCTTCCCAAATACAAATATGCTCCAAAAAAGTTGGCTTTTTGCTTATTTAAAGTAGAAAGCTAGCTTATTTATAAGAGTATTTTCACCCAAACTTTCAAAATTTTGTATGTTAAATTTTTTTTGAAGGCTTAAGTGGCAAATTGACATATGTCTACTTGATATGAAAGCTTCATCCAATATGTCAAATCTATTATTTTATTATTTTTTAAATTTGAACTCTTTTATTTTGCATGGAAGCTTTTTTATTTCAAAAAAAGACCTGAAGTAGGAACATGTCAAAATTGACATGAAGGGGTGATGCCAAATGTCATATCATCTTTTGACACACGGGATGGAATTGATACTTGATGCCAAAATATGACCATTAGAGTGTCACATCATATTTGAAGTATTGGGTGGAGGTGCTTTAACTTTCCAAAATGCCTCTTTGTAATAAAAGAGAAATTATTCAATGCTCCTGAAGCAAATTTAGGTGGTGCTCCAAATAAAGAGTTATTGATCTATATCATAGGATTCACTACTTTTGTTTTACAATTTTAGAAGATAAAGTATTAAATGTCAACTCGTAAGTATTGCTCAAGGAGCATTGAATAATTTCTCCAAAATAAAGAAGTGTATAAGGCAAGTAAAAAATATGTACCTTTGTGTAGCAATCTCAGTTTTGCCATTTCGCTGAGTATGTTGGGGACCGAGCTGGCCAGTCAGCTCACGGGGGTCTAGGGCGCAGCGCCCCTTGGTGGGTTCAGAAGTTTGACCTGTCTGCGAAAGTACTGGGAAAGTGTATTTGACGCTCGAGTGGAGCTTTCCACGCTCGAGCGGACTATGTTATATTAGTTCGTGAATCTGATATTTCAGATCACTTTTGTATATCTTTCTCTCTCTAAAAAAACCCTTTCCTCTCCCTTCTCTCTACATTTTTCCTACGCCAAATTGGATCAAAATCTTGATTTCTCAAGATCCATTAGAGTTCTGCCATAAGTTCTTCATCAAAGTTGGATAACTTCTCGAGGGCTTCGCTGTGTGCGGTGAAGATCGAGTTTCGACACTATTGATTTTGAAGGTTTCATCTCATTTCTTCTTCAAAACTTGAGATAGGGATTTTCTTAGAGTTATATATATATTTTTTCAAAATCTATATGATTTTCGAAATCATCTTTCGATAGCTTTGAAAATTGATTGTTGATTCAAGAAGTTGAGCAATTTTGAAAGTGGATTTGTCTCTTGTTCTTTTAAAATGATCTTATGGGTTTTGATCTTCATTGATTGAAGAAAAGATGATTTTGAAAAGTTTTCTTTCAAAAGATTTGAGTTGTATAGTTTTGGTGAGAAAACCTAGAATTTGGAAATTTTTTTTTAAAGAAGACTGAAAATCCATGAATGATATTGTTATATTTATTTTGTGTGTCAAAATGAATGGATGTTTGGAAAATTTCTCATTTATATAAATATAAATAATAATTGTCATAATTGTCGAGGATACTTAAGAAGAGGGAATTGTGTTATTCCTTGGATGATGAATTGGAATAAAAGTATTTATATTCATCTTGTGAAATTGGCATATCAATTCATTTGATTATATTAAACTTTGAAAGTTGATTTGAAAGCTTGCATTGAGAAAAGAATGTTGATAAATAAGTTTTTATGGAATGATTTTGGGGAAAATACGTTGGTAAGTCTTGATAGATGGTGTAAATGATATTGAATAAGTTGGCCTGAGAGTCTGGGGTGAAAGACCGAAAACCCGCTCGGATAGGTGTCGAGCCTTCTGGTTAATACCGGTAAAAATGACAATTTGCTAGTACTTGTATAGTCTACTTGAAGACACTGACCTAGGGATTACCAGAGTCGTATTTACCGCCCTTGAAATAAATTGTTAAGTTTTGAACAATTGAAATTGCATGATATCATTGAGCATGATAGTTTTCAAAAGATGAAAATGTGATTTATCTTCAAAAAGAGCATAGCATGGCATGTGCATTTCATCTCTTGAGACTTGTATAAAATGTATATACTTTGTTAAGAATTTTCTACTGGGCTTTATGCTCACCCTACGAGATTTTTGTGCAGGAAAAGATGTGGTGATCTCACCCAACTAGGGGCGTGGAAGTATGTGTGTTGGGAGTACAATGCTCTCATTTTGCTGTGACTCTGTGTGTAAGCCAAGGGCTATGTTTGTGTGGGTTTGAATAACTGTTTTGTGTAACCAAGCTCAAGCCTAGGAAACTTATAAACCCTTGGAGGTATTTATTTGTTTATTTACTTGTTGTTGGATTAATGTATTGCTGCATGAAGAACTATTGTATCATGTAATGTAAGTTTGGAGATTTATATTCGGTTTTCTTTGAAAGAGTTATGATTGTTGTCTCATCATTTGGGCTAGAAATTTAGGGTGTTACATTTTGAGTAACACTTGTGAACACATAACAAAAAAGAAAATGTTGTGAGCCCTAAATTTTCTATCAAATAAATGATCAAATATATTATATGGGTGTGGGGTTTACAAAATATAAACCTCATACCTATATGAGATATTTGATAATTTATTTGATAAAAAATTTAATATTCCTAACATTACTTGAACAAAAAACCAAATGAATTAAGCCAAATACACTAAACACACTTTTGAACTATCCATCTCCCTCCCTTCCCCATAAACGAGAGAGAGAGAGAGAGAGAGAAGTGTATGCAAAGTGATAGAGAAGAATACATGTCCAAATTAACTGTTAGGCAAATTCTAATATATACGCTGTTTACCATATGCATTTAAATTTTTTTTTTTAATTATGACTAATTTTCTTCTTTAGTTATGATATTATTTTAATTATGATTCATATTGTGCTTAGTTATGATATATATATATTTATAGTTATTATGTCATTTCCTTCTTTAGCATAATATTTTCCATAGTACTATATATATATAAGATGATATTGAAAAGAAAGCATAGATGATAATGGTAATCAAAATGAGGAACGTAGTGAGAATGTTGTTGGTGGTGTTGATGAATGTGATGATGATGGTAGTGAAAGTAGCAAATTCACATGATTACGGGGAAGCATTGACGAAGAGCCTTTTGTTCTTTGAAGGCCAAAGGTCTGGCAAGTTACCCCTTTCTCAGCGCATCACTTGGCGAAAGGACTCCGCTCTTCTTGATGGATCTGATCTTCATGTAACTCTCTCTCTCTCTCTCTCTCTCTCTCTCTCTCTTATGTTCGTTCCCATGTTATTAGTAATTGTTTTGAAGCAATGGGTTACTCTACTTATAGCACGTTTGTTTGAAATGATTCAGTTCTGGGATATGATTTGATGTTCGGCAAATGGTATAGTTTATTATTTGGTTTAGAAATTTTGCATCGAATTAATAGTTCATCCGGACTATTAGTCTCAAATATGTTAGATTGTTCTCTCTTGGGGGTGCGGGATACAAAACCCAAGATAACTCATCCTCTGGGATTATATTTTTGGTCGATCGACCCCCAGTCGACTAACCAGTTGACTAAGGTACTATTGGTGAGTACTTTTGTGTCCAATTTTGCTAAAACAAAGAGGTTGTGATATTAATTATACTTGGTAAAATAAAATAAAATTGAAAAATCTCAACTAAAAATTAAAATAAATTTATATAATTTTTATTGATATTCTATTTATTTAATTTTTTAAAAGTTCTAGTAAAAAAATGAATAAAACAAGATACACGTAGGATTTAATAGAATAGTTCAATTCAGATATATAATTTCATGACTAAACAAATATAGGATTTAATAGAATAGTCCAATCTAGACATCTAATCTCATGACAAAACAAATATAAGATATACACATTTCTAACTAAATAGTCCAGAGACAATATATCCCAAGACTAACAGTCTGGTGTATTACAATACTCCTTATCCAGTCCGTCAAAACAGACAGTAAGGTATATTTGTTTGTACAGACTGGATAAGGAAGAATTATAATCCATTAGATTGTTAATCCTAAGATATATAGTTCCTAAATTATTTGATTGGATGGAATGTGTATTCGAAATTTGTTTAGTCATGAGATTAAATGTAAGGAAATGATTATTCCATTGAATGTTATATTTGTTTGAGATATTCTAAAGATAGATAAATGTTCAAAAGACAATTTTGCCCCTTTTAAATTGTTTACTAAATAATTTCAATAGTAAACATGTCTTTAATATTTTAATTATTTTGGACTAGATTAATTAAAAATTTATTTTTTTAAAAAAATTGAATAAATTTATATTTTAAAAAATAAATAAATAAAATATCAATAAAATTTTTTGTTATTTTTTGAAATAAAATTTTTAATAAATTTATTTTTAAAAAATAATAATTATTAAAAAAACCATCAATAAAAATTTAAATAATGAAATTAAATAAACATCAATAAAAATTTATTTTAAAAAATTAAATAAATAAAACATCAATAAAAATTAAATAAAAGTATTTTATTTTTAAATTGAGACATTTAAATTTTATTAAATATAACACATAATTAAATCAAATACTTGGAGGGCAAATATGTCATTTTACCATTTAATCCCATGGGATAGTTATCCCACTAATTCTATACCATACCTCTCCTAGGATACAATTAAAATTTTTTTTTTTAAATTAATTAATTTTTTTTTTTTGGTGGGTAAAAATAAAATTTGTTAGTTTGTAGTTACATTTAAGTAAGCTAAGAAGCAAAGTATTTGTGATTGATGATACTGGATGCTTTAGATGGAATGGGTCGGATTGATCTACGCTTCTCAAATCGTTGCTCGAGCATTGAGCTCGTGGAGAGACCTGCACAAGAGTTCAACGGGGAACGGGGAGTCCCCTAACGAACCCTCCAACGATCAAGTTAGAGAAGGGAGATGATGGTGGAATGTAGAGATAAAATGGTGATAGAGAACTTAACATTTTCCTCGTCTTAGAGGCCTGCTTATATCCTTTGCTCATCATTTTCTTGTTCACTCCGAGCTGTCATGTTGACTGAAAGTCTATATTCTAGCTTGCCTTGTTCATGGTGAGGCTGTTCTGTTCCAACGTGAAGGGTTATCGTAATAAATGCTGCAGGGGAGCTCATTAATGGCTGATGTGTGGTGCAATAACTTTGCAAGATCTTTGTCTGCTAATGTGGCTGGTTTTGCACTTGCCAGGTGTTTAGATGTCATTGGCGCTTGGTGTAGTGTTGGGTTCCAAGAATGTTGAGCTTTAGTATTTGAGTCATGGATTGGGCCTTAGGTGGTGGGCCATATCCTTAATGGGCTTATCCATGTCAGTGATGATTCCCCTCAGGTGGATTTGGTGGGTGGTTACTACGACGCCGGATTCAATGTGAAGTTCCACTTTCCAATGGCATACACAACCACCATGCTAGCTTGGGGAATTCTTGAGTTCGGCGAGTTCATGGGCTTTGGCTTACAACACGCTCACGAGGCCATTAGATGGGCAACTAACTACTTCCTCAAAGCCACCAGCGTCCCCGGAGTTGTGTACGCTCAGGTCGGTAATCCCTACAGCGATCACAACTGCTGGGAAAGGCCCGAAGACATGGACACCCCTTGAACAACCTATGTCGTGACGGAGAACAAGCCCGGCTCCGAAGTTTCCGCCGAGATTGCAGCTACTCTGGCTGCCTCTTCCATGGTGTTTTATGGTTTTGATCGTCGCTACTCCAAATTGCTTCTTCGGAGGGCTTCTAGGGTAATTATCTATCTATCTATACTATTATATGTGTAAATACTGAACTTAATGTTTAAATCTCCAAACCTTCTTCTCATATCAAATGGGTTCGATTTCTCTTTAGTTAAGAAAAAGATTAAACTGTTCAGTTTAGCTTAGAAATTCATTGGGCGCTTTTGGTAAGATAAATGGTTTATTTTATGTAAATTATTTATGAAAAAAATCAAATCGGTATAATAATTGTAGCGAATATTATCATATTTGTTTTTGTGAAATAATATTATTTATTTATTTTTTAAAGGCAAAATGGTGAAATAATGTCAACATACTTATTGACTCAGTTTGAATTTAATGAAATTTAAATATAAAAAAAAAAAAATCAAATTATCGATTTGAGTTTGATGATGGGTCTACCCATTAGCAGCTCAAGATTTTTGGAGATCTCAGACTAAGGGTTGTTTTGAAAATGGGTAAATTACAAACACATTCCTTGAGGTTTATTTAAACTACAAATTATCTCTGTGATTCTAGAAATTAATTATACCCCATGAGATTTCTAATTTCATAACAAATATGTCATTTTATTAATAAATCATCAAGTTAATTAACAGTTTTTAATAATGTTAAAATTTTATTTCAATTAATAATTCAAATGATTTTATTATTGTATAGGTGAACAGTTTGAAATTTCACCTTTTCAATTAATTCTATTAAATAAAAAATTCTGACAGGGAGGTATTTGTAATTTTTCAAACCACATGAGGCAATTCATATTTTAAGTAAAACTCAGGGGGTGTATTTTTAATTTACCCTTTGAAAATTGATTATTTTAGTTATTTTTTAATTTTTTTATAAAAAAGACATGCACAAAAATGAAAAGAAGAATTAATTTTTTTTTTAATGACTTTTTAACTATTTTAAATTATTACCAAAATAGCCCTAAGTATGAAAATGAGACAAACATTTTCTAACTAAGTTTTTAAAAAGTTTTTAGACTTTCCACCATAAGAATTTCTTAAATATTTTAATAAATTGAGAGTCTATATGGTCTAATCGCCTATAGGTCTACCAAAGCCAAATTGGATGGGATTCCTTACTCCTAACTGAAGAGAAGTTGGACAATGTATATAATCTGATAATACTACTAACTTTGTATGGGAAATAGCTTTTTGCATTTGCAGATAAGTATCGAGGATCTTATAATGACGGTCTTGGGCCAGCAGTGTGCCCATTTTATTGTAGTGGCAATGGCTATCAGGTAAGCATTAGCAAAAATCCTACAAAGTTTCAAAAAATGCATGGATACAAGTAGTAAGAAATCAGTGTTGTCTAATCTAGTAGGGTGGAAGAGAACACTGCTATCCTCTGCAGGTAGGCTTACCTTAATCAAATCAGTGTTGTCTAATCTACCAATCTATTACCTGTCCCTTTTCAAAAATGCATGTGGGAATGGCCAAAGAGATAGAGAAAATTGAAGCAAATTTCCTGTGGGAAGGTTCTGATCTAAAGAAGAAAATTCATATGGTGAAATGGACAGATGTCACAAAAAGAACAAGTCTTGGAGGATTAGGAATAAGAAGAATCTCAGATGTTAATGCTAGCCTTTTACTAAAATGGTGGTGGAAGTTTGGTAGTGATTTCACTGCTCTTTGGAGAAAGGTACTATGTAACAAATACTTGATTGATGAATTCAGGTGGCAATTAACTTTGAGGACTTCCTGCAACTACTCTAGGGTGTGGAGTGATATCATCTCTCTTGCCATTCACAGGCAATCCCTTTGCAATTTCTTTTTGGACAACTTTCTCATCAAAGTTGGTGATGGAAGAAGAGTCAGATTTTGACTAGATAAATGGTGTGGAAACTTCTACCTAAAAGATGATTTTCTTAGTATTTTCAGATTATCAACAAACAAGGAAGACACACTACCTTTGTTCTGTGCAAGAAGATCAATTTCAGGGGATTGAATTTACCTTTTAGAAGAGCTCCATATGAATGGAAAGAGGAGGAGATTGCTAGGTTGTCAATGTATTATCCTCTGCACCCTTACTCAGGAATGGGGTGGCTGACAGCTCTGTCTGGTTGGGTTCAAATTCAGGTATTTTCAAAGTTGTTGATGTATATAAATTCTGTTCTACTTCTCTCGGTCCCAGGTTCTCAATCTGCAAATTCATTTGGAATAAAGACATCCCTTCCAAAATTCAATTCTTCAGCTGGTTGGCATGGAAAGACAGAATCAAATCAACTGTTTTCCTTCAAAAAATTGGAATTCTTGGTATCAATGCTGCCACACTATGCACTTTCTGTAGAACAGAACCTGAATCAGCTAGTCATCCGCTTCTAGTTTGCCCATTTTCCTAGAGCACTTGGGCAGAAATAATGCAGTAGTGGGGGTTTCAATGGGTGATACCTAGTTCGGTTAATAATCTTTTCTATTGGTGGGAGGGTGGCAAGTTTAAAAGACTAGAAAGGAGGATCTGGGATGCTTTACCTCTAATTGTTCTTTGGTCACTTTGGAAGCAAAGGAATGAATGCATATATAATGAAGTGCAGCCTAATTGCTTTGAGTTGAGTGAGCTAATAAAGCTTAGGCTTGCATCATGGATCAAGGCCTCAGTAAAAGACATCCATTACTCTGTGATTGACTTATTCAATCTCAATCATGTGAGGGTCTGCCTTTGAGAGTGCTTTAATACTTGCTTTGGGAGTTTGGTTGCTTTGCTATTTTTTTTTCCCTTATTGGTTTGTTTGGTTTGTCTTGGTTGGTTCTTCACCATCCTAGGTTGGAGCTAGCATATGATTGAGCTTTTTTCTCGGTGCCAACCTAGTTGGGATCGTCTAGTTTAGCTATGATGCTTTTGGCTTTTATCTACTTTATTGATGCTTGTGATGTACTTCTCTTATTATTCAATAAAGTTGCTATTTGTTGATCAAAATATATATATATACAAGTAGTAAGAAATTGGGTAAATTACATCACAAGTCTCTATATTTTGACTGTTGTGCCATTTTAATTTATATAATTTCAACTAACTAGAATTTAATCTTGAATTTTTTTATTGTGTCTCTATTTGGTCCAATTGACTACAACTATTAACATTTTTTTTTAAATGAAAAATGCACACATGAATAGTATGCCTTTTGTTTTTAAAGTTAAATTATAAGCTTACTCAACTAAAAAATTAGTCAACTTTAACCATCTCAGTGACAATTTTTCGCCAAAAACCCTAATTGACATTATCAATTAGATTAAATTGACACAAAATTGAAAATTACGGGCAAAATACAGGGATTACTGGTGTAATTTACCCCATGAACTTTGTATATGATTGAAAAAATAAAAAATTAGTAATTAGTAAAGTTTTCGTTTATGGATTAACTTATTACCAAAAGAAGTAGAATGTGCAACACAGGATGAATTGATATGGGCAGCAGCATGGTTACACAAAGCCACTAAAGCAACTTACTATTGGAATTATGTTACTCGGAACATACATAGTTTAGACTCTGTTTTTGCTGAATTTGGATGGGATGCTAAGCACGCTGGAATCAATATACTTCTTTCGAAGGTAATTATGTCAATGCACTCATTTTATGTATGCAAAATTAAGATTTTTTGATTAATCTAATTTACTTTCTTATTTATTTGTGGTTACAGTTTGTGTTAGATTCTAGTCTGTTTCATCCAAACGTGAACAAGTTTGTATGCAGTGTATTGCCTGAATCACCAACCAAAAGCGTAACATATTCTAGTAGGTATGTTTGCTATATTATTAAGTAGATTAATTTTTAGGATTAGTTCCACAAAATTTAATGAATGCCCAAAGGGTTACATCCATATTTATAAAAAGAGCAATCTTGATTCTACTGGAAAACAATCTTCAAAGGCAATTCATTGCTAATCAGGTAAGAAAACATTAAAATTATTAATATATATTGGAAATTGACATGGATAGGCCCACAAAGACCACAACCCACAGTGAACAAACCCAAGCCCACCATTTAGACCCCATTGCATAACCCGGGTAGTAAAATCCAGGACAGCTGGAGGCCAACTGGGCATGAGGGACCAATGACATTCGGACATATGGCAGGTGCAAGACAGGCCACATCAGCAGACAAAGATCTGCAAAGTTATTGCCACAACACATCACCATTAATGCAGCCCATCACAGCATTTATTGCGACAACACCTCCCCGTCGGAATAGCGCCCCTTTTACCCTGAACAAGGTAGGCTACAGCATAGGCTTTTCGGCAAGGGAGGCACGTTGGAAGGGACAGTGAAATGATTACCAAAGAATATAAGCAAGCATGGAAGGCAAGAAGAAGGTTAAGTATTCTGTTCCTCTCTCTCTCTCTCTCTCTCTCTCTCTCTCTCGCTCTACATTCCCTACTTCCACTTCTAATTTACACGTCGGAGGGTTCGCTGGGGGACTACCCTGTTCCCCGTTGAACTTGTTTGCAGGTCTTCTAGTGGGCCTCATCACTCAGACGTGGGCTTGAGGAGCTTGGATCGGTCCAGTCCATCCACCGTGAACGAACTGTATCATCAGTTGGCGCCGTCTGTGGGAACTGGTTGGTCCGTGCGCCAGTTGTGTTCATTGCCGCCGGAGACCCCGTTCCCGTAACCTTTTACGTCTCACCCGTCAAGTGTATGGTCACGACTAGATCCATGGCTTTCCACCATAATGCTTTCGATCATCAAACCGACCCTCCCAACCCAAACAACCCACCACAGTACTTCATCGAGCTTACCAACAGCATCAACCGCATGGCCAAACAAAACCAGGCCTTAATAAATGCTCTGCTCCAGAGAAAACTCCCTATTCCTCCACCACCACCTCCAGATATTCCACCCCATCCAGAACAAACTCCGAGCCATATTGTCCCACAACCCAATCCACTCAACTTGGGAGGTTTTCAACCTCCTCACCCACATATAAATCCACCACCTCCACCCCCACGTCCATCGGTCGTAACACCAGCCCCCGAGAGAGAAGCCAACAGCGTCCAACACCTGTCTCCCTCTGGTGGTGACAACATTCCCCTTTGGGACGCTGAACTCCGAGCCATGAAGCTCCAGCTCCAAGGGGTTATGCAGAATATCCAGCATAAGCCCTCCACCACGGCGAACTAGCCGTTTGTCGCCTCCATCCGAGACAAACCCCTGCCCGCCAAGTTCAAAATGCCCACCATCGACTCCTTTGACGGAACGACCGACCCGGTCGACCATCTGGAGACCTATCGCACCCTCATGATCCCCCATGCCTTCCCTGACGAAATCATGTGCCGAGCTTTTCCCGTGACACTGAAGGGGTTAGCTCGACTGTGGTTTAGCCAGTTACCACCAGACTCGGTCTCCACTTTTCAGCATCTCAGTGACTCTTTCCTGAGCCATTTTATCGGAGCCCAGCGCCAACGACACCCGGCCACCCAACTCCTCAACATTCGTCAGACCGAGGGGGAATCACTGCACAGCTTCGTTACTCGCTTCAATACCGAAGCTCTGCAAGTAGCGGAAAACGACGATAAGGTCATCCTCACGGCTTTCATGGCCGGCCTACAGTCGTCCGACTTCCTCTTCTCCCTCTCCAAAAACCCCCCGACCTCCATGGCCGCACTACTCTCCAAAGCCCAAAAATACATGAATGCCGAAGATTCATTGGCTGCTCGGCAGGACCCAATAACTAAGAACCCCACCCCCAGAGATAAGTGAAAAGACGTTGAACCCAAAAGCACCCAGTATAATAGCCAAACAACCCACTTTAATGACCGACCTCCTCGAGCTGACCGGTCGGCATCCAACCGGCCACCCGGTTGGTTCGAGCGGTACACGCCCCTCAATTCTCCCATGGAACATGTCCTTAATCAGATCCAGCGAGACTACCCCCTCAAATGGCCCTTGCCATCCCGAACCCCTTCCAATCGGAAAGATCAGTCCAAGTACTGCCGTTTCCACCAGGACCATGGCCATAACACTGACGATTGCATCAACCTTAAGGATCAGGTGGAGACCTTGATACGTCAGGGGCGCCTCAGCCGATTCACAGACACTCGCCCTCAGCAGAAACAACGAACCGAGCCCCACAGGAACAACCGCCGATGCATGCCACCCCGACAGCCAGCCCAACCTACTCACGGCCATGATTGACCTCCACAACAGCCCCGGCCACAAGGTAACCCATCCCCGCCTGTTGGTGAAATCAGAGTTATCTCAGGTGGACTTGCTTGCGGGGGACCATCCCGCTCGGCTCAGAGGGCGGAACTAAGAAAAATAAGGCAGGGCTCAGGCAAGGCAGTCACTACTGTAGACCGACCCTCCAAACAGCCCAAACAGTGGGCAGAGCCCATCATCTTTACGGACGCCGACTGCACAGGCATCCGCTACCCACATGATGACCCCCTTGTCATTTCGGCCATCCTCTCCAATTACAAGGTCAGACGAGTTCTCATCGACAATGGTAGCTCTTCAGACATCATCTTCCTCAACTGCTTCCACCAGCTCAAGATTGGGGAAGAAAGCTTGTCTCCACTCCAAACCCCCTTGGTCGGCTTCACCGGCGACCGCGTGACCTCCATCAGTTCCATTGACCTCCCCATCACAATCGGTGATTACCCACGGCAGGCCACGAAGTTGCTCACCTTCCTTGTGGTCGATTGCCCATCTGCCTACAACATCATCCTTGGCCGCACCGCCCTAAACGCTTTCCAAGCCATCACATCCACCTATCATCTTGCCCTCAAGTTTCCTATCGATCTCGGGGTCGGAACGGTCAGAGGAGAGCAGACCGTGGCAAGGGAATGTTATGTTGCCTCACTTAAAGAAGTCAAACTGAAGAAGGCAATGATCATCGAAGGTCTTGACGTCCGGGATGAGGACGAGCTGGTTAGAGGAGAACCTGTGGACGAGCTCGTTGAGGTCCCCATTGACCCCACCAACCTACTGAAAACTGCCAAGATTGGCAGCCAACTATCCCCCGAAGCCAAAGCCGACCTTACCGCCCTTCTGACCGAGCACAATGACGTGTTTGCCTGGACCCATTCAGACATGCCAGGCATCGACCCCTCCTTCATAACTCACCACCTCAGCATCGAACCCCATTTCCGACCTTACTGCCAGAAGCAGCGCATCTTCCATCCAGAGCGCAATACTCTTATAGCCGCAGAGGTCGACAAGCTCCTTGAGGCCCAATTCATCCAAAATGTAGACTATCCTAAGTGGCTGTCCAATGTGGTCCTAGTCCGCAAAAACAATGGCAAGTGGCGACTCTGCATCGATTATTCTGACCTGAACCGAGCTTGCCCCAAAGATAGCTATCCACTCCCCCGAATAGATCTGCTGGTCGACACCACGGCCGGTCACCAAATGCTAAGCTTCATGGATGCATTCTCCGGGTACAACCAAATCATGATGCACTCGTCTGATCGGGAACACACGTCCTTCATTACCGACCGAGGTACCTACCACTACTGTGTAATGCCGTTCGGACTAAAGAATGCTGGGGCCACCTATTAACGGTTAGTCAACACTGTTTTCCACCATCAGATCGGTCGGAACATTGAAGTATATGTGGATGACATGCTAGTCAAGAGCAAACTCTCCACTGACCATCTGACCGACCTACGAGAAACCTTTGCCACCCTTCGCAAGTATCAGATGAAGCTTAACCCCGAGAAGTGCGCCTTCGGCGTGGGATCTGGAAAGTTTTTGGGTTTTATGGTCAGTCAGCGCGGCATTGAAGCCAACCCTGAGAAGATCAAGGCCTTGATTGAGATGCAGTCACCCAAAACTGTTAAAGAAGTCCAAAGACTCACGGGCAGAGTGGCGGCCCTCAACCGCTTCATTTCCCGCGCAACAGATAAGTGCCTACCCTTCTTCAAAGTTCTTCGACAGACTTTTGAATGGACAGCTGAATCCGAAGAGGCTTTTCAGCAGTTAAAGCAATGCATGGCCAATCTTCCCCTTCTTTCACAGGCAATTACGGGCGAGCCCCTCTTCCTCTATTTAGCCGTATCGAACACCGTCGTCAGTGCAGCTCTTATCCGGGAAGATGTTTCAGTCCAACGGCCGGTCTACTACATCAGTCGAGCTCTCAGGGGAGCAGAGCAGAATTACCCATTGCTAGAAAAGTTGTCCCTGGCCTTGGTCACCGCCTCCAGACGACTTCGTCCTTACTTCCAGGCCCATTCCATAGTGGTCCTCACCAACCAACCCCTGAAGAAGATCATGCAGTAACCAGAGCTTTCTGGCCGACTTATGCAGTGGTCGGTGGAACTCAGCCAGTTTGACATCTCCTACCGCCCTCGCACAGCAATCAAGGGACAGGCCATAGCCGACTTCATCCTGGAATTCACCAACCCTACCCCAACCACTGCCTCTCCACCCCCACCAACTCCTGCCGAGCCAGAGGACCCCTATTCTTGGACTCTCAACATCGACCGGTCATCCCGGAGGGAAGGTAGTGGGGCTGGCCTCATCCTCACCTCCCCTGAGGGTGGTTATTTCAAATGTGTTCTCCGTCTCTTGTTTGAGGCCAGCAACAATGAGGCCGAATATGAAGCATTGATAGCAGGACTTCGCCTGGCCAAGGATATCGGCGTCAGCCACATCCGAGTGTTCAGTGACTCACAGCTCATCGTCGGTCAGATTACGGGCTTACAGGGACATGGCACTCCCTCTTGTTCGTCTCTTCAATACTTTCCAGATCAACCATATACCTCGGGCAGAAAACTCCAAAGCAGATGAGATGGCTCAGTTGGCTTCTGCAGACCAGTCCGACCTCAACCACGGAGTCCACCTCGAATACTTAACTCATCCGGCCATCTCACCCGACCCGCACGAAGTACAGTTCCTCCAAAATGAACCCCTCCCCTAGGCATCCGACATCATACAATTTTTGACAGCGGGAGAACTTCCAGATGACCAACAGCAAGCCGCCAAAGTCAGGGCCCGATCGTCCAATTACATCCTCGACAATGGCATCCTGTACAAACGTGGTTTTTCACGACCATATCTGCGATGCCTCAATTCGACCCAAGCAACTTATATCATGCAGGAAATTCATGAGGGAATTTGTGGCAACCACTCGGGCGGCAGGTCCTTAGCCCATAAGATACTCCGTACTGGTTATTTTTGGCCAACTCTTAGTCAAGATGCGACTGACTTCGTCCTCAAATGCGATAAGTGTCAGCGTTTTGCCAACATTCCCTATGCCCCTCCTACAGAGTTAATCTCACTTTGCAGCCCCTATCCGTTTGCCAAATGGGGGATCGACCTGGTCGGTCCACTTCCCACCAGCCGTGGCCAGACCAAGTTCGTAATCATCGCCATTGACTACTTCACCAAATGGGTAGAGGCCGAACCCCTAGCCACCATTACCGAGCGGAACACAACCAGGTTCATCTGGCGATCGATCGTCTGCAGGTATCCCTCAGGCCATCGTGTCAGAAACGGCAAACAATTCGACAACGCCAGATATAGAAAGTTCTGTGCAGACCTCCAGATCCAACCATGTTTCTCCTCCCCTGGGCATCCCCAGGCCAATGGCCAAGTTGAGGTCACCAATCGTTCTCTTCTGAAGATCATCAAGGCTAAGCTGGAAGCTGCTAAGGGACTATGGGCTGAGGAACTACCGAATGTACTCTGGGCCTACCGAACCACAGCTCGGACTCCCACCGGGGAAACCCCTTTCCGCTTAACATACGGCGCTGAGGCGGTTATTCCGGTGGAAGTCGGTCTGCCAACCCCCAGGGTTTTACATCCGGATCCAACGCTCACTGAAGAGCTCCGTCGGGCGGACTTAGACCTAATTGAAGAGCTCAGAGAGACCACTGCCGTCCGATTGGCCTCATACCAACAGAAAATGCGAACTTACTACAACCGCAAAGTCCGACCGCGGGAATTCGCTGTAGGTGATCTTGTCTTAAGAGAGGCCACTCTTGCCACCAAAAATCTGACCGAGGGAAAACTGGCAGCCAAATGGGAGGGACCCTACATTGTGAAAGCCCGTCCACGACCGGGCACTTACCGACTTCAAGACATGGAGGGTCGAGACCTTCCCCACCCATGGAACGCTGAACACTTGAAACGCTACTTTCAATAGGCTATCGCTTTTGTATTGCTCAATTGTTGTACTTTCTTTTTGACGCATAATGTAAATTTTGATCGTTGGAATACACTTCCCATGGCAACAATTTTATCTCCCAGCTACCCCTGTCGTCTCAATAACATTTTTTACTTGCAACCAGACTGAGCACTTCAAAAGCCTCGGCCAGACCGAGCATTTCAAAGCCTCAGCCAGACTGAGCACTTCCAAAGCCCTCGGCCAGACCGAGCACTTCAAAAGCCTCAGCCAGACTGAGCACTTCAAAAGCCTCGGCCAGACCGAGCACTCCAAAGCCTCAGCCAGACTGAGCACTTCAAAAGCCTCGGCCAGACCGAGCACTTCAAAAGCCTCAGCCAGACCGAGCACTTCAAAAGCCTCGGCCAGACCAAGCACTTCCAAAGCCTCAGCCAGACTGAGCGCTTCCAAAGCCCTCGGCCAGACCAAGCACTCAAAAGCCTCGGCCAGACCGAGCACTTCAAAAGCCTCAGCCAGACTTAGCACTTCAAAAGCTTCGGCCAGACAGAGCACTTCAAAAGCCCTCAGCCATGACCGAGCGCTCCAAAAGACTCAACCAGACTGAGTGCCACCAATGCAGGTCCAGAATGCCTTACCTACAACCTCAATTCCACCATCAGTGACATTCCATAATTATAGCCTTAATAAGATCTACATTGCGCATTAAGGAGTTCCTTACTTTCATTTGACAGTCACAATTCCAGATCCAAGTTTTTACACCACCCTTTACTTAGTCAAATTCCAAAGATGCTCTCACATGTTTCATTTACTAATCAGATTATTTCCTCCACCATCTAGCGTGAATTTTTATACAAGTCCCATGTCAGCCTACATTGCGCATTAAGGAGTTCTTTACTTTACTTTGCATTGAATTTTTATACAAGTCCTATTTCAGCACCACTTTGAACTTCACTGAATTTTCATACCACTCCAATTTGACTCTGCATTGAGTTTTTAAGTTTTTGTACAGGTTCAGTTTTACTATGCATAAGGGAGTTTTTAACTTTGTTCAATATTGAATTTTTACACCTCTCCCAAATTCAGTTCACAACTGACTTATACACAAGCAAACACAATTGTCTGATAGAAACATAAATAAAGTTTTATTCAGCCACAAATGTATGCACAAGTTCGCTACATCAAAAAAAAAAGAAGACAAAACAAAAACCTTCAAGTACACACTCCTTCCGTTCACTCATCCCCCTCACTGGAGACGAGGTCTTCTTCTTCAATACCCTCATCCAGGGGGGTCTGGGCCACATCATCCTCCCCAATCGTCACTCTACTCAGGTCAAGTTCTGGGAACAGCTCCTCAGCTCTACGTTTGAACATCTTCCACCCGCTGTCCCAGTACTCAGCCATTTCATGTTTGTAGAAGTCTGACTGCTGGAAGCTCTCAATGACTTCAGACTCAGTTCTCCCCCCAGCAGTCGTCCTTGATGGGCCAACGCCCCCAGATTCCGCCCCAGCCAAGCTGCTGGCGACTGCAGCATCCACTGCCATCTGAAATTCAGGAGACCCTTTGAACTGCTCCACTGCTGCGACGCACAGATCAGGGTAGGCCGCCCTCTCCGAGGCCGCCTTCGCCTTCTCTTCGTCCAGCTCCTTCATCAGGGTCGCCTTTTCTGCCACTGCCTTGGCCTTCTCAGCCTCCAACTCCCTCTTCAAGGCCTCCCCCTCAGCAATCATCTTCGCCTTCTCTGCTTCCCACATCTTCTGCAGACTCTCCCTTTCCTCCACTGCCTTAGCACGCTCATTCTGCAGTTCCTTCTGCAGATCGCCAACCTTTACGTCGGCCTCATCTTTCTGCCGCACGAGCTTTTCGTTACTTACCATGGCCTCTTCATGTCGCTCGACTGCAACAGCGCAGGCTCTTTGGGCTTCCTTCAACTTCTTCTGCTCGCCAGCAAGTTGGAACTCGAGCGACACAACCTGACGGCGTGCATTCTCCAGCTCCACCTTGGCAGCTTGCAGATCAGTATGAGCAGTTTCCCAGCCTGCACTTTCCTGCTTCAACTTGGCCAGCTGAGCCTTGGCCTCATCAGCCTTGAGTTTGGCAGCCCCCGCTTTTCTCAGCAGAGCCCCTGCCAGGGTGGTTATCTCCATTTAGGCGGAGCATAACCCCCTCAACAGGTCAGCTTCGTTAAATCCTGATGCCGAGCGCAGGGCTGACTCCTCTACAATCTTCACCAGGCGATCTGCTCCTGCCCTGGCTGGCCCCTCCTCTCCTTCCAGCAGTCTAGCCACCGCACGGACATGGTATATTGCTGTGGCGAGACCGACTCCCCCTTCCCGGGGATCAGAGCCCCTTTGGGTCTGTTGCCCCACACTCGGCTCTGCACCAGTTACCCCCACCACTTCTGGGGCATCCCTGACCACAGAGGTCTCCACCACGCCTGGAACGACCTTAGCCTTTTTGGACCCAGGCTTATTTGCAGCCTCCTCTGGGGCACTTCTCTTCTTCTTCTTCTTCAGGGCCTCCCCCTCCCTTCTGGCTTGTTTTTTCACAGGATCAACTAGGGGTGGTCGTGGCTCAAAACTGCTTATGTCCTTCCCCCCCAGTGGCCTTGGACGCAGTCGGATCCTCTCCCGCGTGATCGGTTGAGCCGGTCGGCCTTATTGTGCTTCCTTAAATTTTTTGGCTCTGGCTAGGATGGCCTGATCCTCTGCCTCCTGAGCTGCCCTCCTCGCTTCCAACTCTGCTCGGTCGAGGTCCCCACCGACCGGCAATGGCCCCAACCCTGCCTCAAACAATGCGGACGGCTGAACGAGCTCGTCCCACTTGACTTTCTCTCTCTCCCTCCACTCCTTCACCCTCTTCACCCTCTCCTCTGCCGCTACCCCCAGTCTTGCCTCCATCGACCTGATGGGCACCTTCTAGATGGTGCGCACCCCAGGCCCCCCATTGGCAGACACATAGAACCATCTTGGTCGCCACCCCTTGATTGACGACGGCAGCCCCGCCACCAACCCCTTCCCCATTACTGCCTGTAAGGTGACCCACGTCTCTTGTTGCCCTAAGGCTTTATAGCAGGCGAAAAGTTCATCTACTGTCATCCCCTCCCCTCCATTCGCCTTTGGCCATGCGCTTGCACAGGCCAGCAGGATCTTCCATGCATTGGGCATCAGTTGGCCCGGTGCTACCTCCAGACGGTTGAGCACGTCCACTACCACTTGAGGCAATGGCAACCTCAGTCCACCCTTCAGAGCCTCCTCGTACAGGGAAAACTCTCCTGGTCTGGCGTCAGATGGCCTCTCTGTTGATGTCGGCAGCAATAACTCCACCTCCATCGGAATCTGGTATTTTTCACGAATAGCCTCCGAATCCGCTGCAGTAACCGTTGATTTATCCGCCTTTGTGTGCCAGTAGTCCGGTTCTGCCTAGCTGATTGGCTCCGCAGCTGCTATCACGGTAGAACTGCGGAATCGTGTAACCGTTTCCCCTGCCCTTTCCCTCCTATACTGCTGCGCCAACTCTACAGCATCATCCTCCCCAAGCGGATCTACCCTGACAATCGCAGTTTCTTCCTGGGCCATTTCTAAGCTGTGTCTGTGAATCGCTTCTGATGCAGGTGCCAGAAAATTGAAGAAGTGTTGTAAAGGTATATCGTGAGCAACGAAGGAATTAACACTAGGGATATTTTGAGTTTTTGTAAAGAAGTAGGTGAATCGTATGACACCAAAAGCCCACGGTTTGCCCGTATTCCAAGGATCCCAATTAATTTTCGCCAGTTTGAAAACTTTTCAAATCATCCGCCAAAACTGTCTTTTCAACTCCATAATGACCTATCGTTTCACTTCTACTCCAACGCCTCACTTCCCCCCACCCCCCACGATCTTGCCACGTGTACGACCACGATGCGCTGTCTCCTCGCCTCACACTGTCTTTTCCACTTCAAATCATCACGTACCACGCCGCCTCTCGAGCCCCGCCCCCTTCCGCTCGGCTCCCCTCGCGGTCGGCACACCTCACGGTCGTCCCTTCCGCTCGGCTCCCCTCACGGTCGACACACCTCACGGTCGTCCCTTCCGCTCGACTCCCCTCGCGGTCGGCATACCTCACGGTCGTCCCTTCCGCTCGGCTCCCCTTGCGGTCGGCACACCTCACGGTCGTCCCTTCCGCTCGGCTCCCCTCGCGGTCGGCACACCTCCCGCTCGGTCCACCAACTCGGCCACCCCTGACGGTCGGACTCATCTTCCTCATTACTATTCCCTTCGTTGGACTGAAGCAGCACTCGGGAATGGGGGACTACTGACATGGATAGGCCCACAAAGACCACAGCCCACAGTGAACAAACCCAAGCCCACCATTTAGACCCCATTGCATAACCCGGGTAGTAAAATCCAGGACAGCTGGAGGCCAACTGGGCATGAGGGACCAATGACATTCAGACATATGGCAGGTGCAAGACAGGCCACATCAGCAGACAAAGATCTGCAAAGTTATTGCCACAACACATCACCATTAATGCAGCCCATCACAACATTTATTACGACAACACCTTCCCGTCGGAATAGCGCCCCTTTTACCCTGAACAAGGTAGGCTACAGCACAGGCTTTTCGGCAAGGGAGGCACGTCGGAAGGGACAGTGAAATGATTACCAAATAATATAAGCAAGCATGGAAGGCAAGAAGAAGGTTAAGTATTCTGTTCCTCTCTCTCTCTCTCTCTCTCTCTCTCTCTCTCGCTCTACATTCCCTACTTCCACTTCTAATTTACACGCCGGAGGGTTCGCTGGGGGACTACCATGTTCCCCATTGAACTTGTTTGCAGGTCTTCTGGTGGACCTCATCACTCGGACGTGGGCTTGAGGAGCTTGGATCGGTCCAGTCCATCCACCGTGAACGAACTGTATCATCAGAAATAATAAATTATGTTAAGCTCAAATTTAGATTTTAGAAACAAAAAGAAGCTTTTGAAACAAACCTAGTCAAAATTGAAATTATTTAAAGCTAAAAAATGTCTATACAGTCTTTTAAAAAATGACAATCGTGAAATTATATACATAAAATGATAAATTTGGACTAAAGGCTTAGGCCACTATGAAGTTGTCAGTTTTGACAATTGGGTCAATTCAGATAAAAAAAAAATGGGTCTTCTGGGTCATTCGATGATAAAAAAATTCTTCAAATAAATTTCCATCATCACAACCTAATATTATACATGGCAAGGAAAAATGTTTTTTTGAATTTTCATCTTAATATTTTGTGAATGACAACATAGGTGTAATATAGGTGGACTTCTGTTCAAACCAGGAGAAAGCAATATGCAACAACTATGTCCTTTCTTCTAATCGTCTACTCTCGCTATTTGTATGGTCATGTCAATATATCTATTGTTCATTGTGATAATGTTACTGTCAAGCCATCTAGGCTCATTCATGTCGCGAAAGGCCAAGTATGTATCCAATGCCACTCTGAGAATGTATATGGATGGATAAATTTTTTTTAAACATGAACAAATTTTGTTAAATCTTGTTTATTTATTATTTATGTTTTTTGCCTGATTATTGTGTTTGTAGTAGAATTGTATTACCATTCAAATAACACAAACTTTAGGATACCAACTTAACACACAATTGACTTTCGATGATCAAAATAAATATAAATAAAAAATTATACTCATGAATCAATGAGATTAGTAGTTGTAAGATAGAGCTACGAACTCCTAGACTTCATTAAAAAAAAAAAAATTTCTCACTAAGTCTCCATACAATTTTTAGTATTTATAAAAGAAGGTAGCATCTTAACCCACAAAATTCATATAATCTTATGATGACCTGTTCAAAATTTTGTTAGCTTTACCTATGTTGCTCACTTTTTTAAAAAAACCCATTAGCCCAGTATAATAATTTTGAGTATTCATACAAGAAATATTTAAACCCCAAATATATAAATGCACCAGTTGTTGGTATTTTAGCAGATTTCAAATCGGTTATGGGGAGAGTGGAAATTGGTTAGCGGATTGTGTTTGTCACAACCGGATCTATCAATGTAATCTTGAATATCATTAGGTTGATTTTTACCGAGTCAATCTCTATCAATAATACCACAAAGCAAGGAAAGTTATTTTAAGAATATATACTATTTTTATGGACCATATTTATTTTGGATATGACCAATTTATACGTTGAAAATTATTGTATATTGAAGTATCACATTGTTGGCTACATATTTTGTAAAAGCCAATTACAGTTCGACACGTGGCAAAGTAAGGGCAAGTTAGGGAGACTACTCGAGTCTTCGATTCTGATCGTACACGTGGCAGTGAAATTTGGTTCTCACGTGATCTGAGTAGTACTGGATCAGTAAAGAGATACAAGGTGACGTGGCTTCAATGGTTACTCATATTCAAATTCGAATACAGGAGGGAAGCCCAACTGCAAGTGATGGCGTAGTGGAACTACTTCTAAGGCAGCATGATCAGCGATCATGGAGGAGCAGTTCGACGGTTTGAAATACAATTCGATGCTCATCCTTGAGGAGTATAAATAGCAAGGAGGTCCCCAAAAAAAGCCCTCGGACTCAGATCATACAAACCAGTCTTACTTTATATATTTTCCTTTCCAGTTTTTTACATTTCCAGTCTTTACATTCCTGCACTTTAAATACCTGCTCTGCACTTTATTTATAGGAGTAGTTTCAAGTAGATTCAAGTAGATTGTCGCTGTAAACCTCTACGAGGCTGAGTTCGGACCATTGTAAGTTTTCATTTTAATGAAATACTTCAATTGCTCTTTGTTTAACTGTCATTTCGTTTAATTTCTCCTAAGTCAAGCCACCAGTAAAAGTCCTATTCATTGAGGCTGAAAGAACTAAAACACAATCGTCTGATAATTGGTTGGCAATTATAATTTCTGTAAGGACTGATTGATCCTTGCTGGCACGCTTGCATTTACAAAATTACCCTTTGAAAGCCAAAAAGCCAACATATATTTTTGGTACGCCCGGTGGGACTAATTAAAATGGCTAGACGAAGACGATAAGGAGAAAATGAACGTCTGGAAGAAGGCGTAGAAGGAGAAGTAGAAGTACCTAATCTAGAGGATAACGTGGTAACCCATCCTATGGAAACTCCCATGTTATCAGAACCTATGGTCGAACAGACCAGTACTTCGAGACAAGAACCATATGTTCATAATGTTGGACGAAACCAAGGAATTGGACCATCCACTGTGCCATCTACTCAGCCAACAAATCCATGGGATGGCCTAGTAGATGCCATGGGACAACAATTAATGAACACGATGGAAATGTGGGCAACATCCTTTCTGGATCGAATGAATAACCACCAACCAACTAACACGAGACACATAGAGGAAGTTTTAAATGTCCCTCAACAAAGATTGGCTAGAGATAAACAGTCTATGCAAGTTAATGGGCACTCTAATGGTCAAACTAGTAATCAGAATCATGAAAGACCATCGCCTCAGTCTTGGTATGAACCCATTTCGAGGCCTGTGGCAGGCCAAAATGCCTCAGTACTCAACAATGAAGCCACACAAGTTGGTGGATCTGGTCAAGTACAAGAAACCGGCATAAGAATGGTTACAAATACCATGTTCGAAGCCATACCTGGCACAAGGGGGTACACTAATCCCTTATTTGAATTTATACCCGGGGGGTTGGAGGGTTTTCCTGCAAATGGCAGAGACATGACACCAGTTCCAGTACCCTTCGCTGGTCCCTTCGCGGGTCAGGCCCAAAGGGGTTACCCATACCCCCAACAGCAACCTGCACCACAGGGACAACCAGTCCCAAATGTACCACCTTACGGACCAAGAGGACCACAAGCACAAGTTTGTCCACCAAACCCTGTGTTTGTTCCTCCAGCAGTGGTTCAGCAGGCACAAAATATGGTCCCTAGGGACCAAATTGTTGATATTGTTAGGGAGATGTGTGGACCGATGGCTCGGGGGGTCCAGACTCCTGTATATAGAAAGCCATACCCAGAATGGGTAGATAGGGAACACGAATACCCAAGGGGGTTCAGAATACCAGATTTTACCCTTTTCTATGGGATTGGGAATCAATCAACAATAGAGCATATTGCTAGGTTTGCTGCTCAATGCGGTGAATTTACTAATCATGACTATATGAAACTAAGATTATTCCCAAATTCTCTAACTGGGGGAGCGTTTGTATGGTACATCAACCTTTCGCCTGGTTCCATTCAAAATTGGCAACAAATGGAAGAGGCATTTCATGCCAAATTCTTCCAGTCGGAGCCAGAGGTTTCCATGATAGACTTGGCCAGATTGAGTCAAAGGCCTGAAGAGAAGGCCACTCAATTTATTGCTAGGTTTAAAAGGGCTCGAAATAAATGTAGAGTCATCCTACCAGAGCCAGAATTTGTAAGATTGGCTCAAAACGGTTTAGAGTTCAGGCTTCGAAAGAAGTTTGATTCAACTGAATTCAGAGATTTGGTCGAACTAACCTATAAAGTGTCTCGATATGAAGCATTACTAGAGGAGGAACAAGATCGAAATAATGCATCATACAAGACATATTATAGAGATCCTAATTATGAGATTGATGCAGCGGAGATTGTGGGCAAAGAACCTGTGATCTGTGAGGCATTAGTTCATAAGGATACAACAATTGACCAGTAGTTTAAAAAGAAAGACTTTCACAAAAAGTACTCTTTCGATTTAACAAAAGCAGATGACATTTTTGATCATTTGCTCGCGGCCAACTTCCTTAAGTTACCAAAAGGAGTAAAACTGCCATCTTCAGATGAACTTAAGGGAAAAGTATATTGTAAATGGCATAACTCTTGGTCTCACTCGACTAAAAACTGCATTGTTTTTCGAGACAGGATCCAAGAACAAATTCGGAAAGGAAGTTTGAAGTTCCCAGCCAAAACAGAAAAGGCCATGGGGATCGACAGTAATCCGTTTCCAGAAGTTGGAGAAAGTACAGCTAATGTGGTTGTACCAAACTTCCAGAATCTATCTTTGCAGGAGTTGGAAGCGGTCAATGTACAGATGCATATTGCTAACCAGACAACTACCAAGAAGGACACTAAAAACCTACCAGCTATTGGACAAGGTTTCTCACACCCGAAGGAACACTCTGATGAAGAAGTACTGGATGATGATTCCTTGGAAGCAGCTGTAATGCAGAGGATGTGTCCCAGGTGCAGACTGAATTATAAATGGTTGAAAGGGCTTCCAATTGATGGGAAGCAATACTATAGGGATGTTCAAAGACGTCCTAAATCAACCAACGCTTACAATAAAAGGCCATATCCGGCTAGTGATAGGCAGCGACCACCAATGGTTGAGCCTGCAATGGACAGAATGCTAAAGGCAAGAGGCCCTTACATGAATCTAGGCCACCTAACTATTATAGAATGGAGAGCAGTCATTCTGAAAGAAGACTGGAGAGAGGCTCATTTCATGGAATCAAGGCCAAGGATTGGCCTCCTAGACCAGCCTCACGCAGGACAGAAAGTGGCCACCTTCATCGAAGGTCTGAATTAGGTTCAAAACATGAGGTCAGAGCCAAACACTTACCTTCACAGCCAGCTTCGAAGATGGCCTCGAAGGTTGGAAAAAGCAGTTCAACATCTGAGTCAGCAAGTTCGTGGGTACCTAGAGTCCCAGACTAGTTTGTAATGCAAAACAAACCCAGGGAACTGCTTTCTCGGAGAGATGTTGGAATCCAAGGTAGGATGGTCAAGCCTCCTTTGGTGGCTCCGAACAATTGGGTATTGCTTAAACACCCAAAGACAAAGGAACCAGATATGGTCCCAGTTATTTCAAGATCACAAAGGAGAAAAATTCAACGCAGGTACACTCAGTACCAGAACGATATAAAAGAAAATGGAGAGAGCTCTTCATTGGTCCAGACAGAAGGAAAGAAAACTCCAAAGTCCGATCATGTTCCAAAGCCAACTTTACAAAGCAAAGTGGGTTGCAGCAGAGAACAATTGGCTAAGGTTCATTCTGAACTAAAAGCCAGAGAGAAGTGTAGCTTAGCAGGATTGGAGAAAGCTCTGATGGAGAGTGATAGCGGGACAAAAGAAGAGATTGGCATAAGCCAGAAGAAAGAAATGATGGAGGAAGAAATGTTCGAAGCCTTCATGGCTGAGCAAACATTTTTGGTTGAAAATTCAGTCGAGAAAGATCCTTTGAAGGAATCTGTTAACAATGAAGTACCAGAGTGCAGCATGGAGAATGCTGTTGAAGTAACTGAAGGTGGCCAAGAGAGGGAGCAGGTACAGCCAGCCATCCAATTTGGCTCATTTCCTCCAGTATCAGTCAATATGGTACACATACTGCCCCATGAGTTCCAGGCTGGAAATGAGGACCAAGATGACCAAGACATGGATCCTATTCCTGTTTCTAGTGAAGACTCGCAAGTAAGTATGGTACAAGATGATCCTGGGATGGCTACCCCAATGGAGACTGAATACAAGAGTGAAGAAGAGGTGAGCATTAACCTCTCATATCCTTTTGAGTATCCTTCGAATTCTATGACATAACATGTCAAGCCGTTGTACATCAAAGCGTTCTTCGATGGGATACAACTGAACCGTGTCCTGATAGACAATGGGGCAACAGTGAACTTATTATCGAAATCTTCTTTGAAGAAACTAGGAAAAAAGAATCCCAGGTTGATTCCAACCAGCACAACCATCGCTGGCTTTGCTGGAGACAAACAGATGGCTCAGGGGATTCTACCCATTAACTTGAGTGTGGGAACCAGGGACTACATCACAGCATTCTTCGTAATTGATAGTAATGCTAAATACAATGCTTTACTTGGGAGAGATTGGATCCACACTAACAAATGTGTGCCTTCCTCTTTGCATCAGAAAATTATGATGGCCTTAGGCAATGGGGAGACGGAGGAAATTGATGCAGATCCTCAACCCTTCATAGCCTGTGCAGACTTTGCAGAGGCCAAGTTGTATATTGAGGGTGTAACACCACTCAGTATATTGAGGAAAGCTGATGGCTCAGCCGAAGTAACGGCCGATGAGGAAGTGACACACCTGAAGCACTTAGTCCAAGAAAGTGCTGATGAAGAGATCGTCATTAAGGATGACAATGATGCCTGGTTGTAGGCAAAGAGATGAAGGACAAGAAGCCAAGTCTTTGGCTCTAATTAAATTCTCAACATTGGATGTAAAAGCCATAGTCCAGAAAGTACAGGAGCAAGAGAGAGAAGCCATGATAATTGGCTGTGAACAGGAACAACAGCGGGTCAAAATTTTGACCCTTGGCAAATACTGTGCGTTGGACATTGAAACTAAAGTCCAGGAAATACAGGAAGAGGATGCCTTATGGACAGACTTTGTTTATGAGGAAGAGGGCGAAGATGTTGAACTAAAGAACCTGGGAACAGAACAAGGCGACAAGGTTGCTTCGAAGGTAGAGGAAACCAAGCAAGAAGTTTCAATAAGTTCTCAGACACAGGACCCCTTAGAAGAAGTAAATTTAGGGGAAGGTTCTATGCAACAGCCCACCTATATAAGTGCTTGCTTGAATAATCTGGACAGAGACCAATTATTGGTTGTTTTGAAGAAATATAAAGATTGCTTTGCATGGTCATACAATGAACTACCAGGATTGGATAAGTCATTAGTCGAACATAGGCTCCCTATGAAGCTTAATTTCAAGCCATACAAGCAGAAACCAAGAAGAATGAGTCCAGAAGTAATTCAGAAAGTCAAGGAAGAGATTCTTAGACTACTCAAAGAAGGCTTTATTAGGACAGCCAGGTATGTTGAATGGCTATCTAATATTGTGCCTGTAACCAAGAAGAATGGTAAAATGAGGGTATGCATTGACTTCAGAAACTTAAATCTAGCAACTCCGAAAGATGAGTACCCCATGCCTATAGTGGATCTGTTGGTGGACAGTTCAGCAGGGCATCAAGTTTTATCAATGATGGATGGACACTCTGGTTATAATCAAATCTACATTGCAGAGGAGGACATCCACAAGACAGCATTCAGATGTCCTGGAAACATTGGCACCTTCGAATGGGTTAAAATGTCATTCGGCCTGAAGAACGCTGGAGCCACATATCAGAGAGCTATGAACACTATCTTTCATGACCTCATTGGAGGGTATTTGGAATGTTATATTGATGTAGTCAAATCCCAATTCATGGGGGAGCATTTGTTTTACTTAGAAGCAGCCTTTGAAAGAATGAGAAGGTTCAAATTGAAGCTCAATCCTCTTAAGTGTGCTTTTGGCGTATCATCTGGAAATTTCTTGGGTTATGTAGTGCACAAGAAAGGGATACAGATTGATCAGAATAAAGCCAAAGCCGTCATTGAAGCTAGGCCTCTATCAAGTAAGAAAGAATTACAAAGATTCCTTGGACAGGTTAACTTTCTTCGAAGGTTTATTTCTAACACTACAGGGAAAACTAAAGTATTTTCTTCCTTGTTAAGGCTGAAAGATGAAGAGGAATTTGTGTGGACAGCAAAACATCAAATTGCTTTTGAAGGTATCAAAGCCTACTTGGCCAACCCTCTAGTGCTGATGCCACCAAAGGATAATAAACCCTTGAAGTTGTACATAGCTGCAGCAGAAGATTCATTGGGAGCTTTCTTGGCCCAAGACAATGAAGAAGGCAAGGAACAAGCTGTTTATTAGCTTAGTAGGTTTTTAAATTCTTGTGAATGTAAATATTCAGCTGTAGAAAAGCTGTGTCTTGCTTTGTATTTTGCTGCAATGAAATTAAGATATTATCTTTTACCTACAACTGTCTTGGTAATTGCAACCACAGATTTGGTTAAGTACATGTTATCTAGACCTATGTTGAGGGGGAGAATTGGCAAGTGGATACTAGCCTTATCAGAATTTCATTTAGAATATGTCCCTCAAAGGGCAGTAAAAGGGTAAGTTCTGGCCAATTTTCTGGCAGATCATCCCTCTTAAACAGAAAGCCAAGAGATAATGGAACTTGGCATGGCTAGTGTTGAGCCATGGCAGATGTGGTTCGATGGATCGAAAGCCAATGGTTTGATTGGAATTGGTATTGTGATTAAATCTCCGCAAGGGGTAGAGACCACACATGGGTTCAGAGTGGATGAAGCTAGCTGTTCCAATAACCAGGCTGAATATGAAGCCTTAATAATGGGACTAGAAATCCTTATTGGATTACAAGTACATGCAGTTGATATATTTGGAGACTCTCAATTGGTGGTTAACCAAGTGAAAGGGATTTTCAAGTGTCAAAGCATAAGTATTTTGCCGTACTATGTTGTTGCATTATATTTGCTTTCTCAATTTCAAATAGCAAATGTAACTCATGTTCCAAGATTCTTGAATAATAGAGCTAATGATGTGGCTCAGAAAGTTTCGAACTTCAAGAGAAGGGAGAATGCCCAAAGGGACATAAGCCAAACAACATATCAAAAAAAAAGGAATGTGATCTTTGCCGATCAAAAAAAAAAATATATCAAAAATTGATACCACCTTTGAATAAAAGGAATGTGATCTTGGAAGTCCATCATAATGACTTACAAGAATAAGATTGGAGGCATCCAATAATGCAATACTTAGCTGGTCCATCTTCGAAGGCCAGCAGGAAAATCAAATTGCAGTCTATGCAATATATGATATATGGCAATGCTCTCTACAAAAGGGGGGGAGATGGTTTATTGCTGGACTGTTTAGGCCCAAAAGAGGCATTAACAGCTATGGCTGAGGTTCATGAAGGCATTTGTGGTGCTCATCAGCCCGGTGTAAAGATGAGATGGTTGCTTCGAAGGCATTCCTACTATTGGCCGACTATCCTTAAAGACTGTATAGAATATGCAAAGGGTTGCCAGGCATATCAAAAGCATGGTACAATAAGGCATGTGCCGATAACTGACTTACATGCAGTAGTGAAGCCTTGGCCATTCAGAGGATGGGCCATGGATATGATGGGAAAAATACACCCACCTTCTTCGAAGCATCATTGTTTCATTCTAGTGGCCACTGATTACTTCACTAAGTGGGTCGAAGCCAAACCATACAAGGCTGTAGATTAGACAGAAGTCATTGGGTTCATTAAAGATTTAATCCATAGGTTTGGTATCTCACAAACCATAACTGTGGACAATGGGACTGTGTTCGATGGGAAAATGGTGAAGTCTTTTGTGGCATAATTTGGAATTAGCCTTATTAATTCCACACTCTATTATGCACAAGCAAATGGTCAAGCGGAATCATCCAATAAATCCTTAAAAAAGGGAATACAAAAGGTTGTGGGAGATAATCCCAGGGATTGGCATAATTTGTTGTTGGATGTTTTATGGGCTTACAGAACTTCCCCAAGATCAAGCACAGGAGTTACACCTTATGCCCTAGTATATGGGCATGATGCAGTGTTACCTGTAGAGATTAATGTTCAATCTTTGAGGGTAAGATGCCAAAACCAGTTGGATCCGGAGCAGTACCATCAGAGTATGTATTTGGAATTAGAAGGCATAGATGAGGCCAGAATTTTGGCATTAAATAACATTCTTTTCCAAAAGAAGAAAGCAGCCAAGAATTATAATAAGAAAGTCAAACACATTGGCTTTGATGAAGGTGATTTGGTATGGAAAACAATACTCCCAATAGGAATTAAAAGCCATAAGTTTGGCAAATGGTCACCTAACTGGGAAGGACCATATCAAATTCATAGAGTTCTGCCTTTTGGAGCCTACCATTTGAGAAATTTGAATGGGTATGTACATCCCAAAAAGATTAATGGCAGATATTTGAAGCCTTATTTTCCAACCATTTGGGAAACACAAGAAATAAAATAAACATTAAATACAAGAACACAAGACTGCTCAAATGATAGACAAAATTTGTTCTTTCATAGAGAATTAAGTACATTGTGCCACAAATTGGCCCAGAAATCATTACAATGTCTTAATTGTTTTTGTACAGTAGATTTCCTATTGTTAAGTGATGGAAATAGTTGAATAGCTGCAGCCATCTCTCCCTTGCGATCGGCCAGTTCTTGGTTGGTGATTTGCAATTTAGTGTCAGTTCGAACCAAGGCCTGGTTTACTGCAGCTAACTCCTCTTCAAGTTGAGTTTTCCTCTCCAGCAGCTGGGCTCGAAAGAGGGAGGCCGAGGAGTGTTGTTCCTTAAACTTTGATACTTCAGCATGAACTTGAGAAACAAAACTCTGGTCGCCAGCCAATTTCTTAACCTCAGCCTTGGCAGCTTGACAAATGCTGATGTAAAAGTCGACAGTGGCTGCTGCCTCAGACAAATGACTTGAAACATCCATGCCTGACTGTTCAGCAAGTTTACAGCACTGGAGGAACCCATTTCTAATTATAGGCCTTTGTAGAGCCTCGAAGGGAATCCTCGAAAAGGAAATTAGTAGTTCCAGGCATGTGTCCAGATCTATTGAAGGTACAGAAGGCTTGCGGCTGGAAGAAGAAGAGCCCTCAAGAATTTCCAACAGGGAGTTAGCCAAAACTAATGGCTCAGCTTCAATACTGGATATTGGAGAGGTAGAAGGAATGTCAAAAAGACCAGCTAATCTGGCCTCAAAAACATCAACCTCATCCATAGACATGAGGGGTGCAGAGAGTGTTGCAGTGGAAGGCATAGAAGACTGCATGGGGATAGGAGAAATGAAAGGCAGCTTCTATGGTCTTAGCCACCAATGAATCAAGGGAAGAGGGGCTGGAAGTTGGCAAAGGTGATGAACTATGGGTTGGAAGACTAGCAGCACCCTCTGTGAGGGGATCAACTGCCATCAGAGATGGAATAGCAGTTGGAATTTCTGTGAAGGAGGGAGGAAAAGCAAGGTTCGAAGGAGAAGTGGTCTGAGGTAGATCAAAAGTCAGAAAAGGGAGGTATTGCTCTAGGCCAAGAAGGAGAGATGCAGGAATGCTTGATCTCAGGGAAAGTACAGGAAGTGTAGACCTTGAAAGTGGGAAGATAAATTGAGTAGTCCTCACATCCTGTATCTGGCCAGTCCTCACATCCTGCATCTGGCCAACTTCAACTGAAACCGAGGGAGGCCTCGCTGGAAAGAGAAACGCAGTAGTTGTTGCTGTAAAAGGAAGAAATACAAAGGACTGTCAAATTTCAGTACCAAAAGTTGAAAAAAAGAAGAAGGGGGAGAAGTGTGAGAGAAAGTACTCGTTCCAGAGGTATTAGCACTGATGGGAGAACTGCGAAGGGAGTAATGTTCGGCAGTTTGTCGCCTTCTTGCAGCCTCCCTTTGTAATGCATCAGCAGCAGCGACTTCATCCCTAAAAAATTGTTGCTGTCGTCTCCTCTCGGCCCTTTCAAAAACAATTATTGCCTTAGAATGTTCCTGCTCTACTGCCTTGGCAGCTGCTTCGTGAATGGGGTCTTTAACCAAGTCAGTAGCAGGAACAGTCACTTTCCTTCTTTTCCTTCTTGGCAGTGCTGCTACTGGCTCCTTTTCGATTCCCCTTTCTTCAAATTGGGGTTCAGATTCTTCAGAGGTAAGTTCTTTCCCCATCACTATAGTAGTTGCCTCGAGAGGAGGATGTTCGATTATATCAGAAGGGGAGACAGCCACCTTTTGTATCTTTGTTCTTTGCAAAGGCACTTCTTGCTCTTGCTCAATCTCTTTTTCTTCCAGAGATTCAGATTCCTCGGGAGGGAGGACTAGCTTCCTTTTCTGTTTTTGTTGTTGTTTCTTTTTTAGGATAGCTAGAGTTTCAGCTCTCTTGGGGGATTCTTCTTGCGGGGACCCTGCACCAAAGAACATAAGTGTAAAGGAAATGAACAAAAGATTCAAAAGAAAGAAAAGGGAAATTTGAAGATATTTACCCTTCTTCGAAGCAGCTCTAGTAACTCTAGTTGGAGGGGATGAAGCTGCAGGAGTAGTTGTGGCAGCTTCAGGAAAAAGGGGAATGTTCTCAGTCGTTGCTGACTTAGCCTTTGAAGGCACTCCCAACCCTATTAGCAAGTCATGAGGGTGCACAGATAGACGCACTTCCATATTGGCTGTCCACCAGTTCTGGAATCTTTTCAAAACTAAGCCAGATGGAAAAAAGGGGACAAATTGGAACTCATTCAATTCCTTCAGCAGTTTGAGTATTGCCGCCTCTAGCTTGGATTTGGATATCCTCAAATCTCTAGCAGTAAGGTGGACATTCGAGAGACTGCAAAGTGGAATAGGTATTCCTTGAGTGAGCCCAAATTGTCTGGCAAATTGAGAAGGGCAATACACCTCAGAAATGCACTTATAGGCTCGAGGGTTCAAGGTGCCAATGAACAATTCCCTTGGTAGCAGTATAGAGGCCCACATATCTTTATAAGGTGAGGTGGAGCACTCTTTATCAGCCAGAAAAGTCTGCAGCCAGGACGGTCCTCTATTGGCTTCGAACGGACAAAAGAAGGAGGCAGACGGAGAAATAGGGAGTTGATAAAAGAAAGTAAAGTAATAAGCAAAAGAAGCAGGATAAAGGACAATCCTAGCATACTTTTCCCCGTAAGTGCTAGGATCCTGGACAAGGAATCTTAGGCATTTTGAATGCAGATCAGTAAAATAGGCGAAGAGCCAGAGCTGGAGCACCCAGAGGGGACCTTCTTGGTTAACATCAAGTGGTCTTTCACAAAATTGGGAACAAGCTTTGTAAACATGGCCTAAAAGGTAAGGAGCAAGAGCTATATGTTTTTTCAAGACAAGTGCCTTCGCGAGGGGAACGAACTCAGGCATAATTCTCTGAGACGATGTGCAAAAAAGAAATTTGCATAACCAGTATAAAATAAAGGAAAAGAATTCTCTGTCTTTCACAGGGCCTTCCTTTTTATTTTCAGCCTTCACAAAGTCACTATAAGAAGAATTTAAGGCTGGAAGGGAAAATTTGACAGGAAGGTCCGGATAGTTGGGAGTAAAAGGAGAGCCATGAAGGGAAAGCCCTAAAAGATGGCAAATATCGAGAATGGTGGGAGCCATCATGCCACATTGAAATTGGAAGAAATTAAAAGCCATATTCCAAAAACATAAAGCAGCTGGAATTAAAAAGGGGTCCTCAGGGATGATGAACCTGGAAAGACGAAGGGCGTCAAGGATATAGAGCTCCTGTAGGTCATCTTCTCTCGCAGGTATAACCCTGTCATACCATTCCTCCCATTCAGCTCTCAACGTCGGCCAGCAGCGATGAGGTCGGGTCAATCTCCAATTGCTCCAGTCAAGCCCTCCTTCGTAGAGAAGAAAGTGATCCTCCAAACGAGGGTATAAAGCTGGGAGTTGGTCAGGAGCTTCCCGAAAGATGGGGCCTAGAACGTATTCTTGTTGGCTGCTGTGACGAGGAACAAAGAGACATCCATCTATAGCGCTCGACCCACCAGTTGTTAGTTTGGTGATTTCTTCATCGATGCATTTCTTCAAAGCCATGCTAGGGCTAATGCGGTCGCCAACGAGTACTTTCAGCGAAGAAGGATCCATTGAGGAAGAGAGGGTTATTAGAGGATCGGTAGGGTTTGTGTGTTAAAAGAGCAAGTGATTTCAGGATACAAAACAAAAGGGCTTGTGAAGGTTTCGTGTTTGAAAAATATATTGCGTAAGTTGTTAAGTACTAAAAAGAACGAATACGAAGAGTTTTCCTTCAATATTGGTACTTTTGGAGGGAAAAAACACAACCCAGATACTGAGACTAGCTTTGAAGTAGGGTATTTGGCTTCGAAGCCAAATTTTGGCACCATAAAATCAAACAACGGCTGCGAAATTCGAAAGCCGGCTTCGAAGCATACTACATATTTAAAGATGCTAGAATGCTCGAGTATTGGTCTACTTCAAAGGGTTTAAAGACCTGTTTTAGTGTTATTAATGAAAATAACGGCCTTCGAAGCAAAATTAAGGATTCTTTAAGGGTGGGAATTACTATTCGAAACATCAAAACCAATCGTTGGTTTTTATAAAAAGAGACTGTCTTTTAAACTAAAGCAGCATGGACTGCTCCTCGAAGTAAAAGTGGCCAATTTAAAATTGATTGGTTATATCAACCATGGCCATATATTGGTTGTAGTTAGTTTGAAAGGCAAGATTGTTAAATTCGAAGCACTAACTCTAGATGATATCAGTCAGAATTGTCAACTTTACTCCATAAATTGGAAAAAGACATGTTGGTCCCTTTTAGCATTTCATTAAAAACAATTGAGTCCAGGTTCGAAGAATGAGTTTGTTCGGTTCGAAGCTCTAAATTGGCTCTCAAAGGCAAATAGAGACAAATGCCAAATGAAAGATTCTATTTATGATGAAAGCCAAAGCAATTACATCAAATGACCCTATCTGGGTATGAACTCAAGTTCATAAAAATAAGGAATAGAGTAAATAACAAGATCATGAAATTTGGTCCAGCAGTGATCAATGAATTTCTGTTCTTTCTTTATTATATCTTCTATTTCTTCTAATGTTGGCTGCATAAGTTGGTGAGCTCTCACTTCGTAGTAGAGTTCTGCAGCCTTTGTTTCGAAAGCTTCCTCTCTCAATCTTTGTTCCAATTCGTCTATGACCAAATCATCCCAATACGCAGAATCTTTGTTTTTGAAATCATCGAATTCTTCGATAAAGTTCTCTGCTTCGTACTGGGTTTGAATTCGGAGAGACGAAAGTTGGTCCAAAGATTGTGTAGTAACCATGGAATTTCGATGCCAGTAGAGGAGCACTGGGAGTTGGTCGAGGAACATATGAAGTTTTGCTTGGGCAATGGGATTAAGGACATGGCCCCTAGTCAGAATATCACAAGCCCATTGAAAGTTCTTGAGAGGGACTTCGTCCTCAAGAACATTGAAGGGCAAGTGAGAGAAAGCTGCAAGCAGAAGTTAGGCTTCTTTCTGCTCAGTTGAGGTAGGGATTGACGGAGGTTTGTAAGGTGGAATGATTTCATTCATGGGGAGGGCAAGCCTCAGTTTCTCTGTCCAGGAAAGCGTTGGTGGAGGAGAAGAGGTAGATGGTTCTGCTTCAGAAGATGAAGAAGAAGGAGCGGATGCTTCTGTTTCAGAGGATGGAGAAGAAGGTGTGGATGCTTCTATTATGGGAGATGGCACGGGAACGGAAAGAACAAAAGCATTATTATAGTCAAGCCAGTCAGAAGAGCCAATCTTCGCCTTCTTGGCTAAAAATGACGGGTTGTACCCTTGTGCCTCTTCTGGGCGTCGGGCAACAAGCACTGACTTTGTAGGCGTGGAGGATGTGTACCATGCCATAAGAAAGTTCTCCTCCAAACTACGTCGATAGTCAATGGGCACGTAAGGGTAGACCACTGAACTTCGAGCATAGGAAGGAAATTCTAAAGGGTCAGTGAACTCAACAAAATGATGGTTGATTCGTTCCCTCAAATCATAAGTCTCAGGTGTTGACCAACTCGTCCAGCCAGAAACTCCAAAAGATGAAGAAGTTATAGCTTCATCCCATGTAGAATTTTGTAAAGAGGAGTTTCCTAAGTCCATATTTGCAACTTGCCAAATCAAAGGTTTGAAAGCAGTTTGTTCGAGGTACAAGAGGGAGTCAGAGGAAGAACTTCTTGTATCTGTGTCTGCAACTTGTTGAATTGAAGGATTAGGGACAATATGTTCGTAGTCCAAAGGTTGGTAATTTGCAAGGGCTCCCATGACCTGAATATAGAAAGGCGGGTAAATGTGGCTAATGAATGCGTGAAGATTCTTTCGAGGGGAAACAACATTACTCAATGGCTTTTCGTGTGCTTGATAAATAGAAAGGGAAATTGATTTAGCCATAGTCTGTTCGAATGCTAAGGTATTGGGATGTTCAACAGATTGGAAAAGAGTTAATGCAAACGGTTACTAAAGAGATGACGGTTGTGTTTCCAGAAGATAGACTCTATGCACGTTCCAAAAGCGCGGGAAAGGCTGTGATCCACTAATATCACCAAGTATTGGGTATATTAGTGCGGGGGGTAATGTTGGCTACATATTTTGTAAAAGCCAATTACAGGTCGACACGTGGCAAAGTAAGGGCAAGTTAGGGAGACTACTCGAGTCTTCGATTCTGATCGTACACGTGGCAGTGAAATTTGGTTCTCACGTGATCTGAGTAGTACTGGATCAGTAAAGAGATACAAGGTGACGTGGTTTCAACGGTTACTCATATTCAAATTCGAATACAGGAGGGAAGCCCAACTGCAAGTGATGGCGTAGTGGAACTACTTCTAAGGCAGCATGATCAGCGATCATGGAGGAGCAGTTCGACGATTTGAAGTACAATTCGATGCTCATCCTTGAGGAGTATAAATAACAAGGAGGTCCCTAAAAAAAGCCCCTGAACTCAGATCATACAAACCAGTCTTACTTTATATATTTTCCTTTCCAGTTTTTTACATTTTCAGTCTTTACATTCCTGCACTTTAAATACCTGCTCTGCACTTTATTTATAGGAGTAGTTTCAAGTAGATTCAAGTAGATTGTCGCTGTAAACCTCTACGAGGCTGAGTTCGGACCATTGTAAGTTTTCATTTTAATGAAATACTTCAATTGCTCTTTGTTTAACTGTCATTTCATTTAATTTCTCCTAAGTCAAGCCACCAGTAAAAGTCCTCTTCATTGAGGCTGAAAGAACTAAAACACAATCGTCCGATAATTGGTTGGCAATTATAATTTTTGTAAGGACTGATTGATCCTTGCTGGCACGCTTGCATTTACAAAATTACCCTTCGAAAGCCAAAAAGTCAACGCACATGACACTATCATATAATACCTTCCAACAATCATAAATGCATATGACCCGGCTAGCTAGGTTGCTGTTACTGCCTCCCAATTCCCTAACAAAATTGTAGTAGACTTACTATTAGTCAATCACAACAGAGAAATGTATCACATGACTTTTCAAAGATAAAAATTATAGGTATCACATGACTTTTCAAAGATAAAAATTATAGGTAGATAGCATTTTATAATGAATATTAAAAAACACATTGATAGACTTGCTCAAAAAGAGGTGTACCCCCATTTTACAATGTCTGAATGAGATATATTGAAGTTTTATCTAACTGCTTTATTTCATTAATCACTCTATGAGCTGAGATCTTAACCTACAATAACACAGCAATAAGTTATTGGTATTAAATACTATCATAATATTAATATAATGCTACAAGATCAGAGAAGCAACACAAGTGATGTGTACCGTAACATCATCAATTACCTATTTCTTCAACCAAAAAAATAAAAAATAAGAACCCTTAAAATATTAGTCAAATCACGACTTCATTAATTTTTCTAAATTCCAAGAAATATAATTTTAGTGCAATTAATGATATTCTGAAAAATTACGAGAGATGTTACAATGTGCACTTGCACATTATAAGAAAAGTTAATACTTTTTTTTAGAGAATGTATACATTTTGTGAGATGAAAGTTACAATTTTTGTGATAAAAGTTATGAATTTTAAAATTATGATGTACACCCAAAAGTTATGTATAACTAAAAGGAACTGCTCCTCTCCAGTCCGTTATCGGACTAGACAGTATTGTTTAGCTATAGTGGGCCTTATGTTAGACTCATCTCAATTATCTAAACCGTTCAATGTATAGAACTCGGTGAGTACATCATTCCTACATAAAATCTTGTTGATCGGATATTGATAGACATTTCATTATATTACATTTCCGTCAACGACAAGTATAATTTTTAAAATAAATTGTTATAGAAATGTGATCTAATCAAGTGGCTATTGATATCTGATCACCATGATTGTTCGCAGAAATGATGTACTCAACATATTCTACATATTGAACGGATTGTATTATCAAGATGGACCCAAATCATGGCCCAAAACAGCCCAACAGTATTGGACTAGAGAGGAGCCACATCCTAATTAAAATTAAACTTTTTATGAGAGAAGTTATACATTTTGTAAGAAAAAAAATATATATTTTCTATAAAAAAAAATTAATTCATTTTGTGAAAAAAATATACTTTTTACCTAAGGTGCATATGTTTGCCCACCACCTTCTCCAAATCCACTTTCTTTGCTTTCTTTAAGGTAGAAGAAGTGGCACGGACATTATTATGAAAGAACGGATAAAGACAAAGGAAAATTAAAATTGAGGGCCAATTGCCTACACATTTCTTAAATTACAGATTTTCTCTAAAGTTTTAGAAATATATCTCACCCTCCGAGATTTATATTTGCATAACAATGTAACCCCTACCACTAATTAAACATTAAAAATGGTTAGCTGACATCACCAAAATATAAATTGATGGACAATATTGCCCCTGCTGAAATTCCTTTGATAAATCAACAAAATTTACAAAAGAATTATATTAGATAAAAAAATGAAATTAAGTTTTTGGAACCATGTTTGATTTGTTGTTTAGAACAAAATTTCAAAATTAAAAAAAAAAAAAAAACTAATTTAATAAAAATAAATATGAAAAAATATATTTAATTTGTAAAAATTATTTCTAACCACTCAAAAGATAATATTATGTAATAATAATAATAATTTTTTATTTTTTATTTCTTAAAAAAATTAATTTTAAATTTTAAATTTTTTTTTTTAAATTTCTAAAAATCAAACCAAACATATTCTAATAATTTTTTGACAAGCCATTTCTTGTATTTCTAAGTTATTTAGTTATTTGTTAATTTTATGATATTTTTACCATCTGACACTGCAATATATAAGAGTTTTGGAGAGCAATTTTTTTGATCTCTAAAAGTGAAACTTTTGTTGCAAAAAATATTTAAGGATTAATTTCTATCATCGTGATGATAATCGCTAAAAAGTCACCTTGAAAAATAAAAAATAAAGCTTTTAGCAAAAAAATTTCAAAAATTTCAATAATAAATAGACTCAAAATAGTTTGGTCTCAAAATAGTTTATTTTTTGATACAAAAAATTTGATACCAGAAAGATAATAATTAATCATTAATTTGTTTTAGGATATTAGTCATTAATTTTTTTTTATCTATTTTAACTCAAAAATTAAATTTATTTTTCAAATCTAATAAGGTGACAATCTATTAAAAGTTGGGTTGTCTCATTTGGACTTGTGGAGCCTACTATAAGTCCTGTTTCGATTATCTCAATTGTTCATTTTTTAGTCACTTTGTGTAGATTGTTGACACAAAAAAAAAAAAAATCCGATATATATAGGAAATCTTGAAGCTTCACCCCAAAAATAAGAGTAAAAAATAAAAAGTCTTGATGCCTCCAACGAAATTAATCAACTAAAAATAAAAAAGAAAAAGAAAAAGAAAATTCATATATATATATTATTATGCATCTATATAACCAGCAGCTAAGGAGTCCAATAGTAAAAGACCATCAACTTGGACTACACGTGAATGCTGTTCACGATAAAGTTTACAGTGTGTTTAAATCGCATCCTCTTAGAATATCACACATACACTAAAAAAAATTGAATAACCATGTAGAGCCATCCATGCAGGTTGGCTTGAATTGAACATGGCTGGGTGAGGATGACAAGTAAACAAAGTACTAATGTGTTAAGGATATTGAAGCAACTCCTATTGCAGCAACTCCTCCAGCTGCAGCTCATTCAGCTGCAATCACAGCTGCAAGTTCAGCTTCAGCTCATGCAGCTTCATTATCAGATCATGGTCAGCTTCAGCTCAATTTCTGTATCACATGGTGATTAGTTAGAAGTAGTTAGGATTTGTTAAGTCAGTTAGATATCTCTTGTATAACTTGTATAAATACACTTTGTATCTTTGATATTTTGTAACGAGAATTGAGTTCAGTTTTTCATCATGGTATCGGAGCATCTCTGAAGCTCTCACGAGCATAACTCTGGCCTATCCATGGCTTCTTCTAATTCATCTCTATCTTCTTCTTTACCTCCCAATCTCAATCTGTTGATCTCTAATCTCAGTTCATTCATTGCAATTAAACTTGATTCTGTGAATTTTCTTATATGGCACAGTCAGTTTCAAAATATATTGCGTGCAACTGAGTTGTTAGATTTTGCAATTGGATCAATTCCTTGTCCACCATTGCAAATCAAAGATTCAAGTGGTGTTGAAGTTCTCAATCCAGATCGAGCACAGTGGAACAAAATCGATGCTCATCTGTTAAGCTGTATAACAACTACACTCACACCTGCAATTTTTTCTTCTGTTCTTCATTTGCACCATAGCTATGAGGTCTGGAATGCCCTTTGTAAACAATTCGCAGTGTTATCTAGATCTCACATTCATCAAATGAAGAATCGCTTGACTCATCTAACAAAAGACTCACTGTCATTGGATGAGTATTTGACTCAGATAAAAAAGCTTTCTGATCAATTAACTCTAGCTACCTCTCCTGTTGATGAAGAAAATCTGTTACTTCTCACTCTCAATGGATTACTAGATGTGTTTGATGCTCTTAAAATCACTATTCGAGCACGTGTTGAGCCTATTTCTATGGCAGAGTTAACATCTCTTTTGAGTTCTGAATCAATTCACATTGAAGCTAAACAGAGAAAGTCATACTCTCATGAGCCTTAAGGTGTTTATGTTGTATAGCGATGTTCATCTAGTACTACTTGTAGAGGAGGGCGTTCATCCTTTCGAGGTTCCAGAGGTGGTTTTGGAGGTGGTTTTCGTGGTGGCAGTGGCAGATTTGCTTCTCGTGGCAGAGGTCGTCATTACTCCTCCAACTTAATTTGCCAAATCCGTGGTAAAAGCAATCACACTGCCATAGACTACTGGTATCGACTGGATGCAAACTTTCATCCATCCTCTTCCTTTAATTTTCCTTCTCCATCTGCTCCAGCATCCACTTCATCTGGCTATCCTTCTCCTCGAGCTTTTGTGACTTCTACTCCTTCCACTGTCCCTCCTAAATCTTCTCCCTGGTACCTTGATTCAGCTGCTTCTGATCATGTTACTCATGATCTCTCTAATCTCCACGTGTATCAGGATTATTAAGGACCTGATCAGATCACTGTAGGCAGTGGTAAGTCTCTTCCTATTCATCATATAGGTAAAGGCCTCTTACCTACTCCTCATTTTTCCTTCAAGCTTAACAAACTTTTGCATGCTCCTATCTCCTCCAATCTTCTCTCTGTACATCAACTCACCAAGGACAATAATTGCATTATTACATTTGACAAGTCTTCCTTTGTGATTCAGGACAAACACTCAAATGCCATTCTACACAAGGGCCATAATGCTCATGGCTATATCATTTTCCACATTTGACATCATCTTCCACTACTGTTGTGCATGCTTTTCCTGCATCATCATCTCATGCTGTATTTTCTGCTACTATTAGTCCTGTCTCTGAGATTACTTGGCACAAGAGATTGGGTCATCCCTCTCAACCGACATTTATAACTTTAAAAAAACACTTACCTGTTGCTAATAATTACTCCAAGTCTTCTATCTTTCCTTGTACTCATTATAGTATAGCTAAAAGTCATAGACTTCATTTCAAGCTTTCTAATTCTACTGTAAATAAGCCATTATCTCTTATTCATAGTGATGTATGGGGGTCATTTCATTCTTCTTCTTCTAGTTACAAATTCAATGTGCTTTTCATTGATGATTTTAGCAAGTTTACTTGGCTTTATCCTCCCTGTTGTAAAAGTGAAGTTTTCTCAAAATTTTTGGAATTTAAAGCTTATGTTGAGACTCAATTTTCTACTAAATTGCAAGTGCTTACACTACAAGAAATTGCATTTTTCGCAATGCAACAAAATATGTTGCTAAAAGGGAAAACTCATCGGCAAAAAGTTTCGCCAACACATAGAGCTACGTCGACAACCCATAGGTAAAAGTGAGTCGGCAAAACTTTTTGACGACAAAATTATCATTGCGTTGGTAAAAGTAATGCCTTTAGCGACAAACATAATCATCAATAAAAGCCTTCATCCATCGTCAACAATTTACATTGCACCGGTAAAAGTAGTTCAAATATGATAATTGTGTGACACTTTTCCCGACACAAATTTGCCTGGGCAAAAAATATACTTTTAGCAACAAAATATGAGCCGACATAAGTAAATTTTTGGCGACACATTTATGTCGGTAAATATTGCCATTTGCCAACGATTTGTTTGTTGAGAAAGCTTTACTTTTGGCAACGACAAATTTGCATCGGCAAAAATTACACTTCTAACAACACAATATGAGTTGGCAAAAGTAAACTTTTAGCAACACATTTACCGAATTTTTGTTTGTCAAGAAAGCTTTAGTTTTCGGTAACGACAAATTTGCATCGGCAAAAATAATTGAAAATCATTTATATTTTTTATATGATTTACAAATTTACAAGAGACATCCCTCAGGCATAGCAGAGCTATCAACAACAAAATACAAGAAAACAAAAGCCAAATAAGGCACCAGAGCCCTAACAACTAAATAGCACTTTCCACCAAACCAAAAAGAAACTAACAACATAAACACAACTAACAGACTGCAACAGACAGCAACAGACAGTAACAGATTGCAAGATACAACTAATAGCCAGCATCCAAAACAGCCAGAGGCATGCACCCAAAAAAGAAAAATAAGAAACTGCTACAGAATTGGAATAACAGCACACTAGCATACAGCAACACTAAGAAGGACTTGTAAAACTATCAAACTTCTTACTAAATTTCCCACTTCTATTGACCAGGTCCATTATTTGCTGCCTACAAAGCAAATTTACAAGGTAAGAAAACTTCATCATCAGTCTATTGAAAAATACTGTCAATTGCAGTTACAGGTAGTTGTACTCGTTTGCATAGAAAGCTTTGGTAGAGAGGAGTCATTAAAATCCAACATTCAAATCAGAAATTAAAAGGAAAAAGCTTGGATAAAGGATGATTATCACAGCCTAAAAAAATTTGGCCCCGAAGTTTAATCTTCAAGATTGTTATTGAGTGGGAAGCTACATCCTTTTGTGGAAATATGCAAGGCATACCAAATTAAACGTTATCAACATCACAAACACAAATGGTTACACAGATTCAGTTTAGGAATTCAGGGAATGTATTTTAGACTGAAGATGAAATAAGATCTAACCTAAAGCATGGTATAAGCTCAGATTCCAATTGTTTCTAAATATAATTAAAAGCATAAAAAAATGTTCTTTTGTTATACAGTTAATCTGTAACAAGGAAAAGGAATTGACAGATGCAAGCACTTCACAGAACAATATTTAAAAAAGAAAAGAAAAAAGAGATGAAGAATATGAATCCAATTATTTGTAGAATTCCTCAGCAAAAGTGCACTTAAATGGCCCATATAGAAAATTCACAGATAGGTGTGAAATATTAGAGATTTTGTACAGCACCATGCCATATTTATTCCATTAAGTCTCAGAATATTTTGAAATGCATGTAATGATCATAGCATAGAAAAACTTCTACCTACATGCAACTCTATGGTACATCAGAGTCTGTATCACTGACCTCTATCTTTCCATTGTGTGGAAACACCTTGAATTGCATTAAAAATATCTGGTGTAAATATATAAACACCGCAATTTATTTGATCACTTACCTGCAACGCGTACAATTTCAGAGAAAACGGAAAGAAGACATTAGACATATACCAACGGTGTCATGATTAAGCAATGTCAAAAGACAAAAAGTAGTTGAATCCGTGATCTTGTACATACAAAAGTTTCAGGTTTCTCGGTGTAATGCAATAATTCATTGGTAACTGGATCAGCCACCAGTTCCCCAAACTGGTTGGCTGACTCTGCAGAAACCTTGATTACTAGGATTGTTCCTATCCCACCATATCTTCTATGAGCCTCTGCAAATGTGGAAAGAAACAGGCAGCAATTAAATTTTCTGAAAACAGAAGATACCGTGACAAATAACAACATACATAAGATTTTAAAAGCAAAAAATTCAAACACATAAATTTGTGGGTAAGAGAGAAATTACCAAGCATCTCAGGCAGTGGAAAACTACAGCAAACATCGCAATTTAGCAAGAATATATGTGACTGCCAATGCAAATATATAACCCATCAAGAGATAAGAAATTATTTAAAACAAGAGTCTTTTATATATCTGAGCTAACAAGTTATCAGTGTTCAACATAAAAGCAGAAAGGCTCAAAAGTCATAACAAAGTGATTGCTTAAGTAACAAGATTAAATAGAATAAACCCATCAAGGTTTTTTGTTCTTTTTCTCTCCCATTGTATTCTCATAGAGCAAGAAAAGGTATTGCGTAATTATATTTATAATTTAATGAAAAAAATGGGGAAGGTAACTCAGATAGAATCTCAAGGACAGTAATTCATAGAAGACAATAAAAAAAATACACAAAGATAAACACTCACCTTGTAGTGTATAAGATTGAGGATGTGATCTGGATGAGTGTCAACAGTACCTTTCTCCAACCAACAAACATGTGCACCGTTATCTGCTTTATATTGAGAGTCAAGGTGAGGTGTGTGTGCTCACATATGTGGGTATGCATGTATATAACAAAGTGATTTGTACCATAAATCCCAAAAGTTTCACCAATATGTTATCTTATAACTCTTCATAAAGGATATGTAAAGTCCTAGTAATCTTACAACACTATCGCCAGACTCCAACACTGCTTTTTCTGCCTTTACAAGGACATCTGTCCTAGCGCTCCTCCCAATTGGAACTACTGGACTGTCCTGTATAGCCATGCAAAAGAATGTAAGTCAAAATTTAGTGACCTGACAAAAGACAGTAAATTCAACAGTTCAAAATGTCCAGCAAATTATAGGTCCTTTTTTACAAATTAATAAGCAAAAACTACATAACATAGCATTTTTTAATGTAGTTTTCCAATATATAATTACCGCACTACCTTCTTTAGAAGTTCCAACATACACTGCATCAAAATAAATGTTTATTCAGGAATCAAAGCAGCAATGCATTAGATTAGACAAACTAGTGAAAGTCCAAAATCTAGCACATTCAAACTTTACCAACAGTCATTGAACTTAGACAGAACATTCAAGTCCTAACTTGCAAGTGCACACTGTCATCTACCAAGTAATGCAGACATGGACACTGAGAGCCAACACAACACAGATACACTAACGCAACATGAACATGCCAATATGACATTTTAAAAGAATGGAAACAGTCTAGGTGGGGATGTGGCGTGCATGTCTTGTTCTGAACCTGTACTATGAGCACAGTTCAAGCAGCTTGATCAACCATTGAAACATAATGGTTTGGTAGTCAAACTTTGCTAAGAGTGTTCAAGGCAATCCACCATCACCCATAAAATATTAAGAAGCTTCAAAAGGTTTTTGAAGGGAAATTTCATTGCATTTAGAAACCACAACAGAAGTAAAGCTTCCCTCAAGTGGTCACACTGTCGCTTATAGATTTAAATAAGGTGTAATGGTGTAGAAATCAAATCAGAAGTCATCCCTGTCCTTTCCACGGATTGATGGTTAAGCCAGCATACTAGCAACCAATAGCAAAATAGGATATTTCCCTAAAGGCACCAATGGGCAGAATCCAGGAGCTTAAGGAAGATCTAGTAAAATTGTAAAATCAAAGCAAGTTTCTCTATCTCATGTTCCATGGCTGGCGACAGAGAGAGAGAGATGAGATAATAATTTGAAGCATTTCAAGATAAGAGAAGTGTTTAAAAAGGGAGGTAGAAGAAGAGTAAAAAGAGAAAGTGAGACGAACAAAAGATAGAACTGACGAAAACAAGAGAGGTAAAGAAGAAACAGGGAGAGAGGTCTAAAGCGTAAAATACAATTATATTCCTAAAACTTGAGAACTGCACAGTGTTTAAAGTTCAGTAGTACTTTTGCAGAAAAAGAATCTTAATAAGACTAAAGACTAAGTTCATCAAATGCCACATCATCCTCTCATGGGCCTAGTATTAAATAAGCCTTGACACTTCCGTAATTGCGGTAGGACGCATCAGGTACGAACCTCATCTTAAGTACTTAAAACATACACTTTCGTATAAATAGCAACAAATTTGAATTACCAGGATGCTGGATAAGGAAAGCATAATGTAAGGGCATAAGCAATAAATGCCAATGCTCATTAGTTATTGCCAAATGGAAAAAAATACGCACATTACAAAGGCTTGTTTGGTTTGTTTTTGGGAGAGTTATTTTTGAAAAAAATTTTGGGGAGAGAGTTTAGAAATTTTTTTGGTTTGTTTGGTTGTATATTTTGGGAGAATTGTTTTTTTTGGAGTTTGGGATGATTTGATATTTTGGGAGAATTTGAGTAGATGTGTGTGAGAGAAAAAGTGATTGAGAAGGAGAGATGAGAGAGAAAAAGTGATTGATTGATGTGTAAGAGAGAGAAAGTGATTTTGAAATTTTTTTGAGAAAAACTCAAACCAAACAATTTTTGAGAATTTTTTTTCTAAAACTCATCTCCCAAATGCAAACCAAACATACCCTGTAAATATCTACCTCATTGTCAAAGATATCAGAATTCAGAATTGAAGATATGAGTGGTGATCACACCATAATATGGTGAACCCTCTCACACCATATCATAATCTTCATTTGGTGATCAGTAAACCTTCCCGCAAGATGTAGAATAATCTGGAAGTATTTTGGTGTTTGAATTTAAACACAAAGAGACACAATGCTTCATAGCATTATATCTATTCCCATACATCATGATGACTCTTGGCAAAGGTTATCAAAATACTTATAAATAGTTGGAGATATAGTTCTTATGTTTTCACTTCAAAAAAATATCCAAAAACAGTATATAAATATTCACTCCATTTACTTTCGGATTATCTATTATGTCTTGCGTGATAAACACCCTCACGGGAAATTCGATCCATTCCCATTATAAAGTTCATCTTTCAGTGGTATCAGAACAAGGATATACCTTATCGCAGATGTCGAATTTTAGTTCGGAAGAACAAAAATTTTCCAAACACTTTTTACCAAAAATTCAGAAAATCATTGATCGTCAATCTTTGGCATTGGTTAATTTGATTTGTTTATTTAATCATCATCAACGTATTGTATTTCCAGAAAACTATTCGAAGAAGATAACTGTTGGTGGTGCTATTGTTCCAAACCTTGCCGAAAGTGAGTCCGAATTACACTGTTGGAAACAATTTTATAAAATATTTTTCGGTTCAAATTGGGTCTCCAAATTGGCATCATCTTGTTCTTCACAGAATTTTGATCATAACGATGAAATTCGTTGTGAAAAACGGCGAAGATTTGATCCACAAAATTTGAATTTCAGTGTTTGGTCACCGACTCCCATCACTGGAGAAGACAACCTGTGCATTGATACCATTGAAGACTTGGAAATTCAAAATTTTGGGCCAAAAACAAAACCAACTAAAAGGGGCCCAAAGACAAGAATCACTACAAGAAAATCTGTTCCCTTGGGCCTAAAGATTAAAAAGGATTTTATTGGACCAAATCAAGTTCAGCCTAAAGAAAACCAGCCAGCCCAGTGCGCTGACCAGCCCAGCAGCCCAACCCCATGCGCAGACCAGCCCAGTGCGCGTCCAGATCCATGCGTCGCCCCAGCGCCCCGCGCACCGCGCCCGGACCTGCGTCCGTCTACCTCACCTGACCCACGTGCTAACCCGCGTCTTGCTTCGCGCGTTGACCCACGCATTGACCAGCGGTTCATGCCAGTTCGGTCCCAGCCGGTTCAAACCGGTCCAACACAATCCTTAGACCTGCAGCAGCCTGGTCCATTCGGTTTTTTGGCTCGTTCTCGCTCATTTCAAGGCTGTTTTCAGCCATTCAAAAGCTAAAATTTCCATAATTCTTCTAAGAATTTTTTCGTGGATCGTTGTACTAAATTTTCTGAAAACAAAATTCAAGGAGAAGTCTATCCAAGGGTGTTACCAAGGAAAACATCCAAAGAACAATTGTTTAAAATGCACCATTGTGTTCCTTGGGCTCGTAACTATTATTACAATGCTCATAAGCAAAATATTGGGTCCACAACTACAAGGCAACAGTACCGTTCCATTCCTTCACATCATTTTCATCATCGGGGCCAATTCAACAACTACAAGGCCTATCCTTATTAAGACCTGTTGTTGTCTTTAATCTTGCTTATTTTTAGTTTAATATTGTAATATTCACATTTGAAGTTTCATATTCACATTTGAATTTTCATAGTAACACATTTTGTTTTTAATATGGCTATTAAAAATACAATGGATTCTTCAAGAATCGAGATGCTTAATGGAAATAATTTTCGAGCATGGAAACGCCACATTTCTTATCTTCTTACACATGAGAAAACATTGCATACTTTATCCACTTCTAAACCAGATGATGATTCTAATTGGTTTCAAAATAAATGGATAGAAGATGATGCAATGGCCAAGGCAACTATGTTACATAATATGAAAGATAACATTATTCCGCTCTTTGAATAACATGAAACTGCAAGACAACTAATGGAAGCACTAGAAAGTAAGTATGGAGTTCGATCGGATACTCAAATTCAATTGCTCTTGGACAAATATAATAACACTCGTATGAGTAATAATGATAGTGTTGGTGATCATGTTAATCAAATGGAATTAATTGCTAAAGAATTATCCAACGCTGGTCATTCTTTGTCGGACAAGATGCAAGTAACAACCATATTTAATAGTCTTCCATTGTCTTGGGATCATGTTATCACATCTCTAATTCATAGCGGACAAGAGATTTCAATGGTAACATTGCATGTACTCTTAGTTTTGGAAAAAGAAAGAATGAAACGCAGGCGTAAAGAAGGATTATCTTCTAACTTGTTGATGGCATAATCTTCAACACAGCCACAGAATAATTCCCACACACCATTCAACAAGAAAAAGACTACTTTTTCAAGAAAAAATGGAAGAAGGGATTTCAGAAATGATGGAAGAAACCGCAAGAATGGCAAAAGCAACAACATCATCAGCATCAGATAGGTCCATGTTACAAGTGTGGTCAAAAAGGTCATATCAAAGCCAATTGCCCTTAGAAGAAGCCGAAAAAGGCTAATAACCCTGTTGCCATGATAATTTCTAAAACAATGGTGCTTGAGCCTTCATCAAATTCATGGTGGATTGATTCTGCTGCAACTAGACATATTGTGCAAAATAAAGACATGTTCGTGGATTTTACTGAGAAGAAGGTTGGTGAACATAGAATCTACATGGGCAACAACTCCTATAGTAATGTTTTGGGCATCGGCAATTGTCAATTCTCTATTAATGGTACTTTTATTGTGCTTCATGATGTGCTTTATGTACCTAACATTCGGCGAAATTTAATTTCAATTCCGGTGTTAACTCAAAAAGGTTTTGAGATTACTTTTGGGTTTAACGCAGTATTGATTAAGAAAGGAACTGTATTAGTGAAAGGTATAAGAGTGAGTGACATGTACTCTCTTCCTATTGATAATAAAGTATGTATTTCTGATTATTTGCATGTTTCTACTAGTAATAGTTCTTATTTATGGCATTTAAGGTTAGGTCACATTAATAAAGATAAAATGTCTCGAATGTTTAAAAGTGGCTTATTGCCTAAAGTATGTTCCGATGATTTTGATATATGTGAACCATGTATCAAAGGCAAAATGACTAGCAAGCCATTTTTCAAACATTGGAAATCATCGGATTTACTCAATATAATTCATTCGGACATTTGTGGCCCATTAAGAACTAAAACTCATCGAGGCATGGAATACTTTATTACTTTCACTGATGATTATTCAAGATATGGACATATCTACCTTCTTAAATACAAATCAGAAGCACTTGAAAAGTTTAAAGAATATAAATTAGAGGTAAAAAAGCAACTTGGTCGGTCCATTAAACACTTGAATAATGATAGAGGTGGCGAATATGAAGCTATGGATTCTTTCTGTGAGGCAAATGGCATAAAACATTTGTTTACAATGCCATACACACCACAACAAAATGGGGTTGCAAAAAGACGAAATCGTACTCTTATGGAAATGACAAGGTCTATGATGGCTCATGCTGATCTTCCTATTCATTTTTTGGGTGAAGCCTTGTCCACCGCTGCGTACATCTTAAATAGAGTTGAAACAAATGCCAAACCTCTAACTCCTTACGAATGCTGGCATGGAACTAAACCTAATGTTCAAAATCTCAAAGTTTGGGGATGTAAGGCACATGTATTTATTCCCAAACCTTTAAGAGATAAATTGGGAAGCAAAACTTGGGAATGCAAGTTTATTGGTTATGTCGAAAATGGGAGTGGTTATCGTTTTTACCATCCCGAACGTGGATTAATAGAAAGTAGAGATGTTATTTTCCTTGAATCCACTGATCTTGTTACTCCTATTGAACAAATTGAATTGCTCTCTCAAGTCTCTCAGGATTCTTCTCTTCCTTCTTTATCACCCAGTCCACATATTCTTCCTGAACCATCTAATAGTGGGAGCAAACGCAAACTACATGACGTTGTTTTACCTGCTTCGAATCCTAAGATAAGTGGGAGTAAGAGAACAAGACGTCCATCTACGTTTTTGAAAGATCATTATGTTTTTCAAGTTGAAGAACTTAATAACTTAATAGATGATCCTACTAGTTATAAAGAAGCAATGAGTAGCAATGATGCTATACAATGGCTTGAGGCAATGAATGAAAAACTTGACTCAATCAAGAAAAATGATGTTTGGGAATTAACCGATCTTTCGAATGGAAGAAAAGCCATTGGTTGCAAATGGGTTCTTAGAAAGAAATTCAAAGTAGATGGAACTTTGGAGAAATACAAGGCCAGGTTAGTAGCCAAGGGATTCACTCAACAACCTGGAATAGACTTCGTAGATACATATTCTTCTGTTGCAAAATTTGCCTCAATAAGGATTCTAATGGCAGTAGTAGCCAGGTTGGATTTGAAATTACATCAATTAGATGTTAAAACAGCTTTTCTCAATGGAGAATTAAAAGAGGAAATTTATATAATGCAACCTGATGGTTTCCAGAACCAAGACAACGAGGATAAAGTCTACAAGTTGAAGAAATCTCTGTATGGACTTAAGCAATCTTCAAGACAATGGTACTTGAAATTCCACCAAGCCATTTTAGAAATGGGCTATGTTGTAAGTAAGTCCATTAGATCACTGTGTTTATATCTGGAAAAATGATGACAAGTTAGCAATATATTGTCTTTATACGTGGATGACATATTGTTAGCAGGTAATTGTCTAGACATGATTATAAAAACCAAAACTTTCTTAGCATCTAGATTTGAAATAAAAGACATGGGTCTTGCAACCTATGTTCTAGGAATTAGAATTTTAAGAGATAGAAATTCAAAATTATTATATCTAGATCAAGAGAAATATCTAGACAAGGTGCTCAAAAGATTTAATATGGATAACTGTAATTCTTTAAGTACACCTGTTTGCAAGGGACAAAGTCTTAGTAAAAGTATGAGTCCTTAAACTAAGTCTGACATTGAGGAGATGAGAAATGTTCCGTATGCTCAGGCAGTAGGCAGCCTAATGTATGCTATAACAAGCACTAGACCTGACATCTGTCATGCAGTCGGATTGGTAAGTCGGTTTCAATCTAACCCAGGTAAGGAACATTGGCAAGCAGTCAAAAGAATATTCAGATATTTAAAAGGCACTAAAAACTTGAAGTTATGTTTTGGTTTGTATGATCTAGATATAAAAGGATACACTGACGCGGATTTTGCAGGAGATGTAGATGATAAAAAATCTACTAGTGGTCATGTGTTCTTGTTTGGTGGAACAGCAGTTTCTTGGTTAAGTAAGAAATAGAGTTGTGTTGCAAAGTATACTATGGAAGCTGAATACATAGCTTGCAGCACAACCGTTAGTAATGCGGTCTGGATAAAATGATTTGTTGACAGTTTACAATTAGGTATACCTGTCAGACCGGTCAGTATGTTTTGTGACAATCAATTTGCCATCTCATTAATAAAAAGTGGAGCAAATAGCTCTAAAGGAAAACATATTGATGTTAGTTACCACTATATTCAGGACATAGTGGAGAGAGGTGAAATTAAAGTCAACTATATACGCTCAGAAGAGATGGTGGCTGACCCTATGACCAAAGGGTTGTCTCTGGAAAAATTCAGAGAACATATAGCTAATATGGGATTGAAAAATACCTAGTTAGGTGGTTTAGCTACTTATATAAGAGCATAGTCGGATGACTCTAGGGACGCCTAGATAACCGATGTTTTGCGACTCTATCTTGCATGGAAACATGTGTTTGCTCAGGTAACAAGATAGAGGAACTGACAAGGTACGAATATTATAGTTAGCATGAGATGTAAAGTCCATAATATGCAATGTACTAACTAGATGATATTGTCTACTTGATCAACAAAAGGTCATTGATAAGGTGTGTTAAGGAAAACCTTCAGGAATGGGTCTTATAGGAAGTACTTAACAATAATGTCAGTGCAAGTCGACACATGAAAAATGTGTACGGCTGAAGTCGTCAATGGTGATTGGGTATGGACTATGAACCCATCACTGAAAATTGATGTCGTTCACTTGTTATATAGTGAATTGAAGTCATCTGGAATGTGTTGACAGTGGAAGAACACATTCGTACGGGTGCGGTCAGATTGGTGACAAAAACGTGCACACGTATGTCCACGTCACAATCAGACGTCGATCTATGAGGTAATTTCATAGATGAAAGTTGGCATGAGGCAAAATTTTGGTACCAAAGTTAACATGCCCAACTCAGGTTTTATCACCAATATTATAATGTGATCAAGTGGGAGATAAAGATATGAGTGGTGATCACACCATAATATGGTGAACCCTCTCACACCATATCATAATCTTCATTTGGTGATCAGTAAACCTTCCCGCAAGATGTAGAATAATTTGGAAGTATTTTGGTGTTTGAATTTAAACACAAAGAGACACAATGCTTCACAGCATTGTATCTATTCCCATACATCATGATGACTCTTGGCAAATGTTATCAAAATACTTATAAATAGTTGGAGATATAGTTCTTATGTTTTCACTTCAAAAAAATATCCAAAAACAGTATATAAATATTCACTCCATTTACTTCCGGATTGTCTATTCTGTCTTGCATGATAAACACCCTCACGGGAAATTCGATCCATTGCCATTATAAAGTTCATCTTTTAAGAACACACTTCCAACTATATAAAATCATATCATATGATAATCATAGATTATAGATTGCATTTAATCTTAGGTTATAAATGATAGTACTTTCATGAATTTACATTGGAATGGGAGATGAGCACTAATAATTGATTTGTTTTTATAAGATCATAGTACTTGTATGCATACAGTTCAAAATACTATATGATGCACATAGCAAATGTATATCCCAAACCTCTATCAAAGTGAATAAACGGAATACCCTGAATTTAAATATAAAAGTTCATAAATATATGCATGTATACATTTATATATATATATACACACACACACACACAGAGAGAGAGAGAGAGAGAGAGAGAGAGCATAAGTGTAAAATGGAACCCAGTTGCATAATGGACTTACATGCATGTATGATAATTTGACGGGTACACTTTAATAAGCATTACTGTTCAATGTAGTACTGAAGCATTACCTTCATAACAAAGAGAAAGTAAGAACAGAATGTCATATGGGTAGATGCTCCATGAACTAACATACTTAAAATTAATTATAATGTCCAATCATTTACTGAACCCTCAATCATTAACTACTCAAGAGGTTCACCTAATAACAACGAAAAAATCATTTCCCACAAGAAGGCAACAAGCCTCTGCTTTTTGCATTAGGTTAATACAATCTAAAGACAACACAAAGCTGATGCTAAATTTCTAGTTGTTTAAAGAAGAAATGCTGCTAGAAGAAAAGGAAATAGGAATCACGTTTAAGAAAAAAATCCTCTATTAAACAATCTGTTCAGAAGCCAGAACTTTTTTTTTTTATTATATCGTAAAAAATTTATTCAATTTATTTTTTTTATTTTTTTTATCAGCAACAAAAGAAGAATTTTATTAAAAAGGAGAAAAGAGAAGTACAAAAGAGGACAAGAAGTCCTCAAAAGCAAAAACCAAAAAATCTACAAACGGAAAAACAAGAAGTCCTCAATTTATTTATTTATTTATTTTTAATTTCAATTTACTATCCAATTAAGGAAAAACAAGTGGTTTATAAATCAACTATCACTAACAATAAACTAATCTATATTGGAAACTCAAATAATTGCAATGGTAGCATAACGGAAGTTTCATGAGCACCAATTGTTCAAAAAAACAAGAAAAAAAAAGGCATGATCACTAACTATGCACATGAAGTATGCAAACTTCTGCTGGTGTAACTTTGTTAACGACCTACAGTGCAAATTTGGTCTTATTTCACATGCTTTATCATCCTACAGTTTTTAGAAGATTTAATTCTCCCCACATACTGAATACAGCTAGCATTTATATCTATGACATATTGACATTTACAAAGAGAGAGCCAACCGCTTCATAATTAGTTTGGTTTGCAATGCACCAATTGAACATTCACATATTGCTCTAATTTTCTTGTTCAAAACCACTGGAGGGCTACAAAGAATTAATTTACTTCTTCTTTATCATTGAGTAACAATGTACCAAAACTTGCCCTAACAACCTTTCTATCAGTTCTATTCAACAATACAAAAACACTGAAGACCCAAGGATGTCCATGATTTAATTAATTTTGGCTCTATTAAGTAGAAATTTCTAACTAAAACAAGTCTGAAGCATAAGATTCGATTTCCTTTTCTTTCCATTTTCAGCATTTGCTAAGCAACTAGACATAGGCAAAATCAAATCATATGATCAGACCAACTTGGGGCATAAAACTCAAATTTTGCTCTAACTTTAGTTGATTTTCATTCTCAAGAACTAAAGCAAACATAAAGCATGAAATAGAATTTCTTTTCCGGCATTTTCTCAGCAACAAAACATAGGCAAAAACTATAAATTAATTTCATTTTCATGCAGGTTCGATTAGGCTCTGTTGCAACATTTGAAACAGTTGATGAACCAAAGTCCCAATGTAGACACCCAAACAAACCCAACACTCAAATAGATCCAACAACCCAAAACATTAATCCATCGATCAAAATTCTACAAACCCATAATCGAAATTGTAGTTAAAAACACCAAATAATCGAACAAATATGGAGTGAATGTGAGTGAGAGAGAGAGAGAGAGAGAGAGCGCAAAGAGAGAGAGACAGAGACAAATAGAGAGAGAATGGTGAAATCCAAACATACCTCAAGAATCAAACTGATATTTTTTCAGATTGAAGAGAAGAGAACAAAACCCTTCCCCTTCGAATTGTCGATCGTGGCTGCCCCCCAAGCAATCTCCCCGCCGAAGAGAGAGCACCGTTTCCAGGTTAAAATCTCGCCGCTGTCGAAGTCTCCCTTTCCAACCCTCCATTTTTCAGTTTTACAGCTTACACAATTTTGAACGAAGCCAGAGAGTTTGTATTTGATTAAAAAAAAAAAAAAAAAATTTATTGTAGTGATAGCCAATAAACAAAAAAATCGTAAGAGAAGGTTGTGCAATCTCCAAAAAAAATAAAAATAAAAATAATTTTTTGTTTTTTTTTAAAAAAAATAAAATTAATTTGAGAACTATAAAAATCAAAAATATATTTTTAAAATTTTAAAAATTATTTATGACTTCCTAAAAGATAAAATTATACAAAAATAATAAGTATTTTTTAATTTTTTTTACCATTTTTTTTTTATAGTTTTTTTGAAAAAAAATTCTAAAACAAGTTTCTAAAATTAAAACCGAACATATTGAAATTGATAATCTAACCACATTCGTTGAAAAAGTTTAAATTATCCCAAATTAGCCATCTCAACTTAAGAGTGTGTTTGGGTTTGATGGGTTCATTTTGTAATCTAATTCGATGATCACTTTAATTTTACAATTCAATAACTAAAATATTTAAAACTCTTTGAAAAGGTATAATAAAAACACAAATCACTAAATCACCTAATTTCACTAGCAAAATTTTTACCAACGAATAGGGTTATCGTCACTAAATGTTTAACTCTTTGCCCACACCAACTTGTCGTCGCCAAAAGTAAGCACACTAATAGCGACGCTTATTGTGGTTCTAAAAAATAAGCCTCGTAACTAAAATTTTTGAAAATTTGGCGCCAACCAATAATTTTGGCGTCTAGTGAATATTATGCTTTTTTAGCGATGATAATAAATTGCGTCGATAAAGGTCTACTTTTACCAACGAAATTGATCACTTTGTCGCCAAAAATATAGTTTTGGCTATGAAAAATTGACGCCGTCACCAAAAGTGCAATTTCTTGTAGTGTTAGGACTAATGGGAATTTGTTAATTCCTCTATGACTCAATTTCTGAAAGCTCAAGGCATTGTTCATCAATTATCTTGTCCATACACTCCAGCTCAGAATGGTGTCTCTGAACGCAAACATAGACATATTATTGAGACCACTATTGCTTTGCTTCATCACTCCTCTGCTCCTACCAAGTTTTGGTTTGATGCAGTCTCAACTGCTACTCATCTCATTAATAGACTACCCAGTGCAATTCTTTCTCATAAATCACCCTATGAACTTCTTTTTCATACTTTACCTGATTACCCTTTTCTGAGAGTGTTTGGGTGCCAATGTTTCCCTTGGTTGAAACCCTATACCAGAAATAAGCTCCAGCCTAGGTCTACTCTCTGTGTCTTTCTTGGTTATCACTCCTCCTATAAAGGTTACAGATCTTTGGACATGGCAACAAGTAAAGTCCATCTTTCTCGACATATGAGCTTTCATGAGGATATCTTTTCTTTTTCTACTGTATCTCCTGTCTCTGCAGCCTCTTCCTTGTCTACTCTTCAGTATTTCTTTTGGACTGTTTCTTCTTTGCCTCAACAACTCTCTGTTGCTGCACTAACTCAGACTACTGTTGCACCAGCCCAGTCTTTTGCCTCTATTTTGGCTCAGACCTCTGCTACCCCAGCATAGATCACTGCTACACCTGTTCCAGCACAGTTCACTGCCGCACCAGCTCAACCTACTGCTACACCAATTCAGACTATTGTTCCACCAGCTTAGTCTTTTGCCAACATAGATCACTACTGCACCTGTTCCAGCATAGTTCACTGCTGCATTAGCTCACCCTACTGCTACACCAGCTCAGTTTCCAGCTGTTGCCCCAGCTCAGACTATTCCGGTTCAATCTATTTTTATTAATTTACCTCCTATTTCTTCTTCTGCAAATATTCATCCCATGGTCACTCGTTCAAAGTTCCATGGCCTTGTGGCCCATATATCCTCCTCTTTTGTTGATATTAAGCCTTCTACTTACCAACAGGCCCTTGCCTCTCCATATTGGCATGCTGCTATGCTTGAAGGGTATAATGCTTTAATGGCTCAAGGAACTTGGTCTCTTGTCCCTCTTCCATCTTCTAAGCAGGATATTGGTTGTAAATGGGTGTTCCGCATTAAAAAAAAAAAAAAACAATGATGGTTCCATTGCCAGACACAAGGCATAGTTGGTGGCTAAAGGTTTCTTGCAACAAGAAGGTATTGATTATACTGAAACCTTTAGTCCCATTGTTGAACATCCTACAATTCGCATTTTGCTTTGTCTTGCTTTACATCATCACTGGCCCTTAAAGCAGCTGGATATTAGCAATGCTTTCTTACATGGTACCTTGGATGAGGAGGTTTATATGACACAACCACCAGGATTTGTCAATTCTTCTTCCCCCTAACTTGTGTGCAGATTACAGAAGGCTATCTATGGGCTAAAACAAGCTCCCAGAGCTTGGTATTCTACTTTTTCTAGATTTTTGATTTCTCAAGGCTTTGTCAATAGCCACTGTGATAATTCTTTGTTCATCCATAAAACTTCTACATCTATTACTATTCTTCTTGTGTATGTGGATGACATACTTCTTATTGCCAGCAATCCCTCTTATCTTCAAACACTTATCCACCATATGCATTCAGCCTTTGCCATGAAAGAGTTAGGTGACATTTCCTATTTTTTGGGAATTTCAATTCAGTCTCTTGGGGATTCTTATTTTTTATCTCAACAGAAGTATGCTTCTGATATTCTTGTCAAAGCAGGCATGATTTCTTGTAAATCTTGTCCTACACCTAGCTCCGTGAAATCTCCTCTTAATCATGTTGCTTTCCTTCCTTTTGCTCAACCTCAGTTATATAGTAGCGTGGTTGGACCACTGCAATATTTTACTATTACCCGTCCAGATCTTTCCTTAGCTGTCAATCAAGCATGTCAATACATGCATGCCTCTACAAATGGTCACTTTGCTTTGGTCAAGAGAATTCTTTGGTTTGTTAAGGGATCTTTCTCTCATGGTCTGATTTTTCATCCTAGTTCTTTCACCTTACAAGCCTTCTCTGATTCTAATTGAGCTGGTGACCTCATAGACCGCAAATCTAGTTCAGGTTATTATGTTTAACTTGGTTCCAGTATCATCTCTTGGTCTGCAAAGAAACAACCTACTGTTTCTCAATCCAGTACTGAGGTTGAATACCGATCTCTTACTCATGCTACTGCTAAATTGAGCTGGTTGCAGATGCTTTTTCATGATCTTTCTATTCCGACTACCATTCCTCACATTCTTTGGTGTGACAACTTATCAGCAATTGCTCTTGCTTCTAATCCGGTATTTCACACACACTCCAAACACATTGAGGTGGACTGTCACTTTATTAGCGAAAAGTTTGCTGGCAAACAACTTGTTCTCAAATACATTCCCTCAATTGATCAAATTGCAAATATATTTACTAAGCCTTTGTCAGCATCTCGTTTTCATTTTCTTCAGTGAAAGCTCATGGTCAGCTCCTCTTCCATCAGCTTAAAAGGGGCTGTTAAGGATATTGAAGCAACTCCTATTGCAGCAGCTCCTCCAGTTGTAGCTCATTCAGCTGCAATCACAACTGCAAGTTCAGCTTTAACCCATGCAGCTTCATTATCAGATCATGGTCAGCTTCAGCTCAAGGCTCACTGACAGTTACACCTTCCAACTAACTTTCCGTATCACATGGTGATTAGTTAGAAGTAGTTAGGATTTGTTAAGTCAGTTAGATATCTCTTGTATAACGTGTATAAATACACTCTGTATCTTTGATATTTTGTAATGAGAATTAAGTTCAGTTTTTCATCATAATGCAATAGGAAAATGCTAGTTATAATGAATTTGTGTCTGAATTTTATCTCAAAAATGAGATGGCTAGCGTATATTTAAAGTTAGTGGTATATGTGCTATACTTAAAATAATGAAAGATTATTGTAATTCATGAATGTACTTTTTAAAGTAATTTTCTCAATATTTTTTTTTTCTGAATATGTATACTAAGTACAATTGAATGGAGATAAGTTTTAGTGACTTGTAATTTTAAACTCATAAATTAATCTAAAATGATGTGGTAAGGGAATTGGACTCCATACTATTGAGTACACAACAAATTAAAAGTTCACATTTATCACATCACATCATTATAGACCAAATAGTGAGAAATCACCAGAGGTGGTAGTAAAGTGGATAACGCACTTGTCTTTCACATAGAAGAGCAAGGTTCGACACTTAGGGGGTGCGCTTTTCAGAGGTGGCATTGTGTTTCTGTTGCCAGACTCTGCCTCCTACTGTGAGATGTGGGTGAGGTCCATTATTACCCTGCTATTGTGTCCCTTCCTATGGGTCGGGTTAAATTTGGCCATCATTTGACTACCCGGAGTCACGGCCTATGGATACTATAATGTTCCCACGGAGTGTCCTTTTCTTGTTAAAAGGGAAAAAAAAAAAAATTTGTGAGAATCATTTTCCTATATATAAAGCCAAATATGTAAATACTGGGAGCTCTCTCTTACTGATCTTGGTATTCCTTTAAAATTATGATGTCTTTTCTGGACTCCTTACATAAAATTTATTAAATAAAAGGGATTAAATTTATAATAAAAAAATGTCACACGTCACATCATGAAGATTAAATAAATTTAACGGTATAGAAATATTCTATTTATGTATAATTGATAATCAGGATTGAATGAATTTAAAAAAAATTACCTATAAATCTCATTTTGAGAAATGATGATCCATTTAGTCTCAACGATTTGCTTATAAATCAATTAGTGTAGACGTCCCCGAACGTCCCGGGAGGGAATCCCGTTTTGTTCATTGGGCTTACTACAGTTCGGACTCAATGCCACGGTCCTGTATCTAATCTCGCAGAGTGCAATGCAAGACCGATGAATCATCAAAGAGTCCAAATTCGGCAAATCGTTTTTGAAAAACTGATTTTTAGAAAGAAGTGCCAAAAATGGACTGCTTTGCCAGATACAGAGTCGCCACCTAAATATTTTATTTTGGGGTGTAGACGTCCCCGAACGCATCCCGGGGAAAAGGAGTGCGAGTCCCCCCCCCCGCCCGTTCTGGTTCGATATTGGGTCACTACAGTTCGAAGGACTCAAATGTCACGGTTCTTAATCTTGAACCAAAGAGTCCAAATCCGGCAAATCGTTTTGAGAAAAAAAACAGATTTTTGAAATAAGTGCCAAACATGGACTGCTTTGCCAGATAACAGAGTCGCCACCTAAATATTTTTTAAATGGGAAATTTAGGAAACCCTAACTCGGTGCCAAAGGCCACGTGTCCGTCATCACCAAAGTTGGCTCGGGAACTTGGGTACGATTGGGGAAGGTCACATCGTGAGCACCCCCGCTCGCCCGGTCAAAGACCGGCCTCTACTAACCATGATATCTGCTTTTGAAAACATTGTATGCTCTTATTCCGGTTATTAGCCTAGGTTACTATGTGATGCTCGCAGCAAACAAATATAGACTGGGCCGTCTGAATTGGAACAAAACATTTCATGTTTGTTTGTTTGAAAATGGTTTGATGGTGCTACCCGCAGGTAGGCTAAGACGTGGATTTGCCACCCTCAGGTGGGCTTAGAAAACATGATTTTGCCACTATCTAGTGGGCTTAAAACAAACAATCAATGCATTGTCCCAATTCAAATAACCCAACCTCCACCCGCAGGCATTCAAGGCAGTTATATCACATAAGCAAATAGCCTCATGGTAAGCATGCTATTCATGGCAACACTCACACGCATGCAAGGATGCTAAAGCATAACCACTTACCGAGTACTCCAAGCCAAAACAGAAACTACATTAGAAATCATGCATGATCCTAAGTATACAGAAATGCCTAATGCAACACATGCAAAAATGCAACTATAGCAGGCTCGGCTATTCTAAACATGGCATATGGAATGTTACAACTAACATGTATTCAACTTGGAATTGAAATACAAATGCAGTTTGTATGATGCGCCGAGCCCGGTGCGTGCAAAACAGATGAATGATGCAAACATGCTGTCATACTGTATGCTAATTGAAATATGCCCTAATCTACCATCATAAGCAGATAAATAAAAGGGAGAAAGAAATGGGGGTTGGAAGACATACATCACACACACCCACACTTATTACAGCATTGCCCTCACGCAGAGGGTCCGAATAAATAATACAGTCCGAATAAAAGAATAATACAGTCCGAAATAATACAGATTCCTAATTAATTGACAAATTAACTAAGAAAAACTGTAAACTGGCATGCAAGCCAGGGACTGCCTCGATTCTGATGAATGATGCATGTTTGGGCTGCTTTGCGCGGAAATCCACTGAGATGCCCCAATTAGCCTCTGTTTTGCAATGTTTCTCGAAAAGCGCGCCAGACTCCGAAAAGTTGCTGATTCTCCATTTTGCTGCAACAGAGAGCAGGAAAGGGGCATAGCAATGTATTTCACAAATATATGCATGCCTCGATCCTCGTGCCACCAATCACGCATATCGATGCATGATGGCCGAGGAGCCGAATTGCACAACTCAATATAGGATGAATGCACATGAATGCTACAACAAAACCTAACTCCATCATGGGTAATCCGAAGTGTCGGTGACTTGGGAATTGAGACCCGTTCCGTCACTCGGAGTACGAAACGTGCCTCGTTTCCCGTGCCCGGGCTAACTCCTATCCCGAACACGATGCAATATGCATGATATGCATGAATGCAACCTACGATACAACCTAGTATGCACAATGCAGATGAAAATGATATGCCTCGAAACGCGTGCACACGGGCACGCGAACCGAGGTAATGCATGAATGCAATCTAAGATACAACCTAGTATGCACTATGCTGGTGAAAACGAGATGCCTCGAAATGCGTGCACACAGGCACGCAAACCGAGGTAATGACACACACGATATAATGAGACTAAAAATGGCATGACAATGTAATATGGGCTTATACCAACATAAGTGAGCCTCAGCCACACTCACACAGGAGGCCAATAGATGAAAAGTGAAGTGCCTCGAAATGCGTGCATACGGGCACGCAAACCGAGGCAATAGCATTCAGAATGCAATGATGCTAAAATGACATACAAAATGCAAAATGGACTTACACTAACATGAATGAGCCTCAGCTATACTCACATAAGAAGCCGTCGCATAAAAATGAAGTGCCTCGAAATGCGTGCACACGGGCACGCAAGCCGAGACAATGGTACTAAAGCATGAAATGGCACTCCAAATGCAAATTGGGCTTACACTAACATGAGAGGGCCTCAGCCACACTCACATAAGAGGCCGTGAGATGAAAAAGATGCGCCTCGAAATGCGTGCACACGGGCACGCGAACCGAGGCGATGATATAAAGGCATGAAAATGCAAAATCGGGCTTACACTAATATGAAAGGACCTCAGCCGCACTCACATAAGATGCCGTCGGATAAAAAAGAAGTGCCTCGAAATGCGTGCACACGGGCACGCAAACCGAGGCGGTGGCATACGCAATGCAAATGACATGGAAAATGCAAATTGGGCTTACACTAACATGAGAGGGCCTCAGCCACACTCACATAAGAGGCCTAGAGATGAAAATGAGATGCCTCGAAATGCGTGCACGCGGGCACGCGAACCGAGGCAATGTCATACGAAATGAAATGACATACATAATGCAAATTGGGCTTACACTAACATGAGAGGGCCTCAGCCACACTCACATAAGAGGCCGTGAGATGAAAAAGATGCGCCTCGAAATGCGTGCACACGGGCACGCAAACCGAGATGATGGCATAAATCATGAAAATGGTATACAAATGAGATGTGGCATATGGCATATGGAAAATGCAAATTTCAGCAGCCAAAATGATGCAAAAACAGCCCCCGAATTATAGCAAAATTACACCCGATGCCCGAAATGCTATGCTAAGCACCCGAAATGACTTGCAGCTATGCCTAACATGCACAATATGGATATGAAGTGTAAAGACAGATGCTAGGCAGTCCCTAAACTAGCATTTTTCCAGTACAAAGCAGGGCCAAACAACAGCCACAAGTATGGCAAAGTAGCATGCAAAAATGGGGGAAAAGAGGGGAACAATGAAACAAGTGATATGTACAATGCCCAAACTGAAAAAAACAGTTCTACAACATTAAAGAGGGACTAAAAATATGCACATTTACAAGAGATGACATTCCCCAATTCAGTATGTAGATATGCTCAAAATAGCATGCAAAATATGAGCCAACAAAGGCTATAACATGAGGTATCAAAAGGATGCACCAAACAGCCTAAGACCCTTAACAAAACATGAAGAATGAGTTATTTTAAGACTCTTTCAAAGCCTGATGAAGGCTCAAAAACAGAAGCATGATGAGCTAGCAAGGCATGCAAAAATAAGGGGGTATAAGAGGGTATAACATGAAGTACCAAAAGTATTCACCAAATAGCATAAGACCCTTAACAAAACATGACAAGAAGGAAAAAAATAAGGCTCTTTTCAGGCCTGATGAAGGCTGAAATCAGAAGCCAAATAAGCTTAAAAAAGACATGCAAAATGGGGCCAAAGAGAGGCACAAAGAGAGGCCATGCATGGAGGCCCCAAACAAGATTGATCCCTTCTACAATGTTGTAGACGAACCTAAAATAAGCTCAATCTCAGTTAATGGTATGCTCAAAATCAGACTTCAAATAGGCTGAAGAAACCATGCAATTTTACGGTAAATTGGAAGAATTACAAAACAAGTGCATGATAGAACCACCAAACATGGTTGAGCCCTTCTTCAATGTTGAAGAGGGGCTCAAAATAGGCCCACTCACAGTTTATATTAGGCTCTAAAATGAATCACTCATAATCCAAACAAAGCATGCAAAATATTGGCACAAAGAGTGATATTGAAAGAGGTGCATCATAGAGGTGCCAAACAAGGTTGAGCCCTTCTAAAATGTTGTAGAGGGGCTCAAAATAAGCCTAAAATCAGTAGGGTTCGGAGCCCAAAACAGAGAGAAAGTAGGGTAAAGAATTGATGCAAAAATGTGCTCAAAAGGGGGAAATAGTGACTTACCCTTGAAGATCAAGCTTTTGTTGCTTCTTAGCTTCAATTTGTTGCTTCTTAGCCTCTGAAAAATCCTCATTTGCTGCTGGAATGGAGGTGGTGATGGTGAAGCTTAGGGTTGATGAACAAGTGGGCTAGAAACTTGAAGGTTTTTGGAGCTTTTGGAGAGGGAAATGGAGGCAATGGGAGATATGCTCTTGAGAAGAAAGTTGCTAACCCTAACAAAGAAGGAGGTCAGCCCCTTAAATGGGCAAGAAAGGGGTGTAAAAGGGAGGGAAATGCATCCAAGCTTTCCCTCCCAAAATATCCCTCGGAGGCAAAAGATATTTGGAAAAACAGCTGGACAGCTATAAAGTGGTCAAAAGCAGGAAGCAGGCCAGCCAGGTGCTTTTCTTGAAGATGGCCGGCCGGCCACTCCACTGGTCGGCCAGCCACTCCCCATGGTCGGCCGGCCATGGCCAAAAATGAAGTGAACAATTAATGGCCGGCCACCATATTTTGGTGTCCTCCCAGGTGTGTAGAACAAGACCCCATGGTTGGAATTTGTCAACTCTGAAACAGGAGGCACAACATTCAACTTGAAAGAGAGGCTCAAAAATGAAAATGACAATTACTGGCCGACCACCACCTTTTAGAGTCCTCTCATGTCCCCTCATCACAAATATGTAGTCTCGGCTCGAAGAAAATATCCCTAGGGTGTTCAACATTAGCCCGGAAGTGAGCAAAACGGACGCCGGAGCAGCCAAACTGATTTTCTGAGACAATTGCTGTCCTCCCACCCTCCAGTGATCTTCCTAGTGCTAAAACAGAGGTACCTGCCAAAATTGAACAAAAACTAATGCAAAATGAATGCTCGGGGCCCAAATCACGCAGTTCGGGGTCCCGAAAATAGGCGGTAAGCACCGAAAGTGGCGTTCGGCCACGAAGTGGGTATCTGAGACCCCAGTGTCCCTCGGTATGATAAAACATAGGTACTCGCCGAAAATGAACAAAAACCGATGCAAAATGAATGCTCGGGGCCCAAATCACGCAGTTCGGGGTCCCGAAAATGGGCTGTAAGCACCGAAAGTGGCGTTCGGCCACGAAGTGGGTCTGAGACCCCAGTGTCCCTCAGAAGGGAGTAAATGAGATGCATGCCAAAAATCGGAGAAATCGGAGATGGTTGGGCGGTCCCGAACCGAGGCACACGGCCTGACGGCTCCGAAAACTGGGAACCGGGCTCCGAAATGGGCAAAATGGCCTACGGCCACGAAATGTAGCCCACGGCCACTGAGAGATGGTCTACGGGACCTCTCCCTCCCCTCAGGAAAAGAAACAGAGAAAACTGAGTCTGGTTCGCAAACCGAGACAAGGCACAGAAGAGAGTTCGGGAGTCCGGAGGCAGGGCGCACGGCCGCGACTCTGAGACTTCTGAACGAGCACGATATGCAACATCACCGAGCGCTCAATCGGTGACGTCTGAGTCTTAAGGTCGGTCAAAAATGGGGTGTCTACAGGGGGAATTTAGGAAACTCTGACTCGTGCCTAAAGCCACGTGTTCGTCATCACCAAAGTTGCCTTGGCTCGGGAACTTGGGTACGATTGGGGAAGGTCACTTCGTGAGCACCCCCACTCGCCCGATCAAAGATCGGCCTCTACTAACCATGATATCGAGTTTTGAAAACATTATGTGCTCTTATCTCGGTTATTAGCCTAGAATTACTATGTGATGCGGCAGCATAGAAGTATAGACTGGATCGCCTGAGTTGGAACAAAACATTTCATGTTTGTTTTTAAAAGCGGTATGCTACTCGCAAGTAGGCTAAAATGCGGATTTTGCCACCCTCAAGTGGGCTTAGAAAACATGGTGATTTGCCACTATCTAGTGGGCTTAAAACTCGCAATCAATGAATTGTTCTAATTCAGATAATCCAACCTCCACCCATAGGCATTCAGGCAGTTATATCACATAAGCACTTAGTCTCATGGTAAGCATGCTATCATGGCAGTCACTCACACACATGCAAGGATGCTAAAGCATAAACACTTACCGAGTACTCCAAGCCAAAGAAAGAAGCTAATTAGAAATCATGCATGAATCCTAACTATGCTGAGATGCCTAATGCAACACATCAGGTATGCAACTAAGATAGGCTCGGCTATTCTAAGATGGCATATGAAATGCAATAAATGATACACGTATTCAACTTGGAATTAAAATACAATGCATTTAGTATGATGCGCCGAGCCCGATGCATGCAATACAGATGAATGAATGCAAACATGCGAACATATAGATGCTAATTGAAACATGCCCTAAAACTAACCATCATAAGCTGGTAAATAAAAGGGAGAAAGACGTGGGGTTGGAAGACATGCATCACACACACGCACACTTATTACAACATTGCCCTCCTCAGAGGGTCCGAATAAATAATACACAACCGAATGAATAATGAATTACAGCTAATTATTACACAATCCTAATTAATTAACAAATTAATTAAAATAAATAAGTTAGCATGCAAAACATATGAAATGGACTGCCTCAGTTCGGTCTTGAATGATGAGGAATGCATGCATGCTCGAGTCACCTTGCCGGCAAATCCATCGCGATGCCCCAATTTGTCTTTGTTTGTAACTGGTCCCAGAATACTGTACAAAGCTCCAGAAGGCTGAAACTCCACCATGGGAACCTGTAGGGATACTGCCGACCAGTTTTTGCTGCTGGTTTCTAGTTTGCTGCAACCGAGAGCAAGAAAGGGGCATGGCAAAGTATTTTCAACATATGTGTGCACGACCACTCTCTCCATCATTGCATAAGCTCTAGGGAGGATAGTCCTCGATCCTCGTGCCACCAATCACGCATCTCGATGCATGATGGCCGAGGAGTCGGATTGCATGACTCAATGTAAAATGAATGCACATATAAACACAACAAGGCCTAAACTCCATCATAGGTAATCCGGAGTGTCGGCGACCGATAATCGAGGCACGTTTCGTCACTTAGAGTACGAAACGTCCCTCGTTTCCCGTGTTTGGACTAAACCCTACTCCAAACATGATGCAATACACATGGCATGCATGAATGCAACTCTAACATGCAACCTAAACATAATGCCACTAAATGATGCAAACATGCAAATGATGATATGCAAACATGCTACTAGCATACATAATGCTATGAAATAATCAATGGCATACTCAATGCACATGAAAACTATATGGCATACGCAATGCACACATGGAGACTAACAATGAAATGATCAAGGCATACACAATGCAATGGTCAATCATGCAACAATATGGACTAAATGGCATATACAATGCAAGATGAACTTAAACCAAGATAGGTGAGCCTCAGCCACACCCAAATCAGTGGCCAAACATGATGGAATTAGGCAACAAAAACACATGCAAACATGCACCAATGCAAGAGACCAAACCTAAGGCGCCGAATGCAACTCTATCAAAGCATGGAAAGGGATGAAATATAGCATACAATCGCACATTTTTCATCTCTAAAATTACATGTAAGATGGTCCCGAATCATGCAAACACCTCACACGATGCATGCTAGATGGCCCGAATACCGAAACTAGTGAAGCACATTACACTAGAGGTACACAAAGCAATGCACAAATGGCAAAACCAGCCCCAAATAGACCCTAGGCAGGTCCAAGACAGTGGGAAAATGGTCTAAAATGATGGCTCGAAAGGCATGGAAATGAAGCTCATGCAATAGTCCAAAAACGAGACATTTATGCACAACTCTCAAACGCATTTAAAGAGTGGAAAACATGGGAATATGGCATACATATAAGCTCTAAAATATGATGCACAATGGCCCTAAAACATGGAAACACCTCTACATAAGCATGCAATAGTCTTCAAAACTCAAAGCTAGGCAAGGGTATTGCACTACAACCATGCATAGCAAGCATCATTCGACCATGAGGCATAAAAACAGAGCTAAGGCAGTCCAAAACATGCATCAAATCAGTTTAAGGCATGGCCAAAAAGTGCTAGAATCAAGGACCAAAATAGCATGCAATATAAGCTAGTAAAGAGGATTTATACTACAAGCATATGAGGCATTCAAGGGGTCACTAAACCAGAAAAACTCAGAGGTATGACATGCCAAATAAAGCCCAAAAAACCACTGAAACATTATCTATGCATGCAAGAATGATAGGCTCCTTTGATAGGCTATGAATGGGATTACTCTACACATGCAAGATGGACACCCAATATGACAAAAACAGCTCTGGACAGAGCTTATGCAGGTCCTAAAACTCACTGAAAATGGCCTAAAACAAGGCTTGGAAGCATGCAAATAAGGGCTCCTTTGATATGCTATGAAGAGTGCTATTCTACACATGCAAGATGGACACCCAAAACGGCAAAATGGGCTCCGGACAGAGCCTATGCAGGTCCTAAGACCCACCAAAAAAGGCCTAAAACAAGGCTTGGAAGCATGCAAATAAAGGCTCCTTTGATAGGCCAAATGTGCTAATAAACAAGACAAGAGGTGAGAAGGTCACCCCTCTCTAATTTTGGTGCTCAAAACAGTATGCTAGCCACTGAAAATCCACTGGATTTCAGTTGCTAGAAAGCCAAACAAAGCTCAATGCAAAGGTCTAAGTGCATGGCTCAAAACAGTGTGAAAACAAGCATGCAAGGGGGTAGATGACCCCCAACAGAAAAATGACCTTAAACAAACATGTAAAAGACCTTAAAATAAGACTTTTTTCAGTTTATGACAAAGCTCAAAAACACTTGCAAGTAAGGCTAAAAGATGAAGTAAAATAAAGCCTTAAAGAGGGAATAGGGTGTTACCCTTGTAGCTCAGCAACTCCAGCAGCTTCTGGACCAAAAATGTAGCTCCTTAACCTCTGAAAACAAGCTCCAAGGACCTTAGGTTGGTGTTGGAGGTGTTAGGCTAAGAGGTGGTGTGTAAAGGGTCAAGAACTTCACACTTTAGGGCTCAAAGTAGAGAGATACAAAGAGAGATATGGTGTATGCCTCTCAACCATTTCTGAACCCAGGCCAAGGAGGAGAAGGCCCGCCTTTATAGGCAAACAAGTCTAAAGCTTCTCAAAGAAGCTTCAAACCAAGGGCAAACATCCTCCATACACGTGTATGGAGGATCCAGTCTGTGCCCTCTAGCTGGCACAGCTGGAATCAACTCAGTGAGACAAAAAAGGGGAAAGCTGGACGACCAGTTCAGGTGGTCGGCCGACCAGGTTCAAAAGGGTCAAGTGGTTGGCTAGTGTCCAAAATGAAGCCCCAGAAGTTAGCTTTCCAATGGCGCCAGCCTTGCATTAAAACTCCAACTGTGCAAAAAGTTATGCCTATTTTGGTGAAGGCGCGCAGATTCGGTCCAACCGGATTGATGCCCTACTTCAACCAACCATATCTCCCCCGTCCAGACTTGACTTTAGGAGATTCTTGAGTGTAAAATGAAGCCCCGGAAGTCTCCTTTCCAACGGTAATGGCCTCATATCTTAAATCCAAGTGTACAAATGAATAGGCCCGATTCAGCGAAGGCTGCTCGACTCTCTCTTAACGGTTCATACCCATTTTCTCCCCCAACTGGATTTCTCCCCTTTTCTCCTATTTTCCTCAACTTCAAACCCCTAAGCAAGGTGTTTTGAAAGATTTTTCAAAGATTGCATCTCTCTTTCATTCATTTCCACTTTGTCCTGGCTCGGTTTACCGAAAAGCGCGACATTTAATAAAATGTGAGCCTCGAGACATTGTAGGAACTTTATTTCAAAAATATTTCGAAACAGAGGGTTTTAAGATCTAAAATCTTTTGATCAAGAAATGGGGTGTGAGGTTAGAGTTTGACTCTCCTCTTGTCGAAGAAATCGAACCTTTGCCCAGCTCAACTTTCTCCACCAAGTAAACCATCAGTAGTGCCCAAGTCTTAAGAGCGGTCAAAAATAGAGTGTCTACAATTAGTCCCATTGATTTTGGAAAGGTAGATTTAATATATTATTTAGAAATTAGATTTACGGTTATACCCCTATTTGTATTATGTTTCTTTTTTTTTCTCTTTTCTTTTTCTTTTCCTTTTCTACTAGAAAGGTAAGATACACAATTAATGGGAATCAAATTTAGGATGAATTTTTATATGAGAATCTTTTTTAAATGAAAAAATTTTAAGGATTACAAAAATGACTTGAAATATGAGATTTTTTAAACATTCCAAAAGAATGTAGATTCTTTAAAAATTTCAAAAGAAGTACAAAAACTTCTTAGTAAGATTTTGGCAAATATATAATTTCAAACTGTAATGCTCTAATATAAACTCGAAAAAAATTCCTTAGTGTATTTTTTCCAAAAGTAACACTTCAATATAACACTCCAAAAAAATTTCTTAGTGTAACACTTTAATGTAATACACAAAAAAAAATTTTAGTATACTTTTCCCAAACGTAACACTCCAATGCAACATTCCAACAAAAATGATGTATGATTCTTCAAACCATTCCAAAAGGAGTACAAAAATGTATTAGTAAGTTTTGGGCAAATATATAGTTTCAATTTGTGAATGTTACGTTTGGGAAAAATACACTAAGAAGTTTTTTAGTGTTTTTGTGTGTATTACATTAGAGTGTTACAGTTAGAATTACATTGATTGGAATGTTACGTTTAAGAAAAGTACACTAAGGAGTTCTTTTCTTTTTTTTTTTGGAGTGTTACGTTATTACGTTTGAGAAAAGTACGCTAAGAAGTTTTTTAATGTGTTGTATTGTAGTGTTACGTTATTGGAGTGTTACATATTTATTTGTAATGTGAGCTTTGTTCTAGAAGGAGGAAAGTCGAAAACCTCTATAATGCGGATTGCCCAAATATGTAGTTTCACATTTGAAGAAACCCACTTTTATCCTTCAAAAATTAAACCCAAACGTGTGATTAACTATCATTTTGTGTAATTTCTACTTTAATGAGACCTTCAGTTCATAAAAAAAATAAAAATAAAAAAATGAAGGATTAAACAATTCACAAAATTATATTTTAAGATTTATTGGTGTTTCATCATAAATTTAATGGTTAATATTATTTTTCAAATAATGAAATGTGTTGGAACGCACACAAATTTGCTAGCGAAATCCATAATTGGACGTGTAACACTTACCATGTGTTAGATATATATTATTTTATATTTATCTATTTGTATTATAGATGTATCTCATCTCCTTTTCTATACCTATCTCTGATGTATCTCTATCTTCTTTTCTACACTTATCTTGGTTTCTTCTCAGCCTATAAATACAGGCTTCTTGTATTTCATTATACAATTCAATATACAGTCTCTCTATTTTCTTAACATGGCATCAGAGCCTAGGGTTCTTTCCTAGCATTTTTTTTTTCCTTCCGTTTTTTTTCTTTGGCAGATTGTTTCTGTCCTCTGTCTGTTTCTGCTAGTTTCTGCATATCTAGTCCATTCTTGTTTCTACGTTTGGACTATACCTACCTCTTCGTCTCTTCACGACGAATTCAACGCCACCAGATTCACCTCCATCAGAGTTAGCACGCGCCCTCACGCGCCTCCCAAAGGCAAGCACATCAATTGACGCCGTCTCCACTCTCAGTATGCTCCAGCACGTGCTGTCTCAGCTGGCTTCCCTCGGCTTGCCCATCAGCTTCCGCATCAGCCGACCTCGACTTCTGCCTCAGCCGCATCTTCTTGGATTCCAGTCGGCTTCACTCAATCGTTTTCCCTGTTTTCTCAGCCGCTGACGTCAGCCCTACTCCAGCACTGCCTCGCTGCTGACATCATCACAGCCACAAAGCTGTCATCCGTCCTACCGGTCCTTAAGGTTTTTCAGCCTTCTGAATCTGTTGGTGCCCTCCATTTTGGCATTTATGGATAGTATAGAGAACATCCAATATGTTTCTGTTATCCTTGATGGGTCTAATTATGTTAGTTGGGCTCAAGCTCTCTCTACTTTCATTAAAGGCAAATGCCATTGGCGGATCAGTACTGGTGCTCTTTCTAAACCCCACCAGAAGGAGGATGAGACGGACTCTGCATTCGATGACCGTCTTGACGAATGGAAAAGTAAGAATTATCAAATTATTACATGGTTCCGGGCTACCTTAGTTCCTTCCATCCATCTTCAATTTGGATGATGTCAGGATTATAACTCCATTGCCTCTCCTACCAAAGCAATTTGGGATTTCTTGAAGGAACGTTATCAGACCACTGGACATGCTCATCAGTATCAACTGTTCCAGACTCTTCATCACATGCGCTAGGCACCCAGTCAGTCTCTTAATGACTTTCTATCCCAAATGTCGTCTGTTTGGGACCAGCTCGCTCTTTCTGAACCTCCATAGGCTCATTCTGATGATGCACAGCTCTTTATTACTTATCGGAATCATCAACGACTATTACAGTTTCTTATGGCTCTTCATAGCACTTTTGAGCCTGTGCGTACTTCTTTGCTTCATCGTTTGCCCTTGCCCACTTTAGAGCAAGCTATTACTGAGCTCCTATCAGAGGAGACTCGCTTTGGGAGTCTTAGATCTCAAGACATGGATTCTGTTCTTGCTAAGCCATCTTCTCAAAGTTCCTCATCTTCACAGCCAATCATATGCAATTATTGTCGCAACCGAGGCCTGCTAGCCAATCATTCTCTTGTTCACTGCCAGGTTCGCGATTGCTTGACTTGTCACAAGACTGCTCCGGGCCATCTCCAAAGCAATTGTCCTCGAGCTCCCTCCACTACTTCATCTAAGAAGTGGGTTTCTTGTTCTGGGTCTCAGTCCAAATCTGGCCACAGTTCTCGCTCTGCTGCTGTTGCCTCTGAGGGTTCTTCTACTCCTTTCTTCTCTATGGATGATATTAAGTCCATTATCCACCAGGTGCTCAACAAATCTGGTACTCCTCCCTCTACTGCTCTTTCAGTAACCTCAGGTAACTCTTCATGGTATTTTGATTCCGCATGCTGTAATCACATGACTTCTGACTCCACTCTCTTTTCTTATTTGTCATCATCATCTCCTGTTCCCACTATACACACTGCTGATGGTTCTTATATGCCTGTTAGTCATATTGGCAAAATCTCTACTTCCACTGTGTCTCTTTCTGATGCTTACTATATTCTTTCTCTTAAAATGAACCTTATCTCTGTTGGTCAATTATGTGAACTTGCTCTAACTATTACCTTCTCTGCTAATGGTTGCTTGGTGCAGGACCCTCAGACGAGACAGATCCTTGGGATAGGCCGTAAGCATGGACGTCTGTTCGAGCTTATCCATCTTCGCAGTCTGCACAAATCATTTACTGTTGCTGCTGCATCTACTATGCCTTCTTTTCATCTTTGGCATTGTCACTTAGGACATGTCTCTTTTAGTCGTTTGAAAATTTTAGTTTCTAGTGGTCAGTTAGGTCGTGTCCGTCTTGAAGATGTCGATTGTTTATTTTGTCAAATTACTAAACAACCTGCCTTACCTTTTAATAAAAGTAATTCTATTTTTACTGCTCCTTTTGATCTTGTGCATTTAGATATTTGGGGACCTTCCCCCATACCTACCATGGGGGGATCCAAATATTTTGTGATTTTTGTTGATGATTTTTCTTGCTATACTTGGTTTTTTCTTCTAAAAAATCGCTCTGAACTTAAACAGATTTACTATGATTTCTCTACTATGGTCTGCACTTAGTTTTCTCGTACTATTAAGTTTTTTCGTTCTGATAATGCTAAGGAGTACTTGGATTGTGATTTTCTTTCTTTTGTTCGGGCTCATGGTACTCTCTCTCATCGATCTTGTGCAGACACTTCCCAACAAAATGGACGAGTCGGAAGAAAGCACCGTCATATTCTAGACACTACTCGAGCTTTTCTTCTCTCTTCTTCTTGTCCTGAAAAATTTTGGGGGGAAGCTGCCCTCATTGCCATCCACACCATCAATCGAGTCCCTACACCTGTAATAGCTAACACTTCTCCTTACGAGCGCTTGTATGGTTCTCCTCTTGATTATACCACTCTTAAAGTTTTTAGTTCTGCTTGTTTTGTTCTCCTTCAGCCTCATGAACACACCAAACTAGAACCTCGTTCTCGTCTTTGTTGTTTTCTGGGGTATGGTATAGAACATAAAGGGTATCGTTGTTGGGATCCTATCTCCAAGCGTCTTCGTATTTCCCGTCATGTGGTCTTTTGGGAACACAAAATGTTCTCCACTCTTTCCAAGTTTCACCTACCACAGTCTACCCATTCACTGGTCTTCACTGATATTTCTATAGATCTATTTTCTAATGACTTTGATGCAAATTCTAGTCCCATGCTTCCGCAACTACCTACGCCTATCGTCCATCCTGAGAATCCTATGTCTACTAATGGCCCTATGCCTTCTCCAGATCCGGTGGAAGTACCTACTTCCATTAAGGTTCCTTCTCCACCTAAGCGTCATTCTACACGGGTAAGGCAACCTTCTGTTCTTCTCCGTGATTATATTGTTGGTTCCACTGCCTTTTGCTCTCATGAACCTACTTCTTATCCAAAAGCTTCTTCTAATCCTCTTTGGCAACAAGCTATAACCGATGAACTGCAGGCTTTCGATCAAACTCATATCTAGGATGTGGTTGATCTTCCTCTTGGAAAGCGTACTGTTAGTTACAAATGGGTTTACAAGATCAAAACTCATTCTGATGGTTCCATTGAGCGTTACAAAGCTCGCCTTGTCGCCCGGGGATTTAGTCAAGAATATGGGATTGATTATGAGGAAACATTTGCTCCTGTTACCTGTTTTACTTCAGTTCACAGCTTACTTGCTGTTGCTGCTACTCGCCACTGGAGTCTTTATCAGATGGATGTCAAGAATGCATTTCTTAATGGTGATCTCATTGAGGAAGTTTATATGCAACCCCCTCCTGGTTCTTCTGTTCCCTCAAACAAGGTTTGCAAACTCTGCCGTGCTTTGTATGGTTTGAAATAAGCTCTGCGTGCCTAGTTTGCCAAGTTCAGCTCTACCATTCATGACGTTGGTTTTTCTTCTAGTGCCCATGATTCTGCCTTGTTTATCCGTAAGACGGAGTGCGGTACTATTCTTCTTCTCCTCTATGTGGATGATATGATTATCACTGGAGATGACACAGTGGGTATTTCTAGTCTCAAACAATTTCTCAATCGCCAGTTTGAGATGAAAGATTTGGGTTCACTTAGCTACTTCGTTGGCTTGGAAATTTTTCAAGATTCTTCTGATTATTTTCTTACCCAGGCCAAGTATACTTCTGATCTCTTGGCTCATGCTAGCCTTACCGATTGCAAGACTGCTACTACTCCAGTTGATCCTCAGACTCGTGTTACACCTCTTGACGGCCCCCTATTGTCTGATGCCACTTTATATCGTTAGCTAGTTGGTAGTCTTGTCTATCTCACAGTTAGTCGTCCAGATATTGCTTATGCTGTTCACATTGTCAGTCAATTTATGACTGCTCCTCGCTCTCCACACTATGCTGCTCTGGTTTGCATTTTGCACTATCTCAAAGGAACTCTGTTTCATGGTCTTCACTACTCTCCTCACTCTTCTCTACAACTGCATGCCTTTTCTGATGCCGATTGGGCAAGGAATCCTACTGATCGTCGTTCCACTACTGGGTTCTGCTTCTTCTTGGGCAACTCTTTCATTTCCTGGCATAGCAAGAAGCAAACCCTTGTTACTCATTCGAGTACCGAGGCTGAGTATCGTGCTCTTGCTGATACTACTCAGGAGCTTGTGTGGCTTCGTTGGCTTCTTTCTGGCATGGGTGTTTCTCATTCTGCTGCCACCAATCTTTATTGTGACAATTAAAGTGCTATTTAGGTTGCATATAACGATGTCTTCCGTGATCGCATCAAGCATATTAAGATCGATTGCCACTTCATACGACAGCATGTTACTAGTGGCCATGTTCGTCTTCTCTTTGTTACCTCTGCTAATCAGACTGACGACCTCTTCACCAAAGCTCATCTTCCAAGACGCTTCTATGATCTCCTCTCCAAGCTCAAGTTGATATCCGACTTACCACCTTGAGCTTGGGGGGAGGGGGGGGGGGGGTGTTAGATATATATATTATTATTTTTTATTTATCTGCCTGTATTGTAGATGTATCTCATCTCCTTTTCTATACCTATCTCTGATATATCTCTATCTTCTTTTCTACACTTATTTAGGTTTCTTCTCAGCCTATAAATACAGGCTTCTTGTATTTCATTATACAATTCAATATACAGTCTCTCTATTTTCTTAACACCATGTAAGTACCTAATTGGTCCTTTATCCACATGAGTCAATATAGATATTTTATTCTTTATATGTTTTCTTGTTTGTTTTTAATTTTTTCCTAGATTGAAAAATTATACAAACAGAAAGTTTGCACACGACTTATACCCAAATGAGTTGGCATATTGTGATCCTTTTATTTTCTAATAAAAAATTCACCATTATCATTGTAATTTTACAAATACAATTGACACACTATTTTAAATAAAATTTTTATTTATAAATCACTTTTCGAACATTTATTATCAATAGCTAAGTTGAAAATTCTTCTAGAAAAACTAATATTCAACATTCAATTATCTTTCTAGTAATTGGTGAGGATTTCATATGGTTCCACATAAAGAGATAGTGAAGCACAAATGTCACGTTTGGAGCACAAATTATCTATCACGTTTGGTCTTATCTTACATTCTATTTTATATTTGTGGGATGATCGAGATTAAAGTTTGTATTATAACAAATTCAAGTTTTAGAAAAAAACATTTAGAAATAAAATTATTTTTAGAGATAAAATATTTTTATTATTAAAAGTGTCATTATCATATTTTTAGAAACAAAATTAAACATTTAGATATGAATTACTATCCGGATCAAAATTTTTATTTCAAAAAATAAACTTTTGAAATCAAATTATTTTGTCCTTCCATTTATGAATGGCATTTTCAAAATTGTCCCTATTTATTTAATTTTTTTTTTATTTTTACTTTTTGACCCAACATCTTAGCGACTATACTCGCTACGACAAGATTTGGTCCCTAAATTTTTTTATAATAAAATTTTTACTTTTAAGAATAATTTTAATTCACAAAACTTTTATTTGTTGCAGTGTTAAAAATATTTTTGACAAAGAACAATATGTAGAATGGGACAGAGATAATCTCATCACACCACAATCATTTTAAGAGAAAATTACAATTCAGTCTATTTGCCATAAATATTTTTAAAATTATGAATGGTCAAATACTATGAAGAATCAACCAGATTAGTCTTTGAAAAAAAAAAAAAACAGCACCAACTAACCAACTATTAGGAATAGTCAAAAAACTATTTGGAATAGTCAAAATCTATCTAATAAGAGAACGTATTTTCTGTTATGTTCTCCTTTTTGTCTAACAACGTATCAAAAACAACAATGACATGAATGCCGCGGAAAAGATTTTTGTACGCCTGCATGAGAAAATAAAAATAAATAAATAAGGATTGTTTGTTAATGTTTTTATTTTTTATTTTTTAAAATTGAAAACGAAAATTTGTTTGGTATATTGTTTTCATTTTAAAAATAAAATAAAATTGATTTCAAATTTCAAGTCACGGAACAACTACTTTATGTATTATACCAAAGGTTAAGTGTGTACTCAATCTTTATCCTCCCAAACACACATTAATGTGTACTAATTGAACATTATTTTTTACAAAAAAAAATGTGTTTTCACTTGTTTTTAAAACAAAATTTCATTTTCTCTTCTCACTCACCATTACCCACCGCCATCACGGGCCACCGACCAACACTATACACCATCGATGGTTGGAGAGCTCCAGCCAATCTCTGGTGATTTTGTGACAGATGGGCATTGTAGTGATTCTCGGCCACCTTGTGACTTTCAACAAAATCCAAACACTAACTCTAACAGACACCTCCGACCATCTACTATTACCGGTCACTACATCTATCCACCACCTTCCATGTTTTGTCATCTACTCCAGCAACTCATAAAATATATTTTTTTATTTTTTTTATTTATTTTCAAAATATTTTTAAAATAAAAATAAACAAAAATTTGTTTCTTATTTTTTTTAAACAAAAAACTAAAAACTAAAAACATTAACAAAACTAGACTTAAGAAATTGATATATAGTTACTGCTGAATTTAGAATCGAGTAATGATTATTTAAATATAAAATTTTTATTCATGGTCTAATATATATATTTATTTATTTTAAAACCAAATATTCATAAAAATAAAAATAAATTTTGCTCTATCAGTTGGCTTTTGACGAATCGCAGGCTTTAAAACGCGTTGGTGGTCAGCCCAAGGAGGTTCCAATCAAAGCATGCATGTTTCTACCAACAAAATAATTCTCTGACTGTGAACTTATGCTCTTTAGGCATATGAAGCCCACCAATTATTTATTTTTATAATATTATATAATTATTTATATAAAAAATTAAGTTAATTTGGTAATTATGATAATATTAGTTTATAACATTTTTTTATAATAAAAACAGTCCCGATTGAGGCCTCTAATTTAGAGGCACTAAAAAAGCTCTAAACATGTGGCACCCAACCAAGAACGGTGAATGATAGTTGCACATACAGTGCGTGTGTTTCACGCACTGTGTTAAGAAAAAAAAAAAAAAATTTGAAATCCCGCGCAAATGTAAAACATCGGCAAAACAGAGGTATTGTCCCTCTATTCCAGATCTCTCTCCTCCGCCGTCCCTCGCCTCTCCGTCTCTGTCTTGTTCTCCCTCTGAGGCTTTCCTCTCTCACGTTGAAAGCATTTGCAGATCTGTCCGCTGTTGGACAATCTTCACTATATTTAAACGATTTAATTCTATTGTGTACAAAACAACAATTAGAATTTAATTCTATTGTGTACAAAACAACAATTAGAATTTAAAGAAATAAAGAAAATGAGAGAATTTGTTTGATTACAAAAATCAAACTCAAAATAAAAAAAAAATAAAACAAATAAAAACAGATTTTATTTTGTTACAAAAACAAAATTAAAATCTGATTTTAATAAACAAATAAAAACAGAATATAATTTAATCAACTTACTTGGTTAAATTCTTCGAATAACTTTCTGATCAAGTCCAGTGTTTAACACTGTGTCCTTAAGACAGATTCGTCCTCTCCACGGTACTTTCAGAACTTGGACGTCTATCTCCCAGGATGAAATGATCTTATCAACAATTAAATGCAGCACTACAATTTAATTGTTCGTCGAACACACTAAGTGTTTACACTCTTTCTTTCAGAAATAAAATGCAGCAATATGGCAGAGATGGAATACGAAAATTGGTGTGTTAATCCAAATGGGAGGCTGGTCTATTTATAGATGTTAAGGTGGCTGTAGGATTTGAATTGAACAGGTATGAAACCTGTTGGGTTTGAATTTCAACAGATTTGAATCTGTTGGTTAACTATTCAAACAGATAAAAACGGGAAGGGCCCTGTTTGGATGAACCAAAATGCCAGACCAGTTTAATCTTGTTTGAAAACGGGAAGGGCCTTGTTTGGATGAACAGAAATTCCAAACCCAGTTTAATTTGAATTCTGGATTAAATTCAAACCCAACCACACACCACGCACCCGCGCCCAGGCCCAGCCCAGCCCAGCCCAGCCCGCCCGACCGGATGGTGATTTTTGAGTCCAATGGGTCTAGCCCATTTTGCCCATAACCTCTCCCTCTAAAACACTTGGGTACCCCTTGGGGCACACCCCAAGTACCAAACCCAAGCCTTATAAACCCTTTCAAAACCTCTCACCAAATCAATGTGGGACAAGCCTTATTCAAGCAATAAGGAATTTTCACCAAAACTCCATTTCCATGGAGCACACTTTGGCTTCAATTTCCTATTCACTCGGTAATGGTTTTAAGCAACCAAATATACCACGTGAATCACAACGCGGCATAGAACGCGTTGCCACTTTGACCCGTGTAAAACGACGCACGGGGCCCACCTAAAAATTAGACCAAACTTAGGATAAAATTCTGGTTTTACCCAGAATTTATAACCATTTCCAACAATCCCCCACATGAATGGAATTTGATGACAACGGAAATGCAACAAAATGCAGATTTATCGAAAGAGTATAAGTCGAAAATATCTTGCATCAGGATAAGTAGTTTTCGGCCTTGAACCTTCCCTAGTGATAACCTATCGGACTTACTGGCTAACCAATGGACGCGATGCCTTGAATTGTTCAGCCGTTTGTGTAAGCCAAGACAATAGATTTCACACAAAATATTTTCTAACACATCGTGGTTCTCACTGTTGTGTTCATTTTGGCCTTGAACGCACCTGGTTTTCATAAGTGTTTCTAGAGAATGTAGCCTCTTTCATTCTCATAGAACCGGCCCCAGTTCAACACTTATATAGGTGATTCTTATTGTGAGTATCTTCTTATACTCATCTTGATTTTATGCCTTAATCAAGATATAAGTAATCATTAAAAGCAAAGCTTATCCTTATGCCCCTGCATACAACATATGTTGCAGATATCACTCTCACCATAGGAATGGGTAGGGAATTTGAATCCCTTGGTGATTTTTGGCGAGCCATACATAACTTAGTTGTCCCTTTGAACTTAGTTCTTGGGATCTCCAGTCATATAAGTAGGGTTACCATTATGACGACTCTTATGTAATAGGCTTTAATCCCATCCCCTTCGATGAACTATACACTAGCTCTTTTGTCAAACCTTTTGTTAACGGATCCGCAATATTCTCTTTAGATTTTATATAATCTATTGAGATTATTCCGTTTGACAACAATTGCCGTACGGTATTATGTCGACGACGAATATGTCGTGACTTACCGTTATACATGTGATTCTGTGCCCTACCTATTGTAGATTGACTATCACAGTGAATGCAAATAGCTGGCACAGGTTTTGGCCACATTGGAATATCTTCTAAGAAGTGACGAAGCCATTCTGCTTCTTCACCTGCTTTGTCTAAAGCAATGAACTCAGATTCCATTGTGGATCGTGCGATGCAAGTTTGTTTCGTGGACTTCCAAGAAACAGCAGCGCCTCCTAGAGTAAAGACATATCCACTAGTGGATTTTGAATCTTTAGTATCCGATATCCAATTGGCATCACAATAACCTTCGAGTACTGCTGGATATCGAGTAAAGTTCAAACCATGATCACGAGTAAATCTTAGATATCTAAGAACTCGAATGATCGCTTGCCAATGGTCTTTTCCAGGGTTACTAGTGTACGTACTCAATTTACTGATAGCATAAGCTATATCAGGACGAGTACAATTCATTAGGTACATTAGGCTTCCAATGATTTGGGAGTATTTTAACTGAGACACTGCATCACCTTTATTTTTCGATAAATAAAGACTGATGTCTACAGGTGTTCTAGCTAAATTCAAATCATCCTTGATAAATTTATCAAGAATTTTCTCAATATAATGAGATTGAGATAATGCATATCCGTCAGATGTTTTAGTTATTTTCATTCCTAATATAACATCTGCGACCCCCATATCTTTCATATCAAATCTTTTGTTAAGTATTTGCTTAGTTGATTTGATCATGTTTTGACTGCTTCCAATGATAAGCATGTCATCCACATAAAGACAAACTATGACATAGCCTTGGTCAGTGTTTTTAACATAGACACATTTGTCACATTCGTTTATCTTAAACCCATTAGTAAGCATTGCATGATCAAATTTTTCATGCCATTGCTTAGGTGCTTGTTTTAATCCATAAAGGGATTTTACAAGTCGACAAACTTTCTTTTCTTGTCCTGATACAACAAACCCTTCGGGTTGTTCCATATAGATCTCTTCATTTAGATCACCGTTTAAGAAAGCTGTCTTAACATCCATTTTATGTATTTCTAAATTAAACAACGCTGCTATAGAAATAAGCATGCGAATGGATGTTATTCTTGTCACAGGGGAATATGTGTCAAAATAGTCCAGACCTTCCTTTTCTCTGTAACCTTTAACTACAAGTCTTGCTTTATACTTGTCAATTGAACCATCTGCTTTCATTTTTCTCTTGAATATCCATTTATATCCAAGAGGTTTAGAACCTGGTGGAAGATCCACCAATTCCCAAGTATGATTTTGCATAATGGATTCAATTTCATTATTAACAGCCTCTTTCCACAAAGGTGCTTCAGGACCTGTCATTGCTGCCTTAAAGCTTTGAGGTTCATTTTCTAACAAGTATGTCAGAAAATCTGGACCAAAGGATTTTGATGTTCTTGCTCTTTTACTTCTTCTTGGTTCATCATCATTTAAATCCTGTTGGTTGAGACCATTACTAGTCTCTTGTGTTTGATTGTCATTAGTCTCTTGACTTTGTGTACAATCATAAGTTCTTTTCTGTGAACTTAATTCCTGTCCTTTCTTGTAAGGAAAGATATGTTCAAAAAACACAGCATTCCTTGACTCTATAATAGTGTTCACATTTATATCAGGTATTTCTGATTTATAAGTCAGAAACCGATATGCACTACTATTCTGAGCATAACCAATAAACACACAATCTACTGTTTTTGGTCCAATCTTAGTCTTTTTAGGAACAAGAACTTCAACTTTTGCCAAACACCCCCACACTTTCAAGTATTTGTAGGAAGGTGGTCGACCTTTCCATAATTCATAAGGAATGCTTTTGGTTTTCTTGTGGGGTATTCTATTAAGAACATAATTAGCAGACAATATTGCTTCCCCCCACAAGTTCTGTGGTAAGCCTGAACTTAGTAACATGGCATTCATCATTTCTTTTAGGGTTCTATTCTTCCTTTCAGCAATTCTATTTTGCTGTGGAGAATAAGGGGCTGTAGTTTGGTGAATAATGCCATATTGTGCACAAAATTCATTTAATGGTGCATCATATTCACCACCCCTATCACTTCTAACCATTTTAATGGTTTTACCAAGTTGATTTTCAACTTCTGTTTTGTAGAGTTTAAACATTTCTAAGGCTTCATCTTTACTTCTAAGTAAATATACATAACAATACCTTGTGCAATCATCGATAAATGTTATGAAATACTTTTTGCCTCCTCTAGTTTGAATAAATTTTAGATCATATACATCAGTATGAATTAATTCTAGAGGTTCAGTTTTCCTTTCAACCGATTTAAAAGGAGCCTTAGTTAGTTTCGCTTCTACACAAACTTCACATTTATGATTAGGATTAATTTCAAACTTTGGTATATAATCCAAACCAATTAATCTACGCAAAGCATCAAAATTCACATGTCCTAATCTACCATGCCATAAATTTGACTCAAGAATATAAACAAAAGATGTGTTATTCTCATTCATAGCAACTTTTGGTACAACTGTCATTACATTAAGTTTAAAGAGACCATCACTCATGTAACCCTTACCAACATACATACCACTCTTTGTTAATACAAATTTATCAGACTCAAAGACAAGCCTAAAACCATTTTTACTTAACAAAGAACCAGAAACTAAATTCTTCCGGATGTCAGGTACATGCAGTACGTTGTTGAGGGTCAGTTCTTTCCCTGATGTCATCTTCAAGATCACTTTCCCTTGTCCAGCCACAGTAGAAGTAGAAGAATTTCCCATAAAAAGTTGCTCACCATTTGCAGCCTCATTGTAGGTAGTGAACATCTTCTTGTCCGCACGTATGTGACGAGTTGCTCCAGTGTCAACCCACCACTCTTTGGGATTTCCAACCAAGTTAACCTCAGACACCACAGCAGAGAGGTTGATGTCATTCACCCCGTCAGAGATGTAATCCAATTCTGTCACATTGGCTTGATTGGTGGTCTTCTTGCTTGTACTTCCATGATCCTTCTTAGGGCGACGGCAGTCAGAAGCTCGATGTCCAGTCTTGCCACAGTTATAGCATTTTCCTTTGAACTTCTTGTTGCCATTGTTGTTGCCTTGTTTAGGACCATCTCCAGTAAACTTCCTCTTTTTGTTATGTGGTTTTTGAACTTGTTCAACCACATTAGCCTTGGACTCAATGGGATTTTTCCCATTCCTCTTTTCCGCCTTACGGTTATCTTCCTCAATTCTCAGTCTTACTATAAGTTCATCCATAGTCATCTCTTTGCGTTTATGTTTTAAATAATTTTTAAAATCTTTCCAAGCCGGTGGTAACTTTTCCACCAAAGCAGCGACTTGAAAAGACTCGCTAAGAGACATACCTTCTGAATGAATATCATGCAAAATTATCTGAAAACTTTGAACTTGAGATATTACCGTTTGGGAGTCAACCATAACGAAGTCCAGAAATTTACCGACGACAAATTTCTTTGTGCCGGCATCCTCTGTCTTGTATTTCTTCTCCAAAGAATCCCACAATTCTTTTGCTGACTTTAGAGGACTGTATACATTATACAGCATGTTGTCAAGGCCATTGAGGATGTAGTTTCTGCACAGGAAATCTGAATGTTTCCAAGCATCTACTGCGGCAACAACTTGCCGATCACTTTCACCCTCTTTAAGTGCTGGAGCCTCTTCATGGAGAAACCGGGCCAAATTAAGAGTTGTAAGATAGAACAGCATCTTCTGCTGCCATCTCTTAAACTCGGTACCATTAAATTTTTCCGGTTTTTCTCCATGATTGATTGGTACATGAACATGGTTCTGAATAGGGACCGATGTTGGTGTAACAACAGGAGTACCACTGCCAGATGCAGTTTCAGTTGTAGTAGCCATAATCTCTGATTACAAAAATCAGAAAAAATTAAAACACAAATTAATTTTCTAGTTACTAAAACTAGAAAATAAATTATAACATAAAATAAATTTTTTTTTTCCCTTGTTACTAAAACTAGAAAAATAAAATACCAAAATAATTTTCTGTAACCCCAAATAATATTCTGAAATTGTTAATGACACCAGTATATTACTACTAGTATATTGTCAAAGAAAAGAGACAGTATATTACTACTATCTGTCAAATAGCATAAATCACTATTTGTTTTTCCAACCAGAATATTATTTTGAAAACCAGAAAATTAAATATAATGAAGATACCAAAAAGATTCTGTCTTAAGATTGTTGGTCAATCTTCACTATATTTAAACGATTTAATTCTATTGTGTACAAAACAACAATTAGAATTTAATTCTATTGTGTACAAAACAACAATTAGAATTTAAAGAAATAAAGAAAAGGAGAGAATTTGTTTGATTACAAAAATCAAACTCAAAATAAAAAAAAAATAAAACAAATAAAAATAGATTTTATTTTGTTACAAAAACAAAATTAAAATCTGATTTTAATAAACAAATAAAAATAGAATATAATTTAATCAACTTACTTGGTTAAATTCTTCGAATAACTTTCTGATCAAGTCCAGTGTTTAACACTGTGTCCTTAAGACAGATTCGTCCTCTCCACGGTGCTTTCAGAACTTGGACGTCTATATCCCAGGATGAAATGATCTTATCAACAATTAAATGCAGCACTACAATTTAATTGTTCGTCGAACACACTAAGTGTTTACACTCTTTCTTTCAGAAATAAAATGCAGCAATATGGCAGAGATGGAATACGAAAATTGGTGTGTTAATCCAAATGGGAGGCTGGTCTATTTATAGATGTTAAGGTGGCTGTAGGATTTGAATTGAACAGGTATGAAACCTGTTGGGTTTGAATTTCAACAGATTTGAATCTGTTGGTTAACTATTCAAACAGATAAAAACGGGAAGGGCCCTGTTTGGATGAACCAAAATGCCAAACCAGTTTAATCCTGTTTGAAAACGGGAAGGGCCTTGTTTGGATGAACAGAAATTCCAAACCCAGTTTAATTTGAATTCTGGATTAAATTCAAACCCAACCACACACCACGCACCCGCGCCCAGGCCCAGCCCAGCCCAGCCCGCCCGACCGGACGGCGGCGGCGGCGGCGCGCGCGCGCGTGTGGTGATTTTTGAGTCCAATGGGTCTAGCCCATTTTGCCCATAACCTCTCCCTCTAAAACACTTGGGTACCCCTTGGGGCACACCCCAAGTACCAAACCCAAGCCTTATAAACCCTTTCAAAACCTCCCACCAAATCAATGTGGGACAAGCCTTATTCAAGCAATAAGGAATTTTCACCAAAACTCCATTTCCATGGAGCACACTTTGGCTTCAATTTCCTATTCACTCGGTAATGGTTTTAAGCAACCAAATATACCACGTGAATCACAACGCGGCATAGAACGCGTTACCACTTTGACCCGTGTAAAACGACGCACGGGGCCCACCTAAAAATTAGACCAAACTTAGGATAAAATTCTGGTTTTACCCAGAATTTATAACCATTTCCAACAATCCCCCACATGAATGGAATTTGATGACAACGGAAATGCAACAAAATGCAGATTTATCGAAAGAGTATAAGTCGAAAATATCTTGCATCAGGATAGGTAGTTTTCGGCCTTGAACCTTCCCTAGTGATAACCTATCGGACTTACTGGCTAACCAATGGACGCGATGCCTTGAATTGTTCAGTCGTTTGTGTAAGCCAAGACAATAGATTTCACACAAAATATTTTCTAACACATCGTGGTTCTCACTGTTGTGTTCATTTTGGCCTTGAACGCACCTGGTTTTCATAAGTGTTTCTAGAGAATGTAGCCTCTTTCATTCTCATAGAACCGGCCCCAGTTCAACACTTATATAGGTGATTCTTATTGTGAGTATCTTCTTATACTCATCTTGATTTTATGCCTTAATCAAGATATAAGTAATCATTAAAAACAAAGCTTATCCTTATGCCCCTGCATACAACATATGTTGCAAATATCACTCTCACCATAGGAATGGGTAGGGAATTTGAATCCCTTGGTGATTTCTGGCGAGCCATACATAACTTAGTTGTCCCTTTGAACTTAGTTCTTGGGATCTCCAGTCATATAAGTAGGGTTACCATTATGACGACTCTTATGTAATAGGCTTTAATCCCATCCCCTTCGATGAACTATACACTAGCTCTTTTGTCAAACCTTTTGTTAACGGATCCGCAATATTCTCTTTAGATTTTATATAATCTATTGAGATTATTCCGTTTGACAACAATTGCCGTACGGTATTATGTCGACGACGAATATGTCGTGACTTACCGTTATACATGTGATTCTGTGCCCTACCTATTGTAGATTGACTATCACATGAATGCAAATAGCTGGCACAGGTTTTGGCCACATTGGAATATCTTCTAAGAAGTGACGAAGCCATTCTGCTTCTTCACCTGCTTTGTCTAAAGCAATGAACTCAGATTCCATTGTGGATCGTGCGATGCAAGTTTGTTTCGTGGACTTCCAAGAAACAGCAGCGCCTCCTAGAGTAAAGACATATCCACTAGTGGATTTTGAATCTTTAGTATCCGATATCCAATTGGCATCACAATAACCTTCGAGTACTGCTGGATATCGAGTAAAGTTCAAACCATGATCACGAGTAAATCTTAGATATCTAAGAACTCGAATGATCGCTTGCCAATGGTCTTTTCCAGGGTTACTAGTGTACGTACTCAATTTACTGATAGCATAAGCTATATCAGGACGAGTACAATTCATTAGGTACATTAGGCTTCCAATGATTTGGGAGTATTTTAACTGAGACACTGCATCACCTTTATTTTTCGATAAATAAAGACTGACGTCTACAGGTGTTCTAGCTAAATTCAAATCATCCTTGATAAATTTATCAAGAATTTTCTCAATATAATGAGATTGAGATAATGCATATCCGTCAGATGTTTTAGTTATTTTCATTCCTAATATAACATCTGTGACCCCCATATCTTTCATATCAAATCTTTTGTTAAGTATTTGCTTAGTTGATTTGATCATGTTTTAACTGCTTCTAATGATAAGCATGTCATCCACATAAAGACAAACTATGACATAGCCTTGGTCAGTGTTTTTAACATAGACACATTTGTTACATTCGTTTATCTTAAACCCATTAGTAAGCATTGCATGATCAAATTTTTCATGCCATTGCTTAGGTGCTTGTTTTAATCCATAAAGGGATTTTACAAGTCGACAAACTTTCTTTTCTTGTCCTGATACAACAAACCCTTCGGGTTGTTCCATATAGATCTCTTCATTTAGATCACCGTTTAAGAAAGCTGTCTTAACATCCATTTGATATATTTCTAAATTAAACAACGCTGCTATAGAAATAAGCATGCGAATGGATGTTATTCTTGTCACAGGGGAATATGTGTCAAAATAGTCCAGACCTTCCTTTTGTCTGTAACCTTTAACTACAAGTCTTGCTTTATACTTGTCAATTGAACCATCTGCTTTCATTTTTCTCTTGAATATCCATTTATATCCAAGAGGTTTAGAACCTGGTGGAAGATCCACCAATTCCCAAGTATGATTTTGCATAATGGATTCAATTTCATTATTAACAGCCTCTTTCCACAAAGGTGCTTCAGGACCTGTCATTGCTGCCTTAAAGCTTTGAGGTTCATTTTCTAACAAGTATGTCAGAAAATCTGGATCAAAGGATTTTGATGTTCTTGCTCTTTTACTTCTTCTTGGTTCATCATCATTTAAATCCTGTTGGTTGAGACCATTACTAGTCTCTTGTGTTTGATTGTCATTAGTCTCTTGACTTTGTGTACAATCATAAGTTCTTTTCTGTGAACTTAATTCCTGTCCTTTCTTGTAAGGAAAGATATGTTCAAAAAACACAGCATTCCTTGACTCTATAATAGTGTTCACATTTATATCAGGTATTTCTGATTTATAAGTCAGAAACCGATATGCACTACTATTCTGAGCATAACCAATAAACACACAATCTACTGTTTTTGGTCCAATCTTAGTCTTTTTAGGAACAAGAACTTCAACTTTTGCCAAACACCCCCACACTTTCAAGTATTTGTAGGAAGGTGGTCGACCTTTCCATAATTCATAAGGAATGCTTTTGGTTTTCTTGTGGGGTATTCTATTAAGAACATAATTAGCAGACAATATTGCTTCCCCCCACAAGTTCTGTGGTAAGCCTGAACTTAGTAACATGGCATTCATCATTTCTTTTAGGGTTCTATTCTTCCTTTCAGCAATTCCATTTTGCTGTGGAGAATAAGGGGCTGTAGTTTGGTGAATAATGCCATATTGTGCACAAAATTCATTTAATGGTGCATCATATTCACCACCCCTATCACTTCTAACCATTTTAATGGTTTTACCAAGTTGATTTTCAACTTCTGTTTTGTAGAGTTTAAACATTTCTAAGGCTTCATCTTTACTTCTAAGTAAATATACATAACAATACTTTGTGCAATCATCGATAAATGTTATGAAATACTTTTTGTCTCCTCTAGTTTGAATAAATTTTAGATCATATACATCAGTATGAATTAATTCTAGAGGTTCAGTTTTCCTTTCAACCGATTTAAAAGGAGCCTTAGTTAGTTTCGCTTCTACACAAACTTCACATTTATGATTAGGATTAATTTCAAACTTTGGTATATAATCCAAACCAATTAATCTACGCAAAGCATCAAAATTCACATGTCCTAATCTACCATGCCATAAATTTGACTCAAGAATATAAACAAAAGATGTGTTATTCTCATTCATAGCAACTTTTGGTACAACTGTCATTACATTAAGTTTAAAGAGACCATCACTCATGTAACCCTTACCAACATACATACCACTCTTTGTTAATACAAATTTATCAGACTCAAAGACAAGCCTAAAACCATTTTTACTTAACAAAGAACCAGAAACTAAATTCTTCCGGATGTCAGGTACATGCAGTACGTTGTTGAGGGTCAGTTCTTTCCCTGATGTCATCTTCAAGATCACTTTCCCTTGTCCAGCCACAGTAGAAGTAGAAGAATTTCCCATAAAAAGTTGCTCACCATTTGCAGCCTCATTGTAGGTAGTGAACATCTTCTTGTCCGCACATATGTGACGAGTTGCTCCAGTGTCAACCCACCACTCTTTGGGATTTCCAACCAAGTTAACCTCAGACACCACAGCAGAGAGGTTGATGTCATTCACCCCGTCAGAGATGTAATCCAATTCTGTCACATTGGCTTGATTGGTGGTCTTCTTGCTTGTACTTCCATGATCCTTCTTAGGGCGACGGCAGTCAGAAGCTCGATGTCCAGTCTTGCCACAGTTATAGCATTTTCCTTTGAACTTCTTGTTGCCATTGTTGTTGCCTTGTTTAGGACCATCTCCAGTAAACTTCCTCTTTTTGTTATGTGGTTTTTGAACTTGTTCAACCACATTAGCCTTGGACTCAATGGGATTTTTCTCATTCCTCTTTTCAGCCTTACGGTTATCTTCCTCAATTCTCAGTCTTACTATAAGTTCATCCATAGTCATCTCTTTGCGTTTATGTTTTAAATAATTTTTAAAATCTTTCCAAGCCGGTGGTAACTTTTCCACCAAAGCAACGACTTGAAAAGACTCGCTAAGAGACATACCTTCTGAATGAATATCATGCAAAATTATCTGAAAACTTTGAACTTGAGATATTACCGTTTGGGAGTCAACCATAACGAAGTCCAGAAATTTACCGACGACAAATTTCTTTGTGCCGGCATCCTCTGTCTTGTATTTCTTCTCCAAAGAATCCCACAATTCTTTTGCTGACTTCAGAGGACTGTATACATTATACAGCATGTTGTCAAGGCCATTGAGGATGTAGTTTCTGCACAGGAAATCTGAATGTTTCCAAGCATCTACTGCGGCAACAACTTGCCAATCACTTTCACCCTCTTTAAGTGCTGGAGCCTCTTCATGGAGAAACCGGGCCAAATTAAGAGTTGTAAGATAGAACAGCATCTTCTGCTGCCATCTCTTAAACTCGGTACCATTAAATTTTTCCGGTTTTTCTCCATGATTGATTGGTAGATGAACATGGTTCTGAATAGGGACCGATGTTGGTGTAACAACAGGAGTACCACTGCCAGATGCAGTTTCAGTTGTAGTAGCCATAATCTCTGATTACAAAAATCAGAAAAAATTAAAACACAAATTAATTTTCTAGTTACTAAAACCAGAAAATAAATTATAACATAAAATAAAATTTTTTTTTCCCTTGTTACTAAAACTAGAAAAATAAAATACCAAAATAATTTTCTGTAACCCCAAATAATATTCTGAAATTGTTAATGACACCAGTATATTACTACTAGTATATTGTCAAAGAAAAGAGACAGTATATTACTACTATCTGTCAAATAGCATAAATCACTATTTGTTTTTCCAACCAGAATATTATTTTGAAAACCAGAAAATTAAATATAATGAAGATACCAAAAAGATTCTGTCTTGAGATTGTTGGTCAATCTTCACTATATTTAAACGATTTAATTCTATTGTGTACAAAACAACAATTAGAATTTAATTCTATTGTGTACAAAACAACAATTAGAATTTAAAGAAATAAAGAAAAGGAGAGAATTTGTTTGATTACAAAAATCAAACTCAAAATAAAAAAAAATAAAACAAATAAAAACAGATTTTATTTTGTTACAAAAACAAAATTAAAATCTGATTTTAATAAACAAATAAAAACAGAATATAATTTAATCAACTTACTTGGTTAAATTCTTCGAATAACTTTCTGATCAAGTCCAGTGTTTAACACTGTGTCCTTAAGACAGATTCGTCCTCTCCACGGTGCTTTCAGAACTTGGACGTCTATCTCCCAGGATGAAATGATCTTATCAACAATTAAATGCAGCACTACAATTTAATTGTCCGTCGAACACACTAAGTGTTTACACTCTTTCTTTCAGAAATAAAATGCAGCAATATGGCACAGATGGAATACGAAAATTGGTGTGTTAATCCAAATGGGAGGCTGGTCTATTTATAGATGTTAAGGTGGCTGTAGGATTTGAATTGAACAGGTATGAAACCTGTTGGGTTTGAATTTCAACAGATTTGAATCTGTTGGTTAACTATTCAAACAGATAAAAACGGGAAGGGCCCTGTTTGGATGAACCAAAATGCCAAACCAGTTTAATCCTGTTTGAAAACGGGAAGGGCCTTGTTTGGATGAACAGAAATTCCAAACCCAGTTTAATTTGAATTCTGGATTAAATTCAAATGTTTTTGGCCCAAAAAGATTAGTATTGGGCCGAATAAGCCCAACCCAACCACACACCACGCACCCGCGCCCAAGCCCAGCCCATTTTGAGTCCAATGGGTCTAGCCCATTTTGCCCATAACCTCTCCCTCTAAAACACTTGGGTACCCCTTGGGGCACACCCCAAGTACCAAACCCAAGCCTTATAAACCCTTTCAAAACCTCCCACCAAATCAATGTGGGACAAGCCTTATTCAAGCAATAAGGAATTTTCACCAAAACTCCATTTCCATGGAGCACACTTTGGCTTCAATTTCTTATTCACTCGGTAATGGTTTTAAGCAACCAAATATACCACGTGAATCACAACGCGGCATAGAACGCGTTACCACTTTGACCCGTGTAAAACGACGCACGGGGCCCACCTAAAAATTAGACCAAACTTAGGATAAAATTCTGGTTTTACCCAGAATTTATAACCATTTCCAACATCCGCTACCTTTCCTCTCCTCCACCGTCGGCCATCTTCTCCGTCGTCTACCATCCGGCGTCTTCTCTGTCACCGATCTTCGTCGTCCACCGTAAAGCATTACCAGGTGAGTGATCTTCGTCCCTCTGTCCTCTATATACATTTATATATATAGACATTTATATGTGTAATTTTTTTAATCAATGATGCTGGATTGATACGTATACACACACACACACATATATTTTTAGGCAAATTTCTGAGAATGAATTGATAAATTGAAAATGATTTGATAAATTTCTGGGAATGATGAATTGATAAATTTTTGAGAATGATGAATTGATATACATTTATATATATGTTTTGATAATGATGAATTGAAAAATTTCTAGTTAATCTATGAGCAGAAGCAAGGGAGATTGATAAAGTTTTGGTTAATGTTCAAATAGTGGTGATTGATTCAAAGTTTTGGTTAATTTTGAGTTGTGAATGAAAATTCTGGAGAATGATGAATTGATAGACATTTATATATATATATTATGAGAATGATGAATTGATAAATTTGTGGTTAATCGATGAGCAGAAGCAAGGGAGATTGATAAAGTTCTGGTTAATGTTCAAATAGTGGTGATTGATTCAAAGTTTTTGTCAATTTTGAATTTTGAATTAAAATTCTGAGTAAACATGTGATTTTGGTATTTTGGTTTTGTAGATGTCGCTGCAAGGGAGTTCCCAGCAAACTCAACTATCCTAGATTTGATGGAAAGAGCCGATCAAGGAAGCTTTAGATGGACCTCTTACGGGTTTCCTGTGAATTGATCACCAGAAAATAGGTCAATGAAATTGGTTGTTGTTAGCAATTAGGCTGTTGATAACAAGCCTGTAGGCTATTGTTAGCATGACCCAATAGTGTTTTTTCATGTCTGCAAGTTCACTTTGAAACACAGAGATGTTTTATTGATGTGAATGCGGAAGACTTGGATCATATATATTTATATATGGGATTTCTATCTCATTTTCTCAAATAATTAATTATGTCAATATGCTCATGAATGCTGATATTGAATGCATTACAATCAACTTTATAATTCTGCAAAAATCTTAAGGATCAAACATAGTGTCTGCTATCTTTTTTGTTTATTTTTTCCCCGAATGAAGGGAAATTCAATTGATCTTCTTATGTTACTTCTCTGCAATTTCTTCCAGTAGGATTAAGTCTCAAATATTATCATTCTAAGCAGATATGTGCAAAACTATACTGCTCTAGTTTATAATCGAATATTGATAACCTTCAGAACAAAAAATTTCTTTTTCCTCTTATGAGTTTGTTTGATACTGCAGTTCAACAGGGGCAACAGTGCCATGCAACATTATATGGCAACATAAGGTGAATTGATCACCAGAAAATAGGTCAATGAAATTGGTTCCATCATTCCTGTTCATGGTTGAATTGATCACAACAATCCATCCATTAACAAATGATTCAATAACAAAATGGAGGTATTGAATAACTAAATAGCATTCATGCATAACCATTTGATTACAAGCTAGATGAATAACTAAATAGCAACATTCTAACATTCATATATATTATTACATCTTCATAACTGATATGACACCAATTGCAAGCAAGATGAAAAACTCATAAATATGACACCAACTTCGATTTATGTCTTTTTCCACTTTAAGCATCTTCGCACTCTAAAATTGAAGTTTTTCGCCCCATAAATCGTAGTTGTTCGGTGATAGTTGGCATATTTTCCATTTGCACTTCTCCGTCACTTCTACATTGTGAATTTGTAGGCAAGCATCATCCAATAAAACTACCGCAATCTGCGAAAATATCAAGCCAAATTTGAATAATTTACAGAACCTACAACAATAAAGGTCTTCATGAAACTAGCAACAAAAATTTTCCTAGATAAACTAAATAGGCCAAAATTTTCACTATGAAGTTAACTTGTTTACCAGCTAAACATTTTGGTACAAATCTAAAATTCTTTAAGTAATCAAAACACAATGAAAAAATAGAGGTGGATAGGTTTGTGCCTAGAGGGGAGTGAATAGGCCAAACCCTTCTAACTAATCACCAATTAAAAATTGGTACCAAGTAGATGATTTAAATCAGTTGTAAGAACCTTACTTGACAAAAGAATGCCTAAATCAACATCTCCAAATTACAAATCAATTTCATCAAGAATGAGACAACACCTCCAAATTCTCAAATGAAACAATTGATTTACAAAAGAATTTCTATATATAACAGTATAAATCAATTTCATAACTTAGAAATGATTTACAGTATAAATCATGCAACAGTATCAACATCTCAAATTTCATTTCATTTCATTTGATAAATCACTTGATTTCATATGATTTACAGTATAAATCATTTTTAGAAATCAAATGAAACAACTGATTTACAGTATAAATCATATAATAATTTCAATTTCATCTCAAATGAAATCAATTAAGAAATCAATTCATTTATACAGAATAAATCAATTTCATAACTTACAATTTCATAACTTAGAAATCAATTTCTATATATAATAGTATCAATCAATTTCATTTGAGATGTTGTTTCACAGACAAACACAAACAGACATCTCCAGAGCCACGTCATCAGTGCCGCTCTAGAGCTCTTGCCCTAGAGGTCCGAAGCATTTCTGTAATAAAAAATAAACGATTAATATTATTTAAAAATTAGATTATTTATTTGTTTAGAAACAAATATAATAAATTAACGCGTTTATGGTTATTAGATCGATCTAATTTTTTTTATTGAATGATTTACACGTGTGATTTAAAAAATGAACGATTCAAATTATCGAGGTGAAACTCATGGGAAGCCATACGAATTTAAACAACATGACTCAGTCTACTTTGTAGAGCAGACGTAATCTTATTCCAAAAAGTAAATCCTTCAAAACACCAAGTACTTGAGCAACAACTCTTTAAATAATTATAATTTTAATATAATAATTTGGATAAATTACATTGATTATTCTTAAAATTTTAAGAATTGTATAATAAATGTCTACAATTTTGATATAATTGCAACGATTTTATTTTTAGCAAATTTAAAGTGAGATAGTATGTAAACATAAGAATAAATAAAGGTAAAATATATATTTAATGTAAAAGTGAGAATAATATCATTTTTCTTCTACATGACTAAAAGAGTACCGATTTAAAAAAATAAGTATTATGTGAAGCCAAACTTGTGAAGTTTAATGTATTTTCTTCAAATTTTAAGAAAGGTTGGTTTAATTTACCCTAATAATTTTAAGTTAATGATCTAAGATATATGTGTTGGACAATCTTCACTGTATTTAAATATATTAAATTCTGTTGTGTACTAAATAACAACAAAAATATAAAGAAATAAAGGAAATGAGAGAATATGTTTGATTACATAAATCAAACTAGAAATAAATAAATAAATAAATAAAAACAGATTTTATTTTGTTACAAAAATAAAATTAAAATCTGATTTAAATAAACGAATGAAACAGAAAATAAATTAAACAACTTACTTGATTAATTGTTCGAATAATAATTCTGATCAAGTCCAGTGTTTGACACTGTGTCCTTAAGACAGATTCGTCCTCTCCACGGTGCTTTCAGAATATGGACATCTATCTCCCCAAGATGAAATGATCAACTACAAACAATAGCAGCACTACAAATTGTTTGCCTAACGAACACACTAAGTGTTTATACTCTCTCACAGAAGAAAACAATGCAGCAATATGAAAAGAATGTTTGCAGAATTATGAAGGATGAAAATTAGAGTTCCAAAATCCAAATGAGGGCTGTCCTATTTATAGATGGATTGGTGGCTACAGATTTTGAATTAAACAGGTGCAAACCTATTTGAACAGGTATGAAACCTATTTGGTTTTGAATTTAAACAGATTTGAATTTGTTGGGTTCACAATTCAAACAGATAACAAAAACAGGAAGGGCCCTGTTTAGGTGTATAGTAAAAAATCGGACCAGTTTATTTCCAGATTAATTTGAATTCTGGATTTTATTTTATCAAAAAATAAAATTAAATTCAAATGTTTTTTACCCAAAAAGAAAGGTATTGGACTGAACAAGCCCAACCCAACCACACACCACGCACCCGCGCCCAAGCCCAGGCCCAGCCGAGCCCGCCCGCCCGGACGGCGGCGGCGCGCGCGTGTGTGGTGATTTTTGGGTCCAATGGGTCTAGCCCATTTCGCCCATAACCTCCCTCTCTAAAACACTTGGGTATCCCTGGGGGCACACCCCAAGTTCTAAACACATGCCTTATAAACCCATTCAAAACTTCCCACCAAATCAATGTGGGACAAGCCACTTACAACTTTAAGGAATTTCCACCAAAACTCCATTTCCATGAAGCATACTTTCGCTTCAATTTCCCATTCACTCGGTAATGGTTTTGAGCAACCAAATATACCACGTGAAACACAACGCGGCAGAGAACGCATTACCACTTTGACCCGCGAAAATCGACGCTCGGGTCCCACCTAAATATTAGACCAAAGTTAGGAAAAAATCTGTTTTAAACCCAGATTTTCTGAATTATTTCCAACAGTCCCCCACATGAATGGAATTTGATGACAACGGAAATGCAACAATATGCAGATTTCATCGAAAGAGTATAATTCGAAAATATCTTGCATCAGGATAGGTAGCTTTCGGCCTTGAACCTTCCCTAGTGATAACCTATCGGATTTACTGGTTAACCAATGGACGCGATGCCTTGAATTGTTCAGCCGTTTGTGTAAGCCAAAACAATAGATTTCACACAAAATATCTTCTAACACATCGTGGTTCTCACTGTTTTGTTCATTTTGGCCTTGAACGCTCCTGGTTTTCATAAGTGTTTCTAGAGAATTTAGCCTTTTGCATTCTCATAGAACCGGCCCCAGTTCGACACTCATATAGGTGATTCTTATTGTGAGTATCTCTTTATACTCGTCTTGATTTTATGCCTCAATCAAGATATAAGTAATCATTAAAAGCAAAACTTATCCTTATACCCCTACATACAACAAATGTTGCAGATATCACTCTCACCATAGGAATGGGTAAGGAATTTTAATCCCTTGGTGATTTCTGGCGAGCCATACATAACTTAGTTATCCCTTTGAACTTAGTTCTTGGGATCTCCAGTCATATAAGTAAGGTTACCATTATGACGACTCTTATGTAATAGGCTTTAATCCTATCCCTTTCAATGAACTATACACTAGCTCTTTTGTCAAACCTTTTGTTAACGGATCCGCAATATTCTCTTTAGATTTTATATAATCTATTGAGATTATTCCGTTTGACAACAATTGCCTTACGGTATTATGTCAACGACGAATATGTCGTGACTTACCGTTATACATATGATTCTGTGCCATGCCTATTGCAGATTGACTATCACAATGAATATAAATAGCTGGCACAGGTTTTGGCCACATTGGAATGTCTTCTAAGAAGTGACGAAGTTATTCTGCTTCTTCTCCTGCTTTGTTTAAAGCAATGAACTCGGATTCCATTGTGGATCGTGCGATGCATGTTTGTTTCGTGGATTTCCAAGAAACAGTAGCGCCTCCCAAAGTAAAGACTTATCCACTTGTGGATTTTGAATCTTTAGTATCCGATATCCAATTTGCATCACAATAACCTTCAAGTACTGCTGGATATCGAGTAAAGTTCAAACCATGATCATGGGTGAATCTTAAATATCTAAGAACCTGAATGATCGCTTTCCAATGGTCTTCTCCGGGGTTACTAGTGTACCTACTCAATTTACTGATAGCATAAGCTATGTCAGGACGAGTACAATTCATTAGGTACATTAAGCTTCCAATGATTTAGGAGTATTTTAACTGATACATTGCATCACCTTTATTTTTCGATAAATAAAGACTGATGTCTACAGGTGTTCTAGTTACATTCAAATCATCATTAATAAATTTATCAAGAATTTTCTCAATATAATGAGATTGAGATAATGCATATCCGTCAGATGTTTTAGTAATTTTCATTCCTAATATAACAACTGCGACCCCCATATCTTTCATATCAAATCTTTTATTAAGCATTTTCTTAGTTGATTTGATCATGTTTTGACTGCTTCCAATGATAAGCATGTCATCCACATAAAGACAAACTATGACATATCCTTGATCAGTGTTTTTAATATAGACGCATTTGTCACATTCGTTTATCTTAAACCCATTAGTAAGCATTGCATGATCAAATTTTTCATACCATTGCTTAGGTGCTTGTTTTAATCCATAAAGGGATTTTACAAGTCGACAAACTTTCTTTTCTTGCCCTGGCACTACAAACCCTTCGCGTTGCTCCATATAGATCTCTTCATTTAGATCTCCGTTTAAGAAAGCTGTCTTAACATCGATTAAACAAAGCCGCTATAGAAATAAGCATGCGAATGGATGTTATTCTTGTCACAGGGGAATATGTGTCAAAATAGTCCAGACCTTCCTTTTGTCTATAACATTTTACTACAAGTCTTGCTTTATACTTGTCTATTGAACCATTTGCTTTCATTTTTCTCTTGAATATCCATTTATATCCAAGAGGTTTAGAACCTGGTGGAAGATCCACCAATTTCCAAGTATGATTTTCCATAATGGATTCAATTTCATTATTAACAGCCTTTTTCCACAAAGGTGCTTCAGGACCTGTCATTGCTGCTTTAAACCTTTGAGATTCATTTTCTTCTAACAAGTATGTCAGAAAATCTAGACCAAAGGATTTTGATGTTCTTGCTCTCATATTTCGTCTTGGTTCATCATCAGTTAAATCCTGTTGGTCGAGACCATTACTAGTCTCTTGTGTTTGATTGTCATTAGTCTCCTGACTTTGTGTACAATCATAAGTTCTTTTCTGTGAACTTAATTCCTGTCCTTTCTTGTAAGGAAAGACATGTTCAAAAAATACAGCATTCCTTGACTCTATAATAGTGTTCACATTTATATCAGGTATTTCTGATTTCTAAGTCAGAAATCGATATGCATTACTATTCTGAGCATAACCAATAAACACACAATCTATTATTTTTGGTCCAATCTTAGTCTTTTTAGGAACATGAACTTCAACTTTAGCCAAACACCCCCACACTTTTAAGTATTTGTAGGAAGGTGGTCGTCCTTTCCACAATTCATAAGGAGTGCTGTTGGTTTTCTTCTGGAGTATTCTGTTAAGAACATAATTAGCAGACAATATTGCTTCCCCCTACAAGTTCTGTGGTAAGCCTGAACTTAATAACATAGCATTCATCATTTCTTTTAAGGTTATATTCTTCCTTTCAGCAATTCCATTTTGCTAAGGAGAATAGGGTGCTGTAGTTTGGTGAATAATGCCATGTTGTGCACAAAATTCATTTAATGGTGCATCATATTCACCACTCCTATCACTTCTAATATAAATCAAAATATAACATTCATCACTTGTTGTCTATGATGTGCTTGATTCATAAATTTCAAATGAAAAATTCAAAATAATTATGACTACACAAATCAAAATTAAAGTTTGACAAAATCATATCCTCATAAAAATTTTGCCTAAGAATCAAACAATTCAAAAAACCCATTTGTTTATATACATTCTTGTAACTCATTTACGAAAAAGTGTCACTGTTATAAAAATATTTATGACAAAAAAAAATTAAATTATCTCAACTAATGCAAGAGATACACCCCCATATTAATAAAATGGTTTATGGTTTAACAAATTCTACTACGCAAGTAAAATAATTATTAACGACATCTCATGTCACATAATTCAAAATAAATTAATAATCAACATAAAAGATTTCTTAAATTTATTTCCCAATTAAATGGAACGATATAACTACATACATCTTCATGTTTAAATTTCTCTGGTGTTTAAACACCCATCAAAAATTGATTGGAAAAACTCAAATTAATCCGCTTATGTACAAGGTCAACATATCAATTTATTATTCTAAATCATATGAAATTATTTTTAAGAAATAACTCGAGTTGATATCAATACATGCATATCAAATGCATCAACTAAAAATAATGAATTAACAAAATAAATTAATCATGCATGATCCCATAACTTACATCATGAGATAAAAAGATTCTCAACCCATAAATAAAATTCAACGCGTTTTGAATTTTAAACTCCAAAAATGACAAAACATACCTTCATTTAATCAGTTTGATTTGTACATAAATAAACTAATTATATACACATTAAAATGTTCTTGTGAATATATAAATATATATATTTTCCGACTCATGTGCAGAAACTATTCACGACTACGGATCCATATACAGAAATTAAAGAATGAATCAGTAAACTAATAAAGAAAATAAACTTGTTACAAAGGTTTCTTCATAATAAAAATGAAATTAGTTTGTAAAACTAATATTTAACTCCAGAATCAAATACTTCCATGTATACTCACGATGAACTATGATAAATTAACAAAATTAATTTTTTAGTTATTAAAACTTGAAAATAAAATACCGAAATAATATCTGATTACAAAAATCAGAAAAACAAACCACAAATTAATTTTCTAGTTACTAAAACCAGAAAATAAATTATAACACAAAATAATTCTATTTTCCTTGTTACTAAAACTAGAAAAATAAAATACCAAAATAATTTTCTGTAACACCAAATAATATTTTGCAATTGTTAATGACACCAGTATATTACTACTAGTTGTCAAAGAAAATAAACAGTATATTACTACTATCCGTCAAATAGTTTATAAATACTATTTGTATTTTCCAACCAAAATATTATTTTGAAAACACAGAAAATTAAATACAATGAAGACACCAAAAATATTCTGTCTTAAGATTGTTGGACAATTTTCACTGTATTTAAATATATTAAATTCTGTTGTGTACTAAACAATAACAAGAATATAAAGAAATCAAGGAAATAAGAGAATTTGTTTGATTACATAAATCAAACTAGAAATAAATAAATAAATAAAAACAGATTTTATTTTGTTACAAAAACAAAATTAAAATCTGATTTAAATAAACAAATGAAACATAAAAATAATTAAATAACTTACTTGATTAATTGTTCGAATAATAATTCTGATCAAGTCCAGTGTTTGACACTGTGTCCTTAAGACAGATTCGTCCTCTCCACAGTATTTTCAGAATATGGACGTCTATCTCCCAGGATGAAATGATCAACTACAAACAATAGCAGCACTACAAATTGTTTGCCTAACGAACACACTAAGTGTTTATACTCTCTTACAGAAGAAAATAATGCAGCAATATGAAGAGAATGTTTGCAGAATTATGAAGGACGAAAATTAGAGTTCCGAAATCCAAATGAGGGTTGTCCTATTTATAGATGGATTGGTGGCTGCAGATTTTGAATTAAACAGGTGCAAACCTATTTGAATAGGTATGAAACCTGTTTGGTTTTGAATTTAAACAGATTTGAATCTGTTGGGTTCACAATTCAAACAGATAACAAAAACGGGAAGGGCCCTATTTGGGTGTACAGTAAAAAACCGGACCAGTTTATTTCCGGATTAATTTGAATTCTGGATTTTATTTTACCAAAAAATAAAATTAAATTCAAATGTTTTTGACCGAAAAAGATAGGAACACCCTGTCCCACATCGGAAGTTTGCATGGGTGATCTTGGGCATATAAAGCACCACTACCTTGCTACTAAATAACTTGGACTTAAGCTTTTGGGTATTGTTGGTCGACCCACAAGTTATTTGGGTCAGCAAGTAGTGGGGCGTTACAAATGGTATCAGAGGCTTTTGGGTATTGTTGGTCGACCCACAAGTTATTTGGGCCAGCAAGTAGTGGGGCGTTACAAATGGTATCAGAGCCGACCCATGCACACAACCATGTGGGCCACTTATTTTGGGCTGGCCATGAGCTTGTCGTGGTATTATTTGGGCCAGCAAGTAGTGGGGCGGGCCGAACAAGCCCAACCCAACTACACACCCGCACCCACCCGCCCGGACGACGACGGCGCGCGTGGTGATTTTTGGGTCCAATGGGTCTAGCCCATTTTGTCCATAACCTCCCTCTCTAAAACACTTGGATACCCCTTGGGGCACACCCCAAGTTCCAAACTCATGCCTTATAAACCCATTCAAAACTTCCCACCAAATCAATGTGGGACAAGCCACTTACAACTTTAAGGAATTTCCACAAAGACTCCATTTTCATGGAGCATACTTTGGTTTCAATTTCCCATTCACTCGATAATGATTTTGAGCAACCAAATATACCACGTGAAACACAACGCGGCATAGAACGCGTTACCACTTTGACCCGCAAAAATCGACGCTTGGGTCTCACCTAAATATTAGACCAAAGTTAGGAAAAAATCTGTTTTAAACCCAAATTTTCCAAACCATTTCCAACAATATGGGCATTGATTAACAAAGTTTAAAATATTTATAAATTGTTTATGTTTCACACTTTTATAAATAACGTAAAATAATTTCAAACTTATTAACAAATACTTTTGGAAAACTTCTTAATAAAATCTTTCTATTTAATAATTAATTTATTTTATGAGGACAAGTAATTTATTTCAACTAAAGGAAATCTTTTTGTGAACTTTTTTTTTTATCTTTAGTAAAAAAAAAATTAAATATTTAAAAAATTAAATTTTAAGTTCTACTAGACTAAACTGACCAGAAAAGTAAAAATAAATAAAAATTTGAGAAGAAGTCCACTAAAGATTAAAAAAACAGTTGGCTTTTTTTTTTTTTTTTTTGGGTCTTTACTAAACTTTTTTAGAATTTTATTTATTTACCTTTACTTTTAGATCCTTTTACATTAGAGGGACTTGAAAACTAAAAATTCTTGACTTAATCTAGAAAAAAAAAAAAATTACTAAAGACAAAAGTAATATATTTTTTAAAAATTAATAATTCAAGTTAATCTTTTAAAATCAACTACTAAAATGTAAAGAATTTTTTGAAAGGTGTTTATTATAGAATTTTGCATGTTAGTTGATATTGTACTACATATCTTTTTAGGATTGTTACGTAGATATACTCAGAAATATTAATATTAATGTGTGGTTTATATTTATTTTATGTATAAATTCAACAATATATCAATTAAATTTCAACATGACTGCATAAATTTCTTAAGAAATTTTCATTACTATTTACAAAAATTTTAATATACTCATTTGATTAAAAATTGCATATCTGTCATAACCAATATCAATTCGTAATATAACCAAACACCTATGAAAATTATAGTTAACTTTTAAATAATGTAAATAATCTAAAAAATTTAATGTCAAAAATTTAAATTAAATATTTAAAAAGTATATAAATCGTAAAAATTTAATCAATTTAAATAATAAAAAAATTATTTTAACAACAAAATTTAAATAAATTAAATATTCAAAAAATTTAAATAATTTAAAATGTTAATATTTTAAATTTAAAAACAACTCTACACTCAGGTCGTAACCAAACACATAAAATGAAACTCAATTAATAAATTATTGAGGTAACTCATAACCAAACACATAACTCGAAATTACATACTACTTTCACAACTCTACACTCAAATCATAACCAAATACATAACAAAAAAATTAAAATATTTAAAAATATTTGTATAAAATAGAGTTTGAATTTTTTTTATAAAAAATTTGAAAATGTAAAAAATTTAAATCGTAATATTTAAAATTTAAATTGTAATATTTTAAAATTTAAATCGTAATATTTTAAATTTAAATCGTAATATTTATTTTGTGCCTTATTTATTTATTTATTTTCCATATTTATTTTTATTTATTTTTTTATACATTAATTATTTATTTTTTGCCTTATTTATTTTTATATTTATTGCCTTATTTAATTACGTGGTGAACGGTAATTTATGTTTTCATGTTTTTTTTTTAAAAAAAATTCAATGAGCCGTATTTTTGTCGTTATTTTTTTTTAATTTACGATTTTGTCTTTTTTTTATTCACCCACATTAATTTGTTTTTTTTTTAAAAATATGTAAATCGTAAAAATTTAATCAATTTAAATAATAAAAAAATTATTTTAACAACAAAATTTAAATAATTTAAATATTCAAAAAATTTAAATAATTTTATTTTAAATGTTTAAATAATGTAAATAATCTAAAAAATTTACCTTGGCAAAAATTTAAAATAAATATTCAAAAAATTTAAATCGTAAAAATTTAAATAATTTAAATATTCAAAAAATTATTTTAACAAAAAAATTTAAATAATTTAAATATTCAAAAAATTTAAATAATTTAAAATGTTAATATTTTCAATTTTAAAACAACTCTACACTCAAATCATAACCAAACACATAAAATAAAACTCAATTAATAAATTATTTTTAAAACTCATAACCAAACACATAATTCGAAACTCCATACTACTTTCACAACTCTATACTTAAATCATAACCAAATACATAACAAAAAAATTAAAATATTTTAAAATATTTTTATAAATAGAGTTTTTATTTATTTTTATAAAATATTTTAATAAATTTTTTTTTTTTATGTTTTTAATTTTTTTTTTTCCTACTTGCTTTGTCTTTTCCTGGGAAAAGGTCATAAAAAGGGAAAAGTTTTTTTTTTTTTTATTTAACTTTTCAGCACCTGAGGCGATGCCCCTCAAATCATGTGGGGGGTACTTTCGTAAATTCAGCTGGCCGTTGATGGTTGCCCAGCAGAACACCCTTTTTTGTCTTCATTTGGCTATTTAAGCCACGTTTGTCGTGTAGCGGCTAATTTAGCCTGAGTTTGCCTTCCCAAACGACGCCTTAGAGAGGGTAGTACAACATTGGTTGTGTATATTTAGTGCCATTTTGGACAAAATGTCCAAAAACGTGACTGCCAAAAACGTCAGAAAATTGGTTTGGCAAGTGCTAAAAGCGCAGCCCTAAAATTACAAATTAGGGCCTATGAAAAAAAAATAAAAAAATAAATCTCTTATGTTGGGTAAGGGTATTTTGGTCATTTTAATTTGATTTGACACCATAAATAAATATTAAACTAAAAAGCAAAAAACCAGCTTTTTACCAACTTCCCAAATCACTTCTAAAAAAGCCAAAAAGCTTGGTAAAAAGCCAAAAGTCAGCTTTTTACCAACTTCCCAAAACAAGATAATCAGTGTGTTTGGTTTGAGTTTTCTGAATTAAGTTTTTTGAAAACTGAGTTTTTTGGTTTTCGTATTCTTTTGTTTTTAGTGAATATTTTTTAAATTTTAAACATTTTTTTACTTTTTTAGATGCATCTTAGTTAGATGTATCTAAAAAGTAAAAAATTTGTGAAAAAATATTTTAAAAAATTAATAAATACATAAAAATACAAAAAATGTACTGAATTCTTGTATTTTTTTTTGTATTTTTGGTATTTAGTGAATTTTTAAAAGATTTTTTTTACAATTTTTTTTACTTTTTAGGTGTATTTATGTTAGGTGTGTCTAAAAAGTAAAAAAAATTGCTTAAAATATTAAAAAAATTCAGTAAAAACAAAAAAAACGGAAAATAAGAGTGTAGAATTTTTTGAAAAGTGTTTTCTGAAAACTCAAAACAATATGCATTCTTCAAATCATATAATAAATTTTCTTATATAATATGGAATTGTGGGTTACATTGAAGATAATATCCCACCCGTAGACCCGTTTGAAAATTAACTATTTTAATTAATTTTTTAATATTTTATAAAAATATATACAAAAAGTAAAAAGAGTGATACGATAATTTCACTATAAACCTCACTCCCCAAACAGGGCCTTGGATGGGTCAAACCTGTTGCAAGTTTACACCCATTACAACAAAAATGAGCTGCCCACGATAATCAATCGAGTTATGTTAGGAATTCTAAATAATTTATTAAATTTTTTATCAAACTTTCACATGGATGTAGGACCTGCACACACGTGGGTATGTGTGAATCCCACACCCATGTAAGTTTAGTAAAAACTTTGGTAGATTATTTAGAATTTATAGTATTTTCCTAATCAATATGGGCCTCCGAAACTATAACTTCTGTTTATATGTTATTACGGACCTAGTAAAAGTAGTACAACACAATAATGCTACACGCCCAATTAAAAAATAAAAATAAATAGAAAATGCCCAAAAATTGAAATGCATGGATCAAAAATTATTTGGGCATTCACACAGAGGTCCATTTTTTAAACTATTGGGATAGGCCCAAACTTAAATATTTTTTAGCTTAAAGAATATTATATGTTCAAAATTTATTTATTTATCTATCTGTTTAAATGTTACATATTTTTACACGTGTCACTTATCAATCTAACTATCTGTTCAAACGTAAATATTTATACACGTTTCACCTATATGTTTAATATCACCTACCTATCCACCTTGTCACTACCACCCTTTGCTGTCGGTGACTTTTTCGACGCCGGCAACTTTTTGACATGTATCCTTATTACCAAAAGAAATTAAATCTTGAACTAAATTACATATGGCCCCATAGGAATGAACATTTTACCAATTAACTCAATTCATTTAGGTGTGACCCACATCACACTATTTGAATATATATCATATATTTCATGTTTTGGAGCAATTTTATGGGTTTATAGATTTTTCGGCCGTAATATAATCCAAAAGAAAAAATATAGAAGTTGGACGGTCGTCCCATCCCATCAATAGTTTTGTAACCAACTAGATCAAATTTGAAAAAGTCTAGTAAATCAATTTCTCTAAGAAGAAATAGAATTGATTTACGAGAGAAATTGATTTAGTAAATTTTTTCAAATTTGACCTCTTTTTTTTATTTATTTATTAAAATTAGGAGTTGTGGTCTTAAAAAATGACACCCAAAAAAAAAAAAAAATTAAAAATAATCATAAAAACCTTTCTCAAAAAAAACATTCAACCCTAGTTGTTTTCCCTTACATAAAGGCTGTGAGTTTGGGTGGCCCAATCTATTGCTTAGGTGAGCCCACTAGACTGCCAATCATTTGAAGCTAACATCTGGCCCATTTCAAGAACGATGAGCTTCCAAGAACTCCAAACTAACTACCTATTTGTATAAAAAAAATGTATTGAACACCACAAATAATTACGTTCAAAGAGGGGAAAATGTGAGATTTATCTCGACGGGACAAGAGTAACAATACAGTTTATAATGTTACAACAACAACAGGCATAGTAAGCAAAATCATACCAAAAGAAAATGGGGGATACGGAATAACCATACCAGATGCATCAGATGGACGTCAAGGGGTTGATATTATTCCTCTAGGACCAAAACTTCTTGTTTCAGAAGGCGAATATATCAAATTTGATCAACCATTGACGAGTAATCCTAATGTGGGCAGATTTGGTCAAGAAGATGCAGAAATAGTACTTCAAGATTCATTATGTGTTCAAGGCATTTTTTTCTTGTTAGCATCTGTCGTTTTGGCACAAATTTTTACATGTTCTTGCTAATTTCTCCATAAAAAGTAAGAAAAACAAATAGTTTTGATTAATTTCATTATTAAGCAATATATTTAACAAAATAATTGTGTATAAACACATTATCGAACATATTAAAAGACATGATCACAGACCAGGAACAAATGGCACTTCAGTGGCTGGCAACCATGCCTGGCCAGCAATCAAGTTTGTAACAGTGAATTGCGACGCAACATTTGCACTTCTTATAACATGATAACCGGGCTATTTTACTCTATTTCTGGTAGAAGAACCTGGCCCAAGATTCATATATTCTCCATAATACGAAGTACTTTGAGCGAAATTACTGTTTTTCCATGCCATCCAACCCGTCGGATTCACCAAACTACCAAGATAGGTTTTAAGGAAAATAGTTCGAGAGTATTGTTCCCATGGTCGTCCCAAGTACGTGTTGAATGACCTAACCACAAGGCTAAGGTCAGGAGTGGCCATGACTACCGAGTTATGGATTGAAATGCCAGTGCTTTGGAAAGGGTCATATCTTCCTTGAGCAGTTATTACGTTCTCTTGGCCCTGTAAGGGCTTTCTTACAGAGATAATGCAATTTTGAAACACTACTGCAGCTGTAGATGTCCCCGAACGTTCCGGGAGTGAATCCTGTTTTGTTCATTTGGGCTCACTACAGTTCAGGACTCAATGTCACGGTCCTGTATCTAATCTCGCAGAGTGCAATGCAAGACCGATGAATCATCAAAGAGTCCAAATCTGGCAAATCGTTTTTGAAAACAGATTTTTTGAAAGAAGTGCCAAACATGGACTGCTTTGCCAGATACAGAGTCGCCACCTAAATATTTTATTTTGGGAAATTTAGGAAACCCTGACTCGTTGCCTAAGGCCACGTGTCCGTCATCACCAAAGTTGCCTCGGCTTGGGAACTTGGGTACGATTGGGGAAGGTCACTTCGTGAGCACCCCTGCTCGCCCGATCAAAGATCGGCCTCTACTAACCATGATATCGAGTTTTGAAAACATTATGTGCTCTTATTCCGGTTATTAGCCTAGATTTACTACGTGATGCGCACAACACACAAGTATAGATTGGATCGCCTGAATTGGAACAACACATTTCATGTTTGTTTATTTTGAAAATGGTTTGATGGTGCTACCCGCAAGTAGGCTAAGACGTGGATTTGCCACCCTTGGGTGGGCTTAAAAAACATGGTTTTGCCACTATCTAGTGGGCTTAAAACTCACAGTCAATGCATTGCTCCAATTAAGATAATCCAACCTTCACCCACAGGCATTCAGACAGGTATATCATATAAGCATTTAGCCTCATGGTAAGCATGCTATCATGGCAGTCACTCATATGCATGCAAGGATGCTAAAGCGTAACCACTTACCGAGTACTCCAAGCCAAAACAGAAACTATGTTAGAAATCAATGCATGATCCTAACTATACGGAAATGCCTAATGCAACACATGCAAAAATGTAACTACAATAGGCTCGGCTATTCTAAAATGGCATGTGAAATGCAACAGATAGCATGTATTCAACTCGGAATTGAAATACAATGCAGTTAGTATGATGCGTCGAGCCCGGTGCATGCAAGACAGATGAATGGATGCAAACATGCGAGCATAAGTATGCTAATTGAAACATGCCCTAAACTAACCATCATAAGCTGGTAAATAAAAGGGAGAAAGACGTGGGATTGGAAGACATACATCACACACACGTACACTTATTACAGTTGTGCCCTCACTCGGAGGGTCCGAATAAATAATACAGTCCGAATAAATAATTACAGTCCGAATAAATAGAAAATCCTAATTAATTAACAAATTAATCTAGGAAAGCAAGTAAATTAGCACGCAAATCCGTGGACCGCCTCAGCTCTGTTCCGAATGATAAATGATGCATGCTTGAGTTGCCTTGCGCGGAAATCCATTGCGATGCCCCGATTTGCCTTTGTTTGCAATTGTTCTCGGAATATTGTGCAAAGCTCCAGAAGGCTGCTGATTTCTGATTTGCTGCAACAGAGAGCAACAAAGGGGCATGGCAGAGTATTTTCACATATGTATGCATGACTACTCTTCAGGGAGTGTAGTCCTCGATCCTCGTGCCACCAATCACGCATCTCGATGCATGATGGCCGAGGAGTCGAATTGCATGACTCAATGTGAAATGAATGCACATGAAAACACAACAAGACCTAAACTCCATCATGGGTAATCCGGAGTGTCGGCGACCGGGAATTGAGACACGTTCCGTCACTCGGAGTACGAAACGTCCCTCGTTTCCCGTGCTTGGGCTAACTCCTATCCCAAACACAATGCAAATGAGATGACATACACAATGCTCTAACATGCAACCTAGCATACGCAATGCTATGGATTAAAATGGCATATACAATGCACGTGACACAACATGGCATGCACAATGCACTAACATGCAACCTAGCGTACGTAATGCTATGGACTAAAATGGCATACACAATGCACGATGGACTTACATCAACATGAGTGGACCTCAGCCACACCCACATCAGTGGCCATACGATAGGAAATGAAACAACCGAAATGCATGCAAACGCGCACGAATGCCAAGGACCGATCCCAAGGCATAACATGCCACTCTACCAAAGCATGGCAAGGGGTGCAATATGGCACACAAACACATATGATACAGCTCTGAAACATGATAAACAATGGTCCCGAATCATGCAAACATGGCACACTATGCAAGCTACGGGGCCCGGGTACCGAAACTAGTGAAGTGCGTTACACTAGAGGTACCCAAAGCAATGCACCAAAGGCAAAACCAACCCCAAACAGAACCTAGGCAGGTTTGAAACAGTGGGAAATTGGCCTAAAATGATGGCTCAACATGCATGAAAATGAAGCTCATTCATTGGTCAGTAAATGAGGCATACAAGCCCGACTCTCAAACGCATTTAAAGAGTACAAAACATGGCAATATGGCATTCAAACCAGCTCTGAAATATGATGAAGAATTACCTCAAAACATGAACACACCTCAGCACATGCATGCAATGGACCTCAAAACTTAAAGTTAAGCATGGGTATTGAACTACAAGCATGCAAAACAAACATCATTCAACCATGAGGCCTAAAAACAGAGCTAGGGGAGTCCAAAATAAGCACATTATCAGTTTAAGGTATGGCCAAAAAGTGCTAACATCAAGGGTCCACAAAGCATGCAAAGAAAGCTAGTGAACCATTAGTTGTTCAACAACTATATGAAGCATATGAAGGCTCACCCAACCAACCAAAAACAGAAGCATTTCATGCCAAAATATACCCAAATACCCACTGAAACTCAGTCAATGTATGCAAAAATGAGGGGCTCCTTTGGAAGGCCATGCAACGGGGTATTCTACACCTATATGATAGACAAACAAAAGGGCAAAACCACCTCTGGAAATGAGTTATGACAGCCCTAAAACCCACCAAATAGGCCCTGAAATCAGTCTAGGAAACATGCAAAGAAAGGTCCCTTTGAAAGGCCTTGAATGGGATTGCTCTACACATGCATTATAGACATAAAATATGGAAAAAGGGGCTCCGGACAGAGTCATGGAAGACCTTAAAACTCACAAAATAGGGCCCAAAAAGTGACTTCACAACATGCAAAATGGGGGTCCTTTGGAAGGCCAATAAAGCTAGTAAAGAGAATGAGGGGTGAGAGGGTCACCCCTCTATGATTTTGAAGCTCAAAGACACATTTAAGCCACTGAAAATCTGCTGGATCTCAGTGGCTAAAACGCCAAATCAAGGCCAATGCAAATGCTCACATGCATAGCTCAAAACATGAAGAAATAAAGCATGAAAGAGGGGAGATGACCCCAAACAAAGAAGTGACCTTAAGTAAACATGTTTATAAGCTCAAAAGGAAACTTTTTCTAGTTTATGAAAAATCTCGAAAATGCTCACAACTAGGACTAAGATATGATGCAAAATAGGCCTACAAAGAGGGATAAAGCATACAAGGATGTAGGAGACCTCAAACAGAAAAGTGTCCTTATACAATCTTTAAGAGGAGCTCAAAATATGACACTTTTTAGTTTATGACAAAGCTTAGAAATGCTTTCAAATAAGGCTAACCAATGGAGCAAAAAAAATGCAAGTTTAAGGGAAATAGGTACTTACCCTTGAAGCACAGCAGAGCAGGAGCTTTTGGACCAAGTTGGTGAACCTTCAACCCCTTCAAATCAGTCCCAAAGTGCTGGAATGGATGGTGGAGGTGTGGTGCTCAGGGTTGGTGTGCAAATGGTGCAAGAAAACTAGGGTTTTTGGAGCTCAAGTGTAAAGATGTAGAGAGAGAGAGAGGTGTATAAGCCTTCAAAATTGTTGTAGAGAGAGAGAGAGAGAGAGAGAGAGAGAGAGAGAGAGAGACTTTTTAGAGTGAGAAGCTCCCAAGCTTCTCCAAGAAGATCCCTTGAAAATGAGAGATATAACTCATATATAGCAATATCCAAAAGTTGGCTCGAAAATATCTGATTATAGGACAGGTGGAGGTTGTGGAAGACAGCTGGAGGGAAAATATCTATCAATTCTGAGCTTTCTGGGCATAAGTGGTTGGCCGACCACCTTTTCTGGTCGGCCTGCTACCTTTTCTGGTCGGCCGACCACTTTTTCAGGAGAGGGTGGTCGGCCAGCCATCTTTTCTGGTCGGCCAGCTAGTTTAGGAAAATTTTGCTTTCCAGGTCCAACTTCAAATGGCCATAACTCCTTCATCTGAACTCCTTTTCAGGTCATTCTTGTGTCCAAATTGAAGCCCCGGAAGTTATCTTTCCAATGGAACCAGCGTTGCATTAAAATTCCTTCTATGCAAAAAGTTATGCCTGTTTTGGTGAAGCCGCGCAGTTTCAGTCCTACCCGGATTTATGCCGAACTTCTCCCAAACTAGTTTTCCTCTCTCTTCTCCTCTTTTCTTCAACTCCAAACCCTTAGACAAGGTGTTTTGAAAGATTTTTTTAAAGATTTCATCTCTCTTTCATTCATTTTCACTTTGTCCTTGCTCGGTTTACTGAAAAGTGCAACATTTGACAAAATGCGAGCCTCGGAACATCGTAAAAACTTTTTTTCAAAAACGTTTTGAAAGAGAGGGTTTTAAGGTCTAAAATCTTTTGATCAAGATTGTCTTGGTCCAAAAAGGGGTATGAAGTTGAGATTTGACTCTCTCATTGCCGAAGAAACTAAACCTTTTCCCTGCACACCTTTCTCCACTATGTAAACCATCAGTCGCGTCCAAGTCTTAAGGGCGGTCAAAAATGGGGTGTCTACAGTTGCCCCTCTTTGACAGAACTCGGAAGTCAAGAAGTGACGAGAGTGAATGTCAAAGCCCAGAGACGACCCATTTTTGACAAGGCCGAAGACTTGGACAAACAAAACAAAGTACAGACAAATAAATGGTTGCGTCCGCAGGCTGCCTACGTATCCCTTTGCAAGGAATCAAACCAACGTAGTTCAGGGGCAGGGTGCAAAATGATATGCACAAAGCCGAATATAATTCATGACCATGCAAAGCAGCAAGCTGTAATGAAGCAAATATTCACAATAGATGCAACAGTTCTAAGCGAGAATGCAAGGCGAAACTACATTTCATGCAGTAAGGATCATGTAAATAAAGCTGTAACGAAGCAAAGATTCACAATAAATGCGACAGTTTTAAGCAAGAAGGCAAATCAAACTACATTTCATGCAGTTATGATATAAGAAGATTATGCAATCTTAGCGAGCATGTGCGATAGATACACAAAAGTGAAGAGAGTGTGATGGATAGCCTATATGAATAAAGTGTGATTGATACACTAAGTGAAGCAAAGTGTGATAGATACACAAAAAGTGAACACAGTGTGATAGATACACAAGGTGAGCATAGTGTGATAGATACACAAAACGAAGCAAGTGTGATGGATACACTATATGAAGCAAAGTGTGATAGACACTAAAAATGAACACAAAGTGTGATAGATGCACTATATGAAGCAAAGTATGATGGATACACAAAAAGTGAACACAAAGTATGATAGATGCACTAAGTGAACAGAGTGTGATTGATACACTAAAAGCGAACACAAAGTGTGATAGATGCACTAAGTGAACAGAGTGTGATTGATACACTAAAAGCGAACACAAAGTGTGATAGATGCACTAAGTGAACAGAGTGTGATTGATACACTCAAAGCGAACACAAAGTGTGATAGATGCACTAAGTGAACAGAGTGTGGTAGATACACTGAAGGTGAACACAAAGTGTGATAGATGCACTAAGTGAACAAAGTGTGATTGATACACTGAAAACGAACACAAAGTGTGATAGATGCACTAAGTGAACAGAGTGTGGTAGATACACTGAAGGTGAACACAAAGTGTGATAGATGCACTAAGTGAACAGAGTGTGATTGATACACTCAAAGCGAACACAAAGTGTGATAGATGCACTAAGTGAACAGAGTGTGGTAGATACACTGAAGGTGAACACAAAGTGTGATAGATGCACTAAGTGAACAGAGTGTGATTGATACACTAAAAATGAACACAAAGTGTGATATATGCACTAAGTGAACAGAGTGTGGTAGATACACTAAAGGTGAACACAAAGTGTGATAGATGCACTAAAGTAAATGAAGTGTGTGATGGATACACTAAAGTAAATTAAGTGTGTGATGGATACACTAAAGTAAATGAAGTGTGTGATGGATACACAAAATGAGAATGTGTGTGATAGATACACAAAATGAATGAAACGTAATTGATATACTAAGCGAATGAAGTGTGATTGATACACTAAATGAATGAGAGTGTAATTGATACACTAAGCGAATGAAGTGTGATTGATACACTAAATGAATGAGAGTGTAATTGATACACTAAGTGAATGAAGTGTGATTGATACACTAAATGAATGAGAGTGTAATTGATACACTAAGTGAATGAAGTGTGATTGATACACTAAATGAATGAGAGTGTAATTGATATACTAAGCGAATGAAGTGTGATTGATACACTAAATGAATGAGAGTGTAATTGATACACTAAGCGAATGAAGTGTGATTGATACACTAAATGAATGAGAGTGTAATTGATACACTAAGTGAATGAAGTGTGATTGATACACTAAATGAATGAGAGTGTAATTGATACACTAAGTGAATGAAGTGTGATTGATACACTAAATAAATGAGGAGAGTGTGGTTGATACACTAAATAAATGAAGTGTGATTGATACACTAAATAAATGATCTCAAACGGAACTTCTTTGAATGAACCGTATATACAATATCGTGCATAAATGGGAAAGAGATGAGATAGGTACAATGCATTACAATGCATGATGCTTAAGGAAAGCAATAAATGGACAAAACGGCGCTTTAGAAAGCACCTCATGGGGTGAGTGGCGATGAACCGCTCTACTCTGACGGGGATCTCCCCTCGTGCTCTTCGAACACTTATCTTCAACTGACAGTACAAAGGCTCTGGAATACTGACAAGGGTTCTTCATGTAGAACACTTTGGATGCTGCCTTTCTTCCTGATCATATTCACAACTTTTCCTATTCTCCAACGGGGTGACAGACTAGGTTGGTTCAGTATCCAGAATTGAGGTGCATACACGCTATCTTAACCTATGGGGCTTCCATACAGATTTCAAGCCGAGGACACGCCTCAGGGTATTTAAACCAGACTTTAGTCTCAGAAATCCCGAACCTTTGCATTCTAGGCATCAGCCATTCGAACTCTAGTTTCCATCATCGCAGTTGGTCTCTTAGGAACTCATTGCGAACACAGCCAAGATGCCTCTGGCAGGGAATGGTATTCAGGGAGAGCACTTTTGATCGCCATTCTGGCTTGAAGCAGACTTGATCTTGGGCTTGAGGTAGAGGCATACTCATACTTCGGAGCATTGGCAAGACCTGAAGGGGTACACACGGAATGTAATCTCGGAACTTACTGAAGTTGAAACAAACTCAGATACCCGACATTTTTCCTTTTTTCTTTTGCTTTGCAGTCTGGAACCTATATAGCTTCAGATAGGTCCAGGTTTTACTGTTCCCGTATGACCTGGGTTGAACCCTGCGGTTTTACGAAACAACGAATCTTGTTTTGCACAGATGTAGAGAATGGCACGGCACCCGGAGCGCAAAACGATTTTATTTTTGAAATTGAGAGATGAGTTCTTGACCGGGGTATTGAGCCTACGACTGAACACAGCGCGCTACGACTCAACAATGAAAAACAAAAGGTAAACAACCTAAACACATCGAGTAACACTCGAAATGACTCAAAACAAGAATCGAGATAAAACAAAAAGACACGACACTCAGACGTGCACAGGGAGCCTGTTTCTCTGGGTATTGTTTCCCACCCTTTCTTATTTGTGATTCTCACATCACTCGGCCCTCAAGCTCGGTTTTTCTCTTAAAACCCTTTCCTCGCCTTTTCCTCTCAGCGCACATCTCTCTATTCTTTAATCTCTCATTTTTCATCCCTCCCCTGGGTGGTTGATGGATAAACATGAGGTTGTGGGCTCGTGCCCCTAGCATTCTGCTAGATTCTTCTTTTTCTGCCCACAACAGTGAACTTTCCCTACAGAGGGGTTATGATATGGCTGGATGTGCAGCAGATCTGCAATTGACATTGGTTGACGGTGCTCCACTGAGGAGTTTGGATGTGATTAGATTTGTCCAGATGAGGGAATGGAATATCTTGGTCCATTCCAATTCATGCTCCGCACTTGGCTCGATACCTCGCTGCTTTGGAGGATGAGGGAGCTTTCTGTATTTTGCTGTTAGTTTCTGTTGTGCCCTTTTCCGGCAGGTATGGTGCCATTTCTGGCAAATGCATTGACAATGGGGGAAAAACAGGAAGCCTGACTCAACTGTGCCCCTAGTTCATTATTTTGACCATTTTTGTTTTTTGGCTTCTGCTTAAAACAATTTTAACCAAAATGAGAGTTAGATTAACGCGCTTGTTCGATTTCCTGATTTGAAATCATGCGAGTTAGGTTATGAGCATTGAAAATTTTCCTTTTATGGGTCCAAGAAATGGTCCAGTTTTGGAAAAGCGGAATAATTTTCGAGAGAATTAGTCAACCTCAGTGAAAATTCTCAAAACTGTGTTTGCAAACGGCCACTGCTCAAAGAGCACGGAACCTACTCTTGAGATGCACAACCTCAGATCCGAAGGAGAATTGCCCCTTGTCAGAACGACACTGCATGGTGTAACAAGCCCGCGAGGGACCTCAATGGTGTTACAGTTCGGACTCGATTTGTCACGGTTCTTAATCTTGAACCAAAGAGTCCAAATCTGGCAAATCGTTTTGAGAAAAACAGATTTTTTGAAAGAAGTGCCAAACATGGACTGCTTTGCCAGATATAGAGTCGCCACCTAAATATTTTATAATGGGGAAATTTAGGAAACCTTGACTCGGTGCCAAAGGCCACGTGTCCGTCATCACCAAAGTTGCCTCGGCTCGGGAACTTGGGTACGATTGGGGAAGGTCAGCTATGAGCACCCCCTCTCGCCCGATCCGAAGATTGGCCTCTACTAACCATGATATCTCGTTTTTGAAAACACATGCGTTCTTATTCCGATTAATTAGCTAGAATTACTATGTGATGCGCACAGCAAAACAAGTATAGACTAGATCGCCTAATTTGGAACAAAGCATTGCATATCCGTTTGTTTGGAAATGTTTTAAGATTTGCTACTCGCAAGTAGGCTAAAACACGGATTTCAACGAGTTGTTCCAACTCAAATAATCCAACCTTCACCCACAGGCATTCAGGCAGTTATATCAACTAAGCATTTAGCCACATGGTAAGCATGCTGTCATGTTAACATTCACACTCATGTGAGATGCTAAAGCATAAATACTTACATCGTACTCCGTGCCAAAACAATGAAGCTAGTTAGCAAAACATGCATGACCCTAGTCCATGTTAAGTGGCTAATGCATCACATACAAAATGCAATCTAGAATAGGCTCAACTAATCCTAGGATGGCATGTGGAATGTGACAATTGATACACGTATTTCAAATTGAATTTGAAATACAATATAGTTAGCATGATGCGCCGAGCCCGGTGCATGCAATACAAATGAATGAATGCAAACATACGAAGCATAAGAATGCTAATTGAGATATGCCCTAAATCTAACCATTGTAAGCGGTTAAATAAAAGGGAAGAAAGACGTGAGGTTGGAAGACATACACACACCCACGCACACTTGTTACAACATTGGCCCTCACTCGGAGGGTCCGAATAAATAATACAAGCCACCTAATTAACTAACTCACGAGCTAATTAAATATTACAAAACCAAATTAATAACTAGCTACAACTAATTATTACACAACTTAATTAATTAACGAATCAATTAACTAATTAATGAATGACAGCAAGCAAATAGGGAAAGCGGTAAATGATGCTATTCCAGCTCTGTTTGAAGAAGGGAGGCATGCATGCTCACTTCGGTTCCTCGCTTTGGAAGGCCTTTCGGTTGCTCTTTAGAGGCTCTGTTTGCAGGGTGTCTTCCAGTGCTTGTTGCTGTAACTTACCAAAACATTGCAGGGGGAAGCTACCAGTGGCCTGCCGGCCATGAAAGGAGTACTGCCAGCCAAAGATGGCTCATTGTCGGCCAAGGGTGACACACTGCCGGCCATCAATGGCAGGCTACCGGCCACTGGTGTGCTGGGACACCAAACTGTAACGAAGCACAAAATAGAGAAAAGGGAGGGTCTCCCAAGGGCATGTACACACCATGGCACTCTAAATCACCTCAAAACATCAAGGGAGAGGCCAAATCGGATCCACGACCATCAATCACGGGTCCCGATGCATGATGGCCAAAGATCCAACTTTTGCAAATCAATATGAAAATGAATGCACAAATAAAGCAAGTAAAGCCTAGAACTCTATCATGAATCATCAAGAGCTTCGGCGACCGAGAATTGAGACACGTTCCATCACTTGAAGTATGAAACGCCCCTCGTTCCTCGTGCTCGGATTAACACTTAATCCAAGCAATGCAACACATAAGCATGGCAAACATGCAATGCGAACAACCTAACAAGGCTAATGACATGCAACAAGCACATAAGCATGATGTGAGGTGACAACCTTGGACAACATGACGAAATGCAACATGAACATGTGAACATGCAAGGCATGTAAAGCTAAATAAGTATGCAACAACATACTACATGTAACAAGCATGCGACAATATGGTAAAATGGGCTTACACCAAAGATGGACAACTCTCAACTAGGTCCAAATCAGTAGCCAAAGGCAATGAATTGATGGCACGAAAAGCATGAAATGTCAAGATAAGCATGCATGCCAAATGGCTAAAGTATTAAGGCACAAAGGGGTCAACTCTTAAGCACACTTAAGGAGCAACAAACATGGATACATGGCAATGAGGTAAGCTCTGAAATACATGTAAAGTGATGCCAAATCAACTCAACAATGCAAGCAAAGCATGTTAGGATGCTCAAAGCTCAAAGTAAGCAAAGGGACTTAAGCCATGGCCACACAAGGCATGCCCCAAAGGGCCAAGGGGACCTAAAACAGTCCTAGGGCAGGTCTAAGCAAGACCAAAACCAAGCTCAAAGCTAGCCAACACGGGCTAGAACACAACGCTGAACACAAAGCTAAACACAAGGAGCATGCAGGGCATTAATGAGGCAATGCACTAAACCTATTGAAATCAAATATGGCATGACTTGGACAACCAAAAACAGAGTTACATCATGGTATAATAGGACCCAAAATGCACTGAAATGATGAGCCAAAGGCTTAGGCTAAGTGGCATGCCCAAAAGCTCATTCTTAAGGCATAAAGCACAAGCTATATAAAGCATTCAAGGCATGTCAAATGCAAGTGAATGACAACATTTCATGGACTAAAATAGCATGTGGAATGAGGGCAAGGCATGCAAACATCACATGTATGGCATGGTAGGGGTCTCAAAACCCAAGACTAGCCTAAGCATTTACACTATAGCTATACAAAGCATGAGTGATATGGCCATGGCAGCCCAAAACAATCCTAGAACACTTCAAAATGAGCATAAAATCATGTTTAAGCAAAACCAAAATATGCTAGTATGATGAGTCAAAACATCATGCACAAAGAGCTAGGAAACAAGATTTGTTCTACACCTATATGGAGCATGCAAAGGATGATCAAACCAACTATGGATAGGGTCATATCATGCCAAATGATGACCAAATACATGCTGAAATGTAAACCAAACAAGCTAAAATGACATGGCAACGTATGGAGCATATGAAGCTAGTTTAGGGGATTTACACTACAAGTGCATCATGCAAGCATGGAGTAACAAAACCAACCCAAAAAAGATTCATGGCATGGTAAAACATCACCAAAAATGGACTGAAATGGACTCAACAAAGACTATGCACACATGCTACTTTGATGAGCTATGAATGGAGTTACATTACACATGCTAGATGCAAGCAAGGCATGACCAAACCAGCCTTGGACAGGGCCAAAGTAGGTCCCAAAAGTCACAAAAAAGGGCCTGAACCAAGCCTCAAAAATGCATAGAGGGTTGGTCCTTTGGAAGGCCAAAAATGCAAGCAAAGAGGAATACAAAGAGAGGGGACTACCCCCTCTGATTAAGGACCTCAAAACCACACCTCTACCACTGAAAATCCACTGGATTTCAGTGGTAAGAAGGCCAAACCAAGGCTAGCTCGGATGCCTCCAAATATGGCTTAAAACAAAGCGAAACAAAGCATGCAAGGGGGCTACACACCCCAAACAGCAAAATGACCTTAACCAAACTTAAAAAGCACTTAAAAACAAGACTTTTTTCAGTTATAAGAAAAGCCTAAAACAATATGCAAAGAGGGCTAAAGCAAGGTGCAAGAAAATGCAAAAATAGGGGAAATGCTCACCCTTGAAGACCCTCTTCGAAATCAGCAATTTCAGGGGGTGGAAACTGGTTTTCAGAGCTCAAGGATCCCTCCCAAGAAGCTTGATCCAATGGTGGTGGTGTATATCTAGGTGTTATAGTGTAAAAGTGCAAGGAAATCCAACTTCTAAGCACTAAACACAAGCAATATAGAGAGAAAGGGAGTTTTTTGCTCTTCAAAAACTCTGAACCTGGTCTAAGGAAGAAGCCTCTTCCTTATATAGAAGAATGAAAAGCCAAAGCTTCTTCAAGAAGCTTTGCAAGGCCTTCATCCCTCCATACACGTGTATGGAGGGGAGCAAACAAAAATCCTGCTGGCTCAAAAGATATGCCTGGAAACGAGCTGAGATAGGGGGTGTGCCGGCCATCAGTAATGGCCGGCAGTGCCACACTGATGGCCGGCAGGGCTTCATCAGTGGCCGGCAGGGGCAAAGCCATGGCCGGCAGTGCCATGCCATGGCCGGCAATGCACCAAGAGGGCCACTCTCAAAGGACCAAAACAGGGTCCTAAAATTAGGCAGAAAGGATACAAGGTTCGGGAAACTCAAACCGGTACCGTTCCGCCGCAACAGTCGAATGCTGGGCGAGCAATCGAACCAGTTGTTGGGTGTACCTACAAGCACAACCAAGTCTTGAGGACGGTCAAAAATGGGGTGTCTACAGTTGCCCCTCTTTGACAGAACTCGGAAGTCACGAAGTGACGGGAGTGAATGTCAAAGCCCAGAGACGACCCATTTTTGACAAGACCGAAGACTCAGACAATCAATTAGTATAAGCATGAAGGGATGTGCCCGGAGGCCGGGGCAAAATGCAAACGGTATGCAAGATGCCGAACATAACTTATGATAATGCAAAGAAATATAGGGATGTATCCCGGTGTTTCGGAAAGGTATAAGCATTGGAACGTATTCCAAATGTTCTTAACCAAAGAGGGAGGAACATAGGGACGTATCCCTGTGTTCCACAAGGAATGAGAAACATAGGGACGTATCCCGGTGTTCTGCAGGGAATAAGCATTGAAACGTATTCCAAATGCCCTTAACCAAAGAGAGGGAAACATCGGGACGTATCCCGGTGTTCCGCAAGGAATGAGAAACATAGGGACGTATCCCGGTGTTCCGCAAGGAATAAGCATTGGAACGTATTCCAAATGCCCTTAACCAAAGAAGGGGAAACATAGGGACGTATCCCGGTGTTCCGCAAGGAATGAGAAACATATGGATGTATCCCGGTGTTTCGGAAAAGGGAAAGAAACATAGGGACGTATCCTGGTGTTTCGGAAAAGGGATAGAAATATAGGGACGTATCCCGGTGTTTTGGAAAAGGGAAAGAAACATAGGGACATATCCCGGTGTTTCGAAAAAGGGAAAGAAACATAGGGACGTATCCCCGTGCTTCGAAAAGGTATAAGCATTGGAACGTATTCCAAATGCTCTTAACCAAAGAGGGAGAAAAATGGGGACGTATCCAGATGTTTCGGAATGGTGTGAACATTGGAACGTATTTCGAACGCTTTTAATCGAAGAGGGAGAAACATAGGGACGTATCCCGGTGTTTCGGAATGGTGTGAGCAGTGGAACGTATTCCGAACGCTTTTAACCGAAGAGGGAGAAACATAGGGACGTATCCCGGTGTTTCAGAATGGTGTGAACATTGGAACGTATTTCGAACGCTTTTAACCGAAGAGGGAGAAACATAGGGACGTATCCCGGTATTTCGGAATGGTGTGAGCATTGGAACGTATTCCGAACGCTTTTAACCGAAGAGGGAGAAACATAGGGACGTATCCCGGTGTTTCGGAAAGGTAGGAGAAACATAGGGACGTATCCCGGTGTTTCGGAACAAGGGGAAGAAACGTAGGGACGTATCCCGGTGTTTCAGAACTAAAAAGAGAGAAACATAGGGACGTATCCCGGTATTTCGGAAAGAGAGAGAAACATAGGGACGTATCCCGGTGTTTCGGAAAGAAGGAGAAACATAGAGACGTATCTTAGTGTTTCGGTAAAAAGGAGAAACATAGGGACGTATCCCGGTGTTTTAGAAAGAAGAGTGTGCATAACAATGCGATTGAAACGTGCATAACAATGCAAGTAGAACGTGCGTGATAACACAAGTAAAGAGTGTGCATGACAATGCAACTAGAGTGTGTGTGACAACGCAAGTGAGGTGCACAAAAGAAGTGCGATAAAATGCATTTTCTATGCAAGTATGGGGGCATCTAACATGTACTCTGGTGCCTCCGATTTACCTCTCGGAAGACTTGGCAACACGCTCAGCTCAAAAAAGGGGACACCCTGTTTATATTGGCAAGAGATAACATCTGCATGTGAAACCCTCGGGTGCTACTTGGACTGCCATTCTGACTTGAAGCAGGCTTACACTTAGGGTCGAGATACACTCATACTCCAGAGAAACGGAGAGGCCTGAGAAGGTGCACCTGGAATGCAGTCTCGGAATTTACCGAAGTTGAAACACACTAAGATGCTCCAAATTTTCCTCCTTTTCTTTTGCTTTACAATCTGGAACCTATATAGCTTCAGAGAGGTCCTTGTTCTACTGTTCTCACATGACCTGGGTTGAACCCTGCAGTTTTATGAAAGAACAAGTACTGTTTTGCACAAATGTGGAGAATGGCACAGCACTCTAAGCACAAGATGATTTTTTTTTTTGAAATTGAGAAATGAGTTCTCGACCGGGTATTGAGCCTACAACTGAATACAGCGAAAAAGACTCAATAACAAAAAACAAAAAGGTAAACAACCTAAACACATCCATTGACACTTGAAACAACTCAAAACAAGAATCGAGACCAACAAAACAAAAGACACGACACACAGACGTGTTACCAAGACGAGAGACCTCTCAGTTCGCGAGGAGCCAGTTTCTTCCGGTATTGTTTCCCACCCTTTCTCATTTGTGATTCTCACATCACTCTGGCACTCAATCTCTATTTTTCTAAAAAAGCCCTTTTCTCACTTTTTCTCTCATCGTACATCTCTCTATTTTTCAATCTCTCATTTTTTATCCCTCTCCTGGGTGGCCGATGGATAAACAAGAAGTTGCGGGCTCTTGCCCCTAGCATTCTGCTAGATTCTCTTTCTTCTGCTCACAACAGTGAACTTCCCCTACAGAGGGGTTGTGATACGGCTGGATGTGTAGCAGATCTATAATTGACATTGGTTGACGATCCTCTACTAGGGAGTTTGGACATGATTAGATCATTCCAGTTCGTGCTTCGCACTTAGCTTGATACCTCGTTGCTTGGAGGATGTTGAGAGCTTTCAGCCCTTTTCTGTTAGCTTCCACTATGCCCTTCCTGGCAAATAGAGTGCCCTTTCTGGCAAGTATGTTGACAATGGGGAAAAGACAGAACACCTGACTCGAATGTGCCCCTAGTTCATCATTTTGACCATTTGTTTTGGTTTTTTACTAAAACAGTTTTGATCAATATGAGAGTTAGATTAACATGCTTATTCGATTTTTTGATTCAAAATCATGCAAGTCAAGCTATGAGCACTGAAAATTTTCCTTTTTTGGGTCCAAGAAATGGTCCAGTTTTGGAAAAGATGGAACAATTTTTGAGAAAATTAGTCAACCTCATTAAAAATTCTCAAAAACTTATTTTTGCAAATGGTCAATGCTCAACAAGCACGGAACTTACTCTCGAGATGCGCAACCTCGGATCGGAGGCAATGGAAAATTGCCCCTTGCTTGAAAGAGCTACACGGCAACGGAAAGTTGCCCCTAGTTTGAATGGCGACTCATGGCAACGGAAAGTTGCCCCTTGTCTGGATGACGCCGCAGCATTTTGTAAACAATCTTCAAAGTGATGATCACAACCGAACTCTCGGATACAGAGAAGACGAAGATGACCAAAACCATTACATGGACACAATCGAATTTGAAGTGTTTTACGGCTGGACTTCAGAATGAAGTTGCCTACGTATCCCAAAGATGGGAATCAAGCCTTACGTAGTTCGAGGTAAGGTACACTCGGGTATTGACCTCTCTTTTTGTGCTCTAACTTTTGCCAAGGCTGCCCTTCTGGGTTTTCGGCCTTGCGAGCTTTTTTTCTTTTCATTTCTTTTCTTCTTTTTTCTTTTTTATCTTTTCTTTTCATTTTCTTCATTTTTCTTCTTTGCATTCTTTTCTTTTCTTTTTTTTTGTTCTTTTTCTTGCTCTAACTTTTGCCTGGGTCGCCCTTCCGGGTTTTCGACCCAGCGAGCCTCTCAAGGGTAAAAGTGTAGCTTTGTCCATGTCAAATGGTTTTGAGATCCTGAAGTCATCTGAATCCAGGAGAATGGCTGTTGTTTGTTGACGATGTAGGAGTCCATCCAATGGGGTTTGAATTGCCTCCAGTGTTGCGGATAGGGACTCAGTTGTCCTTCAGCAATACTTTCTTCTTTCCTCCCTTCTGGGATTTGGCATTCTTGCCGATCTTCGTTAGCTTTGAGAAACATCCCAATCTTTGACTCTTCGAGCACATTCGACATTTTTGCTGCCGTTAGTTCGAGGGATGCTTCTGATCTAGCTTTGGAAGCTTCTTTTGACGACATCTAATCTTCTTGATCTGACTTCCCTGCCCCTAGTTCGAGGGCTGCTTCTGATCCGGCCACACAGGCCTCACATTGTGGTTGACCATTGAACATTCTGAATCTAAGTTCAAGGTTCGAAAGCAAGGGGTCGAGTCTCGAGGCTAATTGCTCGCGCTGAAGACAGTGTAGAACCAATCTGGATCAAGCCAGGATCCTTCTCAATACTCACATTAACAAGCATGCTTACATTCATTAAGGGCTTAGCACGCCTCTCTTTCTCTCAATTTGATCAAAGTTTTGCAAATCCCGAGGAATTCCTTCCTCTTTGTTTTCATCACAATGTTCAAAAGGTTTTGAAAAACTTAGGTTAATACAATGATTTAAAGGTGCAGAAGAGCAAAGTTTTTAGTCAAATACTGCCACCTCATTCTGAACTTCTGGCACAACTGGCACACGGCAGAAGCAAACACAAGAGTGTGAAAAACCACTGCTGTTCCATTCAAATTTGTTGGTGTAACGGGCTCCAAGCAGAAATAGACTCAAAAGAAAACGAAAAGACAAACGCAAAACAAAATGGTGATGCCCGAGATAACACCCCCGGAATCACCCGACCTTTGTACAACAGGACTGACTCGATACAACAAGATAGACCCTTAATCAAAAAGACTGACTCGAGACAATGAGACAGACTCAAAAACAAAACTTACAGAACTGACTCAACACCCAAGTCAGAAAGTACAAATTAACAACATTCGCAAATGTGCTCAAAACAGTGCATGCCATTCCCACGCCTGGAGTAAATCGAGCGCCACCCGCAGCTGGCTCATCCCCCCGATCACATGATCACATTATCCCCCAAGTTCACCGATCCAGTGTCGATAGACTTTGCAGGACCTGACACGAAGATGACCTTTTTATCAATCAGATCTTGTATTTCGTGGCGAAGACGGTAACAACTATCAGTGCCATGGCCGACTTGCTGATGAAAGGCACAGTATTTGGCCGGATCATGGGAGGGAGGAAGTTTATCTGGCAGTGGCCTCGGCTCCAGGGGTTTCAGATCCCCATTTCTAATCAAGACCCTCAAGGCCGCTGATAGAGACATGTACAGTAGGGTGAACACCCTCTGGCCTCGAGGTGGGTGTTTTGAGGTTTGTGGAGATTTGCTGGATACACCAGCAAAGGGATTAACAGGCGCTGACTGGGTTTGCTGATCTCTTCCGAGCACGGGATTAGAGCTGAAAGGAACATTCCTGGTACAACGGCTCTTCTCCCTGTTTGCCCCTTGATTCAAACTGCCCCCAACTTGAGTGGCGAAAGTGTCATCCACAGCCTTTGTAACGACTGTAATCACTTGTTGTTTGTCCAACCCTTCAGCTTTCAAAGCCTCAACAGCCCACAAAAGGTGTTCATGAGGATCCATGTCTACCCCTACCTTGTTCTTTCCACTGGCTTCCACTTTGCCAAGGGATTAGCCTTCTTCAAATGCTGCCCGTCCCAAGGTTGGGGAGCCTTTAGATATGAACTCCCTGGTATATGATGTGGTCGATGATGGGGCCAAAACCCTAAAGGCCAGATCTGCCACAGTTCTCTGAAGATCTTCAATCATTTTCATTAGCTCAGAAGTAGTGGGTTTGTGGGTTTGAGATGATTGGGGTTCAGATGCACCCATCATGCATAAGTCCAAGCTCTCTGGGATAAACACATTAGGCTTGGGTAGATGGACTGGGGTGATGTATACGCTGGGATCGTAAGGGACGGCCAGTGTGTGGATTAGATTGAGATGTGGATGAGGTACTTGGTCATTGGGGTTTGAAGGTGGAGCTATCGTCCGGTTGTTGATGAGATTCTGGATCTCATGACGAAGGCGGTAGCAACGGTTGGTGCCATGACCGCGCTGCTGATGGTATACACAGTACTTTGAGGGGTTATGTCTGGCTGGGAATGGGTCAGGCAGAGGTTGAGGATCGAGGGGTTTGAGATACCCTCTTTCCATCAAGGCTTTTAGTGCGCTAGTCAGGCTCATATAGAGGGGGGTGAAAGTTCTGCCCTGAGCTCGGGCCGGGCCGGCGGTTTGTAGGCTTGGATTGGCAAAAGGGTCTGCTGTGACAACTGTATTGATTTCGATGGGTTTGGGAATAACGCTACTACCAGCATTGGTACTCCCTGAAATCGCTCTCCTTGTCGGTTCACTTGTTTTGGGAATGATCCCACTGTTGAACGCATTCTCGACCTGAACCCCCAGTTCATGCAAACTTTTGAAAGTGAATAGTGGAGCGACTATCAATTTTTGCAACATATCATGCTCGAGGTTTCGCACCACTATCGCACTTGATCCCTCTCAAAAGGGCGATCTGTCATCTGTGCTGCCTTTGCTCTCCACCTTGCAACAAATTCCGCAAAAGGCTCTGTTGGGTTCTGGCGGGTTGTTTCAAGCTCTTGCATAGTCATTTCAACTTGGGTGTTGTAAGAATACTAATCGACAAAGGCCTCAGCCAATTCTTCCCAGTTTTGCTTCACTTTATCCTCCAACCTAGCGTACCAAGTGGCTGCTACACCCGACAAGGTTCTTCCATATAGAGAGAGTTTCTGTGGCTTAGTCAGACCCATCGGCTTCAGGACATCCAAGAAAAGCCATATATGTACCATAGGATCTCCAAACCCGTCGAAACGGTCAGTATATGGCATTTTGAATCTGTCTGGAAGCCGTACGGCAGACTCGGTGTGCCCATCCTCAATGTCAGGAATGGAGTTAAGGCCCTGTGCCTTCTTGAATTGCTTCTCAAGGTTCACAATTTTCACCACGGTCGGATCGAGGTCATTACCATCAAGGGGATAAAGCCTCTCATTAGGCTGCACCAGGGGGCTGACAACTCGGGCTTGAGCCAACCCTTCTTGGGGATCCGGACCCTGCAAATTTTCAGCTGGCGGAAGTGGATCAAAGTTCGCCTGGGGCCCCGAAGCTAGATGTGAGGCAGATGCCCCAGATGGGCGTTGCGTTTCAGCATTAGTCTCATCCTGCACGGTAGTTCCCTAATTTAACGCTGCTATCACGGCCACTAATTCTTCCGAACCCTGTGCCATCACGGGTCTACTGATGATGTGACTGGTGACTGTCGGATCAGATGAACCAATGAACCCTGTCTGGCTTACCACTGGCGAAGGAAAACTGGTTACCCTTGAACCGAATCTCTGACCTGATAAAGTCTATCAACACAAGTCCAATGAATCTGGGGGATATCGAAGCCTTCTGAAGCTACGATTCCGAGACTACCTAGCAAAAGAGAAAATAGAGAGCATCTCAGCCTGATTTCACTAGAATGGATTTGAGCATAGCTGAATGACTGCACTCTTTACTGAATTTTGCCCCAAATTCTACCTGTAAACTGATACCCTCAGGTAAAATTGAATCCCCAAATACTGATGCCCTCGGGCTGGAGACCCAGACTTGCAAACTGATACATACATTCCCTGTAGAGGCACACTCTAAAAGCACATAGCAAGCAAGTGAGAGCCAAAACACCCCTATGGAGGGGTAGGGTTTCCCTGTCCTATTTTGTTAGGAGCTAGGGTTTTACTACGCACGCAGCAGTTTCAAACAACCTAAAATCGGGTAAGCAACCTGTCCTAGTTTGGAATGGTCACTATGGATTTCGAATATGCACTAGGTCAAATGGTCAAAAGGGTGCCCCGGTAAAATCGGGGTTTGTGTTCCCGTCGTGGCAGAGCCCGCAACCGGTCAACCTTATGGCACGCTTCGCAAAGCGAGCCTCCGGCAAACCGTTCAGGAATAGCATACGGCAAACACGGTGTCCTAGGCGCACCAATGCAAATGCAATGCAAAGAAACACATAAGTGTAATCAAAACAAGATATCATGAGTTTGAGTCAAGTTCTCTAAATCCCAAGCAGAGTCGCCAGAAACTGTAACAAGCCCGCGAGGGACCTCAATGGTGTTACAGTTCGGACTCGATTTGTCACGGTTCTTAATCTTGAACCAAAGAGTCCAAATCCGGCAAATCGTTTTGAGAAAAACAGATTTTTTGAAAGAAGTGCCAAACATGGACTGCTTTGCCAGATACAGAGTCGCCAACTAAATATTTTATAATTGGGAAATTTAGGAAACCCTGACTCGGTGCCAAAGGCCACGTGTCCATCATCACCAAAGTTGCCTCGGCTCAGGAACTTGGGTACGATTGGGAAAGGTCAGCTATGAGCACCCCCTCTCGCCCGATCCAAAGATCGGCCTCTACTAACCATGATATCTCGTTTTTGAAAACACATGCGTTCTTATTCCAATTAATTAGCTAGAATTACTATGTGATGCGCACAGTAAAACAAGTACAGACTAGATCGCCTAATTTGGAACAAAGCATTGCGTATCCGTTTGTTTGGAAATGTTTTAAGATTTGCTACTCGCAAGTAGGCTAAAACACGGATTTCAACGAGTTATTCCAACTCAAATAATCCAACCTTCACCCACAGGCATTCAGGCAGTTATATCAACTAAGCATTTAGCCACATGGTAAGCATGCTATCATGTTAACATTCACACTCATGCGAGATGCTAAAGCATAAATACTTACATCGTACTCCGTGCCAAAACAATGAAGCTAGTTAGCAAAACATGCATGACCCTAGTCCATGTTAAGTGGCTAATGCATCACATACAAAATGCAATCTAGAATAGGCTCGACTAATCCTAGGATGGCATGTGGAATGTGACAATTGATACACGTATTTCAAATTGAATTTGAAATACAATACAGTTAGCATGATACGCCGAGCCCGGTGCATGCAATACAAATGAATGAATGCAAACATACGAAGCATAAGAATGCTAATTGAGATATGCCCTAAATCTAACCATTGTAAGCGGTTAAATAAAAGGGAAGAAAGACGTGAGGTTGGAAGACATACACACACCCACGCACACTTATTACAACATTGGCCCTCACTCGGAGGGTCCGAATAAATAATACAAGCCACCTAATTAACTAACTCACGAGCTAATTAAATATTACAAAACCAAATTAATAACTAGCTACAACTAATTATTACACAACTTAATTAATTAACGAATCAATTAACTAATTAATGAATGACAGCAAGCAAATAGGGAAAGCGGTAAATGATGCTATTCCAGCTCTGTTTGAAGAAGGGAGGCATGCATGCTCGCTTCGGTTCCTCGCTTTGGAAGGCCTTCCGGTTGCTCTTTAGAGGCTCTGTTTGCAGGGTGTCTTCCAGTGCTTGTTGCTGTAACTTACCAAAACACTGTAGGGGGAAGCTACCAGTGGCCTGCCGGCCATGAGAGGAGTACTACCGGCTAAAGATGGCTCATTGCCGGCCAAGGGTGACACACTGCTGGCCATCAATGGCAGGCTGCCGGCCACTGGTGTGCTGGGACACCAAACTGCAACGAAGCATAAAATAGAGAAAATGGAGGGTCTCCCAAGGGCATGTACGCACCATGGCACTCCAAATCACCTCAAAACATCAAGCGAGAGGCCAAATCGGATCCACGACCATCAATCACGTGTCCCGATGCATGATGGCCAAAGATCCAACTTTTGCAAATCAATATGAAAATGAATGCACAAATAAAGCAAGTAAAGCCTAGAACTCTATATCATGAATCATCAAGAGCTTCGGCGACCGAGAATTGAGACACGTTCCATCACTTGAAGTATGAAACGCCCCTCGTTCCTCGTGCTCGGATTAACACTTAATCCAAGCAATGCAACACATAAGCATGGCAAACATGCAATGCGAACAACCTAACAAGGCTAATGACATGCAACAAGCACATAAGCATGATGTGAGGTGACAACCTTGGACAACATGACGAAATGCAACATGAACATGTGAACATGCAAGGCATGTAAAGCTAAATAAGTATGCAACAACATACTACATGTAACAAGCATGAGACAACATGGTAAAATGGGCTTACACCAAAGATGGACAGCTCTCAACTAGGTCCAAATCAGTAGCCAAAGGCAATGAATTGATGGCACGAAAAGCATGAAATGTTAAGATAAGCATGCATACCAAATGGCTAAAGTATTAAGGCACAAAGGGGTCAACTCTTAAGCACACTTAAGGAGCAACAAACATGGATACATGGCAATGAGGTAAGCTCTGAAATACATGTAAAGTGATGCCAAATCAACTCAACAATGCAAGCAAAGCATGTTAGGATGCTCAAAGCTCAAAGTAAGCAAAGGGACTTAAGCCATGGCCACACAAGGCAAGCCCCAAAGGGCCAAGGGGACCTAAAACAGTCCTAGGGCAGGTCTAAGTAAGACCAAAACCAAGCTCAAAGCTAGCCAGCACGGGCTAGAACACAAAGCTAAGCACAAGGAGCATGCAGGGCATTAATGAGGCAATGCACTACACCTATTGAAATCAAACATGGCATGACTTGGACAACCAAAAACAAAGTTACATCATGGTATAATAGGACCCAAAATGTACTGAAATGATGAGCCAAAGGCTTAGGCTAAGTGGCACGTCCAAAAGCTCATTCTTGAGGCATAAAGCACAAGCTATATAAAGCATTCAAGGCATGTCAAATGCAAGTGAATGACAACATTTCATGGACTAAAATAGCATGTGGAATGAGGGCAAGGCATGCAAACATCACATGTATGGCATGGTAGGGGTCTCAAAACCCAAGACTAGCCTAAGCATTTACACTATAGCTATACAAAGCATGAGTGATATGGCCATGGCAGCCCAAAACAATCCTAGAACACTTCAAAATAAGCATAAAATCATGTTTAAGCAAAGCCAAAATATGCTAGTATGATGAGTCAAAACATCATGCACAAAGAGCTAGGAAACAAGATTTGTTCTACACCTATATGGAGCATGCAAAGGATGATCAAACCAACTATGGATAGGGTCATATCATGCCAAATGATGACCAAATACATGCTGAAATATAAACCAAACAAGCTGAAATGACATGGCAACGCATGGAGCATATGAAGCTAGTTTAGGGGATTTACACTACAAGTGCATCATGCAAGCATGGAGTAACAAAACCAACCCAAAACAGATTCATGGCATGGTAAAACATCACCAAAAATGGACTGAAATGGACTCAACAAAGACTATGCACACATGCTACTTTGATGAGCTATGAATGGAGTTCCATTACACATGCTAGATGGAAGCAAGGCATGACCAAACCAGCCTTGGACAGGGCCAAAGCAGGTCTTAGAAGTCACAAAAAAGGGCCTGAACCAAGCCTCAAAAATGCATAGAGGGTTGGTCCTTTGGAAGGCCAAAAATGCAAGCAAAGAGGAATACAGAGAGAGGGGACTACCCCCTCTGATTAAGGACCTCAAAACCACACCTCTACCACTGAAAATCCACTGGATTTCAGTGGTAGGAAGGCCAAACCAAGGCTAGCTCGGATGCCTCCAAATATGGCTTAAAACAAAGCGAAACAAAGCATGCAAGGGGGCTACACACCCCAAACAGCAAAATGACCTTAACCAAACTTAAAAAGAACTTAAAAACAAGACTTTTTTCAGTTATAAGCAAAGCCTAAAACAATATGCAAAGAGGGCTAAAGCAAGGTGCAAGAAAATGCAAAAATGGGGGAAATGCTCACCCTTGAAGACCCTCTTCGAAATCAGCAATTTCAGGGGGTGGAAACTGGTTTTCAGAGCTCAAGGATCCCTCCCAAGAAGCTTGATCCAATGGTGGTGGTGTATATCTAGGTGTTGTAGTGTAAAAGTGCAACGAAATCCAACTTCTAAGCACTAAACACAAGCAATATAGAGAGAAAGGGAGTTTTTTGCTCTTCAAAAACTCTGAACCTCGTCTAAGGAAGAAGCCTCTTCCTTATATAGAAGAATGAAAAGCCAAAGATTCTTCAAGAAGCTTTGCAAGGCCTTCATCCCTCCATACACGTGTATGGAGGGGCACAAACAAAAATCCAGCTGGCTCAAAAGATATGCCTGGAAACGAGCTGAGATAGGGGGTGTGCCGGCCATCAGTAATGGCCGGCAGTGCCACACTGATGGCCGGCAGGGCTTCGTCAGTGGCTGGCAGGGGCAAAGCCATGGCCGGCAATGCCATGCCATGGTCGGCAATGCACCAAGAGGGCCACTCTGAAAGGACCAAAACAGGGTCCTAAAATTAGGCAGAAAGGATACAAGGTCCGGGAAACTCGAACCGGTGCCGTTCCGCCACAACAGTCGAATGCTGGGCGAGCAATCGAACCAGTTGTTGGGTGTACCTACAAACACAACCAAGTCTTGAGGACGGTCAAAAATGGGGTGTCTACACATGGCAACGGAAAGTTGCCCGTTGTTTGAATGGCACCGCAGCGCATTGTAATCAGTCTTTAGAGTGACGATCACAACCGAACTCTCAGATACAGAGAAGACAAAGATGACCAAAACTATCACATGGACACAATCGAATTTGAAGTGTTTTACGACTGGACTTCAGAATGAAGTTGCCTACGTATCCCAAAGATGGGAATCAAGCCTTACGTAGTTCGGGGTTAAGGTACACTCGTGTATTAACCCTCACCTTTTGCGCTCTAACTTTTGCCAAGGCCGTCCTTTCTGGGTTTTCAACCTTGCGAGCTTTGTTCTTCTTTTCTTTTCATTTCTTTTCTTCTTTTTTCTTTCTTTTTCTTCTTTGCATTTTTTTTGTTCTTTTTGTTCTTTTTCTTGCTCTAACTTTTGCCTGGGTCGCCCTTTCGGGTTTTCGGCAGAGCGAGCCTCTCAAAGGTAAAAGTGTAGCTTTGTCCATGTCAAATGGTTTTGAGATCTTGAAGTCATCTGAATTCAAGAGAATGGTTGCTGTTTGCTGATGATGTAGAAGTCCATCCAATGGAGGGTGAATTTGTCCCTAGTGTTATTGATAGGAACTTGGTTGTCCTTCAGCAATACTTTCTTCTTTTCCCCTTCTGGGATTTGGCATTCTTGCCAGTCTTCCTTGGTTTGCAGAAAAGACTCATCTTTGACTCTTTGAGCGCATCTGACATTTTTGCCCCTAGTTCAAGGGCTGCTTTTGATCTAGCTTCGCAAGCTTCCGTTGATCACATCTGATATTCTCGCCCCTAGTTCATGGGCTGCTTCTGATCTGGCCACACAGGCCTCACGTTGTGGTTGACCGTTGAACATTCTGAATCCCAGCTCAAGGTTTGAAAGTGAGGGGTCGAGTCTCGAGGCTGAGAGCGATCCTAGGCTGCACAATCTCAAGAACGATTCCACACAGGTTTTCGCCGGACCGCGCAAAACATTTTTTGAAATTTTTTAAGAAAGCGACAAATCGCTCGCGCTGAAGATAGTGTAGAACCAATCTGGATCAAGCTAGGATCCTTCCCAGTACTCACACTAACAAGCATGATCTTATTCATTAAGGGATTAGCACGCCTCTCTTTCTCTCAGATTGATCAAATTTTCACAAATCCCGAGGAATTCCTTCCTTTCGTTTTCACCGCAGTGTTCCAAAAAGGTTTTGAAAAAAACTCAGGTCAATGCAATGACTTAAAGGCACAAAAGAGCAGGTGAAATGCACTGCCGTTTCATTCAAGTTTGCTGGCACAACAGGCTCAAAGTAATAAGCACAAAACATGACAGCCACAGCTGTTTCATTTAGATCTTCTGATGTAACTGGCTCCCTGGCAGAAACAGACTCAAAAGAAAGCAAAAAGATAAACACAAAACAAAATAGTGATATCCGAGGTAACGCCCCCGGGATCACCCGACCCTAACAAAACAGGACTGACTCGATACAACAAGATAGACCCAACTGACTCAGTATGAAAAGACTGACTCTATACAACAGGACAGACTCTAAATGACATAACAAAACTGACTCAATACCCAAGTCAAAAAGTACAAAAATCAGCATTCACAAATGCTCAAAACAGTGCGTGCCATACGCCACATCTGGAGTAAGCTGAGTGCCGCCCGCAGGTGGTTCATCCCCCTATCACATAGTCACATTATCCCCCATAAGTTCACTGATCAAGTGCCGATAGACTTTGCAAGACTGGTGCGACGATGACCCTGTTCTCAAACAGATCCTGTACATCATGGCGCAGACGAAAGCAACTATCAGTGTCATGACCGGTTTGTTGATGGTAGGCACAGGACTTAGTCTGGTCATGCTTTGGAGGGAGAGGATCGGGTAGAGGCCGTTGTTCTAATGGTTTCAGATATCCCTTCCGGAGTAAGGCCTCTAGAGCCTTTGACAAAGGCATATAAAGTGGGGTAAAAACCCTCTTGACTCGAGGTGGATATCTGGTTTTTTGCGAGCTACTTCCGGACGCAACGGTGAATGGGGTAGCTCTTTTTGATGTGGTGGTGGTGACCATGCCCACTTCAGAAGATCTTACAGCTGCATTACCACTGGTGGTCGCATTCGAACTGCGAAAAAACGCCCTCCTGGGTTGCTCCTTCTCCTGGTCAATGAGGCCCTGCTTCATGGCATCCTCGATCTGTACTCCCATCTCATGCAAATCTGAAAAGGTAGGGAAGGGGAGCACGATCATTTTCTGCATTAGTTTGGGCTGGAGGTTGCGCACAACCATCCTATTTGATCCTTATCCGTTGGTCTAATGGTCATCATTGAGGCCTTGGCCCTCCAGCGGACCACAAATTCTGAGAAGCTCTCCTTAGGCTCCTGCCTCGTCGTCTCAAGATCACGGGTCGTAATCTCGATTTGCGTGTTATACGAGTATTGTGCAACGAAGGCCTCGGCCATCTCATCCCAATTCCTCTTGACATCATCTTCCAATTTTGCGTACTAGATGGCCGCCACCCCTGACAAGGTCCGGCCAGATAATGAAAGCTTCTGTAGTCTGGTGAGGCCCATCGGCCTTAGTATATCTGAGAACAACCGAAGATGCACCATGGGATCCCCGGATCCGTCAAAGTGGTCAATTTGTGGCATCTTGAAACGGTCCGGCAGCGTCACAGCCGCGTCGGTGTACCCGTCCTCAATATCTGGGATGGACTTCACTCCTTGAGATTTTTGAACATCTTCTCCAACTTGCTGACCTTCAGCGCTGTAGGGTCTATCTCGAACTCAAAAGGTGAATCCGGCGGGTTAATCAGTGCTTTAGATAGCTGGGGTAGGATCGGGGGCGGAGCCGATCCTACTGGAATGTCCGTATCTTCCTGGGCATTAGCTGTCTCGCCGAGTGTTGGAACTTTGGGTGGGGGAGGAGCCTGATGTGAAGCGGAGGCTCCGGTTTGCTGCTGCAGCCGAGTGATTGTCTCTGCCTGCTGGGCCATGATCTTGGCCTGCTGTTTGGAAAATTTCGCTTGGCGGGCAGCGTCTTGCTGCATAACTTTCATGCTTTCTTGGAGTTGACGCATCATTTCCTCCATTCCTGCCATGTTCTGCTGATCCGGCCGAATGACTGGTATATCTACCCCTACAATAGAGACTGAAACCTCAGCCTGACTGTTCACTGGTGGGGTGGATAAGGGCCACTGATCTAGTAACTGCCGAACTGGTGATCTGTGCCTGACCGGCCCTTCTACCCTGCCTCTGGCAAAGGAACACTGATTGCCCTTGAACTGAATCTCTGACCTAACAAAGTCTATCAGCACAAGTCCGATGAACCTCGGGGGATATTGGAGCCCTCTGAAGCTATGGTTCCCAGACTATCTTGCAAATGAGAAAACAGACAGCACCTCAGCCTGATTTCACCAAAACCAAAATGAGCAAAGCTGAATGACTGCGCCCCCTCCTACAGAATTCTGCCACAAGTTCTGCCTGTAAACTGATACCCTCAGGTAAAACTGATTCCCAAATATTGGTGCCCTCAGGCCTAACATCCAGACTTGCGAACTGATACATGCATTCCTGTAGAGACGCACTTTAAAAGCACATAGCAAGCAAGTGAGAGCGAAAACACCCCTATGTGGGGGTAAGGTTTCCCTGTCCTATTTTGTCAGGAGCTAGGGTTTCACTACGCACACAGCGGTTTCAAACAACCTATAAACAGGTAAGCAACCTGTCCTAGCTGGGAATGGTCACTATGGATTCCGAATATGCACTAGGTCGAATGGTCAAAAAGGGTGCCTCGGTAAAACCGGGGTTTGTGTTCCCGTCGTGGCAGAGCCCGTAACCGGTCAGCCTTATGGCACGCTTCTCGAAGCGAGCCTCCAGCAAACCGTTCAGGAATAGCATACGGCAAACACGATGTCCTAGGCGCACCAATGCAAATGCAATGCAAAGAAACACATAAGTGTAGTCAAAATCAGATATCATGGGTTCGAGTCAAGTTCTCTAACTCCCCAACAGAGTCGCCAGAAACTGTAGACGTCCCCGAACGTCCCGGGAGTGAATCCCGTTTTGTTCATTTGGGCTCACTACAGTTCAGGACTCAATGTCACGGTCCTGTATCTAATCTCGCAGAGTGCAATGCAAGACCGATGAATCATCAAAGAGTCCAAATCTGGCAAATCGTTTTTGAAAACAGATTTTTTGAAAGAAGTGCCAAACATGGACTGCTTTGCCAGATACAGAGTCGCCACCTAAATATTTTATTTTGGAAAATTTAGGAAACCCTGACTCGTTGCCTAAGGCCACGTGTCCGTCATCACCAAAGTTGCCTCGGCTCGGGAACTTCGTGAGCACCCCCGCTCGCCTAATGAAAGATCGGCCTCTACTAACCATGATATCGAGTTTTGAAAACATTATGTACTCTTATTCCGGTTATTAGCCTAGATTTATTACGTGATGCGCACAACACACAAGTATAGACTGGATCGCCTGAATTAGAACAACACATTTCATGTTTGTTTATTTTGAAAATGGTTTGATGGTGCTACCCGTAAGTAGGCTAAGACGTAGATTTGCCACCCTCGGGTGGGCTTAGAAAACATGGTTTTGCCACTATCTAGTGGGCTTAAAACTCACAGTCAATGCATTGCTCCAATTCAGATAATCCAACCTTCACCCACAGGCATTCAGACAGGTATATCATATAAGCATTTAGCCTCATGGTAAGCATGCTATCATGGCAGTCACTCACATGCATGCAAGGATGCTAAAGCGTAACCACTTACCGAGTACTCCAAGCCAAAACAGAAACTATGTTAGAAATCAATGCATGATCCTAACTATACGGAAATGCCGAATGCAACACATGCAAAAATGTAACTACAATAGGCTCGGCTATTCTAAAATGGCATGTGAAATGCAACAGATTGCATGTATTCAACTCGGAATTGAAATACAATGCAGTTAGTATGATGCGCCAAGCCCGGTGCATGCAAGACAGATGAATGGATGCAAACATGCGAGCATAAGTATGCTAATTGAAACATGCCCTAAACTAACCATCATAAGCTGGTAAATAAAAGGGAGAAAGACGTGGGATTGGAAGACATACATCACACACACGCACACTTATTACAGTTGTGCCCTCACTCGGAGGGTCCGAATAAATAATACAGTCCGAATAAATAGAAAATCCTAATTAATTAACAAATTAATCTAGGAAAGCAAGTAAATTAGCACGCAAATCTGTGGACCGCCTCAGCTCTGTTCCGAATGATGAATGATGCATGCTTGAGTTGCCTTGCGCGGAAATCCATTGCGATGCCCCGATTCACCTATGTTTGCAATTGTTCTCGGAATATTGTGTAAAGCACCAGAAGGCTGCTGATTTCTGATTTGCTGCAACAGAGAGCAACAAAGGGGCATGGCAAAGTATTTTCACATATGTATGCATGACTACTCTTCAGGGAGTGTAGTTCTCGATCCTCGTGCCACCAATCACGCATCTCGATGCATGATGGTCGAGGAGTCGAATTGCACGACTCAATGTGAAATGAATGCACATGAAAACACAACAAGACCTAAACTCCATCATGGGTAATCCGGAGTGTCGGCGACCGGGAATTGAGACACGTTCCGTCACTCGGAGTACGAAACGTCCCTCGTTTCCCGTGCTTGGGCTAACTCCTATCCCAAACACAATGCAAATGAGATGGCATACACAATGCTCTAACATGCAACCTAGCATACGCAATGCTATGGATTAAAATGGCATACACAATGCACGTGACACAACATGGCATGCACAATGCACTAACATGCAACCTAGCGTACGCAATGCTATGGACTAAAATGGCATACACAATGCACGATGGACTTACACCAACATGAGTGGACCTCAGCCACACCCACATCAGTGGCCATACGACAGGAAATGAAACAATCGAAATGCATGCAAGCGCGCACGAATGCCAATGACCGATCCTAAGGCATAACATGCCACTCTACCAAAGCATGGCAAGGGGTGCAATATGGCATACAAACACATATGATACAGCTCTAAAACATGATAAACAATGGTCCCGAATCATGCAAACATGGCACACTATGCAAGCTAGGGGGCCCGGGTACCGAAACTAGTGAAGTGCGTTACACTAGAGGTACCCAAAGCAATGCACCAAAGGCAAAACCAACCCCAAACAGAACCTAGGCAGGTTTGAAACAGTGCGAAATTGGCCTAAAATGATGGCTCAACATGCATGAAAATGAAGCTCATTCATTGGTCGGTAAATGAGGCATACAAGCCCGACTCTCAAACGCATTTAAAGAGTACAAAACATGGCAATATGGCATTCAAACCAGCTCTGAAATATGATGAAAAATGACCTCAAAACATGAACACACCTCAGCACATGTATGCAATGGACCTCAAAACTCAAAGTTAAGCATGGGTATTGAACTACAAGCATGCAAAACAAACATCATTCGACCATGAGGCCTAAAAACAGAGCTAGGGGAGTCCAAAATAAGCACATTATCAGTTTAAGGTATGGCCAAAAAGTGCTAACATCAAGGGTCCACAAAGCATGCAAAGAAAGCTAGTGAACCATTAGTTGTTCAACAACTATATGAAGCATATGAAGGCTCACCCAACCAACCAAAAAAAAAGCATTTCATGCCAAAATATACCCAAATACCCACTGAAACTCAGTCAATGCATGCAAAAATAAGGGGCTCCTTTGGAAGGCCATGCAAGGGGGTATTCTACACCTATATGATAGACAAACAAAAGGGCAAAACCACCTCTGGAAATGAGTTATGACAGCCCTAAAACCCACCAAATAGGCCCTGAAATCAGTCTAGGAAACATGCAAAGAAAGGTCCCTTTGAAAGGCCTTGAATAGGATTGCTCTACATATGCATTATAGACATAAAATATGGAAAAAGGGGCTCCGGAAAAAGTCAAGGCAGACCTTAAAACTCACAAAATAGGGCCCAAAAAGTGACTTCACAACATGCAAAATGGGGGTCCTTTGGAAGGCCAATAAAGCTAGTAAAGAGAATGAGGGGTGAGAGGGTCACCCCTCTATGATTTTGAAGCTCAAAGACACATCTAAGCCACTGAAAATCCGCTGGATTTCAGTGGCTAAAAGGCCAAATCAAGGCCAATGCAAATGCTCACATGCATAGCTCAAAACATGAAGAAATAAAGCATGAAAGGGGGGAGATGATCCCAAACAGAGAAGTGACCTTAAGTAAACATGTTTATAAGCTCAAAAGGAAACTTTTTCTAGTTTATGAAAAATCTCTAAAATGCTCACAACTAGGACTAAGATATGATGCAAAATAGGCCTACAAAGAAGGATAAAGCATACAAGGATGTAGGAGACCTCAAACAGAAAAGTGTCCTTATACAATCTTCAAGAGGAGCTCAAAATATGACACTTTTCAGTTTACGACAAAGCTCAGAAATGCTTTCAAATAAGGCTAACCAATGGAGCAAAAAAAATGCAAGTTTAAGGGAAATAGGTACTTACCCTTGAAGTACAGCGGAGCAGGAGCTTTTGGACCAAGTTAGTGAACCTTCAACCCCTTCAAATCAGTCCCAAAGTGCTGGATTGGATGGTGGAGGTGTGGTGCTAAGGGTTGGTGTGCAAATGGTGCAAGAAAACTAGGGTTTTTGGGGCTCAAGTGTAAAGATGTAGAGAGAGAGAGAGAGGTGTATAAGCCTTCAAAATTGTTGTAGAGAGAGAGAGAGAGACTTTTTAGAGTGAGAAGCTCCCAAGCTTCTCGAAGAAGATCCCTTGAAAATGAGAGATATAACTCATATATAGCAATATCCAAAAGTTGGCTCGAAAATATCTTATTATAGGACAGGTGGAGGTTGTGGAAGACAGCTGGAGGGAAAATATCTGTCAATTCTAAGCTTTCTAGACATAAGTAGTCGGCCGACCACCTTTTCTGGTCGGCCTGCTACCTTTTCTGGTCGGCCGACCACTTTTTCAGGAGAGGGTGGTCGGCCAGCTAGTTTAGGAAAATTCTGCTTTCCAGGTCCAACTTCAAATGGCCATAACTCCTTTATCTGAACTCCTTTTCAGGTCATTCTTGTGTCGAAATTGAAGCCCCGGAAGTTATCTTTCCAATGGAACCAGTTTTGCATTAAAATTCCTCCTGCGAAAAAAGTTATGCCTGTTTTGGTGAAGCCGCGCAGTTTCAGTCCTACTCGAATTCATGCCGAACTTCTCCCAAACTAGTTTTCCTCTCTCTTCTCCTCTTTTCTTCAACTCCAAACCCTTAGCCAAGGTGTTTTGAAAGATTTTTTTAAAGATTTCATCTCTCTTTCATTCATTTCCACTTTGTCCTTGCTCGATTTACCGAAAAGCGCAACATTTGACAAAATGCGAGCCTCGGAACATCGTAAAAACTTTTTTTCAAAAACGTTTTGAAAGAGAGGGTTTTAAGGTCTAAAATCTTTTGATCAAGATTGTCTTGGTCCAAAAAGGGGTATGAAGTTGAGGTTTGACTCTCTCCTTGCCGAAGAAACTGAACCTTTTCCCTGCACACCTTTCTCCACCATGTAAACCATCAGTCACGTCCAACTCTTAAGGGCGGTCAAAAATGGGGTGTCTATAGTTGCCCCTCTTTGACAGAACTCGGAAGTCAAGAAGTGACGGGAGTGAAAGTCAAAGCCCAGAGACGACCCATTTTTGACAAGGCCGAAGACTTGGACAAACAAAACAAAGTACAGACAAATAAATGGTTGCGCCCGCAGGCTGCCTACGTATCCCTTTGCAAGGAATCAAACCAGCGTAGTTCAGGGGCAGGATGCAAAATGATATGCACAAAGCCGAATGTAATTCATGACCATGCAAAGCAGCAAGCTGTAATGAAGCAAATATTCACAATAGATGCAACAGTTCTAAGCGAGAATACAAGGCGAAACTACATTTCATGCAGTAAGGATCATGTAAATAAAGCTGTAACGAAGCAAAGATTCACAATAAATGTGACAGTTTTAAGCAAGAAGGCAAATCAAACTACATTTCATGCAGTTATAATGTAAGAAGATTATGCAATCTTAGCGAGCATGTGCGATAGATACACAAAAGTGAAGAGAGTGTGATGGATAGCCTATATGAATAAAGTGTGATTGATACACTAAGTGAAGCAAAGTGTGATAGATACACAAAAAGTGAACACAGTGTGATAAATACACAAGGTGAGCATAGTGTGATAAATACACAAAGTGAAGCGAGTGTGATGGATACACTATATGAAGCAAAGTGTGATAGATGCACTATGTGAAGCAAAGTATGATGAATACACAAAAAAGTGAACACAAAGTGTGATAGATGCACTAAGTAAACAGAGTGTGATTGATACACTAAAAGCGAACACAAAGTGTGATAGATGCACTAAGTGAACAGAGTGTGATTGATACACTAAAAGCGAACACAAAGTGTGATAGATGCACTAAGTGAACAGAGTGTGGTACATACACTGAAGGTGAACACAAAGTGTGATAGATGCACTAAGTGAACAGGGTGTGATTGATATACTCAAAGCGAACACAAAGTGTGATAGATGCACTAAGTGAACAGAGTGTGATTGATATACTCAAAGCGAACACAAAGTGTAATAGATGTACTAAGTGAACAGAGTGTGATAGATGCACTGAAGGTGAACACAAAGTGTGATAGATGCACTAAGTGAACAGAGTGTAATTGATACACTCAAAGCGAACACAAAGTGTGATAGATGCACTAAGTGAACAGAGTGTGGTAGATACACTGAAGGTGAACACAAAGGGTGATAGATGCACTAAGTGAACAGAGTGTGATTGATACACTCAAAGCGAACACAAAGTGTGATAGACGCACTAAGTGAACAGAGTGTGGTAAATACACTGAAGGTGAACACAAAGTGTGATAGATGCACTAAGTGAACAGAGTGTGATTGATACACTAAAAATGAACACAAAGTGTGATAGATGCACTAAGTGAACAGAGTGTGGTAGATACACTAAAGGTGAACAAAAAGTGTGATAGATGCACTAAAGTAAATGAAGTGTGTGATGGATACACTAAAGTAAATGAAGTGTGTGATGGATATACAAAATGAGAATGTGTATGATAGATACACAAAATGAATGAAACGTAATTGATATACTAAGCGAATGAAGTGTGATTGATACACTAAATGAATGAGAGTGTAATTGATACACTAAGCAAATGAAGTGTGATTGATACACTAAATGAATGAGAGTGTAATTGATATGCTAAGTGAATGAAGTGTGATTGATACACTAAATGAATGAGAGTGTAGTTGATACACTAAGTGAATGAAGTGTGATTGATACACTAAATAAATGCGGAGAGTGTGGTTGATACACTAAATAAATGAAGTGTGATTGATACTGTAGACGCGCCCTCGGGGCCTCACTACAGTTCAGGACTCGAAATTGTCATGGTTCTCAATCTGAACCAAAAACTCCAAATCCGGCAAATCGTTTTAAGAAAACAGATTTTTGAAAGAAGTGCCAGACATGGACTGCTTTTCCAGATACAGAGTCGCCACCTAAATATTTTATTTTGGAAAATTTAGGAAACCCTGACTCGTGCCTAAGGCCACGTGTCCGTCATCACCAGAGTTGCCTCGGCTCGAGAACTTGGGTACGATTGGGCAAGGTCACTTCGTGAGCACCCCCGCTCGCCCGATCAAAGATCGGCCTCTACTAACCATGATATCTAGTTTTGAAAACATTATGCGTTCTTATTCCGGTTATTAGCCTAGATTTACTGTGTGATGCGCACAGCATACAAGTATAGACTGGGTCGCCTGAATTGGAACAAAACATTTCCTATTTATTTTTGAAAGTGGTTTGCTACTCGCAAGTAGGCTTAAAATGCAGATTTTGCCACCCTCAGGTGGGTTTAGAAAACATGGTTTTCCCACTATCTAGCGGGCTTAAAACTCTTAGTCAATGCATTGTTCCAATCCGAATAACCCAACCTTCACCCACAGGCATTTAGGCAGTTATATCATGTAAGCACATAGCCTCATGGTAAGCATGCTATCATGGCAGTCACTCACACGCATGCAAGGATGCTAAAGCATAAAACTTACCGAATACTCCAAGCCAAAACAGAAGCTGATTAGAAATCCATGCATGATTCTAAATATACAGAAGTGCCTAATGCAACACATGCAAAAATGCAACTATAGCAGGCTCCGCTATTCTAAACATGGCATATGAGATGTTACAACTAACATGTATTCAACTTGGAATTGAAATACAAATGCAGTTAGTATGATGCACCGAGTCCGGTGCATGCAAGACAGATGAATGAATGCAAACATGCTATCATACTGTATGCTAATCAAAACATGCCCTAATCTAACCATCATAAGCTGGTAAATAAAAGGGAGAAAGACGTGGGGTTGGAAGACATACATCACACGCACACACACTTATTACAACATTGCCCTCGCTTGGAGGGTCCGAATAAATATACAGTCCCAAATAAATAATTACAGTCCGAATAAATACAAAATCCTAATTAATTAACAAATTAAACTAGGTAAGCTGTAAACTAGCATGCAAGCTAGGGACTGCCTCGACTCTGCTTCGGATGATGAATGATGCATGTTCGGGTTGCTTGGCACAGAAATCCATCGTGATGCCCCAATTAGCCTCTGTTTGCGATTGGTGTCGGAATGCTGTGTAAGGCTTTTGAAAGATGCTGATTTCTGATTTGCTGCAACAGAGAGCAAGAAAGGGGCATAGCAATGTATTTTCACGTATGTATGCATGCCTCGATCCTCGTGCCACCAATCACGCATCTCGATGCATGATGGCCGAGGAGTCGAATTGCATGACTCAATATGAAATGAATGCACATATAAACACAACAAGATCGAGACTCCATCATGGATAATCCGGAGTGTCGGTGACCGGGAATTGAGACATGTTCCGTCACTCGGAGTACGAAACGTCCCTCCTTTCCCGTGCTCGGGCTAACTCCTATCCCAAGCACAGTGCAATATGCATGATATACACGAATGCAACTAATATACAACCTAACATACACAATGCTATGAAATGGCATACACAATGCAATATGGGCTTACACCAACATGAGTGGACCTCAGCCACACTCACATCAGAGGCCATTAGATGAAAATGAGACACTCGAGATGCGTGCACACATGCATGCAAACCGAGGACCGATCCTAAGGCACGAATGCCACTCTACCAAAGCATGGCAAGGCATGGTATATGGCATATGAACATGCAAATTTCAGCACTAAAATATGATGCTAAACAGCCCCGAAACATGGAAACATGGCACCCGATGCATGAGATGAACCCCGAAACTCAAAACTAGGCACGTACAATGGCTTATAGCTATACAAAACATGCATTATTTGAACATGAAGTCTAAAGACAGAGCCAAGGCAGTCCCAAAATATGCACATTTCCAGTTCAAAGCATGACCAAAAGATGCTAGCAAGATGACCTAACATAGCATGCAATTTTGACTAGCAAACATGGTTTACATGGCAAGTACATGAAGCAAGTGAGAACTCATCAAACCAGCAAAAATCAGTGAACTAAACATGCCAAAATATGCCCAAATAAACATGGAAATGCTGCTAACACATGCACAAATGAGGGGCTCCTTTAGAGGGCATACAAAGGGATTATTAAGCACATGCAAGATAGACATGAAGCATGACCAAAAAAACTTTGGAAATCAAATATGGTAGTCCCAAAACTCATCAAATTGGGCCTGAAAAGTGGCTAAGAAGCATGCAAAGAGGGGTCCCTTTGGAAGGCCAAAATGACCACCAAACAAGTCAAGGTGAGAGGGGGTCACCCCCCTCTGATTTGGAGGCTCAAAACAGTGTGCTAGCCACTGAAAATCTACTAGATTTCAGTGGCTAGGAGGTCAAACCAAGCATGCAACAAGAGCTTAGGTGTAAGGCTCAAAATAAGGGACAATCAAGCATACAAGGGAGCATATGACCTCAAAAAAAATGGAATCTTAATAAAACATGAAGATGATGTTAAAACAAGACTTTTTCCAGTTTATAACAGATCTCAAAAGTGAACACAAATAGGGCTAATCTATCATGCAAAAATGACCCTAAAAGAGAGATTAGAGACAAGGGACAACAGCTGGCCCCAAACAGTAAAGAGCCCTTGAACAAAGTTGAAGAGGGACTAAAAAAAAAGCACTTTACAGTTTACATCAAGTCTCGAAAATGAACACAAGTAGGGCTAAACTACCATGCAAGAAAAAGGCCTAAAAGAGGGATAAAGAGGCAAGTGGTAGCAGCTGTCCTCAAACAGAGGAGATACCTTCAACAAAGTTGAAGAGAGGCTCAAAAAAAGACATTTTACAGTTTATGACCAAGTCCAAAACAGCTCAAAAATAAGCCTAAAATACCATGCAAAAATAGGCCTAAAAGAGGGTTTAAACACAAAGGGTGAGGAGGAGACCTCAAACAGAGAAAGACCCTGAATCAAACATGGAGATAGGCACAAAATATGACTATTTACAGTTTGGGTCGGAGCCCAGAAATGCTAGCAACAAAGGCTAAAATAGCATGTAAAATAAGGCAAGAAAGAGGGAAAATGGGACTCACCCTTGTAGAACCAAGCTTCAAGAGCTCTTGGACCAGGTTTGGGAGCTCTTAACCTCTGGAAAACAGCCTCAAGTTGTTGGAATGGATGTTGGAGATGTGGTGCTATGGGTTGTAGTGTAAAATGGTGTAGGACTTAAGGGGTTTTGAGAGTTGAAGTGTAGAGAGAGAGAGATTCAATGCAAGAGCTCAAAACCAAAATTTTGTAACCTTCCAAAATGCAGCTGGGGGTGCTGCTTATATAGGCAAAGGAGTGGAGGAAAGAGGGGGAAAATCAAATTCAAATTTCCCCTCCAAAAGATCCCCCCCGGATACAGGATCTGGGGGAAAAAAGAGGGCATATCTGTAATGTACCTGCAGAGAGGAACAAGGCCTGCCAGGTTTTGAGGGTTCAGGTGGCCGGCCAGGTTCAAAGGGGTCAACCACAATTAGTGGCCGGCCATCCCAAAAAGGTGGCCTCCCATGTGTGCACAACACAGCTATGTGGAGAAAAACCGGAAAAAGTGAACCAGGAGAGAGAAAAGCTGGCTTTTTAGAGGGGTTCAAAAGGGTCAGGATGAATTGATGGCCGGCCATGGCATATTGGTGGCCTCCCAGGTGTGTACAACACAAATATGTGGTTGAGGGCCAAAGAAAGTGGCCCGGGAATGGTCAACATCAGCTTTGTAGCGAGGAAAACGGGCGACGGAGAGCGATGAAGGAATAAAGCTGGTCTTCAGAACAATTGCTGGCCTCCCACCCTTCTACAAGCTTCCTAACCATGAAAATAAGGTCCCTGTCAAAAATGAACTGAAACCGATGCAAAACGAAGGTTCGGGGGCCGAAACACGCAGCCTGAGGCCCCGAAAACTGACTGTTACGCACCGGAGGTGGCGTTCGACCACGAAGTTGGTCTCTCGAGCCTCAGTGTCCCTCAAAAGGGAGTAAATAAGATGTATGCCAAAAACCGGAGCAAACGGAGGTGGTTAAGCAGTCCCGAACAGAGGCACTCGGCTGACGGCTCTGAAAACCAAGAACTGGGCTCCGAAATGGGAAAAATGGCCTACGACCACGAAACGTAGCCTACGGCCACTGAGAGATGATCTATGAGACCTCTCCCTCCCTTCGGGAAGAGAAAACAGAGAAAACAGAGCCTGGTTCGCAAATCGAGGCAAAGCACAGAAAGCTCGGAAGTTCGAAGGCAAGGCTCGTAGCCGAGACTCCGTGACCTCCGAATGAGCACAATATGCAATATCACCAAGCGCTCAATCGGTGACGTCTGAGTCTTAAGGTCGGTCAAAAATGGGGTGTCTATAGTTGCCCCTCTTTGACAGAACTCGAAAGTCATAAGTGACGGGAGTGAATGTCAAAGCCCGGAGATGACCCATTTTTGACAAGGCCGAAAACTTAGACAAACATACTAGATAACAGAGAAATGCGCCCGCAGGCAGGGGCAAAATGCAAAGCGATATGCACAAAGCCGAAGATACCTCGTGATCATGCAAATGCAGTAAGCTGTAATGAAGCAAGTATTCTCAAATAGATGCAACAGTTTTAAGCAAGAATGCAAAGCAAAACTACATTTCATGCAGTTGAAGAATACAGAGAATCATTGAATTCTCGCCACGTCTCACACGGAGAAGATACAATACCTGTGCGGCTCGTCTGGTCGCACCAGCCCCAAATGAACCGTACATACAATATCGTGCCTGAAAAAGGAAGAAACTCAACAAGCACAACATATCTGACAACATATGTTCAGCGTGATATCGAATGCAGACAAACGCGGTGCCGATGGGAGAGTGCATTGCAATGCGAGAAGCATGCGTGTAACAACGCGAGTTTAAGCATGGGGGCATGACAATATCAAGGAAACGTGCATAACAATGCAAGTTATATGCATGAGAATGTAAGTGACATGTACAACAATGCAGAACAAGTGTAAACTAGATTGCACGTTTGTCACAAAACAACGAGCAAAGAAATGCGCGTTTCGGCGAGGGCGACTCAATCGCGGCCTCCGGTTCACCTCCCGGAGGGGTCACAACATATTCAAAAAGGATATACCTTACTTTTGATGAGTAATGATGAGACACGCATCGAAAGTTGAAGTTGAAGTTGAAGTTCCGGCGGTGCGATTTCGCGACGGAATGTGCACTTCTCTTGTACTTTTTCAGGTCCCGGGGACTCCAATCATCACCAAAATTTGCAGGGACCTTGGAGGTCACATGGGGAACACCACCGGCCAGTTTTATTCCCAGGGGGAGGCCACCGGCCAGGTTTGAGGGAGAGGGGTGGCCGGCCTGCCAGAAAAGGTGGCCGGCCGGCCACCTAGGCTAAATCCGGGGCATTTTTGACCTTTTACCCTCATTTCTTTAAATATACTCATCCAAGGCACTTTTCCTCACAAGTGCAGCTCCGAAATTGTTCTCTTTACCTTCTCAAACCATTTTCTTCTTCAGATCTGTGCTCTATACGCGTTTTCCAACGCCCCACGCAAGTTGTTTTCGCAAAATCTTTCAGTTTTCGTCACTTTGAACCGATTAAATTCTGATTTCGGTGCTTCTTTTCTCATTTTCACCACTTGAGGTAAGTTTGTCTCAACATTTGGAAGATTTTCTCGGGGGTTGACTTTTGTTGACTTTTTCATTTCCCGAGAGTTGACTTTTGTTGACTTTTTCCAATTTTGGCTCATTTTGCTCATTTTTGCTTCTTTTTGCAGATTTTTCGAGATGGCTGGTCATTTCCCTCATGGTGGAGGTCCTCTGGGTGTCGGAGATGATCCCGAAATTATGGCTTTACCCCCGAGAGTTTGACCGTTTGATCCCGCGAGGTATCATCCTTAGGAGCACACCCTCCCGTAGGCGGTTTTCTACCATTTTACTGATTTCGACGACCGAGCGCCTAGGGATCTACTTCTGCGAGAGCCGGAGTCTCACCTCTCTCATGAGGCACGAGAGGTATTTACTCCACTTTTGTATTTTCTACAATGTATTCCGCATTTTCCGTCTATTTCGTGCCTTCGCTATGTTTATCTGCCCATTCAAGCGCACAGCTTGTTTTGAATGTTTAATCCATAGCACCGTATTCCATTCGCATCTTGAACACACAGTTCAAACACTCTGACTTTCTGAACACGCGGCCCGTATATTGGTTGTGAACACACAGCACACACTTGTTGAGAGTAGAACACGCAGCCCAAACTTCGAAATGAACACACAGCCCACTCTTTGATGTCGAACACACAGCTCGTTGTTGAGGTGAACACACAGCACACACTGATTGAGGGTTGAACACGTAGCCCAATTTGAAGGTGAACACGCAGCACACACTGATTGAGAGTTGAACACACAGCCCAAACACTTGAATTCTAAGATGAACACATAGCCCATACTTTGATGTCGAACACACAGCTCGTTGTTGAGGTGAACCCACAGCACACACTGATTGAGAGTTGAACACGCAGCCCCAAATTGAAGGTGAACACGCAGCACACACTGTTTGAGAGTTTGAACACACAGCCCAAACACTTGAATTCTGAGATGAACACACAACCCATACTTTGATGTCGAACACACACCTCGTTGTTGAGGTGAACACACAGCACACACTGATTGAGAGTCGAACACGCAGCCCCAAATTGAAGGTGAACACGCAGCACATACCGATTGAGAGTCTGAACACGCAGCCCAAACACTTGAATTCTGAGATGAACACACATCCCATACTTTGATGTCGAACACACAGCTCTTTGTTGAGGTGAACACGCAGCCCAAAATTGAAGGTGAACTCGCAGCACATACCGATTGAGAGTCTGAACACGCAGCCCAAACACTTGAATTCTGAGATGAACACACAGCCCATACTTTGATGTCGAACACACAACTCTTTGTTGAGGTGAACACACAGCACACACTGATTGAGAGTTGAACACGCAGCCCAAAATTGAAGGTGAACACGCAGCACATACCGATTGAAAGTCTGAACACGCAGCCCAAACACTTGAATTCTGAGATAAACACACAGCCCATACTTTGATGTCGAACACACAGCTCTTTGTTGAGGTGAACACACAGCACACACTGATTGAGAGTTGAACACGCAGCCCAAACTTTGAGATGAACATACAGCTCAGATTCTGTGTTTAATTTGATTTTGCACACGGCTCATACATTTCATTTGCACGTAGCTTGTTCATTTCATTTGCACGCAGCTTGTACATTTTATTCTGAAACTGAATACATGTATTCATCCTGAATGCAGGTGACTTCTCGTGCCGTGCGAGGATATGGCTCTGTTACGGCGAGAGAGTGGTATGCTGAGCTCAGGGAGGCTGTCCGGGATTTGGTTGACGCGGCAGGGTTTGGGCCCTTTTGCACTGGGCTCTCCCGCTGTCCTGCCAGTAGGACACTGATGGGTGCTTTGGTAGAGAGATGGTGGGACACCACCAACTCCTTCCATTTTTCTGCCACCGGGGATATGACCATGACCCCATTTGACTTCGTCATACTGACGGGCCTTGATGTAGGAGGTTGGGCCATCCCATATGACGAGGATATGGGCCAGTGGGAGGCTGCATGGATATACTTATTGGGGGCTCGCCCGCCAGTTGATAGATCTTCAGGCAGAGTTCGGTATACCTGGTTTTCTTCATACTTCAGAGAGAGAGTGCCCGAGACTCTTGAGGAGCTAGCTCAGTACACCCGAGGATTTTTGATGTTCCTCTTCGGCACCACTCTGTTTGCCGATAGGGGGAATACTGTTGGGCTCTACATGCTGAGTGCCCTGGTAGACCTATCACAGGTTAGTCGATATGACTGGGGTGGCGCCAGCCTGGCTACTCTATATTGCTATATGAGTGCGACCTCCCGGGGACGGGGGAACATGGTCGGCGGCTATTGGAGGGCCTGGGAGGTACTTTCTGCCCTCTTGATTTACATTTCTGCTTCTAATTACTTGTTCATTGCACACACGGCGCACTTTACATTCTGTACCTTGCACTTTGCTCTCAGCATTTTGTATTTGCATTCTGCACTCAGCATTCTGTATTCTGATGGCTATTGCTCTATTTTTCACAGTTATGGGTCTACGCATACTTCCCGACACTGGCTTCGGAGCTTATAGTGGAGGTACCCCTCACGACCCCGTATTCACTCGTATTCGAGGGCCAGTACCGGCCGAGACCTCGGGAGTCCCTTCTCTATTTACGGCAGTATTTTGACACAGTGCGATCATCGGAGGTATTTCAGAAGTCTCAGTTCTTCATGCTTCCAATCTTGCACATTTACAATTTATGATCAGCTTATGCATTGATTAACTGCAGATCATATGGCAGCCTTGGGTGCCTTTGGGTAAAGACCTCCGATTCCATTTTGCTGGAGCATGGGGTGCCTCTCAATATCGGATCCTGTTCGAGGGGCCAGTTGGTAGGGCCTGGTTTTTGGGGGATCGCTTCTTGCATCAGGTATGGGGTTACCCTGAGCAGGACGTTCCTTCAACGCCTCCAGACGATATGCGGACCGCTGATAGGCTCTCTCCTCAGAATGTCATTGATGCCATACACGGTACCGATGCCTCCCTACATCTGGAGCAGGGGGATTATGCGACCTACCGTCACACCTACTTGATGCCTCCGCTGACGGGAGTTCGTACCCCGACGAGGAGGCCCGCTGGCATGCCCTCATCGAGTAGGGCTCGGACTGCAGATGCCCCTTTCACCAGCAGGGCTGGCACATCTAGGGGTGGGGGTGGATTGGTTCCCCCGATTCCTCCGACTCGTCATCATCCCGGATGGCCAGATATGCCGACTGAGTTGATGGGATGGCAGTACGGGACTACCTCCCCGATTCCGATTCTGATAGAGCCTCCGATGCCTGGCTACCGATATGTCAGTGACCCTGACTCACCACCGGTATGTTCTACTGTTTTCCGTGTATCACACAGATACTTTGGCATTTGTTTATTCATTGATGACTTGAGCTCGTATCTGTAGCCACCCAGGGAGTACATGGACGAGGTGCTTGAGATGGTAGCCTCACTTGAGGGCATGGTCCTGCGGAGGGAGGCGCAGTTGTCCATCATGGGTTTCTAGGTACCCTTTTACTTTCTATTTATCATACTTCTGATGACATGTTGATCCTGAACATCTTTACTGCATTGATAGGCTGCCTGTGTAGAGCACATCTGACATACACCACATTCATGCACTATACCTGCATACATCCGCTCTGTGTAGTTTGCTTGCATCTGTATCTGATGTACATGTTTTGGCTGATGTACTCAAACTGCATTCTTCATTTTCAGATGCCTCCGGTGTATGCTCAGCCACAGGCCGGGCCATCCAGGCCTTTCCGAGGAGCTGGGCCATCTAGGCCTTCTCGAGGAGCTGGAAGAGGGGAGTCATCTCGCGGACGAGGCAGACGTAGGGCGCACATCATAGAGGAGGAGCCCAGCGAGGAGGAGGAGGAGGCTACAGATCGCCAGTCGGAGACATCTGCTGATAGAGAGGGTGGCTCCGACCCCGGTTCCGGGAGTGGAGGTGAGGCCGAGGAGGATCCCGAGGGTGACAGCTCCGACTCAGATGGTGCTGGTGGTGCAGAGGCTGCTTCGCAAAAGAGGATGAAGAGGGCCTCTTATTCCTGCTCTTGAGAGCATTGAAGCAGCTGTTCCTTGTTTTATTTACCTTTTTGCTAGTAGTTGCAGCACATTGTACATTGTTAGACAGTTTTATTTTCTGCAAAACTTGTACCCTTATTGTAAAAAGGTGTTGTAACAAAGGAAGCATGATGGAATGAAACAACTTTTGAAAAAGTGTTGTATTTTATGTTCTCAGCATCGCATCGCATCATTTTGCACCAAAATGAGATTGAATGGAAATGTGCATTGTGTATTTACCAGGTCAGGTAGTGAACCGATACAACAAACCAAACAACCTAACTTACTAAGAAACAACAAAACCTTAGCAAGTTTACAACTCGATAAGTAAAACAAAACAAAATTGATAAGTAAAGAGTAACAACTCAAATTCACAAAACTTGACAACTCGATAAACAAAACAGCTCGACCAACAAAACGACAACTCGATAAGCAAAACAACAACTCGATAAGCAAGACTAAACAATAACTCAATAAACAAAGTGTAGTGCGGACGATCTGGGTGACGGAACGCATCCAAAACTGAGGGAAATTGAGGCCTTTGACGCTTCCGATGCGGGGAAATGCTAGGAACTTCCTTCTGGAGGGTAAAACAGGGCCTGAGGCACACATTGCGGCATGGCCGGCCACTTTTGGGAGCTGGCCGGCCAGCTTTTTGCATTGAAGAGAAGAGGGGTGGCCGGCCTGCTAGAAAAGGTGGCCAGCCGGCCACTTAGCCCAGCAACCACCAAATTTTTGACACGTGTCCCTTGAACAGTGTCTTATCCTCTTTAAAAGCTCTAGCCTCGTGGTTGATTCATTTCAACTCAGTTTTTGCACCAAAATGGAGGCGTTTCTCGTCGAAAATCTCACAGCTTGGATCGCTTCTCTAGATGGCTCGGAAAAGTTAAGCTTCCAGGGTTTCGGCTTGAATGCACTATTCACGCTGAGCCGTACTCCGCTGCACCTTCCCTTCCTCCATGCCGCAGCGAGGTTTTGGAACCCGGTAACACATGTTTTTAGCTTCGGCGAGCAAGAGGTATGTCCAACTTTCGAAGATTTTCAAGTTTTGATGGAATCTAAACGTCCTGAAGAAATTTTGCCTCAGTTTCGCTTCGGCCACGCCCAAGCCTTAGGGCAGATGTGTGGGCTCACCATGCATGATGCTCGGTCTCTGATCTGCAATGGGGAACTGGATGTCGTCGGCTTGATTCATCGCTTTTCTAATGCCGGTGACCGTGGCAACCATTATTGGCAAGGTTTTCGGCAACACGCCCTTTGCTTGTGTATGCTATCTCATTTTTTGCTCGCCCCAGGCTTTGGTGGATCTAGCATTCATCTAATTGAAGTTGCTTAAGGCTTGAAAGAAGGAAAGAGCTATATTGCTATGACATTGGCCAAGATGCTGATGGGCTTGGATGCTTTCTATCGCCGGGAGACTACCAGATTTGCGGGGAGCCCACTACTGCTGCAGGTATTGTTTGCCACCCAATCTTACATATATATGGCTCACATCACTCGGCCCTCAGGCTCGGTTTTTCTCACAAAAACCCTTCCCTTACTTTTCTCTCGTTGTACGTCTCTCTATTCTTTATTCTCTCATTTTTCATCCTTCCCCAGGTATGGTTGATGGATAAACTGCAGGTTGTGGACTCTTGCCCAGCCTACTCAGCTCGCGGCTACTTCTTTCGTCAACGCCTAGTCGATGCCTCTGACGAAGGGTGGTGGTTTGACTGGATGTGCAATTTGTCTGCAGATCGCATTGCTTGGCGCTGTCCTTGGCTCAATCTCCCGGCGATGAGCTATAGCATGTCCCGGCTGATCGGGATCCAGTTGATTGGTCTGACCCACTGTGTGTTCTACTTTCCGTTCCGATTCCAACGCCAGTTTGGTCATGATCAGGCTTGCCCGCCAGAGGGGATAGAGTACCCAGCTGCATTCCCGGTCCGAGGCGCACAGCTTGCCCGTTATGCCACAGCTTGGAGGACTAGAGAGCTCCTGGCCCCCGCTCCCACTTTCAGTTGCACTTTGTATGACGAGTGCTTGGATTGGCTTAATGAAGAGGCACAGATTGGGCCCAGCTTGGCATCAGAGGCTTCTACCAGCTCTGGGAGGGGGCGCAGGGACACCTGACTTACCTATGCCCCAGATTTATTGCTTTACTAGTACTTTCAAGTTTTCTTCATGAATGTAATAAAAAGCAACTTCAATTTGTATGCAAGAGCAGGAGAACTCTGTTTTGAAATCAATGAAATTGACAGTTGTGGGCACTGAAAATTTTCCGCTTTGGTCCAAAAATGGTCTTAGTTGTAAAAAGATTAATTTGAACAAAGTCAACTTTTATTAAAACTTTTCAAAACCATTTTCGATATGGATCAGAACTGGACACGCCTGAGATCTATCACTGAGATGCACAACCCCGGATCCCTGCAACTGGAAAGTTGCCCCTATTCTGCATAGTACCGCGGCATTGCACAGCAACGGAAAGTTACCCCTAGTCTGAGAAGCACTGCACTGGAGATCACGATGAATGCTGATGGACAAAGATGACTGAGATGATCAAATGGACAAAGTTGATCGGGGAAAATGTTTATGGCTGAACTTCGGGATGAAGTTGCCTACGTATCCCAAAGATGGGAATCAAGCCTTACGTAGTTCAGGCTTAGGTTCGCTCGGGTATTTTTACTCTCCTTTTACGCTCTAACTTTTGCCAATGCCGCCCTTTGCGGGTTTTCAACCTTGCGAGCTCAGTTTTTATAATTTCAAATTTTCTGTGCTCTGAGTTTTGCCTAGGTCGCCCTTTCGGGTTTTCGACCTAGCGAGCCTCTCAAGGGTAATATTTCTTCAACTTGTCCATATTGATCGGTTGTGAAAACTCTAAGCCATCTAGATCCATCAGAACCACAGCTCCACCTGACCAGATAGACTTGATGATGTAGGGACCAGTCCAATTGGGTCTGAACTTGCCCCTTGGGTCGTGGATGGGAGCTCGGTTGTCCTTGAGCACCAAATCTCCTTCCTTTAGATTCCTGGACTTAACTTTCTTGTTAAAAGCCCGGGCAATTCTGCGCTGATAACCTTGAACATGGTACAGTGCTTTCAGTCTTCTCTCATCAAAGAGCATGAGTTCCTCAAATCTGCTCTGCTGCCAATCTGCCTCGGCTATTTAACACTCAGCCAATACTCGCAAAGACGGAACCTCAATTTTGATAGGTAGAACGGCCTCTATCCCATAAACCAATGAATACGGAGTCGCCCCAGTAGAAGTTCTGATTGAAGTCCAGTAGCCCCACAGAGCAAACGGCAGCTTATCTGGCCAGTCCCGGTAGGTTTCCACCATCTTCTGCAATATGTGTTTGATATTCTTGTTGGCGGCCTCAACCGCTCCATTGGTTTGCGGCCGGTATGTGGATGACTTATGAAAAGCCACGTTGTATTTTTCCAACAAGTCAATCACTTCTTTCTTGAAGTGGGAACCGTTATCTGAAATTATCTCATTTGGGACCCCGTAGCGACAGATGATGTTGTTTCTGATAAACTTCGCGACATGTGAAGCCTTCAACACCGCATAGGATTGGGCCTCAACCCACTTTGTAAAATAATCTATCGCGACCAGGATGAACTCATGCCCATTCGACCCCTTTGGAGTGACAGCCCCGATCACGTCAATTCCCCAGAGTGAAAATGGCCATGGCGAAGTCATATTGTACAGCTTCGACGGCGGAATGTTCATGCGATTTGCATGAATTTGACATTTGTGGCATCGCCGAACAAAACCGATACAATCCTCCTCCATGGTGGACCAGTAGTAACCCTGTCTGAGGATCTTTCGTGCTAGCATTACTCCATTCATGTGTGCACCGCATTCCCCTCCATGGATGGCCTCTATCAGACGCTTCGACTCTTCGGCATCGACACACAGCTTATGCATTCTCAGATGACCTCTTTTATACAGCTTACCCCCACAGATGATGAACTGAACGGCCATTCTTCTGATTGCTCTTTTATCCTTGGCATTTACCCCTGGCGGGTATGCTTCCTTTTCCAAGAAATTCCAAATGTCGTAATACCAGGGGTTTTCGTCCTGAACCTCATCTATAGCAGTAATCGACTCATAGGCTGGTGCAAATTTCTGGTCAATGATGACTGGACGCATCCGGACTCCGAACGGGATGTCTATCATGGAAGATAGAGTTGCTAAAGAATCTGCGAACCTGTTGTTCTCTCGTAGCAGATGAGCAAAATTTAGCCTCTCAAACCGAGGAATTAACAAATCCAAGGTCTGGTGATACATCATCATCTTTTCTTCTTTGACTTTCCAGTCTCCTTTTGCTTGAGACACAACAAGGTTCGAGTCCCCAATGACGTCCAACCGTCTTGCCCCTAGTTCCAATGCTGCTTCCAGACCGGCGATGCACGCCTCATATTCTGCTTCGTTGTTCGAGACTTTGAATCGGAGTTTGAAGGCTAGAGGGATACGGGATTTGTCGGGTGCTATCAGCAACACTCCTATCCCATACCCGTACTGATTTGACACTCTGTCAAAGTACATCGTCCAAGTTTCATCGTCGATGTGCAAAATGGCCTCATCTGGGAATAAGTACTCGACTGCTTCACCCCCTTCCGATGGATGGTCGGCTAAGAATTCTGCTACTGCTCTTCCTTTGACTGACTTGCGCGTTACATACTTCAAATCAAATTCGGAGAGCAACAGCAACCAACGAGCTAGCCTACCCGTAAGTGCTGGTTTCTCGAAAAGATATTTGATGGGATCAAGTCGTGAAACCAACATTACGGAGTGAGCTAATAGGTAGTGCCGCAGCTTCCTGGTAGCCCATACCAAAGCTAAGCAAGCCTTTTCCAACGGTGTGTAGCGAGTCTCATACTCTAGCATCTTTAGCCCTGTTTGGTACAGCTTTTTTTCAGCTTATTTCAGCTTTCAGCTTAATTTAAGCTATTTTGATGTGTTTGGCTTAGCTTAACAATGCAGCTTATAGCTTTTTGTAAGTCAGAAATCAGCTTATTCTTTGAGTGGGGCAGGAGAAGCTTAATTTATAAGTCAGAAATCAACTTATGTTCATAGTTATAAGCTATAAGCTGTTAAGGCATAAGCTATAAACACTTTCCCACAGCTCTACCAAACAGGGCCATTTTGCTCAGATAGTAGATGGCTCTTTCCACTTTGTCTTCAGATTCTTGTGTGAGCATGCAGCCCATTGTGGTCTCAGTCACTGAGAGGTACAATATCAACGGTTTCCCCGGCTCTGGTGGTGACAACACGGGCAGGTTCTGTAAATATTCCTTGATCTGTTCGAAAGCAGCTTGGCATCGGCCGTCCCATTGGAATTTCTTGCCTTTCTTCAGGAGACCAAAAAGTGGTTCACAAGTCAAGGTTAATTTTGAGATAAACCGTCTTATGAATTGCACTTTACCCAGAAAGCCGCGCACCTCCTTTTCAGTCCTTGGTGGTGGCATTTCTAAGATGGCCTTGATTTTGGAAGGGTCGACTTCGATGCCTCTCTGTATAATCAGAAACCCCAGCATTTTTCCCGCTGTAACCCCAAACGTACACTTCTGAGGATTCAGCCGCAACCGAAATTCTCTGATCCTTTGAAAGAACTTTTGCAAGGCGGTGTAGTGGCCCTCTCTATCTTTGGACTTGACAATCATGTCGTCCACGTACACCTCAACCTCTTTGTGGATCATGTCATGCAATATTGTGGTCGCGGCCCGTTGATAAGTAGCTCCAGCATTCTTTAGCCCAAACGGCATGACTCTATAGCAGTATGTCCCCCACGGGGTGGTGAATGCAGTCTTTTCCCGGTCTTCAGGTGCCATTACTATCTGGTTGTAGCCTGAGAAGCCATCCATAAACGAAAGCAACGCGTGCCCTGCTGTGAAATCCACCAACTCATCGATATGCAGCAAGGGAAAGTCGTCCTTCGGACTGGCTCTGTTCAAGTCCCTGAAATCCACGCATACTCAGATCCTGCCATCCTTCTTCGGCACTGGAACAATGTTGGCCAACCAAGTCGGGTATTCGGATGCCAGCAGGAAGCCTGCGTCGATTTGCTTGGTGACCTCTTCCTTAATCTTGAGAGCCCAATCCGGGCGGATCCTCCTGAGTTTCTGCTTAACGGGTCGGGCCTCGGGGTCGAGAGGGATCCGGTGCTGTACAATCTCAGGATCGATCCCAGGCATATCTTCGTAGGACCACGCGAAAACATCTTTGAAATCTTTTAATAAAGCGACTAAGCGCTCGCGTTCCTCCGAAGACAACGTGGACCCGATCTGGACCAACCGCGGGTCCTCCTTAGTACCAACATTCACGGTAGTGATTTTATCAACTAACGGTTTAACAAATCTTTCCTGCTCTTGTTCAATTAAGCGTTGCAAAACCGGAGGAATTTCGTCCTCGTCGTTTTCATCAAAATTTGAAAGTCTGAGTTTATGCAACAAATCAATGGCACAGAAAAGTACTCGAAAACCACAGATATTTGATTCTCATTAAGCACATCCAAATCGTCCGATTCCTCAGTTACAGCAGACTCAAATGAGAAAGAAAAAGACGACCTGGACGAGACTGTGGCATTCGGGTTATCATCCCCAGGATTACCAGACTCAGACTCAGACTCAGTCGAGCTGGAACCTGATTCCGACTCACAAGACTCGGTGGAATCAGATTCTGGCTCACTACCTGACCCGGTGCTGCTGGACAAAAATCCCTCTTCATATTGCCAAGTGAGAGAGGGTGCGATAGATACGTCCAAAATAGTTGCTGGTAGGCCCGCAGCCGTTTCATTCCCAATCATGGAAACCAAGAAGTTATCCCCCAAGCACTTTTGCTTGATCGGAGGATCTGAAAGTAGACATGCCAGTGCTACCCCCATTTCAATTTCAGTGCCCTCGGAGTCCACTGCCTTACACTGCTCAATCTCAGTTGGTGGGTCTGTCTGCTCTTCGGCAACGTCATCCCCAGATAATTACAGATCGAAGAAGATCTCGAAACCTGGCACGCGCTTCTTCTCCGCGTTCAGCCACGGCTCTGGAAAGCCACAAAAAGGGAAGTCCTCCCCCTCTCGGACGAAGCGTCCGTTTAGGGTACCCTGAATGGGCCTATGCATCAGCTCAAACGGCTTCCCAGCCTGCTTTGCCCTGGCTTTTCCAGCCATTTCTTTTCCCTTCCTTAACCAATCCTCTTTGGTGGGCTGATAACCCAATCCAAAGGTATGAGGGTTGTGTGGCACTTCGGCCAATGCTGCGACGCCCTTCCGGCCGCTCCTTCCCAATCCCATCCCAGGGATGTGTTGTAGCTTGTTCATGAGGTATACAGATTGAGCACTGACATACACTCCCTCATTAACAGCCATGATATTCTGCACAACCTGAGCCTCAGCCAGAGTAAACCCTGATAAGAACACATCCTCCATACCGTGCTCGATTTCCAAGACTGGTGTAGACACTTCTGGCGGTGGATGGATTGATGAATTCCCGAAAATAATGGCCACCCCCTTCCCGTGAGGGTACTTCAGCATTTGATGCAAAGTGGAAGAGACTGCCTTCACTTGGTGCAAGAACGGCCGCCCCAAGAGTAGATTGAAGGTTGCAGGGACATCCAAGACATGGAATTCAATGTTGTGTTGTCCTGGACCAACCTGGGTTTGAATTTTGACAGTCCCCATCACCTCTCTGCTGGTGTTATCATAGGCTCTCATCACTTGAGTAGTCAGCACGAAGTCCGCGGGCTTCAACCCGATCGCATATGCCGTCCTTGACGGGCACACATTAATGGCGGATCCCGTGTCGATAAGAACCACTGGCACCCACTTGTCTCTACATTCCACAAAGATGTAAAGGGGTTTGTTATGATTTGCACCCTCAGGCGGTAGTTCTTTGTCTGAAAAGGTTAACGTCGGGGAACCTCCTCCCGGAAAGACCAGTCCAACCAGCTGCTCTGGTGTGGTATCTATAGAGAGTTTGGCCTTGTCCATAGCAGATAGGACAGCCTGTCTATGCACTCGTGAAGCCATAAGCAGTCCCCAGATGGAGATGTCTGCTTGTATCTTCTTTAACTGTTTCAGTACAACTTCTTCTTCAAACTGTTTCTCCTTCTGTTTCTCAGCTTCCTTATCCTTCCCAGATGCCTCTGGCTGGTCCAGGTGCGGGGGCTTGAAATACCACCCACTTCTTGTCATGTGATCAACCTCGTTGAGATACCAGGTGTCATCTGGTTGATTGCCTCCCCAATCCTCGTCTGGGTGGGCAAGACATAAATCATCGTCTTCCCACCACATCCCGTGAGCAGCCAATAAACATCTATCTGGCTCTGGCATGATTGTACCCACAGTACTTTCAGCCCACATGCTCGCAGCATCTTCTGTCTTTGTGCACACGGCACTTTCGGTCCCCTCATGGACTTTGGCTTTCCGGATTCTCTTAGAATCCCAAATCCTTTCTTGTTCTGCCTGCGTTAGCGCAGTTTGTTGTTCAGCTTTCCTTGCATTCACATTGTCCTAGTTCCGAGCGAAATTCTTCGTACCGGCGCTCTCCGGCAATGCATTCTGACTTTCGGCCCTTCCAGCCACAGCTAATATTCCCGCCCCTGGTGGGCTCTGTTCTGGACGGAACTCTTCCATAACATCCGGTTGATCATCTAGCCATCCAGTGGCCTCTGCCGATTCCTCATAATCAAACTAGTTGACTGTCGCGCCCCCTGATTCTTGGTCATCGAAAAACTGTAGGTTGGCAAAGTCCTCCTCCACAGCCGTCAAATCATCCGTCCCCCGCTCAAATTCATCCCCCCGGATCACACACAGCTCTGCCTTCTCTGGCAATTCTATACCTGGCTCAACCTGGCCTGCTGACAAGATGTACTCACTTGGATCATAGGCTTCCCCAGCGAAACTCCCAGACTGTTCAATCCCAAACTCAACAATTCCATTCTTTTCTGAAATCTGCCCTGCCCCATCTTCGATGGTCACCACCGTCGGCTCTGGTTGGGTTGTGGAGATGTCCAACATGCACAAAGAGTCGGTGCAGTCGGGAAGGAGCACCTCTGGCTTAGGTAGGTGGGATGGGGTGATATAGATACTAGGACCGTAAGACACGACCCCAGTTTGGATAAACTTGATTCTGTTGGGAGGGGGAGCTTGGTTATGTGGTGGGAGAGGATTGGTTGTGACATTGGGTTTGTCGGGAGGCGCGATCACCTGCTTGTCAATAAGATCCTAGATCTCGTGACGCAATCTATAACAACGGTTAGTGTCGTGGCCGTGTTGTTGGTGATACGCGCAGTATTTTGCTCGGTCATGAGAGGGAGGGAGTGGATTTGGCAGTGGCCTCGGCTCTAGGGGCTTCAAATGCTTTTTCCTGATTAATACCCCTAGAGCTTTGGATAGGGGCATATATAAGGGTGTGAAGGTTCTTTGGCCTCTGGGTTGGTATTTGGTGGTCTGTGTATTGCTTCCGGATGCACCGGAGAAGGGCGTGGCTGCCATGGGTCTTGGAAGGGGAGGGGGAATGGTGGTGACCGTGCTCACCTCTGAAGCTCTTGCAGTTGCAGCGCCACTCGGGCCTGCATTGTTGTTACGGTTGAAAGTCCTCCTGGGCTGCTCCCTATCTTGGTCAATCAAACCCTGTTTCATTGCATCTTCAATTTGTACCCCCATCTCGTGCCGATCTGAAAAAAGTGGGGAAGGGAAGTACAATCATCTTTTGCATCAGTTTTGGCTGGAGATTGCGCACAATCATCCTGATCTGGTCTTTATCGGTGGGCCTTAAAGTCATCATCGAGGCCTTCGCCCTCCACCGGGTTACGAAATCCGAGAAACTCTCTTTGGGCTCCTGCCTTGTTGTTTCGAGATCACGAGTCGTAATCTCAATTTAGGTGTTGTAAGAGTATTGCGCAACAAAGGCCTCAGCCATTTCATCCCAACTCCGCTTGACGTCATCCTCCAACTTCGCATACCAAATGGCGGCCACACCTGACAGGGTCCGGCCGAATAGCGAAAGCTTCTGGGGTCTGGTTAGGCCCATTGGCCGTAGTATATCTGAGAATAGTCGGAGGTGGACCATGGGATCCCCAGACCCGTCGAAGCGATCGATCTGCGGCATTTTAAATCTATCCGGTAGCGTCACGGCCACATCGGTATATCCGTCCTCGATATCCGGAATAGCCTTTACCCCTTGTGATTTCTTAAAAAGCTTCTCAAGCTTGCTCAATTTCAGTGTTGTTGGGTCTATTTCGAACTCGAAGGGAGAGTCCGGGTGGTTGATAGGCGTAGGCGCCTTGGACAGTTGAGGCAGAAGTGGGGGCGGAGCCGGCCCTGTTGGAAGGTTTGTGTCCTCCTGGACGTTCTGGACATTTGGCAAGGTGTTCTGGGCATTTGGCAGGACATTCTGGGCAACTGGTGCCTGCTCGGGTAGCGGGACCCCTGGTGGGGGGGGAACTGGATGTGAGGCTGATGCTCCGGCTTGCTGCTGGAGCCGGGTAATTAGCTTCGCCCGCTGGGCCATGATTGTGGCCTGCTGTTTAGAGAACTCCGCTTGGCGGACAGCGTCCTCCTGCATTTGCTTCATGCTCTCTTGGAGCTGTCGCATCATGTCTTCCATCCCGGCTATATTCTGCTGATCTCGCTGACTGACTGGTATATGTATCTCTATGGCAAAAACTAAAACCTCAGATCGACTGTTTACTGCTAGGGTAGACCACTGTTCTGGTAACCTCTATTCAGACACACTACGCTTTCTCGGCCTTCGTTTGACAACCGGGGGTAGAGAATGAAACACTGGCTGTCCGTCAACCAGATCCTCAGATCGATTGAGCCGACGACCTCTTGTCCAAAGTGCTTGGGGAATATCTGCTGGGTCGGAAGCAATTGTGCGAAAACTATCCCTAGCAAAAAGATAAATAAAGCAATAAGGAAATAAATAACTAGATAAACGAACAGCATAACAGCTTAAAATAAATACACAACACACATCTGGGCATGACAACACACGGTCGATAAGCTGAATACACACTGTCCTCAAACACTGATCATTATCCCTGAATCACTGTTCCCCAATACTGAATCTGATACCCGCAGATAACTGATTCCCAAAAGAACTAAACTGATGCCCGCAGGCCTGATGCCTGAACTTATAAACTGATACATGCATTCCTATAGAGACGCACTCTAAAAGCACATAGTAGATAAGTGAGAGCCAAAACACCCCTATGTTGGGGTAGGGTTTCCCTGTCCTATTTTGTCAGGAGCTAGGGTTTCACTACGCATGCAGCGGTTTCAAACAACCTAAAATCGGGTAAGCAACCTGTCCTAGTTTGGAATGGTCACTATGGATTTCGATATGCACTAGGTCGAATGGTCAAAAGGGTGCCCCGGTAAAACCGGGGTTTGTGTTCCCATACTGGCAGAGCCCACAACCGGTCAGCCTTATGGTCATGCCTTGACAAGACAAGCCTCCGGCAAACCGTTCAGGAATAGCAGATGGCAAACACGGTGTCCTAGGCGCACCAATGCAAATGCAACACAAAGAAACACATAAGTGTAGCCAAAGCAAGATATCATGAGTTCGAGTCAAGTTCTCTAAATTCCCCAGCAGAGTCGCCAGAAACTGTAGACGCGCCCTCGGGGCCTCACTACAGTTCAAGACTCGAAATTGTCACGGTTCTCAATCAGAACCAAAGAGTCCAAATCCGGCAAATCGTTTTGAGAAAACAGATTTTTGAAAGAAGTGTCAAACATGGGCTGCTTTGCCAGATACAGAGTCGCCACCTAAATATTTTATTTTGGGAAATTTAGGAAACCCTGACTCGTGCCTAAGGCCACGTGTCCGTCATCACCAAAGTTGCCTCGGCTCGGGAACTTGGGTACGATTGGGGAAGGTCACTTCGTGAGCACCCCTGCTCGCCCGATCAAAGATTGGCCTGTACTAACCATGATATCTAGTTTTCAAAACATTATGCGTTCTTATTCCGGTTATTAGCCTAGATTTACTATGTGATGCGCACAGCATACAAGTATAGACTGGGTCGCCTGAATTGGAACAAAACATTTCCTGTTTATTTTTTAAAATGGTTTGCTACTCGCAAGTAGGCTTAAAATGCAGATTTTGCCACCCTCAGGTGGGTTTAGAAAACATGGTTTTGCCACTATCTAGCGGGCTTAAAACTCTTAGTCAATGCATTGTTCCAATCCGAATAACCCAACCTTCACCCACAGGCATTTAGGCAGTTATATCACGTAAGCACATAGCCTCATGGTAAGCATGCTATCATGGCAGTCACTCACACGCATGCAAGGATGCTAAAGCATAAAACTTACCGAGTACTCCAAGCCAAAACAGAAGCTGATTAGAAATCCATGCATGATTCTAAATATACAGAAGTGCCTAATGCAACACATGCAAAAATACGACTATAGCAGGCTCGGCTATTCTAAACATGGCATATGAGATGTTACAACTAACATGTATTCAACTTGGAATTGAAATACAAATGCAGTTAGTATGATGCGCCGAGCCCGGTGCATGCAAGACAGATGAATGAATGCAAACATGCTATCATACTGTATGCTAATCAAAACATGCCTTAATCTAACCATCATAAGCTGGTAAATAAAAGGGAGAAAGACGTGGGGTTGGAAGACATACATCACACGCACGCACACTTATTACAACATTGCCCTCGCTCGGAGGGTCCGAATAAATATACAGTCCCAAATAAATAATTACAGTCCGAATAAATACAAAATCCTAATTAATTAACAAATTAAACTAGGTAAGCTGTAAACTAGCATGCAAGCTAGGGACTGCCTCGACTTTGCTTCGGATGATGAATGATGCATGTTCGGGTTGCTTGGCACGGAAATCCATCGTGATGCCCCAATTAGCCTCTGTTTGCGATTGGTGTCGGAATGCTGTGCAAGGCTTTTGAAAGCTGCTGATTTCTGATTTGCTGCAACAGAGAGCAGGAAAGGGGCATAGCAATGGATTTTCACGTATGTATGCATGCCTCGATTCTCGTGCCACCAATCACGCATCTCGATGCATGATGGCCGAGGAGTCGAATTGCATGACTCAATATGAAATGAATGCGCATAAAACACAACAAGACCGAGACTCCATCATGGATAATCCGGAGTGTCAGTGATGGGGAATTGAGATACGTTCCGTCACTCGGAGTACGAAACGTCCCTCGTTTCCCGTGCTCGGGCTAACTCCTATCCCAAGCACAGTGCAATATGCATGATATGCACGAATGCAACTAATATACAACCTAACATACACAATACTATGAAATGGCATACACAATGCAATATGGGCTTACACCAACATGAGTGGACCTCAGCCACACTCACATCAGAGGCCATTAGATGAAAATGAGACACTCGAAATGCGTGCACGCATGCACGCAAATCGAGGACCGATCCTAAGGCACGAATGCCACTCTACCAAAGCATGGCAAGGCATGGTATATGGCATATGAACATGCAAATTTCAGCACTAAAATATGATGCTAAACAGCCCCGAAACATGGAAACATGGCACCCGATGCATGAGATGAACCCCGAAACTCAAAACTAGGCCCGTACAATGGCTTATAGCTATACAAAGCATGCATTATTTGAACATGAAGTCTAAAGACTGAGCCAAGGCAGTCCCAAAATATGCACATTTCCAGTTCAAAGCATGACCAAAAGATGCTAGCAAGATGACCTAACATAGCATGCAATTTTGACTAGCAAACATGGTTTACATGGCAAGTACATGAAGCAAGTGAGAACTCATCAAATCAGAAAAAATCAGTGAACTAAACATGCCAAAATATGCCCAAATAAACATGGAAATGCAACCAACACATGCACAAATGAGGGGCTCCTTTAGAGGACATACAAAGGGATTATTAAGCACATGCAAGATAGACATGAAGCATGACCAAAAAAACTCTGGAAATCAAATATGGTAGTCCCAAAACTCATCAAATTGGGCCTGAAAAGTGGCTAAGAAGCATGCAAAGAGGGGTCCCTTTGGAAGGCCAAAATGACCACCAAACAAGTCAAGGTGAGAGGGGGTCACCCCCCTCTGATTTGGAGGCTCAAAACAGTGTGCTAGCCACTGAAAATCCACTGGATTTCAGTGGCTAGGAGGCCAAACCAAGCATGCAACAAGAGCTTAGGTGTAAGGCTCAAAATAAGGGACAATCAAGCATACAAGGGAGCATATGACCTCAAAAAAAAATAGAACCTTAATAAAACATGAAGATGATGTTAAAAAAAGACTTTTTCCAGTTTATAACAGATCTCAAAAGTGAACACAAATAGGGCTAATCTATCATGCAAAAATGGCCCTAAAAGAGATATTAGAGACAAGGGACAGCAGCTGGCCCCAAACAGTAAAGAGCCCTTCAACAAAGTTGAATAGGGGCTCAAAAAAAAGCACTTTACAGTTTACATCAAGTCTCAAAAATGAACACAAGTAGGGCTAAACTACCACGCAAGAAAAAGGCCTAAAAGAGGGATAAAGAGGCAAGTGGTAGCAGCTGTCCTCAAACAGAGGAGAGACCTTCAACAAAGTTGAAGAGGGGCTCAAAACAAGACATTTTACAGTTTATGACCAAGTCCAAAACAGCTCAAAAATAAGCCTAAAATACCATGCAAAAATAGGCCTAAAAGAGGGTTTAAACACAAAGGGTGAGGAGGAGACCTCAAACAGAGAAAGACCCTGAATCAAACATGGAGATAGGCACAAAATATGACTATTTACAGTTTAGGTTGGAGCCCAGAAATGCTAGCAACAAAGGCTAAAATAGCATGCAAAATAAGGCAAGAAAGAGGGAAAATGGGACTCACCCTTGTAGAACCAAGCTTCAACAGCTCTTGGACCAGGTTTAGGAGCTCTTAACCTCTGGAAAATAGCCTCAAGTTGTTGGAATGGATGTTGGAGATGTGGTGCTATGGGTTGTAGTGTAAAATGGTGTAGGACTTAAGGGGTTTTGAGAGTTGAAGTGTAAAGAGAGAGAGATTCAATGCAAGAGCTCAAAACCAAAATGTTGTAACCTTCCAAAATGCAGCTGGGGGTGCTGCTTATATAGGCAAAGGAGTGGAGGAAAGGGGGGAAAATCAAATTCAAATTTCCCCCTCAAAAGACCCCCCCGGATACAGGATCTAGGGGGAAAAAGAGGGCATATCTGTAATGTACCTGCAGAGAGGAACAAGGCTGGCCAGGTTTTGAGGGTTCAAGTGGCCGGCCGGCCACCTCCCCTAGCCGGCCGGCCAGGTTCAAAGGGGTCAACCACAATTAGTGGCCGGCCACCCCAAAAAGGTGGCCTCCCATGTGTGCACAACACAGCTATGTGGAGAAAAACCAGAAAAAGTGAACCAGGAGAGAGAAAAGCTGGCTTTTTAGAGGGGATCAAAAGGGTCAGGATGAATTGCTGGCCGGCCATGGCATATTGGTGGCCTCCTAGGTGTGTACAACACAAATATGTGGTTGAGGGCCAAAGAAAGTGGCCCGGGAATGGTCAACATCAGCTTTGTAGCGAGGAAAACGGGCGACGGAGAGCGATGAAGGAATAAAGCTGGTCTTCAGAACAATTGTTGGCCTCCCACCCTTCTACAAGCTTCCTAACCATGAAAATAAGGTCCCTGCCAAAAATGAACTGAAATCGATGCAAAACGAAGGTTCGGGGGCCGAAAGACGCAGCCCGAGGCCCCAAAAACTGACTGTTACGCACCGGAGGTGGCGTTAGACCACGAAGTTGGTCTCTCGAGCCTCAGTGTCCCTCAAAAGGGAGTAAATAAGATGTATGCCAAAAACCGGAGCAAACGGAGGTGGTTAAGCAGTCCCAAACAGAGGCACTCGGCTGACGGCTCTGAAAACTAGGAACTGGGCTCCGAAATGGAAAAAAATGGCCTACTACCACGAAACGTAGCCTACGACCACTGAGAGATGATCTACGAGACCTCTCCCTCCCTTCGGGAAGAGAAAACAAAGAAAACGGAGCCTGGTTCGCAAACCGAGGCAAAGCACAGAAAGCTCGAAAGTTCGGAGGCAAGGCTCGCAGCCGAGACTCCGCGACCTCCGAACGAGCACAATATGCAATATCACCAAGCGCTCAATCGGTGACGTCTGAGTCTTAAGGTCGGTCAAAAATGGGGTGTCTACAGATACACTAAATAAATGATCTCAAACGGAACTTCTTTGAATGAGCCGTACATACAATATCGTGCATGAACGGGAAAGAGACGAGATAGGTACAATGCATTACAATGCATGATGCTTAAGGAAAGCAATAAATGGACAAAGCGGCGCTTTAGAAAGTACCTCATGGGGTGAGTGGCGATGAACTGCTCTACTCTAACGGGGATCTCCCCTCGTGCTCTTCGAACACTTACCTTCAATTGACAATACAAAGGCTCTGGAATACTGACAAGGGTTCTTCATGTAGAACACTTTGGATGCTGCCTTTCTTCCTGATCATATTCACAACTTTCTCTATTCTCCAACGGGGTGACAGACTAGGTTGGTTCAGTAACCAGAATTGAGGTGCATACACGCTATCTCAACCTATGGGGTTCCATACAGATTTCAAGCCGAGGACACGCCTCTGGGTATTTAAACCAAACTTTAGTCTCGGAAATCCCGAACCTTTGCGTTCTAGGCATCAGCCATTCGAACTCTAGTTTCCACCGTCGCAGTTGGTCTCCTAGGAACTCATTGCGAACACAGCCAAGATGCCTCTGGCAGGGAATGGTATTTAGGGAGAGCACTTTTGATCGCCATTCTGGCTTGAAGCAGACTTGATCTTGAGCTTGAGATAGAGGCATACTCATACTTCGGAGCATTGGCAAGGCTTGAAAGGGGTACACACGGAATGTAATCTTGGAACTTACTGAAGTTGAAACAAACTCAGATACCCGACATTTTTCCTTTTTTCTTTTGCTTTGCAGTCTGGAACCTATATAGCTTCAGATAGGTCCTGGTTTTACTGTTCCCGTATTACTTGGGTTGAACCCTGTGGTTTTACGAAACAACGAATCTTGTTTTGCACAGATGTGGAGAATGGCACGGCACCCGGGGCGCAAAACGATTTTATTTTTGAAATTGAGAGATGAGTTCTTGACCGGGGTATTGAGCCTACGATTGAACACAGCGCGCTACGACTCAACAACGAAAAACAAAAGGTAAACAACCTAAACACATCGAGTAACACTCGAAACGACTCAAAACAAGAATCGAGATAAAACAAAAAGACACGACACTCAGACGTGCACAGGGAGCCTATTTCTCTGGGTATTGTTTCCCACCCTTTCTTATTTGTGATTCTCACATCACTCGGCCCTCAAGCTCGGTTTTTTTCTCAAAACCCTTTCCTCGCATTTTCCTCTCAGCGCACATCTCTCTATTCTTTAATCTCTCATTTTTCATCCCTCCCCTGGGTGGTTGATGGATAAACATGAGGTTGTGGGCTCGTGCCCCTAGCATTCTGCTAGATTCTTCTTCTTCTGCCCACAACAGTGAACTTTCCCTATAGAGGGGTTATGATATGGCTAGATGTGCAGCAGATCTGCAATTGACATTGGTTGACGGTGCTCCACTGGGGAGTTTGGATGTGATTAGATCTGTCCAGATGAGGGAATGGAATATCTTGGTCCATTCCAATTCATGCTCCGCACTTGGCTCGATACCTCGCTGCTTTGGAGGATAAGGGAGCTTTCTGCATTTTGCTGTTAGTTTCTGTTGTACCCTTTTCCGGCAGGTATGGTGCCATTTTTGGCAAATGCATTGACAACGGGGAAAAACAGGAAGCCTGACTCAACTGTGCCCCTAGTTCATTATTTTGACCATTTTTGTTTTTTGGCTTCTGCTTAAAACAATTTTAACCAAAATGAGAGTTAGATTAACGCGCTTGTTCGATTTCCTGATTTGAAATCATGCGAGTTAGGTTATGAGCATTGAAAATTTTCCTTTTTTGGGTCCAAGAAATGGTCCAGTTTTGGAAAAGCGGAATAATTTTCGAGAGAATTAGTCAACCTTAATGAAAATTCTCAAAACTGTTTTTGCAAACGGCCACTGCTCAAAGAGCACGGAACCTACTCTTGAGATGCACAACCTCAGATCTGAAGGAGAATTGCCCCTTGTCGGAACGACACTGCATGGCAACGGAAAGTTGCCCCTTGTTTGAATGGCACCGCAGCGCATTGTAATCAGTCTTTAGAGTGATGATCACAACCGAACTCTCGGATACAGAGAAGACAAAGATGACAAAAACCATCACATGGACACAATCGAATTTGAAGTGTTTTACGGCTGGACTTCAGAATGAAGTTGCCTACGTATCCCAAAGATGGGAATCAAGCCTTACGTAGTTCGGGGTTAAGGTACACTCGTGTATTAACCCTCAGCTTTTGCGCTCTAACTTTTGCCAAGGCCGCCCTTTCTAGGTTTTCAACCTTGCGAGCTTTGTTCTTCTTTTCTTTTCATTTCTTTTCTTCTTTTTTCTTTCTTTTTCATCTTTTTTTTTTCTTTGCATTTTTTTTTGTTCTTTTTGTTCTTTTTCTTGCTCTAACTTTTGCCTGGGTCGCCCTTTCGGGTTTTCGGCCCAGTGAGTCTCTCAAGGGTAAAAGTGTAGCTTTGTCCATGTCAAATGGTTTTGAGATCTTGAAGTCATCTGAATCCAAGAGAATGGTTGCTGTTTGCTGATGATGTAGAAGTCCATCCAATGGAGGGTGAATTTGTCCCTAGTGTTATTGATAGGAACCTGGTTGTCCTTCAGCAATACTTTCTTCTTTCCCCCTTCTGGGATTTGGCATTCTTGCCAGTCTTCCTTGGTTTGCAGAAAAGACTCATCTTTGACTCTTCGAGCGCATCTGACATTTTTGCCCCTAGTTCAAGGGCTGCTTTTGATCTAGCTTCGCAAGCTTCCTTTGATCACATCTGATATTCTCGCCCCTAGTTCATGGGCTGCTTCTGATCTGGCCACACAGGCCTCACGTTGTGGTTGACTGTTGAACATTCTGAATCCCAGCTCAAGGTTTGAAAGTGAGGGGTCGAGTCTCGAGGCTGAGAGCGATCCTAGGTTGCACAATCTCAAGAACGATTCCACACAGGTCTTCGCCGGACCGCGCAAAATATTTTTTGAAATTTTTTAAGAAAGCGACAAATCGCTCGTGCTGAAGATAGTGTAGAACCAATCTGGATCAAGCCAAGATCCTTCCCAGTACTCACACTAACAAGCATGATCTCATTCATTAAGGGATTAGCACGCCTCTCTTTCTCTCAGATTGATCAAATTTTCACAAATCCCGAGGAATTCCTTCCTCTTCGTTTTCACCGCAGTGTTCCAAAAAGGTTTTGAAAAAAACTCAGGTCAATGCAATGACTTAAAGGCACAAAAGAGCAGGTGAAATGCACTGCCGTTTCATTCAAGTTTGCTGGCACAACAAGCTCAAAGTAATAAGCACAAAACATGACAGCCACAGCTGTTTCATTTAGATCTTCTGATGTAACTGGCTCCCTGGCAGAAACAGACTCAAAAGAAAGCAAAAAGACAAACACAAAACAAAATAGTGATATCCGAGGTAACGCCCCCGGGATCACCCGACTCTAACAAAACAGGACTGACTCGATACAACAAGACAGACCCAACTGACTCAGTATGAAAAGACTGACTCTATACAACAGGACAGACTCTAAATGACATAACAAAACTGACTCAATACCCAAGTCAGAAAGTACAAAAATCAACATTCACAAATGCTCAAAACAGTGCGTGCCATACACCACATCTGGAGTAAGCTGAGTGCCGCCCGCAGGTGATTCATCCCCCGATCATATAGTCACATTATCCCCCATAAGTTCACTGATCAAGTGCCGATAGACTTTGCAAGACTGGTGCGGTGATGACCCTGTTGTCAAATAGATCCTGTACATCATGGCGCAGACGAAAGCAACTATCAGTGTCATGACCGGTTTGTTGATGGTAGGCACAGTACTTAGTCTGGTCATGCTTTGGAGGGAGAGGATCGGGTAGAGGCCGTTGTTCCAACGGTTTCAGATATCCCTTCCGGAGTAAGGCCTCTAGAGCCTTTGACAAAGGCATATAAAGTGGGGTAAAAACCCTCTTAACTCGAGGTGGATATCTGGTTTTTTGTGAGCTACTTCCGGACGCACCGGTGAATGGTGTAGCTCTTTTTGATGTGGTGGTGGTGACCATGCCCACTTCAGAAGATCTTACAGCTGCATTACCACTGGTGGTCGCATTCGAACTGCGAAAAAATGCCCTCCTGGGCTGCTCCTTCTCCTGGTCAATGAGGCCCTGCTTCATGGCATCCTCGATCTGTACTCCCATCTCATGCAAATCTGAAAAGGAAGGGAAGGGGAGCACGATCATTTTCTGCATTAGTTTGGGCTGGAGGTTGCACACAACCATCCGTATTTGATCCTTATCCGTTGGTCTAATGGTCATCATTGAGGCCTTGGCCCTCTAGCGGACCACGAATTCTGAGAAGCTCTCCTTAGGCTCCTGCCTCGTCGTCTCAAGATCACGGGTCGTAATCTCGATTTGCGTGTTATACGAGTATTGTGCAACGAAGGCCTCGGCCATCTCATCCCAATTCCTCTTGACATCATCTTCCAATTTTGCGTACCAGATGGCCGCCACCCCTGACAAGGTCCGGCCAGATAATGAAAGCTTCTGTAGTCTGGTGAGGCCCATCGGCCTTAGTATATCTGAGAACAACCGAAGATGCACCATGGGATCCCCGGATCCGTCAAAGTGGTCAATTTGTGGCATCTTGAAACGGTCCGGCAGCGTCACAGCCGCGTCGGTGTACCCGTCCTCAATATCTGGGATGGACTTCACTCCCTGAGATTTTTTGAACATCTTCTCCAACTTGCTGACCTTCAGCGCTGTAGGGTCTATCTCGAACTCAAAAGGTGAATCCGGCGGGTTAATCGGCGCTTTAGATAGCTGGGGTAGGATCGGGGGCGGAGCCGGTCCTACTGGAATGTCTGTATCTTCCTGGGCATTAGCTGTCTCCCCGAGTGTTGGAACTCTGGGTGGGGGAGGAGCCTGATGTGAAGCGGAGGCTCCGGTTTGCTGCTGCAGCCGAGTGATTGTCTCTGCTTGCTGGGCCATGATCTCGGCCTGTTGTTTGGAAAATTCCGCTTGGCGGGCAGCGTCCTGCTGCATAGCTTTCATGCTTTCTTGGAGTTGACACATCATTTCCTCCATTCCTTCCATGTTCTGCTGATCCGGCTGAATGATTGGTATATCTACCCCTACAATAGAGACTGAAACCTCAGCCTGACTGTTCACTGGTGGGTGGATAAGGGCCACTGATCTAGTAACTGCCGAACTGGTGATCTGTGCCTGACCGGCCCTTCTACCCTGCCTCTGGCAATGGAACACTGATTGCCCTTGAACTAAATCTCTGACCTAACAAAGTCTATCAGCACAAGTCCGATGAACCTCGGGGGATATTGGAGCCCTTTGAAGCTATGGTACCCAGACTACCTTACAAATGAGAAAACAGACAGCACCTCAGCTTGATTTCACCAAAACCAAAATGAGCAAAGCTGAATGACTGCGCCCCCTCCTATAGAATTCTGCCACAAGTTCTGCCTGTAAACTTATACCCTCAAGTAAAACTGATTCCCAAATATTGGTGCCCTCAGGCCTGACACCCAGACTTGCGAACTGATACATGCATTCCTGTAGAGACGCACTTTAAAAGCACATAGCAAGCAAGTGAGAGCGAAAACACCCCTATGTGGGGGTAAGGTTTCCCTATCCTATTTTGTCAGGAGCTACGGTTTCACTACGCACACAGCGATTTCAAACAACCTGTAAACGGGTAAGCAACCTGTCCAACCTGTCCTAGCTGCAGCCGAGTGATTGTCTCTGCTTGCTGGGCCATGATCTCGGCCTGCTGTTTGGAAAATTCCGCTTGGCGGGCAGCGTCTTGCTGCATAGCTTTCATGCTTTCTTGGAGTTGACGCATCATTTCCTCCATTCCTTCCATGTTCTGCTGATCCGGCTGAATGATTGGTATATCTACCCCTACAATAGAGACTAAAACCTCAACCTGACTGTTCACTGGTGGGGTGGATAAGGGCCACTGTCTAGTAACTGCCGAACTGGTGATCTGTGCCTGACCGGCCCTTTTACCCTGCCTCTGGCAATGGAACACTGATTGCCCTTGAACTAAATCTCTGACCTAACAAAGTCTATCAGCACAAGTCCGATGAACCTCGGGGGATATTGGAGCCCTCTGAAGCTATGGTTCCCAGACTACCTTACAAATGAGAAAACAGACATCACCTCAGCCTGATTTCACCAAAACCAAAATGAGCAAAGCTGAATGACTGCGCCCCCTCCTATAGAATTCTGCCACAAGTTCTGCCTGTAAACTGATACCCTCAGGTAAAACTGATTCCCAAATATTGGTGCCCTCAGGCCTGACACCCAGACTTGCGAACTGATACATGCATTCCTGTAGAGACGCACTTTAAAAGCACATAGCAAGCAAGTGAGAGCGAAAACACCCCTATGTGGGGGTAAGGTTTCCCTGTCCTATTTTGTCAGGAGCTACGGTTTCACTACGCACACAGCGGTTTCAAACAAGCTATAAACGGGTAAGCAACCTGTCCTAGCTGGGAATGGTCACTATGGATTCCGAATATGCACTAGGTCGAATGGTCAAAAAGGGTGCCCCGGTAAAACTAGGGTTTGTGTTCCCGTCGTGGCAGAGCCCGTAACTGGTCAGCCTTATGGCACGCTTCTCGAAGCGAGCCTCCAGCAAACCGTTCAGGAATAGCATACGGCAAACGCGATGTCCTAGGCACACCAATGCAAATGCAATGCAAAGAAACACATAAGTGTAGTCAAAATCAGATATCATGAGTTCGAGTCAAGTTCTCTAACTCCCCAGCAGAGTCGCCAGAAACTGTAGACGTCCCCGAACGTCCCGGGAGTGAATCCCGTTTTGTTCATTTGGGCTCACTACAGTTTAGGACTCAATGTCACGGTCCTGTATCTAATCTCGCAGAGTGCAATGCAAGACCGATGAATCATCAAAGAGTCCAAATCTGGCAAATCGTTTTTGAAAACAGATTTTTTGAAAGAAGTGCCAAACATGGACTGCTTTGCCAGATACAGAGTCGCCACCTAAATATTTTATTTTGGGAAATTTAGGAAACCCTGACTCGTTGCCTAAGGCCACGTGTCCGTCATCACCAAAGTTGCCTCGGCTCGGGAACTTGGATACGATTGGGGAAGGTCACTTCATGAGCACCCCCGCTCGCCCGATAAAAGATCGGCCTCTACTAACTATGATATCGAGTTTTGAAAACATTATGTGCTCTTATTCCGGTTATTAGCCTAGATTTACTACGTGATGCGCACAACACACAAGTATAGACTGGATCACCTGAATTGGAACAACACATTTCATGTTTGTTTATTTTGAAAATGGTTTGATGGTGCTACCTGCAAGTAGGCTAAGACGTGGATTTGCCACCCTCGGGTGGGCTTAGAAAACATGGTTTTGCCACTATCTAGTGGGCTTAAAACTCACAGTCAATGCATTGCTCCAATTCAGATAATCCAACCTTCATCCACAGGCATTCAGACAGGTATATCATATAAGCATTTAGCCTCATGGTAAGCATGTTATCATGGCAGTCACTCACATGCATGCAAGGATGCTAAAGCGTAACCACTTACCGAGTACTCCAAGCCAAAACAGAAACTATGTTAGAAATCAATGCATGATCCTAACTATACGGAAATGCCTAATGCAACACATGCAAAAATGTAACTACAATAGGCTCGGCTATTCTAAAATGGCATGTGAAATGCAACAGATAGCATGTATTCAACTCGGAATTGAAATACAATGCAGTTAGTATGATGCGCCGAGCCCGGTGCATGCAAGACAGATGAATGGATGCAAACATGCGAGCATAAGTATGCTAATTGAAACATGCCCTAAACTAACCATCATAAGCTCGTAAATAAAAGGGAGAAAGACGTGGGATTGGAAGACATACATCACACACACGCACACTTATTACAGTTGTGCCCTCACTCGGAGGGTCCGAATAAATAATACAGTCCGAATAAATAGAAAATCCTAATTAATTAACAAATTAATCTAGGAAAGCAAGTAAATTAGCACGCAAATCCATGGACCGCCTCAGCTCTGTTCCGAATGATGAATGATGCATGCTTGAGTTGCCTTGCGCGGAAATCCATTGCGATGCCCCGATTTGCCTCTGTTTGCAATTGTTCTCGGAATATTGTGCAAAGCTCCAAAAGGCTGCTGATTTCTGATTTGCTGCAACAGAGAGCAACAAAGGGGCATGGCAAAGTATTTTCACATATGTATGCATGACTACTCTTCAGGGAGTGTAGTCCTCGATCCTCGTGCCACCAATCACGCATCTCGATACATGATGGTCGATGAGTCGAATTGCATGACTCAATGTGAAATGAATACACATGAAAACACAACAAGACCTAAACTCCATCATGGGTAATCCGGAGTGTCGGCGACCCGGAATTGAGACACGTTCCGTCACTCGGAGTACGAAACGTCCCTCGTTTCCCGTGCTTGGGCTAACTCCTATCCCAAACACAATGCAAATGAGATGGCATACACAATACTCTAACATGCAACCTAGCATACGCAATGCTATGGATTAAAATGGCATACACAATGCACGTGACACAACATGGCATGCACAATGCACTAACATGCAACCTAGCGTACGCAATGCTATAGACTAAAATGGCATACACAATGCACGATGGACTTACACCAACATGAGTGGACCTCAGCCACACCCACATCAGTGGCCATACGATAGGAAATGAAACAACTGAAATGCATGCAAGCGCGCACGAATGCCAAGGACGGATCCTAAGGCATAACATGCCACTCTACCAAAGCATGGCAAGGGGTGCAATATGGCATACAAACACATATGATATAGCTCTGAAACATGATAAACAATGGTCCCGAATCATGCAAACATGGCACACTATGCAAGCTAGGGGGCCCGGGTACCGAAACTAGTGAAGTGCGTTACACTAGAGGTACCCAAAGCAATGCACCAAAGGCAAAACCAACCCCAAACAGAACCTAGGCAGGTTTGAAACAGTGGGAAATTGGCCTAAAATGATGGCTCAACATGCATGAAAATGAAGCTCATTCATTGGTCGGTAAATGAGGCATACAAGCCCGACTCTCAAACGCATTTAAAGAGTACAAAACATGGCAATATGGCATTCAAACCAGCTCTGAAATATGATGAAAAATGACCTCAAAACATGAACACACCTCAGCACATGCATGCAATGGACCTCAAAACTCAAAGTTAAGCATGGGTATTGAACTACAAGCATGCAAAACAAACATCATTCGACCATGAGGCCTAAAAATAGAGCTAGGGGAGTCCAAAATAAGCACATTATCAGTTTAAGGTATGGCCAAAAAGTGCTAACATCAAGGGTCCACAAAGCATGCAAAGAAAGCTAGTGAACCATTAGTTGTTCAACAACTATATGAAGCATATGAAGGCTCACCCAACCAACCAAAAACAGAAGTATTTCATGCCAAAATATACCCAAATACCCACTGAAACTCAGTCACTGCATGCAAAAATGAGGGGCTCCTTTGGAAGGCCATGCAAGGGGGTATTCTACACCTATATGATAGACAAACAAAAAGGCAAAACCACCTCTAGAAATGAGCTATGACAGCCCTAAAACCCACCAAATAGGCCCTGAAATCTGCCTAGGAAACATGCAAAGAAAGGTCCCTTTGAAAGGCCTTGAATGTGATTGCTCTACACATGCATTATAGACATAAAATATGGAAAAAGGGGCTCTGGACAGAGTCAAGGCAGACCTTAAAACTCACAAAATAGGGCCCAAAAAGTGACTTCACAACATGCAAAATGGGGGTCCTTTGGAAGGCCAATAAAGCTAGTAAAGAGAATGAGGGGTGAGAGGGTCACCCCTCTATGATTTTGAAGCTCAAAGACACATCTAAGCCATTGAAAATCCCCTGGATTTCAGTGGCTAAAAGGCCAAATCAAGGCCAATGCAAATGCTCATATGCATAGCTCAAAACATGAAGAAATAAAGCATGAAAGGGGGGAGATGACCCCAAATAGAGAAGTGACCTTAAGTAAACATGTTTATAAGCTCAAAAGGAAACTTTTTCTAGTTTATGAAAAATCTCAAAAATGCTCACAACTAGGACTAAGATATGATGCAAAATAGGCCTACAAAGAGGGATAAAGCATACAAGGATGTAGGAGACCTCAAACAGAAAAGTGTCCTTATAAAATCTTCAAGAGAAGCTCAAAATATGACACTTTTCAGTTTATGACAAAGCTCAAAAATGCTTGCAAATAAGGCTAACCAATGGAGCAAAAAAACTCCAAGTTTATGGGAAATAGGTACTTACCCTTGAAGCACAGCAGAGCAGGAGCTTTTGGACCAAGTTGGTGAACCTTCAACCCCTTCAAATCAGTCCCAAAGTGCTGGAATGATTGGTGGAGGTGTGGTGTTAAGGGTTGGTGTGCAAATGGTGCAAGAAAACTAGGGTTTTTGGGGCTCAAGTGTAAAGATGTAGAGAGAGAGAGAGGTGTATAAGCCTTCAAAATTGTTGTAGAGAGAGAGAGAGAGACTTTTTAGAGTGAGAAGCTCCCAAGCTTCTCCAAGAAGATCCCTTGAAAATGAGAGATATAACTCATATATAGCAATATCCAAAAGTTGGCTCGAAAATATCTGATTATAGGACATGTGGAGGTTGTGGAAGACAGCTTGAGGGAAAATATCTATCAATTCTGAGCTTTCTGGGCATAAGTGGTCGGCTGACCACCTTTTCTGGTCAGCCTGCTACCTTTTCTGGTCGGCCGACCACTTTTTCAGGAGAGGGTGGTCGGCCAGCCACCTTTTCTGGTCGGCCAGCTAGTCTAGGAAAATTCTGCTTTCCAGGTCCAACTTCAAATGGCCATAACTCCTTCAACTGAACTCCTGTTCAGGTCATTCTTGTGTCCAAATTGAAGCCCCGGAAGATATCTTTCCAATGGCACCAGCGTTACATTAAAATTCCTCCGATGAAAAAAGTTATGCCTGTTTTGGTGAAGCCGCGCAGTTTTAGTCCTACCCGGATTCATGCCGAACTTCTCCCAAACTAGTTTTCCTCTCTCTTCTCCTCTTTTCTTCAACTCCAAACCCTTAGACAAGGTGTTTTGAAAGATTTTTTTAAAGATTTCATCTCTCTTTCATTCATTTCTACTTTATCCTTGCTCGGTTTACCGAAAAGCGCAACATTTGACAAAATGCGAGCCTCGGAACATCGTAAAAACTTTTTTTCAAAAACATTTTGGAAGAGAGGGTTTTAAGGTCTAAAATCTTTTGATCAAGATTGTCTTGGTCCAAAAAGGGGTATGAAGTTGAGATTTGACTCTCTCCTTGCCGAAGAAACTGAACTTTTTCCCTACACACCTTTCTCCACCATGTAAACCATCAGTCGCGTCCAAGTCTTAAGGGCGGTCAAAAATGGGATGTCTACAGCGGCATTCCCAAAGATGAAATCGATAGTGCCATATATGTAGCAAAATTTGAAGAACTGTCGTTGAGCAGAGACGAAGAGAGTGTCTTGGTAGCCTTAAATTCCACAACTATAAAAGACTGAGAGATCTGATGCAGATCGAAGAGCCACAGCTTGACCACCTTGTGGCCTAGCTGTGTTGCGAAATGTAATACCACGAGCAATGAATCCAACACCGTCGACCCCTGAGGAGTCATGCATGTTTGTAGAAAATTAGTGTTATACAAACAAATAAAACTTACAAAAATGATGTGATTGATATCATGTTATTTTAGTTCTGTGTATTCTGTAAAGAAGTGGACGAAATTATTAACCATGTGTTACTTCACTGCCCTTTTGTGTGGTTGATCTGGTCTTACTTTGTCAGATGGTAGGGGCTACAATGGGCTTCACCAGGTTCAGTGCAGAGTATCCTACAGTGGTGGTCTGGATGTAGACTGAGGTAGCTAGAAAAGAAGTTGTGGACTGTAATCTCATTTGCTATTTTTTGGTCCATTTGGAAATAGAGGAATGACTTCGTGTTTAATGGAATGGAGCCTAATTTTCTAGTTCTATGTGAAACCATTAAGGTGTGAATTTCCTTGTGGGTTAAGTCCTCAGTTCCGGCTTTGAATTACTTTGTCCATGATCTGGTGCATAATCTGTACCAAGTTAGAAAGTGCTTGGCTTAGGAGTTTCAGCAGCAACTTTGGTGGTTTTATGCAGCACAACAGGTTATCAGTAAGAGGTCATCAGCACAACAGGTTCTGGTGTATAAAGCAGAGGAGATGTCATTGATTAACTGCTTAGTGATTATCAGTACATCAGGTTCTGGTTTTCTGCTGTGAAGTTCTATGGCTGCTTAGTCTTGGTGACTAATAGGAGGGTGTTTGCTTTGCTAATGTGATAGTCTTGGTGATTACTGTGACTAATTTGTGGTTTGCTTAGTATTATCTTGGTGATTATGGTGACTAATTTATTGGTTGAACTAATTTGTTATTAGTCTGCTGTTAGACTTGGTGCTCTTCTACTGCTATACTGGTGGCTAAGAAGCTGGGCTACTGAATAGAGGGTTGCTTGTTGTTTTGAATGTTTGGTTAATTTGAATGGAGATCATGGCAGCAGGGTTACAGGTCTACTTTGAATGGAGTTATTTGCCTTGATGCTATGTTGGTTTTTGCTGATGTTTGCTAAGATTAATCCATTGGTTCCTCAATCATATTTCTGGTTTTTTGTCTTGCTGCTGTGCTGGCTTTGTCTTGTTGATGTTGCATTGGTTTTTCCTAAGTTTTGTAGGATTGGATTACTTAACAGTGGCTGCAACTTATGGGTGCTTTTGCTAGTTGTTGTTTGCTGGGCTAATGTTGAGGACTGGTGTAGTTTTGGTGGACTGCTACTGTGTAGTTTTGTTGGACTGCTTGTTGGTTTTCTTTTCTTTTGCCCTATTTGTTGGTCTCTCACCAACTAGGAGGTTGGAGCTTGATCTAGCTCCAAACTCCTCTTTATTGATATAATTTTTCATACTTTGTATGTGTTTCATCAATAAAGTCCTTTTTTGCTGATTAAAAAAAAAGTTATTTTAGTTGATTATAGGTATCTTAAATAAGAAACTGTGGGAAAAGTTTGTAATGAATGGTGTCAAAATAGTAATGTCAAAGCTAAATTTTGGTAACTTAGTATAAAAAATTAATGCCATAATTTAGTATTATTATTTCAATGATGCAACTAATATTTCTTATATTCATTCATAAAAATAAATTTAAATGTCATTGGCAAATTTCCCATCATAAAATATAGAACAGCTTTCCTACATGCACAAAATTGGTACAAAAAAGGAAGAGAGAAGAGTATGCAAAATAAACTAAACACAAAATAAATACAAAATATATATGAATGAACAAAAGTTTGACATAATTTTTTGATAAAATTCATTTTTAAAAAGCATCTTAATCGTCATATATAATTTCAATTTTTGTACTTCTAAACTTGATAAAGATTTATATATTTGGTGACCTTTTCATTAGGGTAGTGTTTTTGATAAAGCCTAGAGAACATAACAAGACATTGACCTTAATTTGTAATAGACATGGTGTTGGGGTAGCTTTAAATGGAGGTATTTGTTTAAAGTAAAACTTGTGTACAGCTAGGACAATAATACTCAAAGTTACAACTTTCAACACCATTTGGGAGGCTTGGGCCTTTGAAGCTCCTCGGTTATGAATATTTGCTTATTGCTGAAATGGTGGTGGAGGTTTGGGGCTGAGACTTACGCTCTTCCACAGTTATTTGTTTAGAGCATAATATAGGGGGTGAAAGTTGACTGCCACACATGGAAATAAATAATAGAGTTTCAAAAATCTGGTCAGATATCATCCGTGCAGTGATCTCTAAGCCTATGATTCATAATTTGTACCTTGTAAACACTGCAATTCAATTGGGGAATGGGCAGAGAGCTCAGTTCTGGCTTGATAAATGGGCAGGGGAGTTGTGCCTTAAGGAAGTATTTCCCAAACTCTTTTCTTTGTCTACTGAGAAGAATGGAACAGTTGCTGAGTTTTATAACAGACAGGGAGGGACTCAGGGCTAGAATATGGGCATTAGGAGGCCTCTGCTGGCTTGGGAAGATGAGAAGGTTAGTAGGCTACAAGCCGTAACTAGGGATGCACCAGCACTTAGGGGCTCAAGCTCAGATATATAGAAGTAGAAAGCTGACCCATCTGTGGTGTTTTCTGTTGCCTTTGTGTACAAATGTTGTGAATTATCCTTGGGGCCAGTTAGGAATACGGTAGCGGTTGTTTGAAATAACTGTGCTCCACCTAAAGTCAAATTCTTTGGGTGGTTGGTATGGCAAGGTAAGGTGAAAACATCTAGTTTCTTGCAACGTATTGAGATCTTGGATGAATCTACAAATGTGATTTGTGTTTTCTGCCAACATAAGGTGGAAACCATTTCCCATATCTTGCTTTTTTTGTCCTTTTTAATGGCTCTCGACCAAATTTAGAGGATCTATGTGAGCTTGTTAAAGCAAGAATAGCGTTGTGGATCAAATCATCCCCAAATATTGTCTTTAACTTGCCTCAGGTTCAACATTGCATTAGGTCTGGAAGCTGAGACTTACCTCTGTGCTATGGTTGATTTCTGTGAGCTTGTTGACTCATCCCCAAACAAAATGGTGTTCTGTTTGTCTTCTGCTTGGGGACAGTAGAGTTTTGGGCTGCTTATGTTTTGTTTTGTGTTGATTTTGGTTGCTTGTGTTCTGTTTGTGTGATTTTGCCTACCTGCTGTGACTTTGGTTGTTGCTATGTTTGATTTCTGGACTAGGTATGCCTGTCTGTTATGTCTGCTGTGTCTGCTGTGTTATGTTTGATTGGGATCTAGCTTTATTTGGTATTTTATCAGGTTCGATATTGCTTTCGGGCTGTGTTATGTTTTATCAGGTATTTGTCAAATGTGTTTGGTGTCTGCTGTTATGTTTGAGTCTGGGCTGCTGTTGGTTTTAGCATTATGGGATTATTTTCCCTTGGTTGTGCTATGTTTTGTGTGTGAACAAGGCTGCTGCTATGGTTGATTCTGCGCTAAGGTCTGTTTTGTGTGTGATCAGGGCTGCTACTATGGTTGATTTCTGTCAGGTTTTTGGTGTTTTGTCTGGTTTTTGGTTTTGTTTCTCTTCTCGGTCTTTCCTTCTGTCGGGTTTGGTCCCTCACCAAACTTCTGGGTTGAGCTTGTAGATGATTAGGCTTTCTTCTCAGTGCCAACTTTGTTGGGATTGGGTTAGTTTGCTATGATGCTTCCTGCTCTTCCCCTCCTTTATTTGATGTAATCTCATTTCTTGTATGATTTTTCATCAATAAAGGTTCCTTTTTTGCTAATTAAAAAAAAAAAATTTGCTTTAAAAATCAATCTGGTGGGTTGTCTGGCCTCAGATGTGTTGTTTTTAAGCTAGCTAGCCATCAATTTTGAGAACTTTATTAATAATGAGAAAAGAAAGAAGGGACTTGACCAAAAAAAAAAAAAATTCTTTATTGATCAAAATTTTTTTTTTGAGAACTTCATGTGCTATATCATTGAGTGTTGTTCTTGGGTTAAGCAACCCTTAATACGACATTAAAAAATCTTTTATGAAAAGTAGTGCTTCATAAATTGAACTCTCTATTGAACTTTTGATAAGCTCACTACTTCAGTGAAGAACATGTGTTCCATTAAGCCATCAACTGAGCAGCTCAAGCCAAAACCGAATGAAGACAGTTAGTCAAGAAATGCAGCTACAGTTGTAGAAAGGTGGTTATAAGTAAGAGTGAGGAAGTTAGAGTTGTTAGAGGAAGTTAGAGTTTGTTATAACAAACTCTAACCATCTTGTATAAAGTAGTACACACACATGTAAATCTATTCATTGAGAATTCAATTCAAAATTTTATCATGGTATCAGAGCTGTAGAAGCTCTTACGAGCAAGGTCCAACAATGGTGATTTCTTATCCTTCATCATCAATTCTCAATCTATACCATCAAATCTTAGTCTTCTTGTTTCAAATTTCAATTCCTTGATTACTGTCAAACTTGATTCTACAAATTTCTTGATTTGGAAAAGTCAACTTCAAAATGTCCTTCGAGCCACAGATTTCCTTGATTTTGTCACTGGTTTGGTACCTTATCCAGTCTCTGAGATTCTTGATTCATCTAGAAACACAGTGCCAAATCCAGAATTTCTTCAATGGAAAACTATAGATGCACATCTTCTGAGTTGTATTACTGCAACACTCTCCCTTTCTGTGTTTTCTTCAGTACTTCATCATCAACATTGTTTTCAGGTATGGAGTGCTTTAGAGAAGAAATATACTTCACTTTCTCGCTCTCATATTCATCAGTTGAAATATCAGTTACAATCAATTACAAAAAGAGGTTCGTCAATGGAGGAATATCTGACTCAGATCAAAGAGATCTCCAATCAACTTCGTCTTGCTTCTTCATTGGTTGATGATGAGGATCTGGTACTCCTCACTTTGAATGGATTACCTAAAGAGTATGATGCTCTCAAAACTGCTATACGAGCTCGTGTAGAACCAATTTCCATGGAAGATTTGTGTTCTCTTCTCTGTTCAAAGGCAATACATGTTGAGAACAAAGCTAAACTTGTTCTACAACATGAATCTCCAGTTGCTTATTCCACAACTAAGAGTTCTAAAGGTTCACCATCCTATTCTCAGTATTCTCAGTATTCTCAGGCTCATTCATCTGGCAATTCAAGTTACCAAGGCCGTAATTTTTTTAGAGGTTCAAGAGGTGGCCGATATAGAGGAGGTAAATCAAATCGCTCTAACAGAGGCAGATTTGAAGGACACACCAATAATTACAATTCTAACTCTGGTTCTGGATGTCAAATTTGTGGAGGTTTCACTCATACGGCATTTGATTGTTGGTTCCGCATTGATCTAACCTATCAGCCATCTCATTCTTCATCAACTTCTTCAGGTTCACAGTTGAAGGCTTATTCTACTACAACCAATCTGAACTCATCTAACCAGACTTCTTTTCCTGCTGAGTCATCTTCTACACCTTGGTACGTTGATTTTGCAGCAATAAGTCATATCATCAATGATCTTAGCAATCTTCATCTCTATCATCCGTATCAAGGACCAGATCAAGTGACTGTAGGAAATGGTTAGAGTGTTCCTATTCAGCATGTTGGTAAGGGATTATTACCTACTCCAAAATATTCTTTCCAGCTCAATAATCTTCTGCATGTTCCTACCATTTCTTCCAATCTCTTATTTGTTCATCAGTTAGCTAAGGATAATGATTGCAAGGTTACTTTTGATGCTAACTCCTTTATTGTTCAGGACAAGCATACGAATCAGATCCTGCACAAAGGCCCTAATGTGAATGGCCTTTATCAATTTGCATCATCTCCTTCCCAGTTGTTTCAGGCTCATCTTGCTCACACTTCATCACAGACTTCCTTGCCTATCTGGCATCAAAGGCTTGGTCATCCTTCACCTTTGAAGTTTCATCATATTACTCATCATTTGTCAACTAGGTTTAAGAATAAGGATTGTACTAAGTTTGCTTGTACACCATGTAGTGTTGCTAAAATTCACAGACTTCCTTTCAAACTATCTAGTTCTACTGTTAACCAACCATTTTCTCTTGTTCATAGTGATGTTTAGAGTCCATTTACTGCTCCTGTTTCTGGTTATAAGTACTACTTGTTGTTTGTTGATGATTTTACAAGGTTTTCTTGGATTTATCCCCTTCATGCCAAAAGTGAGGTGTTTCCTACTTTTTTAGTGTTTAAAGCTTATGCTGAAAACCAACTCTCCACATCTCTAAAAGTTTTACGAACTGATAATGGGACAGAGTTTGTGAATCACAAAATGACTCAATATTTGGCTGATCATGGCATTGTTCACCATCTCACTTGTCCCTACACACCAGAACAAAATGGGATTGCTGAACGCAAGCACCAGCACATCACTGAGATTGCAATTGCTTTGATTTACCAGTCTTCTCTTCCTCTTAAGTATTGGTTTGAAGCCTTGGCAATTGTTGTCTTTCTTATAAATCGTATGCCTAGTCTGTCTCTTAATCACAAATCTCTTTTTCAACTTCTTTTTCACACCATTCCAGACTATGACTTTCTTAAAGTATTTGGCTGCCAATGCTTTCCCTGGCATAAGCCTTATGCTTCTAACAAGTTAGAACCTAGGTCTGCTCCTTGTGTTTTTATAAGGCATCATTCTACCACTAAGGGGTACAGATGTTTAGATCCTCTTTCAGGAAAGGTGTTCCTTTCTAGACATGTTCTTTTCAATGAGACTTATTTTCCTTTCTCTCTTGGACAGTATGATTCCTCTTCTTTATCTGCTGTGCAGTCCTTCTTCTAGCCTATTTCAGTTCCCTTCTCTGTTTCTCTGCATGTCTCCTCTGTTTCTGACTTCTCTATCTCCTTTGCTTCTAGGCCTGGTTCTGTATCTCAACCTGTTACTGCTGTATCACCATATTCTTTGCCTCAACCTATTACTGATGCTGCATCACCACCTTCTATGCCTCAACCGGTTACTGCTGAACCTTCTTCTTGTCCATTAGTTGCTTCTAAATCTCCCACTCTCTCTTCCACTTCTACTGCTTCTCCTCCTTATATTCATCATCTTCCTCCCATTTCATCATCTATTCCTATTTCTTCTATTCACATTGATTTACTAGTTTCTTCTGCTGCAGTTCCTCCACTTTTCATATGCAATTTATTTTTCTCCCATTTCTTTAGAAGGAATAACTATGTGTGTCTTTTAACTTCCAAAGCGTCCTTACCCAATCATTTTCAACTATGAAAGTTCTGTCTAGAGAACATTTTTCCTAAATTTGGAAAAATAAAATACTTTTGTTTCTGTTAGATTGGACATCGGAATGACAACGAGGCAAAACAGTGCAAGGTTAGACTTGTTATGTCCCGTCCCCACTATGTTCCTTTTGGGACGAGAGCAGGGCAAGAAAAATTGGAAATGTTGTAGGGGTGGAACTAGGGCGGGGAGGTGGCAGGGTAATAATTATCACCCTAAATAAAGAGGGTATACTAATATAATTATAAGTAATAGAGACAAAAATATTAAAAATAATGTTTACATTTATTATATTTAACAAAGAATATTATATATATATACATAAAAGGGTATTTAATTAAATAATAAAATCATGGCCGGGCGGGCAAAACGGATTGCGGGAAGCAAATTTCATCCCTCTCCATTTTCGTATTGGGATAGGAAAAATTTGCACAGAACAAGACGAGGGATAAGGGGTCAAGGCAGGACAAATTGGCATCCCAATTTGGATGGAACAATGTTGGAGATTTGAGGCACATATGGTTGAATCAAGATAACGCAAAGTACCTTTTTTATTTATTTAAATTTTAACCCTAATTTTAATGTAAATTAGAGTCATAGAGAAGCAAAGCAGCAAGTTTAGGGAGAGGACTTCCTTACCAAAAGTAGCACAGCTGTAAATTGTGTACCCATTCGCAACACTCCGGCTGCCTGTAATTATCGTTTTTCTCAACCCATCTCCGACCAACGTTATCTTGTTCATAGTGTTGGTAATCTCAACATTCTCACTATAAACACCTCTCTTCACATATATAGTTATCCTCGCATTCCCAATCCTCTTCGACACCGCATAGTTAATTGCTTCCTGAATAGATCTAAAATTTCCCGACCCATCTTGAGCAACAATGTAATTAGCACGCAAAGCCAGCGACGAAGACTGTAACAACTTTCTCTCCCCAGCCGAAACCCAGCTCGGCCAATCACCTACAGTTTCTTGCTGGCCAAGCAAACCCCCATTGATGGCCAAACTGTTGCTAATTAGCTCCGAAACATTATTAGCCACCATACGCGAAATGAAGCTTGATACGTTCAGCTCAAGCGACCCTTTTTGACAAATTTGATAATTGGTTAGTGCGGTGCTAAGCCAAGTTTGAGCATCGAAATCGCTACAACTCTTGTTCGTCGTTAACCCTTGTAAGGTTCGGTTGAGTTGGAAAACTGTGTCTTCGAGCAGTTTTGAACAGTCTCTCCATACGAGCTTTTCGTGCTTGGTACGAAAATGGTGACCTAGAGAAATTGAGTGACCGAGAGCACGATGGGCTCGATCCATAGCTACTTGGACCGCCATTGTTCTAAACTCGGCTGTGCAATTCGGTGAAAAATAGTTCGAGCTACGTCTCATGTAGACCTTGCAGGGTTCGGGGTGTGGTGTGGTGTTGCACCAGTAGTCGATGTCACGGTCGGTGGTGCCAGGAGGTTGGGCTAGTGGGGCTTCAGGGGAAGAAGAAGAGAAGGATATGAATAGCAAGATCAAGCATAGACCTAGCTTCGTAGCCATTATATATGTATGTTTTCTTTTTCTAGGTCTTGGTTTGATTTGGGTTTTTGAGGTGTATTAAAATAATATTTTTATATACACAAACGCTTTGTTTGGAATATTTGCTATTTTAGTTAGTTACTTAACTTTCTGATCATTTTAATTTAGTTAAAATAGTTTTTTTTTAAAAGTTGATTGACTTTTTTTATAAAAAATGCTAGAGATCCCAAAAGTTTTATCAAATATCTCACATGGGTGTGGGACTCACATGAGACTCACATGGTGTTGGTTTCACAACCATGTGAGACATTTGGTAGAAATTTTGATAGAATTTTTTGGGTCAATAGCATTACTCTTTTTTTAAAGTTGATTTAATAGTTGTAAGAGAAAAAATGAAATGATTATAAATTAAATTTGATATTTTATCTTATTGACTATTTTAATTTATTTTATTTTTTAATGAATTATTTTAACCAAACTCTCGTTTTAAATAAAGCCATAATCAAGCATGTAATCACATGATTGGGAGTACTATAAAAGATCACGAGATTGTGAGATTTACACCCGTATGATGACTCTGAAACATTTTTCCGAGTATTATGTGTTTTTTTTTTTTTTTTTTTTTTTTGCAGCAATGGTAGGTATTATGAAAATTTTTTCATAAAAATAATTATGAAAGCTTTGTGACCCTTGGATTACACTTAGAATAAAGCACCACATACTAATCAAGGTAATCCAAGAATCATAAATCTTTCATGATCATTTTCATGAAAAAATTTTCATGATCCATAACTTTTCTCTTTTTTTTGGCATGAAATAGCTTGGATGTGTTAAAAGTATCAAATTTTATTGATCAAGAAAAATTATCTCACATTTTTACCCCTAATGTGTTCATGTGATAGAAATTGATTGGTGTAGTGTGAAATCTTAATAAAAAATTAATATGAGTCATAGATGGAGATTTCTATTAAAAAAAATTGAGATAAAATCTCTCAATTTGTAATATTACTAGTAAAAGTGAGAAACTTGCAGCTCTTGATTGGGAGCTGATGGGGGCTCACCAAGCAATTTTCAATCAGGAGTTGACTGCCAATTTTAACCTGAATTTGGTTTCAATTTAAAATTTTATGGTAGAATTACTGTTTACTAAATTACTAAAGCTAGTTGCTTGAAAAAAAATTAATGATTTGTCTACCGAATTTGTTTAGTCCGAATTCATCCAAATGAGTCACTTTCCCTAAAGAAACTCATTCAGACGAATCTGGACTAAACAAATTTAGTGGATGTAGAGGTACTATAAAAAAAATATTGTTATTAATTTTATCTAGAATTAAATGTTTAGAATGTTGTTGTATGCAATAATCTGTTAACAAGTTGAATTTGTATAAAAATTAATATTTAATGACTCATTTATAGTATTTCAATAAAAATTAAGAAGTCCATCATTATAATAGTCTTTGCTATATCATTAACGGTGGTGTTACGTGCACCAATTAGTATATTAACTAGTGTACCTACACTAGTTATGATATTATTATTGACCCCACTCATTAATTACATTACAAATTTCAAAAACCTTTTAAATTATGTCACATCATCAATTGATATACTAGTTAGTATATCAATTGGTACATATAATATTATTCTATCATTAAATATAGAAAAATAATTACAAGTATAAGAAATATTTATATCATTAAATAGACTACTAGTCCAAAATAATTAGAAAGTCAACAAAGTCTAACACAGTCAATATACCAAATCCACCAACCAGATAAATCATCACCACATCCCCTATAATAGAGAGAAAGAAACAACCACAATCATCACCACAACCCCCATAATGGAGAAGAAAGAAACAACCACTACAAAAGGGTGCAAGGATCCTCTGTCTCTAAATAACTCTGTCTCATTGTCCTAATTTATTTACTACCATTGGATCATATGAGAATCTCAAGATGTGAAAATCTGAAAATATATACAATGGTTGTAAGTGAATTGGGACAGGGAGACAAAGTTATTTGGAAACAGAGGATCCTATTACCTACAAAAGGTATCAAATTCCTCTTCATAAGAATTGAACCCGATATCTCACACCATAAAAAATGTTACACAATTATTAGACCAAATGCCTTAGTTGTCTTTGCTGCATCATTTTATATGAGTGTTTCTTATAAAATTTTTGTAGGTTTAACATTATTTAAAAAATAATTAGAAATTGATTTTTTTTATTTTTACAATTAGTATGGGAAGAATAGGAAATTGCATGTCGAATATTGGCATCACATCTCATAAAAAGAGTGAGTCATCCACCAAGCCAATACCTTTATAACAAAATGTCGTTTAGGATAAATTATGCTGATTGAGATTTGAAAAAACGGACACTAAACTTTATAAATTTAACGTAATTACAGCCTCTTTTTTAAAAAAAAAAATTAAAAAAATAAAAAATAAAGTTAGTGCAAATGGTGTGTGGACACAGTGATAAATTAGGCAAAATATTAATTTTAACATAAAAGCAATAATGACACTATTTTTCATCTATATGACTAACAAATTACTAATAAAAATAGATTAAATGTTACGTGAATTAACATTTTAACACAACTCAATGTAAGTACGCTAATGTTGTGGGGCTCAATGTATTTTTTTGTAAATTTCATAGCAAGTTGGTGTAATTTACTATAACAATTATGTAATTAAAATGTTATATACCATTATAATATTTTATCAATAGTCTTTATTTCTTACATGATTTCTTATGTCGCATAATAAGGTTTGGCATTTGGTAAACATGATACGTCACACATATACATGATATGTATTAATAAACACATATTAAAAATAAATAAAATAACAAATAATTTTTTTAAATGATATAAAACAGATGGATATGAAGCAATAAGTTGATTTTTATGTCCATTGCATGCCAAGTTATAATTTTTAATTAGTTATTGAGTTTAAGTGCATTGGCTATCAAAGTGCATCAAAAGCTACGATCCGTCCTTTCAACAGAGTTCAAACACCGTTAATTGTTGATAAGAATTTTGCTTCGGACCCTCACTGGGGGTCGACCCCCAGTGAGGTGTCGCTCCCGGATTGGGTGAGAAAAACTGTTTTTTTTTTTTTTTTTTTTTTTTGCTGAGTTTCGGCCAATGGACTGCCGCCACCTCACTGGGGGTCGACCCCAGTGGGGGTCTGTAGCAGTGTTGTTGTTGATAATGCATGTGCATGCTTGCTAGTTTGGGTAAGACTACTAAGAAAAATAATAACAAATAAATCATACTAATTTCTTTCAAATTTTTTAAAAAATATAAAAATAAAAACATATTAATATAATTATATTGAGTATGCTTAATATTTTAATTGACATAGCATTTAATTTTTTCAATCAGTAATTATTTAATCATATAGATATAATAATAATAATAATAATAATAATTATTATTATTATTATTATTATTATTATTATTATTGTCATCTCTTTTCTAACGCCATATGTATTAGTTGAAATTAGTTTAATCTTACTATAAGGGATAATAAATTATGTCAAACTTCTGAACTTTAATGTATTTTTTTCAAATTTTAAAAGAGATCAACATAATTTATTCTTTATAAAAAAAAAAGGTGCTTCAGGAATGCCTCAAAAAATATTGATTATACATTTTTTATTACAACAATACTACATCCATGCAATTTTTTCTCCATGAATGTCCCTCGAATGTGTTTTTGACGGGTAAGAAACCGGTTAGAATCATTTTCTTACTGGTCATAAATATATACGAGGGGAATTCGAAGGAAAAATTGTATAAATGAATCATTTTTATTTTTATTATATGCCCTTTTAGAAAAATATACCATGTATGTTAAATTTCTTAACAACGGCCCATATAAGCATACATATATAATAATAATAACAACAACAACAATTTGAAAAACAAAAAAAACAAAAACAAAAAACCACCAACAAATAAGTGAAATATAAAACATTCAAGTGGAATTAGTTGTGCTTTAATCTATCATGAAATATCTGATCAGACCAATACAAAATACTGTTGAGAAATTTTGAGTAGTTCAAGTCATGTTAGACTACTTGTCACGAATTATCCTAATTATTTGAAAACTAATTAAATCCATATTTAAAGTTTTTTACTTGATATAAAGATGTACCATTTTCTTTAACTAAATTGATCGAATTAAAGTCTTAAAAAAATTAAAACCTAAAAAAAAAAAAAAAAAAAAAAGGTAGGATTAGAGAGGATGAGATTGTGCATTAATTAATAATATACTTACGTGTAGATTCTAATAAGTGGACTTATTGTCTAATAGGTCATATAGAAAAAAAAATTCATAAAAAAGGGTCACTAATTGTAAGTTTTAACGACAATATATAAAAAATATGACAAAAAAAATCATTAATTATCAATTTTTAGTGACACATATAAAAAATTATCACAAAAAAATTATTTTTAACAATAATTTTATCAAAACTTATTTTTAATAAAATTTAATAAAAATTAAATCTAACTATTACCACCTACTATTAATTCACCCTAATAATAGTGCAAAGTTGACTTTGGCTATAGGAGATGTATCGTGGAATTGTTTAGTCCACTGTTAGATTTCTGACAATATCATTCACTTCCCACATGGTTTCCGCATTATTATTTTTTTTAACTAACGTGTAGTTTCATATCACTACGGGGTGTTTATTTGGACAGATTGAATAAAAAAAAATTATAATTCATTAGATTGTTAGTTTTAGAATTTATTATCCTCAGATTATTTAGTTAGATTGGATTTATATTATTTAGTCATGTAATTAGATATTTGGACTATTTTTAATAAATTCAATGTTTGATTGAACGGCCTGGATAAGGATAAATGTTCAAAATACTATTTTACCCTTGTAATTTATAATTTTTATTTAATATATAATTTTAAATTTGTAATCTATAATTTATAATTTAACAACACTAAAAAAAATTAATTTATAAGGCCATAATTTTTAATTTATTATTTTCAATTAAATTAAATTTATAATTTATATTTTTTATTTAATATATAATTTTAAATTAACAACACTAAAAAAATAATTTTATTTAATATATAAATTTAATTTTTCAAAAACACTAAAAAAATTTAATTTATAAGGCCATAATTTTTAATTTATTATTTTTAATTAAATTTAATTTATAATTTATATTTTTTATTTAATATATAATTTTAAATTAATAACACTAAAAAAATAATTTATAAATGTTCAAAAGATTATTTTATCATTTTTCAATTGTTTATTAAGTAATAGCATGAGGATAAAATGGATATTTCACACATTAGTCCCATGGGATACCAATCCCATGGAAATAATCTCACCTCTCCCTTAGGATACAATAATCCCTAGAGACTAATAGTCTTTAGGGACTATTAATTCGGAACAAAAAAATTGAACCAAACAATGAACTATTAATCCAAATGAATTAATAATCCAATCTCATGGAATAATCCATCAAAACAAACACACACTTTATTTAGTGGTTACATTTTAAAAAAAAAAACACACGCTGTTTATTGGTTAAAAGTTAAGATCTAGAACTCATATAAGTCAGGGAGACTTCTCTCTTCAAGGGGCATATGTGAAGAATTCTTTTACTTCAGTGGGAAATTTAAAAAATATTTACAGATTAACGAAAAAGTTTATAAATTTAATTATTAATATTTATAAATTTTACTATTAACTTGAAAATATTATTGAAAAGATGGACTGAGAAGACATGTTTTGGATTGCCAAAATCTTGGTCTGGGCTACGGGTTCATAATGGACATGGTGTTAGTTTAATGATACCGGGCCCACGATACTTATAGCCCATAGAAATTGGGCTGCGTTTGTCTGACTTGTGATAACATGGACATGGACATGGTTGTTGGTTTAAACTAACATGTACTCCTTTGTGTTTTTTGTTTTTTTTTGGGTTGGGGTGAACTAAGAGCAGCTCCAATGCAGTTGTTATAACCTTTGCTATAGTTATAATGTAGCAACTTAATGCAAAAATTGAGCTCCAATGGAACTGTTCAATTTTGACAATGTTATACCTTGTGCCAAATTTGACACAAGGTTTAGTAGTTTGGTAGACTGACCAATTTGCCACATCATCAAAATCAACTATTTTTTCTATCTTTTCATGTTGAAAAAAAAAAAGAAAAAAGAAAAGACACCAAACTTGAATAGATGCATATGTATACAATCATAGAAGAATTCGCAAAATCATATAAAATTTACATATAATATATAATTAGAAAAAAAAATCAAAATATAAAAAAACTAATTACATGAAAAAATATGAACAAATACAGAAAAATTCAAATTTTCATATGATTTTAAGAGTATAGTCTTCATGAAAAATGCAAAAATATGCCATCTTAACAAAAGATGAATGAAAAAAAGTTTAATTTCACTATTTAACTTGATCATATATTAAAGTTCTCAAAAATCATTTAAGATTGATTCAAAACTAAATTTTATTACAAAATTTCTTCCAATGTACAAAATCAGTTAGAGTCAAGACAAACGATTTCAATATACAAAATCGCATAATTAAGATAGCTAAATTTCATTAAAATTTCTCTTACACCGTACCGGACAAAATGATATTATCATGGTAAGTAAAACATCTTATTCACCATCTGTCAATTTTTACTAAAGAAATATTACATGTAATCTTATTTCTTATCTTATTTTCTCACTCCAAGACACAAGTATGTGAGTTTTACATGCATTTATAAATGTGAATATCATTGCTTTATGTTTAAAAATGAGAAAATGATGTAAGAAGTTAGTAAAACAGAAGACATTTAGAATATCTTAAATATTATGGCATTTAAATTGATTGTCAAGAGGTAAAAAAACTGTGCAAAGTAAAAGACAAAGATTTTCTTTGTGTGCCAACGTTATTGAAAAATCTTTAAAATTTCGGAGATGTTTATTTGTGATTATGTATCAATTTTAGCCAGTAAATAACAATTCCAATCAAACAATCAAAGAAAAATCAAAACAACGATTTTACGTGAAAAAAATCACAATTTAAAAGCCTCCAATTGTGATAAAAAAAACTACGAGCAAAAGTCACAAAATAATCAACTAAGAAGACGTAAAAGAATTACACAAGTGTACTCTCAATTACCTAGCAAATACATGCCCGAATCAAATCGACCTGTTGACTACATATTTTGTACAAGCCAATTACAATTCGACGCGTGGCAGAATAAGGGTAATACAGGAAAACTATTCAAGTCTTCGATCCTGATCGTACACGTGACAATTAGTATTGGTTATTACGAGATCTGAGTAGCAGTGGATCAACAAAGAGATGCAAGGTGATGTGGTTTCAACGGTTTCTCACATTTAAATTCAAATTTATGAGGGAAGCCTAACTGCAAGTGATAGCATAGTGGAGCTAATTATAAGGCAACATGATCAGCGATCATGGAGGAGTAGTTCGACGGTTGGAAATGCAGTTCAATGATCATCCTTGAGAAATATAAATAGCAGAGAAGGCCCAGAAAAAGACCCCTAGACTCAGATCCAAAAAAACCAGTCTTATTCTACTTATTTTCCTTTCCAGTTTTACATTTCCAATCTTACATTTCCTATTCTTTACATTCATGTACTTTAAATTCCTGCACTGCACTTCGTTCATAGGAGTAGTTTCAAGTAGTAGATTGTTGCTGTAAACCTCTACAAGGCTGAGTTTGGATCATTGTAAGTTTTTCATTTTAATGAAATGTTTCAATTGTTTTTCATTTAATTGTTATCTTGCTTAATTCTCCTAAATCAAGCCACCAGTAAAAGTCCTCTTCATTGAGGTTGAAAGAACTAAAACACAATCGTCTGATAATTGGTTGGCAATTAATTTTCTGTAAGGATTGATTGATCCTTGCTGGCACGCTCGCAATTACAAAAATAACCTTCGAAAACCAAAAAGCCAGCATATATTTTTGGCACGCCCGGTGGGACTAATTGAAATGGCTAGACGTAGGAGACAAGGAGAAAATGAATGCTTGGAAGAAGGCGTGGAAGGAGAGGTAGAGATACCTAATCCAGAGGATAATGGGATAACACATCCTGTGGAAACTCTCATTTTATCAGAACCGATGGTCGAACAGACCAGCACATCAGAACAAATACCACATGTTCATAATATTGGACGAGACCAAGGAATTGGACCATCTACTGTTCCATCTACTCAGCCAATAAATCCATGGGGTGGCCTAGTAGATGCCATGGGACAGTAGTTAATGAACACGATGGAAAGGTGGGCAACATCCTTTTTGGATCGAATGAATAACTACCAACTAATAAGCGTAAGACACATGGAGGAAGTTTTAAATGTCCCTCAGCAAAGATTGGCTAGAGATAAACAGCCTATGCAAGTTAATGGACATTCTAATAGTCAAACTAGTAATCAGAACTATGAAAGACCCTCACCTCAGTCTTGGTACGAACCTATTTCGAGTCCTATAGCAGGTCAAAATGCCTTAATACTTAACAATGAAGCCATGCGTTAGTACTTAACAATGAAGCCATGCAAATTGGTGGATCTGGCCCAGTACAAGAAAATGGCATAAGAATGATTCCAAATCCCATGTTCGAAGCCACACCTGGCACGAGGGGGTTCACTAATCCCTTATTTGAATTTATACCCGGGGGGTTGGAAGGTTTTCCTACAAATGGAAGAGACACAATACCTGTTTTAGCACCTTCGCAGGTCCTTTCACAGGACAGGATCAAAGGGGTTACCCACACCCCCAACAGCAACCTACACCACAGAGACAACCAGTCCCAAATATACCACCTTATAGACCAAGAGGACCACGGACACAAGGTTGTCCACCAAATCCTGTGTTTATCCCTCCAGTAGTGGTTCAGCAGGCACAAAATATGGTCCCTAGAGACCAAATTACTGACATTGTTAGAGAGATGTGTGGACTGATGGCTCGGGGGGTCCAGACTCCTGTCTACAGGAAACCATACCCAGAATGGGTAGATAGGGTACATGAATACCCAAGAGGTTTCAGGATACCAGATTTTGCCCTTTTTATGGGAATGGAAACCAATCAACAGTGGAGCATATTGCTAGGTTTGCTGCTCAATGCGGTGAATTTACTAATAATGACTATATGAAGTTAAGGTTATTCCCAAATTCCTTAACTGGGGGAGCATTTGTGTGGTATATTAACCTTACACCTGACTCTATCCAAACGTGGTAACAAATGGAAGAGGCATTTCATGCCCAATTCTTTCAATCGGAGCCAGAGGTTTCCATGGCAGACTTGGCAAGATTAAGTCAAAGGCCTGATGAGAAGGCTACCCAGTTTATTACCAGATTTAAAAGGGCTCGAAATAAATGTAGAGTCATCCTACCAGAGCCAGAATTCGTGAGATTGGCTCAAAATGGCTTAGAGTTTAGGCTTCGAAAGAAGTTTGACTCAACTGAATTCAGAGACTTAGTGGAACTGACTTATAAGGTGTCTAGGTACGAAGCATTACTAGAGGAGGAACAAGATCGAAATAATGCATCGTACAAGACATATTATAGAGATCCTAATTATGAGATTGATGCAGCAGAGATTGTGGGGAAAGAACCTGTGATCTGTGAAGCATTAATTCATAAGGATACAACAATTGACCAGCAGTTTAAAAAGAATAACCTTCATAGGAAATACTCTTTCGATTTAACTAAGGCAGATGACATTTTTGATCATTTGCTTGCGGCCAACTTCCTTAAGTTACCAAAAGGAGTCAAAATTCCATCTCCAAATGAACTTAAAGGAAAAGTATATTGTAAATGACATAACTCTTGGTCTCACTCGACTAAAAACTGCATTGTTTTTCGAGACAAGATCCAAGAACAAATTCGGAAATGAAGCTTAAAATTCTCAGCTAAAGCAGAAAAGACCATGGGGATCAACAATAATCCATTTCCAGAAATTGGAGAAGTGGCAGCCAATGTCATTATGCCAGACTTCCAAAATTTGTCCTTGAAAGAATTAGAAGAAGTCAATGTGCAGATGCATGTTGCCAACCAGACAACTATCAAGAAAGACACTGGAAATCTACCAGTTATTGGACAAGGTTTCTCACACCAGAGGGAAGACTCTGATGAAGAAGCACTGGATGACGATTCCTTAGAGGCAGCTGTAATGGAAAGGATGTGTCACAGGTGCAGACTGAGTTATAAGTGGTTGAAAATGCTTCCAATTGATGGGAAGTAATATTACAGGGATGTGCAGAGACGTCCTAAATCAACCAATGCTTATAACAAAGGGCCATATCCAACTAGTGGTAGCAGCAGCCATTAATGGTTGAGCCAACAGCCGATAGAATGCATTCTAAAGGCAAGAGACCTTTATATGAGCCCAGGCCACCTAATTACTACAGAATGGAGAGCAGTCATTCTGAAAGGAGATTGGAGAAGGGTTCAATTCATGGGATCAAAGCCAGAGATTGGCTCCCTAGACCAACCTCACGTAGGACAGAAAGTGGCCCCCTTCATCAAAGGCCTGAGTTAGGCCCAAAACATGAAGTCGGAACCAAGCAGTGGCCTTCATAGCCAGCTTCGAAGTTGGCTTCGAAGGAAGAAAGGAACAATTCAACATCTGGGTCAGTAAATTCGTGGGTACCTGGAGCTCCAGATTGGTTTGTCATGCAGAACAAATCTAGGGAGGTATCTACCCAAAGATATGTTGTTTGTAACGCTCTCAAAATAATAACATTAAACTCAACAATATTGACATGCATTGATATATAAAAGATCAACATCCTTCTATTCATCAGAGTATTTCCTTACAAAAAGTATTACATATTGACAACAAAAGTAAACGCCCCATGGGCTTACAACTTTCCAAGCCAACACTTGGTTACAAGAAATGAGTACTAACTCATATACACATTAAGCCCTAGGCTTGAATTTACATGTAATACATCAAAAGGAAAAGACACTCAAAAAGTCTGACAGCCTCTAACCTCCCAAGCTATGTCCTTGGAGGTGGCATGCTACCTGTACCTGAAAATGATGTTCCCATATAGGGTGAGCCACAGCCCAGTAGAAATACACTAAACCAGCTATGAACAATGACTAAAAGATTAGCAGTTGATAGATGGCCAACGCTGATACATCCACTTATATCACATTACAGTTATAAGACTTACAAGTCTATGTTACTTTTCTTTTTCCATTCTCAGTAGATAAGCATACCAGCTAAATCAATATATTAACAGATAAGCATATAAGCTATATCAACATCTCAACAGATAAGTATAAGAACTATATCATACAACCAAAGATAAGCATATGAGCTATATCTACACTTTTCTAGACAAGCATATGAGCTATGTCTACACTTCTCAAAGATAAGCATATGAGCTGTATCTACGGAGTTCATTCCCTATCTCCTCCCAACACTATCCGGTTTAGAGGTCCATCCCCCATCTTTCCCTAAACCGCAGAGTACATCCCCCATCTCCTCCTCTACACACAATGCATATAAACACATAGGTTCTATATACAATCAACTAATACATAAAGTTAATGTATTCTATCAACCGTCAAGTTCCATGACACATTCCATTGATTAGTTTTCGTTTGCCTAATCATCATGCATTGTCTACAACAATCAAGACTATCCTCCACCGATAGCCCAAAGCAGTTATTTCTAAACAAGAAATAAATACATCAAATGGATATAAAATCAACATTTCAACTTGGTGAGTGATAACTAATCCAACTACACCCTTTAATCCCATACATTCCAAACCCCAACATTTCCAATTCAATTCTTCATTTCTCAAATTAATTATTCAAATTAATTTGTTAAACCAATTAGGGTAAATTCCCATAATTAACAAAACAACCCTAAGGTTCCCTTTTCATCCATAATCCATCATCTAACTCACTTTTCTATGCCAATCTTGCATATAGGTTTATTATAAACAAAACCCCATCTTTTGTAAAATTACACAAAAGACCCAAACTTTGGTAAAATTACACAACAACACCCAACATATCAAAAAGCTAAAATTGAAAGACAAAGTCCATAAGGAGGAGTAGGGTATCCCTACCTCAAAGTTTGAGCTCCAACGGAGATGAAGACCAAAAATCAAAATGCTCCAAATCGCCAAATTTTCAGATTAAATCAAAGCTCTCAACACCCTCTACCTTTTTAACAAAGAACTTATGGTAGATTCACACTAGAAAGAGATGAAAATTTAGAGAGAAGGCAAGTCTAGAGAGAGAGGGTCTCAGATCTAGGGTTTTAAAATGAAAAGTGATGAAAATGTTATGTTTAAAATCGCTGCTGTCCGCTGATATAAAACAGGCTCGCTCGAGCGAAGACTTGGTCGCTCGAGCGACTAGACACAGAAAACCCCGCTCGAGCCAATAAAGTCTCGCTCGAGCCAACAACTTAGAATCTCGCTCGAGCGACAGAATGCTCGCTCGAGCCAACAACTTGAACCTACAGGTCTGCAACCAGACGCGCGCTCGAGCGACGGAACGCTCGCTTGAGCGAAGAAAAACCAGATCGCTCGAGCGAAGAAAAGCTCGCTCGAGCCAAGAAATGTAACTCTCAGGTCCAGAACCAGACGCAATAGCTCGCTCGAGCGAAGTCACTCTGGTTCGACCCACCAGACACAAAACACACATCTCGCTCGAGCGACCAAACCCTGGCTCGAGCGAAGGACCAAAACAAAGAGCTCGCTCGAGCGACAAACTTCTCGCTCGAGCGAAGGTTCAGAATTCTGGGCAGCAACACTTGGCTCCCAGACGTAACCAACCTGTAACAAACCTGCCCAACACATCCTATAACTCAAAACAAAGTGTGAAAGGATGTAAACGAGAGAATAACAACTGCTAATATCCACGAGCTCAAGTCCGAACCACTGTACAACAAGGGGTAAAACCCGGGATCGCTATAACCTCCCCCCCCTTAAAGGAATTCGTCCCTGAAATTAAGTGCAAGTTTCTCAAAAACAGGTTTTTCTCAATTTTAAACAATGTTACATTTCAACATTAAATAACTTGACCCATTACCGGTCATTCCATCTCTTATTAAGAGGCATTTCACAACATATACATTACAATATGCATTTCCTTTCCATTTTAACAGTTTTCAACACACATGATTCACATTTCCATATCATATTCAGTTCTCATGATATAACTCCATTTCTATAATATAGCTAACATATGCAATATTATAATCAACTTCCATTTCAAGGCAAGTTTCCACAATATATCCATAAACCAAAACATTCACAATGTTTTACAACTTAAGACATGTACATAATGTTCTTAAAGTTCATTAAAATTACAAAATCTCAATACATGACTACACATCAACAAACAAGTCCGGATATTTCTCGCGGACTTCCAACTCACGTTCCCAAGTGGCTTCCTCCACTCCGTGATGTTTCCACAAAACATTCACCAAAGGGATGGTCTTGCCACGCAGGACTTGATCCCGCCTATCCAAGACCCGAACCGGTCTCTCCTCATACGAGGCATCCTCATCTACCTCTAAGTCGGTCCAATCCAGTACATGTGATGGATCCGGCTTATACTTCCGAAGCATACTTACATGAAACACGTCATGAACTCCGGACAACTGTGGCAGCAAAGCCAAACGATAGGCAACCTCGCCAATCTTCTCAAGGATCTCAAAAGGACCGATAAACCGAGGGGATAACTTCCTGCTCTTCCCAAACCTCATCAATCCTCGCCTAGGTGATATCTTCAGGAAGACATGATCACCTACCTCAAACGCCAAAGGCCTCCTCCTACGGTCGGCATAACTCTTTTGGCGACTCTGGGCTATAACAAGCCTCCTACGGATAAGCTCAACTTTCTCCGTCGTCTCCCTAACCAACTCCGGACCCAACAAGGGTGCATCACCCACCTCGGCCCAACAAACTGGAGACCTACACAGTCGGCCATACAAGGCCTCAAACGGTGCCATACCGATGCTAGACTGAAAACTGTTGTTGTAGGCAAACTCCACCAAGGGCAAGTGCCTCTCCCACGTCCCACTAAAGTCCAGGACACAACCTCGAAGCATATCCTCAAGGATCTGAATAGTACGCTCGGACTGCCCGTCAGTCTGAGGATGATAAGCCGTACTAAAGGTCAACTTAGTACCCAAGGCACTCTGCAAACTCTGCCACAACCTGGCAATAAAACGAGGATCTCTATCTGAGACAATCGTCGTTGGGACCCCGTGCAACCTCACTATGTCCCGAATATATAGGTCGGCAAGATGATCCACCGAATCTCTCACGCGCATAAGAATGAAGTGCGCCGACTTAGTCAACCGGTCTACAACCACCCAAATAGCATCACTACCCTGCTGAGTCCTCGGAAGACCTACAACGAAGTCCATAGTGACATGTTCCCACTTCCACTCGGCAATAGGCAAGGGCTGTAACAAACCCGCTGGCCTCTGATGTTCGGCCTTCACTTGCTGACAAGTAAGGCACTTAGACACAAAGACTGCTACATCTCTCTTCATACCCCACCACCAAAACTGGCGACCCAAATCCTGATACATCTTAGTACCTCCCGGATGCACCGCAAGGCGCGAATGATGAAACTCTCGGAGTACCTCCTCTCGGCAAGACTCCGGCAAAAACAAACGGTCTCGGTATCTCACACTCTGGTCGAGATACTCAGCCAAACCTTTCTCCACCTTCCCACTGAAGATCTTCTCTCGGAGGGAATCTACCTCAAGGTCACCTCTCTGTGCCTCTGACACTCGAGTCATAAGTGTAGGCTGCGCAACAACAGAAAACAAGGCCGCAGCCTCAACGGATTCGCCCAAAAGCAAACCAAACTCGCCAAGTACCCCCAACATCTCCCACTCCCGGATGGCTACACAAGCTACATCACCTATGGATTTCCTGCTAAGGGCATCGGCCACAACATTGGCCTTTCCCGGATGATAATGCAACTCGAAGTCGTAATCCTCAATAAACTCCATCTACCTCCTCTACCTCAAATTCAAGTCTTTCTGTGTAAACAGATATTTCAGACTCTTATGATCCGAGAACACCTCGAATCTCTCACCATAAAGGTAGTGCCTCCAGATTTTCAAGGCAAAGATCACTGCTGCTAACTCTAGGTCATGTGTAGGGTAATTCTTCTCGTGAATTTTCAACTGACGTGAGCCATAAGCTACCACTTTCCCCTCTTGCATCAACACATAACCCAAACCCTCTCGTGAGGCATCACAATAAACTGCATAACCCAACCCCCTCTCCAGAATAATCAAAACTGGAGCGGTGGTCAATCTAACTTTCAGCTCTTGGAACGACTTTTCACAAGTCTCACTCCATACAAATTTGACTCCCTTCCGAGTCAGTTTAGTCAACGGTGAAGCTAACCTGGAGAAATCTTTCACAAACCGGCGATAATACCCAGCTAATCCCAGAAAACTGCGGATCTCAAACACACTCGTAGGCTGTGCCCAATCTTGCACTGCCTCAGTCTTGGATGCATCAACAGACACCCCTTCCTCGGATACCACATGGCCTAAGAATTTGACTTCTCCTAGCCAGAACTCACACTTCCCAAACTTGGCATACAGCCTATAGGCTCTAAGCAACTCGAGCACCACTCTCAAGTGTTCCTCGTGCTCCTCCTCAGAAGGTAAATAAATCAGGATGTCGTCCACGAAAACGACTACAAAACAATCCAAGAATTCCCGGAAAATCTGGTTCAGCAAGTCCATAAAGACTGCCGGTGCATTGGTAAGCCCAAATGGCATCACCAAAAACTCATAATGGCCATACTGCGTACGGAATGCCGTCTTCGGAATATCCTCCTCCCTGACCCTCAACTGGTGATAACCCGATCTCAAGTCTACCTTAGAGAAACAACGGGAACCCTTCAACTGGTCAAACAAATCATCTATACGGGGCATAGGATACTTATTCTTAACCGTAGCCCGATTCAACTTCCGGTAGTCGATACACAATCTCAAGACACCGTCTTTCTTTTTAGCAAAGAGGGCTGGTGCTCCCCACGACGAAACACTAGGACGAATGAAGCCCTTATCCAGCAATTCCTGGAGCTGAACTTTCAACTCAACCAACTCTGCTGGGGCAAAACGATTAGGTACCATAGAAATTGGCACCGTGCCAGGCACTAAATCAATAGAGAACTCTATCTCTCAGTGAGGTGGCAAATCAACAAGATCCTCAGGAAAAACATCCGAATACTCACAAACCACCCTTGGCAACACAATCTAGGTCTCGTCACACTCACCACTCATAAAGCTAGCAAGTAGACCACTACGCTCACTCTGCCCTCGCGGATCATACCCCGGTGGCAAAACACTACCAACCCGGTCCCCCAAGAAATGGAAACACTCCCCGCTCACGGTACAACAAGTGACCCTCTGGCGGTAGCAATCAATAACTGCCCGGTATGACGACAACCAGTCCATACCCAAAATAACATCAAAGCCCTTCATGGGCATAACTACAAAAGGAAACGGAAGCCTATGATCGGCGACCTCTATATCACAACCTCTACATCCGTGTTTCAAAATCAACTCACCCCCAACAGGTGACACAACACAAATAGGAGATGCTAACAGTGCCAACTCCAACTCCAACACAGATGCAAATGCAGCAGATACAAAAGAATGAGACGCACCCGTATCAATCAATACACTAGCAACCGAGTTGCAAAACAAAAAGGTACCTCTCACTACTGATGGAGCCGGTACTAGGTCCTGCGCGGTAACAGCATACACGCACCCTGTAGGCCCCTGATCCACCTGCTCACCTCTAGGAGCATACGACTGATGCACAGACTGGGAAGATGAAGCTCCCGGATTGGCCCTCGAGGCCTGCACAGACTGAGCTGGCTGATAACTCTGCATCTGCCTAGAACCAGACGCCCCTGAAGTGGCATTCAACTGTGGGCAAAACCTCTTCAGGTGCCCAGGCTGTCCACACTGATAACAAGACAAGGGCTGGCCCCTGCCCTGACTCTGGCCCTGAGGTCTAGCTGAAGAAGAAGTAGCTCGCTGACCCCCTCCCTTCTGCGGGCAAACCGAAGACTTGTGACCCAGCTGGCCACATGTAAAACAAGTCAAGCCTTCCTGATTACCTCTCCCAGATCCTGCACTCGGCACTGGAAAGGTCGATCTAGCCAAACCACCCTGAGACTGCTGAAGGTTATAACCCCTCTGTCTCCTGCCATCACCCTGGCCATCTTGGCTCCTCTTGGAGCCTCTATTCTTCTCCTCCTCCTCCTCTTGCATCAAGAGCTCCATATGAGCTACAGCATCCACCAGATGTCTATCCTCTCGTATGAAAGATCCACCAACCCTCAATTTGAGGCCACGCCTCAACTTCCGCTCAAACTTATAGCAACGGCGTTCCTCGGACGCCACGAGTTCAGGTGCAAACCTGGACAAGCTAGTAAATGTAGCTTCAAACTCGGCCACAGACAAACCCTGTTGATTAAGCCGGCAAAACTGATCCCTCAGCTTCTCCCTAGCAGCTGAAGACAAAAACCTCTCCTGGAAAGCATTTACAAAAGCCTCCCATGCCCCACCAACACGAACCTTCTCGTACTTCCACCATTGACCTGCATCTCCCTTCAGCTGGAAGGATGCCAAGGTCACTTTCAGTGCTCCGTCCTCAATGCCAAGCATCTCGAATGTCTTACTCATTTGTTCCAACCACTCATCTGCCTTAAGTGGCTCCTTTGGATCCCCAACAAATTCGTCCAGGTTAGACTGGAAGAACTCCCTCTTCAAGAAAGAAGGCCCTGCCTCAGCAACCTGATTCCCTGCTCTGAGAATACCCAAAGCTCCTGCTATCTCTCAGGCCAAAGCACTCATAGCCTGCTGACCCGCTGGCTCGGCTACATTGGCCTGACCAACTCCCTCCTGTATAGCCAGAATCTCATCCGGTATAGGCACTTCCTGCCTCCTAGGCCTACCATGCCTACCACATCTTCCTCGTCCTGACATCCTAATAAAGGGAACGAAGAACATTAGCACATTCATAAATGTGCCGAAACTAAACACTCACGTCCTAATGCATGGACAACTGTAATTCACTCCACGTAAGCACATAAACACATAAGCACTTACGAATTTCATTTCCGGATAATGATAGTCCCGAGGCGTTACTAGAGTTCCGGTTAGAAACAGCATTGATCAAGTGCTTTTCCAACAAGACTCCCAGAAACCCAAGGATCCAATCAACATCCTAGAAATTAAATCCCATACCCACATAGTCACACAAGCATATTATCAATTTAAACACATAGCATATGACTCTACACCTAAGTCTCTATCAAGCGAGACAAACCCATTGTGATCCTAATCACTTCCTACGTACCCAAAGTATTCGAACCCGATACGCTCTGATACCAAGTTGTAACGCCCTCAAAATAATAACATTAAACTCAACAATATTGACATGCATTGATATATAAAAGATCAACATCCTTCTATTCATCAGAGTATTTCCTTACAAAAAGTATTACATATTGACAACAAAAGTAAACGCCCCATAGGCTTACAACTTTCCAAGCCAACACTTGGTTACAAGAAATGAGTACTAACTCATATACACATTAAGCCCTAAGCTTGAATTTACATGTAATACATCAAAAGGAAAAGACACTCAAAAAGTCTGACAGCCTCTAGCCTCCCAAGCTATGTCCTTGAAGGTGGCATGCTACCTGTACCTGAAAATGATGTTCCCATATAGGGTGAGCCACAGCCCAGTAGAAATACACTAAACCAGCTATGAACAATGACTAAAAGATTAGCAGTTGATAGATGGCCAACACTGATACATCCACTTATATCACATTACAGTTATAAGACTTACAAGTCTATGTTACTTTTCTTTTTCCATTCTCAGTAGATAAGCATACCAGCTAAATCAATATATCAACAGACAAGCATATAAGCTATATCAACATCTCAACAGATAAGTATAAGAACTATATCATACAACCAAAGATAAGCATATGAGCTATATCTACACTTCTCTAGACAAGCATATGAGCTATGTCTACACTTCTCAAAGATAAGCATATGAGCTGTATCTACGGAGTTCATCCCCTATTTCCTCCCAACACTATCCGGTTTAGAGGTCCATCCCCCATCTTTCCCTAAACCGCAGAGTACATCCCCCATCTCCTCCTCTACACACAATGCATATAAACACATAGGTTCTATATACAATCAACTAATACATAAAGTTAATGTATTCTATCAACCGTCAAGTTCCATGACACATTCCATTGATTAGTTTTCGTTTGCCTAATCATCATGCATTGTCTACAACAATCAAGACTATCCTCCACCGATAGCCCAAAGCAGTTATTTCTAAACAGGAAATAAATACATCAAATGGATATAAAATCAACATTTCAACTTGGTGAGTGATAACTAATCCAACTACACCCTTTAATCCCATACATTCCAAACCCCAACATTTCCAATTCAATTCTTCATTTCTCAAATTAATTATTCAAATTAATTTGTTAAACCAATTAGGGTAAATTCCCATAATTAACAAAACAACCCTAAGGTTCCCTTTTCATCCATAATCCATCATCTAACTCACTTTTCTATGCCAATCTTGCATATAGGTTTATTATAAACAAAACCCCATCTTTTGTAAAATTACACAAAAGACCCAAACTTTGGTAAAATTACACAACAACACCCAACATATCAAAAAGCTAAAATTGAAAGACAAAGTCCATAAGGAGGAGTAGGGTATCCCTACCTCAAAGTTTGAGCTCCAACGGAGATGAAGACCAAAAATCAAAATGCTCCAAATCGCCAAATTTTCAGATTAAATCAAAGCTCTCAACACCCTCTACCTTTTTAACAAAGAACTTATGGTAGATTCACACTAGAAAGAGATGAAAATTTAGAGAGAAGGCAAGTCTAGAGAGAGAGGGTCTCAGATCTAGGGTTTTAAAATGAAAAGTGATGAAAATGTTATGTTTAAAATCGCTGCTGTCCGCTGATATAAAACAGGCTCGCTCGAGCGAAGACTTGGTCGCTCGAGCGACTAGACACAGAAAACCCCGCTCGAGCCAATAAAGTCTCGCTCGAGCCAACAACTTAGAATCTCGCTCGAGCGACAGAATGCTCGCTTGAGCCAATAACTCGAACCTACAGGTCTGCAACCAGACGCGCGCTCGAGCGAAAAAAAACCAGATCGCTCGAGCGAAGAAAAGCTCGCTCGAGCCAAGAAATGTAACTCTCAGGTCCAGAACCAGACGCAATAGCTCGCTCGAGCGAAGTCACTCTGGTTCGACCCACCAGACACAAAACACACATCTCACTCGAGTGACCAAACCCTGGCTCGAGCGAAGGACCAAAACAAAGAGCTCGCTCAAGCAACAAACTTCTCGCTCGAGCGAAGGTCCAGAATTCTGGGCAGCAACACTTGGCTCCCAGACGCAACCAACCTATAACAAACCTGCCCAACACATCCTATAACTCAAAACAAAGTGTGAAAGGATGTAAACGAGAGAATAACAACTGCTAATGTCCACGAGCTCAAGTCCGGACCACTGTACAACAAGGGGTAAAACCCGGGATCGCTATATTGTTGGAAACCAAGGTAGGATGGTCAAACCTCCTTTGGTGGCCCCAAACAATTGGGTATTGCTTAAACACCCAAAAACAAAGGAACCAGATATGGTTCCAGTAATTTCGAGATCACAAAAGAGGAAGATTCAGCGTAGGTACACTCAGTACCAGAAAGACCTGAAAGAAAGTGGAGAGAGCTCTTCATTGGTCTAGACAGAAGGAAAGAAGAATCCAAAGTTAGACCATACTCCAAAACCAGCTCTACAAGGCAAAATAGGCTGCAGTAGAGAATAGTTGGCCAAAGTTCACTCTGAACTAAAAGCCAGAGAGAAGTCCAGTTTAGCAGGATTGGAGAAGGCATTGATGGAGAGTGATAGCGAGACAGAAGAAGAAGTTGGCCTAGGCCAAAAGAAAGGATTGGTTGAGGAAGAAATGTTCGAAGCCTTCATGGCTGAATAAACATTTTTGGTTGAAAAGCCAGTCGGAAAAGACCATTCGAAGGAGTTTGTTAATAATGAAGTGCCAGAATGCAGCATGGAGGATGCCTCTGAAGTAACTGAACAAGGTGGCCAAGAGGAGAAACAGGCACAGCCAGCCATCCAATTTGGCTCGGTGTCAGTGAATATGGTACACATACTACCACATGAATTCCAAGCTGGAGATGAGAACCAAGAAGGGCAAGAAATTGACCCAATTCCAGTCTCTAGTGAAGATTCACAAGTGAGTATGGTGCAAGATGAATCCGGAATGGCTACCCCAATGGAAACTGAATATGAGAGTGAAGAAGAGGTGAGTATTAACCTCTCATATCCTTTTGAGTATCCCTCAAACTCTATGACACAGCATGTCAAGCCTTTGTATATCAAGGCCTTCTTCGATGAGATACAATTGAACCGAGTCTTGGTGGATAATGGGGCAGCGGTGAACTTACTACCGAAATCTTCCTTGAAGAAACTAGGGAAAAGGAACCCCTGGTCAATCCCAACCAGCACAACCATTGCTGGTTTCACTGGAGACAAACAGATGGCTCAGGGAATTCTGCCCATCAACCTGAGTGTGGGAATCAGGGACTGCATGACGGCATTCTTCGTTATCGACAGCAATGTTAAGTACAATGCTTTACTTGGTAGAGATTGGATCCATACTAACAAATGTATGCCTTCCTCTTTCCATCAGAAAATAATGATAGCCTTGGGCAATGGAGAGACAAAGGAAATTGATGCAGATCCTCAACCCTTCATAGCCTATGTGGACTTCGCAGAGGCCAAATTGTATATTAAGGGAGTGACACCACTCAGTATACTGAGGAAACTTGATGGCTCAGCCGAAGTGACGGCTGATGAGGAAGTGACACACCTTAAGCACTTAGTCCAGGAAAGTGCTGATGAAGATGTTGTTGTTAAGAATGACAATGATGCCTGGTTGTAGGCAAAGAGATGAAGCACAAGAAGCTAAGTCTGTGGCTCTAATTAAGTTCTCGATATTGGATGTAAAATCAATTGTCCAAAAAGTGCAAGAGCAAGAGAAAGAAGCCATGATAATTAGCTGCAAGCAGGAGCAGCAACAGGCCAGAGTTTTGGCTCTTGACAAATACTGTGCATTGGACATTGAAACAAAAGTCCAGGAGATACAGGAAGAAGAAGCCTTATGGACAGACTTTGTCTATGAGGAGGAGGGTAAAGATGTTGAATTAAAGAATCTGGGAGCAGAACAAAGCAAAAAGATTGCTTCGAAGGCAGAAAGAATCAAAGAAGAAGCTTCAGTAAGTTCTCAGACACAAGACCCCTTAGAAGAGGTAAATTTAGGGGAAGGTTCTATACAACAGCCCACGTATATAAGTGCTTGTTTGAATGCTCGGGACAGGGACCAGTTATTGGTTGTTCTGAAGAAATATAAAGATTGTTTTGCATGGTCTTATAGTAAACTACCAGGATTGGATAGGTCATTAGTGGAACATAGGCTCCCTATGAGGCCTAGTTTCAAGCAAAAACCAAGAAGAATGAGTCCAGAAGTGATTCAGAAAGTTAAGGAGGAAATTCTTAGACTACTCAAGGCAGGCTTTATTAGGATAGCCAGGTATGTTGAATGGCTATCCAATATTATGCCTGTAGTTAAGAAGAATGGTAAAATGAGGGTATGCATTGATTTCAAAAACTTAAATCTAGCAACTCCAAAAGATGAGTATCCTATGCCTATAGTAGATTTGTTGGTAGACAGTTCAGCAGGGCATCAAATTTTATCAATGATGGATGGGCACTCTGGTTATAACCAAATCTGCATTGCAGAGGAGGATGTTCACAAGACAGCATTCAGATGCCTTGGGAATATTGGCACCTTCGAATGGGTTAAAATGCCATTTGGCCTGAAGAATACCGGGGCTACATATCAGAGGGCTATAAACACTATCTTTCATGACCTCGTTGGAGGGTATTTAGAGTGTTATATTGATGACATTGTAGTTAAATCCTAATCCATGGAGGAGCATCTATTTCACTTAGAAGCAGCTTTTGAAAGAATGAGAAAGTTCAAGTTGAAACTCAATCCTCTTAAATGTGCTTTTGGTGTATCATCTGGAAACTTCTTGGGCTATGTAGTACACCAGAAAGGAATACAGATTGACCAGAATAAAGCCAAAGCCATCATTGAAGCCAGACCTCCATCAAGTAAGAAAGAATTACAAAAGTTCCTTGGACAGGTTAATTTTCTTCGAAGATTCATTTCTAATACTGCAGGAAAAACTAAAGTATTTTCTTCCTTATTAAGGCTGAAAGATGAAGATGAATTTGTATGGACGGCAGAGCATCAAATTGCTTTCGAAGGTATCAAAGCCTACTTGGCCAACCCTCCAGTGCTGATGCCACCAAAGGGTGATAAGCCCTTAAAGTTGTACATAGCTGTAGCAGAAGATTCATTGGGAGCTTTCTTAGCCCAAGATAATGAAGAAGGCAAGGAGCAAGCTGTTTATTACCTTAGTAGGTTTTTAAATTCTTGTGAATGTAAATACTCAGCTGTAGAAAAGCTGTGCCTTGCATTGTATTTTGCTGAAATGAAATTAAGATACTATCTTTTGCCTACAACTGTCTTGGTAATTGCAACCACAGATTTGGTTAAGTATATGTTATCTAGACCTATGTTAAGGGGAAGAATTGGCAAATGGATACTAGCCTTATCAGAATTTCATTTAGAATATGTTCCCCAAAAGGCAATAAAAGGACAAGTTTTAGCTAATTTTTTGGCAGACCATCCATCTCAAACAAAAAGCCAAGAGATAATGGAACTTGGTATGGCTAGTGTTGAGCCATGGCAAATGTGGTTCGATAGATCAAAAGCCAATAGCCTAACTAGAATTGGTATAGTGATTAAGTCACCACAAGGAGTAAAAACCACACATGGTTTCAGAGTGGATGAAATTACTTGTTCTAATAATCAAGCTGAATATGAAGCCTTAATAGTGGGACTGAAAATTCTTATTGGATTACAAGTTCATGCAGTTGACATATTTGGAGATTCTCAATTGGTGGTTAACCAAGTGAAAGGGATTTTCAAATGTCAAAGTAGAAGCATGTTGTCATACTATGTTGTTGCATTACATCTGCTTTCTCAATTTCAAATAGCAAATGTAACTCATGTCCCAAGATTCTTGAATAATAGAGCTAATGACGTGGCTCAGAAAGCTTCAAATTTCAAGAAAAGGGATAATGCTCAAAGGGACATAAGCCAAACAACATATCAGAAATTAATACCACCCTTGAATAAAAGGAATGTGGTCTTGGAAGTCAACCATAATAACTTACAAGAACAAGATTGGAGGCATCCAATAATGCAGTACTTGGCTAGCCCATCTTCGAAGGCCAGCAGAAAAATTAAATTGCAATCTATGCAATACGTGATGTATGGTAATGCTCTCTACAAAAGAGGGGGAGATGGTTTATTACTGGAATGTTTAGACCCAAAAGAAGCATTAACAGCTATGGTTGAGGTTCATGAAGGCATCTGTGGTGCTCATCAGCCTGCGGTGAAAATGAGATGGTTGTTTTGAAGGCATTCCTATTATTGGCCAACTATCCTTAAAGACTGCATAGAATATGCAAAAGGTTGCCAGGCATGTCAAAAGCATGGAACAATAAGGCATGTGCCACTAACTGACCTATATGTAGTAGTGAAGCCTTGGCCATTTAGAGGATGGGCCATGGATATGATGGGGAAAATACACCCACCTTCTTCGAAGCATCATTGTTTCATTTTAGTGGCCATTGATTACTTCACTAAGCAGGTCGAAGCTAAGCCATACAAGGTTGTAGACCAGACTGAGGTCATTAGATTCATTAAAGATTTAATCCATAGATTTGGTATCCCACAGACTATAACTATTGATAATGAGACTGTATTTAATAGGAAGATGGCAAAGTCTTTTGTGGTAGAGTTTGGAATTAGCCTTGTTAATTCCACCCCCTATTATGCACAAGCCAATGGTTAAGTTGAATCATCCAATAAGTCCTTGAAAAAAGGAATACAAACAGTTGTGGAAGACAATCCTAGGGATTGGCATAACTTATTATTGGATGTATTGTGGGCTTATAGAACTTCCCCAAGGTCAAGCATAGGAGTCACTCCTTATACCTTAGTATATGGGCATGATGCAGTGTTACCTGTGGAAATTAATGTTAAGTCCTTGAGGATAAGATGCCATGACCAGTTAGATCCTGAGCAATACTATCAGAGTATGTGCTTGGAATTAGAAAGCATAGATGAAGTTAGAATTCCGGCATTAAATAGCATTCTTTTTCAAAAGAAGAAAGCAGCCAAAAACTATAATAAAAAAGTCAAATACATTGGCTTTGATGAAGGTGATTTGGTACGGAAGACAATACTCCTAATAGGGATTAAAAGCCATAAGTTTGGCAAATGGTCACCTAATTGGGAAGGACCATATCAAATTCATAGAGTCCTGCCTTTTGGAGCATACCATTTGAGAAATTTGAATGGATACATACATCCCAAAAAGATTAATGGCAGATATTTGAAGCCTTATTTTTCAACCATTTGGGAAACACAAGGAATAAAATAAACACTAAGTACAAGAATACGAAAATACTCAAATGATAAATAAGAATTTGTTCTTCATAAAGAGTTGAATACATTCTGCCATAAATTGGCTTAGAAATCATTACAATATCTCAGTTGTTCTTTTACAATAGATGTTCTATTCTTAAATGATGAGAACAACTGGATGGCTGTGGTCATTTCCTGCTTTCGGTCAGCCAGTCCTTGGTTGGTGATCTGCAGTTTGGTGTCAGTTCGGATTAAGGCCTGGTTCACTGCAGATAGCTCCTCCTCAAGTCGAGCTTTCTTCTCCAGTAGTTGAGTTCGAAAGTGGGAAATAGAAGAATGTTGTTTCTTTAGTTTTGATACTTCAGTATGCACTGTAGAAACAAAGCTTTGATCTTTAACCAATTTCTCCTCTGCAGCCTTGGCAGCATGGCAAATGTTGATATATAAGTCAATAGTGGCTGCTGCCTAAGATAAATGACTTGAGACAGTCATGCCAGATTGCTCGACAATCTTGCAGCATTGAAGGAAGTCATTTCTTATTATAGGTCTCTCTAAGGCCTCGAAGGGAATCCTCAAAAAAGATGTCAGTAGCTCCAGGTAGTTGTCCAAGTCTATCAGAGGTGAAGAAGGCTTACTACTAGAGAAAGAGCTCTAAAAAATTTCTAGCAAGGAATCAGCCAAAATTAATGGCTCAGTCTCATCATTAGCCATTGGAGAGGTAGAAGGCAGGTCGAAGAGACTAGCTAGTCTTGCTTCAAAAATGTCTACCTTATCCGTGGACATGAAGGGGGCAGAAAGGGCTTTGGTGGAAGGCACAAAGGACTGCATAGGGATAGGAGAAATGGGTGGAGCATCTTCAGCAGTCTCTATGGTTCTAACCACTAATAAATCAAGGAAAGAAGGGCTGGAACTAGGCAAAGGTAATAAACTACGAGTTGGAGAGCTGCCAGCACCCTCTATAGGGGAATCAGCTACCATCGAAGAGAAGATAATAGCTGGAATTTCCTTAGAAGGAAAAGGAAGAGCAAGGCTCGAAAGAGAATTAAATTGAGATAGATCAAAAGACAAGTAAGGGAGGTATGGATTTAAGCCAAAAGAAAGAAATGTAGGAATACTTGGCCTCAAGGAGGGTACAGAGAATGTAGGCCTAGGAAGTGAGAGTATTATCTGAATGGATCTCACGTTTTGCAATTGATCAACTGAAACTGAAACTGAGAGAGTCCTTATTGGAAGAATAGGCTCAGTAGTTGTTGCTGCAAAAGAAGAAGTACAAAGTAACGTCAAGTCTCAATACCAAAAATTTGACAAGGAAAAGCAGTACAGGCTTGAAAGAAGTTACTTGTTTCAGAAGTGATAGCAATAATAGGAGAGCTACGAAGGGAATAGTGCTCAGCAATATGTTGCCTTCTTGCAGTTTCCCTTTGGATTACATCAGCAGCAACAGCTTCATCTCTTAAGAATTGCTGCTATTGTCTCTTCTTAGCTCTCTAAAAAACAATTATAGCCTTAGAATGTTGCCGCTCTACTGCCTTGGCAGCTGCATCATGAATAGGGTCTTCGATCAAATCAGAAGGAGAGCCAGTCATCTTTCTTCTCTTTTTTCTATGTACTGGTATTGCCTGCTCCTTCTCAATTTCTCTCTCTTCAGTTTGGGATTCAGATTCTTCAGAAGTGAGTTTCTCTTCTACTACTCTAACAGTTGTCTCATGGGTGGGCTCTTGAACCAAGTCAGAAGAAGGGACGGTCACTCTTTTTCTTCTTTTCAAGGGTGACTCCTGCTCTTGATTTGCCTCTTCTTCTTCTGCTTGAACCTCAGATGCTTCCTTTTCAGGCTCAAGTAAAAGTTTCCTTTTCTTTTGTTGCTGTTTGCTCTTGAGAAGATTTAGAGCTTGGGTCTTCTGAGGAGAATCTCCCTGTGAGGCACCCGCACCACCTTCACAAAAGAAGAACTAAAGATAAGGCTAAAAGCATTATAAAGAAGGCAAAAGGAGAAGAAACAAGGGTATATACCTTTCTTCGAGGCAGCCCGAGTAACTCTAGGAGGAGTTGAGGCAGCAGGAGCAGACTGTGTGGTGGTAGGCACATGAACTGAAGTGATAAGAACAGTGGAAGAAGTAACAACTCCAGCTCCTTTGGGCTTGGGCACATCCAACACCATTAGTAGGTCTTGAGGAGAAATGGCCAAGTATACTTCCATATTGGTCGCCCACCAGTTGTGGTACCTCTTCAACAGGTTACCTTGAGGAAGGAAAGGGATACACTCAAATTCGATCAAGTCCTGTATAAACTTAGAAGTTGCCTCTTCTAGTCTGGACCTTCGAACTTTCAAATCCCTGGTGGTAAGACTTAGATTGGTGTTACTGCAGAGGGGTATTGGGACCCCTTGTGAGAAGCCAAATTGTCTAGCAAATTGAGCAGGCCAATAGGGCTCAGCAATGCATTTGTAAGCTCTGGGTTCATGGTCTCAATGAATAATTCTCTAGGGATCAGAATAGAAGCCCATATATCTTTGTGAGTAGGTGAAGCACATAACCTATCACTTAGGAAATTCTTCAACCAAGATGGGCCAATGGTAATGGGTTCGAAGGGACGAAAGTTGTAAGAAGGAGGAGAAGCTGGAAGTTGGTGGAAGAAAGACAAGTAAAAAGCAAAGGTAGAAGGATAAAGTGAAGCATTGGCTAGCCTCATGCCATGAGTAGAAGGGTTTGGCTCAAAAAATTTAAGGCATTTGGATTGTAACTCAGTGAAATAAAGCAAAAAACCAAAGTTGAAGAATCCAAAATGGCCCCTCCTTGATTGGCATATAAGGGTTTCTCATAGAAAAGAGAGCATACTCTATATACGTGGCCTAGAACGTATGGAGCTAAAGCCACCTTCTTCTGTAAAACAAGGGCTTTGGCAAGAGGGGCAAATTCAGGCATGATTCTTTGAGAGGAGGTGCAGAAAAAGAACTTGCAAAGCCAATATAGTAGGAAAGAAAAGAATTCCCTATCAGTCACAGGAGCCTCCCTTCTATTCTCAGCCTTGACGAAGTCACTATAGGATGAGTTAAGAGAGGGGAGGGAAAAAAGGACTGCTAGGTCAGGATAATCTGGTCTAATGGGGCTTCCAATGGGGGATAATCCTAATAGATGGCAAATGTTAAGAACAGTAGGGGCCATCATCCCACATCTGAATTGAAAGAAATTAAAGGCAAAATTCCAAAAGCGCAGGGCAGTAGAAATTAAGAAAGGGTCCTCTGAGATAGTTAACCTGGATAGTCGGAGGGCGTCAAGAAGGCGGAGTTCTTAAAGGTCCAGAGTCCTATCAGGGACAACCCGATCATACAATTCTTGCCACTCCGGTCTCACCGTGGGCCAGCATCGGTGGGGGCGGTTCGTCCTCCAGTTCCTCCAGTCAAGGCCACCTTCGTAAAGGAGACAATGGTCTTCCAGACGTGGATATAGAGCTGGAAGCTCAGTAAGAATCTCCTTGAATATAGGCCCAAGCACATAGTCTTGTTGCACATGACGACGAGGGATAAAGATGCGTCTGTCGATGGCGCTTTTCTCCCCAGCCTTGTACTTTTCACATTCTGCATCAATGATCCTTTTCAGGGCTACAAACGGGCTCGCACGCTCTACGACTGGCACTTTCAATGAAGAAGAAGCCATTGATAGAACGCTTTTTCAGAGGACGAAGCTGGGAAAGAGAGTAGAGAGAAGTGGAAGATCGGTAGAGATAAAGGGTTTGTGTGTTGAGCGAGCAAGTGATTTCAGAGCACGAAATAAAAGGGTTTTAAAAGCCTTTGTGTCTGGAAGATATATCGCGTAATTCGTTAAGTACTAAAAGTACGAACACGAAAAGTTTTCCTTCAATATTGATACTTTTGGAGGGAAAAAACACATCCCAGATGTTGATGCCAGTTTCGAAGTAAAATATTTGGCTTCGAAACTAGATTTTGGCGCCAAAAGTCAAATAACAACGGCTTCGAAACAGAGAAGCCGGCTTCGAAGCACATTCCATACTTAAAGATGTAAGAATACTCAAGTATTTGTTTACTTCAAAGGGATTAAAGACCTGTTTTAGGTTTTTTAATGAAAGTAATGTCCTTCGAAGCAAAACTTGAGACCCCTTAAGGATGGGAATTGGTGTTCGAAACATCAAAACCAATAGTTGGTTTGTATATATACAGAAAGAGATTGTCTTTTGAACTAAAACAGTATGAATTGTTGTTCGAAGCAAAATGGTCAATTTAAGACTGATTGATCATACTAACCATGACCATATGTTGGTTATGATTAAAATAAGCTTTAAGGGGTAAGATTGTTAAATTCAAAACACTGATTCTAAATGAAAATCAGCAAAACTGTCAACTATATTCTATAAATTGGAAAAGCTCATATTGGTTCTTTTTAGTGTTTCATTTAAAACGATTGAGTCCAGATTCGAAGGATAAGATTGTTCAGTTCAAAGCCCTAAATTTGCTTTTAAAGACAAACGGAGACAAGATCAAACAATGCCAAACAAAGAAAAAGTCTTAGTTGTATTAAAGCAAAAGCAATTACATTGAACGACCCTCTTTGGGTACAAATTCAGGCTCATAAAAATAGGGAATAGAATAAATAATAAGATCGTGAAATTTGGTCCAACTATGATCAATGACTTTCTGTTCTTTCTTTATTCTATCCTCTATTTCTTCTAAGATTGGCTGCATAAGTTGATGTGCTCTCACTTCATAAAAGAGCTCTTCAGCCTTTATTTCGAATGTCGTTTCTCTCAATCCTTCTTCCAACTCGTCTATATCCGAGTCATCCCAGTACGCAAAATCTTTATTCTTAAAGTTTTCGAATTCTTCAATGAAGTTCTCTGCTTCGTACTAGACGTGAACTCGAAGGGATGAGAGTTGGTCTAAAGGTTGAGTGGTGGCTATAGAGGTCCGATGCCAGTGGAGAAGCAATGGAAGTTGGTCCAAAAACATGTGAAGCTCTGCTTGGGCGAAGGGATTGAGGACATGGCCCCGAGTCAAAATATCACAAGCCCATTGAAAGTTCTTGAGAGGGACTTCGTCCTCAAGAACACTGAAGGGCAAGTGAGAGAAGGCCGCAAGCAGGAATTGGGCTTGCTTCCACTCAGCTGGAGTAGGGGGAAATGGAGGCTTGTAAGGTGGAAATACCTTATCTGCGGAGAGGGCAAGCCTCAGTCTCTCTGTCCAACAAGGAGTTGGCGGAGGAGAAGGTATGGAAGCCTCCACTTCAGGAGGAGGAGCAAGGGCAGAAGGAACAAAGGCATTAATATAATTGAGCCAGTCAGAAGAGCAAAGCTTCGCCTTCTGGGCTAAGAACGATGGATTGTACCCTTGTGCCTCTTCGCGGCGTTGGGCAGCATGCACTATCTTTGTAGGCATGGAGGATGTGTACCATGCTACAAGCAGATTCTCCTCCAAACTGCGTCGACGGTCGATGGGCACGTAAGGATAGACCACCGAGCTTCGCGCATAGGAATGGAACTCTAAAGGGTCAATAAACTCGACAAAGTGATGGTTGATTCGCTCCCTTAAATCACAGGCCTCAGGTTTTGACCAGCTTGTCCAGCCAGAAGCCCCAGAGGAAGAAGAAGCTGCAACCTTATCCCATGCAGAGGGTTGTGAAGAAGAACTTCCCATGTCCATATTTGCGACTTTCTGAATCAAAGGATTGAGAGCAATTTGTTCGTAGTCCAAGGGTGAGTCAGAAGAAGAACTTCCTATGTCCATATTTGTAAGTTTCTGAATCAAAGGATTAAGGGTAATGTGTTCGTAGTCCAATGGTTGATAATTTGCAAAGGCATCCATGACCTGAATATAGAAATGTGGGTAAATGTGGCTAATTAATGCATGGAGGTTCTTTCGAAGAGGAACAGCATCATCAGATGACTCTTCGTGTACTCGATCAATGGAGGAGAAAATTGATTCGGCCATAAAAAATGTATCAGTCTGTTCGAATACTAAGGTGGTGGGGGGGTTCAAAAGATTGAAGAAGAGTTTAATGCAGATAATGAATGACAGTTGCATTTCTGGAAGAATGCAAAGCCCATGCACGTTCTAAGACGTAGATAAAAGACCTTGATCCACAAATATCACCAAATATTGGGTATATTAGTGTATAGGGTAATGTTGGCTACATATTTTGTGCAAGCCAATTACAATTCGACGCGTGGCAGAATAAGGGTAATACAGGAAGACTATTCAAGTCTTCGATCCTGGTCGTACACGTGGCAGTTAGTATTGGTTATTACGAGATCTGAGTAGCAGTGGATCAACAAAGAGATGCAAGGTGATGTGGCTTCAACGGTTACTCACATTTAAATTCAAATTTAGGAGAGAAGCCTAACTACAAGTGATAGCATAGTAGAGCTAATTATAAGGCAACATGATCAGCGATCATGGAGGAGCAGTTCGACGGTTGGAAATGCAGTTCGATGGTCATCCTTGAGAAGTATAAATAACAGAGAAGGCCTAGAAAAAGACCTCCAGACTCAAATCCAAAAAACCAGTCTTATTCTGCTTATTTTCCTTTCCAGTTTTACATTTCCAGTCTTACATTTTCTGTTCTTTACATTCCTGTACTTTAAATTCCTGCACTGCACTTCATTCATAGGAGTAGTTTCAAGTAGTAGATTGTTGCTGTAAACCTCTACGAGGCTGAGTTTGGATCATTGTAAGTTTTTTATTTTTAATGAAATGCTTCAATTGTTCTTCATTTAATTGTTATCTTGCTTAATTCTCCTAAATCAAGCCACCAATAAAAGTCCTCTTTATTGAGATTGAAAGAACTAAAACACAATCGTCTGATAATTGGTTGGCAATTAATTTTCTGTAAGGACTGATTGATCCTTGCTGACACGCTCACAATTACAAAAATAACCTTCGAAAGCCAAAAAGCTAACAATTATATTTTTAGAAACAAAATTAAACATTTAGATATGAATTACTATCCAGATCAAAAATTTTATCTCAAAAAATTAACTTTTGAAATCAAATTATTTTGTCCTTCGATTTATGGATGACATTTTCAAAATTGTCCCTATTTTTTTATTTATTTTATTTACTTTTACTTTTTGATCCAACATCTTAGCGACTATACTCTCTACGACAAGATTTGGTCCCTAAATTTTTTTATAATAAAATTTTTACTTTTAGGAATAATTTTAATTCACAAAACTTTTATTTGTTGCAGTGTTAAAAATATTTTTGACAAAGAACAATATGTAGGATGGGACAGAGATAATCTCATCACACCACAATCATTTTAAGAGAAAATTACAATTCAGTCTATTTGCCATAAATATTTTTAAAATTATGAATGGTCAAATACTATGAAGAATCAACCAGATTAGTCTTTGAAAAAAAAAAACAGCACCAACTAACCAACTATTAGGAATAGTCAAAAAAAACTATTTGGAATAGTCAAAATCTATCTAATAAGAGAACGTATTTTCTGTTATGTTCTCCTTTTTGTCTAACAACTAGGGCTGCAAACGAGTCAAGCTGAGCTGAGCTTTGCTGGGCTCGAGCTCGGTTCGATAAGGGACTGGATTCGAGCTCGGCTCGGCTCGTTAATTTTTATCTAACTCGAGCTCGGCTCGGCTCGGCTCGGCTCGATAAATTTTTTTTAATATTATTTATATTATTTAAATATAAATATTTAAATAAAAAATATTATTTATATTATTTAATATATAAAAAATGCATTTATATTATTATTTATATATATATATTTATATATTTTTAATATATAAATAATGTATTTATATATATTTATATATTATTTAATATATAAATAATATATTTATTATATAATTTAATTAAAGATAAACGAGCCGAGCCTACCGAGCCGAACACATGCGAGCTCGAGCTCGGCTCGTTAACGAAACGAGCCCAATAATCGAGCTCGAGCTCGGCTCGTTTACTAAACGAGCCGAGCCGAGCCTGTTCACGAACAGCTCGGTTCATTTGCAGCCCTACTAACAACGTATCAAAAACAACAATGACATGAATGCCGCGGAAAAGATTTTTGTACGCCTGCATGAGAAAATAAAAATAAATAAATAAGGATTGTTTGTTAATGTTTTTATTTTTTATTTTTTGTTTTATTTTTATTTTTTAAAATTGAAAACGAAAATTTGTTTGGTATATTGTTTTCGTTTTAAAAATAAAATAAAATTGATTTCAAATTTCAAGTCACGGGACAATTACTTTATGCATTATACCAAAGGTTAAGTGTGTACTCAATCTTTCTCCTCCCAAATACACATTAATGTGTACTAATTGAGCGTTATTTTTTACAAAAAAAAAAGTGTTTTTACTTGTTTTTAAAACAAAATTTCATTTTCTCTTCTCACTCACCATTACCTACCGCCATCACGGGCCACCGACCAACACTATACACCATCGATGGTTGGAGAGCTCCAGCCAATCTCTGGTGATTTTGTGACAGATGGGCATTGTAGTGATTCTCGGCCACCTTGTGACTTTCAACAAAATCCAAACACTAACTCTAACAGACACCTCCGGTCACTACATCTATCCACCACCTTCCATGTTTTGTCATCTACTCCAGCAACTCATAAAATATATTTATTTATTTTTTTATTTATTTTCAAAATATTTTTAAAATAAAAATAAACGAAAATTTGTTTCTTTTTTTTTTTAAACAAAAAAGTAAAAACTAAAAACATTAACAAAACTAGACTTACGAAATTGATATATAGTTACTGCTGAATTTAGAATCGAGTAATGATTATTTAAATATAAAATTTTTATTCATGGTCTAATATATATATATATATTTATTTATTTTAAAACAAAATATTCATAAAAATAAAAATAAATTTTGCTCTATCAGTTGGCTTTTGACGAATCGCAGGCTTTAAAACGCGTTGGTGGTCAGCCCAAGGAGGTTCCAATCAAAGCACGCATGTTTCTACCAACAAAATAATTCTCTGACTGTGAACTTATGCTCTTTAGGCATATGAAGCCCACCAATTATTTATTTTTATAATATTATATAATTATTTATATAAAAAATTAAGTTAATTTGATAATTATGATAATATTAGTTTATAACATTTTTTTATAATAAAAAATAAACGATTAATATTATTTAAAAATTAGATTATTTATTTGTTTAGAAACAAATATAATAAATTAACGCGTTTACGGTTATTAGATCGATCTAATTTTTTTTACTGAATGATCTACACGTGTGATTTAAAAAATGAACGATTCAAATTATCGAGGTGAAACTCATGGGAAGCCATACGAATTTAAACAACATGACTCAGTCTACTTTGTAGAGCAGACGTAATTTATTCCAAAAAGTAAATCCTTCAAAACACCAAGTACTTAAGCAACAACTCTTTAAATAATTATAATTTTAATATAATAATTTGGATAAATTACATTGATTATTCTTAAAATTTTAAGAATTGTATAATAAATTTCTGCAATTTTGATATAATTGCATCGATTTTATTTTTAGCAAATTTAAAGTGAGATAGTATGTAAACATAAGAATAAATAAAGGTAAAATATATATTTAATGTAAAAGTGATAATAATATCATTTTTCTTCTACATGACTAAAAGAGTACCGATTTAAAAAAAATAAGTATTATGTGAAACCAAACTTGTGAAGTTTAATGTATTTTCTTCAAATTTTAAGAAAGGTCGGTTTAATTTACCCTAATAATTTTAAGTTAATGATCTAAGATATATGGGCATTGATTAACAAAGTTTAAAATATTTATAAATTGTTTATGTTTCACACTTTTATAAATAATGTAAAATAATTTCAAACTTATTAACAAATACTTTTGGAAAACTTCTTAATAAAATCTTTCTATTTAATAATTAATTTATTTCATGAGGACAAGTAATTTATTTCAACAAAAGGAAATCTTTTCGTGAACTTTTTTTTTTTTTTTATCTTTAGTATGTAAAAAAAAATTAAATATTTAAAAAATTAAATTTTAAGTTCTACTAGACTAAACTGACCAGAAAGGTAAAAAAAATAAAAATTTGAGAAGAAGTCCACTAAAGATTAAAAAAACAATTGGCTTTTTTTTTTGGTCTTTACTAAACTTTTTTAGCATTTTATTTATTTACTTTTACTTTTAGATCCTTTTACATTAGACGGACTTGAAAACTAAAAATTATTGACTTAATCTAGAAAAAAAAAAAAAAATTACTAAAGACAAAAGTAATATACTTTTTAAAAATTAATGATTCAAGTTAATCTTTTAAAATCAACTACTAAAATGTAAATAATTTTTAGAAAGGTGTTTATTATAGAATTTTGCATGTTAGTTGATATTGTACTACATATCTTTTTAGGATTGTTACGTAGATATACTCAGAAATATTAATATTAATATTAATGTGTGGTTTATATTCATTTTATGTATAAATTCTACAATATATCAATTAAATTTCAACATGACTGCATAAATTTCTTAACAAATTTTCTACTATTTACAAAAATTTTAATATACTCATTTGATTAAAAATTGCATATCTGTCATAGCCAATATCAATTCGTGATATAACCAAACACCTATGAAAATTATAGTTAACTTTAATTTGACAATGTATTAGCCTTATCACTGCATTGAAATTGGTTACTAACACCAATTTAAAGAATAACTTGCTTATAATATTACTATACCATGACTAAAAAATATTTAGTAACATAAATCCTAAATTAACGCTGACCAATCATATTGTGGAATTTTTGGAGACTAAATTGTTTTAGTCGGCAAATTTAGTCCCAAAAATATAATTTGTTATAGTGAATACATGGTGTGTATTTACCATGACACAACTAATTTTTTAGTATTCTCAATTATTATTTTTGATATCTCCCTAAGAGCCTTCATATCAGTCTTCACAAAATAATTTTTAACTAAATATTAGAAGTAAAACATGAAAATATTTCTTCACCAGCCTTAACAAACTAATTTCTTAACCAACTATTATTTCTAAGGAGATGCCTTATCTCCAGTTGGGCTTTCGAACGGAAGAGGTGCCTTTGGACTTGGTAAGTCCACTTTAATAATCTAAAGTGTTCATCTTGTACAATCTAATGAGAAGATTATTCATACAAAAAAATTAAATTGATCAAATAACAATAGTTATATGTTTCGATCACATTTGTATTAAAAATCAGCAAATACAATTTTAAAAATACACAGCCCACTTTTTTAATACAAAAGTGAATTGATCACATTGTTAATAATGACCACTTTAAATTTTTGCATAAATATTCTATTTCATGATTCTTAAAAAATAACAGTTCTAATAACTAAGGTGCACCCTGAAATAGGTCCACGAAGCCCAATAGTATCTCTTCATAATCCAATCCCTGTTTGTAATTACTACAACACCAATACAAATTTATTTAGGTACAGTTCACATTGTTTATTCAATATCAATTTTTTGATAGATTTAGTTCTACTATTCTGCTTGTTTTTTATTTTATTTTATTTTAGAAAGTGGATAATAAAAGAGTTTTTATAAAATAGAATTAGAAAATGAGTTTTTAATTGCTTTGAGAAGATTTTTTAAATTCACAGGAAGAAATTGATACTTACACACTTTTTTCTTTGATCTGTTTTAGAGAGGGTAGTACAACATTGGTTGTGTATATTTAAAAGATAATAATCTTATGCATTCTTCAAATCATATAATAAATTTTCTTATATAATATGGAATTGTGGGTTACATTGAAGATAATATCCCACTCGTAGACCCGTTTGAAAATTGACAAAATGTTTTAAAAAATTTAAAAATATAAAAGAGTGAGAAATGACAAGTGGTAGCAAGTGGCGGTGAAAGACGGTGGTGGAAAGTGGTGACGGTGGGTGGTGGGTAGCTGGTGGTGGTGGGTGGTGGCGGGTGGGTGGGTGATGGTGGCAGGTGGTGGGGTGGTAGCGAGTGGGTGGTGGCGGGTGGTGGGTGGTGGTGGCAAGTGGTGGGTGGTAGCGAGTAGGTGGTGGTGGTGGTGGTGGTGGCAGGTAGGTGGTGGTGGGTAGGTGGGTGACGGTGGCTGGTAGTGGGTGGTAGCAAGTGGGTGGTGGTGGTGGCGGGTGGTGGGTGGTGGTGGTGGTGGCTGGTGGGTGGCGGATGGCAAGTAGTGGTGGGTGGTGGCGGGTGAGTGGTGATGGTAGGTGGATGGGTGGGTGACGATGGCGGGTGGTGGGTGGTAGCGAGTAGGTGGTGGTGGTGGTGGTGGTGGCGGGTGATGGGTGGTGATGGCAGGTGGGTGGCGGATGGCAGGTAAGTGGCGGGTGGATAGGTGACGGTAGCGGGTGGTAAATGGTAGCGAGTGGGTGGTGGTGGCAGGTGGGTGGCGGGTGGGTGATGGTGGTGGTGGTGGGTGGTGGTGGCGGGTGGGTGGCAGGTAGCTGGTGGTGGTGGGTGGCTGGTGGTGGCAGGTAGGTAGTGAGTGGTGGTGGCAAGTAAGTGGCAGGTGGTGGTAGCGAGCGGTGGATGGTAATGGCGGGTGGTGGGTGGTGGTGGCAGATAGATGGTGGGTGGTGGTGGCAGGTGGTGGTAGAGGGTGGGTGGTGGGTGGTGGTGACAGGAGACGGTGGTGGAAAATGGTGGCGGGTGGTGGCTAGTGTTGGGTGGTAAAAAAAAAAAAAAAACTCAAAACTCAAAACGGAAACACATTTTTTGTGTTTTCATTTTTTGGCCAAATTTATAAACTGAGACTACTGATTTATAAATCAAAAATTTTACCAAACAAATTTTTATTTAAGTTTTTTTAATTTTTGTAAATATAAATAGAAAACTGAAAACGTAAGTGTTACCAAACGGCACCTAACTATTTTAATTAATTTTTTGATATTTTATAAAAATATATGCAAAAAGTAAAAAGAGTGATATGATAATTTCACTATAAACCTCACTCCCCAAGCAGGGCCTTGGATGGGTCAAACCTGTTGCATGTTTACACCCATTACAACAAAAATGAGCTGTCCACGATAATCAATCGAGTTATGTTAAGGATTCTAAATAATTTATTAAATTTTTTATCAAACTTTTACATAGATGTAGGATCTGCACACACGTGGGTTCGTGTGAATCCCACACCCATTTAAGTTTAGTAAAAACTTTAGTAGATTATTTAGAATTTATAGTATTTTCCTAATCAATATGGGCCTCCCAAACTATAACTTCTGTTCATATGTTATTACAGACCTAGTAAAAGTAGTGCAACACAATAATGCTACACGCCCAATTAAAAAATAAAAATAAATAGAAAAAGCCCAAAAATTGAAATGCATGGATCAAAAATTATTTGGGCATTCACACAGAGGTCCATTTTTTAAACTATTGGGATAGGCCCAAACTTAAATATTTTTTAGCTTAAAGAATATTATATGTTCAAAATTTATTTATTTATCTATCCGTTTAAATGTCACATATTTTTACACGTGTCACTTATCAGTCTAACTATCTGTTCAAACGTAAATATTTGTACACGTTTCACCTATCTAGTCACCTATATGTTTAATATCACCTATCTATCCACCTTGTCACTACCACCCTTTGCTGTCGGTGACTTTTTCGACGCCAGCAACTTTTCGACATGTATCCTTATTACCAAAAGAAATTAAATCTTAAACTAAATTACATATGGCCCCATAGGAATGAACATTTTACCAATTAACTCAATTCATTTAGTTGTGACCCACATCACACTATTTGAATAAATACCATATATTTCATGTTTTGGAGCAATTTTATGGGTTTATAGATTTTTCGGATTCCAAAAGAAAAAATATAGAAGTTGGACGGTCGTCCCATCCCATCAACAGTTTTGTAACCAGCTAGATCAAATTTGAAAAAGTCTAGTAAATCAATTTCTCTAAGAAGAAATAGAATCGATTTATGAGAGAAATTGATTTAGTAAATTTTTTCAAATTTGATCTCTTATTTATTTATTTATTAAAATTAGGAGTTGTGGTCTTAAAAAATGACACCAAAAAAAAAAAAATTAAAAATAATCATAAAAACCTTTCCCAAAATAAACATTCAACCCTAGTTGTTTTCCCTTACATAAAGGCTGTGAGTTTGGGTGGCCCAATCTATTGCTTAGGTGAGCCGACTTCAATTTTTAATGGTTGACAGCCCACTAGACTGCCAATCATTTCAAGCTAAGATCTGGCCCATTTCAAGAACGATGAGCTTCCAAGAACTCCAAACTAACTACCTATTTGTATAAAAAAAATGTATTGAACACCACAAATAATTACGTTCAAAGAGGGGAATAGGTGAGATTTATCCCGACGGGACAAGAGTGACAATATAATTTATAATGTTACAGCAGCAACAGGCATAGTAAGCGAAATCATACCAAAAGAAAATGGGGGATACGAAATAACCATAACAGATGCATCAGATGGACATCAAGGGGTTGATATTATTCCTTTAGGACCAAAACTTCTTGTTTCAGAAGGCGAATATATCAAATTTGATCAACCATTGACGAGTAATCCTAATGCGGGCGGATTTGGTCAAGGAGATGCAGAAATAGTACTTCAAGATTCATTATGTGTTCAAGGTATTTTTTTCTTGTTAGCATATGTCGTTTTGGCACAAATTTTCACTGCAGGAAATTTGAGTTTTAACGGCGTTTTAAAAACGTCGCTAAAAGCTTGAAAAACACCATAAAAAGTTAAAGCGACGTTTAAAATTTTCGCCGCTAATACGGCCACCGCAATAGCTTTATGACGTTTGAAAAACGTCGCTAAAAATATAAGACGGCGTTTTTGAAAACGCCGCTAATCTTTGACATCTGCTTCAATTTCTGTCACAAATTAACGTGTGGCGTCATGATGACGTCATTTGGTGGCGTTTTTGAAAAAACGCCACTTTTTTTTTTTTTTTTTTTCTGAAATATAGCATAAGCCAAAGAATTTAACTAAAGAAGGTGGCTTGAAAATTGAACTATGAACACAAATGGCTCAATTTCACATATCACCATGCATCAAGTTAATCAGAATTTTTATACATCCAATATATTGTAATCAACCCATCATAAAACATCATACAAAGTTAGGGAAAAGTACATAAAAGTATTCAACTCATCTATGAACCAAATTAATTGCACATTTCATGAGATTTTTACTACTTTGTACTCTTCAATCCACACAAAATATACTCTTCAATCCACGTGTTTGTTGGCGTCAAACTTCTCGCAGAGCTCAGATGCCTGAAACAATAAACCATCATTAACTAAATTAGACATTGAATATATCCAAAAAAACACTGTTAGCTCCAATATTTACTACATTCGGCTTCCAGGAAGAAACACTAGCATTTCCAGTCCTAGCCATGACTTTCATGGGCACCCACAGACAAAATAACACCACCATCAATGTTCTCCTAATGAATAGACCAATCTCCATTTCTATGCAAGCCAGCAATTGCCTTAACTGATTATTCAGCAATTTCAGATTAGCATTGTTTCATGAAAGTTTTAAAAAATCAGACACCTGTTAACAGATGCAACAAGCAAGTGAAGCTTACAATACAAAGCTTGAAGATATAGGATTAAGATTACCAAACAAAGTGGGTCCCAAAACTCTCAGAACCCACGTTCTCAAAAAAAAAAAAAAAAATGTGATATCAAAATAAAATATACTGTGTGAGCTCAATTGTAGCCTTCTGACTGAATGTCCAAACAGTACGATCAACTGCATTGCTGGGAGCTGATGTTAGGTCCTGAGAGAGTGAGAGAGAGAGAGAGAGAGAGAGAGTGATGTCAAGTTAATTGTTTTTAAGTGAATTCACTACAAATCACCAAAAGGAGGAGCCCATGTACGTGTACGATTAAAAAGACAAAAGGTGTACCATCCTAGAAAGAGCTAATATCCCAAGTTATCAACAATATCCCTAATGTGGATCAATTACACAGTTGTCTTCCACTCCATCCAAGTGTTCACCCCTCTTTGTAGAGGGCAGAGCACCAATCAGCTGTCTCATCCTTGCAACAAGGTTTAAAAAGAACATCAACGAACGTATGGCAGAAACAGAAAAAAAAAAAAATTAGAATCTCATGGTTTTAGAAGATAGAAATAGAAAGAAAAAAAAAATAATATTGCAAAAGCAATGCAGAACACTTTACCTCATAGCCCATAAAATACAAGCTAAATTTCATTTCTGGAAAATCCAACCTCTTAAGTAACCTGTAATATGCAACGAAGAAATTCATATCAAAATTCAATTTCATAGACTGTAGATTTACTCGTAACTTTCCTTTTTTATAAGCAATAAGAAACTATTATAAAAGAAAAGGGATACAAGGCAACTAAAAGAATTCCTTGGCGCCCTCCAAATTTTTAAATATACTTCTCTAAGGTTCTTGTGATTGATAACGAACTTAGAAGTGCCTTTGCAGGATGCTTGTGCAACCTTACCTTAGGGGTTAATTCATGCCTGCCTTGAGCGAAAACCTTGCAGCCAAATAGGTCTTCAAATCTGGAACTGCCTCAATGGCCTTTATCAAAGCCCAAAATCAGCTACCTGCTTTAACCAAGTATAATATGCACCCAATTGTATAAGAGCCCAAGCAATTATACATGACAACTAACTATAGCTTCATCTTCTTTTCTTTTTCCATTTTTTTTTAATAACATTCATATACTCTAAAAAGGCCAGGAAAAAAGGAATGAATCTGTGTCAAAGATTATGGCTTACCCCATCATGAAGGTATTCCAATGCCCTTGCTACATCTACAGCTATTTGAATCCTCAAATCCCAACTCAATGGTTCAAGCTTTTCACCTGAACATCCAAATACTGGATATAAAAAAATATATATACAAAAAGAATATATGACAGAAAACTGAAAATGCACACAGATTCTATCTTCTCTCAGTGGGCTGTTACATTGCTGGTTTGATTTTAGTATATCATATGGCTAAACATGCTATGTTCTTCCAGATCACATTTATAACTCTACTGATGATTAATTAACTCATTTCCAATGACTAGTCAGTCATTCAAGAAGCAAAGTTTTTGAACTGGATTTAAACTCAAACCAGAAAGTATGTCAGTTCACAGATACATTGGGAAAATAAACAGACAACTGGGAGAAAGAGCATAGCAATGGTATAAAAACTCTTGCAAAAAAAAAAAAAGGTAAACTAATACAGGGGAACAGGAGAGCCTACAGACATCACCAACCATGAACTACCATTTTTCAGATAAACTAACACGAAAAACTAATACAAATTTATAACTTTGTTCTAGAGGTCAGTTCCTTCAACCTAAAAAATGCAAATAAACATAATCACACAGGTCATGACGAACTTGTTCAAGGGAAGTCAAAGCACATCCAACGTTGTTGCAAATGAAGTTGTAAATGATTCCAAAAGCTAGCAATGCAACGGGTTGAATAAAACCACAATAACATGCCCAACCGCCACATTCCTTTATACTAGTACAAAGTATTCTTTATTATTATGGTACGCCCTTTTTCCTGTAGTGACAACCTAATTAAAATGCATGTAAAACACCCATAACTATATGAATCCCAGAGAAATATAAGACACAAACCCAACAAGATCATCCAAATGAAAACATCCATATGGGCCTTACCAATGGACCATTGTCTCACCATTGGTATCACATTATAGAATAGCATGATCATCACAAATTATATAAACTTGTTTTTTCTTTTTTTTAAACTAAAGAATGAAAAAATTACAGAGTTAATCAGCAGATTTGACAATGAGAAAGTAGAGAATGAAAAATGTACCTGAGATAAGAGCAAGAGAGATCAGCTAGAACAGATCGATTTTGGATTTTGGATTTTGGATCTGCGATTTGATGAAAAACAAATCGATTTTGATGAAGAACAGAAACACAAACACTAGCAGTCTCAACAAGTTAAAAACCAAAATAAATTTTTTTAAAAAAAAAAAACCACAAACACAAACACTCTAAATAACAAAATCAAAGATGATAATCCAATATTGTTTAGTTTTTGTGTGTGTGTGGAAATGAAGTTAGTGCATATAAATGTGTGTATATATAGGTAAGTAGATAACATAGATAGATTCAAATAGAGAAGTAGGTGAAGGTGAATTGAGATGAATTAGACGAAGAGAGAGAGAGAGAAGCGAACCAGTGATGAGGGCATGAGATCTGCAGTGCTTGCAGTAATAGACAAAGAGATCGGAGTCTGGACCATCTGGTGCTCGTCCTCACTCGATTAGCCTCGAGATCGATGAAGAACAGAGATCGTTGCGATTGATGAAGAACAGCTAGAGCAAACTACTGCGGTTGAGTTTTGTGTGTTTGAGCTTCAAATCAAGAGTTGTTGAGCTTCGATCAACATTGATAAAGAACATACAATGCAAAATCTGCAATCGCTCGAGCGAGCAAGAGAGAGAGTCTGTGTGTTTGAGCTTCAAATCGAGGGTTTTGGAAGAGAGAGAGTGTTTGAGCTTCAAATCGGGGTTGTGGAAGAGGCAGAGAAAGTGAGAGACGGAGTCCAGGATGGTGTTAATAAATTGACCCAACACGACATCGTTTAGCAGAGATCAAAGACAACGTTTTTAAAACGTTGTGTTTAATGAATCTATAATGGCGTTTCTATAAACGCCACAAAACAAACGTTGCAATATGCCTTTTTTTTAGTAGTGTTTATACATGTTCTTGCTAATTTCTCCATAAAAAGTAAGAAAAACAAATATTTTTGATTAATTTCATTATTAAGCAATATATTTAACAAAATAATTGTGTATAAACACATTATCGAACATATTAAAAGACACGATCACAGACCAGGAACAAATGGCACTCCGGTGGCTGGCAACCATGCCTGGCCAGCAATCAAGTTTGTAACAATGAATTGCGATGCAACATTTGCACTTCTTATAACATGATAACTTGGCCATTTTACTCTATTTCTGGTGGAAGAACCTGGCCCAAGATTTATATATTCTCCATAATACAAAGTACTTTGAGCGAAATTACTGTTTTCCCATGCCATCCAACCCGCCGGATTCACCAAACTACCAAGATAGGTTTTAAGGAAAATAGTTCGAGAGTATTGTTCCCATGGTCGTCCCAAGTACGTGTTAAATGACCTAACCACAGGGCTAAGGTCAGGAGCGGCCATGACTACCGAGTTATGGATTGAAATGCCAGTGTTTTGGAAAGGGTCATATCTTCCTTGAGCAGTTATTACGTTCTCTTGGCCCTGTAAGGGCTTTCTTACAGAGATAATGCAATTTTGAAACACTACTGCGGCATTCCCAAGGATGAAATCGATAGTGCCATATATGTAGCAAAATTTGAAGAACTGTCGTTGAGTAGAGACGAAGAGAGTGTCTTAGTAGCCTTCAATTCCACAACTATAAAAGACTGAGAGATCTGATGCAGATCGAAGAGCCACAGCTTGACCACCTTGTGGCCCAACTGTGTTGCGAAATGTAATACCACGAGCAATGAATCCAACACCGTCAACCCCTAAGGAGTCATGCATGTTTGTAGAAAATTAGTGTTATACAAACAAACAAAACTTACAAAAATGATGTGATTAATATCATGTTATTTTAGTTCTGTGTATTCTGTAAAGAAGTGGAGGAAACTATTAACCATGTGTTACTTCACTGCCCTTTTGTGTGGTTGATCTGGTCTTACTTTGTCAGATGGTAGGGGCTACAATGGGCTTCACCAAGTTCAGTACAGAGTATCCTACAGTGGTGGTCTGGATGTAGACTGAGGCAGCTAGAAAAGAAGTTGTGGAGTGTAATCTCATTTGCTATTTTTTGGTCTATCTAGAAACAGAGGAATGACTGCGTTTTTAATGGGGTGGAGCCTAATTTTGTAGTTCTATGTGAAACCATTAAGGTGTGAATTGCTTTGTGGGTTAAGTCCTCAGTTCCGGCTTTAAATTACTTTGTCCATGATCTGGTGCATAATCTGTACCAAGTTAGAAGGTGCTTGGCTTAGGAGTTTCAGCAATAGCTTTAGTGGTTTTATGCAGCACAATAGGTTATCAGTAAGAGGTTATCAGCACATCAGGTTCTGGTGTATAAAGCAGAGGAGATGTCATTGATTGACTGCTTAGTGATCATCAGTACATCAGGTTCTGGTTTTCTGCTGTAAAGTTCTGTGGCTGCTTAGTCTTGGTGACTAATAAGAGGGTGTTTGCTTTGCTAATGTGATAGTCTTGGTGATTACTGAGACTAATTTGTGGTTTTCTCAATATTATCTTGGTGATTATGGTGACTAATTTATTGGTTGAACTAATTTGTTATTAGTCTGCTGTTAGACTTGGTGCTCTTCTACTGCTATACTGGTGGCTAAGAAGCTGGGCTACTGAATGGAGGTTTGCTTGTTGTTTTGAATGTTTGGTTAATTTGAATGGAGATCATGGCAGCAGGGTTACAGGTCTATTTTGAATAGAGTTATTTGCCTTACTGCTATGCTGGTTTTTGCTGATGTTTGCTAAGATTAATCCATTGGTTCCTCAATCATATTTCTAGTTTTTTGTCTTGCTGCTGTGCTGGCTTTGTCTTGCTGATGTTGCATTGGTTTTTCCTAAGTTTTGTAGGATTGGATTACTTAACAATGGCTGCAACTTATAGGTGCTTTTGCTACTAGTTGTTTGCTAGGCTGATGTTGAGGACTGGTGTAGTTTTGGTGGACTGCTGCTGTGTAGTTTTGTTGGACTGCTTGTTGGTTTTCTTTTCTTTTGCCCTATTTGTTGCTCTCTCACCAACTAGGAGGTTGGAGCTTGATCTAGCTCCAAACTCCTCTTTATTGATGTAATTTTTCGGACTTTGTATGTGTTTCATCAATAAAGTCATTTTTTGCTGATAAAAAAAAAAGAAGTTATTTTAGTTGATTATAGGTATCTTAAATAAGAAACTGTGGGAAAAGTTTGTAATGAATGATGTCAAAATAGTAATGTCAAAGCTAAATTTTGGTAACTTAGTATAAAAAATTAATGCCATAATTTAGTATTATTATTTCAATGATGCAACTAATATTTCTTATAGTCATTCATAAAAATAAATTTAAATGTCATTGGAAAATTTCCCATCATAAAATATAGAACAACTTTCCTACGTACACAAAATTGGTACAAAAAAGGAAGAGAGAAGAGTATGCAAAATAAACTAAACACAAAATAAATACAAAATATATATGAATGAACAAAAGTTTGACACAATTTTTTGATAAAATTCATTTTTAAAAAGCATCTTAATCGTCATATATAATTTCAATTTCTGTACTTCTAAACTTGTTAAAGATTTATATATTTGGTGACCTTTTCATTGAGGGTAGTGTTTTTGATAAAGCCTAGAGAACATAACAAGACATTGACCTTAATTTGTAATAGACATGGTGTTGGGATAGCTTTAAATGGAGGTATTTGTTTAAAGTAAAACTTGTGTACAACTAGGACAATAATACTCAAAGTTACAACTTTCAACACCATTTGGGAGGCTTGGGCCTCTGAAGCTCCTCGGTTATGAATATTTGCTTATTGCTGAAATGGTGATGGAAGTTTGGGGCTGAGACTTACGCTCCTCCATAGTTATTTGTTTAGAGTATAATATGGGGGGTGGAAGTTGACTGCCACACATGGAAGGAAATAATAGAGTATCAAAAATCTGGTCAAATATCATCCGTGCAGTGATCTCTAAGTCTATGATTCAAAATTTGTACCTTGTAAACACTGCAATTCAGTTGGGGAATGGGCAGAGAGCTCAGTTCTGGCTTGATAAATGAGTAGGGGAGTTATGCCTTAAGGAAGTATTTCCCAAACTCTTTTCTCTGTCTACTAAGAAGAATGGAACAGTTGCTGAGTTCTATAACAGACAGGGAGGGACTGAGGGCTGGAATATGGGCTTTAGGAGGCCTCTGCTAGCTTGGGAAGATGAGGAGGTTAGTAGGCTACAAGCCGTAACCAGGGATGCACCAGCACTTAGGGGCTCAAGCTCAGATATATAGAAGTAGAAGACTGACCCATCTGGGGTGTTTTCTGTTGCCTTTGTGTACAAACGTTGTGAATTATCCTTGGGGCCAGTTAGGAATACGGTAACGGTTGTTTGAAATAACTGTGCTCCACCTAAAGTCAAATTCTTTGGGTGGTTGGTATGGCAAGGTAAGGTGAAAACATCTAGTTTCTTGCAACGTATTGAGATCTTGGATGAATCTACAAATGTGATTTGTGTTTTCTGCCAACAAGAGGTGGAAACCATTCCCCATAACTTGTTTTTTTGTCCTTTTGTTTGGCTACTGTAGTCTCATGTTATGGAATGATGGAGATGTCAGTGGGTTATGCCAAACTCAATGGAAAGATTGTTGTAGTGGTGGTCATTTTGTAAGATGAAAAAGATTGAGAAGCTGATATGAAAGGTAATGCCTTTAGCCGTTTTTTGGTCAACTTGGAAGCATAGAAATGATTGTGTTTTTAATGGCTCTCGACCAAATTTAGAGGATCTATGTGAGCTTGTTAAAGCAAGAATAGCGTTGTGGATCAAATCATCCCCAACCAAAATGGTGTTCTTTATTAATGACATTGTCTTTAACTTGCCTCAGGTTCAACATTGCATTAGGTCTGGAAGCTGAGACTTGCCTCTGTGCTATGGTTGATTTCTGTGAGCTTGTTGACTCATCCCCAAACAAAATGGTGTTCTGTTTGTCTTCTGCTTGGGGACAGTAGAGTTTTGGGCTGCTTATGTTCTGTTTTGTGTTGATTTTGGTTGCTTGTGTTCTGTTTGTGTGATTTTGCCTACCTGCAGTGACTTTGGTTGCTGCTATGTTTGATTTCTGGACTAGGTATGCCTGCTTGTTGTGTTTGTTGTGTTATGTTTGATTGGGATCTAGCTTTATTTGGTATTTTATCAGGTTCAATATTGGTGTCTGCTATTATGTTTGAGTCTGGGCTGCTGTTGGTTTTAGCATTATGGGATTATTTTCCCTTGGTTGTGCTATGTTTTGTGTGTGAACAAGGCTGTTGCTAAGGTCTGTTTTGTGTGTGATCAGGGCTAAGGTCTGTTTTGTGTGTGATCAGGGCTGCTACTACGGTTGATTTCTGTCAGGTTTTTGGTGTTTTGTCTGGTTTTTGGTTTTGTTTCTCTTCTCGGTCTTTTCTTCTGTCGGGTTTGGTCCCTCACCAAACTTCTGGGGTTGAGCTTGTAGATGATTAGACTTTCTTCTCAGTGCCAACTTTGTTGGGATTGGGTTAGTTTGCTATGATGCTTGCTACTCTTCCCCTCCTTTATTTGATGTAATCTCATTTCTTGTATGGTTTTTCATCAATAAAGGTTCCTTTTTTACTAATCAAAAAAAAAAAAAAAAAATTGCTTTAAAAATCAATCTGGTGGGTTGTCTGGCCTCAGATGTGTTGTTTTTAAACTAGCTAGCCATCAATTTTGAGAACTTCATTAATAATGAGAAAAGAAAGAAGGGACTTGACAGAAAAAAAGAAAATTTCTTTACTGATGAAATTTTTTTTTTTTTGAGAACTTCATGTGCTATATCATTGAGTGTTGTTCTTGGGTAAAGCAACCCTTAATACGACATTAAAAAATCTTTTATGAAAAGTAGTGCTTCATAAATTGAACTTTCTATAGAACTTTTCATATGCAATTTATTTTTCTCCCATTTCTTTAGAAGGAGTAACTATCTGTGTCTTTTAACTTCCAAAGCGTCCTTACCCAATCATTTTCACCTATGAAAGTTCTGTCTAGAGAACATTTTTCCTAAATTTAGAAAAAAAAAAAAATACTTTTGTTTCTATTAGATTGGACATTGGAATGACAACGAGGCAAAACAGTGCAAGATTAGACTTGTTATGTCCCATCCCCACTATGTTCCTTTTGGGACGAGAGCAAGGCAAGAAAAATTGCGAATGTTGTTGGGGTGGAACTAGGGCGGGGAGGTGGCAGGGTAATAATTATCACCCTAAATTAAGAGGGTATACTAATATAATTATAAGTAATAGAGACAAAAATATTAAAAATAACGTTTACGTTTATTATATTTAACAAAGAAAATTATATATATATACATAAAAGGGTATTTAATTAATTAATAAAATCAGGGCCGGGCGGGCAAAACGGATTGCGGGAAGCAAATTTCATCCCTCCCCATTTTCGTATTGGGATAGGAAAAATTTGCACAGAACAAGACGAGGGATAAGGGGTCAAGGCAGGACAAATTGGCATCCCAATTTGGATGGAACGATGTTGGAGATTTGAGGCACATATGGTTGAATCAAAATAACACAAAGTACCTTTTCTATTTATTTAAATTTTAACCCTAATTTTAATGTAAATTAGAGTCATAGAGAAGCAAAGCAGCAAGTTTAGGGAGAGGACTTCCTTACCAAAAGTAGCACAGCTGTAAATTGTGTACCCATTCGCAACACTCCGGCTGCCTGTAATTATCGTTTTTCTCAACCCATCTCCGACCAACGTTATCTGGTTCATAGTGTTGGTAATCTCAACATTCTCACTATAAACACCTCTCTTCACATATATAGTTATCCTCGCATTCCCAATCCTCTTCGACACCGCATAGTTAATTGCTTACTGAATAGATCTAAAATTTCCCGACCCATCTTGAGCAACAATGTAATTAGCACGCAAAGCCAACGACGAAGACTGTAACAACTTTATCTCTCCAGCCGAAACCCAGCTCGGCCAATCACCTACAGTTTCTTGCTGGCCAAGCAAACCCCCATGATGGCCAAACTGTTGCTAATTAGCTCCGAAACATTATTAGCCACCATACGCGAAATGAAGCTTGATACGTTCAGCTCAAGCGACCCTTTTTGACAAATTTGATAATTGGTTAGTGCGGTGCTAAGCCAAGTTTGAGCATCGAAATCGCTACAACTCTTGTTCGTCGTTAACCCTTGTAAGGTTCGGTTGAGTTGGAAAACTGTGTCGTCGAGCAGTTTTGAACAGTCTCTCCATACGAGCTTTTCGTGCTTGGTACGAAAATGGTGACCTAGAGCCAAGGTTCTGAAAAGCGGTTGCAGTCGTCGTAACGGTGGCGGTAACGCGGTTGCGGTTGCGGGGTGTAAAGGCCGTAGTGTAATGGTTGCGGTAACCGGAACCGTAAATTTTTTTATTTTTCGCACAATTTGAAAAAAATTTACCGATACGCATATTTTTTTTCCATGATCATATTTATTGGGTTAAAAATAAATATTGATCAATTTTTGTAAATTTTTAAGTATGATTCACAATATATTTCATATTTTTAAATCACTATAAATTGAGTTTTTTACATTTTATTTTAATAATTAATGACTTTATATTTTACAAAAAATTAATCACTAACTATTATATATAAGATAAATAATGACAAAAGTAAGAGAATAAATAAGAGCCTAAATATATATATATATACACATATTTTAACCAAGCCAAATAGATAATGACCACACTTATTATTATTATTATTTTCAAACAATATATAGATAGACAAACACAAACAAAATGGTTTAGTGATAGCAGCTGAATAGAATAGCATAGGTCTTATAATTTCAACAAATCAATAACATGTTCTTCATCTTCCCTCTTCTCTCTCTCTCTATCTTGTGCTCCTCTATTTCCTCTCTTTATCTTCTCTCTATCTCTCTTCCCTCATTTTCAGCTTTTTTTTGTGTGTTTTTTCGAAAGAAACAGTTTGGAACCGTTACGTAACGGTGCGTAACAGGCTGTTATGGCTGTTACGGCACCGTTACAACCGCTACGGCAGCCACTACGGCCGACACACCTGTGAATCTCAATCACACTATAAAAGCGGCCGTAACGGGTGGCGGTAACCGCCAAAACCGTTACGTAACGGCGTTACGTAACGGTTGCGGCCGCTTTTTAAAACCTTGCCTAGAGCCATTGAGCGACCGAGAGCACGATGGGCTCGATCCATAGCTACTTGGACCGCCATTGTTCTAAACTCGGCTGTGCAGTTCGGTGAAAAATAGTTCGAGCTACGTCTCATGTAGACCTTGCAGGGTTCGGGGTGTGGTGTGGTGTTGCACCAGTAGTCGATGTCACGGCCGGTGGTGCCAGGAGGTTGGGCTAGTGGGGCTTCAGGGGAAGAAGAAGAGAAGGATATGAATAGCAAGATCAAGCATAGACCTAGCTTCGTAGCCATTATATATGTATGTTTTGTTTTTCTAGGTCTTGGTTTGATTTGGGTTTTTGAGGTGTATTAAAATAATATTTTTATATACACAAACGCTTTGTTTGGAATATTTGCTATTTTAGTTAGTTACTTAACTTTCTAATCATTTTAATTTAGTTAAAATAGTTATCTTTAAAAAGTTGATTGACTTTTTTTATCAAAAATGTTAGAGATTCAAAAAGTTCTATCAAATATCTCACATGGGTGTGGGACTCACATGAGACTCACATAGTGTTGGTTTCACAACCATGTGAGACATTTGGTGGAAATTTTGATAGAATTTTTTGAGTCTATAGCATTACTCTTTTTTTAAAGTTGATTTAATAGTTGTGAGAGAAAAAACAAAATGATTATGAATTGAATTTGATATTTTATCTTACTGACTATTTTAATTTATTTTATTTTTAATGAATTATTTTAACCAAACTCTCGTTTTAAATAAAGCCATAATCAAGCATGTAATCACATGATTGGGAGTACTATAAAAGATCACGAGATTGTGAGATTTACACCCGTATGATGATTCTGAAACATTTTTCCGAGTATTATGTGTTTTTTTTTTTTTTTGCAGCAATACTAGGTATCATGAAAAACTTTTCATGAAAATTGTGACGCTTGGATTACACTTAGAATAAAGCACCACATACTAATCAAGGTAATCCAAGAATCATAAATCTTTCATGATTATTTTTATGAAAATTTTTTCATGATCCTTAATTTTTCTCTCTTTTTTGGCATGAAATAGCTTGGATATGTTAAAAGTATCAAATTTTATTGATCGAGAAAAATTATCTCACATTTTTACCTCTAATGTGTTCATGTGATAGAAATTGATTGGTGTAGTGTGAAATCTTAATAAAAAATTAATATGAGTCATAGATGGAGATTTCTATTAAAAAAAATTGAGATAAAATCTCTCAATTTGTAATATTACTAGTAAAAGTGAGAAACTTGCAGCTCTTGATTGGGAGCTGATGGGGGCTCACCAAGCAATTTTCAATCAGGAGTTGACTGCCAATTTTAACCTGAATTTGGTTTCAATTTAAAATTTTATGGTAGAATTACTGTTTACTAAATTACTAAAGCTAGTTGCTTGAAAAAAAATTAATGATTTGTCTACCGAATTTGTTTAGTCCGAATTCATCCAAATGAGTCACTTTCCCTAAAGAAACTCATTCAGACGAATCCGGACTAAACAAATTTAGTGGATGTAGAGGTACTATAAAAAAAATATTGTTATTAATTTTATCTAGAATTAAATGTTTAGAATGTTGTTGTATGCAATAATCTGTTAACAAGTTGAATTTGTATAAAAATTAATATTTAATGACTCATTTCTAGTATTTCATTAAAAATTAAGAAGTCCATCATTATAATAGTCTTTGTTATATCATTAACGGTGGTGTTACATGCACCAATTAGTATATTAACTAGTGTACCTACACTAGTTAAGATATTATTATTGACCCCACTCATTAATCACATTACAAATTTCAAAAACCTCTTAAATTATGTCACATCATCAATTGGTATACTAGTTAGTATATCAATTGGTACATATAATATTATTCTATCATTAAATATAGAAAAATATTTGTATCATTAAATATAGAAAAATAATTACAAGTATAAGAAATATTTATATCATTAAATAGACTACTAGTCCAGAATAATTAGAAAGTCAACAAAGTCTAACACAATCAATATACCAAATCCACCAACCAGATAAATCATCACCACATCCCCCATAATAGAGAGAAAGAAACAACCACAATCATCACCACAACCCCCATAATGGAGAAGAAAGAAACAACCACTATAAAAGGGTGCAAGGATCCTCTGTCTCTAAATAACTCTGCCCCATTGTCCCAATTCATTCACTGCCATTGGATCATATGAGAATCTCAAGATGTGAAAATCTGAAGATATATCCAATGGTTGTAAGTGAATTGGGACAAGGAGACAAAGTTATTTGGAAACAGAGGATCCTATTACCTACAAAAGGTATCAAATTCCTCTTCATAAAAATTGAACCCGATATCTCACACCATAAAAAATGTTACACAATCATTAGACCAAATGCCTTAGTTGTCTTTGCTGCATCATTTTATATGAGTGTTTCTTATAAAAATTTTGTAGGTTTAACATTATTTAAAAAATAATTAGAAATTGATTTTTTTTATTATTATTATTATTTTTATTTTTACAATTAGTATGGGAAGAATAGGAAATTGCATGTCGAATATTGGCATCAAATCTCATAAAAAGAGTGAGTCATCCACCAAGCCAATACCTTTATAACAAAATGTCGTTTAGGATAAATTATGCTGATTGAGATTTGAAAAAAGGGACACTAAACTTTATAAATTTGACGTAATTACAGCCTCCTTTTTTAAAAAAAAATAATAAAATAAAAAATAAAGTTAGTGCAAATGGTGTGTGGACACAGTGATAAATTAGGCAAAATATTAATTTTAACATAAAAGCAATAATAACACTATTTTTCATCTATATGACTAACAAATTACTAATAAAAATAGATTAAATGTTACGTGAATTAACATTTTAACACAACTCAATGTAATTACGCTAATGTTGTGGGGCTCAATGTATTTTTTTGTAAATTTCATAGCAAGTTGGTGTAATTTACTATAACAATTATGTAATTAAAATGTTATATACCATTATAATATTTTATCAATAGTCTTTATTTCTTACATGATTTCTTATGTCGCATAATAAGGTTTGGCATTTGGTAAATTTGATACGTCACACATATACATGATATGTATTAATTAACACATATTAAAAATAAATAAAATAACAAATAATTTTTTTAAATGATATAAAACAGATGGATATGAAGCAATAAGTTGATTTTTATGTACATTGGATGCCAAGTTATAATTTTTAATTAGTTATTGAGTTTAAGTGCATTGACTATCAAAGTGCATCAAAAGCTACGATCCGTCCTTTCAACAGAGTTCAAACACCGTTAATTGTTGATAATGCATGTGCATGCTTGCTAGTTTGGGTAAGACTACTAAGAAAAATAATAACAAATAAATCATACTAATTTCTTTCAAATTTTTTTAAAAAATATAAAAAAATAAAAATAAAAACATATTAATATAATTATATTGAGTATGCTTAATATTTTAATTGACATAACATTTAATTTTTTCAATCAGTAATTATTTAATAATAATAATAATAATAATAATAATAATAATAATAATAATTGTCATCTCTTTTCTAACGCCATATGTATTAGTTTAGTTGAAATTAGTTTAATCTTACTATAAGAGATAATAAATTATGTCAAACTTCTGAACTTTAGTGTATTTTTTTCAAATTTTAAAAGAGATCAACATAATTTATTCTTTATAAAAAAAGGTGTTTCACGAATGCCTCAAAAAATATTGATTATACATTTTTTATTACAACAATACTACATCCATGCATTTTTTTCTCCCCGAATGTACCTCGAATGTGTTTTTGACTGGTAAAAAACTGGTTAGAATCATTTTCTTACTGGTCATAAATACATACAAGGGGAATTCGAAGGAAAAATTGTATAAATGAATCATTTTTATTTTTATTATATGCCCTTTTAGAAAAATATACCATGTATGTTAAATTTCTTAACAACGGCCCATATAAGCATACATATATAATAATAATAATAACAACAATTAAAAAAAAAAAAAACCACCATGAAATAAGTGAAATATAAAACATTCAAGTGGAATTAGTTGTGCTTTAATCTATCATGAAATATCTGATCAGACCAATACAAAATACTGTTGAGAAATTTTGAGTAGTTCAAATCATGTTAGACTACTTGTCATGAATTATCCTAATTATCTGAAAACTAATTAAATCCATATTTAAAGTTTTTTACTTGATATAAAGATGTACCATTTTCTTTAACTAAACTGATCGAATTAGAGTCTTAAAAAAATTAAAAACTAAAAACTAAAAAAAAAAAGTAAAAAAAAAGAGAGGTAGAATTAGAGAGGATGAGATTGTGCATTAATTAATAATATACTTACGTGTAGGTTCTAATAAGTGGACTTATTGTCTAATAGGTCCTATGGAAAAAATTTGTCATAAAAAAGAGTCATTAATTATAAGTTTTAGCGACAAATAAAAAATATGACAAAAAAAGTTGCTAATTGTCAATTTTTAACGACATACATAAAAAATTATCACAAAAAAATTATTTTTAATAATAATTTTACTAAGACTTATTTTTAATAAAAATTAAATCTAACTATTATCAGCTATTGTTAGTTTACCTAATAATAATGTAAAGTTGACTTTGGCTATAGCAGATGTATCGTGGAATTGTCAAGTGGTCCACTGTTAGATTTCTGACAATATCATTCACTTCCCACATGGTTTCCGCATTATTATTTTTTTTTAACTAACGTGTAGTTTCATATCACTATGGGAGTTTATTTGGACAAATTGAATAAAAGAGACTTGTAATTTATTATACTGTTAATTTTGAGATGTATTATCCTGAGATTACTTAGTTGGACTTGATTTATATTGTTTAGTCATGTAAATGTTTGAATTATTTTTAATGAATCTAATGTTTGATTAGACGCACTGGATAAGGATAAATGTTCAAAATACTATTTTACCCTTGTAATTTATAATTTTTATTTAATATATAATTTTAAATTTATAATCTATAATCTATAATTTAACAACACTAAAAAATTTTAATTTATAAGGCCATAATTCTTAATTTATTATTTTCAATTAAATTAAATTTATAATTTATATTTTTTATTTAATATATAATTTTAAATTAACAACATTAAAAAAATAATTTTATTTAATATATAAATTTAATTTTTCAACAACACTAAAAAAATTTAATTTATAGGGCCATAATTTTTAATTTATTATTTTTAATTAAATTTAATTTATAATTTATATTTTTATTTAATATATAATTTTAAATTAATAATACTAAAAAAAATAATTTATAAATGTTCAAAAGATTATTTTATCATTTTTCAATTGTTTATTAAGTAATAGTATGAGGGTAAAATGGACATTTCACACATTAGTCCCATGGATACTAATCTCATGGAAATAATCCCACTTCTCCCTTAGGATACAATAATCTCTCATATGAGAGACTAGGCTCCGTTTGGTAGAGCTTTGTAATTATGATTTGAGAATATGAGTTGTATTTTGAGTTTGTGTGTTTTAGAATTATGATTTGAGTGTAGAAAATTTGTTTGGTTATGGTTTTTGAATAAAGTGTTGAATTGAGTGTGGAATTGAGTTTTGAATTGAGTGTAGAATTGAGTTTTGAAAGTTTGATTTGACATGTGAAGTAAGAAAATTTGTTTGGTTATGAGTTTTGAAAAGAGTTTTCAAAACTTAATTCAAATTGTTATAACTCATAACAAAACACATTACTTTCACATTATTGAAAATTTTGATCAACACTCATAACCAAACTCTTTTTAAAATTCAATTAAAAAAATTTATTATTAACAAAAAATAACATTAATCAATTTTTTAATTGAAAATACTACAAAGGAAATAATTTTTTTTCAAAATAAATATTCAAAAAATTTAAATCATAAATATTTAAATAATTTAAATAATCTAAAAAATTTAATAAGTAAAAAATTAAAATAAATATTCAAAAAATTTAAATCGTAAAAATTTAAATAATTTAAATATTCAAAAAATTAAAATAATTTAAATTTTTAATATTTTAAATTTAAAAATAACTGTACACTCAAATCCTAACCAAACACATAAAACAAAACTCAATTAAAAAATTATTTTTAAAACTCATAACCAAACACATAACTCGAAATTCCATACTACTTTCACAACTCTACATTCAAATCGTAATCAAATACATAACAAAAAAAATTAAAATATTTAAAAATATTTTTATAAAATAGAGTTTGAATTTATTTTTATAAAATATTTTAAAATTTAAAAAATTAAAATTGTAATATTTAAAAATTAAAATATTTAAAAATATTCAAAAAATTAAAAAAATTAAAAAATAAAAAAAATAAAAAAATCGTAAATCTTAACAAAATTAAAATATTTTTAGAATATTGATTTGAATAGAGTTTTGAAAAGAGTTTTGAATTATGTGTTTGGTTATGAGTTTTGAAAAGTAATGATTATGTTTTGAAATGAGTTTTGAAAAATGAGTGTAGAATTGTGATTTGAAAACCCTAAACAAACACAACACTTAAAAGTGAGTGTTGAACTAGATTTTGAAAATTCTGCCAAACGGAGGCTAATAGTCTGGAGGAACTATTAATTCGGAACAAAAAAATTGAACCAAACAATAGACTATTAGTCCAAATGAATTAATAATCCAATCTCATAGAATAATTTACCAAAACAAACACACTCTTTAGTTGTTACATTTTTTTAAAAAACACGCCGTTTATTGGTTAAAAGTTAAGATCTAGAACTCATATAAGTCAGGGAGACTCTCTCTCTTCAAGGGGCATATTTGAAGAATTCTTTTACTTCGGTGGGAAATTTAAAAAATATTTACAGATTAATGAAAAAGTTTATAAATTTAATTATTAATATTTATAAATTTTACTATTAACTTGAAAATATTATTGAAAAGATGGGCTGAGAAGACATGTTTTGGATTGCCAAAATCTTGGTCTGGGCTACGGGTTAATAATGGACATGGTGTTACTTTAATGATACCCTGCCCACGGATACTTATAGCCCATAGAAATTGGGCTGCGTTTGTCTGTCTTGTGATAACATGGACATGGACATGGATATAGACATGGTTGTTGGTTTAAACTAACATGTACTCCTTTGTGTTTTTTGTTTTTTTTGTTTCTTTTTGGGTTGGGGTGAACTAAGAACAGCTCCAATGCAGTTGTTATAACCTCTGCTATAGTTATAATTAGGGCTGCAAATGAACCGAGCTGTTCGTGAACAGGCTCGGCTCGGCTCGGTAAGGGCTCGGCTCGGCTCGGCTCGTTTACTAAACGAGCCGAGCTCGAGCTCGATTATTGGGCTCGTTTCGTTAACGAGCCGAGCTCGAGCTCGACTGTGTTCGGCTCGGTAGGCTCGGCTCGTTTATCTATAATTAAATTATATAATAAATATATTATTTATATATTAAATAATATATAAATATATATAAATACATTATTTATATATTAAAAATATATAAATATATATATAAATAATAATATAAATGCATTTTTTATATATTAAATAATATAAATAATATTTTTTATTTAAAAATTTATATTTAAATAATATAAATAATATAAAAAAAAATTTATCGAGCCGAGCCGAGCCGAGCTCGAGTTCGACAAAAATTAACGAGCCGAGCCGAGCTCGAGCCCAGTCCTTTATCGAGCCGAGCTCGAGCTCAATAAACGAGCTCGATAGCTTAACGAGCTGAGCTCGAGCCCAGCAAAGCTCGGCTCGGCTCGGCTCGTTTGCACCCCTAGTTATAATGTAGCAACAATGCAACTGTTAAATTTTGACAATGTTATACCTTGTGCCAAATCTGACACAAGGTTTAGTAGTTTGGTAGATTGACCAATTTGCCACATCATCAAAATCAACTATTTTTTTTGTCTTTTCATGTTTAAAAAAAAAAAGAAAAGGAAAGACACCAAACTTGAATGGATGCATATGTATACAATCATAGAAGACTTCGCAAAATCATATAAAATTTACATATAATATATAATTAGTAAAAAAAAATCAAAATATAAAAAAACTAATTACATGAAAAAATATGAACAAATACAGAAAAATTCAAATTTTCATATGATTTTAAGAGTATAGTCTAAGTTTCTTCATGAAAAATGCAAAAATATGCCATCTTAACAAAAGATGAATGAAAAAATTTTAATTTCACTATTTAACTTGATCATATATTAAAGTTCTCAAAAATCATTTAAGATTGATTCAAAACTAAATTTTATTACAAAATTTCTTCCAATGTACAAAATCAGTTAAGAGTCAAGACAAATGATTTCAATATACAAAATCGCATAATTAAGATAGCTGAATTTCATTAAAATTTCTCTTACACCATACCGCACAAAATGATATTATCATGGTAAGTAAAACATCTTATTCATCATCTGTCAATTTTTACTAAAGAAATATTACATGTAATCTTATTTCTTATCTTATTTTCTCACTCCAAGACATAAGTATGTGAGTTTTACATGCATTTGTAAATGTGAATATCATTGCTTTATGTTTAAAAATGAGAAAATGATGTAAGAAATTAGTAAAACAGAAGATATTTAGAATATCTTAAATATTATGGCTTTTAAATTGATTGTCAAGAGGTAAAAAAACTGTGCAAAGTAAAAGATAAAGATTTTCTGTGTGCCAATGTTACTCAAATAATATCATCATCATCATATCATATAGAGAAAGAGAGTATTAAAATTAGTGTTTATTCTAAATTTGTGTCTCTCCTATGCCACATCAACATACCCATATCCTTATGCCAAAATTATTCATATATGTTTACTAATTATTTATAAAAATATAATATTTAAAAGATTTCAACTTAGTATGAAGTAGATTTCAACTTGGTGGCCGGCTGTCGCCCACCTGGTCGACTAGCCAGGTTTCCCAATAAAACAAATATTTACTGTCAGCTGTCCCCTCATGTGCATACACTGCACCAGCTGACTCAATACAGATATTTCCAAGATAGCAACCAAGTTTTCAATATATAGAGGACCATACCTTATGTTTTGAGGTTAGAAAAAATTACCAAAGCTCAAAAACTTGAAAATCTCTCTCTCTCTCTCTCTCTCTCTCTCTCTCTCTCTCTCTCTTTCGTAACCTATATATACCTTACACATACTTTCTAAACCAATATTTTAGCTCTCCTTGCTGAGGTTCTTGCGTCTAAAGCTCTTGAGGGTGATCACTTGTTGGTTTGTGAATCAAAGAGTTACTCATTTTCAAGAGGTATAACCTTGGCCATCTTTACACTACTTCTCCCCTATCTTTTCTTGTTGTTTTTGTATTGTTTTTACACTATTTTTATGAGCTGAAACTTGTGGCTTAAAGCTATTAAAGGTGGAGAGGTTAATCACCCTTCTTTGAACCTTGTTTTCTAAGCTTTTGCCCTTGTGTGTCCCACTTCTTTCTCAACTTTTTTCCAACTTTTTACCACTATTTTTCAGAGTTTTTCAGAGGCTAAAAATGTGGTTTTAAGATCCAAAAGGTGGAGGGGGTTAGCCACTTCTCCTTTGGCTTGTTTACTAACTTTAATTCTCTCCAATTGTTGCTTATTTTTTCTAGCTTTTGCATACCAATTTCGGCACTATTTTTGTGAGTTTTAGGACTGTTTTAGTGTGTTTATTTCGTTTATGCTTTGTATAGTATGCTTGTAGTATTGTAGTCCTCATAGGTTTGGTGGTTTAGGCCTTAGACACCAACATATTTGAGTTGATAGCCTTTATTTTCATAGCTTTCATACATATAATTTCACTTGTAATAAACATCTCTGCACCCTCCCTCCTTTCTTGGTTTTCTTTGTTTGAGAATCATTTCAAACGAGTGTTGTTTAAGGCATGCGAAAGAGACCCTTCTATACTTAATGGTTTAATCTCTTCAGAGATTCATTACCAAGGCATTACATCTCTCTCATGCCAAAAACAACTTCTTGTATGACACTTCTCTCTTGTTAGTCTTGAAATCATTTCATACTCTTTAGTGATGAGAATGGTTCAAGAATCAAGGTCTACCACTTCTCTTAAGGTAACTCCATGATAGGGAAGAGGTTTTGTTGGTCTTTATTTTGCCATTTATTGAGACTTTGTCTCGTCGGTTCATAGATCAACACGCAAAGAGTTTGTGCCAATTAATGGCTTGCGAATCGGGTCTACCCCTCCTTTGATCTGTTTAATAATAAAGAGAGGCAGAGAGGACAAACATCCCCTGAAGACACTCAGTTTGTGCTTTGTTTCTTTTCTGTTGTAGCAAGGCAGTATCAAAAAATAGTGGCTGGCCAGCCACCTAACCATTCAGCCAACCACCTTTTAAGGTCGGCCGACCACTCCATTTTATGCAAACAGTACCATTTTTATGGCAGAACAGAGTAGAGGCTGGGGTGAAAACAAATTATCCTTCTACCTGCAAAACAAAACAGTTCTGGCAGCAAAACAAAGGCGTTTTCGGGTGGATATTCCTATCCATGCATACGCAATTATTTACATCCATGGCTCGTGTAATTAGTGTTAAATTGGTAAATTTATTCGAAGCTTGTAATAGCTAGTTCATTAATTAATTAGTTACTTAGTTAATTCATGCCATGTTGTAATTGATCAATTAGATTCATTCGAATTGTAATAACTAGTTAGTGTAGCTAATTTATTTGGTGTTGTAATAGTTAGTTTAATTAGGATATTCATTCAGACCCTCCTATGCGAGGACAAATATGTAATAATGTGTGTATGTCTTCCAACCCTCATTTCTTTCTCCCTCTTATTTACTTGCTTATAATGGTACCGTCATGTTTTATATTTTCATGTCATTACCATGACTTATATCCATGTTTGCACGCATAAGGTTTGGCTCATCATACTAATCAAATGTCAATTTCAACTTCCTTAATCGAATACGTGCTTTTATCGCATGCCTTGAATTGACTCACATGCCATACTAGTAGCCGAGCCTATTAATTGCATGTTGTATGTTTTGCATTAATCATTTTGTATCGTTAGGATCATGCATTTTTTCTAACTATTTTCTTTCTTTTAGCTCGCCTTGGCTATTTGTGGTAAGCATTTTTTCACTTAAGCATATTGCATGCGTACGATTGTTGCCATGTCAAGCATGTTTACCATGAGGGTAAGTGCTTATTTGAAATGCCTGTGGCTGGAGGCTTGTCACGCCCTGAATTTACAAGGTCTGGCCCACGTGAGTAAACCACCCAATGATAGGCAATCACTAACAACACTCATGTAGATGTATATATTATAAGCACACAGTACATGTGTTATTTCAATTTTTATACATTCTTAGATACAACATCTAAGTCAAATTGATGCAATATAACAAAACATACAAAGATGTTACGAATCAAATTAAGATGCCAAAAGGCTTACATCATATACAAAAGGTGTAACCCTTATAAGAATGGCACACGGCCAACAAATACATAAATGGCCTTTGGCCAACAAATAAAGGAACCACCCTACACGGTTCCAAACACAACTTCAACATCTCAGTCCACGTCCGTATAAGCATACCTGAAAAATATTTTCAGCCTTGTAGGGTGAGCATAAAGCCTAGTAGGAAATATTTTAAAAACTAAATATGCTCCACCAGTGTAAATGATTATAAATGCAATACATACATATATAATATGCTCAATGCATTCTCAAATCCACTTGCTTTCTCAATAAAAACCCCTTTCTTTACAGGTTTTCCGAATTCAATACATTAGTTTGATATAAAAATCCATTTCCACAAGTCAATCCAGGTATCTCAATACTAACTAGCAATTTCATCGCCAATTCCAATACGAATACATCGTTAACCAATAGCAAATACATTGCTAAAACCGTTTAAAATAATTTCTTTCCAAAACCAAAATGATAATAAATAAAATGGGTAAATCTCCAAAACCAATACAACCTTTCACGGAAATTTCGTCCGCGGGAAACCGTCAAACGGGACCCATGTAAACGTAGGCTACACAAGCACTACAATTGCCAATTTAGGAAAATTTCGTCCGTGAGATCGGCACCCATATATACGCGCTGTTTTTGGGACTTTTACCTTGGACACACAAACCAACTTAATTCAATGGAGTCCATCCACTTTCTCCTCCCAAACGTCATACATATGTAATGTATTAAAACACACAGTTATGTTCAATGACAACCATTTCTCAGATTTACCATTTTATTTACTCTTTCCAAATAATACAATACATGTGACCCAAAATATGATTTCAAAATGAAACAAATGCTTTTAAACATAACACAAGAATTTTCCAAATCTCTTTCCAAAACATACAGTTTAAATCCTCAAAATCCATTGCATGTTCCATGATATGCATGATTTATAAACAGTCCAGTTTGCCTAGTCAATATACAATTTCTACAACAATCATAGCTATCCTCCACCGATAGGCCAAAACAAATATATCTAAACAGATAAATAAATTTCATTAAACATACACTATTTCAAAATCTCAAATGGGAGTGATAATACATATCAAACTCTACCATCATCATTAATCATCATTTCAATTTCACATTTCTTAACATTTAATTCATTTCCTCTTTACAATCTCAACAATTACATTTTTAGGGCATAACTCCCTTCTTCTTTGAAAATTCATTTCAATGCAAGAAATGGGTCATTTCAACATACATCAAATCCAATTTCATAATCACAACCTTTTTCAAGAAAATATTTGAAAACGCATCATTTACATTTTGATTTAACAATTCAACAATTCCCCAAAAGATCAATATTTTAGGGTTTCTCCAAATTAGGGCTTTTTACATTTAAAAACTCATATACATTCTTTATAAGTGGGAAACAAACTTTTGTAGCTAAACCATAACTCAACAGTCCCATTTGGAATAAACCCTAACTTACAAACAAATTATCAAAAATCAATCCAAGAACAATGGGATCTATATATTTAAAATACACCATAAATACACTACCGAACTCATATTGAGCTTAAGAAATAGACCCTACCTCTTGAAGCAAGAAGGAAACAAGTCGAAACAATCACCGGCTCCAAAACAACGATCCGTTGAGATTAAATGGAAGCCCTTGTCATGCTTTATGTTTTGGTATATGGAACTAGAGGTCAAAGATGTATAGAAATAGATGAAAGCAAGCCTAAAAAGCTTGAGAAAACAAAAATGGCGGAAAGAGAGAGAGAGAGCGAAAGGAGTGAAAAGTGAAGTGGTTTGATCCAAAAAGTGACTTTTAAAGATCTGATTATACGCTGTACGCTCGAAAAGTTGCACTCGAGCACACTATACTAACAGCACAGATTCGCAAATTTCAAACAAGTATACCTCTATCGTCCGGACTCCGTTTAGGGTTGTTCTTGTGTCCAAATTGAAGCCCTAGAAGTAATCTTTCTAATGGTTTTAGCCTCACATCAAGATTCAAAGAATGGAGAGAGAAAATGATAAAAGAGTGAAGACTACTCAATAACAACTATTCGAATTTGGAGTTTTTGATTCAATCTTACCCAACCTCTATGGTAACACCTCAACCAAGGCTCAAAAGATTCAAAAATCAAGATAATCAAAGAGTCAAATATAATTCCATTATAACAGGAAGCACAAAGTGCTAAAAGGCTTTTCGCTTATCTTGGGATGATTTGATTAATGTATATATGAGATCACTTTTTTAAAGTGGTACAAATTCAAAATACTTTTCGAAACAAACATAAAATTAAAGCGTTACAACTTTTGTAAATTAGTCTATACTTACATGTATTACATAGTAAAGCTAGCCTAATAATCAGAACAAGAGCATATAATGTAAATAAAAATCACATCATGATTAGTAGAAACCGATTCATGATTAGCAGTGGAGTGCTCAATTCATGACCTTCGCCTCTCATACCTAAGTTCCCGAGCCGAGGCACTTTGGTGATTACAGATAAATGGCCTTTGGCAAGAGTCATGAGTTTCCTAAATTTTTCAAAAATATTTAGGTGGCGACTCTGAAATCTGACGATGCAGTATATTTTTGGCATTTTTGATTACACAAATCGATTTTCCAAAGATTTGCTGGATTTGAACTCTTTTGTGTTTTCACTGTTTCATATTGCACTTGTAAAATCAGATTCAGAATCACGGGAGTTCGAACTATAGGGCTATCGTATTCAAAGAGACTAAACCCCTCCAGGAGCACGAAAAACAAGCTATAGTTTCTGGCGACTTTGCTAGGGAATTAGAGAACTTAACTGGAACTTCATGATGTAACGTTTTATTTACATATATATGTTCTTTACATTGCATTTGCATTTGTTACTTTAAGTCATTGTGTTTTTCATCTGTTATTCCTAGACGGCTTGCTGGAGACTTGCCTAACAAGCTTGCCAAAAGGCTGGCTGGTCGTGGGCCCTGCCATATTGGAAACATAACCCTTGGATCTGGATTACCGTCGTACCACTTGATCCGCCTTTCACTTCTCGGTGTTAAGGGTGAGAGGTATATTAGGTAATCTTGCCGAGGTACCCCTTTTGACCATTCGGTTTAGCTGCATATAGTAAAGTCATAATGGCTGTTCCAACATAGGACAGGATGCTCGCCCTTATGCAGGATTTTGTGAAATTGTTTGCTTGAAGTAGTAAAACCCTAGATCATGTTAAATCTAGGACAGGGAAACCTTAACCTCTCATAGGGGTGTTTTGAATGCTTTTATGCAAAATGTGAAATCTTTGATAATGTATGATGCAATCCTTGGAGAGTCTTAATATTGAGGTGATTCCTTTCAAACTTAAGGTCATATTAGAATAAGAATTTGAGTCAAAATCCAAGGGTTTGTGTTTGATATGGGTGAATTTTCAGCAAGACCAGAACCAGGGCCAAAAATTGTATCTTGCTTTATTGTGACCAGCATACCCGGTATCCCGATCTCATGGGGCATTTGTTTTTAATGCTAGGTTTATCTAAGCCAAAGAACAGGTCATACCCAACTCAACGAAGGCCCAATCCATCCAATCCTAGAAAAATAAAACCCACTTAGTAAAGGCCCAATCCATCTGATCACCAAAAGGAAAAGACCATTTAACGCTAAAAGACGCATTCTAAAAAATCTCATTCTAGTCGAGCTCATCTAGACTAATCCAGTTCAGATACATCAAGTATAACCAAGCCGAAATCTTTGTCAGTCAGCTCTCAGCTTACACCCATCCATTTCCCCGATTGCTAACTCAGTAGACCCGTGATGGCTCAGGGTCTAGAAGAAGTTGTGGCCATGATAACAGCCGTAAACCAGGGAATTGCCATGCAGGATGAGACCAATGCTGAAATGCAACGCCCATCTGGGGCATTTATCACACATCCAGTCCTGGGTCCCTAGTCGAACTTTGGCCCACCTCCACCAGCTGAAGATTTGCAAGGTCCAAATCCTCAAGAAGGGTTGGCTCAAGCTCAAGTTTCTAGACCCCTGGTGTAGCCTAATAAGGGGATTTTTACCCTTGATGTTAATGAGCTCGACCTGACCTTGTTAAAAATTGCTAATTGTGAGAAGCAATTTAAAAAAGCACAGGGAATTAACCATTCCCAACATTGAGGATGGGTACACCAAGGCTGCCGTAAGGCTGCCGTTTCAATGGGTCTAGAGATCAAATGGTACATATCCAGCTTTTCTTGAACATCCTGAAACCGATGGGTCTGACTAAGCCTCAGAAACTCTTTGTGTATAGAAGAACCCTGTCGGGTATAGTAGTCACTTGGTACGCCAAGATGGAGGATAAACTGAAACAGAACTGGAAAGATTTGGCTGAGTCATTTGTCAATCAGTATTCTTACAATACACAAATTGAACTGACCACCCAAGACCTTGAAGTAACCCACAAGAATCCTGAAGAACCTTTTGTGGAATTTGTTACAAGGTGGAGAGTGAAGGCAGCACAAATGACAGATCGACCTTCTGAGATGGACCAAGTGCGAATAGTGGTGTAGAACCTTGAGCCTGATATGTTACAAAAGTTAATAGTCGCTCTACTGTTCACTTTCAAAATTTTGCATAAATTAGGGGTTCAGATTGAGAGCTCATTTAACAAAGGGATTATTCCTAGAACAAGCGAACTAACAAAGATGGTGTTTTCCAAGAGTACTAATGCTAGCAGTAGCACTATTCCCAAACCCATTGAAATCAATACCGTCGCCACTCCCAAAACTGCCGACCTTTTTGCCAATACCAACTAACAAACAATCAGTCCAACCTAAGCTCAAGGCAGAACTTTCACCCTCCATATGAGCCTAACTAGCGCACTAAAAGTCTTGATGGAAAGAGGGTATTTCAAACCCCTTTATTCCCAACCTCTTTCTGAATCACTCCTTACTAGACATAACCCCACCAAATACTGTGCGTACCATCAACAAGGCGGTCATGGCACCAATCGTTGCTACCGCCTTCGTCATGAGGTTCAAAATCTCATCGACAACCAGATGATAGCTCCACCTCAGGAACCCAATGTTACCACTAACCTACTTCCCATCCATGACCAAGTACCTCCTCTTCACCTTAACATTATCCATACACTACCACCTACCTTCAACTCCAGTATATATATCATCCCAGCCTATTTACCTAAGCCCGAGGAGTTCATTCCAAAAAGCACGGACTTGTGCATAATGGATGCACTTGAACCCCGAGTGTCTCAAACCCCAAAACTTGAACTCAAACTCCACAATAGCCTAATTCTAGTCCAACCTACTCCAAAGAGTCCAACCCAACCAATTCATCAAGACCAAGTCTGTTAAAATACATTGTGAACACCAATGGCTGAATCCGCTACTCTAGAGCTGTTGAGCATGATTGAAGATCTTCTGAGAACTATGGCAGATTTAGCCTTTGGGGTCTTGGCTTCATCACTGACCACATCATGTGCCAAAAGGTTTACATCAAAAAGCTCCCCAATCTCGGGGTAAGCTGCAGTGGAAAAGGGCCAACCTGAAGCTATCTCAAGTTTAGGTGATGACATATCAACAACAAATGGGCCTCGCTTCAATATAGCCACCCAATCCCTTGGCCAAGGTGAAGCAAGTGGCAAGAATAAGGCTGGAACAAATATTGATCCCTATGCACATCTTTGGTGGGCTATTGAAGTCAAAGGGTTGAACAAACAACAAGTGTTCGCAGTTGTTGCAAAGATTGTAGATGACACTTTTATCGCTCAGATTAAGAGCATTTTGAATTAGGGGGCAAACAATGAAAATGGATGTTTTACCAGAAACACCCATCCTAATTCTAGTCCTAAGCCCATGAACACCCAGCTAACACCTGTCAATCCATTTGCCAATGTTTCTAACACTGTTGCTTTCTCCTCCAAAAAATGAACCTTTGCCCATCTCCACATGAGTCAAACCTTCGCCTTAAAGTTACTGATGAAGAAAGGGTATCTCAAATCACTAAATCCTCAACCTCTTCCTAATTCTTTCCCACCTAGACATGACCTTACCCAATATTGCATATTCCATCAGTAGTAAGGTCACCATACTGACCGTTGTTTTCACCTTCGCCATGAAATTCAAGACCTGATTGACAAAAAGGTCATCACCCCACTTGAAAATCCCAAAGTTGTTAATAAACCTCTCCCTAACCGCAATAGATTGCCATCCCATAACATAATCTCATCTGTGGCTTACCAATAACCAACCTTGACCCCAGCCAGTACAATTAATGAGATGTGTGGAGACAACCAGGGTGATTGTGAGGCCCAATCTATGAGACTCAGTTTGAACGTTTGAAATCAATCCTGCTGGTTGTGGATGTTATTATTGAATTGAAGGCAGGTTTAGACCCTTCCGTGGGCTACTTGAAGTTGTTTTTGAAATCTATAGATGAACTTGGAGAGTGAAAACCCCTTTCCGTCTCAAAGATGTTGATTTTGTTTTGAGTAATGTCTTGTAAATAGTTAAGTCGTGAGTTTTATTTTCTTTGTCTTTTCTTGCGTTGTTGCGTTAGTTAAGTCTTTTCCTTTGAGTCACTCTCGTGTACCCTCGGATCTTCATTTTGTTGTTTTAATAATAAGAAAGTGGGAGTCAAGTTTCTGATCATTTTATTGTGCCTATAGTAATTCATGTGTGACCTTTTTGAAAATAGAAAAAGCTCCAATTTTTTTTTTTTTTTGAAGGAGATTCCGTTAATAAGTGTGAGTGTTGAGACGGATCCCCTAAATGGTTTGAGTGGATTCTAAATTATCGGTGCAAAGTCCTTCATGATTTCCAAATTTTAAACTGTTTCTTTTGCAAACTTGCGAAGATAAGTTCAGAATTATGCGGGGTATTCTACATTGTCCTAGGGTTTTTCTTCACCTTGATGACCATTTCGGCAAGTACAAGGCGGCTTTCAGACCTGCAACTACAAGATGGCTTTCAGACGTCACAATCATAGAATTTCTCTCCCCAGTGTTTTCATTATTTTACAAAGAAATGGATAAAAGAAACCAAAAAGAAAATAAGGAAAAAAAGAAGAGGAAAAGAAGGGAAAAAAAAGGAAAAAAGAAAAAGAAAGAGAAACGAAAATGAGAAAGAAAAAGGAAAAAGAAAAAAAAAGTCAGCCAATAAGCCAGGGGTATTCATTGGAATGAAATCCAATCAACTATAAGGAAAGAAACTTTTGTCTGAATCTGGGGAAGCCAATGCGAGGAAGTACCACATTGCAAGAAAAACCAAGTTTGAAAAAGGAGCCAAAAAAAAAAAAAGAAAAAAAAAAAGACAGGCATAAGAGAATGGAGAACTAAGCTCAAATCAAGGTGAAGCTAGTTCCAGTGTTAGGGTGAGAATGACTATTGATCAAATTCACTGCAAGTGTTATAATGCTATCCTTGGGAGGCTCGCTAAGCTAAAAACTTGAAAGGGCAACCTAAGAAAAAGTTAGAGCATGAAAAATGAGAAATCAAACAAATAGAGCTCACAAGGTTAAAAATCCTGAAGAGGCAACTTTGGCAAAAATTAGAGTGCAAAAAGAAAGTGTCAACACACAAGTGAACCTCAGCCATGAACTACATTGACCTGATTTCCATTCTTGGGATACGTGGGCAACTTCATCTTGAAGTGCAGTCTCAACCATATCTATCTTATTTATCTCAACCCAATCACCTTGCCCAATTCACGTCGTCAGCTTCGCATCAATCCATGAGCTACACCGACTACTACACATACTTGCGTTGGGTAAGAAAGAACTGGCTTAAATCAACAAATGGAGCAATGTTCAAAACTTGAAACTTATCAGTAGAATCTCTATCTTGTGCAAAAGAGGAATCAAAATTAAGTTTTAAAGGGAGCATAAGTAAGGCTAGGGGCACTATGAATGATCAGTTACCTTGAGTCTTTTTCTGTTTTTGGGTCAGTTGTGAGTTCTATTGTGTCATGCCTGGTGTTTGTCTCAGTCTGTGCTCTTCATCAAGTCACCATAACATGTTTATCATTCAAAAACACTCTTCATCGAGTCACTATAATGTGTCTGTCATTCAAAAGTGCTCTTCATCGAGTCAGCATAGTATGTCTGTCACTCAAAGTTCAACAGAGTGGCATGGTCAAAATTCCATGCATGAGCGTTTGCTTCAAACTCAAAAACAAGTCCATGTGTGGATTTCATAAACAAACTGAGAGTGCCCATACAAGGGGCATCGCATTTATGATCATTGCAAAGTATATATGAGGAATCCATCACTGCTTTGGAGGGAACTTGAGTAAGTTCTCAACATGTTAAGAAAGAAAAGAAGCATAAGTCTGATTGGTTGGTAACTGTTCCAAGATCTAATGATCCCCATCACACATGCTTGCATAATGTGAAAAAAGGTGGCCAATGATTAGACACTAGGGGCACTTTTCCGTACATCTGACTAGGCCATCCATTGAACAAGGGGCATGAACCCAACCGGTGGCCAGTGAACACTAGGGGCAATTTTCAGTACATCTAATTGGGCCATCCATCGAATAAGGGGAATAAACCCAATCAGTGGCCGATGACTGAACACTAGGGGCAATATTCAGTACATCTGATTGGGTCATTAATTGAATGAACCCAACCTTTCTCTCAATCCGCTTAGAGCCATTTGTCGGGCACTTTCCCCTAGATTAGGGTAGTTTACCCTCATGATGATTCTTATACGATTCAGCTTTCGAAGTTGTCTCCGAACATTTCAAAACTCTCTTGGGATTGCTATCTTCCCTCTGATTAATACATGTGCTTTGGATTGTGCATGCATGCTCATACACTCTGGTTGATTTGAATTGCATGGTTGGTTGCTTTTACTCTTGACTTTGTTTTATACTTCACAGAGTCTTGTTAAGCTACCTTCCGCAGTGTTTTTCAGTTACATTTCAATAAATTGTGGCAAGTTGCCTTACATTTTCATAAGGTAAATGATGTGCTACTTTACGTAATGCTCATTACCCCTGCATTACAGTGTTTTGTGCTCCTTCATTACACTGTCTTGTGCACCCACATCATACTATTTTTTGCACTTTGTATCGCACTGTTTTGTGCACCCTGTATCGCACTATCTTGTGCACCTACATCACATTGTTTTGTGCACCTGTATAGCACTATTTTATACACCCATATTGCACTGTTTTGTGCAGCACTGTTCTATTCACCTTGTATTGCACTATCCTGTCCACTTTGTATCATACTATTTTGTGCACCTTGTATCGCACTATCCTGTGCACCTGGCATCGCACTGTTTTATGCATTCACCTTGTATTGCACTATTTTATGCACCTTACATCGCATTGTTTTGTGCATTCACCTTGTATTGCATTATTTTGTGCACCTTGCATCGCATTGTTTTGTGTATTCACCTTGCATCGCACTGTTTTGTGTATTCACCTTGTATCGCACTGTTTTATGCATTTACCTTATATCGCACTGTTTTGTGCACCTTGCATCTCACTGTTTTGTGTATTCACCTTGTATCACACTGTTTTGTGTACCTTACGTCGTACTATTTTGTGCATTCACTTTGTATCGCAGTATTTTGTACATTACCTTGTATCGCACTGTTTTGTGTACCTTGCATCGCATTGTCTTGTGCACTCTAAACAGTATTGCCTTGTGCACTTCATAGCACTATTTTGTGCATTCAACTTGTATCACACTGTTTTGTGCACTCCCATAGCACTGTTTTATGCATCTCACCGGCACTGTCATGTGCACTCACTGGGTCAAGGAGACCTTAAATCTTCTAAAGATGTAATTCTTTTGGTGTTTATCATGCCCGAACGACTTCAGGCGGTCTGGTATAGCCACCTAACTGTGTTTGGCGATGAGTTTTTAGGAGACCAACTAAGACAGTGGAAACTGGAGTTCAAATGGCAAAGGCCTAGAACGCAAAGGTTCGGAATTTCTAAGACTAAAATCTATATGGCAGCCCTATAAGTTGAGGTAGCTTGTATGCGCCTCAATTCTGGATACTGAACTAACTAGTTTGTCACTCTGTTGGAGAATAGGGAAAGTTGCAAACATAGCCAGGGAGAAAAGTAGTACTCGTGGTGTGGAAGTGCAAAATGCAAGAAGAAGTCTTAAAGTTCCAAGGCACCACCTCCTAGTTGCTATATCGCATCTATTATCTAGTACTTCTATCGCATACATTTACTATACTATCTATTACACTCATTACATCATACCATTTTATTGCCTGCATCATTTCCATGTTGAGCTTAATTTGGCATGTGCTCATACTTTTCGCGTTGAAGCATAGTTGTGCATATGTACGCGCCTATTCCACCAAGAATTGTGATATAAGGGTTCCGACACCTTTTTTGTGTCAGACGTGGTTTGTTTTGTGTCCATGCATTTTCTAGGTAAGACGTAGTTCAGCCTACGCCCCTTATTCACTTCATCCATTGCATCCATTGCATCGTACTTTGTCTTGCTGCATTCAGTATTTAGGATCATTATCTTTTCCCAACAAATCATTCCTCACTTATATCATACCACCCAAATTACTTGTACTTTTTCTGCGAAAAGCATAGCTCTACATGTGTACGCGCCTATTCCACCAAGAATTATGGTTTGAGGGTTTCGGTACCTTTTCTGTGTTAAACGTAGTTTGATTTGCATCTCCATTCCTTTATGGTATTCATGTGTGTAGACTCGACTTTCTTCGCGCGCCCCCCTTTCGGAGAGGCGCGAATTGGTCCTACAGTTCGGATTCCTGTCACGGTTCTGAATCTAATCTCACAAAGTGCAATGTAAGTCTGATAAATCACCAAAGAGTCCAATCCGGCAAATCATTTTGGAAAATCATATTTTGAATCAAATAATGCCAAACTGGACTGCTTTGCCAAATTACAGAGTCACCACCTAAATATTTTATTTTTTGGAAAAATTTAGGAAACCCTGACTTGTGCCTAAGGCCACGTGTCCATTATCACCAAAGTTGCCTCGGCTCGGGAACTTGGGTGCGAGAGGGAAAGGTCCTGAAATGAGCACCCCCACTTGTCCGATCAAAGATCGGCCTCTATTAAGTATGATATGTTGTTTTATAAACACATGTGTTTTTATTCTGATTATTAGCTAATTTTACTATGTGACGCCCATACAAGTATAGACTAAGTCGCAAGACTTGGAACAAATTCAACTCATGTTTGTTTTTGAAAATGGTTTGAAAGTGCCACCCTCAAGTGGGCTAAGGCGGGGATTTGCCACCCTCAAGTGGGCTTAAAATATGATGATTTGCCACTTCGCAAAGTGGGCTTAAAACTCACATTTGATGAATTGTTTCAATTCAAGAAACAAAGCCTTCATCCACAGGCATTCATGCAGTTAATCATTTAAGCAAATAGCCTCATGGTAAGCATGCTATCATGGCATCACTCACACTCATGCAAGTATGCTAAAGCATAAAACTTACAGTGTACTCCAAGCCAAAACAAAAGCTAGTTAGAAATATGCATGATCCTAACTATGCAAAATGCCTAATGCAACACATGCAACAATGCAACTAATAGGCTCGGCTATCTAAGATGGCATATAAATGCAACAATTTGATAATATGCTTTGAAACACGTATTCAAATAGGTATATTGCAATTGCGATGCAGTTTGAATGATGTGCCGAGCCTGGTGCATGTAAAACAAATGAATGATGCAAACATGCAAACATAAGGTGCATAAGGTATGCTAATCAAAACGTGCCCTAATCTAACCATCGAAAGCGGTTAAATAAAAAGGAGAAAGACGTGGGGTTGGAAGACATGCACACACACACACACACACACACACTTATTACAACATTGTGCCCTCGCGAAGGAAGGTCTGAATAAATAAGCTAAGCAACACTAAGCTAAGCTAATTATTACAAAACAACTAATTAAACTATTCTAGCTAATTAATCACAAACCGAATTGAAATTGAATGACTAACTAGTTGCACAAACTAATTAAGTACAATACTTGAATCAAATAATTAGTTACAACTAACTAATTAAAGCAAGTAAGGTGGCCTCGCGGGCGAGGGAGACATGCATGCTCGTTTGGCTTCCTCCCGAAAATCCATTGCCTTGCCGTCGTTTGTCTCTGCTTGCACTCGCCTTGTTTTTTGAAAATTATGCCAATCTCCAGACTGCCTTTGCTTCAAAACAAGAACCCTCTTGCATAGAAATGAACTGGTGGCATGTCGACCACAAAAGGTGGCTGTCGGCCACCCTAACTGGCCGGTCGGCTACCCCAAGTGGCCGGTCAGCCACCTGCTTTTCCAAAATGCTGGTTTTGCTGCAACAGAGAACAACAGATGCAAAGCAAGGCATTTTGCAGGAAATATAAGTACTGCCACTCTCCTCATTATTTCTCAAGCTCAAAAGAGTGTGGCGCTTGGCTCTCAAGCCACCAATCAAGCATCTCAATGCATGATGGCCAAAGGATCAAGGTTGTACAAGCTAATGAATGAGCACATAAGACTCAAATGGGACCACCCTATCATGCATGATCAAGGGTGACGGCGACCAAGAAATGCGACACTGTAGACGCGCCCTTGGGGGCTCACTACAGTTCAGGACTCAAATTGTCACGGTTTCTTAATCTTGAACCCAAGAGTCCAAATCCGGCAAATCGTTTTGAGAAAACAAATTTTTTTGAAAGAAGTGCCAAACGTGGACTGCTTTGCCAGATACAGAGTCGCCACCTAAATGTTTTATTTTTTTGGGGAAATTTAGGAAACCCTGACTCGTTGCCTAAGGCCATGTGTCCGTCATCACCAAAGTTGCCTCGGCTCGGGAACTTGGGTACGATTGGGGAAGGTCACTTCGTGAGCACCCCCGCTCGCCCGATCAAAGGTCGGCCTCTACTGACCATGATATCAAGTTTTGAAAACATTATGTGTCCTTATTCCGGTTATTAGCCTAGATTTACTATGTGATGCGCACAGCATACAAGTATAGACTGGGTCGCCTGAATTGGAACAAAACATTTCATGTTTGTTTTTGAAAGCGGTTTGCTACTCGCAAGTAGGCTTAAAATGCAGATTTTTGCCACCCTCGGGTGGGCTTAGAAAAGATGGTTTTGCCATTATCTAGTGGGCTTAAAACTCACAGTGAATGAATTGTTCCAATCCAAATAACCCAACCTTCACCCACAGGCATTCAGGCAGTTATATCATATAAGTACATAGCCTCATGGTAAGCATGCTATCATGGCAGTCACTCACACACATGCAAGGATGCTAAAGCATAAAAACTTACCGAGTGCTCCAAGCCAAAACATAAGCTAATTAGAAATCCATGCATGATCCTAATTATACAGAAATGCCTAATGCAATACATGCAAAAATGCAACTATAGCAGGCTCGGCTATTCTAAACATAGCATATGAGATGCAACAGTTAACAAGTATTCAATTTGGAATTGAAATACAGATGCAGTTAGTATGGTGCGCCGAGCCCGATGCATGCAAGACAGATAAATGAATGCAGACATGCTATCATACTGTATGCTAATTGAAACATACCCTAATCTAACCATCATAAGCTGGTAAATAAAAGGGAGAAAGATGTGGGGTTGGAAGACATACATCACACACACGCACACTTATTACAACATTGCCCTTGCTCGGAGGGTCCGAATAAATAATATACAGTCCCGAATAAATACAGTCCGAATAAATACAAAACCCTAATTAATTAACAAATTTAACTAGGAAAGCTATAAATTGGCATGCAAGCCAGGGACTGCCTCAACTCTGATCCGGATGATGAATGATGCATGTTCGGGTTGCCTGGCACGGAAATCCATCGCGATGCCCCAATTAGCCTTTGTTTGCAATTGATGCCGGAATGCTATGCAAGGCTTTTGAAAGCTGCTGATTTCTGATTTGCTGCAACAGAGAGCAGGAAAGGGACATAGCAATGTATTTTCACGTATGTATGCATGCCTCGATCCTCGTGCCACCAATCACGCATCTCGATGCATGATGGCCGAGGAGTCGAACTGCACAACTCAATATGAAATGAATGCACATATAAACACAACAAGATCTAAACTCCATCATGGGTAATCCAGAGTGTCGGCGACTGGGGAATTGAGACATGTTCCGTCACTCGTAGTATGAAACGTACCTCGTTTCCCGTGCTCGGGCTAACTCCTATCCCAAACGCAATGCAATATGCATGACATGCATGAATGCAACTAAGATACAACCTAACATGCACAATGCTATGAAATGGCATACATGATGCACGAGGTAACATGGCATACGCAATGCGTTAACATACACCCTAGCATACACAATGCTATGAAATGAAATGGCATACACAATGCATAATAGACTTACGCCAACACAAGTGGACCTCAGCCACACTCACGTAGGAGGCCATAAGATGGAAATGAGACACTCGAGATGTGTGCACACATGCACGCAAACCGAGGACCGAACCTAAGGCACAAATGCCACTCTACCAAAGCATGGTAAGGCATGGAACATGGTATGCAAACATGCAAATTTCAGCACTAAAATATGGAACAAAATAGTCCCGAATCATGGAAATATGGCACCCGATGCATGAGGTGAGACCCGAAACTCAAAATTAGGCACATGGAATGACTTACAGCTATACACAGCATGCATTATTTGACTATGAAGCACAAATACAGAGGCAAGGCAGCCCCAAAACATGAACATTTCTAGTTCAAAGCATGGGCAAAAGATGTTAGCATGATGGACTAACATAGCATGCAAGATTGACTAGGAAACATGGTTTACATGGCAAGTATGTGATGCACATAGAATCTCACCAAATCATCAAAAATCAGTGAACTAAACATGTGAAAATAGGCCCGAATAATCACTGAAATGAAGCCAATACATGCAAAAATGATGAACTCCTTTAGAGGGCTATGCAAGGGATTCTTAAGCACATGCAAGATGGACACTTAGCATAGCCAAATCAACTCTGAAAAATCAAATATGATAGCTCCAAAACTCACCAAATTGACCCTGAAATTGGTCCCAGAAACATGCAAAGAAAGGCCTTGAATGGGATTGGTCTACACATGCATCATAGACATAAAGTATGGCCAAAAGGGCCTTGGACAGCACCAAGGCAGACCTCAAAACTCATAGAATGAGGCCTGAAACAAGACTTTGATGCATGCAAAATAGGGTCCCTTTGGAAAGCCTAAAAGATCCCCAAACAAGACAAGGAGAGAGGGGGTCACCCCCCTCTAATTTTGGTCCTCAAAAACACATCAAGGCCACTAAAAATCCACTGGATTTCAGTGGCTAAGAGGCCAAAACAAGGCCAATGCAAATGCTCACATATATGGCTCTAATCATGAAGAGATGAAGCATGCATAGGGGAAGATGACCCAAAAAAGAGAATAAACCTTAATAAAACATGAAGATGAGACTAAAACAAGATATTTTTCAGTTTATGACAACTCTCAAAAATGAACACAAGTAGGGCTAATCTATCATGCAAAAATGGGCCTAAAAGAGGGATTAGAGGCAAGGGACAGAAGCTGGCTCCAAATGGCAAAGAGCCCTTCAAAAAATTTGAAGAGGGGATCAAAATAAGGCACTTCTCAGTTTATAGCAAGCCACGAAAATGAACACAAGTAAGGCTAAACTATCATGCAAGAAAAAGGCCTAAAAGAGGGATTAGAGGCAAGGGACAGAATCTGGCCCCAAATGGCAAAGAGCCCTTCAACAAAGTTGAAGAGGGGCTCAAAATAAGGCACTTCTCAGTTTATAGCAAGCCACGAAAATGAACACAAGTAAGGCTAAACTATCATGCAAGAAAAGAGCTTAAAAGAGGGATAAAGGGACAAGTAGCAGTAGATGGCCTCAAACAGAGGAGAGCCCTTCAACAAAGTTGAATAAGGGCTCAAAAAAAGCCACTTTACAGTTTGTGACCAAGTCCGAAACAGCTCACAAATAAACCTAAAATACTATGCAAAAATAGGCCTAAAAGAGAGTTAAAGAGGCAAGTGGTAGAAGATGGCCTCAAACAGGGAAAGACCCTTGATCAAACATGAAAAGGGACTCAAAATATGATCATTTTGAGTTAGGGTCGGAGCCCAAAAATGTAAGCAACAAAGGCTTATATATGAAGCAAGAAAGTGCAAGTTTGAGGGAAATAAACTCTTATCCTAGAAGAGCAGCTTTCCAACAGGTTTTGGTCCAAGATTCTGAGCTTTCAACCTCCTCAAATGGCTTCCAAAGTGATGGAATGGAGAATGGAGGTGTGTATCTAAGTGTTGTAGTGCAAAAGTGCAAAGAAATCCAACTCTAAAGCATGAAACACAAGCAATATAGAGAGAGACAGAGTTTTTGCCCTTCAAAACTCAGAACCCCTGTCTAAGGAAGAGGACCCTTCCTTATATAGAACAAAGCAAAGCCAAAGCTTCTTGAACAAGCTTTTCTTGGCTTTCATCCCTCCATACATGTGTATGGAGGACAGATATGAGGATTCCAGCTGGTACAAAAGATCTTCCCGAAAACCAGCTGAAATAGGGGGGGTGCTGACCATCAGCAATGGCCGGTAGTGCCACACTGATGGCCGGCAGGGCTCCATCAGTGGCCGGCAGTGCCATGCCATGGCCGGCAGTGCACTATAGGGTCCACTCTGAAAGGACCAGGTCAGGGTCCAAAAATGAGACAGAAATGATACAAGGTTCGGGAAACCCGAAAACCCGAAACGGCGACGTTCCGCTACGACAGTCGAGTGCTGGGCGAGCAATCGAACCGCCCAAATGGGTGTACCTACAAGCACAACCAAGTCTTAAGGACGGTCAAAAATGGGGTGTCTACAGACACGTTTCATCACTTTGAGTATGAAACGTCCCTCATTCCTCGTGTTTGGATTAACGTCCGATCCAAATACATGCAATGCAACACAAACGCTTATCTTGTTCATGTTTTACTTTACTTATTTTGTTTACACATTTTACATTACCGATTAATCATTTAACCAATTTAGTCCAATGTGAAAGTCCTCTAATGAGAGAGGGGTCAACCAAAGGATAATTTAAGACATGAGAGAGATCATGCCTTTGGCTAGGAGGAACCCTCAAAAGAGGGTTAAAGCCATTGAGCACAAGCTCTATCTCAAGCTTAAACACAACCCTAAGGCTAATCAACCCTCAAAGCAAATTAAAAGTGAAGAAATAAGGAAGGTTGCAGAATTTCAGTGCTGAAATAGCATGACAAATAATGCTAAAGCATGCAAACAACACATGCATAACATGTTAAGGGCCAAAAGCATAAAAACTAGTGAAAAACATTACACTAGAGGCATGCATTATCAAGTTCAAATGACCAAACCAGCTCTAGACAGAGCTTAAACATGCCAAAACAATGGTCTAAACATGCCAAAACAATGGTCTAAACATGCTGATATAGAAGCTCAAAAGACTAGGACAACATGCACACATGTTAGCCCACAAACAAGGCACAATACACAACCCTCAAAAGCAATGAAGAAGTAAAATATGTGAGAGTATGACAAAGGTATATACACTAAAACCACATGTTAAAGGATGCTATAACATGCAACCATCTCATGCAAGACATGTTAGAGGCCTTAAAACACTAGGCTAGTGAAGGCATTTGCACTATAGCTATGCAATACAAAGCTCACATGACCAAGACCACTCAAAATAGGGTTAAAACATGCTAAATCAGCAGCAAAAATGTGTTGGAGTCAAGCTAACACAAGCTAGAACAATAGGCTAAATCATCAAATATGCTAAGTTAGTAAGCATGATTGCACTACAAGTACAAAAAGCAAGCAACAAGTAACCCAACCAGCCAAAAACAGAGTTAAAGCAGGTCAAAATAAAGCCAAAAACATGCTTGAACTAAGCTACAAAAAAGTAGAAAAGCATGCTTACATCCTAGGCCATCTACATATGCAAACAAGATACAAGGAGGGAAGGCCACCCCCCTCCTATTTTGGACCTCAAAACCAACTTTTTGCCATTGATATTCCCCTGGAATTTAGTGGTTAAAAGGCCAAAAAAAGATTGTTTTAAAAGCTTTGAAGAATGGTACAACACTTAGCAAACAAGCTACAAAGGAGGGTGGACCACCCCTAACTCCAAAAATGCCTTAAACTACCATTTTTAAGCCTTAAAAACAGAGGTTTTTGTAGTTGAAAACTAGGCCAAAAACAACAAGCAAAGGTGGCCAAACTAGTGTACAAAAATAAGCTTGAAAGGGGTAAGCTTTAAACCTTTGAAGCACAGCAACAAACAGCCACTTTCTAAGCCAAAACCAGCTTTGAGAGCTCAAATAAGACCTCCAAGCACCTCAGCTACAAGGTGGTCTAATTTGGTTAAGGGGTTGTATGCAAATATGTAGAGATTTCCCATTTTCAAGCACAAAATAGGAAGAGAGAGAGGATTCTAGATAGAAAGAAAGGAAAATTTGCTCACAAATTTTGTAACCCTTAAAATGGGGGAGAGACCTCCCCTTATATAGAAATACAAGCCTAAGGCTTGTTTCCATCCCTCCATATGTGTATGAAGGATGACTTCAGTGATCAACAGCTGGCACACAAAATATCTAAAAAATGAGAAAAATGGCCATCGGCCACTCTAGGTGGCCGACAAGGCCTCTCCTCCCTCTGGGCAAGGGGCACCAAGGTCTGGCCCAAAAACAAGGCCAAAACACAGAGAGTTTAGAGGCTCAAAGACAAGGCATTCCGCCGAGAGCTTCGAGCACTCAAAACGAGCACTCAAAACATGCACAATCATCGAGTGCACAAACGATGACGTCCAAGTCTTAAGGACGGTCAAAAATAGGATGTCTACAATGTGTTTTGCATTGCTTGTGGTTTGATTATTTCATTGCATTGGATATCATTTTGCATCCTGCCTCTGAACTACACTGGTTTGATTCCTTGCAAAAAGGATACGTAGGCAACTTTGCATCTGCATTTTGTTTGTTTGCCCAAGTCTTACGACCTCGTCAAAATAGGTTGTCTTTAGGCTTTGACATTTACTCACGTCATTTCATGACTTCAAGCTCTGTCAAAGAAAGGTAACTATAGACACCCCATTTTTGACCGCCCTTAAGACTTGGGCGCCTTAGGTTGATCACTCAATGATGAAATTTTATGCTGTACAAACATTCAATTTTCTCAGCAAGAAGCCTCGTTTCTTGGGTTTCAAAGCCTAGAATCTTACACCACCTTTGGACCAAAACCTTATTTTTTTTCCACACCTAACCACCCAGAGGCCTGCAGGCTAATAGGTGGCCGGTTGGCCAGAATTTGGTGACCAGCTGGCCCCCACCTAGTCAGCCGGCTAGGTTTCCTGATAGAACATATATTTACTACCAGTTGTCCCCCCATGTGTATGCATTGCACCAGTTGGCACAATACAGATATTTCTAAGATACCAACCAGTTTTGCTATATATAGAGGACCATGTTTTGAAGTTAGAAAAAATTACCAAAGCTCAAAAACTTGAAAATCCCCCTCTCTCTCTATATATATATATATATATCTTGCAACCTATATACACCTTACGCTTACTTCTTAAACCAATATTTTAGCTCTCCTTGCTAAGGTTCTTGTGTCTAAATTTCAGCTCTTGAAGGTGATCACTTGTTGGTTTGTGAATCAAAGAGTTAATCCTCTTCAAGAGATATAACCTTGGCCTTCTTTACACTACTTTTCCCCTATCTTTTCTTACTGTTTTTACACTATTTTTATGGGTAGAAACTTATGGCTTAAAACTATCAAAGGTGGAGGGGTTAACCACCCTTCTTTGAACCTTATTCTCTAAGCTTTTGTCCTTGTGTTTCCTACTTTTTTCTCAACTTTTTACCACTTATTTTTCAGAGCTTTTCAGAGGCTAAAAATGTAGTTTTGAGATCCAAAAGGTGGATGGGTTAGCCATCCCTTTTTTGGCTTGTTCACTAGCTTTAATTCTCTCCAATTGTTGTTTACTTTTTCTAGCTTTTGCATAACAATTGCAACACTATTTTTGTGAGTTTTAGGACTATTTTAGTGTGTTTATTTCATTTATGCTTTATATAGTATGCTTGTAGTGTTGTAGTCCTCATAGGTTTGGTGGTTTAGGCCTTAGACACCAACCTATTTGAGTTGATAGCCTTTATTTTCATAGCTTTCATACATATAATTTCACTTGTAATAAACATCTCTGCACCCTCCCTCCTTTCTTGGTTTTCTTTGTTTGAGAGTCATTTCAAACGAGTGTTGTTTAAGGCATGCGAAAGAGACCCTTCCATACTTAATGGTTTAATCTCTTCGAAGGTTCATTACCAAGGCATTACATCTCTATCATGGTAAGAACAACTTCTTGTTTGACACTTCTCTCCTGCTAGTGGACAAAATTCTCATTTTTAGACTAAATGAATTAAAGAATGAAAAGGTAATTAAAAGTGGTTAAATAAAACTGGACTAAAATGGTAACAAGAGTAATAAAATTGGTTTGGGTTCAATCGGACATTAATTGAATTCATTGAGTCTTGAAATCATTTCATACTCTTTAGTGATGAGAATGGTTCAAGAATCAAGGTCTACCACTTCCCTTGAGGTAACTCCATGGTAGGGAGGAGGCTTTGTTGGTATTTATTTTCCATTTATTGAGACTTTGTTCCTCCGGTTCATAGATCATCACGCAACAAGTTTTCGCCAATTGATGGTTTACGAATCGGGTCTACCCCTCCTTTGATCTGTTTAATGATAAAGAGAGGCAAAGAGGACAAACATCTCCTGAAGACACTCTGTTTGTGCTCTATTTCTTTTCTGTTACAGCAGGGCAATATCAGAAAACAGTGGCCGGCTGGCCACCTAACCATCCGATCGACCACCTTTCAAGGCCGGCCGGCCGGCCAATCCATTTTATGCAGACAGTACCATTTTTATGGCAGAACAAAGCAGAGGCTAGGATGAAAACAGATTATTCTTCTACCTGTAAAACAAAGTTTTTGTAGCAAAACAGAGGCGTTTTTTGGTGGATATTTCTGTCCATGCATACACAATTATTTACTCACATTGCTCGTGCAATTAGTGTTAAATTGGTAGATTTATTTGGAGCTTGTAATAGCTAGTTTATTAATTAATTAATTAATTATTTAGTTAATTCATGCCATGTTGTAATTAATCAATTAGATTCATTCAAATTGTAATAATTAGTTAGTGTAGCTAATTTATTTAGTGTTGTAATAGTTAGTTCAGACCCTCCTATACGAGGATAAATATGTAATAATGTGTGTATGTCTTCCAACCCCCATTTCTTTCTTCTTTTTATTTACATGCTTATAATTGTAGCATCACGTTTTACATTTTCATGCCATTGCCATGACTTATATCCATGTTTGCATGCATAAGGTTCGGCTCACCATACTAATCAAATGTCAATTTCAACTTCCTTAATCGAATACATGCTTTTATCGCATGCCTTGAATTAACTCACATGCCATACTAGTAATCGAGCCTATTAATTGCATATTGTATGTGTTGCATTAGGCATTTTGCATCGTTAGGATCATGCATTTTTTCTAATTATTTTCTTTCTTTTGGCTCGCCTTGGCTATTTGGGGTAAGCATTTTTTCGCTTTAACATATTGCATACGTGTGATTGTTGCCATGTCAAGCATGTTTACTATGAGGCTAAGTGCTTATTTGATATACTTGTTTGAAATGCCTGTGGATGAAGGCTTTTCACTTAAATTGGGATGATTTGATTGATGTATATATGAGATCACTTTTCTAAAGTTGTACATATTCAAAACACTTTTCGAAACAAACATGAAATCAAAGCGTTCCAACTTTTGTGAATTATTCTATACTTGATTGTATCACATAGTAAAGATAGCCTAATAATCGGAATAAGAGCATATAATTGTAAATAAAAATAACATCATGATTAGTAGAGGCCAATCTTTGATCGGGTGAGTAGGGTGCTCAATTCATGACCTTCCCCTCTCATAGCTAAGTTCCCGAGATGAGACATTTTGGTGATGACTGATAAGTGGCCTTTGGCATGAATCACGAATTTTTTAAATTTTCTAAAAATATTTAGGTAGCGACTCTAAAATTTGGCAGTATAGTCCATTTTTGCCATTTTTGATTACACAAATCGATTTTCCAAAGATTTGTCGAATTTTGACTCTTTTGTATTTTCACTGTTTCACATTGCACTTGTGAAATCAGATTCAGAATCATGACAGTCTGAACTGTAGGGCTATCGTATTCGAGGAGACTAAACCCCTCAAAGGAGCACAAAAAGCAAGTTACACATGCTTTCATTTTTGATTACCCCTTCTCCTCCGAATTGATTTTTTTTCTGCGGGATTTAGGGTCTGATTTACTAAGCTAACTATGAAAAGATATTAACTATTTGCCTTGGCTTTGATAGCTAGCTTTGACCTTGAGCTAAAGCAGTTAGATTTTAAAACGGTATTTCTTTATGGTGATTTAAACGTCATGTTAGGCTAATCGTTTTCATTTCCCATCTCATGAAAAAACCCTTTTCGCTCCGCTTAGCCCTTCTAAGGGTATTTTGTGATAGGTTCTACAGGAACCGAACGTTCAGTTCAATACTAAATTTTCTCTCAACCCTAATCAAACTGAGCTGTTTACACCTTTATTTGTAATAGGTTAAAATTGAGAGATCTCCCACTTCAAATAGAATATAATCCATTACGGAGTCTATCACACAATTCTAATTAATCACAATTATATTTTGTTCACAACCTTATAAGTGAACAAAATAATTTTGGGTATTGGTTGGGGACACACAGAAAGTGATTTGCAAACAAAATTTATATTTTTATAAAAATGAGGTTATCAGAATGGGAGTTGGAGTTGTTGCTACGCAACTAATTGGGTTTATTTCAAGGCACAATTCGATAATCTGAACCGTTCACATTTTATAAAATATCAAGTAGAACATAACTATAAAAAATCATGTTAATCGAATATCAGTAGTTTTTTCATTAAATCACATTTGTATTTAAAAATTTAAATAGTAAGTGTAATTTAAAATATAAAACTATATGCAAATGTGATTTGATGAAAGGGTTGCCGATATCTGATTAACTTGATCTTTTGTAGGTATGTTCTGCTCAATATTTTGTAAAATGTGAACGGTTTAAATTATCAAATTTGGCCATGAAATTGGCCCAATTAAGTGCGCAACAATTGCTGTTGCGCATAGCGCACAATGACAATCCCAAACCCATCCGAATGATGTATCAATTGAAATCTTAAAAGAATAAGTCATTTTTATGAGTTTTTTAATTTGAAATGAATAAATATTCATTTGACATATCATTCTGTATGAATTTTATATATAACTTTTTTTTTTATGGATTTTGTTAACGAATTCATTAAGTAAAGCTAATTAATCTCATTATTATAGAACGTAACAAAGGCGACAAGTGTATTGTATTAAATAATATGTTTCTTTCCTACCACACCCTTTTATATATTTTGTCTTTTTTATTAATTTTTTTCCTAATCCATTCATTTTCCACCCGTGTATTTTTTTTTTTTTCAAATTAATTAATCAAATAGATATTCAATATCAATTAATGGTGCAATACACCAACAATCTTCATTGGTATAGACGAAGTGAGGAAAAATTTAAGGAAAATTTACCCATAAATCTCATTTTAAGGAATGCTGATCCAATAGTATTAAGGTTTTTTTTATAGACCAATTAGTCTCATTGATTTGAAAATGTGAATTTAATATATTCTTTTGAAAATTGGGTTTACGGTTATACCCTTATTTTCATTATGTTTTCTTCTCTCTTTTTTTTTTTTTCCTTTTGTGCAAAAAAAATATGATACACAACTTGATACGGGAATCTTTTTTCACTTGGAATATTTGAAATGTGAGATTCCTGAAACATTTCAAAAGTAGTACAAACCCCTTAATAAGTTTTGAGCAAATATATAATTTCAAACTGTGGGGTTTTGATTTGGAATGGCTTGAAATATGAAAATTTTCAAACATTTCAAAAGGAGTACAAAAATTCTTTAATAAACTTTGAGCAAATGTATAATTGTGGGGTTTTGATTTGGAATGTTTTGAAATGTAGAATTTTTCAAACATTCCAAAAGAGTACAAAAATCCCTTAGTAAACTTTGGGTAAATGTGTAATTTCAAACTATGAGAATTTTGGTGATTTATGTTTATTAACCAGCATTCATAAGTGTAAATTGTAGGGTAATTATGCAGTCATTTCCACACAAACAGAGCTATTGGGTTCATTAGATTATTTAGAGGACTTATTGGTTACTAAGATATGAAAATTGGATTTATTGGTACCAGGGCCGGCCCTGAGATTTAGGGGGCCCAAGGCAACCTTCGGAAATGGGGCCTTTCTTACATTGAAAAAAAAAAAAGTTGATGGATGAAACGATAAGTTACAATAACTTTTTTATTTGTTTGTAACCACAAAAAAATTTACTTGCACATATAATCATTAAAATTATAAACAAAAATTTACTTTCATACATTAAGATAGGAAGCAATCATTACAAATACTCAAAAAAAATAAAATTCTGGTTTTGTTGCTTTATAGTTTAACAATATCCGGTTTACAATTGAACCAACTATCACATAAACATTACTCTTCTCACATTTTTAGCTGCAAAATCACTAATGAAGCTTGCATAATCGAATTTCTCCCCCATATCCTTTTCAATGGGTAACAAAGCTACCCCATTCAATCTTTCTTGTGACATAGTTGACCGAAGGTAAGATTTGATTAACTTCAACTTTGAAAAACTTCTTTCTCTAGAGGCCACTGTAACAGGTATAGTTAACAAAATTCTATAAACAATCCATGCATTTGGGAAACAACCATCCATTGTTTTCAAATTGTTTAATACTTCAATTCGCCTTTTGATTCCTTCCGGTAAAACTTCTTTCAAGGCATTTAACTCTGAAAATAGATCTCTCTTATCAATATCAGAAAGTTCATCATGTTTCAGAAAATCTTCAAGATTAACACAATAAGTCTTCAAACATTCCTTGTTGGTAGAACTCAACTTTTTCAAATCAAACAAAAATCCAAAAGTTTCCTCATATACTTGAAATTGTTCAAACCTACTCTTAAGTGAAGAAAGAGCTTGATCAATTATATACATAAAGTAATTAACTCTAAAAAATTCTTCAGCAGTCTGTGTCACATCTTCACTAACATTCTCATCAAATTGCTTCTTTCTGCGAATGACACACTTTTCACGAAATACTGGATCAATTTCCATTAGAGTAGCAACTTCTGTAGCCTCACTCATGGCATCCAAAAATCCAGTTTGTCTATACTTTTCAAGAAAGGTAATGAGTCCTTTTAACTGAATTATAGCAACATCAATATGCATGTCTTCCCTTTGAAATATTTTGCTAACTGAGTTAACTGCAAACAATAAATTGTGCCAAATAATCATGCCAAGCAAAAATTCAAAGTTCTCAATTTCATATGTTGCTAAAGACTCAGCTTCACTCTTTGTATTGTGGGGTTCACCAAGATTTGCCAAATGATTTAAAGCATCTCTTATTTGTGGAGCTGCTTTAACACTTTCAACGCGACTTTCCCACCTTGTTTGTGACAATGGCTTCAATGTGTGACCTTCCACATGATCTTTGAAAACTTTCCACCGCTTTGTAGAAGATGAAAACAATAAATATATACGTTGTAACACTCCAAAAAAAGAGATAGCTTTGGGACAAGAGTTAGCTGTATCACAAAGTGCAAGGTTAAGACTATGACAACCACATAGTGTGTAGAATGCTCTAGGATTTATTTCAAGTAGCCTTTTTTGTACACCTTTGTGTTTCCCTTTCATGTTAGAGCCCTTATTATATCATTGCCCTCTTATATCACCAATATCAAGTTGGAGTGTGCACAATACCTCTTTAAGTACATTAAAAAGACCCAATCCCAATGTGTCATCCACCTTTAAAAATTCTAAAAAGAGCTCTTCCACCTTTACTTAATTAGTTGAAACATCCACACATCTTATTACAAGAGACATTTGTTCTTCATGACTAACATCTGGAGTACAATCAAGAATAACTGAAAAATATTTCGCTTCTTTGATTCTTTTCACCATTGTACTTTTGATCTCACCTGCTAACATCTGTATCAATTCATTTTGGATTTTGTGACCAAGATAAAGGTAATGAATTTCATTCCTTTCAATGCGATGAAGGTGGTCTTGCATTACCGAATCAAATTGAGCAATCATTTCAATTAAACTTAAAAAGTTTCCATTTCTTTCTTGATAAATCTTCTTATTGTCTCCACGAAACGCTAAATTATTTTTAGCAAGAGTTCTCACAACAACAATTATCCTTAGTAACACATTTTTCCAATGCTCTCTCTCCCTATTGATTTGTTCTTGAACACCTTTATCAATTGTTTCATTCTTTTGCAATCTTTTTTCCAATTCAATCCATTTGCTTATACAAGTAATGTGCTCATTGCTAGTTTCATGACTTCTAAGCCTGTGACCTAGATTCTTCCAATCTTTAAATCCATTAGTAGCCAACTGAGTCTTGTTCCCATCTTCCTTAAACAACTTACAACAAAAGCAAAATACTTTGTTTGAAGCATCTGAATATACTAGCCATTTCCTATCTTGCTTCTCTCCATTTGATAAATTTCGAATGTAATATGTAGAGGAGAAATGTCTATCCTTGTCATCTCTAGGAAAATTGACAACATTACTTCTTATAGGACTTCTTTCAACTAATAAATCTCTGAAATTCTGATCAATCTTGTCCTAATTACTTGGGTCATTAATATTTAAAGGTCCATATTCAACATTAAAATCTTCACTTTCAATGGGTTCCTCATTCACCAAATCTTCATTTTCATTCTTATTCAAACATTCAATAAGCTCTTCAACACCCAAATCTTCATTATCATTCTTATTCCATTGATTAAGTTCTTCAATTACCAAATCTTCATCAACCAAATATGAACTTTCTATTTGTGTCTTGCTACCAAAAAATTTATCAAGTGCTCCCGATTGAGATTGAATAAAATTTTCTAATTTTTGCTTCTTTTTCCTTTTTTCACATCCAGAAATATACTTCCTAGGAGACATGACTACTATATATAATCACAAATCCACACAAATTCACAATCACTGATCTCTGCAAATAATATACTTTCATAATTAGAGCATAACAAAAATTATAAACTTCCACTAAAGCGCATAAATTAGGTAATTTTCTAATTTAAAGAACAAAATATATAGGGCAAGAAATTAGGAGGAAAATTAAGGGAAAAATTAGGGCAAGAAATTAGGGAAAAAATTAGGGCAAAAACTTCCTCCATTTAAATGTGATATATATATATATATAGAGAGAGAGAGAGAGAGAGAGAGAGAGAGAGAGAGAGAGAGAGAAGACTCACGGTTTTGATGCCCAAAATCGTTAATGCTCAGCAGCGTCCGTCAAATATGGAGGAGATGAGAGGATTGAAGGTGGACTCACACAGTTTCATCAGTCCAATGCGAGAGAGAGATCAGTTCAATATGTGAGAGAGAGAGAGAGAGAGAGAGAGAGAGAGATGTGTTTCTTTCAATGTTTCTTTCAGTGAGAGTGACCCACATGAATTCATTCTTCTTAGCCTCAGGGTAGGTATTATGATGTGCTTCTTGTTTTTGGGCCCATGTTGAATTGGGCCTCTATTATGATATGTTTTTTTGTTTTGGCCCCATGTTCAATTGGGCTTATAATACTTGGATTTTTTTTTGTTGAATTGGGCCTCTATTATGATATATATATATATTTTTTTTTTTTGGCCCCATGTTCAATTGGGCTTATAATATTTGGATTTTTTTTTTATATCTAAAACACAAAATCATATTTTGGGGCCCTATTTTCAGCCCAAATCTGGGGGGGACCAAGGCGCAAGCCTCTTTGGCCTGCCCTCAAGGCTAGGCCTGATTGGTATTTCCCCAAAATTTAAAAGTGAACTTTCTGACAATCAAATATCATTTATAATTTTTAAATATTTCATTTTTGTCTAAAAATTAATGTTTTATTTACATTTTTCATTAAACTGATTTGTAATATTTTCATTTCAAATGATTTGTTACATCTTTACCGAATTTTTCATAATATAACTATAATGGTTTATAACTTTCAATTTAGTGATGAAAACCAGAGTTTTTTGTTCTCAAATTTTACCACAACCAAGTGGATATTTTGAAGAGAAATGTAAATATAATATTAAATTTAGATTAAAATAAAATATATAAAAATTATAAATAATAATTGAATATCTATTTGATTAATTAATTTGGAAATACACGGGTGGGAGGTGAATGGATAAAAAAAAAAAAATAGAATGAAAAGAAATACATAAAAGGTTATTGTAGTCACATTAGAAAAAGGATCTTACTAATTGGTATCCTTAGGGCATAAGTAAAAGACAAAAAAAATTTGAAGAATATAAGACATTTTTAACTAAATTCAATACATTTTTATTAAAATCAATATATTTTTTTTAACATTTTCTCATATTTTCAAGATATTTTTTATATGCTTCCCAACGTTAAACAATACGCAGGGGGCACTTGTTAGCATTTTTGCCTTAGAGGGTTTTGTTAACAAGTGAATATATTAAATGAGTATTAACTTCCTCTAGTATTATAAATGGTAGAAAAAATATTAAATTTATACTATTAAAAAATGCTTGTTTTATAGCTAGACCAAAATACCCTTTTGACATTTCTATATATATATACACTTTCCAACAATAAACAATGTGATATTTACTAATAAATCTCATCTCACAAACAAGTACTCCAATTAATTTCAAGTTTTTTCTATTAGTCTAATAAGTCCCATTGATGGAAAGTTTCTTTTCGTGTGGTCCCGTTTACGCTGAATGAAATCGGAGACAGCCCTTGGGCCGAGGGTCAAATCAATACGTTTCTTCCCGCATTGGACTCTAAATAGTAGCCTTATGTCACTTCTGCCAAGCTTAATACTGGATGTGCCAATGTTGAACATGTTATCCTTGTGGTTGTACGCCCTTATAATTTTCACAATTAACTCGTCACACTTTTTGAATTCGTTGTGGTTTAGTTGGTTGATTCGGATTGCCTCAATCATAATCCAAAAGGGGTCCTCTTCAACTACAAAAGTGCCATGCCTTCAAGTTTGATGGCATGACTAACTTAACAGTGCCTACCATGTTCAAACAGAAGTTCAACCTCGGGGGTGCTTATCATGACGAACCGGTGGCAGGCTTTTGTAACTTGGTACTAGACAATAGGATTAATGAGTTTAGTTTATTTGAACAAGATGCTACCTTGCATTTTGTTTGCCTTTGACACCCTTGCATCCTCAAGGCATTTCTGTTCACATGAACGTATCCACGAACTCATTTTCTTACTGGCATTTGCATTGTCATTAAAATCACAATTCAATCCAAATAACAAAAAAAACATCAACAACACTCACACCAGCCGACCATGTATGATTAAGTCCCACAAACATAAACATAAACCCAAAAAATATGTCAACAACTCAGTCCGAGTCATTTATGCAAACTAAGACAACTACATTTTTACACGACAAAATGAAAAGGGTGATCACATTATAAGCATATGCATAATCATACACCCTAACGAACCACACGGTTAACGCATAAAAAAATATGGACACATTAAAAAAAGACACTCAGTTATATATAATCAATGTGACACCGAGTGAACTATGTAAAGTATGTTCATTATTACAAAATAAATCCCTTATACGTCTCACACACAATCAATGGTCCTAAACTAACACAACGGGGGGCTTCCTGTAATGAGATGCAACCATTCCATGTGTTATATACTCCACACACCACGTTACCGTTTCAAACAATATTTTTTCCCACAGCTATGGGTTGTCTATCACACTCAAGCACTAGCACGTACAAACACGCACGTAAACATTGTCACATTAACTACACGCATTTAAACTAAACATTGTAACGACCACAAATACACGTGGTAACAGTGAAAACCCATCTCGGAACAAGGTCACATTCAAGGGCCACAACACATGTATTTACTGTGAATTAAACTACAGCCTTTATAGTTCACACATCATCACACACATACATACTACATTATGGCAACAACAAAAAAAAAAATTCAACAACGAATGACACGTAACAACAACAATGGATAACAAATACGTGTTGCATGTCACACCCCCCAAAACCCTCTCCCACATGGCACAAATGTAACATGATAATCATAAACCATCGCCACATCATCAGTTCACAATCAAAAACACACAGAAACCCTAGGATACAAACAAACCCAAAAACATGACTACAGATAAGAATGTGATGGTGCTTACCTCTCATTGCCATTGATGCATGGCATGCACAGGAGATTAGAGACAATAACACCACAACTTCGTCGTACTTCACTTCGATTCAAATTGTTACACCAGCGCAACGTATATCTGCCCTTATCAATGTAACGCAACAAATGATTCATGAAATCTCTCAAGATTTCCCCCGAATCACATATGAAAGAAACGATCACAAGGGACAGGGAATCGCTTCATTCTAGGGATTTTTAGCAATACATGTTTTCCAGCATTCAATTTGGGAAATTTTGGGGAAATTGGTACCACGTAATGGGTTGGTACACATGGGTCAGGCTTATATATGGCACTTGTCCAGTCCCAATCCAAGGAATGTAGTCAAAAACCCTTACGTAAACTTCATTCAAATGTGACACTCTTGCACTCGCCTATGTGACACATAACAGACGCCAACTCACAAAAGGTTAGTAATAAACCCCTTAGTGCGCTATTCGAAAACGTGACACCCAACACACGCCCCCCCCCCCCCCCCAAAAAAAAAAAAAATTGCTCAGACGACTATTTTGCTTCACTAAACTCTTATAGATGGTACTTGTGTCATTTCACAACTAAAAGGACCAAATGGAAAACAAGAAAAATTTTGGGGCTCTGTGGAACATAATCCTAACATTTAGGATTTATTGGTGCATTTCCCTTAAACAATACCTAGGGGCACTTGTTAGTATTTGCCTTAGAGGATTTTGTTAACAAGTGAATGCATTAAATAAGTATTAACTTCCTCTCAGTATTACAAATGATAGAAAAAATATTAAATGTATACTATTAAAGAATGTTTGTTTTATAGTTAGACCAAAATACCCTTTGGACATTTCTATCTTCTTCTTCTTCTTTTTTTTCTACACTTTTTCATTTTCCACACATGTTACAAGTTATTTTTTTTGACATGTTATATTATTTTTTCACAAATTAACGAAATGCAATAATAAATTTTTTTATTGACATAGACAATGTAATAGTTCCAGATAATAAGACTCTATAATTATTAGTTCATTTGGTGAAATTTATAAATTCAAAAATTAAAATTTTTGTATTCGCTTAAAATTTTTGTAAATAAGATGTAAATTTGTTTGGTGCAACTTCAATAATATGTTTAAAAATAAAAATAAAAAGTTGAACTTATTTAGTTAAATAAATCGTGACATAATTTTTCATTGTATAACTATTCAAAAAGTCTTGTCCATATGATTTACTAAGTTATTAATTAAAAAAATGTTAACAAAATTAAAATGTCACCTAAAAAGTAGATAAAAAAACGTAGAGAAATGTCAAAAGGGCATTTGAGTCAAACTATAAAAAAGACATTATTTCATAATGAATAATGCTATATGCACCAATTAGTATATCAATTAATGTACTAATAGATGATGTAGCATAATTTTAGAAGTTTTGGGTATTTATAACATTATTATTGACCCCACCCATTATATAAATTACAAATATCAAATAGCGTAATTAGTGTACTACCAACACTAGTTAGTACACTAATTGGTACATATAACATTTCCATCACTTAATATGATCCTACCTAATATTCTATCTAATTAGTGTATTGATTGATATACTAAGGCCTCATTTGGGAACTGTTTGTTTTAGCTTAAAAGTCGAAAAGTTACTAAAAAAATAAAAAATCTATAATCTATACCAAAAAGTCAAATATTCTATTTTCTCTCTACTTTTTGCACATTTTTTTATATTTTAAAAAAAAAATCATTCCAAACATACTAATTTTTTTTATTTCATGTTTTAGTTAAAAAATTAAAAAATTACTAAAATAGCATATTTCTAAATGAAGCCTAATTAGTATTTATAACATTACTCCACTGGTTTACCAAACCATATATTTATTGTCTTTATTACTTTAAAAGATAATTGGATTTTTTAACCTCATTTTGAGCAAATGAAGAAATAAGGCAGGACCCATGAGAAAACCTCACCTAGTGTGTTATAATTAACCTCATTTGATGCATTCAAAAAAATCCCTTTTTTATTTGTGTATTGTCATTGCTCGAGGGTGTTTTGAAAGTTAAAATAAGCAGTTTTTTTTTTTTTTTTTTTTTTTTTTGGGTTGCTTATTTTGTTGTTTTTTGGTTTTTTCACAAATACATTTGGAAAGTATTAAATAAATAGTTTTTTTGCTTTTTGGAAATTATTATAATATGATGTCACATCTTTTGTAAAAATTGTAAAATTCTCATATTACCATCATGTATATTTTTGAAATTACCATTTTACTCTCCACTAACATTTTCCGAATTACCATGCAAAAAGAAGTGAGAGTATTTCAGTAATTTCACTAATTGGCTTATTTCTATCTCCCCAAATACAAATATGCTCAAAAAAGTTGGTTTTTTGCTTATTTAAAGCAGGAAGCTAACTTATTTCTAAGAGCATCTTCACCCAAACCTTCAAAACTTTGTATGTTAAATTTTTTTGAAGGCTTAAGTGGCAAATTGACATATGTTAATTTGATATGGAAGCTTCATCCAGTATGTCAAATCTATTATTTTATTATTTTTTAAATTTGAACTCTTTTATTTTGCATGGAAGCTTTTTTATTTCAAAAAAAAAAAAAAAGACATGAAGTAGGAATATGTCAAAATTGACATGAAGGGATGATGTCAAATGTCACGTCAACTTTTGACAAACGGTATGGAATTGATACTTGATGCCAAAATATCACCGTTAAAGTGTCACATTATATTTGAAATATCAAGTGGAGGTGCTTTAACTTTCCAAAATGCTTCTTTGTAATAAAAGAGAAAGTATTCAATGCTCCAAAATGCCTCTTTGTAACCAAATAAAGAGTTAGCTCACCACTTTTGTTTTACAATTTTAGAAGATAAAATATTAAGGGCTAGTTTGGCATATACTAAATAAGCCAAAAAGTCAAAAAGTCACTATCTTATTTAAGTCACATTATCTTATTTAAATCACATCACCTCTCTAACACATCACATCAAACCCAACCCAAACCCAACCCAAACCCACCAATAAGTCAAAAAGTGCACTTTTTTAGGACATCCCAAACCAACCCTAAATGTCAACTTGTGAGTAGAAAAAGTATTGCTCGAGGAGCATTGAATAATTTCTCCAAAATAAAGAAGTGTATGGGGCAAGTAAAAAAGATGGACCTTTGAGTAACTCTTGTGAACACATGAACAAAAAAGAAAATGTTATAGATCCTAAATTTTTTATCAAATAAATGATCAAATATATTATATAGATATTGAGTCTACAAAATATAAACCCCATACGCATGCATGCTATTCGATCATTTATTTAATAAAAAAATTAATATCCCTAATATTATCTAAACAAAAAATCAAATGAATTAAGCCAAATACACCGAACACACTTTTGAGATTCCATACACTGAGGCTTTGGGAGTGCATGGGCCGCCTTGCCTCCATCTTTGTGTGAACTATCCGTCTCCCTCCCCTTCCCATAAACAAGAGAGAGATAGAGAAGTGTATGCAAAGTGATACAGAAGAAATAGGGACGGAACTAAGAGAAGACTATGAGAGGTCATTACCCCCCCTATTTTTGTTAAAAATATGACTTTTCATGACATTTTAAAAATATATATCTCATTTTATATCTTGCATTCTCTGTTTATTTTACACCAAAAAAACTTTTTCATCTTATTAAAAATTGCTTCTATAGTATTTGAATTTTTTTTAATGTGTATAGATCTAATTTATATATCATATTGTACATACATGTGTGCTTATGTACAGGGACGGAACCAAGAATTCATTTGCGGGGGGGCCAAGACTTCTGAGGAACTAGCATTTTTTCTTTTAAAAAATCTATTAATTGTACATGGCTTTCCCATAATAATCTACAAATCAAAATAGAATTCATTACATACATGGTTAATATTCTATTAAAAATTAAAACCAATTACTAATGTAATATATATATATATCACAGGACATAGAAAATTTTTGTACCTAGAATAACAAATATAATTAAAACAAATTTCATATAAATTTAAAAATTCAGAATTCAGATTCAACACATAAATTTTATACAAGTCTCAATTCATTTTAATTTTGAATTTATAACACTTAATCTGAATAAAATTAAAATTTTCCAAATATGATTAAAAAAAAACCTTAGTAATTGAAATCATACGTCCTAATTCATGATTTTTTTTCTTAATATGTAAAATTTAAAAAATTACAATTGTATCAATATGACATTAAAAAAAAAGATAATAAAAATATTACAAATTAAAAACAACAATAAAAGAGAATATGAATCACATACCTGTAATAATGAGAAGATTAATACCAGAAGTAATATTTTTTTTTTTTATATATATATATCCCAAGTTGATTTAACTCAAAAAAAATAAATCCTATGCTTCAATGCTTGCTTTCAATAAACTGCGGCGTAAAGTAGGTCATAAGTCGGAATTAGGTATTCTTTATTTATTCTTTTTGTCTTTTTCTATTTCCATTCAGGCTTCTTTTTTTTTTTTTTTAAAGAAGGCCCATGGCCCTCCTTGGCCATCTAACAAATAGACTGAGGCCAGCCCAGCCCACAAAACAAGCAGGGCCATTTCATTATCAATACTTTGTTGAAAATATATATATATAAATAAAAAAATTTTTCTTAAGCGGGGGGGCCGTGGCCCCTTACGGCCTCTACGTAATTCCGTTCCTGCTTATGTATATGGTGAAAAATTTTATTCGACTTTTGACCCATCCGATAATAAAATCCTGGTTTCGTCCCTAGAAGAATACATTTTCATATTAACTATTAGTCAAATTCTAATATATACGCTCTTTACCATATGCACTCTTAATTATATATTTTTTTTCTTTAATTATGACTACTTTTTTCTTTAATTATGATATTATTTTAATTATAATTTATATTATGCTTAGTTATGATTTTTTTTTTTTATAGTTATTATGTTATTTCCTTCTTTAGCATAATAGTTTCCAAAGTACTATATATATGTGTGTGTGTGTGTGTGTAAGGTGACATTGAAGAGAAAGCATAGATGATAATGGTGATGAGAATGAGGAAAGTAGTGAGAATAGCATAGATGATAATGGTGATGAGAATGAGGAAAGTAGTGAGAATGTTGTTGGTGGTGTTGATGAATGTGAGGATGATGGTGATGAATGTGAGGATGATGGTAGTGAATGTAGCAAATTCACAAGATTACGGGGAAGCATTGACGAAGAGCCTTTTGTTCTTTGAAGGCCAGAGGTCTGGCAAGTTACCCCCTTCTCAACGTATCACTTGGCGAAAGGACTCCGCTCTTCTTGATGACTCTGACCTTCATGTAACTCTCTCTCTCTGCCTCCCTCTCTCTCTCTCTCTCTCTCTCTCTCTCTCTCTCTCTCTCTCTCTCATGTTTGTTCCCATGTTAAAAAAATATTCACTTTGTTTTCAATTTTTTTGAAAATACTTTTCAGAAAATTTTATTTATTTTTTATTTTATTTTTATTGAATTTTTTTAATATTTTAAACAATTTTTTTTTTTAATTTTTAAACATACCAAACATAAATACACTTAAAAAATATAATTTCCATGAAAAAAATCTTTAAAAAATTCACTAAATACTAAAAATATTTAAAAAAATTACGAAATTCAGTATATTTTTCGTATTTTTGTATATTTATTAATTTTTTAAAATATTTTTTTCACAAATATTTTTCTTTTTAGATACATCTAAGTACGATGCATATAAAAAAGTAAATAAAAAAATGCTTAAAATTGAAAAAGTATTCATTAAAAATAAATTAAAAAAAACACCAAAAAAACATTCAATTTTCAGAAAACTGAAACCAAACACACTGATTAGTAATTGTTTTGAAGCAATGGGCTACTCTATTAGTACGTTTGTTTGGAATGATTAGTCTTGGGATATGATTCTATGTTCGGCGGATGAAATAGTTTATTATTTGGTTTAGAATTTTGCATCAAATTAATAGTCCATCCGAATTATTAGTCACAAATATGTTGGATTGTTCTCTCCCAGGAGTGTGGGACATAAAATTCGGGATATCTCATGCTATGAGATTACATTTTTGGCCGGCAGACCCCGATTGACTAACCGATTGACCGGGGACCACTGGTGAGTGCTTTTGTGTTGCTAAAACAGAGAGCTTGTGATATTAATTATACTTAGTAAAATAAAATAAAATTTAAAAATTTCAACCAAAAATTAAAATAAATTTATATAATTTTTGTTGATGTTCTATTTATTTAATTCTTTAAAAGTTCTAGTAAAAAAAAAAAAAAAAAATAGGATACATATATGATTTAATAGAATAGTCCAATCTAGATATATAATTCCATGACTAAACAAACATAAGATTCAATAGAATAATCCAATCTAGAAATCTAATCTCATGATCAAACAAATATAAGATACACATCATTTCTTACCAAATAGCCTAGAGACAATATATTCTAGGACTAACAGTCCGGTAGATTACAAAACTCCTTATCTAGTCCGTTCAAACAAACATACCTTTAGGTCATATTTGTTTGGACGGATTGAATAAGGAATGATTATAATCTATGGGATTGTTAATTCTAAGATACATAGTTCCTGCACTATTTGGTTGAATAAGATGTATATCTCAAGTTTGTTTAATCATAGGATTAGATGTAAGGAAATGATTATTCCATTGAATCTTATATTTGTTTGAGATATTCTAAAAAATGATAAATGTTCAAAAGACAATTTTGCCATTTTAAATTGTTTACTAAATAATATCAATAATAAACATGTCTTTAATATTTTAATTTTTTGGGGCTAGATTAAATAAAAATTTATTTTATTTTTTAAAAATTAAATAAATAAAATATCAATAAAAATTTAAAAATGAAATTAAATAAAACATCAATAAAATTTTATTTTAAAAAATTAAATAAATGAAACATCAATAAAAATTAAATAAAATTATTTTATTTTTAAACTGAGACATTTAAATTTTATTTAAATTTATTAAATATAATACATAATTAAATCAAATATTTGAAGGGCAAATATGTCATTTTACCATTTAATCTCATGGGATAGTTATCCCACCAATTCTATCTCATACCTCCCGAGGATAACAATAGTCTCACATATATGGAATTGATAGTTTATCCGGGCGCTTAATCCAGCCTACAAATTTACAACCAAACAATGGATTTCATGATCCAATAGACATGGTGTCCAATCCCCCCTCCAATCCCTTCAAACAAACACACTCTTATTGCTTTTGTGGAATGATATTATTATAATATTACTATGGAATCAGATTCTCTCAAATCATGTTGTTTGATCACGGTGGATCTCACTTTAATAATTAGATTTATTTATTTTTTAAATAAAAATAAAAATCATATTAAATAATCATAATCATGGAAATTTATTGTATTTGTTTATCAAAAAATAGATAGTTTAGTTTTTAAATAATATTTAGGATAAATTATTAATATATCTTAAGATTTGTTTAAAATATAAATTGTTCTCGTGATTCTGAAAATTATATCCCACCACTTGAAGTTTTTAATTTTATAATAAACAACTTATTTTATTAATAAATTACCAAGTCAATTAATATTTTTTAATAATACCATAAATTTATTTTAATTAATAATTCATGTAATTTTTTTATTATACGGAAGAACAATTAAAAGTTTTAGTTTTTCAATTAATTATGTTAAATAACAAAATTTGACAAGAAAATATTTATAATTTTCCAAATCACATGTGACAATTCGTATGTTAAATAAATCTCAAAAATATATTTGTAATTTATCCTAATATTTATCAGTTTATTTTTTTTACAAATAAATATCCTAAATTAACCTGATTATTTATTGAATCAATTTTATTATTTCACAAATAATCTCCACTCACAGCACACAAAAAAAAGTTTGCATCATTTTTAAAAATATATATATACATATATATATTTTTGTGGGTGGGTAAAAATAAAATTTGTTAGTTTGTACTTACATTTAAGTAAGCTAAGGAGCAAAGTATTTGTGATGATTCCCCTCAGGTGGATTTGGTGGGTGGTTACTACGACGCCGGAGACAATGTGAAGTTCCACTTTCCAATGGCATACACAACCACCATGCTGGCTTGGGGAGTTCTTGAGTTCGGCGAGTTCATGGGCTCTGACTTACAACACGCTTACGAGGCCATTAGATGGGCAACTGACTACTTCCTCAAAGCCACCAGCGTCCCCAGAGTTGTGTACGCTCAGGTCGGCGATCCCTACGGCGATCACAACTGCTAGGAAAGGCCCGACGACATGGACACCCCTCGAACAACCTATGCCGTGACGGAGAACAAGCCCGGCTCGGAAGTTTCCGCCGAGATTGCAGCTGCTCTGGCTGCCTCTTCCATGGTGTTTTATGGTTTTGATCGTCGCTACTCCAAATTGCTTCTTCGGCGGGCTTCCAGGGTAATTATCTATCCATCTATACTATTATCTATCTATACTATTATATATGTAAACACTGAATCTTGGTGTTTAAATCTCCAAATTTTCTTCTCATATCACATGGCAGATTTTTATAATGCAAGTAAGGTTTTGGTTTAAAACCAAACCTTGAATTTCATCAAGAACACATTTATCATTTAAACAATTTATATATTATAATATTAATTTATTTTTTATTTATTGTTATTCTTACTTATTTAAATTGCATACGCATTGCGTGTGTCACCCGCTAGTATTTAATTATGAATAGTAATAAATAAATGGATTCGACTTCTCTTTAGTTAAGGAGAAGATTAAATTGTTCGGTTTAACTTAGAAGTTCTCCGATGATTGGGCCCTTTGGATAAGATAAATTGTTTATTTTATAAATAAAAAAAATTATGTAAATTATTTATGAAATAATCAAATCAGTACAATAATTGTAGCGAATATTATCATATATATATATATATTTTTTTTTGGCAAAATGGTGAAATAATGTCAACATACATATTGAATCAACAACAATGATTCATCCCACTAAAAACACCACCACTAATAGCACTAATGCATTAAAAACGTAAAAAAAAAAAAAAAAAAAAAAAAAAATGCAACTCCGAGACCAAAACATCACATCATTACTGGTGGCACTACAATAGAAAGCACCTTTCCCGACTAATTTTGGCGACTAAAAATTTTTTAGTCGCCAAAAGTATATTTTTTGGCGACTAAAATTAATTTTGGTCGGCATTTGTTCTATATTTAGCTACTAAAATATTTTAGTTGGCAAATATTATCAATTAGCGACTAAATTTTAAATTAGTCGGCAAAAATTAGACTTTTCAGCGACTAAAAAAAAAACTAGTCGCTGTTGGTGTACAGTTTAGGCAAAAAAAAATTAAAATGAAATCTGTGTTATAAACTTTTCCCGACTAATATACTTATTAGTCGCCAAATTTGATTTACCGACCAAAAATGTCGTCGCTAAAGCCTGACCAGTCATTCATTCCCCGACTAAAAATAATTTTGTCGGTAAAAAGTTGAAATTCGAACTCGCGCCACTTCATTAAGTGATGCGCGCGCATTGCTGGTGACCTATAGGCAACCATCTCACACACTGAAACAGTGTATCACACACCTCACCAAATCCCTTACAGAGCTCAGCCCCCTCCGTATTCCACTATACGGGCGACGCACAAACGGCCACATCCACCGCCACCGGCGCCAATCACCACTGTCTCAGGCCTTGAATCACAGGTTCTCTCTCTCTCTCTCTCTCTCTCTCTCTCTCTCTCTCTCTCTCTCTCTCGCTTTGGCGTTGTGCTTCTCTCTATCGCCAATCACCACCGTCTGTGCCTCTCTCGCCCGATCTCTCTGGAAAAGGGCGTATCTATGTCTGTCTGTCTCTGTGTCTCTCCATCTATTTCTCTCTATCTGCATCCCCCTTTCCCCATGTTTTGCCCCTATTTCAGACCCCTTGCTTGTAAGACCAATGTGTATGAATGATGTTTATTGTGTGTGAATGATGTTTGAATGAACAATCCGAAATCAATTTGTAAGCAATTTGTAATCATTCAATCAGTGTGTAATAAGCAATTTGCAAGCAATTTTTTTTTTTTTTTTTTTTTTGGCTCTAAAAAAATAGTGATGTGTGTTGTGAGAGAGGTACTTTGTTGTAAGAACTTGAATCAGGCGTTTCAAATTTGATGAAAGCCCTAAAGAATCTGAACACTGTTGCAGAGATCTTTGTAGTTTTAGAAGAACTCCGGCTGTGATTTGCTTAATTTGATTTTATCCATAGATAGTTTGCTACAATTGGTTAGATTTTGTGTTTTATTGAAGGTTTTTCAAAACAGAATGTTGTGTTTTGCTGCATGATATCTTGCAATTTGCCTCCTTACTATGGGCTAAAGTGAATCAATACCCTCAATTTATCATGTGTGTGCCAGTGTGATATTTCATAAAAATTATTAACATCATCAACGGATTGGGATAAAATGATCTAATGTCAATAGTGCATGTTCAAATTTATAGTTCAGGGTTAAAGAAGCAACAGTATAATAGTTTGAGCTCTTGTTCATTGTAGTGCCAACATGTAGATGTGATTAAAAAAGTTCTCTCTCATGACTCTTGGTTTGAGCTCTTGTTCATTGTAGTGCCAACATGTAGATGTGATTAAAAATGTTCTCTCTCATGATTGTGTTGGTAATGTATGGAAACCTGAAACTACTTATATTCAGTATTCATATATTAACTTTGGGCCAACCTTCTTGTGGACCACTAAATTTTTGGGTTATCTGGTAAATCTTTTGCAAGCAAGATACAATATTACATAATCTTGCCTATATACCTGCTACAGATTGTGATTTGATGTTGTGGAAGGCCTTGTTAGGAGATCTGAAAATGCCAACCCCATGTGATGAAATGTTTTTATTGTTATAGGTTTAATAATGACCCATAAACCTATGCCTTTGGGCATGTGCATGCATATTACTCATCTTGTATGATTATATTCTACTATATGAGACCAAGAATAATTGGTTGAATTGTGTTGCGTGTCCAACATGGAAAAACACTATTAAACTTGATCTTCCTTTTGAAAATTTGCACCAATAATATTGCTTTTGTAAATTAACCACTTCAGTGCTCTTCAGCACTGTCAATGTTTTGGTGCCATTCTGATATTTTCTGTTCACATATCATATTTTTGATGGTCCACTGTTGCTACCTTTCTTTCTAATGCTCCTGTTAATAGTGCTCATGTTTGTATCTAATCTTCTTACCCTTAGGGCTTAGATGAAGCCCTACTCAACAAACAAAGGCGGCACTAATATGGAAATAAAGATGATAAATCCAATATGTAAATGTAATCAGTCTATTCATTTAAACTTGCTATTTATCACATTCGCAGGTTCCACATACAGAATACAATATACTTACAGTCATCTGTCGTAAAATATACTTATTCGTCTAACACTTAACTATATATAAAACTCCTCTGTCTTAATTAAGAAGTCAAAATATGACGATCATATCATTCCGTTGTTGAGTATTTTTGTTTATTTGTTGTCCATTCCTACGTTCAAGTTTGCTTCACTTGTAGGGTTCACAAGATGGACAAGAGTTGGATGATGATAAAAGACAGGTTGAAAAGTAAAGAGTACCAACAAGGTGTTAAGTCATTTATTGACTTTGCTACGAAGGATTTAGGCCCACACGATGAAATACGTTGTCCGTGTGTTGATTGCTTGAATGGCACAAAACATAGTCCACAAGTTGTACGCCTGCACTTAATTCGAAGAGGAATCGTGTGTTCTTATAGAACTTGGGTGCACCACGAGGAACATGTTCCACTGTGTCATGCTCATCCTAGTGCGTCAAACATTGATGGTGAAAGATATGGACCTGCAATTTTTGACATTGATGATAATTTAGGTGAGTTGCCTACTATGTTGGAAGAGATTTACATGAGTGGCCTCATGGATGATCATATTGACAAAGCACCTAATAGCTTGGGGAGAGAAAATTTGGTGAATTTCATTAGGTTGTTTGATGATGCTCGACGCAAAGTGTACCCGGAGTGTGAAAAGTTTTCCGTTTTGTCCTTCATTATTAAGATGCTTCATATTAAGGTGTACAATAAATGGAGCAACAAATCTTTCGATATGGTTATGCAAATTTTTAAAGACATTCTCCCAAAGTGTGACGAAACAGTTCCGTGGACCCTTTATGAAGCCAAAAAGTTCTTACGTGAATTGGGTTTGGGATATGAGACCATTCATGCATGCAAGAATGATTGTATTTTGTTTTGGAAAGATAATACAAAATAGGAGAATTGCCCTATATGTAAGGAGTCTAGATACAAGTTCAACAATCAAAGTGGTAAAAAGATTCCTCACAAAATTTTGAGGTACTTTCCTTTGACACCGAGGTTGAAGCGTTTGTACATGTCGAAAAAAACCATCGCAGATATGAGATGGCACAAAGAGAAGCGTCCGGATGATGGAGTGTTACGGCATCCAGCCAATGGTCAGGCATGGAAGGACTTTGATATGTAGCATCCGAAGTTTTCTGTGGAACCCCGACATGTAAGGTTAGGGCTTGCCACGGATGGTTTCAACCCGTTTGGAAATATGAGCACATCGTACAGCATGTGGCCCGTACTGTTAATGCCTTACAATCTTCCCCCGTGGAAGTGTATGAAAGAGCCATATCTTATGATGTCAATGCTTATTCCCGGTCCATCCTCTCCTGGAAGAGACATTGATGTTTACTTGCAGCCATTAGTGGAGGAGTTAAAGAATTTGTGGGACCATGGTGTGCAAACATATGATGCCACAAGCGGTGAAATATTTACAATGCATGCAGCAGTCATGTGGACCATAAATGACTTCCCCGCATATGGTACCCTGTCTGGTTAGACTACAAAAGGTTACTTGGCTTGCCCTAATTGTAACATAGATGCATCATCTCAGCATCTGCGAAGTAAGATAGGGTATATGGGTGCCCGCCGACACTTGCCCAAGAACCATATTTGGCGAAGAAGTAAGCTCTTCAATGGTCAGAACGAGCATCGGTCCAAACCTGTGGAGTTATCGGGAGATCAAATACTGCAGCAAATTGATTCGGGGACATATAGGCCGTATGGCAAGCATCCAAACAATCGAAAAAGACAACGGAATGAAAGTCCACCTTCCAATTGGACAAAAAGAAGCATTATGTTTGACCTACCCTATTGGAAAACGCTGAAGCTTCGACACAACCTCGATGTCATGCACATAGAGAAGAACATATGTGACAATATGGTTGGGACACTACTAAGCATTGATGGCAAGAACAAGGACACGGATAAAGCCCGCTTGGATCTAGAAGACATGTGGATACGCAAGGAGTTACACTTGAAGAGGCATTCCAATGGCTCATTTGAGAAGCCTCTGGCATCGTACACATTGTCCCCGGTAGAGCGACAAGGTTTTTGTGATTTCTTGAAATCGATTAAGTACCCTGATGCCTATGCAGCAAATATATCCAATTGTGTCACCGCTCAAGGTGGAAAATTATCTGGCCTCAAAACTCATGACTGTCATGTCCTTCTACAACGACTACTTCCAATTGGGATGCGTAGATACTTGTCGAAGGAGATTGGGACCACACTCTTTGAGTTGGGAAATTTTTTCAAACAGTTGTGCTCAAAGACATTAAGGGTGACTGATTTGGAGAAAATGGAGGAAGAAATCGTACTTATACTTTGTAAGCTTGAGAAGATTTTTCCTCCCGTGTTTTTTGATGTCATGGTCCACTTGGCAATTCATTTGCCTCACGAGGCTATGCTTGGAGGGCCTGTGCAATATCGATGGATGTATCCCATTGAGAGGTAATACCACAAGTTCCTAAACATCCGTACTTACAAGTACTACGTAATGTAAACATTAACATTCAAATCATATTGGCATGCAGGATGCTCGGACTTCTGAAAGGCTTTGTTCACAATAAAGCTCGGCCAGAAGGGTCCATTGCGGAGGCTTACATTTCAAAAGAGTGTACGACGTTTTGTTCAATGTACTTAGACGAGGTTGAAACGATGTTTAATCGGGAAGAACAGAACTATGACGGGGGTGACAACGGCGCGGGGTTGGCGATTTTCACTCAAAATGTTTGTCCGTTTGGTCTACTAACAAGGGAAAATGATGTGTCTGTAGCTGACCGTGAAAGGGCTCATTGGTTTGTCCTACACAACAGCTTAGAAGTGGAAGAATATCTAGAGTGCGCGTCGAACCTGTAACGTACTATATGTCACCTATATGCTTTTTTATTAGGAATTATTCTGCAAATTACTTATGAATTATATTGTCCTACGTAGGGAACACAAGACGTTGTTGCAACAACAATATGGAAGTGCATGCGACATTGCCAAGATACAATGCAAAGAATTTCCTAAATGGTTCAAACATCGCGTATGCTAAAATTCCTTATACTGTAGCTTACACATCAACTTAAGTTATGTCAAAAAATAACAGGACAATTTTTCCTTATGTAGATGAACCAATTGCGGCACAACAAGTCACCCGAAGCCACCGATGAGATGTGGTCACTGGCAAATGGTCCTAACAGCTTAGTGAACACATATTCGGGATGCATTTGTAATGGCGTCCAATTCCATGCTCGCGACCGTGACAACTGTCGTAAAACTCAAAATAGTGGATTGGTAGTGGAAGGGGACCATGAAGGCCAACTCATGAAGTTCTACGGCTACATTTGCAAAGTTTGGGAAATGACATATTTGTTTAGGCACCGTGTTGTTTTATTCCAATGTGAATGGTATAACACTGGTAGTAACAGAACTTTGCGTGTCGAACCACATTTCACTACTATTGATATACGCAGTCGATGGTATAAAGATGACCCGTTTGTGTTACCAAGTCAAGTGCAACAAGTTTTCTACGTGCATGATACGAAGTTAGGTGCCAATTGGAGAGTAGTAGAAAAGTTTCAACAACGACGAATTTGGGATGTGCCCGAGGTGGATGTGCCACAACCTGATGATGTGTTCCAACAAGATGAAAGCACTAATGTTGTACCAACTGAGCCTATGGATGACAATGTGGTGTTGCGTCGAGATGATATTGATGCTGAAATTATTCCAACGGAAGTTTTGCAGTTTAATAACCGTGAACAACCCTTGCTTGGTATGGACGATGACTTCATATGTGATGATGAAGATGAACCGACAATGGAGGGTGACAATGAAGAAGAAGATGAGCTTGACAGTGATTTTGATTCAAATATGGACATAGAGTGTTGATTTTGGTCCATTTGATGAGAACTATGTTCTTGACAAGGTCATGAGTTGATTCCTATGTTGTATTTTTAGCTTTCTTTCCTTCCTTTATTTACATTTTTGTTAAAAAGAACTCTTCATACTCCTGTCATATTCAAAATACTTAGGCATCAAGGTGATTTATTAATGCACCGATTTTCATGAGTGGTTTAATTAAACTTAGGCATCAAGCTGATTTCAGTATATACTCGTTCACATGAAGTCAAATTCATGAGTATTGTCACTGACTCACTGCAATAACATGGATTCGGGATCGTAGTATAATTGGGATTGTAGTACGATTCTACATGATTTTATACCTAGGATTGTAGTTATTTTAAAATCTTACAAAATTTAAGATGCTGATCTGTAGTTATATATTTGTATGTTCAAATTGAATTAATTCTTGGACAAATATGTGATGGCAATTATGAAAAATAGAATATTTGGCTATCTTAGATATGACTTGTTAAAATAACTCTAGTCAAACCTCAATTAGGCCCAGCAATCTGCATACTTGACTTTCAAGTATTTGCAATCTGCATACTGGATTAATTGTTTTTGAAGGAGTGGCCTTAATTCTTTTTGTCAAAATTTTGTAATGCTTGTTGATAAATATTGATGATGATGATTTATGAGTAGGCTTCTGTTACATTTCGAATAAGTATTAGGTTTTTATATGTTTTACCATCTGCTTCAGAATTGTTTTTCTTCCTTATCTACCTCACCTACTGTGGAATCATTGATTTGTCTTATTCTCTTTTATTTTTTTCCCTTCAAGATGATGTGCCATATACATCTCGTTACTCAAATCTATTGAACTTGGCAATAATATTAATCTAGTTTCTATTCTTCATGCATTGTGGAAGTATGAAGTTTATGAATGGGATTTGGTGAGAACTTATACATTTATATTTGTGGCATTGGAATAGAAATAAAGTCAGAGCCACATCACATTATATATGGATTTTCTTTCCATATATAAACAATGGTGCATGCCAAAATTGCCCATATTTGTGAAGGGTAAAGGAGGTAGTTGGATGGCAATAGATTGAATAGGAATGGGAGACACTTGAGGAGAAGAAACAAAGGGAAGTCTGCTGAGGATGAGGATGTTGTGACTGAGAGTAATGAGAAGCAGACTGGGAACAATTCTAATGATTCTGTGCCTGATAAGCAGATTGCGAATGCTGCTGATTTTGTGCCTGAATCTGATGTGCATTCTGCTGAAAGGTAAATCTGATGTGAATTTTGCTGAAAGGTAAATCTGGTTATTGGCAGTGATATGATAGGCAGGTTGCTGCCTTGATGGTTCAGCCTCTCTTTGGATCACTGGACTGTAATCAATCGAAGATGTTTCTTCCTGTTGTTGTCATGTAAAAAGGAACATTATGTTAAATATTTACGTGCTATTGTGGTACAAGGGAATTACTTTTCTCTGGATTTATAGCAATTAAGCAAAGTTTATCCGACGGTGTTTATGTCAATTTGTTTTTCTCACTCAACACTAGCAAATATGGTGCTAAAATTTGTATATTTGGCTGAATCTATTGACTTAATAGATACTTTACCTAATTCTTGTATTTCACATTTATGCTTAACAGTGGGTTGTGTCTATCGCTTTTATTTGACAATCGTTATCAATGTTTGCTTAATAATAGCGATGATGCTTATATAACATTGGTTTGTGTATATCAATTCATGTCCTCATAATATCAATGATGCATGTGATGCGTTTACTTAATATATCATGTTTGCTTGCTTGTACTTTCCAGGGACAAGCATGGTTCTTGGGATGAAAACAGGGCGGCGTAAGAAAACAGCAACTGACCTCATAGCATCACCCTCGGGAACAGTTGCACCTGTCGTTGTCACACCACAGACTTTATCTGATGAGACACAACCGCCGGATGACACACAAACATGTGTGGAAGAGACACAAGCGCACAGCGTAGGTAAGACCATTGTAGTTTTGTAGGTGTGTTTCAGCCCCTAAAGATCACTTTACTTGACTGAAGCAACGGATTTTATGTCATCTGCAAGAACAAGTTGTTGCATGTCTTACAAAATTCATATCCCTTACAAAATTTGCTTGGATGATTGTTAAATTTAGTATTAATTATTGTTCATTATATGTTTGGCGAGCTAATTGCATGTGAAGGCCTTACACTTGTTGCCTCTTCTTCACCAGGGAAAAGTAACTCAAATCGTGTACGCGGTCCTACAGTCGGAAAAGGAGTGCAAAAAATGCTTACGAGAAAAAAAGGGGAGAAGTTACATGTATATGTCAATCGCATGCTTAATGCACTCACTGGAGGGAATGCCACGCCTGCCACAAATGAGTTGGGCTTGCAAATAAGGCGGTTGTGCCCCCTTAAGGGAGTGAAGTCATGGAAGAAAATTGATCAGAATATCAAAGATGCTGTAGTGCAGGCTGTGCTAGTAAGTTCGAACCTTAAACTAAATGTCTCCATTACGTACATTATGTTTTGCGGCATTCCATTTCTGTAATACGTCACACACTTATGCTTGCAGGACACGTTTGAAATTGGTGAGGATTTCCATACTGATCAACAAGCTCAAGAGATCATTGATACGAAGGCGTATCTCTTGTACAAGGACTGGAGGTACACCCTGAAGCAACACTACGAAAAACTTGTACAAGAGGGTGTTGATGACCCATATAGTCATCCGCCTAAAGGAGTTTGCTTGGATGATTGGAAACACATGATTGATGTCGCTTGGAAGGATGGATCTCATTTGATAACAAACAAATATAAAGAAAACCCTATTGTTTTATTTGTGTTTTATGCGTTGATATGTACTAATTCTTGAATAATTCTTGTTTTAGAAACGCTCTAAAGCTGGTAAGGCAAACCGGAGTTTGCTGCCATACAATCACACCAGTGGATCTTGCTCCTTTCCAATAGCAATGTCGCTTATGGTGAGTTACATACATTTGGAGCAGATTTGCTAGCACTTACACATGTATGATGAAAGTCATGGTTACTATTGTGTCGAATTAATTTTGTTATTTGAAACGAACAGGCAGATGAAAATGGGGAGTTGGATTTTTCAGAATTTTATTCGAAATCACATAAATCAAAGAAAACAAATGAATGGATTGATCCAAAATGTGGTGAGCTACATGTAAGGAGTAAACTTTTTTCCCCTACAGTTGTAATATTAATGCCTATCTTAGCAGAAAATTGCATGTGATTCTTTGTGCTGTTGTTGAATAGTCTACTTGTTTTGGTAATGACAGGATGCGATGGTGAATCTACAAGCGACAGCCACGGATGCGGGGATCCCATTGACACATGAGGAACTCTCACGACAAGTGCTTGGACAGAGAAAGAATTACTTGCGTGGATTTGGGATAGGCCCACGACCCTATTCGCCATCTGATAGTGCGGCACGATCTCGTGACAAACAAATGGAGGCAATGCGATCTGAGATTGACGTTCTTCAAGAAAATTTGATGAAGGAGAAAGAAGAGCGCGAGAGAGATCGTGAAGAGATGATGAGGGAGAGAGAGGAGTTGATGAAAGAAGTAGAAGAAGGAAAAAAAGCAAGGGAGGCGCAACAAGAACAACTGAATCATTTGAACTCTATGGTTTTACGACTATCAACACTATTGGAGGGTTCAGACGGGCATCGTCGTATTTGGTAAGAAGAATTTCATTCGTCTCATACTAACAGTTATACACACTTAGATTTACAACCTTTCTTTCTAAAGGAGCTTCATAAATATTTTCTTGAAGGATGTCAGGAGGTTTTTCTGTCTTCTAATTCTATTTGGTCATTTTCCTTATTTTTGTCTGCTCTAATAATGGCTTACATATCTATTATAGAGGCTTATACGGTGTTAAATCTTTGCTTCACCAACCATGCTATTGCATCGTCAATTTTTCTGTGTTGGTACCTGTTAATTTATGTCATTTAAATTTATACATGCTACCCACAAGGGAAGCTCTTGTTGCAGAATTTGCAAGTATGCTTGAACTCTTGATCTTCTTCCATTGATGAGAATTAGAATTCAATTCGAAAGAGAGAACACAGATCAGAAAATAGACTCAGAGAATTCAAATCTAATCACAGAACTTGAATTACTCTGTTCCGATCCAAAATGGTGATCAAACATGAAAAACCCAGATCAGCAAAACCAAATGTTAGGGACATTGCCATCAGATGAACTGGGACATTGCCATCAGGGAATTACTCTGTCACTTAGATGAACTGTCTACCTAAACCCAGCTTCGTAGCTTCAACCACATATATAATCTTATTTTTAGGCATATTGTGTGACAATGACCACCTAATGCATTTTTGGGACCTTGGCTAATTCAATGTTGGGACTATTTGATTCATACTTAGTATTTGTTTTGGGATACTTTGCTGCTGCTTAGAAACCAAAGTTAACTTAGTTTAGTAATTTCTATGCTTCATGGACATGAGCTGTATTATGGGTCGAAGGGTCTTATTTTAGTTCAAGTTCTACTATCGAGATCCTTATGGTAAACTTAAAGTTTCCTAATTTAGAGTCTAAATCGTAGTAGCTCTATAAAAACAGTAGCTTACTTTAATAATCATTCGATTGCTTTCATAGTTTGGGTTGGTTTCAAATTTTATGAAACCGTAAGTAGTGGTTTGGTCCTTAGTCTCTTCTTAAACCGAACCAAACCAAATTATGCTCACCCTTATAAAATAAGTTACATCAAACACAACAGTTAGAGTAAGAGAAATATAGAGAGGAACATCAGGTTCAAAAAGCTTATGCAATTCCCTCAGCTGATCCTATTGCAATATTCATTCGTTGATTCCAATCAAGATGGTACTCAGCTGAGTGTTGCCCATGAAGATGAGAAAGTAAACTCAGATTAGACATGTAGTCATACACTATTAGACGCTCTTGCCCTTCTGCACAATAGCCACGTAAGCTTAGTAGATTCTTGTGTCGCACTCGTGCCAGTATCTCAACCTCAACTGCAAACTCCATCTCTGCTTTGTTGCTCCAAACCTTCAACCTTTTAACTGCAATCTGCAGAAAAAATCTGTCAGGGTAAAGTTTCGTATTCTATGTGGCAGGAATCATCCTAGTAATTTTGTCACTTGTAAAAATGAAAAGAACAAATTTACCTTTACGGAAAAGATTGTTGGGTGAGATCTAAAGGTAATTCAACAAGTTTGCAGCCCAGAAATTACGAGATGTCGCATAATCATTTTCTCAAGTAGATTCTCAATGAGAGTTCTTTTTTTCTTTTAACAGTTCAGTGTTTCAAAGTATGTAGAGATTTGACAGAATCAGTGTGTAAAGGTTTTTGTAATGTCATCAAGTTATGCAAAGGAGGGTTTTCATTCTATAAGGCAAGTCATGATAAATGTCTTTGAAAATTAAATGAATGTTCAAATCTAAGGCACAAATTGACATCAGCAGGATAAAATAAAATAATCTCCAAGGATGCCTATCTAGTAACTTGCACCAATATGATTGTAACAGGTTTCACTGACCATACATGCTGGAGTTTCCCAAAACTTAGTCGAAAAATGGTGTTTCGGGGGCGGAAATTCAAAACAGCCCCCGAACCTCCGTTTGGCCGACACGGGTAGCTTCCCCATGCCAAATAGGACTAGTGGCAACTGACGAAATGTTATTCGGACCTATAGGTTTGGATTTAGAGCCGAATACGCCCAAAACTTAGTCGAAAAAGGGCGTTTCGGGGGCGAAAATTCAAAACAGCCCCCGAACCTCCATGTGGCCAAAACGAACAGTTTCCCCATGCCAAATAGGACTTGTGACAACTGATGGAATGTTATTCGAACCTATAGGTTGGGATTTAGAGCCGAATACGCCCAAAATTTAGTCGAAAAATGGCGTTTCGGGGGCGGAAATTGAAAACAGCCCCCGAACCTCTATGTGGCCAAAACAAACAGTTTCCCCATGCCAAATATGACTTGTTACAACTGACGGAATGTTATTCGGACCTATAGGTTGGGATTTAGAGATGAATACGCCCAAAACTTAGTCGAAAAAGGGCGTTTCGGGGGCGAAAATTCAAAACAGCCCCCGAACCTCCGTTTGGCCGACACGGACAGCTTCCCCATGCCAGATAAGACTTGTGACAACTGACGGAATGTTATTCGGACCTATAGGTTTGGATTTAGAGCCGAATACGCCCAAAACTTAGTCGAAAAATGGCGTTTCGGGGGCGAAAATTCAAAACAGCCCCTGAACCGCCGTGTGGCCAAAACGAATAGTTTCCCCATGCCAAATATGACTTGTGACAACTGACGAAATATTATTCGGACCTATAGTTTGGGATTTAGAGCCGAATACGTCCAAAATTTAGTCGAAAAATGGCGTTTCGAGGGCGGAAATTGCAAACAGCCCCCGAACCTCCGTGTGAACAAAACAAACAGTTTCCCCATGCCAAATATGACTTGTTACAACTGATAGAATGTTATTTGGATCTATAGGTTGGGATTTAGAGACGAATACGCCCAAAACTTAGTCGAAAAAGGGCGTTTCGGGGGCGAAAATTCAAAACAGCCGCCGAACCTCCATTTGACCGACGCGGACAGCTTCCCCATGCCAAATAGGATTTGTGACAACTGACGGAATGTTATTCGGACCTATAGGTTTGGATTTAGAGCCGAATACACCCAAAACTTAATCGAAAAATGGCGTTTCGGGGGCAAAAATTCAAAACAGCCCCCGAACCTCCATTTGGCCGGCACGGGCAGCTTTCCCATGCCAAATAGGACTAGTGATAACTGACGGAATGTTATTCGGACCTATAGGTTTGGATTTAGAGCCGAATACGCCCAAAACTTAGTCGAAAAATAGCGTTTCGGGGGCGAAAATTCAAAACAGCCCTCGAACCTCCGTGTGGCCAAAACAAACAGTTTCCCCATGCCAAATATGACTTGTTACAACTGACGAAATATTATTCGGACCTATAGTTTGGGATTTAGAGACGAATACGCCGAAAACTTAGTCGAAAAAGGGCGTTTCGGGGGCGAAAATTCAAAACAGCCCCCGAACCTTCGTTTGGCCGACACGGGCAGCTTCCCCATGCGAAATAGGACTTGGGACAACTGATGGAATGTTATTTGGACTCGTAGGTTGGGATTTAGAGACGAATACGCCCAAAACTTAGTCAGAAAATGGCGTTTCGGGGGCAAAACTTCAAAACATCCCCTGAACCTCCGTCTGACTCTCACGGGCAACTTTCCCATTACAAATAGGAGTTGTGACAACAGACGGAATGTTTTAAACTTGCTAATTTTGTGAACGTACACACGTGTGTTATTATTTTTATCACATGTTCTAATATCCTCTCTGAAATGACATTGACATACATTAATAAGCACCGATGGTTTTATATCCAATCTAATGATTCAAATGCCTTTTGCAAACAAATAATGACGAAGTTGGTAAAAAGAATACTTTCTATTCACATTGGGCTTTGATATTGGTTTAGTCACAGAATCTGGATACATGTTGCATACAAATAGAAGATTGTTACATTAGCTGTATGTTACTAATGAAAGATTTAGTAATGATTGTTCTGCATTTAACAATGTTCCTTATAACAAAAGACTTTAGAAAGACTGTACAATGACTGATAATTGATTCATCATGAAAGGTTGCTTCTCACTTATTTTTATTTCTCAGTTGTTCCCAAATTCATTCATGAAGTTGGGCATTTTTGGGTTCAATTCTAATGTTTTTTTTTGTTTTTTGTAAATCACTTTGCTACGTGGACTTGCAGAGATATTTTTGTGTATGGAGAAGAAATTGTACTTTTGTATAGAAGTAATATAATATTTTTGTCGTCTCTAGCTTTTGTGCAGTTAACTATTCCTGATACAGAAAACTATTGGCAGCGAACAGATAATTATTGGCATGGTTGATAGATCACCTTTTGACGCCGTCCACTAAATTGATTTTTTGTCGTGGTGCATAGATGTATTTTTGGCTTGGTACATACATCACCTTTTGCCGTGGTACAGATTACGATGGTAATTTGTACCATGCCAAATGGTCATTTGACGTGGTATAGTAAATGTAATTTTTGTATATGGATGGCTTTACTTTTTGTATGATTGTATATGTTGTATGGAATTATTATTTGAATTTGGACAATAGTTCGTTTGTATGTACTTGGACAGTTAAAGTAATCTATTTTTTTTATACGGATGCAGATTGTGGAATGATTGATAATTTATGTATCATTTTATTTATATACGTATTACAGGTTGAATGAAATACAGACAGGTTATGCATACATTACAATATTAAATATATTAATACATAATATCATGTTTTTGCCGACTAAACGTTTTGTAGCCAATAAAAAAGAGAGAGAGAGAGAGAGAGAGAAAAAAAAAAAAAAACATTTGGCTACTAAAAGTTTAGTAGCCAAAAGAAAATCAAACATTTGGCTACTAAATTTTTTGTAGGCAAAAGAAAAACAACTATTTGGCTACTAAATGTTTTGTAGCCAAAAGAAAATCAAACCTTTGGCTACTAAAATTTTTGTAGCCAAACAAAAATCAAACATTTGGCGACTAAAATATTTTGTAGCTAAAAACAAAAGTTGAAGAATAAATATGACTTTTGGCGACTAAAAATTTAGTAGCCAAAAATGTCGTACTGTAAGCGACTAAAACTTTAGTAGCCAAAAAAGATTAACTTTAGGTGACTAAAATTTTAGTAGCCAAAACACTAGTATTCGCTTTTGGCGACTAAAAAATTTAGTAGCTAAAAAGTAATTAGCTTTTGGCGACAAAAAATTAGTCGGCAAAAATGTTTTTATTTAATTAATTTTTAAACCTATTGGCGACTAAATATTTAGTCGCCAAATGAGTACATTTGGCGACTAAAGTAGGTTTAGTAGGCAATTATATTTCCCGACTACTCTTTGGCTACTAATTTCCCGACCAAAAAATTTAGTCGCTAAAGAGTATTGGCGACTAAAAATTTAATCGCCAAAAGTGAAAATTCTTGTAGTGATATATATAAAAAGAGCAATCTTGATTCTACTCGAAAACAATCTTAAAAGGCAATTCATTGCTAATCAGGTAAGAAAATATTAAAATTATTAATATATATTGGAAATAATAAATTTGTGTTAAGCTCAAATTTAGATTTTAGAAACAAAAAGAAGCTTTTGAGACGAACCTGGCCAAAATTGAATTTATTTAAAGCTAAAAAATGTCTATACAGTCTTTTAAAAAATGACAATCATGAAATGATAAATTTGGACTAAAGGCTTAGGCCACTATGACGAAGCTGTCAGTTTTGATAGTTGGGTCAATTCAGATAAAAAAAAAAAAAAAAATGGGTCTTCCGGGTCATTCAATGATAAAAAAAAAATCTCCAAATACATTGCCATCATCGCAACCTTTTTTTTTTTGATCGGCAAATGTTAGTTGTTAGTTGTTAGATTAGCACCTATGGGAGCAAAGCTCCCCACCCTTGGCAAAGCACATAAGTGCTTGCACTCCCTTAATTCAACCCCCCTAAAAGGAATTGAACCCATGACCTCCTTGGGACTAAGCCCTAAGGAAGGCATGGTGGCCAACTAGGCTAAGCCATCATCGCAACCTAATATTATACATGGCATGGAAAAATGTTTTTTGAATTTTTATCTTAATATTTTGTGAATGGCAACATATGTGTAATATAGGTGGACTTCTGTTCAAACCAGGAGGAGGCAATATGCAACATGTAACAACTCTGTCCTTTCTTCTAATCGTCTACTCCCGCTATTTGTATGGTCATGGCAATATATCTATTGTTCATTGTGATAATGTTGCTGTCAAGCCATCTAGGCTCATTCATGTCGCGAAAGGCCAAGTATGTATCCAGTGCCACTCTATCAGAATGTATATGGATGGATAAATTTTTTTAAAACACGAACAAATTTTGTTAAATCTTGTTTATTTATTATTTATGTTTTTCTGTCTGATTATGTAACTGATTATTGTGTTTGTAGTAGAGTTGTATTACCATTCACACAACACAAACTTTAGGGCACCAACTTTTTTTTTTTTTATCAGCCTTTAGGGCACCAACTTAACACACGATTGACTTTCCATGATCAAAATAAATATAAATAAAAAATTATACTAATGAATCAATGAGATTAGTAGTTATAAGATAGTCCAGGCAAAGCTAGAACTCCTAGACTTCATTAAAAAAAATCTCACGAAGTCTCCATGCAATTTTTAGTATTTATAAAAAGAAGATAGCATTTTAACCCACAAAATTCATATAATCTTATGATGACCTTTTCAAAATTTTGTTAGTTTTAACCATGTTTCTCACATTTTTAAAAATCCCATTAGCCTATAATAATTTTGAGTATTCATACAAGAAATTATCATTTTAACCTCAAATTCTATATAATTTTTGGTCATGGTCAAGGTTCTAAAAAGCGGTTGCGGTCGCCGTAACGGTGGCGGTGACGTGGTTGCGGTTGCGGGGTGTAAAGGCCGTAGTGTAACCGTTGCGGTAACCGAAACCGTGAATTTTTTTATTTTTCGCACAATTTGAAAAAAACTTACCGATACGCATATTTTTTTTCCATGATCATATTTATTGGATTAAAAATAAATATTGATCAATTTTTGTAAATTTTTAAGTATGATCCAATATATTTTATATTTTTAAATTACTATAAATTGAGTTTTTTACATTTTATTTTAATAATTAATGACTTTATATTATACAAAAAATCAATCACTAACTATTATATGTAAGATAAAAAATGACAAAAGTAAGAGAATAAATAAGAGCCTAAATATATATATACATATTTTAACCAAACCAAATAGATAATGACCACACTTATTATTATTATTATTATTTTCAAACAATATATAGATAGACGCACACAAACAAAATAGTTTAGTGATAACAGCTGAATAGAATAGCATAGGTCTTACAACTTCAACAAATCAATAACATGTTCTTTATCTTCCCTCTTCTCTCTCTCTCTCTCTCTATCTCTTGCTCCTCCATTTTCTCTCTTTATCTTCCCTCTTCTCTCTATGCCTCTTCCCCAATTTTCAGCTTTTTTTTGTATGTTTTTTAGAAAAAAATAGTTTGGAACCATTACGTAACGGTGCGTAACAGGCCGTTACGGCTGTTACGGCACCGTTACGACCGCTACGGCAGCCGCTACGGCCGACACACCTGTGAATCTCAATCACACTGCAAAAGCGGCCGTAACGGGTGGCAGTAACCGCCAAAACCGTTACGTAACGGCGTTACGTAACGGTTGCGGCCGCTTTTTAAAACCTTGGTCATGGTAAAATATAAGATCAGTTTGATTCATTTTCTTCTACGTATTCATGTTACAATGATGCTATGCAAGAACTAACATAAAATGCTTACCAAAGTTAATATATTTATTGATGCAGGTGGATTATATATTGGGGAACAACCCATCAAGTATGTCGTACATGGTGGGATATGGCAAGAAGTTCCCTAGGTATATCCATCATAGGGGATCCTCATTACCTTCCATTGATAAACATCCAGAGCACATCAACTGTGAGGATGGAAGGTCATATTTTGCAAGCAACCGACCTAATCCAAACTTGCTAATAGGTGCTATCGTTGGAGGCCCTGATATCAATGATTCATATAACGATTCTCGAGCTGATCCTGCTCACTCTGAGCCGACCACGTATATAAATGCACCAGTTGTTGGTATTTTAGCATATTTCAAATCGGTCATGGGGAGAGTGGAAATTGGTTAGCGGATTGTGTTTGTCACAACTGGATCTATCAATGTAATCTTGAATATCATTAGGTTGATTTTTTACAGAGTTTATCTATATCAATAATACCACAAAGCAAGGAAAGTTATTTTAAAGAATATATACTATTTTTATGGACCACATTTATTCTGGATATGACTAATTTATATGTTGAAAATTATTGTATATTGGGGTATCACATGACACTATCGTATAATATCTTTCACCAATCACAAATACATATGATCCCGGCCAGCTAAGCTACTGTTATTACCTCCCCAATCCCTAGCAGAATTGCAGTAGACTTACTATTAGTCAATCACAACAGACAAATGTATCACATGACTTTCCAAAGATAAAAATTATAGGTAGATAGCATTTTATAATGAATATAAAAAAGGGTTAATTACACTAATAGTCCCTATACTTTGAGACTTGTGTCACTTTGGTCCCTGACTTTTCAATTGTGACACATTTGACCCTAAATTTTGAATCTTGTTCCAAATAAGGACAATTGAAAATATTATTAGATTTTTTAAGGGTAAAATAGTCAATTTGATAAAATTTAAACTAATTTGACAAAAATAAATGTCAAAAAAATATTTTTAATTTTTTAAAAATTATTTTTATCTACCAATGATAAAATTATGTAAAATTAATAAAAATTACATGATTAATTTTTTAAAATTAATTTTATATGACCATCATCCAAACATATAATAAAAATTAATTTGGTAAAAAAAAAATAAATGTCTAAAAAATTTATCAATTTTACACAATTTTATTTCTAGTAGGTAGAAATAATTTTTAAAAATTCAAAAATATTTGTTTGACATTTATTTTTGTCAAATTAGTTTATATTTCATCAAATTGACAATTTTACCCTTGAAAAATCTAATTATATATTCAATTGTCCTTATTTGAAACAATATTCAAAATTCAGGATCAAATGTGTCACAATTGAAAAGTCAGGGATCAAAGTGACACAAGTCCCAAACTATAGGGACTATTTGTGTAATTTGCCCTATAAAAAAATAAATTGATAGACCTGCTCAAAAAGAGTTGTACCCTATTTTACAATGTCTGAATGAGGTATATTGAAGTTTTATCTAACTGATTTATTTCATTAATCAACTCTACGAGCTGAGATCTTAATCTACAATAACGCAGCAATAAGTTATTAGTATGAAATACTATCATAATATTAATATAATGCTACAAGATCAGAGAAGCAACATAAGTGATGTGTACCATAACATTGTTGGAAAAATGATTTAAATTCTGATGTTTCAGAAACTTTATGGTAATTATTTGGTGAACAAGATTATATAATTAGTGAGTCAAAACCATTTATAGGTGAATGGAAAATTGACTTCTAATTGAAGATATAAGGTCCAACATGAAACCTTGAGCATGGGCTCAAAGAACACCCAAAGTGTGAGTTGGGTTGGATCGGCCCATTACTATTATCTTGGGCCAAAAATTACTTAGAAGGTTTTCCAATTGTTTGCTGGAAACAAACAGATTTGAAACTCATATTCAAGCCTTTACAAACGGATCAATAGATTTGAATTTGATATTCAAATGTCCAACGGACATGTCTTTTCCGTAAACGGTGTTTCCATTGCCTTTATAAAGGCAGCCCTCCGTCCTTCATTTGGTATTATTTTTAGACAGAGAAGAAATTTCCAGATCTTCCATTTTCCTTCCTCCTCCTATATTCATCTTGCATATTCCATTTTTAGAGTTTAAGTTTGAGAGAGTATAAAGCATATATTTTGGTTCGCTGTACACACAGAGTTAGTGCAAATACTGTGTGTGGTGATTGTTGTATCCTGAAGACAGGACGCCCATTGATCTCGTGCACCAGTGGAGAGGGCGTAATTCTGTCTTAAAGACACAGTGTCCATACACTGGCCTCAATCTCAATTTCATACTATTGTTTAATCTGCTATAAAGTTGTAAGTTTTATTTATTTATTTGTTTTATTCATTCGCATGTAAATTCGCTTGTAATTAAATATTCGCATGTAATTAATTTACCGAAATAATTCTCCTACAATTTTAAGACAGAATTAACATTTCAGATTTATATATCGGTTAAATTAATTATCTATATTGTGTTTCGGTATTGTTCAAATACAATATATACAGTTACTCCTTATATTGGGTTTCATTTTCTGTTCTGGTTTTTTGTTCTGGAATAATTCAGAATGTTTTTTTTATGTTTTATTTATACAGAATTTTAATCTGCTGGTTCTAAACAGTGTGGTTTGAAACTGTTTTTCTGTTCTGTTATAATACAAAACTTCATGCTGTAATTTCTGTATGATTTGAGTAATGCATAAGTTTTATATTCTGGGTTGAATTTTTTGTTCACGTTGCTGAGTCTGTTATATATACATATATATTAGTCCTGTTTGTTGAATCTGCTTAGTTAATTATTCTGAGTTATATTTTATTCTATTTTTGTTTAACGCCATGGTTTCTATAAGATATACATATATATTATAATCTGCTGGTCTGTTTGCTTTGTCAAACGGTTAAATATAAATATAAATAAAAAATATAAATTCCGTTGGTGAAATGTCAGATGTGGATCACTTTTGTTTATTTATTTAAACTTTCATTGTGGTTTGCCCAGATCAATTCTTTATGGTTTATTTATATTATGTTCAGGTTGGTTAATAGATTATATCTCATATATTGTTATATTGCTTGAATCTGTTAGTTTGTTAAGTGTAACAAAACATAAGAAGTTTATTTTTATATTTATAAAGTTATTTGGTTTTGTTATTTTATTTTATTTTGATCAGAAAGTTTAAATGGCAACTGAGACTGTAAACAGTGCTGGGAATGCAAACCCGACATCTGCATCTGTCATCGTTCCTACTCCTATGGTTACTTCACATCCCACCACTGTCCCGATTAACCACAATGAAAAGCCGGAAAAATTTAATGGGACAGAGTTTAAGAGATGGCAGCAAAAAATGCTGTTTTATCTTACAACTCTGAATTTGGCAAGATTTGTCAAAGAGAATGCACCCGCCTTGAGCGAGGACGAAACTGATCGGCAAGCAATTGCTGCAGTTGAGGCGTGGAAGCATTCTGATTTTTTGTGCCGAAACTATATTTTGAATGGATTGGACAACACGTTGTATAACGTGTATAGTCCATTACAAACGGCTAAAGAATTGTGGGAATCTTTGGATAAGAAATATAAAACGGAAGATGCGGGAATCAAGAAATATGTGGTTGGCCGTTTTCTTGAATACATGATGGTGGACTCGAAGACCGTAATTAGTCAAGTCCAAGAGCTTCAACTGATTTTACATGAAATTCATGCAGAGGGTATGAGTTTGAGTGAGTCTTTCCAAGTGGCAACAATCATTGAGAAACTACCACCGTCTTGGAAAGAGTTCAAGAACTATCTGAAGCATAAACGTAAGGAAATGAAGTTAGAGGACTTGATTGTTCGATTACGGATTGAGGAAGATAACCGCGAGGCAGAAAAGAAAAGAAATCCGGGATTTGTTTTCAAAGCCAAGGCTAACATATTGGAGCATGGACAAAAAGAGAAAAAGAGACAGCGTCCTAAGCAAAATTCTAAACAAACTGTTGGTCAAAGTTTTAAGATTGGATCTATAAAGTTCAAAGGAAAGTGCTTTGTGTGCAACAAGGTAGGACATCGGGCCAAAGACTGTCGGAATCGCAAAGATCAACAAGGTCATTCCAAAAAGACAAAGTATGAACAGGCACACATAACTGAATTGGAGAATTTGTCTGATGGAGTGACTGAGATGAACTTGGCAGCAGTTGTGTCTGAGGTAAATTTGATGGGGTCAAATTCCAAGGAATGGTGGGTAGACACCGGGGCAACACGACATGTGTGTGCAGATAAGAAAATGTTTACTACCTATCAACAAGTTAAGGATGAAGAGCAGCTTTTCATGGGAAACTCCTCTACTGCAAAAGTTGAAGGACAAGGGAAGATTGTGCTCAAAATGACTTCGGGCAAGGAGTTGACGCTTAACAATGTTTTGCATGTTCCAGAAATTCGGAAGAACTTGGTGTCTGGATCATTGTTAAGCAAGAATGGTTTTAAATTGGTTTTTGTTTCTGATAAATTTGTTCTATGTAAGGATGGTGTTTATGTAGGGAAGGGATACCTGTGTGACGGGTTATTCAAAATGAATGTACTGACTGTAATTCCTACTATTAATAAGAACTCCACATCTTCTGTTTATTTGTTTGAGTCTTCTCATGTATGGCATGGTAGATTAGGACATGTTAACTATGATTCATTGCGTAGATTAATTCACTTGGACTATCTACCTAATTTTTCTATTGACTCAAATCATAAATGTGAAGTATGTGTTGAGGCTAAATTTACTAAGGCACCATTTAATTCAGTTGAAAGAAGTACTGAGCCTCTGGATTTAATTCATAGTGATATTTGTGATTTGAAATTTGTTCAAACACGAGGAGGTAAGAAGTACTTCATCACTTTTATTGATGATAGTACAAAATATTGCTATGTATATTTATTACGAAGCAAAGATGAAGCCTTAGAAAAATTCATTGAATATAAAACTGAGGTTGAGAATCAACTTGGCAAAAAGATTAAGGCATTAAGAAGTGATCGAGGTGGTGAATATGACGCACCTTTTGGAACGTTATGTTCACAACTTGGCATCATTCATCAAACTACTGTGCCTTATGCACCACAGCAAAATGGTGTTGCTGAGCGAAAAAATCGTACATTGAAAGAAATGATGAATGCCATGTTGATTAGCTCAGGTTTACCCCAGAACTTGTGGGGGGAAGCAATTCTTTCCGCTAATTATATTTTGAATAAAATACCTCACAAGAAGATTCTTAAAACTCCATATGAATTATGGAAAGGTCGGAATCCTTCTTACAAGTATTTGAAAGTGTAGGGGTGTTTAGCTAAGGTGGCCATTCCCGATCCTAAAAAGGTCAAGATTGGACCTAAAACTGTTGATTGCATATTCATAGGATATGCACATAACAGTAGTGCTTATCGATTTTTAGTATACAAAAGTGACAATTCAAATGTGCATGTCAATACTATAATCGAATCAAGAAATGCATCTTTCTTTGAACATTTATTTCCTTGTAAATCTATACAAGAATCAAGTTCTTCTAAACGTTCTCATGAAAATGCATTTGATAATAATCAAGGACAGATTGAGGAAAATCAAGAAGGAACAAATGAGGCAGAACCTAGACGTAGTAAGCGAGCTAGGACTAATAAATCCTTCGGTCCTGATTTCTTGACTTATCTACTGGAAAATGAGCCTCGAACATTTAAGGAAGCTATGTCTACGCCTGAAGCTCCTTTATGGAAGGAAGCTATTAATAGTGAAATTGAGTCCATCTTACAGAATCATACCTGGGAATTGGTGGATCTTCCACCAGGATGTAAACCTCTTGGATATAAATGGATATTCAAGAGAAAAATGAAGCCTGATGGATCAATTGAGAAATACAAGGCTAGACTTGTAGTTAAAGGTTATAGGCAAACTGAGGGAATAGATTATTTTGACACTTATTCGCCTGTAACAAGAATAACATCCATTAGAATGTTGATTGCTATAGCGGCTTTATACAATCTTGAAATACATCAAATGGATGTTAAGACTGCATTTTTAAATGGAGATCTTAATGAAGAAATCTACATGGAACAACCAGAAGGTTTTATAGTTCGAGGGCAAGAAAAGAAAGTGTGCAAGCTTGTAAAATCTCTTTATGGTTTAAAGCAAGCTCCAAAACAATGGCATGAAAAATTTGACAATGTGATGATGTCAAATGGATTCAAAATAAATGAATGTGACAAATGTGTTTATGTGAAAGACACAGAAAAGGGATATGTCATTGTTTGCCTATATGTAGATGATATGCTTATTATTGGTAGTAATAATGAAATTATAAAAGCTACCAAGAAAATGTTGAATACTAAGTTTGACATGAAAGACATAGGAATAGCAGATGTAATTTTAGGAATTAAAATTACTAAAACATCTGATGGATATGCTTTGTCTCAAAGTCATTATGTGGAAAAAATCCTTGAGAAATTTAATAAACATGATGATCGTCTTTCAAAAACTCCTGTGGATGCTAGTCTTCATTTAATGAAGAACATGGGTGAAAGTGTATCAAAACTAGAGTACTCCCGAATAATTGGAAGTTTAATGTACCTCATGAATTGCACACGTCCTGACATAGCATATGCTATCAGTAAATTGAGCAGGTACACAAGTAATCCAGGGAAAGATCATTGGACAGCCATAATAAGAGTACTTAGATATCTAAGATATACTTGTAATTATGGATTAAACTATACAAGATATCCAGCAATACTGGAAGGGTACAGTGACGCTAATTGGATATCCGACACTAAAGACTCTAAGTCTACTAGTGGCTATGTCTTTACATTGGGAAGTGCAGCAGTCTCTTGGAAATCATCCAAACAGACGTGCATTGCCAGGTCCACAATGGAATCCGAGTTTATTGCATTGGATAAAGCAGGAGAAGAAGCAGAATGGCTTCGACATTTCTTGGAAGATATTCCAATGTGGCCCAAACCTGTGCCCGCAATTTGCATCCATTGTGATAGCCAAACAGCTATGGCTAGGGCACAAAATAATATGTATAACGGTAAGTCTCGTCATATACGTCGTAGACATAATACCGTTAAGCAACTGCTCTCAAATGGAATTATTTCCATTGAATATATAAGGTCAAGAGATAACATTGCGGATCCGTTAACAAAAGGTTTGACTAGAGAGCAAGTTATGAGATCATCGAGGGGAATGAGATTAAAGCCTACCAATTAAGAACCGACTTAATGGCAACCCAACCTAGCTGACTGGAGATCCCAAGATCTAGGTTCAAAGGGACAACCGAATTAAGTATGATTCCTAACTATCACTAAAGAGAAAATCTCTTACCCATTTCTATGATAACAAGTGATGTCTGCAGCGAGAATTAGGATAAGTTTTTTTTTTTTTCTTTTCTTTTAATGAAGTTCATATCTTGGAAAAACCAAGTAGGGTATAGCAGAATACTCTTAATGAGCATCACCTATATGAGTGTGAATTGGGCCGGTTCTATGAGAATGCAAAAGGTTACATTCTCTAGAGCACTCATGAAAACCAGGTATTGCCTAGGGCCAAAACGGGCACAACCGAAAGAACCAAGTTGTGTATGAAAACAAAACTGTGTGAAAGCTGTTGTCTTGGTTTATACTAACGGCAGAATAGTTCAAGACATCATGTTCACTAATCAGCCAGTAAACCCGATAGTTTTTACAAGGGAAGGTTCAAGGCCACAAGCTACCTATCCTATGCAGGATGTTTTCAATTTTGTACTTTCTCAGGTTGCATGTTGTTGCATTTCCTTTTTGTCAATTTCATTCATGTGGGGGATTGTTGGAAAAATGATTTAAATTCTGATGTTTCAGAAACTTTATGGTAATTATTTGGTGAACAAGATTATATAATTAGTGAGTCAAAACCATTTATAGGTGAATGGAAAATTGACTTCTAATTGAAGATATAAGGTCCAACATGAAACCTTGAGCATGGGCTCAAAGAACACCCAAAGTGTGAGTTGGGTTGGATCGGCCCATTACTATTATCTTGGGCCAAAAATTACTTAGAAGGTTTTCCAATTGTTTGCTGGAAACAAACAGATTTGAAACTCATATTCAAGCCTTTACAAACGGATCAATAGATTTGAATTTGATATTCAAATGTCCAACGGACATGTCTTTTCCGTAAACGGTGTTTCCATTGCCTTTATAAAGGCAGCCCTCCGTCCTTCATTTGGTATTATTTTTAGACAGAGAAGAAATTTCCAGATCTTCCATTTTCCTTCCTCCTCCTATATTCATCTTGCATATTCCATTTTTAGAGTTTAAGTTTGAGAGAGTATAAAGCATATATTTTGGTTCGCTGTACACACAGAGTTAGTGCAAATACTGTGTGTGGTGATTGTTGTATCCTGAAGACAGGACGCCCATTGATCTCGTGCACCAGTGGAGAGGGCATAATTCTGTCTTAAAGACACAGTGTCCATACACTGGCCTCAATCTCAATTTCATACTATTGTTTAATCTGCTATAAAGTTGTAAGTTTTATTTATTTATTTGTTTTATTCATTCGCATGTAAATTCGCTTGTAATTAAATATTCGCATGTAATTAATTTACCGAAATAATTCTCCAACAAACATCATTACCAATTTCTTCAACCAAAATAAATAAATAAAAACCCAAAAAATATTAGAAAAATCAGGACTTCATTAATTTTTCTATATTCCAAGAAATATAATTTCAGTGTAATGGTATTCTGAAAAATTTATGGGAGATGTTACAATGTGCACTTGCACATTATAGGAAAATTTACCCAAAAGGTAACCCAAGCGGGGTGAATTGGATTTCTAAATAAATTATAAAATTAAAAATTTAACACAAAAAATAAATAAATAAAGATACGAAACAATAAAGACGAGAATAATAAATTAAGATTTAATCCGAATGAGAAATAAAAAATATGAAGTAATATAAATGAGACTAATAAAATAAATTAAGCGAAGGAAAGAGACAGCAAACACATATTTTATAGTGGTTTGGCTCAAACCAAGCCTATATTCGATCCTCAAGATCCTACTTGAAATTTCTTCACTATTCATCAAATAGTAGTTACACTCCTAGCTTCACAGGTGCTAATGAACCTTAACAATCGATCAACCCCGATCACTCCAACCAACTAGTTTTGAATTCGGTGTTAGTCACGCTTAACGCAAGGAATTTTATCAAAAAATCACTCACAAAAATATTATTGTTTTTACAAGAATATAAGAATAAGGATATCAAACCTTTTTACAATAAACACTCAATTCCTCAATAAACTTTCTCTCAAAAAGAATCATAACTCAACAAAAACACACCACACAATATTTTAAGAACTCGTGAATATCACAATTTTTTTCTCCACTTCAATTGCTTTTTTTCTTCTCTCCACAGTGCTGTTTTTATAGTAAAATAAGATATGACCGGTGGGTAATTTCATGCTTGCTCCTTTATTTTTCTTCTTTTTCCTTTGTTTTCAAACGGCTGGCTCCGCTATGACAAGCAAGAAATCTGCACAATTCAATAATTAGAGCAAAGGAAAAAATAATAACAAAATGGAAAGGATTTGAATGGGGCACCCCACACGTGCTGTGTCTCCCTTTTCCTTTTATATTAAATTTTATTAAATTATATATAATTAAAATATTTAAAAGATGCATAATAAATTTAATTATTTTAAAAACTGGTGCAACATATGTCAAAATAATAAAATTTATTTTATATTTTGTGTCAAATTATTATAAAATATGTTGGTGAGACTGGGGTGCAAACCATTTATGGTGGTTTACAAAAACAAATACAAGAGATGATTGATAATCTGAAAAACAGATTTATTTCACTCAAATATGTAGAATACACTTAGGAGAGAAAAACACACACTTTTACTCTCTAGCTCTCTTCTTTCTCTCACACTCTGAATTCTCAAAATACAATAGCTATAGATATATAACTAACAATGTGAAAAACATGAAATGCAAATACGGCTGAGGCTATGAATTTCAAACGGTTGCAACCACTTTTGACAAACTTGATTGTAGCCTCTATTCTTAGGCCAGTTCTTAGGCTGGTGGAAATTGTTTTATTTTATTATTATAGTGAAGCAAGATTACTTCACAACATCCCCCCCTAATCTTGATTCTCTATGCTGCTTGATCCCAAGCATCAACTTCATTCTGTTAAACAGATTATTTTTCAATGGCTTCATGAAAATATCTGCAAGCTGATCTTGAGATTTGCAAGAAAATAATTCCACCTCTTTATTTTTCACATGCTTTCGGATGAAATGATAGCGGGTGTCAATATGCTTACTTCTTTCGTGATAAACTGGGCTCTTTGCTAATGCAATTGTTGAGTGATTATCAACATAGATCTCAGTAGGATTTTCTTGCGGAAATCCTAAATACTTCATCACATTTCTTAACCAAATGGCATGGCACACAGCTGAGTTGGCTGCAACATACTCAGCTTCGCAAGTTGACAGTGTCACAATAGCTTGCTTCTTGGACGACCAAGTGAACACTGTATTTCCCATAAAGAAAGCAAAACCAATAGTACTCTTCCGCTCATCTAAGTCACGTCCCCAGTCACTATCTGAATAGCCAACAAGACTGAAATTATCAATTGGTTTATAGAATAAACCACCATCGACTGTACCTTTGATGTAACGAAGAATCCTCTTTGCTACATACAGGTGTGACTGATATAGTGTTTCTATATATCTGCTAATCAGTTCTACTCCATAGAGTATGTTTGGCCTAGTGCAAGTAAGATAGCGAAAACTTCCAACTAAGCTCTTGAAATAAGTTGGATCCACATCACCTGCCTTTGTACCTTTTTTGAGCTCCACTCCACTGTCTATAGGAGTGTTCACTAGATTGCAATTTTCCATTCCATATCTCTTGAGAATCTCTTTAGCATAGCCACTTTGGGAAATAAAAATTCCATCTTTTCTTTGTATCACTTCAATGCCGAGAAAATGAGCCATTAATCCAATATCTGTCATTTCAAATTCTTGGATCATGTATAGACACCCCATTTTTGATCGACCTTAAGACTCAGACGTCATCATCTGTGCACTCGATGATTGCGCATGTTTGTGCTGGTTTTGAGTGCCCAAAGGTCTCGGCCGAGCGCCTTGTCTTTGAGCCTCTAAACCCTCTGTGTTTTGGCCTTGTTGTTAGGCCAAACCTTGGTGCCTCTTGGCTGAAGGAGAGTGGGGCCCTGCCGGCCACTTTTGGCATTTGCCAACCACTTTTTCTCCTTGCCAGCTAGTTGGAGTGGTCGGTTAGCTAGTTTAAGTGGCCGGTCGGCCACTTGAACTGGCTGGCAGCCAATTTCTCCTTTTTCTGAGATTTTTAGATCTTTTGAGCTAGCTGTTGGGCATTGAAGCTATCCTCCATACATATGGAGGGATGGAGACAAGCTTTAAGCTTGTCAAGCAAGCTTTTGCTTGCATTGCCTATATAAGGGGAGGTCCCTCCCCCTTGTTTGGGGTTCAGAAATTTTGGAAGCAAATTTTGACTCCCTCTCTCTCTCTATATATATATATATTATCCTCTATAGTGCTTGAAAGTGAGTTTTTTTGACATATTTGCACACAACCCTTTTAGCCAAGCATCTTGACCTTGGAGCTGAGATTCCTTAAGACTTGTTTGGGCCTCCTGAAGCTGGTTTTTGGCTCAGAAGTTGTCCTCTTGTTGTTGTGCTTCAAGGGTGAGCATATTCCCTTTTTTTAAGCTTATTTTTGTATACCATCTTAGCTACCTTTGCATGTTGTTTTAGGTTTGGTTGTTAACTACAAAAAGCTCTATTTTTAAGTGTTAAAAATGTTGGTTTGAATTCTTGTTGGGATTAGGGGTGGTCTACCCTCTTTGGTTGCTTATTTGCTAAGCTTTTGTACCACCTTTTAAGGCTATTCAAACTATCTCTTTTTGGCCTTTTAACCACTGAATTCTAGAGGAATTTCAGTGGTGGAAAGGTGGTTTTGAGGTCCCAAATAGAAGGGGGTGGTCCCCTCTTCTCTTATCTTGCTTGCATGTGTTTATGGCTTACTAAATGAGCATGTGTTTCTACTTCTTTGTGGCTTTGTTCAAGCATATTTTTGTGACTTTTTAGACCTGCGATAACTCTATTTTTGGCTTGTTTGATCATTGGTTGCTTGCTCTTTACACTTGTAGTGTAATCTTGCTCACTAGCCTTGCATGCTTAATGAGTTAACCTGTTATTCTAGCATGTGTTGGCTTAATCTCAGCCCATTTTTGGTCTTATTTCAGCATGTTGTAACTCTGTTTTGGCCTGGTTGAGTCACTTCTTGCATGCTTCTTACACTTGTAGTGTAACCTTGCTCGCTAGCTTTACATGCTTGCTACTTTAGCCCATTATTCTAGCTTATTTTGGCTACACTCCAACATGATTTTGCTCATATTTTAGCATGCTTGAACTCTGTTTTGAGTGGTCTTGACCCTTTGAGGCTTGCTTTGTATGGCTATAGCTTTGTGTTTTGAGTCATCTAGCATGCTTTACTTGGGTTGTTTGCATGATTTGGCATCATTTAATATGTGATTTCAGAGCATATATCACTGTCATACTCTCATATGTATCACTCTTTCAATGCTTTTGAGAAGTTGAACCTCATGTCTTGTTTGCAAGCCACTACATGAGCTTATTTTTCTTGCCATCTATGCTGCAAGTCTAGCGTGTTTTGGCTACTGTTTCGACCTGCCTTAGGTCTGTTTTGAATGATCAAGGTCATTTGAGCATTGCTTAGTATGGTTGTAATGTAAAGGACCTTGACTAGCTTTGAGTTTTGAGGCCTTTAACATGTTGTGCATGTGATGTTTGCATGGTATGGCACCATTTGGCATGTAATTTCAGTGTATATAGTGTAGTCACATTCTCATATACTTCACTTCTTCATAGCTTTTGAGGGTTGTGTATTATGCCTTGCTTATAGGCCAACATGTGTGCATGTTCTTCTAGTATTTTGAGCTTCCATTTCAGCATGTTTAGGCCATTATTTTGGCATGATTGAGCTCTGTCCAGGGCTAGTTTGGACATTTGTGCTATTTATTGCATGTCCCTTGTGTATTGTTCTTTACTAGCTTTGATGTTTTTGGTCCTCAACATGCCATGTTTGCATTGTTTGCATGCTTTAAGGACTTTAGTATGCCATTTCAACACTAAACATCTGCCACCTCCCTCATTTCTTCATTCTTCCATTTCATTTGAGGGTTGTTTGGCCTTGAGATTGTGTTTGAGCTTGGGATTGAGACTTATGCTTAAATGGCTTTAACCCTCTTTTGAGGGTTCCTCCTAGTCAAAGGCATGGTCTCTCCTATGCCTTAAACCATTCTTTTGGTTGACCTCCTCTCCTTAAAGGATTTGCACATTGGACTTAACCAATTAAAAAATGGATTGGTAATGAAAAATGTGTAAACAAGAATTGAGTCAACTAAAACATGCCAAGATAACATATGTGTGTTGCATTACATGTGTTTGGATCGGACGTTAATCTAAACACAAGAAATATGGGACGTTTCATACTTGAAGTGATGAAACGTGTCATGTTTCTTGGTCGCTAACACCCTTGATCAAGCATGATAGGGTGGAGGCTCTTTGTGTGTTGTTTATGCATTCATAAACATGATATAAGCTTGGTTCTTGGCCACCATGCATTGAAAATGCTTGGTTGGTGGCTTGAGAGCCGAGTGCCACGCTCCTTTGAGCATGAGACATGATTGGGAGAGTGGCAGTGCCTACATTGTCTTGCAAATACATTGTTGTGCCTCTATTGTTCTCTGTTGCAGCAAAACCAGAAGCCTGGAGAAGCAACTAGCCGACCAGCCAGTTTTACTAGCCGACCGACCAGTAGCACTAGCCGACTGGCCAGTTTTAATGGCTAGCAGCCACTTTTTCTGGCTGGCAGCCCACTAGCAAATCCCTATTTTATGGTGAAGGCAGTCTGGAGGTTGGCACAATTTTCAGAGATCAAGACAAGTGCAAACAGAGGCAATTGACAGCATAGTAATGGATTTCCGAGCGAACGCCAACCGAGCATGCATCTTCAACCTCTTGGAACAGAGCTGAGGCAGTATGATTTGTAATTAGCTTTACTTGTTAGTTAGCTTAAATTTGTAGTATAATTAATTAGTTTGTTAATTAATTAAGTGTTGTAATAATTAGTAAGTAGTTTACTAGTTATTCGTTGTGTTGTGTAATAATTAGTCTAATTAGCTTAAATTAGATTAGTTAAGTAGCTTAGCTTAGCGTAGCTAGTTAGCTTACTATTCGGACCCTCCTTCGAGAGGGCAAACGTTGTAATAAGTGCGCGTGTGTGTGTGTGAATGTCTTCCAACCCCACGTCTTTCTCCTTTTTACTTAACCGCTTTCGATGGTTAGTTTAGGGTCATTTTCAATTAACATACCTTATGCTTGCATGTTTTCATCATTCATTTGTCTTGCATACACCGGGCTTGGCGGATCATTCAAACTACATTGTCTTTCAATACTTATTTGAATACTTGTTTTAAAGCATGTTATCAAATTGTTGCATTTCATATGCCATCTTAGATAGCCGAGCCTATTTAGTTGCATTTTTGCATGTGTTGCATTAGGCATTTTAACATAGCTAGGATCATGCATAATTTCTAACTAGTTCTCTGTTTTGGCTTAGAGTACACTGTAAGTGTTTTTGCTTTAGCATACTTGCATGTATGTGAGTGTTGCCATGATAGCATACTTGCCATGAGGCTATTTGCTTAAATGCTAAACTGCATGAATGCCTGTGGATGAAGACTTTATTACTTGAATTGGAACAATTCATCAAAATGTGAGTTTCAAGCTCACTTGGAGTGGCAAATCATCATGTTTTAAGCCCACCTTGTTTGGTGGCAAATCTGCATTTCTAAGCCCACTTGAGGGTGGCAAATTCAAACTATTTTCGAAAACAAACATTGAATTGTTTTGTTTCAATTCAGGCGATCTAGTCTATACTTGTATGCTGTGCGCATCACATAGTAATATAGCTAATAACCGGAATAAGAACACGTGTGTTTTCAAAACAACATATCATGATTAGTAGAGATCGATCCTTTGATCGGGCGAGCAGGGGTGCTCATTTCATGACCTTCCCCCCTCGTACCCAAGTTCCCGAGTCGAGGCAACTTTGATGATGACGGACACGTGGCCTTAGGCACAAGTCAGGGTTTTCGAAATTTTCCAAAAATAAAATATTTAGGTTGCGACTCTGTAATCTAGCAAAGCAGTTCATGTTTGACACTTCCTGATTAAAATCGATTTTCCAAAAACGATTTGTCGGATTTGGACTCTTTGGTGATTTATCAATCTTACATTGCACTTTGTGAAACTAGATACAAAACCGTGATAGGAGTCTGAACTGTAGTAGCTATGAACCCAAAACCGCGCCCTCTCCGAAAGAGGGGCGCGCGAAGGAAGTTTGGGCGGTCTGCACCATGCTTCTTTTAAAGTCTTTGAACATGGTTGGATTGTTTCCAGTGGAAATTAGATCATCAACATAAAGACAAGCAAGCAACATGCTTCCATCAGCTTCCTTCTTCAAATATAGTGCGTGCTCATGTGGGCATTTTTCAAAACCATTGTCATAAAAATACTGATCAATTCTAGTATTTCATACACGGGGAGCTTGCTTCAATCCATAAAGTGCTTTCTTCAATTTGTACACTTTGTCTTCATGCCCATTCTGAACATACCCCGAAGGTTGTTCAATATAGATTTCTTTTTCAAGGAAACCATTAAGAAATGCAGATTTCACATCAAGTTGATAGATCTACCACTTGTGCTGGGCAGACAAAGAAATCATTAGCCTGATAGTCTCCGACCGGGCAACTGGAGCAAACACCTCTCCATAATCAATTCTAGCTTTCTACTTGTAACCTTTTGCCACTAATCTTGCCTTGTAACGTTGCACTTCGCCTTGTGCATTCCTCTTTGTCTTGTATGCCCATTTCACTCCAATGGGTTTATGCCCCTCCGGTAGACTTGTAAGCTTCCATGTGTCATTTTTCTCAATGGCATGAATTTCTTCATCCATTGCTTTCTTCCATTTATCTTCTTGGATGGCTTCTGAGAAAATAAGCGGATCACTATCTTCAAGTAAGCAGAACAAATTCAGATCTACTTCTTCTATAGCTTCATATCTCCTGTAAATTTCTCATTGGTCTTGGTTGCTTGAAAAAGCTATCATCTGATGATGCTGCTGATGATGATGATGCAACACTTCTATGAGAAACTGGCAATCTAGGTGCAGGTATTCTATGTGGAGAAGTTTGTGGCTCATCTTGAACTTCTCTTGTGATTTCAACCTTTGCTTTTAATGTTTCATCTTCAAGAATGAGTTCTACATCTTTAACAACTTCATCTTGATTCTAGTTCCAAGCTTCTTCTTCTTCAAATATCATATCTTTACTCATGATCACCTTTCTGGTAATGGGATTATACAACTTGTATCCTATTGTTCTGTCTCCATATCCGACAAGGATACATTTTTCTCTCTTATCATCGAGCTTGGTTCTTCTTGCTTCTGGAATCTTGGTGTATGCAACACACCCAAATATTCTAAGATGGTTGACACTTGGCTTATGTGAACTCCAAGCTTCTTTTGGAGTCATAGAGTGAAGGCTCCTAGTTAGGCATCTATTTAATAGATATACAGCACATGACACGACTTCAGCCCAAAATTGCTTGGGCAGTCCTTTTCCTTTCAACATGCTCCTTGCCATATCTAAGATTGTACGATTCTTCCTTTCAGCAACACCATTCAGTTATGGCGTATAGGATGGTGTTGTTTGATGCTTGATTCCACACTCTTTGCAATAAATCTCGAAAGCATCTGATGTATATTCTCCACCTTGATCTGACTGCAATGTCTTGATGTAGTAGCTGCTTTGCTTTTCTACAAAAGCTTTGAATTCTTTGAAGATACTGAACACCTCCGACTTTCTTTTAAGAAAATACACCCATGTATTCCGGCTATAATCATCAATGAAGATGAGAAAATATCTATTCTGTCCATTTGACATTGGTTTCAATGGACCACACACATCAGTGTGTACTAGCTCCAGTGGCTTTGTTGCTCTCCACTTCACTTCTTTGGCAAAGCTAGTTTAGTGATGCTTGCCAAGAATGCAACTTTCACAGACTTCATTACTATATGAGGGAGCCTTTTCACCATATCCTTGCTTGACAACAGCTTCAAGCTTCCAAAGTTGAGATGTCCAAACCTCAAATGCCATAGTCAGTCTTTGTCTTTGATGATGGCACTTAAACACTTCGCAGCATCATGTTGAATGTTCAGTGCAAACATCCTATTGTTGGATAATCTCACCCGAGCGATCAAATTACCATGACTGTCTTTGATGGTAAGATGACAATCTTTCATGCTGATGTCATATCCTTTCTCTAGGAGTTGTCCTATACTCAAAATGTTGTTCTTCATGGCAGGAACATAATAAACATTGGAAATGTAATCATAATCTTCATTCTTGAGATTGATCAGAATATTGCCTCTTCATTTCACTAGAGTCTTTGAAGAATCACCAAATAAGACTTGTGCTTGTACAGTCTCGTCAAGCTCAACGAACAACTCTCTTTTACCTCATATGTGATTACTGGCTCCCGAATCTAGATACCAAACATTGTTTTGGTTTTCAGTATCTCCATGGTGGACAAACAGGAATGTAGGTCCGACTTTGTTTGTTTCTTGCTCGGCAAAATTTACTTGTTCCCTGGCTTCTATTGTTGCTCTACTCTGGCATTCATTGCTGTAATGCCCGAACTTGTAACACTGGTAGCACTGAACATTGCTTTTGTCAAATCCTGGTCAGTTGTTGTAACCACCTCCTCTTCCTCTTGCTCTTCCTCTTGGAGCAAAGTGTGGTTGACTTCTTCCTCCTCTAGCTGGACCTCTTCCACCTCTTCCTCAAAAACTAGAACTTCGATTATTGTAACCACGGCCTCTTTCTCAGCTTCTTTGTGATGTTCCCCCTTGCTTGTTTCTGTCATCTCTGAAAGACAGCTTTGACTGAAGAGCTTGCTCTAGAGAACTTGAGGGAGTCTTCTTGTTGATCCTTTGTTCATGAATCTCAAGTGTGCCCATCAATTCATTAGTGGTCATGGCACTGAGATCCTTGGACTCTTTTATTACTACAACCACATGCTCAAACTTGGGACTGAGTGATCGAAGAATCTTCTCTATCACTTGAAGAGATTTCATCTTCTCTCCATATCTTCTCATCTGATTAACAATGGTCAATGCTCTGTTGAAGTATTCAGAAATTGACTCATTGTCATTCATGTACAGCATCTCGAATTCGCCACGTAACACCTGGAGTTGAACTCTGATCGTCTTCTCAATTCCACGGTGTAAATTGCGAAGAATACTCCATGCCTCTTTAGAGGTTACTGCTGCTGAAATCTTCTCAAAGCTTGACTCATTAATGCCTTGATAAAGTAGATACAAGGCCTTTTTATCTCTCTTCCTTGAATCTTTTAACGCTGTCTTCTGTGCTTCATTTAAATTTCCTTCATGTTCGAGAGTAACTGGCTCGTCATATCCTCGATCCACTAACTCCCACAAATCTTATGAGGCTAGTAGAACTTGCATTTGAATACTCTAATTTTCATAGTTCTCCTTGTTGAGTTTTGGAAACTAGGGCTGAAAGAAGTTGTTTGTGTTGGCCATTGGTTGACTTTAAAAATCTGTAAATTTTCAGGGTGTAATTTGCAAATTCTGACAGTACAGATGTGTCTGGAATACTCCAAATAGTTGGAAAGCACTATTGGATCACCAAAAACAGACTTCAAATGGCTTAGATCTAGCAAAAATAATTGAACGGCTCAGATCGGCGGAATTTGGGACTTCTGAGAAGCACCGGATAATTTTCTAGATCAAATGACGTCAGCGGCGTGGCTCGGCTTGGTCCTAATTGTTTGTCAAAAAGAAATTATTTTGAGTTGCTGCTGCCGAGTTTTGAATATTCACCCGTATGTTTAGAAGTGAGGCTTAACCACTTTGCCACACAACTTGGTTTGGTCTTAAGTCTCAAGTTATATTATTTAACTTGACCCTTTTTCACTCTGTCTCCATCGTCTTCCTCCTCTGGTTCGCACGTGCGGCGCGTAATAACCGTTTTGGCGCGTGAGAATGGCGTCAAATGGCGCGTGTAGAGCTTGCTACCTCCTCCGGACTCGGTTTTCGACGCGGGTTTTTGCAGTGTGATCGTCTTGATGAGACCAACACACTGGTGTGATCAAAAGTGAATTTCAACAACTTTAATTTCTTAGCAAGTTTTGAAACGATGCTCTGTTCTTGAAAATTTTTGCAGAAGGTCTGCAAATTCAAGTTACCTTCAACTCTGATATCACTGTTGGTGAGAGTAAGGTGCAAACCACTTATGGTGGTTCACAAAAACAAATACAAGAAAGGATTGATAATCTGAAAAACAGATTTATTTCACTCAAATATGTAAAATACACTAAGGAGAGAAAAACACATACTTTTACTCTCTAACTCTCTTCTTTCTCCCACACTCTGAATTCTCAAAATACAATAGCTATATATATATAACTAACAATGTGAAAAATATTAAATGCAAATATGACTGAGGCTATAAATTTCAAACAGCTGCAACCACTTTTGACAAACTTGATTGCAGCCTCTATTTTAAGGCCGGTTCTTAGGCCGGTGGAAATTGTTTTATTTTATTATTATAGTGAAGCAAGATTACTTCACAACAAAATATATATATTAAAAAATCACAATTTATCTCATAATATTTTAGATATCATTAAAATCAAATCATAGGATTAATACTTTTTTTTGAGAGAATTATACATTTTGTGAAATGAAAGTTACGATTTTTGTGATGAAAGTTATGAATTTTAAAATTATAATGTTCACCTAAAAATCATGTATAACTAAAAAGAGCTGGCTCCTCTCCAGTCCGTTATCAGACTGAACGGTGTTGTTTAACTATTGTGGGCCCTAATTTGAGCAAATCTCGATGATCTAAACCGTTCAAAATGTAGAATTCAGTGAGTACATCATTCTTGCAAAAAATCATATTGATCGAATATCAATAGACATTTCATTATATTACATTTCGGTCAACAACAAGTGTAATTTTTAAAATAAATTGTTCTAGAAATGTGATTTGATTAAGTGATTATCGATATCCGATCGCCGTGATTTTTTTTGCAAGAATGATGTATTCGACGGACTCTACACATTAAACTGTTTAGATTATCAAGATGAGTCCAAATTAAGGCCCAAAATAGCCCAACGGTATTGGACTGGAGAGGAGCCACATCCTAATTAAAATTATACTTTTTATGAGAGAAGTTATACATTTTGTGAGAAAAATAAATTATATTTTCTATAAAAAAAAATTAATACATTTTATGAAAAAAAATATATACTTTTTGCATAAAGTGCATATGTTTGCCCATCACATTCTCCAAATCTACTTTTCTTTGCTTTCTTTAAGGTAGAAGAAGTGACACGGACATTGAGGATGTTTGTTTGGACTTTTTTAAGCTAATTTATAACTTTTAGCTTTAGAAAAATTATTTTGGACTGTTTGGTTAAATTTATTTCAAACAGTTTCTGATTCTAACAACTTATTTTAATTCAAAAAAGCTGATTTTGAGAAGTTGCTCACCCTTGTTTCTGATTATCCGTTTCGGCTGTAGACATATTAATTTATGGTTATATTTTTAGATTTTTTTATTTTTTATTTTTTAGAAATAGAAAAAGACCCAAATGGATTATAGATTATTGTTAATATTTTTTATGAAAAATATAGACAAGTAGTGAATAACAAAAAATAAAAGTTAATTGAAAAAACTACTTCACAGCTTATTTAACAAACACTACTTAACAACTTAAATTTATAATCCAACAGCTACACCAAACAGATTAATAGATTTTGATTAAAGTGATAATATATAATTTGTTAAGCTATAATTTATAATCTGTTTTAACAGTTACACCAAACAGGCCCATTATTATGAAAAAATGGACAAAGACAAAGGAAAATTAAAATTAGAACAATCTAATGAAGAAAATCGAGTATATTATAGAACAGTAGTGTTACTGACCAAATTTGTCGAGTTGAACCAATGTTATACGTCACTTTGATTAAGTTACCTTCATTCAATCTCATTTGTAGAATAGAAATTTAAAATTTATTATACTTATGACCTTATATTTTATTTTTATAATTATTTTAAAAATAAAAATAAAAAATATTTTAATTATATATTTTAATAATTTAGTCGATAATTTAAAAGATAAATATTTCCTAAAATTTTAAAAATCAATGACTTGGGCAATTTCATTGACACAATTAGGACGATGCAAAATACTATCTAATCTGTTAAAATAATATTGATTTGAATCAATTGGCACCCTTCTATCTGCCTTCAAAACTGTTTCGCTCCATTATCGTTAATATATATATATTGACTCCTAATAAATATCAAAACAAAAATGAGTGAGAGAAATTTAAAATGTAAAATTTATTACAAATTAATAGTATAAAAAAATAAGGATATTTAGTCTAACATCCCTCTCCAACTTTCAATAATGAGAGAGGTCCACAATATATATATATATATATTTTGTAGCCTAAGATCCCTCACTCACACTCATATATCACATTCACTCTCTCATCTCTCATCTCTCTCTCTCTCTCTCTCTCTCTCTCTCTAGGTTTTTCAAAATGCAATTGAGCATAGTTCATCATCAAAAGTGAACGATCCACATCCGAGTTTTGAGCTCCAATCAATGTCCATTCCTCTCTGCCTGATCCATCAATAGCATTAACTATCTAGGGTTTCTAATTCCATCAATTCTTCACCACACATGGAGATACATATATATGTATAATTTATAATGTATATATATACACTTGTGTGTGTGTTTGTTCAAGAAATATACTCACATTTTGAAAGTTCTTTTGGTTCTTGTTGAATGCATGCTTTAATTTGTTGTGTTGTGAAGGCCTTAGGAATGTCGAAACGTAGATTCTGACTTTTTGAAGAGTAAAGATAACTCTTTCGACTTTTTGTTTTTGTTTTTTTGTTTTTATGAGTACAGGACTCTTGATTATATCACTCTAGATGGTCAATATATATCAAAAAATTTGGATTGCAATAAGATGATTATAAAGAGTGACCGTTAATGTTGTTCGAAGATGATAAAGACACCAATATATCGGCATGCTTGTTTGTATGTGTTGTGTAGAAATATGCTTATTTGTAGTTCAATTTTCTCTTATTTGGTCAAAATACAAAAAAAAAAAATTTATGAGCAAACCAGAGAAAATTCGTCAAAACACAAAGAAATTTGTAAGCAAACTAGAGAAATTTCAACCTAAAGAAATTTTGAAATACAGAGAAAATTAGTGAAATTGAGCAAATTAGGGAAATTTCAAACTAAAAAAATTTCAAAATATAGAGAAAATTTCAATCCAGAAAAATTTCAAAGCATAGAGAAAATTTCAAAACACAAAGAAATTTGTCTGTGTTTTGAAATTACTCTAGATCGAAACTTTTCTGGAAAAATATTGAGGGACCTCAACCACTATGAAAATATTACATGTCCTTTTATTCTATAAAATCTTAATATCAAGGACCTTAAAAAAAATTAGTCTGTGTTATATATATAAAAATATTATGTAAATTAGTGTTATATATTACACAAATACTTGATAATTGACTAAGAATATTCTTTAATTCACCCCCAAACCACCCATCAATCTGCCATTTAATTTATAATTTTATTCTCAAAACGCCTTAATTGCATCATGTATTGACACAATGTTCACATGGTGTGTTTCCTATAAAGGAAATTCTAATATACACACTTCTCAAAGGGTGTACCATATGCACTCCCAATTATGTCATTTTTTTCTTTAGTTATGACCAATTTTCTTCTTTAGTTATGATATTATTTTAGTTATGATTCATGAATTTTTTAGTTATGTCTCATATTATATTTGATTATAATATTATTTTATTTTTTCAACTATGATTCAAGTATAAAATTAATTAAAGTGTATATGATATGTACCATAATGTTTCCCTTGCTAAGGCTTCATTTGGCATGCCAATTTTTTTTATTTTTTGGTTATTTTAGCCACAAAAAAGACAAAATATGCTAAAAAGTCAATAAGACAAATCTTCACATCCAAATCATAATCATTTCATTTTTTCTCTCACAAAAGTCAAAAAAAACCAAAAAACCTATCACAAACGAGACTTTTTAGCCCCAAGCTAAAAAAGCTAAAAAGCCAACTCACATTCCAAACGAACCCTAAATAACTTTTGGCTATGTTTTGTAGTCTCTTACCGCATGGTCGTCGACTCTAGTAAATTTCCCTTTGTCCACGTTTGTTTTGGTGGATTAGGTTAGATGGGATTGTCAGTGAATGGATGGTTAGTGAAAAAATTGTTAATGTATGTATTGTTAATGAGAAGATTAAGTAAAAGTGTATTTGTTTTGATGATATAGTGTGGGAGATGATTAGTGATGGGATTATTAAATTACTTTTGTAAAAAATCTAAAAAACATATCTAAAGCAAATATAATTTTTTTTTTTTTTTTTGCAAATATATATATATATGCATTTGTTTCGGATGTTTGGACAAACGATCAGACAGACTCAATCCGCTCATTATTTTCTTAATCTCACGCTTTACTCAGCCAAGCTAATCTCTTACTAAGGGGATTACTAATCTGCCCTTTCAATTTATTACCAAACACGCTGTAAGTGAGACCCACAACCATCCTAATCCAATTCAGTCGCTAAAGCGATAGTGACCTTTAATCTTTTGTTCCTTTCATTACTTCTGATTATTGTTGTTCTTATCCTTTTCCTATTTAGCTATGTTTAATTGGGGATTTTTAGAAAGGATTTGAAAACAAAACAAAATGAAATTTACATACATTTCACACAATTTACACACCTTTTATATTTTTCTCGCTTTTCAAAATTCTACCCAAATTCCCTAATCAAACACAAGTTTTGATGATGTTCTGATTTCATTTCAACTATCAATGGATTCAAATCATAGGGTTGTAGACACCCCATTTTTTACCGTCCATAAGACTTGGACGCGACTGATGGTTTACATGGTAGAGAAAGTTGTGCAAGGGGAAAAGTGCAATTTCTTCGGCAAAGAGAGAGAGTCAAATCCCAACTTCATACCCCTGTTTTGGACCAAAACAATCTTGATCAAAAGATTTTTAGACCTTAAAACCCTCTCTTTCAAAACGTTTTTGAAATAAAGTTCCTACGATGTTCCGACGTTCGCATTTTGTTAAATGTTGCGTTTTTCGGTAAACCGAATGAGGACAAAGTGGAAATGAATGAAGGAGAGATGAAATCTTTGAAAAATCTTTCAAAACACCTTACTTAGGGGTTTGGAGTTGAGGAAAAGAGGAGAAGAGGGAAGAAATCCAGTTGGGGGTAAAACGGGCATGAACCGTTAAGAGAGAGTCGAGCAGCCCTCGCCGAATCGGGCCTATTCATTCAAATACTTGGAATCAAGCTATGAGGCCACCACCGTTGGAAAGCTTACTCTCGGGGCTTCATTTTGCACTCAAGAATCTCCTAAATTCAATTCCGGACGGAGGAGATATGGTTGATTGAAGTAAGGCATCACTCCGGTTGGACCGAAATCTGCGTGGCTTCACGGAAACTGGCATAACTTTTTCCATAGGAGGAATTTTGATGCAAGGTTTGCGCCATTGGAAAGCTAACTTCCGGGGATTCAATTTGGACACTTTAATGGCCACATTTGGACTTCCCTAGCACCCACCGGCCAGCTTTCTTCCCGACAGCCCATTTTTTGTCCTGAAAAGTAGCTGGCCGGCCAGAAAACCTAGCTGGCCGGCCACCCTTTTTGTAAAATGACCTTTTTGCCCCTTTTAAGCTGGCCGGCCATTTTCCTCTCCCTCAGTGTATTCCAGCTGTGCCAGCTGGTTGCCAATTGGACAATCCTCCATACACGTGTATGGAGGATTAGAGAGGTGCATTAGATATTTTTCATGCCTCTCCTCCATAAAGGAGAGGCTTGGCTTCTTGGCTCAAGGTTGGACAATTGTTAGACATATTTGAGAGAGAGATACACCTTCCACCTCCCATTTCTCTCCATTTCCAAGCCCCAAAGTCATTTTTCTTCAAGTTTGGTGTCATTTCTTCATCATCATCAAGCATCCCCATCACCACTCCATTTCCAGCAGCAAGGAGAGGTTCTCAGAGGCTTAGAAGAAACATTCTTCAATCCAAGAGGTAGAAAAGAAAGGGTCTACAAGGGTAAGTCTCAATCTCCCTCTTTTGTAGCATTTTCTTGCTTCATTTCTTAAGCCTATTTGCTCACTGTTTTAGGCTCCGACCCTAACTGAAAGGGTCACTATTTTGAGCTTATCTTCATGTTTGTTTAAGGGCTCAACCTTGTTTGAGCCCTCCATTTGGTACTTGCTTCAATATCATCTTATATGCCATAATCTTGCATGAAATTTCTAGCCTATGAGTGATCTGTTTTCGAGCATAATGTAAACTGTGAGTGGGCCTATTTTGAGCCCCTCTTCAACATTGAAGAAGGGCTCAACCCTGTTTGGCCTCTCTATCATGCACTTGCTTCATAATCTCTCACATTTACCGTAAATTTGCATGATTTGTTTGGCCTGCATGTGATCTGTTTTGGAGCATGTCATGAACTGTGAGTAGGCTTATTTTGGGTCCCTCTACAATATTGTAGAAGGGATAAACTTTGTTGGGGGTCTCCATGTTATACTTGTCATTATACCCCTCTTTGACCCCCATTTTTGCATGCTTTGTTAAGCCTATCTAGATTCTTTTTTCAGCCATCATCAGGTCTGAAAAGAGTCATATTTTGATCTTCTTGACATATTTCATGAAGGGTATTTGCTGGTTTGATGAATGTTTGGAGTACCTCATGTTATAGCCTATAGTATCCTAGTTCTTGCATGGCATTCTTAGCATGTTTTCATACTGATATGGGGGATGTCATCTACTGTAAATGTTCATATTTTTAGGTCCTCTTCAGTGTTGTAGAAGGATATTTTCTTGTTTGAGCTTTGCATTTATTACTTACTTCAATATCCCTCTTGCGGAGCCATTTTTGCATTCTTGCTTAATCCTATGTGTGCTTGCTGTTTAGCCCTTTTTATGACTGAAAAATGCTTGTCTTGGGGCTTCCTTGCTACTGTATTTTCATTCCATGTCCATATTGTGCATGGTTGGTATAGCTATAGGCCATTTCGGGACCATTCCTTGCATTTGGTGACATTTCGCCTCATTTCGGGGCTGTTTTGCATCATTTTTAGTTGTTGAAATTCATTTGCATGTTTGCGTATCATATTCCATGCCATTTCATGCCTGTATGCCATTGCCTCGGTTTGCGTGCCCGTGTGCACGCATTTCGAGGCATCTCATTTTCATCTCACGGCCTCTTATGTGAGTGTGGCTGAGGCTCACTCATGTTAGTGTAAGTCCATTTTGCATTCTGTATGTCATTTTAGTCTCATTGCATCGTGTATGCCATTGCCTCGGTTTGCGTGCCCGTGCGCACGCATTTCGAGGCATCTCATTTTCATCTCACGGCCTCTTATGTGAGTGTGGCTGAGGCTCACTCATGTTAGTGTAAGTCCATTTTGCATTATATATGCCATTTTAGTCTCATTGCATTGCGTATGCCATTGCCTCGGTTTGCGTGCCCGTGTGCACGCATTTCGAGGCATCTCATTTTCATCTCACGGCCTCTTATGTGAGTGTGGCTGAGGCTCTCTCATGTTAGTGTAAGCCCATATTGCGTTGCGTATCTCATTTTAGTCCTGTTGCATTCCGTATACCATTTCCTCGATTTGCGTGCCCGTGGGCACGCATTTCGAGACATCTCATTTTAGTCTCATTGTATATCATATTTCAGGCCATTTCATGCCTTTATGTCATTGCCTCGGTTTGCGTGCCCGTGTGCACGCATTTCGAGGCACTTCTTTTATCCGACGGCCTCTTATGTGAGTGTGGCTGAGGTCCACTCGTGTTAGTGTAAGTCCAATTTGCATTGCGTATTGCCATTTCATGCCTTAGGATCATTGCCTCGGTTTACGTGCCCGCGTGCACGCATTTCGAGGCATCTCATTTTCATAGCATTGTGTATGTTAGGATTGTATATTAGCTGCATTTCATGCATATTGCATCGTGTTCGGAATAGGAGTTAGCCCGGGCACGGGAAACGAGGCACGTTTCGCACCCCGAGTGATGGAACGGGTCTCAATTCCCAAGTCACCGACACTCCGGATTACCCATGATGGAGTTAGGTTTTGTTGTAGCATTCATATGCATTCATCCTATATTGAGTTGTGCAATTCGGCTCCTCGGCCATCATGCATCGATATGCGTGATTGGTAGCACGAGGATCGAGGCATGCATATATTTGTGAAATACATTGCTATGCCCTTTTCCTGCTCTCTGTTGCAGCAAAATGAAGAATCAGTAACTTTTCGGAGTCTGGCACGCATTTCGAGAAACATTGCAAACAGAGGCTAATTAGGGCATCACAGTGGATTTCCGCGCAAGGCAGCTCCAACGTACATCATTCATCAGAATCAAGGCAGCCCCTGGCTTGCATGCCAGTTTTACATTTTTCTTAGTTTAATTTGTTAATTAATTAGGGATTTGTATATTATTTGGGACTGTAATATTTTGGACTGTATTATTCTTTCATTCAGGACTGTATATTTATTCGGACCCTCTGCGCGAGGGCGTAATTGTAATAAGTGTGGGTGAGTGTGATGTATGTCTTCCAACCCCACGTCTTTCTCCCTTTTATTTACCTGCTTACAATGGTTAGATATAGGGCATATTTCAATTAGCATACAGTATGATAGCATGTTTGCATTCATTCATCTGTCTTGCATGCACCGGGCTCGGCGCATCATACTAACTGCATTTGTATTTCAATTCCAAATTGAATACGTGTTAGTTGTAGCATTCCATATGCCATGTTTAGAATAACCGAGCCTGCTATAGTTGCATTTTGCATGTGTTGCATTAGGCATTTCAGCATATTTAGGATCATGCATGATTTCTAATGAGTTTTTGTTTTGGCTTGGAGTACTCGGTGAGTTTTATGCCTTAGCATCCTTGCATGCGTGTGAGTGACTGCCATGAATAGCATGCTTGCCATGAGGCTATTTGCTTATGTGATATAACTGCCTTGAATGCCTGTGGGTGGAGGTTGAGTTATTTGGATTGGAACAATGCATTGACTGTTTGTTTTAAGCCCACTAGATAGTGGCAAAATCACTATTTTCTAAGCCCACCTGGGGGTGGCAAATCCACGTCTTAGCCTACCTGCGGGTAGCACCATCAAACCATTTTCAAACAAACAAACATGAAATGTTTTGTTCCAATTCAGGCGACTCGGTCTATACTTGTATGCTGTGCGCATCACATAGTAACCTAGGCTAATAACCGGAATAAGAACATACAATGTTTTCAAAATAAGATATCATGGTAAATTTCCCCATTAAAAAATATTTAGGTGGCGACTCTGTATCTGGCGAAGCAGTCCATGTTTGGCACTTCTTTCAAAAAATCTGTTTTCAAAACGATTTGCCGGATTTGGACTCTTTGGTTCGAGATTTAGAACCGTGACATTTGAGTCCTTCGAACTGTAGTGACCCAATATCGAACCAGAACCGGGGGGGGGGACTCGCACTCCTCGCCCCGGGAAGCGTTCGGGGACGTCTACAATTTGGACTGTAATATTTTGGACTGTATTATTCTTTCATTCAGGACTGTATATTTATTTGGACCCTCTGCGCGAGGGCATAACTGTAATAAGTATGGGTGTGTGTGGTGTATGTCTTCCAACCCCACGTCTTTCTTCCCTTTTATTTACCTGCTTACGATGGTTAGATATAGGGCATATTTCAATTAGCATACAGTATGATAGCATGTTTGCATTCATTCATCTGTCTTGCATGCACCGGGCTCGGCGCATCATACTAACTGCATTTGTATTTCAATTCCAAATTGAATACGTGTTAGTTGTAGCATTCCATATGCCATGTTTAGAATAGCCGAGCCTGCTATAATTACATCTTTGCATGTGTTGCATTAAGCATTTTTGCATACTTAGGATCATGCATGATTTCTAATGTAGTTTCTGTTTTGGCTTGGAGTACTCGGTGAGTTTTTATGCTTTAGCATCCTTGCATTCGTGTGAGTGTTGCCATGAATAGCATGCTTACCATGAGGCTATATGCTTATGTGATATAACTGCCTTGAATGCCTGTGGGTGGAGGGTAAGTTATTTGGATTGGAACAAATCATTGACTGTTTGTTTTAAGCCCACTAGATAGTGGCAAAATCATTGTTTTCTAAGCCCACCCGAGGGTGGCAAATCCACGTCTTAGCCTACCTGCGGGTAGCACCAGCAAACCATTTTCAAACAAACAAACACGAAATGTCTTTGTTCCAATTCAGGCGACTCAGTCTATACTTGTATGCTGTGCGCATCACATAGTAACCTAGGCTAATAAACCGGAATAAGAACACACAATGTTTTCAAAAACAGATATCATGGTTAGTAGAGGCCGGTCTTTGACCGGGCGAGCGGGGGTGCTCACGAAGTGACCTTCCCCAATCGTACCCAAGTTCCCGAGCCGAGGCAACTTTGGTGATGACGGACACGTGGCCTTTGGCACCGAGTCAGGGTTTCCTAAATTTCCCATTATAAAATATTTAGGTGGCGACTCTGTATCTGGCAAAGCAGTCCATGTTTGGCACTTCTTTCAAAAAAAATCTGTTTTCAAAACGATTTGCCGGATTTGGACTCTTTGGTTCACGATTAAGAACCATGACATTAGAGTCCTTCGAACTGTAGTGACCCAATATCGAACCAGAACGGGGGAGATTCGCACTCCTCGCCCCGGGATGCGTTCGGGGGACGTCTACAAGGGTATACAAAGGTACCAAAAGGGAAGTCTCGTCTCTTCACACTCTTCTTCACTTAGGTACTTATCTCTCTCTCTCTCTCTCTCTCTCTCTCTCACACACACACACGCACATCATCATCATCATCATCATCTTCAATCCAGAGTACATAGATTTTTGTTTTTGTTGAAAAACATTTTGATGTAATTTTTTTGGAAGAATTAAAAATAATTGAGGCCAGTCTCCAGATGGGCTTGGCATTTCAATCATTTGGTACTAGCAGGTGGCACAAGCATGTACGTAATAAAAAAATTAGTATTAACTTTTTGTTTTAAGATAGAAAAATTTGCCACCTGGTATGAGGGAGAGAGCTTGGACCCCATCTTTCACTTAATAATAGAACTATGGCCGTGTGCCTACCAATAGGTGGGCTTAAAATGTAAATTTTATTTTTGAATAGAGAACATATTGTTTAAGTGGTATTATATAACAAATTTAAATTTTCCTGTATTTTCTGCAAGAAACTGAAACTTAGTTACCACGCTATCATGAGTTGTATACAAGAAAATTAATTTTCTTATGACTTCCACTAGTTTCATACTAAACAAACTTAGAAAAATCTGTGTTTGGTAGAGCTTTAGAATTATGATTTGAGAATAGAGTTGTATTTTGAGTTTGTAAGTTTTAGAATTATGATTTGAGTATGAAAAATTTGTTTGGTTATGAATTTTGAAAAGAGTTTTGAATTGAGTTTGAATTGAGTGATGTGACATATTATATTTGATTCAAAAACTTACAACTCATAACCAAGCACGCAACCCAAAATTCTATTCAAAACTCATAAAAAAATTTAAAAATTTCCAAAATATTTTTTATTTAAAATATAAAAATAACAGGTGCCAAAACAAAAAAAAAAAAAAACAAACAAAAACCCCCGAACACTATTCCGGACGACCGGAAGGATGACTGGGTAGATGTGTTTTGGAAAGTAGGTGTCAAATCAATTTTTGAAAATTGTAAACAAACAAAACAATCAAGTCATGTTGTGGAATCATATTTGGAAAGCTCCACCAAATACATAGTGTTTGGTAAAGTTTTAGAATTATGATTTGATAATAGAGTTGTATTTTGAGTTTGTGAGTTTTGGAATTATGATTTGAAAATAGAAATTTCGTTTGGTTATGAGTTTTGAAAAAAGTTTTGAATTGAGTTTTGAATTGAGTTTTGAATTTTTAATGTGGCATATGAAATGAAAAAAGTTGTTTAGTTATGAGTTTATAAAGAGTTTTCAAAACTTATAACTAATAACCAAACATACAACTCAAAACTCTATTCAAAATTCTATTCAAAATTCATAACCAAACTCTTTTTAAAATTCAATTCAGAAAAATAATTTGTCATTTTAGTCTAAAAAAATAATTTGTATATTTGAAAAAAATCAAAAAAAAAATATGAATTCTTTTTTCTCAAATAACAGGTGGCGATTGGCATTTGAAAAAAATAATTAAATAAATAAAATTTGTACTATTCTGGTCAATCAGCTGGACATCCGGGAGGATGTCCGAGCAGACGACCAAGTAGACCAAAAATTCAAAATGTATTTTGAAATTGATTTAGAATTATGATTTGAAAACTCAAAACAAACATAGCATTCAAATATAAGGGTTGAATTAATTTTCGTGATGGATTGATGGTGGGCTTTATAACTTGGTGCCCGACAAGAGGATTAATGAGTTTAGTTTGTTTGAACAAGATGCAACCCTGCATTTTGTTTGCCTTTGACACCCCTGCATCCTCAAGGCATTTCAGTTTACATGAACATGTCCATGAACTCATTTTCTTACTGGCATTTGCATTGCCATTAAAATCACAATTCGGTCCAAATAACAAAAAATACATCAACGACACACACACCAGCTGACCATGTATGATTAAGTCCCACAAAAATACACATAAACCCAAAAAAATATGTCAACAACTCAGTCCGCGTCATTTATGCAAACTAAGACTATTACATTTTTACACAACAAAATGAAAAGGGTGATCACATTATAAGCATATGCATAATCATACACCCTAACGAACCACACGGTTAACGCATAAAAAAATATGGACACATTAAAAAAAGGCACTCGATTATATATAATTAATGCAACACACAGTGAACTATGTAAAGTATGTTCATTATTACAAAACAAAATAAATCTCCAATACGTCTCACACACAATCAATGGTCCTAAACTAACACCATAGGGGGGCTTCTCATAATGAGATGCAACCACTCCATGTGTTATACACTCCACACACCACGTTACTGTTTCAAACAATAATTTTTCCCACAACTATAGGTTGTCCATCACACTCATGCACTAGCATGTACAGATACACACGTAAACATTGTCACATTAACTACACGCATCTAAAGTAAACATTGTAATGACCAAAAAGACACATACATACACGTGGTAACAGTGAAAACCCATCTCGGAACAAGGTCACATTCAAGGACCACAACACATGTATTTACTATGAATTAAACTACTACCACTATAGTTCACACATCATCACACACACACATACTACATTATGGCAACGACAAATATATATATATCAACAACGAATGACACGTAACACCAACAATGGGAAACAAATACGTGTTGTATGTCACACCCCAAAACCCTCCCCCACAAGACACAAATGTAACATGGTAATCATAAACCACTGCCACATCATCAGTTCACAATCGACAACACATAGAAACCCTAGAATACAAACAAACCCAAAAACATGACTACAAATAAGAATGTGATGGTGCTTACCTCTCGTTGCCATTGATGCAAGGCATGCACAGGCGATCAGAGACAGTAACACCACAACTTCGTCGTCATTCACCTCTATTTAGATCGTTACACCAACGCAATGTATATGTGCCCTTATCAATGTAACCCAACAAATGATTCGTGAAATCTCTCATGATTTCTCCTGAATCACATATGAAAGAAACGATCATAGAGGACAGGGAATCGCTTCATTCCATGGATTTTTAGCAATACACATTTTCTAGCATTCAATTTGGGAAATTTTGGGGAAATTGGTATCACGTAATGGGTTGGAACACATAGGCCAGGCATGCATATGGCACCTGTCCAGTCCCAACCCAAGGAATGCAGTAAAAAACCCTTAGGTAAACTTCATTCAAATGTCACACTCTTACACTCGCCTATGTAACACATAACGGACGCCAACTCACAAAAGGTTAGTAATAAACCCTTTAGTGTGCTATTCGAAAACGTGACACCCAACACACGCCCCCCCAAATTACTCAGACAACTATTTTGCTTCACTACACTCTTACAGATGGTACTTGTGTCATTTCACAACTAAAAGGACCAAATGGAAAACAAGAAAAATTTTGGGGCTCTATGGAACATAATCCTAACATTTAGGATTTATTGGTGCATTTCCCTTAAACAACACCTAGGGGCACTTGTTAGTATTTGCCTTAGAGGGTTTTGTTAACAAGTGAATGCATTAAATAAGTATTAACTTCCTCTCAGTATTATAGATGGTAGAAAAAATATTTAATGTGTACTATTAAACAATGTTTGTTTTATAGTTAGACCAAAATACCCTTTTGACATTTCTATCTTTTTTCTTTTCTAGACTTTTTCATTTTCCACACATGTTACAAGTTATTTTTTTGACATTTTATATTATTTTTTCACAAATTAACGAAATGCAATAATAATTTTATTTTTATTTTTATTTTTTGACATAGACAATGTAAGAGTTCCAGATAATGAGACTCTATAATTAGTTCACTTGGTGAAATTTATAAATTAAAAAATTAAAATTTTTGTATTAGCTTAAAAATTTTATAAATAAGATGTAAATTTGTTTGGTGCAACTTCCATAATATGTTAAAAATAAAAAAAAAATTTAAAAAAAGTTGAACATATTTAATTAAATAAATGGTGACATAATTTTTCATTGTATAACTATTCAAAAAGTCTTGTCCATATGATTTAATAAGTTATTAATTAAAAATTTGTTAAAAAAATGTAGAGAAATGTCAAAAGGGTATTTTAGTCAAACTATAAAATAAACATTATTTCATAATGAATAATACTATATGCACCAATTAGTATATCGATTAATGTACTAATAGATGATGTGGCATAATTTTAGAAGTTTTGGGTATTTATAATTTGTCTAATAGGTGAGGTTAGTAATAATGTCATAACGTAGGTTGGTATACTAATTAGTATATCAATTGGTGCATGTAGCACCACTGTTTCATAATCGGTTGTGCTACATGCACTAATTAGTGTACTAACTAATATACCAACACTAATTATGACATTATTATTGACCTCACTCATTATATAAATTACAAATACCAAAAATATCTTAAATTATGTTATATCATCAATTGGTGCACTAATTAATATACTAATTAGTGTATATAGCATTATTCTTTCATAATAAACCTTTAATGTTTTTTCAACTTCTATAGTAGTGGAGGAAGTTAATACTTAGTTAATGTATTCTTAAATGAGTAATTAGTATTTATAGCATTACTGAGTAATGCTAAATACATTAACTAGTGTACCAATTAACACACTAATTAAAATACAAGATATATATATTGTTTTATCCAGTGGTGCTACATGTACCAATTAGTGTACTAACTAGTATACGAACACTGGTTATGATATTATTATTGACCCAATTCATTATACAAATTATAAATATCAAAAATCTCTTAAATTATGACACATCATCAATTGATACACTAGCTAGTATATTAATTGATGCATATAGCATTTTCACCACTTAACATGATTCTATCTAATATGCTATCTAATTAGTGTATTAATTAATACACTAATTAATATTTATAACATTACTCCACTCGCTAACCAAATCATATATTTATTGTCTTTATTACTTTAAAAGATAGTTGGATTAATTAACCTCATTTTGAGCGAATGAGGAAATAAGGAGGACCCACGAAAAAACCTCACCTAGACAATGGCTGACTAGGATGTTGGGCTGGCTTCCCACCTCGGAAAGTTTGGGTGTGTGTGTGTTATAATTAAGCTCATTTGATGCATTCAAAAAATTCCCTTTTTTATTTGTATATCGTCATTGCTCGAGGGTCTTTTGAAAGACAAAATAAGCAGTTTTTTTTTTTTTTTTGGTTGTTGCTTAATTTGTTGTTGTTTTTTTTTTTTTTTTTTTGATTTTTTCACAAATACATTTGGAAAGTATTAAATAAATAGTTTTTTTGCTTTTTGGAAATTATTATAATAAAGAAGTGATTGGTAGCTCGAATTTGAGTCCCTCGAATCCCCCCCGAATTCAAAAACGACGTCGCTTTCGTCGTTTTGGATATATATATATATATATATTTTTATTTTTTTTTTTTCAAGAGAAGAAGAAAATCAGAAGAAGAGAAGGAAGAATGAGGAAGAAGAAGAAGAAGAAGAAGAAGAAGAGAAGGAGGAAGAAGAAGAATAACTGGACTGGACTGGAGGGGCCAACAAAATCGGGCTGGAGGCGGTGGCGGGGGCTGCGAGGCAGAGGCGACGGCGGGGCTGCGACGAGGCGACGATCGGGCGGAGGGGCTACCATCTCTTCCCCTCTCTTCCTCATCTTCTCCTTTCTTCTCTTTCTCTCTTCTCTTCTATCTAATTCGAGGGATTCGGGGGGCCCTCAAATTCGGGGAAAAAAATATTTTCCATTATAATATGATATCACATCTTTTGTAAAAATTATAAAATTCTCATATTACTTTCATGCACATTTTTGAAATTACCATTTTACCCTCCACTAACATTTTCCAAATTACCATGGAAAAAGATGTGAGTATTTCGGTAATTTCACTGGTTGGCTTATTCTATCTCCCCAAATACAAATATGCTAAAAAACAGTTGGTTGTTTGCTTATTTCAAAATATGACCGTTAAAGTGTCACATCATATTTGAAGTATCAAGTGGAGGTGTTCTAATTAACTTTCCAAAATGCCTCTTTGTAATAAAAGAGAAATTATTCAATGCTCCTAAAGCAAGTCTAGGTGGTGTTCCAAATAAAGAGTTACTGTTCTAAATCAAAGGGTTCACCACTTTTGTTTTACAATTTTAGAAGATAAAATATTAAATGTCAACTTGTAAGTAGATAAAAGTATTGATCAACGAGTATTGAATAATTTCTCCAAAATAAAGAAGTGTATAGGGTATGTAAAAAATATGGACCTTTGAGTAACCCTTGTGAACGCATGAACAAAAAAGAAAAATGTTATAGGCTCTAAATTTTATACCAAATAAATGATTAAATATATTATATGGGTGTGAGGTCTGCAAAATATAAATCACACACTTATGTGAGACATTTAATCATTTATTTAATAAAAAATTTGATATTTCTAACATTATCCGAATAAAAAATCAAATGAATTAAGCCAAATACACCAAACACACTTTTGACACCGCCTCGCCTCCATCTTTGTGTGAACTATCCATCTCCCTCCCCTCCCCATAAACAAGAGAGAGAGAGAAGTGTATGCGAAGTGATTCAGAAGAATACATGCTCATATTAACTTTTATCTAATATATACCTTCTTTACCATATATATTCTTAATTATGTTATTTTTATCTTTAATTATGACTAATTTTCTTCTTTAGTTATGATATTATTTTAATTATAATTCATATTATACTTGTTATGATATTTTTTTTTTATGGCTATTATGTTATTTCCTTCTTTAGCATAATATTTTCCAACGTACCATATATATATATATGTATAAGGTCATATTGAACTGAAAGCATAGATGATAATGGTGATGAGAATGAGGAAAGTAGTGAGAATGTTGCTGGTGGTGCTTATGAATGTGATGATAATGGTAGTGAATGTAGCAAATTCACATCATTACGGGGAAGCATTGACAAAGAGCCTTTTGTTCTTTGAAGGCCAAAGGTCTGGCAAGTTACCCCCTTCTCAGCGCATTACTTGGCGAAAGGACTCCGCTCTTCTTGATGGCTATGATCTTCATGTAACTCTCTCTCCCTCTCTCCCTCTCTTTCTCATGTTCGTTCTCATGTTAAAAAAATATTTCTATTTGTTCCCATGTTAAAAAAATGTCAGTAATTGTTTTGAATTTGAAGCAATGGGTTACTCTGCTTACAGCACGTTTGTTTGGCAGAATTTAATCTTGGGATATGATTCTATGCTCAGTAGGTGGAATAGTTTATTATTTGATTTAAAAATTTTGCATCGAATTAATAATCTATCTAGACTATTAGTTCCAAATATATTGGATTGTTCTCTCTCAGGATGTGGGACACAAAACCCAAGATAACTCATCTTATGAAATTACATTTTAGGCCAGTTGACCCCCGGTTGACTAACCAGGGAACCATTGGTGAGTGTTTTTGTGTGCAATTGTGCTAAAACAAAGAGCTTGTGATATTAATTATACTTAGTAAAATAAAATAAAATCTAAAAATCTCAACTAAAATTAAAATAAATTTATATAATTTTTGTTGATGCTCAATTTATTTAATTTTTAAAAAATTCTAGTAAAAAAACAAATAAAATAGGATACATATACGATTTAATAGAATAGTCCAATCCAGATATATAATTCCATAACTAAATAGCCCAGAGACAATCTAGAGATCTACCTCTCATTCCTAACCAAATAGCCCAGAGACAATATATCCCAGGACTAATAGTCCGGTTGATTACAATACTTTATATCTAGTCCGTCAAAACAAACATACCTTTAGGTCATGCTTGTTTGGACGGACTGAATAAGGGAGGATTATAATCTATCGTATTGTTAATCCTAAAATATATAGTTCATGGACTATTTGATTGGATAAGATGTGTATCCCAAGTTTGTTTAGTCACGGGATTAGATGTATGGAAATTATTATTCCATTGAATCTTATGTTTATTTGAGATATTCTAAAGAATGATAAATGTTCAAAAGACAATTTTTCCCTTTTAAATTGTTTACAAAATAATATTAATAGTAAACATGTCTTTAATATTTTATTTTTTTTAAATTAAATAAATTTATATTTTAAAAATTAAATAAATAAAATATCAATAAAAATTTGTGTTATTTTTCAAATAAAATTTTTCATAAATTTATTTTTTAAAAATAATAATTATTAAATAAAACACAATAAAAATTTAAACAATAAAATTAAATAAAACATCAATGAAAATTTATTTAAAAAAATTAAATAAATGAAACATCAATAAAAATTAAATAAAATTATTTTATTTTTAAATTGAGACATTTAAATTTATTAAATATAATACATAATTAAATCAAATACTTGGAGGGCAAATATGTCATTTTACCATTTAACCTCATGGGATAATTATCCCACCAATTCTATCTCATACCTCCCTAGGATACAATAGTCCCACATATATGGGATTGATAGTTTATCCAGACGCCTAACCCGGCCTACGAATTTACAATCAAACAATAAATTCCATGTTCCAATAGACATGGGGTCCAATCCCCCCCCCCCCCCCGGGCGTCCAATCCCTTCAAACAAACACACCCTTATTACTTTCATGGAATGATATTATTATAATATTATTATGGAATTAGATTCTCTCAAATCATGTTGTTTGGTCACGGTGGATCTCACTTTAATAATTAAAATTATTTATTTTTTAAATCACACTATTTATATTATTCATAAAAATGAAAATAAAAATCATATTATATAATCATAATCATGTAAATTTATTGTATTTGTTTATCAAAAAATAGGTAGTTTAGTTTTTAAATAATATTTAGGATAAATTATTAATATATCTTAAGATTTGTTTAAAATATAAATTGTTCTCGTAATTTTGAAAATTATATCTCGCCATTTGAAGTTTTTAATTTTATAATAAACAGCTTATTTTATTAATAAATTATCAAGTCAATTAACATTTTTTAATGATATCAGAAATTTATTTTAATATAATTCATGTAATTTTTTTATTATATGGGAGAACAATTAAAAGTTTTATTTTTTCAATTAATTATGTTAAATAAAAAAAATTTGACAAAAAAATATTTATAATTTTTCAAACTACATGTGACAATTCGTATGTTAAATAAATCTCAAAAATATATTTGTAATTTATCCTAATATTTATCAATTTATTTTTTTACAAATAAATATCCTAAATTAACCTGATTATTTATTGAATCAATTTTATTATTTCACAAATAATCTCCACTCACAGCAAAAAAAAAAAAAAAAAAAAGTTTGCATCCTTTTTAACAATAAATTTTTTTTTTTTTTTTTTAAATTTTTTGGGTGGGTAAAAATAAAATTTGTTAGTTTGTACTTACAAAGTATTTGTGATGATTCCCCTCAGCTGGATTTGGTGGGTGGTTACTACGACGCCGGAGACAATGTGAAGTTCCACTTTCCAATGGCATACACAACCACCATGCTAGCTTGGGGGGTTCTTGAGTTCGGCGAGTTCATGGGCTCTGACTTACAACACGCTCACGAGGCCATTAGATGGGCAACTGACTACTTCCTCAAAGCCACCAGCGTCCCCGGAGTTGTGTACGCTCAGGTCGGCGATCCCTACGGCGATCACAACTGCTGGGAAAGGCCCGAAGACATGGACACCCCTCGAACAACCTATGCCGTGACGGAGAACAAAGCCGGCTCGGAAGTTTCCGCTGAGATTGCAGCTGCTCTGGCTGCCTCTTCCATGGTGTTTTATGGTTTTGATCGTCGCTACTCCAAATTGCTTCTTCGGAGGGCTTCCAGGGTAATTATCTATCCATCTATACTCTTAGCTATCTATACTATTATATATGTAAACACTGAATCTTGGTGTTAAAATCTCCAAATCTTCTTCTCATATCATATAGCAGATTTTTATAACGCAAGCAAGGTTTTGGTTTGAAACCAAACCTTAAATTTCATTAAGAACACATTTATCATTTAAACAACTTACATATTATGATATTAATTTATTTTTTATTTACTGTTATTCTTACTTATCTAAATTACATGCGCATTGCGTGTGTCACGCTAGTGTTTAATTATGAATAGTAGTAGATAAATGGGTTTGGCTTCTCTTTAGTTAAGGAGAAGATTAAACTGTTCAGTTTAACTTAGAAGTTCTTTGACGATTGGGCCCTTTTGATAAGATAAATCGTTTATTTTATAAATAAAAAAAATTATGTAAATTATTTATGAAATAATCAAATCAGTACAATAATTGTAGGGAATATTATCATATTTGTTTTTTTTTTTTTTTAAAGGCAAAATGGTGAAATAATGTCAACATAACATATTGAATCAATTTGAATTAATGAAATTAAAAAAAAAAAAATCAAATTATCGATTTGAGTTTAATGATGGGTCTGCCCATTAGCAGCTCAGCATTTTTAGAGATCTCAGACGAAGGATTGTTTGAAAATTGATTATTTTAATTGATTTTTTAATTTTTTATAAAAAAACATGTAAAAAAAATAAAAAGAAGAATTAATTTTTTTTGCAATGACTTTTTAACTATTTTAGATTTTTACCAAAATAGCCCTAAGTATGAAAATGAGACAAACATTTTCTAACTAAGTTTTTAAAAAGCTTTTAGAATTTCCACAATAAGAATTTTTAAAATTTTTTTAATAAATTGAGAGTCTATATGGTCTAATCGTCGAACCGCCTGTAGGTCTGCCAAAGCCAAATTGGACGGGCTTCCTCACTCCTAATTGAAGAGAAGCTGGACAATGTATATAATTTGATAATACCATTAACTTTGTATGCGGAATAGGTTTTTTTATTTGCAGATAAGTTTCGAGGATCTTACAATGACGGTCTTGGGCCAGCAGTGTGCCCATTTTATTGTAGTGGCAATGGCTATCAGGTAAGCATTAGCAAAAATCCTACAAAGTTTCAAAAAATGCATGTATACAAGTAGTAAGAAATTGGGTAAATTACATCACAAGTCTGCATATTTTGATTATTGTGTCATTTTGATTTATATAATTTTAACTAACTAGATTTTAATCTTGAATTTTTTTATTTTGTCTCTATTTGATCCAATTGACTACAGCCATTAACAATTTTTTTTAATGAAAAATGCACACATGAATAATACGCCTTTTGTTTTTAAAGATAAAATCATAAACTTACTCAACTAAAAACTAAGTCAACTTTAACCATCTCAGTGACCATTTTTCGCCAAAAACCCTAACCGACGTTATCAATTACACTAAATTGACACAAAATTGAAAAGTAAGGGCAAAATGTAGGGATTACTTGTGTAATTTATCCCATGAAATTTGTATATGACTGAAAAAAAAAAATTAGAAAATTAGAAAAGTTTTCATTTATGAATTGACTAATTACTAAAAGAAGTAGAATGTGTAGCACAGGATGAATTGATATGGGCAGCAGCATGGTTACACAAAGCCACTAAGCAACTTACTATTGGAATTATGTTACTCGGAACATACATAGTGTAGACTCTGTTTTTGCTGAATTTGGATGGGATGCTAAGCACGCTGGAATCAATATACTTCTTTCTAAGGTAATTATGTCAATGCACTCATTTTATGTATGCAAAATTAAGATTTTTTGATCAATCTGATTTGCTTTCTTATTTATTTGTGTTTACAGTTTGTGTTAGATTCCAGTCTATTTCGTCCAAACGCAGACAAGTTTGTATGCAGTGTATTGCCTGAATCACCGACCAAAAGCGTAACATATTCTCCTGGTACGTATGTTTGCTATATTATTAAGTAGATTAATTTTCTAGGATTAGTTCTGCAAAATTTAATGAATGGCCCAAAGGGTTACATCCATATATATAAAAAGAGCAATCTTGATTCTACTCGAAAACAATCTTTAAAGGCAATTCATTGCTAATCAGGTAAGAAAATATTAAAATTATTAATATATATTGGAAATAATAAATTTGTGTTAAGCTCAAATTTAGATTTTAGAAACAAAAAGAAGCTTTTGAGACAAACCTAGCCAAAATTGAATTTATTTAAAGCTAAAAAATTGTCTATACAGTCTTTTAAAAAATGACAATTGTGAATTATATACATAAAATGATAAATTTGGACTAAAGGCTTAGGCCACTATGAAGTTGTCAGTTTTGACAGTTGGGTCAATTTAGATTAAAAAAAAAAAAAATGGGTCTTCCGAGTCATTCGATGATAAAAAAAATTTCCAAATAAATTGCCATCATCACAACCTAATATTACACGTGGCATGAAAAAATGTTTTTTGAATTTTTATCTTAATATTTTGTGAATGACAACATATGTGTAATATAGGTGGACTTATGTTCAAACAAGGAGGAAGCAATATGCAACATGCAACAGCTCTGTCCTTTCTTCTAATCGTCTACTCTCGCTATTTGTATGGTCATGGCAATATATCTATTGTTCATTGTGATAATGTTGCTGTCAAGCCATCTAGGCTCGTTCAAGTTGCGAAAGGGCAAGTATGTATCCAATGCCACTCTATGAGAATGTATATGGATGGATAAATTTTTTTAAAACACGAACAAATTTTGTTAAATCTTGTTTATTTATTATTTATGTTTTTTGTCTAATTATGTGACTGATTATTGTGTTTGTAGTAGAATTGTATTACTATTCACACAACACAAACTTTAGGGCACCAACTTAACATACAATTGACTTTCGATGATCAAAATAAATATGAATAAAAAATTATATTCATGAATCAATGAGATTAGTAGTTATAAGATAGTCCAGGCAGAACTACGAACTCCTAGACTACATTAAAAAAAAACTTTAAGTCTCCATACAATTTTTAGTATTTATAAAAGAAGGTAGCCTCTTAACCCACAAAATTTATATAATCTTATGATGACCTTTCAAAATTTTGTTAGTTTTACCTATGTTGCTCACATTTTTAAAAAATCCCGTTAGCCCAGTTTAATAATTTTGAGTATTCGTACAAGAAATTACCATTTTAACCCCAAATTCTATATAATTTTTGGTCATGGTAAAAGATAAAAGCAGTTTCATTCATTTTCTTCTACATATTCATGTTGCAATGATGCTATGCAAGAACTAAATAATTTTCCAACATCAAAAGCTTACCAAAGTTAATATATGTATTGATGCAGGTGGATTATATATTGGGGAACAACCCGTCAGGTATGTCATACATGGTGGGATATGGCAACAAGTTCCCTAGGTATATCCATCATAGGGGATCCTCATTACCTTCCATGGATGAACATCCAGAGCACATCAACTGTGATGAGGGAAGGTCATATTTTGCAAGCAACCAACCTAATCCCAACTTGCTAATAGGTGCTATTGTTGGAGGCCCTGATATCAATGATTCATATAACGATTCTCGAGCTGATTTTGCTCACTCTGAGCCGACTACGTATATAAATGCACCAGTTGTTGGTATTTTAGCATATTTCAAATCGGTTATGGGGAGAGTGGAAATTGGTTAGCGGATTGTGTTTCTCACAACCGGATCTATCAATGTAATATTGAATAGCATTAGGTTGATTTTTACAGAATCAATCTATATCAATACTACCACAAAGCAATGAAAGTTATTTTAAGAATATATACTATTTTTATGGATCACATTTATTCTAGATATGACTAATTTATATCACATGGCACTATTGTATGGTACCTTTCACTAATCACTAATCATAAATACATATGACCCCGGCTCAAAAAGAGGTGTACCCTATTTTACAATGTCTGAATGAGGTATATTGAAGTTTTATCTAACTGTTTTATTTCATTAATCAACTTTACGAGCTGATTAATCTACAATAACACAGCAATAAGTTATTGGTATGAAATACTATCATAATATTAATATAATGCTACAAGATCAGAGAAGCAACATAAGTGATGTGTACCGTAACATCATTAATTACCTATTTCTTCAACCTAAAAAATAAAAAATAAAAACCCAAAAAATATTAGACAAATCATGACTTCATTAACTTTTCTACATTAACTTTTCTATATTCCAAGAAATATAATTTTAATATAATGGTATTCTGAAAAATTACGAGAGATGTTACAATGTGCACTTGCACATTATACGAAAAGTTAATACTTTTTTTTGAGAGAATATATACATTTTGTGAGATGAAAGTTACGATTTTTGTGATGAAAGTTATGAATTTTGAAATTATGATGTGCACCAAGAAGTTATGTATAACTAAGAGGAACCGGCTCCTCTCCAGTCCGTTATCGGACTAGACAGTATTGTTTAGCTATAGTGGGCCTTATGTCAGGCTCATTTCGATAATCTAAACCGTTCAATGTATAAAATTTGGTGAGTACATCATTCCTACAAAAAATCATGTTGATTGGATATTGATACACATTTCATTATATTACATTTCCATCAACGACAAGTATAATTTTCAAAATAAATTGTTATAGAAATGTGATCTGATCAAATGGACATTGATATCCGATCACCTTGATTTTTTGCAGGAATGATGTACTCGACGGACTCTACACATTGAACCGTTTGGATTATCAAGTGGGTCCAAATTAAGGCCCAAAATAGCCCAATAGTATTGAACTGGAGAGAAGCCACATCCTAATTAAAATTATACTTTTTACGAGAGAAGTTATACATTTTGTGAGAAAAAAATATATATTTTCTATAAAAACAAATTAATAATTTTGTGAAAAAAATATAGGTAGCGCTTGATAGAGTTTTCTAAAGGCCACAGCTTCTCTCCAGTCTAAATCTGAACTGGACGGTGTTGTCCGGCCCTTGGGGGCCCACTACGGGTCGTGTTTCGATAATCTAAACCGTTCAATGTGTAGAACTCGTCGAGTACTATATGCCTGTAAAAAATCACGTTGATCGGATATCGATAGCTATATGATCAAATAAGTTTTTATGAAAAAAAATGGACGGCAAAAAATAAACGGCTTACAAAAAACTGATTTGATCATATAGCTATTGATATCCGATCAACGTGATTTTTTACAGACATATAATACTCGACGAGTTCTATACATTGAACGGTTTAGATTATCGAAACACAACTCGTAGTGGGCCCCCAAGGGCCGAACAGCACCGTCCAATCCAGATTTGGACTGGAGAGAAGCTATGCTCTTTTCTAAATATGATTGGATAATAAAGTTATATTTTGAGTTTGTGAGTTTTGAAATTATGATTTGAGTGTGAAAAATTTGTTTGGTTATGAGTTTGAATTGAGTTTTGGAGGGAGTTTTGAATTTTTGAAATTAGAAAAGTTATTTGATTTAAGAACTTACAACTCATAACTAAACACACAATCCAAAATTCTATTCAAAACTCATAAAAATTTTAAAAATTATGAAAATATTTTTTATTTACAATATAAAAATAACAGGTGTAAAAAAAAAAACGAACACTGTTCTTGTCAACCGGCCGGACGTCTAGGAAAACGATCGGGTTAGCTAAATTTTCCCTCCTGAAAAAGAATTTTCAAAAGTAAATGTGAAATTATAAATTAAAAACTTAAAACAAATACTATACTCAAATCAATGAGTGAAAATGTATTTAAAACACATAACCAAACACAGCAATACTTTTTACCTAAGGTGCGTATGTTTGCCCATCACGTTCTCCAAATCCACTTTTCTTTGCTTTCTTTAAGGAAGGAGTGGCACGGACATTATTATAAAAGAATGGATAAAGACGAAGGAAAATTAAAATCAAGGGCAAATTACCTACACATTCTTTGAGATTTAGCTAAATTATAAATTCTCTTTAAAATTTTAGAAATTATATCTCACTCCCGAGATTTATATTTACATAACAATGATACCCTTACCGTTAACTAAACGTTAAGAATGGTTGGCTGATATCACCAAAATGTAAGTTGATGGACGATATTGCCCTTATTGAAATCCCTTTGATAAATCAACAAAATTTACAAAGAATTACGTTAGATAGAAAAACAAAATTAAGTTTTTGGAACCATGTTTGATTTGTTGTTTAGAAAAAAAATTTAGAATTTTAAAAAAAATAAATATGAAAAAATATATTTAATTTGTAAAAATTATTCCTAACCACTCAAAAGATAATATTATATAAAAATAATAATTATTTTTTATTTTTTATTTCTTAACCAAATTAATTTTTAATTTTTTTAAAAAAAATTCTAAAAATCAAACCAAACATATTCTAAGAATTTTTTGACAAGTAATTTTTTGTGTTTTTAACTTATTTAATTATTTGTTAATTTTATGATATTTTCACCATCTAACACTACAACATATAAGAGTTTTAGAGATCAATTTTTTTTTTATCTCTAAAAGTGAAAATTTTGTTGCAAAAGACATTTAGAGACTAATTTCTATCGTCGTGAGGATAGTTGCTAAAAGTCACCCTGAAAAGTCAAAAATAAGATTTTTAGCAATAAAATTTTGAAAATTTCAATAATAAATAGACTCAAAATAATCTGGTCTCAAAATGGTTTATTTTTTTATACAAAAAATTTGATACCAAAAAGATAATAATTAATCACTAATGTTCAATTTTCGTTGCTGAAAATATAATAACGACACTTTTCACAACAAAAATATTTGGTCCCATAAAAATAATTTTGTCCATAAATTTTGGTATCTAAAACTTTAATTTTTTGTAGTTTGATAAGTGTTTTTCCATTTTGATTTTGCATTTCACAACTTATTTAAAAATGATAATTTAGCTAAACCTCAGGGGGAATCTGTACTTTAGCTAAACTTTATGGGAGAATCTGTAATTTAGCTACACCTCAAGGGGTGTAGGTAATTTGCCCTTATTTGTCAAAAGGACATTTTAGTTAATTTAAGATATCCGTTAACAACGTTAATTGCGATGGGGCGAGATGTAATTTTTGAAACCTCAGGGTAGAATCTATAATTTCATTAAACCTCAAGGGAGGTATAGGTAATTTGCCCTAAAATTAAAAACAATCTAATGAAGAAAAATAGAGTATATTATTGTAAAATAATGGTGTTACTGACCAAATTTGATAAGGTAAATTAGGGGTGAGTAGCGGATATTCTGATTTGTCCAAGTTGACCGAATCAAACCGATCCGCCGCATTTTAGACGGATACATGATGATGAGCGAACGGTTATGGATTGATTTTTTTTAATTCGCCTAATTTTGGATGGATGGCAGATTTGCGGTTCCTTTGGCCGCAACCGAACCGCCAAACCGTAAGCAACCCTAATAATTTGTAAGAGTTTGAGTTTTCAATTTGTTTAGATATTCTGTTTGTGTTTTTAATTTAAAAAGAGTTTAGATATTCTGTTGTATTTTCAATTTGGAAATCCTTTTATCAAATGGCAAGAGTTGATATTTGGTATTTTTGTGTAGAAAATATAAAGCTTAATTTTTTTTATTTTTTAAAAAAATCAAATTAAATAGTTTTTGAATAAAAAAAAAGTAATGAAATAGTTTTGATAATGCATGATTTTCTTATATGTATTTATTATTGATATTTGACAATTTACTTGATAATCTTTTAGTTATGTTGAGTTGGATTATTATTCAAAAAAAAATTTGACAAATTGTTGTATTATGTTCAAAATTTATAAAAGTTTAAACTGCCAAACCGATTCACATCCATCTTCCAATCCGCCAGTCTGCTCAATCTGTACCTATCAATTCGGCGGACTGATGTGGATTGATTTTTTCCAATCTATCCATCTGCTAGGCGGATGACGGATTAGAAGTTTCTTGACCGTAACTCTATCAGATGAGCAACACAATAGAATACCCCCTCCATACCCTTCCAGCCAAAACCCCAGCAGCTGCCCAAATATGCACTTAGGCCCTGTTTGTTTCACTGGATATAAAATGGAGGATATAATATGATGTGGGATTTAGTCAAGATATATAATGAATAGGATATATGTATTGGATAATATATCCCCCAATTCATGTTTGTTGACTTGATATATAAGACTAGATATGTATTATCCATGTTTGTTTTACAAAATATATTGTGGAATATAAACAAGTAATTTCCAAGATTACTCTGATAATATATTTTAAATACCCATATTGGAACTAATGCAAATAAACAAATTAAAAATTCAGAACTAATGCAAATAAACAAATTAAAAATTCATATTATTTTTTATTGGAACAAATTAAAGATTCATATTAAATTCAATAATTTTTCCAAACAAAAAATAAATTATATTATATTAATGTCAACCTGATAATGATAAAAAAAATTATATTATATCAAATTCAAAAATTATATTAAATTAAATTCAATAATATTATATTATATTAAATTAAATTCAATGATATTATATTATATTAAAATCAATTCAATAATATTATATTATATTAAATTCAAAATTTATGTTAAATTATATTATATTATATTAAATTCAATAATTATATTATATTAAATTCAAAAATTATATTATATTATATTAGATAGACAAGAGGGTAAATTGGACTTTTTAAATCATATCCCAACCTATGGAATATGATATAATGGGGGGGATGGTGGTATTGTATATCCTCCAATTTTGGGGATATACAATCCCATGGTATATTATATCCTTCTTTAAAAAAAATTGCAAACATGAGATATGTGGACCCCACAGTATATAATATCCAATCCCACCCTTTTATATCTTGGAATCAAATAGGGCCTTAGTGACAACACCCATTAATATCTGATCTGTTACAGGATGGACATAAGTTCTGCACCCTAACAAAACCGCAACAACACCTGCAATCATCAAAACAGCAACACAACAGCAACATCACAGCAGGATAACATCACAGTAGCATCTCAGAAACAAGAACAACATCTTACCAACAAAACAAAATGCATCAACAGCATCTCAGCAGAACATAAGGCCCCTGATCTGCTGCAAATTGTTAACAAGGTCATGAACTGAATACTCACACTTAAAGTAGTGAGATCTCGATCATAAGAAACCTAACTTTAAGTAGCTCACATAGTTCATCCAGATGGGGCTGAACCCCACTAACACTACAAGAAATGTCACTTTTAGCTACCAAAATATTGGTAGCCAAAAGTCACTTATTTAGTCGCCAAAAGTTTTAGCGACCAAAATTTTTCGTCGCTAATCTCGTCGCCCTTACTCTGTCGGCGATAGTATTGGCGACTAAAATTTTTTTGGTCGCCGAAAGTGTACACATTTGGCTACTAATGTTGGTTTAGTCGGCAAAAGGTCACTTTTAGCTACTAAAAAATTGGTAGCCGAATGTACACATTTGGCTACTAATCTTAATTTAGTCGCCAAAAGGTCTGTTTTGGCCACTAAAATATTAGTAGCCAATAATTTATTTCTCTCATTCTCAGATTTTTTAGCTACTAAAAAATTAGTAGCCGAAAGTACACATTTGGCTACTAATCTTAATTTAGTCGCCAAAAGATCTGTTTTGGCCACTAAAATATTAGTAGCCAATAGTTTATTTCTTTCATTCTCAAATTTTTTAGCTACTAAATTATTAGTAGCCAAAACTCTTGATTACCTATTTGGCTACCAAAACATTTGGTAGCCAAATGCTTTAACGTGTTTTTTTTTTTTTTTTTTTCTAAACAACCTTTATCCATTATTAATACAACCTGTACCCTGTATGGACAATATAATCCATCAACACAAAATAAGTTATGAAACATTCAACCACGTGCACACATTTCAATTCCAACCATCCACATAATTAATATTGAACGTCCAATTACACATATATATATATATATTACAAATTCCATAACAACCAAGTCTAATCCAACATCAATATTTTAATTCCATACATAATACATGAATAACCAAATTAATTGTACACCTACAACTTCTGTACCATTCAGCAGATTCCTTAATCAAATGATCCTTTGAGGACAAACATTCATTTAAAAAGTTTTTGCTTGACAGAGATTGCTGAATCAAAGAACCAGCATTACTTCCCAAAGTATCTGCTAGATCTCCAAGGACCCCATTGGCAGTTTTCATCACAACATCATCCCTGAGAGTAAATAGACATGACAGATAGAGTTAGAAAAAATAAATCAAGCAACTAAAACCAGGTATTACAATGGCTGGGAAATTAAGACATGAAACTTAGTAAGAAAATTAAATCAACCAGAAAATGAATAAATCATCAACTATTCCTCTTATTTTATGTTTGTAAACTACATTACTCGCTTCCATTTCTGTTAATATTTACCATCTGTATCTATAGCATAATCTACAAATACTAGCTCCAAGAGGAAATGAATATTTAAGTGTCATCATCCACCATCCTCTCCCAAAGAACTTTCCAGTAATGCGAATTGAGGTCTTTCCACTTAAACGTCTACAATGCAATTCATCCCCAGAAATTATAACAATGATAAAACAAAGTTAATAATTAATAGGGAAACAAAATTAGCATCCTTATTTCAATAAACTGCTCATTGAGATCATAAATAATGTTGAAGCAACCAATGTTGAATAAACTGCTCATTGAGATCATAATTAAAGTTAATAATCCTGTGACATCATATGGAAGATGCTCATTGAGATCACTATGGTCAACGAGGCTGAGTCATGATGAATTTATACAGAGAGAAAACTTAAGAAACCAGCACTGTCTTCGATTTGAATTTGAAACTAATACAAAGGGCAAGTTATAAACCCGTTGAAAAAACTAATACCTATTACTTACTTGGTCCCAGCAGGGTTAAAACCAATGCAGTAGGCAGCAGTGATTTCGTCCACGTCATTATAAGCCCGATATGTGCAACGAAGCTGCAATTCCAGTTAAAATCATTAAGTGTGTATTTGTGGACATTGGAACTAGTTAATAAAAAAGGGAAATGAAGCCTGCAAAGTTAATCATTAAGTGTGTATTTCGTCCACGAGTTTTAACTTTTCAAAGAAACTGCTTTCCAAGTTGTCAAATCATCATAGCTCATCTTGTGTATACCAAATAAATATTCAATATGCCACAAATGTTAGTTCCAATAACCAAACAAATGCATATAATGGGAGATGAGAGAGAGTCACTTTTGCTTTGATCTGATATTTTTTTCTAGATGTGGTAGAAATATCACCTCTTCGAACTTTCATGCTGGATTTCTTGGCTTTTGATTTGGAGGTGCCTAAAGAATAAAATATTATTAAAGAATTTGAATTTTCAAAGTAACAAACAAGTACACTCATATAAGTATAGCTAGAGCTTTATCTACCTCTTAGATGAATGGCAGTCATAGGTGATTGAACTTCATTTTCACATGGGTCCAACTCTGTCACCTCACTGGAAGCCTGAGAATGTTCATCCAACTCAACTTTGGACTTTGATACATCGTGTGAGGACTGATCCATCCCTTCCACAGATGGATCACTGACATCGGCATCTGTTTCATCTTCAGCAAACGTATTGTCAAAACATTCAATTTATAACTCAAATTGATAAAACCTCCCACAAGTAACATAATTCAATACCTTGTTGACGATATTCCTGAAGTTTTCCATCACAGAATCTTCAGATAGGACATGTTCATATGTTTTGAATAACTCCATCAGCTTCTTCACGCCCTTTTCAGTGAATGTCAGCTGAGAGAGGCAATAGGATATATATTCCCATTGCCTAGTATCTGAACCCCAAAAATAAAAAAATAAAAAAGTGATCAAGAACTACTTTTAACCAGTAGCATTTTTAGAAACAAAAAAACAGCTGGAAATTTAACTAAATTCCTTTAGTCTAACAACAATCAATAGGCATCAAATTAAAGGGCATCAGTTTTTTTACAAGAAAAAACAAGAAAATTAAAACATTGTAAACATGCATACTTGTGACCCCACTAAATCTGTTGCAAAGCTTCTCAACGAGAGACTCCATTTGTTTGTCCTGAAAATAATTTAGAAGAAATTAGGTGGAATTGTGATCAAAAAAAATAATTTGTCACTAAAACTAAGTCAAAACCCCATACCTTCTTGATGGAACCAATTAAAAACTGCATGATGTTGCAGAAAGACTCTCTCTTCAAGTTCTCATTGGATAATTTTCCAAGAATATCCGGAAGTAAATTATATATTGGAACTGCAAAGTTTTCAATTTCTCTCTTCAAGTTCTCTTCAAGTTCTCACGAAATACACACAGTTAAAATCATTAAGCTGCAAAGTTTTCACAAAAGTTTCAACCATTAAGTGTGTATTTGTGGACATTGGAACTAGTTAATAAAAAAGCCAACATCAAAAACAAAGATAAATGGCAAATGTAAATACTAATATTATTCATAACCAAATTCAACTCTCACAAAGTTTTCAATTCCCAAAATTTTGGGTGAGCTCCCACTGCCGAAAATTCAGAAATATAACAAAAGGGAAATGAAAAAATTGAATGTATATTTAGTGGAGACAGAAATTGGGTGCAAGTATAATATGTGAGGGGTTCAATGATTTTCCACTATTGATTTTTCGCGTAGGCATTTCATCGAACAACTGATGGGCATAGAAAAACAATACAAATAACACAAAGGTTATCAATGTCAACAATGGTGAAGGTGAGAGAGACAGAGAGAGTGTGAGAGAGAGTGATGCATTACCTTCAAATTCAATGATTGGCCTTCAATTTCGGCTTGCAACGTTGGCTCGGAGCACAAAAGGAGAGTGGAGAGAAAGGCTACCGGCGTGCAGAGGCGTGCAGAGGCGTGATGGCGGTGATGCTTCCGTACCCGACGCCGACGGAGACAGAGGCGAGAGAGAGATGGAGGAGGGCAGAGGCGTGAGAGAATGAGAAAGAGGGAGAGAGTCAGAGAGTGAGAGACATAAAAATGAAAACCCAAAGTTTCCCTCCCAAGTTTTCCTGTTTCCCTCCGAAGTCTGAAACAATGTTTAAAAATTTTAATTATAATCGGCGACTAATATTTAGTCGGGAAAAGTAAAAATAATAAAAAATATATATAAAAATAGGCATTAAAATAAAAAAGAAAAAAATATATATATGTAACAAATATAAGGAATAAAAGTAACAAATATATTAAAATTATATTTAAATCAAAATATAAGTAATAAAATTATAAATTACAAATATTAAATTATCTTAAATATTTGTCATAATATTTTTTTTACTGAAAAATATAATAATATATTTAAAAATTTTATATTCTTATTATATATATATAAAATAAGAAAGAAAAGAAAGAAAGAAAGAAAATTAAAAATAAAAGAAGGAAAAAAAAATTTAAATATTCTGAGCCAGCTCAACCCGTGTTTTTTTAGTCGCCAATTACTTTTATAAATCCCTCAAATTTAAATTAGAAATGTCTCCCTCCAAATTTAAATTAACAATAGTGTTTGATTATTGTTAACCGTGTATAATGTAAAAATAATTTTAAAAAGTTGAAAAAATTAATTATTAAAAAATTAAGGAAAAATTTAAAATCTGAAATAATATCAATAAGTCTTACAAATAATTGGGATGTTTTGTCTTTTATTAGTACTGGTAATAATATTGAAAAATTTATTGAAATGATAAATAATTGGGATATTTTGTCTTTTATTTGTGAATTTTGATTTATTCTTAATTTATTAGTGTTATTGAAATATGATGATGTAAAAAGTATAAATAGTTTAATCAAAAGATTCATCTCAAAATAATAGTCTATTTTCATAATTTAATTTCTTTTTATAATACAATTATTACATTTTAAAAATATTAATTTATCAAAATTACCTTTTGATAGTATATGTTTTTAGAAATATCAATTGTCATAATTGTAAATTTTTTATTATTAATGGATTTAAAAAAAGGACAAAATAAGAAATTCATATTATTTTGATAAATTAATAAAATATAAATATAAATATAAATATAAATATAAATGTAAATAATTAATTTTTTTTATTTACATTCGGCTACCAAACATTTAGTAGCCGAAAGTGGGTCTTTAGCGACTAAAAGAACTTTGGTCGCCGAAAGTTGACATTTGGCGACCAAACTTTGGTCGGGGAAGATTAAAAATTAATTTTTTTTATTTACATTCGGCTACCAAACATTTAGTAGCCGAAAGTGGGTCTTTAGCGACTAAAATAACTTTGGTCGCCGAAAGTTGACATTTGGCGACCAAAACTTTGGTCGGGAAAGATTAAAAATTAATTTTTTTTATTTACATTCGGCTACCAAACATTTAGTAGCCGAAAGTGTGTCTTTAGCTACTAAAGTTTTTTTTAGTCGCCAATTGTGATATTTTTAGCTACTAAATAATTTTTTAGTCGCCAATTGTAATATCTTTAGCTACTAAATTTTTTTTAGTAGCCAATAATCAACATTTCCCTACTAAAAAAAATTAGTAGCTAAAAAGTTGACTTTTGCCGACTAAAATTATTTTTGGTAGCCAATTCCCACACTTTTGGCGACTAAATTAGTTTTGGTAGCTAAAAGTGGTCGGCAAAAATGCATTTTCTTGTAGTGTAAACACACATTCATTTCTTATTTTCCATAAGGACCACATAATGGCACTAGGAATAGATTTCCACACCATCCAATAAAATTTCTTAAACCGAAACCTAGCCCACCAACACATCAACCCCTCAACTGAACCAAGCATTACCCACTAGAAGCCCCACCAAATTACAATGTTTGACCATAATCTCCACACCGCAGGGCACCATAGCATCACATGATTCAAAGACTCACCTTCAGAGTCACAAAACACATAGGGAGTACTAGTATCCTCACAAATCACACCAATTCTTTGTAAAAAATCTAAAGACTTAATTCTACCCTTCCATGCTAGCCATCCAAAAAAATAAGTTTATATTTTTGTGATCTTTTAATGTGACATAATACAATGTGAACCCTTAAAAAGGACATTATATCCACCCTAGCACAATGTACGTAATATAACCACAAGGTTCCATAACAAACATCACAATATGTCGTAATTTGTCTCACCAAAATGGTTCGTAATATTTCCAGCACACTGTTCATAACATGTCCACAACATTCATAACATAACCACAATAGTTTGTAACTTTAATTATAGGGATGCACACCATAGATTCGCCCATTCATAACTTTTACCACAATGGGGAAACATTTCTTATAGTTGGTTTCTTTTTAAGGGTGCACACATTAGATTTCTCCTACTATAGTATACTATTTGTTTACAATTGTACCTTTGTCTTAATAGTTAACAGGATTAGTACATTGATCGGAACTCTTACACCTCAGTATGTTTTATGTTGTAATCATTATATTTGTTTGAGATGTCTCTCCCATCTTGAGAGTTTATTGTGTTTTATGTTGTTAATTGTTAACTCATTCCATTTCATTGTATCAAAATATTATATATATATATAATTGTTTTCTCATCTAATGAATATATTTGTGAATGGGTAATAGAAAGAACCTCCTTAATTTAACTAACCAAATAGCCTTGATAGAGTGGAATCGATAAGAATGATTTATATAGCCGACCCCATTTGATGAGACTTAAGGCTTGATTTAGTTTGGTTTTGGTTTTCTCATCTAACAATAGCACAAAATCTTCTTTCATATCATCTCTCTCTCTCACACATGAGGGTTTGGCCATTTGGGGTAAAGTTTCATATTTTTTCTTTATGATTTGTGTTGGCAGAATGTCATTGTCGATGGTGGTGGTGGTGTATAGTGGGTGGTTGTCGCATAGTCCATGGTGGTGGTGGTGTATAGTGGGTGGTTGTCGCATAGTGTGTGTGTGTGTGAGAGAGAGAGAGAGATAGCTTATTTTCAAAACTAGTGAAAATAAATTTTTTTTTACAACAATTCAGTAAATTTTGTATATTGTTTATAATCTTTTAAAATAAAAATAGATACCAAACAAATTTGTATTTACAATTTTTAAAATCTTTATAAATATAAATAAAAATTTATAGACATAAACTATATCATGCCTTAAAAAATTAGGTGTTTTAGTAGAGGGTTTAAACAAGAGACTGGAATTTAATTTTGGATTAAGAAAAACTAACAAACTTCTAACAAGAAATTTGAACCCACTGAATTTTTGTCCTGGAGTCACCACTGGGTTTGACTGGTAAATATTGGAGTCTGGATGTGTTGGAAAAATTAGTCATAGTCTTTTAGCTCAAAAATTAAATTCCCAATTTTCATGTCGGAGATTGGCCATGCATATAAATAAAGGGGCCTGCTATATATCACCGGAAAATTTCACTAAGACTCTTCACCTCCTATGTGATTCCCAGGGCTTCTTGTCACCGCTTCCATGAAAATTCTGCCAATGAATATTGTTGCCACTGGAAATGTACATTGGTCAATATTTTGTTTCAGTCAGACATGGCCCTCTTATTTGTCATTGTGTGTACTAAATATACTAATACCTGTTATATGTTAACATGTTATATTTTTGGTGGAAACTCTAAAACATTATTTTTAAATGCATTAAATTCTTAAAAACTTGTATAAAGTAATAGAGAAAATTCTTATTTTTTAATGGAAATTATAGGTTGCCCAAGATTCAATTCGGTGGGAAACAAACAAATTTGAATTTCTCAATATTGTAGGTGTTCAACTTGGTGAGTTTCGTACCTTTCTGATTGACTTACCATTAAGGGGTAGTTTGGAAAGTTGCAATTGTAGCATAAAAGTCAAAAAGTCACTTAAAAAATCAAAATGTTAACAAATACCAAAAAGTCAAATATTCATTTCCATTCAATATACTTTTTGCACATCTTTTCATAAAAAAAATCAAAAAGTCATCCCAAAAGCCAAAAAATAAGAAGTCACTAAAAAAGTTTGTTCCCAAACGACCCCTAAGGTGTTATGCATGTTTTTCTATAGGTTTTTCTAGTTAGCCCTTTGAACTTTCATATCTTCAATGTTGACATGATTGTTGGTAGGGGTGTGCGCAGTGCAGTTTAGATGGTTTAAGAGAAACTATAAAGTGAATGGCGGATTAGGGGATTGACAAATTATGATTTGAGCAGTTTTGAGCGGATTGGTGGATTACAAATATTCTAACCAATTATCAAGGCTTTGCATAATATATCACGTTAATTTGCTAATATTTTCATATATATAATGCAAACTAATTTTACATAATATTTTTCATATATATAACTACTAATTTATAATAAATTTCACCTATTAAATCTCTTTCACACTTTATTTTTATTTTGATATTTGATTATAGGTTGAAAAATATATATGTATTAACTATAGCGGAGCGGAACGGTTTCGAATGAGGATTATAAATTTTAAAGTTTAAACCGCGATTAGTAGATAAAGTGGTACGGATTGATGCGGATCAGTATGGTTTTAACATTTTGCACAACCCTAATTGCTGGTACAAATATTTGCGATCATTACAACGATTTCTCTTATTCATGACATGTCTCCTCCTAAGAGGGCATCCTGATGCCTTATTGTAACTTAATATTTACTCCACATATCTCAAATGGACAACAGCCGCTCTCTTTTCTTCTTCTGCTTTCAGTTTTCCTGTTTTTCACTGTTCCTCTTTTTGCAACAGAAATTCTAGAAAGGACTGTTTAATACATCCATCATAGTTTCTTTGGTTAGCTTGATGAGATCTTTATTAACTAACCATGATGTATTTGACTAATTTATGTTTGACTTGTAAGAAAATTTTCGTTGACTTTTGTTTGGATATGATGAACTGAAGGTGCTTTCTGCTTCTTACATTTATTTGTCTATCACAGTTAATAACATAGAATTGACAATCTGTTCAAAAAAAACATAGAATTGACAACAATCTTAATTGCTGTCATCAAATTTAGGGTACAATGAGTGAACTATACAGAGAAGGAGAATTGATGGTTTGATTTTAAAATCTTTTTTCCTTGCCTTTGGAATGTATATTGTTGTCAATAAAAACCCACCCCTTACTATACAAACAAGGAATATTCTAAGGATTTGACAATGCAATATCCTTTTTGGTTTTGCTTTGATTGTCAAATATCCTCTTTCTTTCCATGCTTCGAAGAATATTTCCAAAGACAAGGATTTCATAGCAAGATGCGCACATTTTAAATTTTATATATAAAGGATGGGTGGTCATTCCGATTCAGATGCATTCAATGCTGAAGGTTTTTCAAACCCTTGGCCACTTTGTGCACGCAGTTGCGTTCTTCAATCAGTCATGCTACATCCCATTAAATTTCTACCACTAACATCATCACTAATGATGTGGCAAGCCAAAAAAAAAAACTAAGACACAAAACACATGTGGCAGTGGATGGGACCCACTGCCACATCCCTAGCGCAACCACTAATCTAGCGCAACCACTAATTAGTGGTCTGCATCATTTTTCGTTCTTCAATTGTGGCTTTGGTCACTCCTCATAATTCACCACTCCTTTGGTTTCACATTAGTTTGCAATTTTATTTATTTATTTATTTATTTTTATGCATGTAATTTACAGGCCACCGTCACATTTGAGGAGAGCCACTTCCCTTTGTGCCAATTTGTCTATCCCAAGAGCTACCCACATAATAATTTGCTCATATATCTTGTAAACTAAGTAGCATAGACACAGGCACACGACATGATATGGACACGCTAACACATTAATTTTCAAAAAAATGCAAAACACAACACAGTTGGGACACGCTAAAATTTTATATTTTTATAAATTTATTATGTGTCATATATGAATAATTTATTCAAAGATAATGAAAAATATGTAATATAACACTAATTACATTAAGAAGTTATATATTTCATAGGTTTATACATCAAGACATCACTCACGTAATAATTATCTAAAGAATGCAAAACAATATAGAATATTATAATATACATGATGTATTCATCTTATAAATGTTTCAAAATATATTTAAAGTGCATAAGTTGTGTTTTAAAGAATGCAAAATATTGTTAATCTGAAGTGATTTATCGCATAGGACATGTTTGAAGGGTTGAAGAAGTGTCTCCAAAGTGTCATTTAAGTGTTTGATATTATGAATTTGATTTTTTAATTAAGACACGTTGTAGAAGTGTAAGACACTTTTTTAGGAGTGTCGGTGTCAGACACGACATGCTTTCTCCCTAGAAGTGTCCATGCTTCTTAGCTTGTTGCTTCATTGCACCATACTTGACTATAGGTGGTTACTTGACCTTTGTGGGGAATGTGTCCAATCAGCTACTTGCCTTGCCAAAAATGGGCTAGCAAAGTTGGATACTTCCACCACCACCCTTGACCGTAGGTGGTTAGTTTCACACTTGTGGGGAATGCGTCCAATTGGCTAGTCACCTCGCCGAAATAGGCTAGCAAACTGCACACCTTCAACATCACCTTTGACCTTAGGTGGTTAGCTTGACTTTTATGAGGAATACATTTAATCAGCTGGTCGTCTCGCTGAAATGGGCTAGCAAATTGGACGTTTCCTCCACCACTCTCAACCTTAATTGGTTAATTTGACTTTTGTGGGGGAATGTGTCTAATTGGCTAGTCGCCTCACGGAAATTGGCTAACCCTTGAGACACAGGTGATTAATTTGACCTTCGTGGGTAATGCGTCCAATCAATTAGTGAAAACACCCCATTTTGACTAGTCCAAGACTTTGGCACCCTCATATGTTTTCCAATGATAAAAGCGTTACTGTCACAGTTCAATGGTGCTCATGAACTTCTAAAAAACTCTATGGTTTAGCTTTCCAATCTAAACCCAGGTTTTCAAAATGTTATTTTGGCCCTAACTAAAGCAATATTTTATAATATTTTCGAAAAAGGTCAAGCATTTTTCAATAAAAAGGCAATTTGAAGTTGATTGAGTGTATGAGTAAGCAAAATCACTCAAAACAAATATTGAAGCCCAAATGAAGTGGGGCCTACAAGCCAAAAACACGAGCCACACATCTCAAGGTGAACCGTAGGTCTGATACATGTCGCTGCGAAAGTGGGATCGCGGTTGCTATAAAAGGTTGCGGTCGCAGGTCCCAACCTGCGGCCACACATTTCAGCCTCTGCGTGTGCAGAACAAGTTTATGAGATTTTGTTTCCCATCCTGGTTTTGGAAAGACGGCACACGATTTGTGTACATGTATTCAATATTAGGGTGAGGATTTCACTCAAATGTGTCTATGGGGTGCCTCCCAAGCCACCTGACATATATATAAGGTAATTAAGGGGTCTAAGTCTTGGGGTTGCAACTAATCCTTGATACATGTATCAAGTAATTACTGAATCTTGGGAGTAGTCTCAAGAGGGAGTAGGCACGTCTACATATTACTCATAACTTAAGGAAATAAAAATGGTTTATCCTTTATAGGGTGGACAAATGTACTCCAAGCCGTTTTTCATATTGCTCATAATATGAGGAATCAACAAGATCACATCTTCATCTTTTAAGGATATTGATGTTGTATTCAATGATTTTGGCCCCATGACATTTGGCTTTAATTATTTTACTTTGTTATCTGCTTATTGCCAAAGTAAATACAACCCGTTTAAGCATAGATTACTTTGGTAAAAGGCTATTATTTTGGTAGCACCAATATCACTCTGTCTACCCTCTTCACTGTAAAACAAAATCCAAAGTTCTTCAGTACATACAATTGATGAAGCAACACATAACTAGTCACATAGTGACATTTAATACATATATACATACCAATATCACTAATAATCTGCATCACTAACAATTTATCCTAAAATTCTGGGGCAACAATCTTCTATCCCCAAATTCCTCTATTCCCAATGCCCAATCTTGAGACATAATCTAATAATTAGGAACACAATGCAACAGAAGAACAAAAAGATTTGAAAACAGAAAATCCCATACCAAATCCTAGCATATGCGCACTAGTTGATGATTAGTAGTAGCATTGTTGCTTGAGTTGAGCTAACTATGGAGAGAAGCAAGACGATTGATCAAGGCCAAGCATTGCTTGTCAATTGTGCAGTGTTCACAATCTGTCCCCTCACGATGTACTTCACATTGCCATTCATGGCTTTGCCAGCAAATCCTTCAGTGCACATGTCATCGTTTGTCAAGGCGGCACTTACCCTGGTTTGTATGTTGTTCATCGTGAGCTCAAAATTTGGTCCCTTCAGTTGATTCATCTCCCCTATTGATTTTCTCAGCCGGTCCACAGGGTCACTTGGCTGCTCAACGCAGTCGCGCATGGCAGTAACCTCCGTAGGCTTCAAGCCGTGGCTTTGTGATAGCCTTGACATCATGGCAGAAGTCGATTGGGTGTTATTGAGTGTCACAGAGAGTGCTGTGTGAGCTAGAAGCTGAGGGCTTGTTTGGATAGCACTAGCATGGCTTGAAAGGGAGGTGATGCAAAGGGTAAGTTGTTGCACCGCAAGATGTTCTGATGAACTCAGTAGTGCTGGTTTTTCTGGCTACATGAGCCGCCGAGGTTGAGTTCACGGAGGAAATGATGGTAAGGAGAATGAGAAGGGCTGTGTGAAAATGGTTAGAGCATGAGCTTTCCATCTCTCTGTGTATGTTTGTGCGTGTTTTTCTCTATTTGTATGACTGTTATTCTCTCTCTAATAAGGATGAAGGTACTGGATTGGAGTGGATGAAAGTGGGAGGGACAGGTTTCAAATTTATAGAGAGAGCTCATGTGGGTAATTCCTATGATATCAGGACATAAAATAGTAATTGAAAGATATATCAAGGATTAATGTTATACAAACTGAACTTTTGCACAGAATTTTCATATAAGATAACATGATTTTTATGGTTCTCACACTTTATAACAAAACCCTCCTCACTGCAGTCCATAATACTAAAAATGTCATTATCACATCATACTGGATGAAATATTTATTTAAAATTTTTTAAAGATCTGTTACATCAGCAGTTTAAACACTGTTATTTCACAAAAAGGTGGGAATTGGATAAGCTCTATACGACATGAATTTGATTTGGCCTTGATATATGAGGATGTGAATAATGCCACCTGTAATTCTTTTGGCCTCTATTGTTTTGGATGCAATATAAATCTTGATCAAAGTACACCAGACATTGCTATCAACATATCCATCAACAATTTGTGGAGTATCAGCCACAACAGGTTCAGAAGTGTTTGTTTGAATTAGGATGAGTTGTCTTAGTAGGCCAAGATCTATGATTCTTATATGAAAAGTCATTTAAATTTGAATAGATGGATCAATAGTTAAATGTTTTATTCTCCATTCTCCTTTGAAAATATTTCAGACTTTGATCCAGTAATTATCTATTTTCCATCTGTAGATTTTAATTTCTTCTTGTCCTGGTAAATGTTGATAATTCGGCTTGACAAATTTATATCTCTCTACTTTAGCTCCTCTTTGCTTATTTAGGTATTTTTGGAGAGAGGTTCTAGGTAGTCGTTTGAAAGTAGTGGAGAAGCAGGTTCAAAGATTGAAAAACAATTTTTTAAAACCTTTTTTTATAATTAGAAATTGGCGATCAAGTTGGATTAATCAGTCGCTGTAAGAGAATTTTGAACTTTTTGAATACTATGTATATTTTGTTTCTTTCGTGGGGTTTAGTCACTCACTTCTCTTGCATGCACTGTGTGTATTATGGATGTAGTCCCATTTTTCATGCCTTCAAGTGCCTAGGTACCCTTGTTTGAGATCACTGGAGGACTTGTGGCTTGGAGGCCAAAGTCATGGGTTCATTGAGATGCCTCGCCTTCCCCTCACTCGAGGGGATTGGTGTCTCAATTGTTTCTAGAAAGAGGGACAACAAGAAGGCAAACTGTTGACCAGTATGTCACACCTCAGAAGCTGTTTCATACCTAACCCTGCAACTCTCCTGATTCAGCCCATGAGGCATAACATAGCTCCTGACATCCCATGATGTGACCCGCGAGGTCTAATCATAATACAGAGAGTAATTGAGAACTAGATAAAATCCCAACTTTCATTTAGGAGATTGGCTGTGGAAATACATAAATTCTGATTTTCATCGCTTCTATGAAAATTTTGCGGATGAATATGGTTGACATTGAAATTATGCATTGACCAATCTTCAGTTTGAGTCAAACCTGGCACTCTTCTATGTCATTGTGTATGCTAATATACTGATGCCTATTATATGTTATATTTATGGTTGAAACTCTGAAACTCTATTTTTTAATGCATTAAGGTCTCAAACCCATATAAAGTTACTACAATTTTTTGATTGTTGTACGGAAATTATAGGTTATCCATGATCCGTTTCGATGGGAAACAAATAAGTTTGAACTTCTCAAGTTTGTAGGCGTTTGACTTGGTGAGTTCCATACAGTTATGCTGATTTATCATTTGCATGTTTTTCTATAGCATATTTTAGTTAGCCCTTTGAATTTTCATGTCATATATGTTGACAGGATTGCTGGTACAAATATTTGCCATCATTACAACAATTTCTCTTATTCATAACTTGTCCCCTTCTTAGAGAGTTTCTTGATGTCTGCTCTGAACTTAAATATTTACTCCACATGTCTCAATGGCCATCCACTCTCTTTAGCTTCTTCTGCTTTCAGTTTTTTTATTTTGCTCTGTTCGTTTTTTAGAACATAAATTCTAGAATTTGAGCAAAATTGTTTAATACTACTATTATAGTTTCTTTGGTTAGCTTGGTGAGACCTTTGTTAACTAATTATAATGTATTTGACTTTCAAACTTTTTCATGACTTATGTTTGGATATGATAAACTGATGGTGCTTTCTGCTTCTTACATTTATTTTTGTGATTATTACAGATAATAACGTAGAATTGATAGCAATCTCAACTGCTTTCATCAAATTTGGGGTATAATGCTTATGGGAGCATGGTACCAGACAAGCTCTGTTTCAAGCCACATTGAGGGGGTGGTGGGCACGGTAAAGGTTGGATATCTGTTAGTTAATAGAAGCCATAGTGTTCTCTTTTCATTAGGTTGTGATTGATGTCATTTATTCATGACCTAAACAGAGTCTCAAGAGTGAATGACATTTGAAAACAATTTTTTGTTCGATGTAGCTCTTGATTTTTTGTGGCCTTGCTTTGGAGTCTGTAAAATCTTTTGCGTTGATGTCCTGGTATTAAGCCGAGCTCTCTCCATCTAGGGACTTAAAAGAGTGGTTTCGCCATTATATTGGCTACAACAGTTAAACTAGAACTCTGTGAACGAAAAAAGGGTACCTTCACATCCCGAGATCCTTGGAAAAACAAAATATGAAAATCCTCTCACAATTCGAGAGGCTAGGTAATATTTCCTCTATCAAGAACATTGGTCCAATCCTTTTTCTTCATTGGATATGGTTTTAGAGTGTGTTTTATTGTGTTTTTATTTTTTTATTTATTTTAAAGCTTATAATGTTGTTTCGGGTGACTAATCCTAGATACAGGCAGTCCCCCATCCCTATCCCACATATACCAGGTAAGTGTTTGGCCAAAGTCTTGGGGTAGCCTCAAAGTAGAATGAGAAATGAAACTTTTAATTATTAATTCACCCCATGAGGTTCAAATCCCTGACTTTCTTTGAACTTTTTTTTAACAGATTCCTCATAACAGGTGACAACAATGGTTTATCCTTTATAGAGTGGACAATTTATTTTTTCATCTTCCTCATATTTGGTGAAAACAACAGTGATCGCATATTCATCTTTTTAAGCATGTTGATGTAGTATCCAATGATTATAGCCCCATGAAATTCATCTTTAATTATTTTACTTTTTTATCATGTTTATTTTACTTATATTGGGTTTGGTTGGGGATTTGAGAATGGATTTGGAAAGGGAAATAGAAAAGGTATGTGAAATGTAAATAAAATATACCTACATTTCACCTAGTTTCACACATCATTTCCCTTTTCCTTTTTAAATCCCTCCCTAAATCCCCAACCAAACACAGCATTAGGTAAAAAGGACTATCATTTTGGCAGCAGCAATGCTAGGTATCATGAAAATTTTTTCATGAAAATAATCATGAAAGTTTTGTGACCCTTGGATTACACTTAGAATAACGCACCACACACTAATCAAGGTAATCCAATGATCATAAATTTGTCATGATCATTTTCATGACAAAATTTTCATGATCCCTAACTTTTCCCTTTTGGCAGTAGCTGCTGCCTTTTTTCCCTTCTCTGTCGGTATACCCTCTTCACGGTGAACCAAAATCCAAAGTTCTTCATCAAGTACAATTGATGAAGCAACATATAACTAGTCACATAGTGACATTTCATATATATATATATATATTTACACACCAATTTCACTAATGCATCACTAACCAGTTATCCTAAACTTCTGGGGCAATGATGTGTTGCCCCAGAATTCTTCTATTCTCTTGTCCCAATCTCGAGACATGATCTAATAGTTAGGAATAATGCATTGCTACAGTAGAACAGAAAGATGTGGGAACAAAGAATCTTGCACCAAATCCTGGCATATGCTGCTTCACACACACTGATGACATTACTGTTGCTGCTCTCAAATACAACATATTACACAACATATATATATATATATACACACCAATTTCACTAATGCATCACTAACCGGTTATCCTAAACTTCTGGGGCAATGATGTGTTGCCCCAGAATTCTTCAATTCTCTTGTCCCAATCTCGAGACATGATCTAATAATTAGGAATGCATTGCTAAAGTAGAAGAGAAAGATGTGGGAACAAAGAATCTTGTACCAAATCCTGGCATATGCCGCTTCACACACACTGATGACATTATTGTTGCTGCTCCCAAATACAACAAATTACACAGCCTAATTGATGATTAGTAGTAGCATTGTTTCTTGAGTGGATCTAACCGTGCAGAGAAGCAAGACGATTGATCAAGGCCAAGGCATTGCTAGTCAATTGCGCTATCTTCACGATCCGTCTCCTCACAATGTACTTCACCTTGCCATTCATGGCCTTGCCGGCAAACCCCTCTGTGCAGGTGTCATCGTTTGTCAAGGCGGCACTGACCCAGGTTTGTATATCGTTCATTGCCAAATCAAAATTCGATCCCTTCTTCAGTTTCTTCATCTCACCTATTGAGTTTCTCAGCTGGTCCACAGAGTCACTTAGCTGCTCAACACAGTCGTGCATGGCGGCGATCTCTCTCTGCTTCAAGCCGTGGATTTGGGACAGCCTTGACATCATGGTCGAAGTGGATTTGGTGTTGTTGAGTGTGAGGGAGAGGGCTGTGTGGGCTAGAAGCCGAGGGCTTGTTTGGATAGCACTAGCATGTCTTGAAAGTGAGGTTATGCAAAGTCTAGGGTAAGTTGTTGCACTGCAAGATGTTTTGATGAACTCAGTAGTTCTGGTTTTTCTGGATACTTGACCAGCTGAGCTAGAGTTCACAAAAGAGATGATGGTAAGGAGAATGATAAGGGCTTTTAGAAAATGGTTAGAGCTTTCCATCTCTCTCTCTCTCTCTCTCTCTCTCTCTCTCTCTCTCTCTCTGTGTGTGAGTTTGTGTGTATTGTGTTTTTCTCTATTTCTATGACTATATTTTTGTCTCTAAATAGAATGAAGGTATTGGACTGGAGTGATGAAAGTGTTAGGGAATGGTTTTAAATTTATAAAGCGAGCTCATGTGGGTTTGTTTTTTAAGATGATATCAGGGTATAGAATGGTTAAATTGGAAGAGATATGTTTAGCTACTCCTATACAAACTGTTCTTCTATACAGAGATTTTTATTAGCGCATTATTCCGAATAAAATTCTTATATAAAAATTTTATTTGTATGTATATTTTCTCATATATATCAAGTGGTCCAAAATGCAGGAATATGTCTTGCAAATGAGATTAAGCCCCGTGCGAGTAGGTTATTTTAGTTGGCTTTTTGATTTTTTTTTTTATTATTTTAGCTTGGTTAAAAAAATTGTATTTGGGAAGATTTTTTTTTTTTTTTTTTCTTCTAGTAATTGATTTGATAATTGTGAGAGAAAAAACAAAACAATATGGCTTAAATGTAGCATTTTGTCTTATTAGCTACTTTAGTTTATTTTGTCTTTATTGGCTATTTTACCTCAAATTCAACTTTCCAAATAGGGCCTAAGATTTATTGGTGTTGTTTGGTGCTGTGTATTATAAACTAAAAGTTAATAATTCAAAAGTAAAAGTCATAAGCACCCCTCATTTTAGTTTTTTAGAAATTCGCTTCTTTTTTTCTTTTTATCTTTTAGCTTATTTAAATTAGTTTTGCCCAATAAATTATAAGCATGAGTTGTACTAAATAGTCTAACACAAATTCTTAGAATAAAAAAAGTTATAAGCAATTCAGGTAAGCTCGGGTTCTCACATTAAAATTCTGTCTATGGTTTTATATTCTTTTCTTATGTCAATTTCTCTCTTTATTTTTCTCGATATCTTTAAAATTTAACAATTTTTACAGAATCATATTTAACCTCTTTTTTTTTTAAAATAAAATCTTCGAATAAGTTCGTAGAACCTAAAATCATCACAGTTATAACAAACGACTGTTGCAATTAGTTATACAACAATATTACATGTATAGAATTAAAACATTAGAAAATACAACAATATTAATTAATAAATTTCGTAAAATTTTATTTATATATAATGTGCTTGCTTTTACATTTGTGGAATACCAATACCATGTGTTATGGAAAAGAAGAAAATATCTAAACAAAAAGTTAATATTGTACGTCACGAAATAATTATTGTGGTCCATATGTGAGGGAGGTTGTCTGCAAAATGGCAAGCAAGTTGGGAATAAAAACATGTGACTCCCATCTGATGGGTCATTTCTTTTGGTTGGGGCTAAAAATTTAGCTAATAAAAGTAATGGTGAAAAAGTTAAAAAAATTAATTGTATAAAAAAAGTGTAAGATTCTTGTCCATTTTACTCCCTCTTTTTTTTTTTTTTTTTTTTTTTTTTTTTTTTTTTTGTAAATACTCACAAAAATCATTTTCAAACATTTCAATTTTTTTTACTTTATATTTTAACTAAAAAATTAACAAATCACTTCTTAAATCAGCCCTGAGTTCCCGTGAATTTAGAATAATTACATTAAGTTGTTTAAGATTTTAATTTATATAATACTTAATTATTTTTTATTAATAATTTATTTATCGTATAGGTGAAAAAATAATGTTACATCAACGGTCAAAAGTTGTTATTTCATAAAACGATCATGTTACGTAGCTCGAAACCGCAGCTCAAAACCGCGGCTCGACACCAAAACGACGTCGTTTTGGTGTCGAATTTTTTTTTTTTTTTTTTTCTCTTTCTTTCTTCCCTGGTTTTCTTACAGAACGCAGAAGAAGAAGAAGAAGGGAGAAGAAGAGAAGGGAGGAGGAGGAGGGAGGGGAGGAGGAGGAGGAGGGAGGGGAGGGGGCCATAAAAACCGGTTTGAGGAGGAGGGGAGGCTGGGCAGACGACGGGGCTGCGACGGCGGGGCTGGAGGAGGAAGGCGAGGACGACGGCGGGGCTGGGACGGCGGGACTGGGCTGCGACGAGAACGACCCACAGCGGGCAGACGACCCACGGCGAGGAGGAGGAAGGCGAGGACGGCGGGCAGACGACCCTCTCCTCTCTCAGACGACCCTCTCCTCTCTCTTTCTCCCTCTCCCTCTCCCTCTCTTCCTCTCTTGATTTCGAGCCAAAATTCGAGCCTCAACATTCGAGCATTCGATCATTTTCCTTCATAAAAATATGATGGGAATAGGATAAGCTCCGTCAGACAAGAATTTTGATTTGGACTTGATATATATATGTTAGGATATGAATAATAATAACAATAATAATGCAACCTTAATTCTTTTTGGCCTTTATTGTTTTGGATACAGTATGTAAATCTTGACCAAAGTTAGGCCAAACATTGCTATCAACATATCCAACAACCAATCGTGGAGTATGGTCCACAAAATAATTTTTAACAGGCTTAAAAAGTGTTTTGTTTAATTTTGGGTGGTGAAAGTGAATTTAAATTTGTTCACGTATTTTAGGAGTGAATGAACAAAATATAGAATTTGATTGATGCTAAATTATATATATTTTATCCTAATTAAATCCTGAATTTCCTTACCTTTTAAAAATTGTTTTTGAGTTTTTTGTTTTTTCATTTTTAGTGAATTTTGTTTTCATATTTTAATCATTTTGTTTTAACTTTTTACATGTACCTAATTTAGATGGCCTTAAGAAAGTAAAATATTTTTCAACAAATCTAATTTTATTTTACTAAATACAAAAAAAATACAAAAGAGTTTTTTTTTTTTTTGTATTTGTTCATCCATTGTCAACTCTCAATGAGATTTAAAGCAAATTCTTAATAAGAGATTAATTTTGATATTTAAATAATATTTTTAAAATTTTTATATTATACTTTATAATGTAAAATTCAATTTTCTTTTATTGTTGTAATTAAAATTTGGAATTATTCATAACCTCTACTATTAGGGGCTATTGGACAAAGAGGTCTTTGTTGGATGAAGGAAATTTTTTTACTGAATTTTTGGATTAGAAATGCTCTTTTAAGCTTTTTTAAGTTTTTACTATCGAGGGCCTTTGGATAATAAAAATTCCTATAGTTCCTTTTGCTATTAGGGGTCATTAACAATAAATGTTCTCTTTTTTAGCCCTCTAAACAAGGCTGGATTTCTTTTTTAAATTTTTTTATTTTTTTATTTTTAACTAGATAGAGATTTTTTTTTCCCCTATCTTGAGTGTTTAAATAAGAATTTTGAAACTTGTAGGGTTTTTCAAAAAAAAGTAACCATAGAAGATAGTGAGAATGACCTAATGGTTAAGCCCACATTGAGATGGGCATATAGGATTGATGCTGAGCTGGAGAAAACATGTTCTTTGTATCTACTTTTCCAAATTTATGAATGTGTTGTTGGTCCCAAAGTTGAATATATATATATATATATATATTTTTTCCATTTCTATAGCCTTTTGGAATAGAAATACTCTTCAATAACCTATGTTTCACTTTATTCCTTCAAATTAATATGATGTTGTTGTGCATGTCAAGTGTAGCAACTTGTCAACTTGGTAGTCATGTGTATTGGAAAATTGGAATGTATGCATCATAAAAGCAAGATAAGCATAATAATATAGGTTAGTTGTGACAACTCTATACAAATAAACGCAAACGTTAAAAATGATATCACCTTTGAAAGAAGCAATAATATTCATTATTTCTTCTCTAAATTTGTGGTCATATTTTTTTTCGTGTTTGTTTTTTTACATTTGAACAATCATCTAATCCTAATTTGAAAGACCTTTTGGTCATACTAGACATTTTGAGAAATAATTTTTGACGTGCCTAGTAAGGCATAAACTAGTTTAAAGGTAAGAACAAGCACATTAAAAGTTCATGTGGAAACATAGGAAACTAGTATTTTGTGAAAGATATTCAAAAGAAATCAAGAAAATGCTAGAAAGGCCTCAAGTTGATTATCAACTTACCATGGAAACAAGGACCACACTCAATTGGATTTCAATTTAAAACAACATGGTGGAATATATAAATATATATATATATATATATGTACACCTGCTAAGGGATTGTAAAGGAGGGGAAGGGCTATTCTATTCCAAGAGAAATCCATTCACCCAAGTATGTCATGAATAAACTAAGAAATATTCATAATCCTATGAGTGTTGGTAAATAATGGGTTTTTGGCAATTTTAATTTGAAATTAAAGTAGGACCCAATCGCAAGTTGAGGTGGGTCTAAATGGTTTTTTATTCTTTTAAGTGAGAAGATTGCAATACAAAAATAATGAGCCGAAACCATTGAGTTGTGAATGAGAATTGTCTCATAAAGTGAGCATCAATAAAGTTGGGTTTTTGATTTGTACATAGTCTTGGTTTGGACTGGGCCTAGACTTGTACTTGTGCATGTGCTGAGTTTGGTCTTAGATTTGGACTTGGACTTGGACTTGGACCTAGTCTTGAACTTTTGGCTGATCTGTGATGGGCTTAGTTTTGCATGTGTTTGAGATTGGGTTTGGATCGGGTTGTGAACCTACACCCGTATCCATTTTGCAACCTATCTAGTTTAATTCTCAAAACTTATACATTATATATACATTATGATTTAAATAATGGTTTTAGAGTTTTGAACCTTTGTAACTCTAACCCTAATGGCTATAGTTGATGACATTTGATAACTCCATCGATGTTAGCCTTCATGGCTAAAGCTCTCCCCTACTAGTATAAATAAAGGTCTTTCTCCTCCAACTTAGTAAGTTATTTTTTAGAGAGGTTTTGTGATAGAAAATGAGATGATGTTTTGAAATAAAAAATTGGAGATGATTTTTTATACCAAATAAAATTTTTTCTATCTTCTTTTGTTAGCCTCTTCTTTGGTTCTTATTAGAGAGAGTACAACCATTATCAAGTTCGCCAAAACTATTCAGAAGGTGCTTTTGCATTAACTGGTTTCAACCGTCATATCTTAGAAGGCAGATGCCGGCATACCTTCAACACCCATCGAGAGGCGGTGAATCTGTTTTAAGGAAACTGTGGTATCACACAGACTTCTGTTTGCTTCTTTTCTTATCATTTGTTTAAATTTGATGAGTTCTAATTTTTTAATAATTTGTTCTATTATTAATGTAATCTAATTCATTTCTATATTTTTTGTTGTGTCGTTTATTTTGTATTTCATCCTTTTAATAAATAAAAAAATTTGTTTTGTCATTTATATTTAATTTATTTTATATATTTTGTCCATGTATTATTATGAAAAAATATCAACAATCTTAAACCAGATCTTTTATAAATAGTGTTTGAAAAAATAATTTAGTTTTTATTTTAATTTATTATAATAACTCTTGGAATTAAATTAATTTAATTGCTTAGAGTTGTTAGATTGTTTTGAATTGTTTATTTCTAATAATTTATTCATGCAATTTGTTTTATGTTAATTAATTGTTATTGCATAAGTTATTTGATGGTTAGTGTTTAAGTTGGTAGGAGTTTATAAAAATAAGAATTTTATTATGTAAGATTCTTACTATTTGATTTGATTTGTTTGTTATTTGCCTTCCTTTGTAACTAACTTTCTTTACAGGTTTACCTAAGCGAGAAAGAAGGATATATAATACGAACAAATAAAATAAATTGGAATTAGTAAATTGGACTACTAATTTTTTATTTGAACAGGATTACCTTTGCATAGAACAAGGAACAAGATTAGACTTTCAGAATTTTAATGAATTGAATTATTCACTTTATAGTTCAGTTTGATTCCAGATTTATTCCATATGTTGTTTTGAAAGTGTGGTGATAATTTTGATTTAATTTGATTAATTAAATTCTGGGAAAAACTAATAGCTGGATTTTGAGAATTTCTAGAGATTCGGCTAGTCGAGAGGTTTTCGACGGTATAACGTATCTCCAAACAAGTTTGGTTTAGGAGAAAATTTAGTAAAATAGTAGTCTTATTTCTGTGATTGCTTATGATTATGTTGCATTATCACATGGTGGTATAGCTTGACATTGTAATGAGATTAACTCTTATTCATTCTATTTATTTTTGGTTGTATCAATTATGATTATGTTGCATTATCGCATGGTGGTATAGCTTGGCATTGTAATGAGGTTAACTCTTATTCATTCTATTTATTTTTTGTTGTATCAATTGTGAGTTCTTTCATGTCTTGATGGGTAATCAAGGAAATTACTCCAAAATATTTTTATATTAATGGAATGGTAAGTGGAAGTTTAAGTCTATTATTATATATATATTTGCTTATAGTTGCATAGTTGGATTGCCAACATTATAGCCATAATATTTCTTTATATATAATTGATTTATAACCATGCAACTCATGACATTTTTGTAACTGGAATGCATCGATAGCTTTTGAATTACACATTGCGAGTTGTAACTGAAATTATTTGTATAATATTCACTTTATTGGTTCATTAGCTCATCTTGTATGCAAGTGTGTATATGAACAGTGAGTATGAAGATTGAGCGACAACGAGGTGTAGACACCCCATTTTTTATGGCCCTTAAGACTTAGCGCCACTGATTGATCACTCAATGATGAATGTGTATGCTTGTCAAATGCTTGACTTCTTCAGCAGGGAACCTCCATTTTGAACCTACAAACCTTGTGCCTTGTTTTGGACCAAAACAGTGATTTTTCAAACCTGAGCATCTAGGGACCTGCAAACCCACTAGTGTGGCCTGCCGCCCACTAATGCAAAAGCCAGATATTTTTGGCCAGCTGTCATCACAGATACATGCACCATTCCAGCTGTGTTTGTAAGGATATTTCCAAGGGTCTCTTTGGAAAATTTCTCTCTCTCTGTCTCTCTCTCTCTCTCTCTCTCTCTCTCTCTCTCTTGTAACTTACATAACCTTTGCCTAGACACTTCAAACCAAACTTTGAGGGATCTTGGCTAAGGTGCTTAAGCTTGCATTTTAGCACTTGAGAATGTGAAATAGTGGTTTGGGAATTCAAAAGATCATTCCTCTTCAAGAGGTATACATTCTAGTTCTTTTGTACCATCTCTTTCTCATCTTTTCTTGCTGTTTTTTAGTTGTTTTTCACCTTTATTTTTGGGCTGAAACATGTGGTTTAAGGCCATTAAAGGTAGAGGGGTTGACAACCCTTCATTGAACCTTGCTTCTAAGGCCTTTGCCCTTGTGTTTCCCATCTTCTCATCAACTGTTTTTGAGCTTTTTTATCCCTAAATTTCAGAGTTTTTCAGAGGCTAAAATCATGTTTTAAAGTCCCAAAAATGGAGGGGTTAGCCTCCCCTCCTTATGTTTGTGTGCTAATGTTAATCCCTCAATATTTTAGTTTTTTGTTGTAGTTGTTTTTGTCTTCATTCCAGCACTTTTTTTTTTTTTACTATTTTAAGATTGTTTTTATATATTAGCTTCATTTATGCTTTGTATAGTATGCTTGTAGTGTAATGGTCCTCATAGGCTTGGTGGTTTAGGCCTTAGCCACCAACCTATTTGAGTTGATAGCATTTATTTCTTACTTTCTATACTTGTGTTCACCTCTAAGCGTCTCTGCAATCTCCCTCCTTTCTTGGCTTTTTCTTTTGGTTTCGAGAGTTGCTCCAAAAGGAGTGTTGTTTAAGCTTAAAGGGGTAATATTGTGCTTAATGGTTTAATCCCTTTGGGGGTTCATTACCGACGGCATGATCTCCCTCTCATGCCTAAAACAACATTTGATTTGGGACTTCTCTCTATTAGCGAACTTAAAGCTCATTATTAGACTTAATTGACTAAGGAATGGAAGGTAATTAAAATGGGGTAATAAAATTGGGATAAAATGGACCAAGATAATAAAATGATTTGGTGTTCAATCGAACGTTAATTGAACACATGGAGACTTGGGTCATTTCATAGTTATTAGGGATGAAATGGTTCAAGTTTCCGATGTCGACCACTTCTCTTGACCCATCCATGATAGGGAGAAATTTTTGTTAGTCTTTCCTTACCATTTATTGAAATTGTATCCCTTGGTTCCTAAGTCATTACGCAATGAAATTGCGTCGATTGATGGCTTGCGAATCAAGCCTACCCCTCCTTTGACCTGTTTGCTGATAAGGAGAGGCAGAGTGGACAAACATCCCCTGAGAATACTCTGTTTGTGCTCTATTTGTTCTCTGTTGCTGCAGGAAAGAACCAACATTAGTGGCCGACAGGCCACTTTTTCTGGGCGGCAGGCTACTATTTGTGGCCGGCCAGCCACTACTTCTGGCCTACCGGCCATTTCTTCCAGCCAAGTAGTGTCCCTTTTCCAGCAGAGCGGGGCAGGGGTTGAGGTGGAAAAATAGTGCAATTTTCTAACTGTGTAACAGAGGCATTCCGGTAGCAAAACGGGGGCTTTTTCGGGTGGAAATCCACATCCATGCATGAACCATCCCTTGATTCTCGGGATCTGTTGAAATAATGTTATAATATTAGTATGTTGTAATTAAAGTAGCGCACTTGTAACTGATTAGTTAATTTAATTAGCTAAAGTAGTTAGTTAATTTGTGGTGATATAATAATTAGCTAGTATAGTTAATTTATTTCATTTAAGTTGTAATAGATTAGTTAATTTGTAGTAATTAGTTAGGGCATTTATTCGGACCCTCTTGTGCGAGGGCCAAATTGTAATAATGTGTATGTCTTCCAACCCCACGTCTTTCTCCCTTTTATTTACTCACTTATGATGGGTAGCTTAGAACATCATGTTTCTTTTATCATTTCCCATGTTTGCATCCATTTGTTTTGCATACATGAGGTTCAGCTCATCATTCTAACAAAGCATTGTAGTTTACATACTTCGTTGAATACGTGTTGAAACTGCATGCTATCAAGTTGTTTCAAATGTCATAACTCATAGTCGAGCGTATTAGTTATATATCGCATGTGTTGCATTAATCATATCGCATTAGTTAGGAACATGCATTTTTCTAATTATTTTGCTTTGTTTGGCTTGCCTCGAAGTACTAGGTGAGCTTTTATTGCTTTAGCATATCGCATATGTGTGATTGTTGCCATGTCAAGCATGATTACCATGAGACTAATTGCTTAAGTGATAAATTGTTTGAATGCATGTGGATGAAGGCTAATTGCTTCAATTAGGATAATTTGAGTAATGTGCATATGCGATCACTTTTTCAAGTGGTACATATTCGAAACAATTTTCAAACATACATGAGATCAAAATGCAGGGCTCACGGTCGCGACTTTGAGACTTCTGAACGAGCACAAAATGCAACATCACCGAGCGCTCAAACGGTGATGTCTGAGTCTTAAGGTCGGTCAAAAATGGGGTGTCTACAGTTGCCCCTCTTTGATAGAACTCGGAAGTCACAAGTGACGGGAGTGAATGTCAAAGCCCAGAGACGACCCACTTTTGACAAGGCCGAAGACTTAGACAATCATACAAGATGCACAGAGATATGTGCCCGTAGGCGTGCCCGCAGGCAAGGGAGCAAAATGCAAAGCGACATGTACAGAGCCAGATGTAACTCAATGATCATGCAAATGCAGCAAGCTGTAATGAAGCAAGTATTCACAAATAGATGCAACAGTTTTAAGTAAGAATGCAAAGCAATAACTACATTTCATGCAGTTAGGAATGCGGAGAATTATGCAATTCTCGTCACGTCTCACACGGAGAAGATACGATACCTGCGCGATTCGTCTGGTCGCACCAGCCTCAAATTAACCGTACATACAATATCATGCCTGCAAAAGAGAAATTCAACAAGAACAATATGCTAACAACATATATTCAATGTGATTCCTGTGATTCCGAAAGTTTGACACGCGCAGTGTCGGCGAATGAATGCATCGCAATGCAAGAAAGGGAGCATGCGTGACAACGCATGCTCAAGCATAGAGGTATGGTATGCCAAGAAATCATGCATGACAATGCAAGATGCTCATGAGAATGCAAGTTAAGTGCACAACAATGCAAAAAGAGCATAAATCAGGGCGCCCGTTTGTTGCGAAACAACGAGCAAAGAAACGCGCGTTTCGGCGAAGGCGACTCGATCGCAGCCTCCGGTTCACTTCCCGGAGAGGTTACAGTATATTCAAAAAGGATACACCTTGATTCCGGTGAATGATGATGAGACACATGTCAGAAATTGCAGCTGAAGTTCCGGCGGAGCGATTTCGCGCCAGAAAGTGCACTTTTCTTGAACTTTTTCAGGTCCCGGAAACTCCGATCTTCCTCAAAATTTGCAGAGCTAGAGGAGCAAGGGGGGATCACCACCGGCCAGGTGGTTGCCCAAGGGGAGGCCACCGGCCAGGTTTCATAAAGCAAATGGCCGGCCAGCTAGGAAAGGTGGCCGGCCGGCCACCTGCCCAAAATAGGGGGCAGTTTTGTCTTTTCGCCTCATTTTCTTTATATTCCCTCATCCATTCACTTTGAGCTCACACCCACAGCTGCGAAAACTTCTCCTCTTGCCTCCCAAACCATTTTTTCCTTCAGATCTGCACTTTATACGCGCTTTTCAGCCTCCCACGCAAGTTGTTTTCGCGAAAGCATTCGATTTTAAGCACTTTGGACCGATTAAATTTTGATTTCGGGGCTTCTTTTCTCATTTTCACCACTTGAGGTAAGTTTGTCTCAATATTTGGAAGATTTTCTCGGGAGTTGACTTTTGTTGACTTTTTCATTTTCCGAGAGTTGACTTTTGTTGACTTTTTCCAATTTTGGCTCATTTTGCTCATTTTTTGCTCCTTTTGCAGATTTTTCGGAATGGAGGGTAATCTCCCTCATGGTGGAGGCCCTCTGGATGCCGGGGATGATTTTGATGCCATGACGCTACCCCCGAGGGTCCGACCTTTTATTCCCGGGAGATACGCCCCGTCGGTACACATTCTTCCGCGGGCTATTTTTCGTCATTTTACTGACTTCAATGATCGGGTACCTGGGGATCTACTTCTGCGAGAGCCAGAGCATCACCTTTCTTATGAGGCACAAGAGGTATTTTACTTCATTTTCTATATTTTGCGTGCATTTCGTACCTTTGCCATGCTTGAACACACAGTTTAGCTTATGACATAGTACTTTGCTTGCATTCTGAACATAGGGCTTAAACACCTGAACTTCTGAACACTAGGCTCATTGATTGATTGTGAACGCACGGTACACACTAGTCAAGAATTGAACACACGGCTCAAACACTGATTTGTCGAACACACAGCCCGAATTTGAAGGTGAACACACGGCACACACTGACTAAGAGTAGAACACGCAATCCCAAACCCTGATTTTCTGAACACACAGTTCAAGTTGATGGTGAACACACAGCCCACACTGATTAAGAGTAGAACACGCAGCCCTAACTCTGATTTGCTGAACACACAGTCCAAGTTGATGGTGAGCACACAGCCCACACTGATTGAGAGTAGAACACGCAGCCCTAACTCTGATTTTCTGAACACGCAGTCTAAGTTGATGGTGAACACATAGCCCACACTGATTGAGAGTAGAACACGCAGCCCTAACTCAAATCTTCTGAACACGCAGCCCAAGTTGATGGTGAACACACAGCCCACACTGATTGAGAGTAGAACACGCAGCCCTAAACTCTGATTTTCTGAACACGCAGTCCAAGTAAAGGTGAACACACAGCCCACTCTGATTTAGAGTAGAACACGCAGCCCTAACTCAAATTTTCTGAACACACAGTCCAAATTAAAGGTGAACACGCAGCCCACTGACTTTGAAATTTGAACACACAGCCCAAATAATGAATTTCTGAACACGCAGCCCAGATTGAAGTGAACACACAGCCCACTGAATTTGAAATTTGAACACGCAGCCCAAATAATGAATTTCTGAACACGCAGCCCAGATTGAAGTGAACACGCTGCCCACTGAATTTGAAATTTGAACACGCAGCCCAAATAACGAATTTCTGAACACGCAGCCCAGATTGAAGTGAACACGCAGCCCACTGATTGAAATTTGAACACGCAGCCCAAATAATGAATTTCTGAACACGCAGCCCAGATTGAAGTGAACACGCAGCCCACTGACTTTGAAATTTGAACACGCAGCCCAAATAATGAATTTCTGAACACACAGCCCAGATTGAAGTGAACACGCAGCCCACTGACTTTGAAATTTGAACACGCAGCCCAAATAATGAATTTCTGAACACACAGCCCAGATTGAAGTGAACACGCAGCCCACTGACTTTGAAATTTGAACACGCAGCCCAAATAATGAATTTCTGAACACGCAGCCCAGATTGAAGTGAACACGCAGCCCACTGAACACAACTCATTCATTTCATTTGCACACAGCCCATTCATTTCATTTGCACACAGCTCATTCATTTCATTTCATTTGCACACAGCTCATTCATTTGATTTGCACACAGCTCATTCATTTGATTCTGACACATGGCTTGTTCATTTGATTCTGACACATGCATTCATTCTGAATGCAGGTTGGCGCTCGTACCGTGCGAGGATATGGCTCCACTGCTGCGAGGGAGTGGTACACTGAGCTTCCGGAGGCTGTCCGGGATTTAGTTGATCTAGCAGGGTTCGGGGCCTTCTGCGTAGGGTTATCACATTGTCCTGCCAGTAGGACACTGTTAGCCGCTTTGGTGGAGAGATGGTGGGACACCACCAATTCCTTCCACTTTTCTACCACCGGGGACCTGACCATGACCCCGCTTGACTTTGCTGTACTTACCGGCCTAGACATAGGAGGTTGGCCCATTCCTTTCGACGAGGATATGGGCGAGTGGGAGGCTGCTTGGTTACATCTATTGGGGGCCCGCCCACCCGTGGACAGAGCTTCTGGGAGAGTCAGATACACCTGGTTCTCTTTTCGTTTTCGGAGGCCGGAGATGGAGCCTGAGTCTCCTGAGGAGGCTGAGCAGTACGCCCGCGGTTTCCTTATGTTCCTCTTTGGCACCACTCTGTTTGCTGATAGGGGGAACACTGTCGGGTTGTATCTTTTGAGTGCCCTAGTGGACCTATCACAGGTCAGTCGGTACGACTGGGGTGGCGCCGGTCTGGCTACCCTTTATTGCTATATGAGCGCTACCTCCCGCGGGCAGGGAGACTTACTCGGCGGCTATTGGAGAGCCTGGGAGGTATGTTCTGTCCTCTTAATTTACATTTCTACTCCTCATTACTTGTTCATTGCACACACGGCGCACTTTACATCCTGTATTTTGCACTCAGCATTTTGTATTCACATTCTGCACTGTTTTCCACAGTTATGGGTCTATGTATATTTTCCGACATTAGCCCCGGAGATGGAGGTGGCAGGACCCCTTATGACCCCGTATTCCTTGGTATTCGAGGGCCAGCACCGACCGAGACCTCGTGAGACTCTCTTCTACCTGCGACAGTACTTTGACACTGTGCGGACGACAGAGGTATTTCAGAACTCTCAGTTCCTTTCTGTTTTCATCTTTGATCTGCCTTGTATATTCCCGATTTCTGATTGGTTCATGCACTGGTTATCCGCAGATTACGTGGCAGCCTTGGGCGATCTTGGGTGATGGTCTCTGATTCCAGTATGCCGGAGGATCAGGCACCTCCCAGTACAGGATCCTGCTCGAGGGACCGGTTGGTAGAGCATGGTTCCTGGGGGAACGCTTTCTGCATCAGGTGTGGGGATACATTTCTCAGGACCCTCCTGCAGCACCTCCAGCCACTATGCGGACTGCTGATAGGCTCTCTACCCAGGAGGTCATTAGCGCTATGCAGGGCACCGATGCTTTGCTACATCTTACAGAGGGAGACTACGCCACTTATCGTCACACATATCTGATGCCTCCCTTGACAGGAGTGCGCGCTCCGCCACTGAGGTCTGCTGATGTACCATCTTCGAGTCGGGCTCGTGCTACGGATATCCCCTCCTCCAGCAGGGCTGGTACGTCTCGAGGTGGGCGCGGATTCATTCCTCCGATCCCTCCGACTCTTCATCATCCTGGGTGGCCAGACATGCCGACCGAGTTGATGGGGTGGCAGTATGGGACTACTTCTCCGATTCCGATCCCTATAGAGCCTCCGATGCCTGGTCACAGATATGTCAGTGATCCTGACTCACCACTGGTATGTTCCATCATTTTTCACTTATCACACAGACACTTTGGCAGTTGCTTATTTATTTGATGATTTGAGCTTGTATTTGCAGCCACCCCGGGAGTATATGGATCAGGTGCTCGAGATGGTGGCCTCACTTGAGGGGATGGTCCTGCGTAGAGAGGCGCAGTTGTCTATCATGGGCTTCCAGGTACTCTTTAGTTTTCTAGTATTTATCATACTCCTGATGATATGCTGATTTTGAACATTCTACTGCATTGATAGGCTGTTTGTGTAGAGCACATCTGACACACACCCCATTCTCATACTGTACTTGCATCTGATTCTCATATTTGAACTGATGTATTGAACTCTTCACTTTCAGATGCCTCCGGTATATGCTCCACCGCAGGTCGGGCCACCTGGGCCTTCTCAAAGAGGTCGAGGTGCTGGGCCATCTGGGCCCTTTCGAGGAGCTGGGCCATCCAGGCCTTCTCAGGGAGGTCGAGATGCTGGGCCATCTAGGCCTTCTCGAGGAGCTCGAGGAGCGGGGTCGTCTCGCAGACGTAGGGCACATGTTATAGAGGCAGAGCCTGATGAGGAGGAGGAGAATGAGGAGGCAGATCGTGAGTCAGAGACATCTGCTGAGGAGGGGGGCTCCGGCCTTGGTTCCGGGAGTGGAGGCGAGGCTGAGGGGGATCCTGAGGATGACAGCTCCGACCCGGATGGTGATGACGGTGCAGAGGTTGTCCCGCAGAAGAGGATGAGGGGGCCTCCTCATTCCCGCTCCCGAGGATATTGATGCTGTTTCCTGTTTTATTTCACTTTTTGCTAGTAGTTTGTAGCACCTTGCATTTTGTCAGGCAGTTTTATTTTCTGTAAAACTTGTACCTTTATTTTGTTGTAAAACATGATGGAATGAAATAGCTTTTGAAAAGGGTGTTGTATTTGAAATTCTCAGCATCGCATCGCATCATTTTGCACAAAAATGGAATTGAATGGAAATGTGCCTTGTGTATTTACCGGGTCAGGTAATGAACCGACGCAACAAACTAAACAAATCGACTCACTAAGAAATAACGGAATCTCAGCAAGTTTACAACTCGATAAGCAAAATACAACAATGTTAACGACTCGATAAACAAGACTTAACAAAATTGCGTAAACAAAGAGTAACGACTCAAAACACCAAATGCGACAGCTCGACAAAACTTACAACTCGATAAACAAAGCGACAACTCGATAAACAAAAATACAACACAACGTACTTCGGACGATCTGGGTGCTGGGACGCATCCGAAACTGAGAAAAATGAAGGCCTCCAACGTTTCCGATGCGTGAAAGAGCCTCAAACTTCCTTCCGGAGGGCAAGGCAGGACCAATGCATGGCCGGCCACATTTTGCATCTGGGGACTGAAAGGTGGCCGGCCGGCCAGTTTTTGAAACAAAGATGGCCGGCCTGCTTCAATAGATGGCCGGCCGGCCACCTTTCCTGCAACTCCTAGAATTCTGACACTTGTCCTCGAATAGTGTTTTACCTCCCCCCTATAAAGCTCCAACTTTGGAACTCATTCATTTCATCACTGCTTTGCACAAAAATGGAGGCATTTCTCGCAGAAAATCTCACATCTTGGATCTCTTCTTTAGATGGCTCGGAAAATTTGAACTTCCGGGATTTCGGCTTGAATGCACTATTCACGCTGGGCCGGACTCCACTGCACCTTCCTTTCCTCCATGCGGCGGCGAGATTTTGGAACCCGGTGACGCACGTCTTCAGCTTCGGAGGGCAAGAGGTATGTCCCACTTTTGAAGATTTTCAAGTTTTGATGGAGTCTGAACGCTCAGAAGAGATCTTGCCTCAGTCTCGTTTCGGCCCCGCCCAAGCTTTAGGGCGAATGTGCGGTCTCAACGCGCATGATGCTCGATCCCTGATTTGTAACGGGATGTTGGATATCCCGAGCCTGATTTACCGATTCTCCGATGCTGGTGACCGCGGCGACCATTATCGGCAAGGTTTTCGACAACATGCCCTCTGCTTGTGCATGCTATCTCATTTTCTGTTCGTCTCGGGCTCCGGGGGAGCTAACATCCGTTTGATTGAAGTTGCTCAAGGCTTGAGGGAAGAAAAGAGCTGTACCGCCATGACATTGGCTGAGACGTTGCTGGGCTTAGACGGCTTCTACCGCCAGGAGACAACCAGGTTTGCGGGGAGTCCACTACTGCTGCAGGTAATGTTTCCCACCCAAGCTCACATATATATTTGCTCACATCGCTCAGCCCTCAGGCTCGGTTTTTCTCACAAAACCCTCATCTTACTTTTCTCTCATCGCACATCTCTCTATTCTTTATTCTCTCATTTTTCATCCCTCCCCAGATATGGTTGATGGATAAATTGCAAGTTGTGGACTCTTGCCCTGCTTACTCAGCCCGCGGCTACTTCTTTCGACAACGCCTGGTTGACGCCCTTGATGAGGGATGGTGGGTTGAATGGATGTGCAATTTGTCAGCTGAACGCATTGCTTGGCGTTGTCCTTGGCTTAACCTTCCGGCGATGAGCTATAGCATGTTCCAGGATACTGGAATCCGGTTGATTGGCCTGACCCATTGTGTATTCTATTTCCCATTCCGCATTCTGCACCAGTTCGGCCATGATCAGACTTGCCCTCCGGAGGGGATAGAGTATCCGGTCGCCTTCCCGATCCGAGGTGCACACCCTGCCCGACATACTACGGCTTGGAGGACTAGAGAGCTCCTGCCCCCCGCCCCTATTTTCAGTTGCACTTTGTCTGATGAGTGCTGGGATTGGCTCAATGAGGAGGCACAGATTGGGCCTAAGTCAGCATCAGAGGCTTCGACTAGCTCTGGGAGGGGGCGCAGGGACACCTGGCTTGACTATGCCCCAGATTTATTGCTTTATTAGTACTTTTAAGTTTTCTTTATGAGTGTAATAAAAAGCAACTTCAATTGTATGCAAGAGCAAGAGAACTCTGTTTTGAAATCAATGAAATTGAAGGTTGTGGTACTGAAAATTTTCCGCTTTGGTCCAAAAATGGTCTTAGTTGTGAAAAGATTAATTTGAGTAAAGTCAACTTTTATTAAAACTTTTCAAAACTATTTTCGATATGGATCAGAACTGGACACGCCTGAGATCTGTCACTGAGATGCACAACCCCGGATCCTAGCAACTGGAAAGTTGCCCCTAGTCTGAACGGTACCACAGCACCTCCTGGCAACGGAAAGTTGCCCCTAGTCTGAATAGCACTGCACTGGAGATTACGATGAATGCTGATGGACAAGGATGCCTGAGATGATCAAAATGGACAAAGTTGATCGGGGAAAATGTTTATGGCTGAACTTCAGGATGAAGCTGCCTACGTATCCCAAAGATGGGAATCAAGCCTTACGTAGTTCAGGCTTAGGTTCGCTCGGGTATTTTTCCTCTCCTTTTGCGCTCTAACTTTTGCCAAGGCCGCCCTTTGCGGGTTTTCAACCTTGCGAGCTCAGTTTTTATATTTTCGAATTTTTTGTGCTCTGAGTTTTGCCTAGGTCGCCCTTTCGGGTTTTCGGCCTAGCGAGCCTCTCAAGGATAGTATTTCTTCAACTTGTCCATGTTGATCGGTTGTGAAAACTCTAAGCCATCTAGATCCATCAGAACCACAGCTCCACCTGACCAGATAGACTTAATGATGTAGGGACCAGTCCAATTAGGTCTGAACTTGCCCCTTGGGTCGTGGATGGGAGCTCGGTTGTCCTTGAGTACCAAATCTCCTTCCTTTAAATTCCTGGACTTAACCTTCTTGTTGAAAGCCCGGGCGATTCTGCGTTGATAGCCTTGAATGTGGTACAGTGCTTTCAGTCTTCTCTCATCGAAGAGCATGAGTTCCTCAAATCTGCTCTGTTGCCAATCTGCCTCGGCTATCTGGCACTCAGCCAATACTCGCAATGACGGAACCTCAATCTCAATAGGTAGAACGGCCTCCATCCCATAAACTAATGAATACGGAGTCGCCCCGGTAGAAGTTCTGATTGAAGTCCGGTAGCCCCACAGAGCAAACGGCAGCTTATCTGGCCAGTCCTGGTAGGTTTCCACCATCTTCTGTAATATGCGCTTGATATTCTTGTTAGCGGCCTCGACTGCTCCATTGGTTTGCGGCCGGTATGTGGATGACTTATGAAAAGCCACGTTGTATTTTTCCAACAAGTCTATTACTTCCTTCTTGAAGTGGGAACCGTTATCTGAAATTATCTCATTTGGGACCCCGTAGCGACAGATGATGTTGTTTCTGATAAACTTTGCAACGTGCGAAGCCTTCAACACCGCGTAAGATTGGGCCTCAACCCACTTTGTAAAATAATCTATCGCAACCAGGATGAACTCATGCCCATTAGACCCCTTTGACGTAACAGCCCCGATCACATCAATTCCCCAGACTGAAAATGGCCATGGTGAAGTCATATTGTACAACTTTGTCGGCGGGATGTTCATGCGATTTGCATGGATTTGACACTTGTGGCATCGCCGGACGAAACCAATACAATCCTCCTCCATGGTGGACCAGTAGTAACCCTGTCTGAGGATCTTCCGCGCCAACATTACCCCATTCATATGTGCTCCACATTCTCCTCCTTGGATGGCTTCCATTAGTCGCTTCGATTCTTCGGCATCAACACACAGTTTATGCATTCCCAGATGACCTCTTCTGTACAGCTTACCCCCACAGATGATGAACTGAACGGCCAATCTCCTTATTGCCCTTTTGTCTTTGGCATTTGTCTCTGGCGGATATGTTTCCTTCTCTAGGAAATTCTAGATGTCGTAATACCAGGGATGTTCGTCCTGAGCTTCATCTATGGCTGCAATTGACTCATAGGCAGGTGCAAATTTCTGGTCAATGATGACTGGACGCATCCGGACTCCACACGGGATGTCTATCATGGAAGATAGAGTTGCTAAAGAATCTGCGAACCTGTTGTTCTCTCTTAGTAGATGAGTAAAACTTAACTTCTCAAACCGAGGAATCAGCAAATCCAAGGTCTGGTGATACATCATCATCTTTTCCTCTTTTACTTTCCAGTCTCCGTTAGCTTGAGACACAACAAGGTTCGAATCCCCAATGACGTCCAATCGTCTTGCCCCTAGTTCTAGGGCTGCTTCTAGGCCAGCAATGCACGCCTCATATTCTGCTTCGTTGTTCGAGACTTTGAATCGGAGTTTGAAGGCTAGAGGAATACGGGAATTATCGGGTGCTATCAGCAACACTCCTATCCCATACCCATGTTGATTTGACGCTCCGTCAAAGTACATCGTCCAAGCTTCGTCGTCGATATGCAAAATGGCTTCATTTGGGAACAAGTATTCAACTGCTTCATCCCCCTCAACCGGATGGTCGGCAAGGAACTCTGCTACTGCTCTTCCTTTGACTGACTTGCGTGTGACATACTTCAAATCAAATTCGGAGAGCAACAGCAACCAACGAGCTAGCCTACCCGTAAGCGCTGGTTTCTCGAAAAGATATTTGATGGGATCGAGACGTGAAACCAACATTACGGAGTGAGCTAACAAGTAGTGCCGCAGCTTCCTGGTAGCCCATACCAAAGCTAAGCAAGCCTTCTCCAACGGTGTGTACCGAGTCTCATACTCTAGCATCTTCTTGCTCAGATAGTAGATGGCTCTCTCCACCCTGTCTTCAGACTATTGTGCGAGCATACAGCCCATTGTGGTCTCAGTCACTGATAGGTACAAAATCAACGGTTTCCCTGGTTCTGGTGGTGATAAAACGGGCGGGTTCTGTAGATATTCTTTGATCTGCTCAAACGCTGCTTGACATCGGCCGTCCCATTGAGATTTCTTGCCTTTCTTCAGGAGACCAAAAAGTGGTTCACAAGTCAAGGTTAATTTTGAGATAAACCGTCTTATGAATTGCACTTTACCCAGAAAGCCTCTCACCTCCTTTTCAGTCCTTGGTGGGGGCATTTCTATGATGGCCTTGATTTTGGAAGGGTCGACTTCGATGCCCCTTTGTGTAATCAGAAACCCCAGCATTTTTCCCGCTGTAACACCGAATGTACACTTTTGAGGGTTCAGCCGCAACCGGAATTCCCTGATCCTTTGAAAGAACTTGTGCAAGGCGGTGTAGTGGCCCTCTCTTTCTTTGGACTTGACAATCATGTCGTCCACGTACACCTCAACCTCCTTGTGGATCATATCATGTAATATTGTGGTCACGGCCCGTTGATAAGTAGCTCCAACATTCTTCAACCCAAACGGCGTGATTCTATAGCAGTATGTCCCCCACAGGGTGGTGAATGCAGTCTTTTCCCTGTCTTCTGGTGCCATCACTATCTGGTTGTATCCTGAGAAGCCATCCATGAATGAGAGCAATACATGCCCTGCTGTGAAATCCACCAACTCATCGATATGCGGTAAGGGAAAGTCGTCCTTCGGACTAGCTCTGTTCAAACCCCTGAAGTCCACACATACCCGGATCCTACCATCTTTCTTCGGCACCGGAACAATATTGGCCAACCAAGTCGGATATTCAGATACCAGCAGGAAGCCTGCGTCAATTTGCTTGGTGACCTCTTCCTTAATCTTGAGAGCCCAGTCCGGGCGGATCCTCCTGAGTTTCTGTTTGACTGGTCGGGCCTCGGGGTCAAGGGGGATCCGATGCTGTACAATCTTAGGATCGATTCCAGGCATGTCTTCGTAGGACCACGCGAAAACATCTTTGAAATCTTTTAATAAAGCGACTAAGCGCTCGCGTTCCTCCGAAGACAACGTGGACCCGATCTGGACCAGCCGCGGGTCCTCCTCAGTACCAATGTTCACGGGAGTGATTTCGTCCACTAGGGGTTTAACAAATCTTTCCTGCTCCTGCTCAATTAATCGTTGCAAAACCGGAGGAACTTCGTCCTCGTCGTTTTCAAAATTTTGAAAGTCTGAATTTATGCAATAAATTAAGGGCACAGAAAAGTACTCAGAAACCACAGTTGCTTGATTCTCATTAGGCACATCCAAATCGTCCAATTCATTTACAACAGACTCAAATGAAAAGGAAAAAGACGACCTAGACAAGACTGTGGCATCCGGGTTAACATCCCCAGGAGTACCAGACTCAGACTCAGTCGAGCTGGAATCTGATTCCGACTCACAAGACTCGGTGGAATCAGATTCCGGCTCACTACCTGACCCGGTGCTGCTGGACAAAAATCCCTCCTTGTATTGCCAAGTGAGAGAGGGTGCGATAGATGCATCCAAGATAGCTGCTGGTTAGCTCGCGGCCGTTCCATCTCCAATCATGGAAACCTCGAAGTTATCCCCCAAGCACTTATGGTCGATCGGAGGATCAGAGAGTAGACATGCCAGCGTTACCCCCGTTTCAAATTCTGTGCCATCAGGATCCACTACCCTATACTGCTCAACCTCAGCTGATGGGTCCGTCTACTCCTCGGCAACATCCTCCCCGGATAACTGCAGGTCGAAGAAGATCTCAAAACCGGGCACGCGCTTCTTCTCCGCGTTTATCCACGGTTCTGGGAAGCCGCAAAACGGAAAGTCTTCCCCCTTCCGGACGAAGCGTCCGTTCAGGGTACCCTGAATGGGCCTATGCATCAAGTCAAATGGCTTTCCAGCCTGCTTTGCTCTGGCTCTTCCTGCCATTTCTTTCCCTTTCCTCACCCAGTCCTCTTTGGTGGGCAGATAACCCAGTCCAAAGGTATGCGGGTTGTGTGGCACTTCGGCCAATGATGCGACTCCTTTCCTGCCGCTCCTTCCTAATCCCATCCCGGGGATGTGTTGTAGCTTGTTCATGAGGTAGACGGATTGGGCACTGACGTACATACCTTCATTCACAGCCATAATGTTTTGCACAACCCGGGCCTCGGCCAGAGTAAATCCTGATATAAACACGTCCTCCATGCCGTGCTCTATTTCTAGGACTGGTGTAGACACCTCCGGAGGGGGATGGATCGATGAATTCCCAAACACAATGGCTACTCCCTTTCCATAGGGGTATTTCACCATCTGATGCAGAGTGGACGAGACGGCCTTCACCTGGTGCAACCACGGTCGCCCCAAAAGTAGGTTGAAAGTTGCGGGAACCTCCAAGACATGGAAATCTATCTCGTGTTGTCCAGGTCCAACCTTTGTCTGAATCTTGACGGTCCCCATCACTTCTCTGCTAGTATTGTCGTACGCTCTGATCACCTGAGTTGTCGGGATGAAGTCCGCGGGCTTCAACCCGATTGCATACGCTGTTCTGGCTGGGCAGACATTGATAGCAGACCCGGTATCAACAAGTACCACCGGTATCCACTTGTCTCTACATTCCACGGAGATGTAGAGAGGTTTGTTATGATTCACGCCCTCAGGTGGCAGTTCTTTGTCTGAGAAGGTTAAAGCCGGGGAACCTCCTCCCGGAAAAACCAGCCCAACCAGCTGTTCTGGTGTAGTATCGATGGAGAGTTTGGCCTTGTCCATGGCAGATAGGACAGCTTGCCTGTGTACCCGTGAGGCCATAAGCAGTCCCCAGATGGAGATGTCTGCTTGTATCTTCTTTAATTGTCTCAGCGCAGCTTCTTCTTCAATTTGTCTCTCTCTCTGTTTCTCTACTTCTTTGTCTTTTCCAGATGCTTCGGGCTGGTCAAGGTGTAGGGGCTTGAAGTACCGCCCGCTCCTGGTCATATGGTCCACCTCATCGAGGTACCACGTGCTGTCTGGTTGATTTACTCCCCAATCTTCGTCTGTGTGGGCAAGACATAAGTCGTCGTCTTTCCACCACATCGCGTTAGCATCCAAAAGACACCTGTCTGGTTCTGGCAAATGTGTACTCTCAGTACCTTCATCCCATATGCTCACAGCATTTTCCGTTCTTGTGCCCACAGCACTCTCAGCCCCCTCGTGGGCTTTTGCCTTTCTGATTCTCTCGGAATCCCAAAACTTCTCATGTTCTGTCTGCATCGCTGCAGTTTGTTGTTCCACTGTCTTCGCATCCACAATGCTTAGGTCCTGAGCGAAATTCTTTATACCGGCGCTCTCCGGCAATCCATTCTGACTCTCGACCCTTCCGGTCACCATTGATACTTTTGCCCCTGCCGGGCCCTGTTCTGATTGAAACTCCACAATATCAGGCTGATCATCTAGCCACCCGGTGGCCTCCGCCGACTCCTCATATTCAAACCAGTTGATTGTTGCATCTCCTGATTCTTGGTCATTGAAGAACTGGAGGTTGGCGAAGTCCTCCTCCAGTGTTGTCAGATCATCTGCCCCCTGTTCAAGTCTGTCCCCCTGAATCATGCACAGTTCAGCTTTTTTTGGCAGTCCCACACTCAGCTCAGACTAACCCACTGCTAAGATGTACTCGCTTGGATCATAGGCTCCCCCAGCATAATCCCCGGGCTGTTCCATCCCAGACTCAACAACTCTGTTCTCCTCTGAAACCTGCCCTGTTCCATCTTCAGTGGTCACCACCTTTGGCTTAGATTGGGTCGTGAAGGTGTCCAACATGCACAAGGAATCGGTGCAATCAGGAAGGATCACATCCGGCTTGGGTAGGTGAGAGGGAGTAATATAGATACTAGGATCGTAGGATACGACCCCAGTTTGGATGAGGTTGACTCTTTTGGGTGGTGGATCTTGGTTATGGGTAGGGAGTGGGTTGGTTGTGACGTTAGGTCTATCTGGAGGTAGAATCACATTTTTGTCGATGAGGTCTTGAACCTCGTGACGCAGCCTGTAACAATGGTCGGTATCATGACCGTGCTGCTGGTGGTAGGCACAGTACTTGGCTAGGTTGTGAGAGGGGGGGAGTGGATTTGGTGGCGGCCTCGGCTCCAGGGGTTTTAAATGTCCCTTTCTAATTAAGACCCTTAGAACCTTGGACAAAGGCATGTATAGTGGAGTGAAGGTTCTTTGGCCTCTGGACTGATATCTCGGGGCTTGGGTACTGCTCCCGGATGTACTGGAAAAGGGTGTGGCCGCCATGGGCCTTGGCTGGGGAGGGGGATTGGTGGTGACCATACTGACCTCCAAAGTCCTGGTATTTGCAGCGCCGCTCGGGCCTGCGTTGTTGTTGCGGTTAAATGTCCTCCGGGGTTGCTCCCGGTCCTGGTCAATCAGACCTTGCTTCATCGCATCCTCAATCTGTACCCCCATCTCGTGTAAGTCTGAGAAGGTGGGAAAGGGGAGTACGATCATCTTCTGCATGAGTTTTGGTTGGAGATTGCGCACAATCATCCTAATTTGATCTTTGTCTGTAGGCCTCAAGGTCATCATCGATGCCTTTGCCCTCCATCGAGTTACAAAGTCTGAGAAAGTATCCTTGGCCTCTTGCCTCGTTGTTTCGAGATCACGAGTTGTAATCTCGATCTGTGTATTGTACGAGTACTGTGCAACGAAGGCCTCAGCCATCTCATCCCAATTTCTTTTGACATCATCTTCCAGCTTTGCATACCAAATGGCTGCCACACCCGACAAAGTTCGGCCAAGGAGGGAAAGCTTTTGTGGTCGGGTTAGGCCCATTGGCCGCAGGATGTCTGAGAATAGCCGGAGGTGGACCATAGGATCCCCGGACCCATCAAAACGATCAATCTGTGGCATCTTAAATCTGTCTGGCAATGTTACTGCCACATCGGTGTACCCATCTTCAATGTCTGGAATGGCCTTCACCCCCTGGGACTTCTTAAAAAGCTTCTCCAGTTTGCTCAATTTCAGAGCTGTATGGTCTATCTCGAACTCAAATGGAGAGTCCGGATGGTTGGCAGGTGTATGGGTCTTGGACAGTTGAGGCAGAAGCGGGGGAGGAGCCAGCCCCGTTGGATGGCCTGTGTCCTCTTGAATATTCTGGACATTGGGTAGGGTGTTCTGGGTGTTCAGGGGGGTATTCTGGGGATTTGGCAGGGCATTCTGACCAGTGGATGCCTGCTCGGGTAATGAAGCTCCGGGTGGAGGAGGAGCCTGATGTGAAGCAGATGCTGCATTCTGCTGTTGCAGCCTAGTGATCAGCTCGGCCTGCTGGGCCATGACAGCGGCCTGCTGCTTGGAGAACTCCGCTTGGCGGGTGGCATCTTCTTGCATTTGTTTCATGCTCTCATGCATTTGGCGCATCATCGCCTCCATCCCTGAGGTATTCGGCGGATCCATCTGAATAACCGGTAAGTGTATCTCTATAGCGGAAACAGAAACCTCAGTCCGACTATTTGCTGCTAAAGTAGACTGCTGCCCCGGTAATCTCTGTTCTGACACACTGCACCTCCTCGGCCTTCTTCTAACAATCGGGGGTAGAGAGTGGAACACTGGATGTCCGTCAACCAGATCCTCGGATCGAATGAGTCGGCGACCTCGTGTCCAAAGTGCTTGGGGTATATCTACGGGTTCGGAAGCAATTGTGCTACAAACCTACCCTAGCAAAAAGATAAATAAAGCGAAAAGGAAATAAATAACCAGATAAACGGACAACATAACAGCTTAAATTAAATACACAACACACAGTTGGGCATAACAACACACGGCTGATAAGCTGGAAATACACTGTCCTCAATCACTGATTACTGTCCCTATATCACTGTTCCCCAAAACTGAATCCGATATCCGCAGACAACTGATTCTCAGATACTGACTGATGCCCGCAGGCATGATGCCCAATCTCAAAGACTGATGCCCGCAGGCCTGATGCCCAAACTCAAACACTGATACATGCATTCCCTGTAGAGACGCACTCTAACAAGCACATAGCAGATAAGTGAGAGCCAAAACACCCCTATGTTGGGGTAGGGTTTCCCTGTCCTATTTCGTCAGGAACTAGGGTTTCACTACGCACGCAGCGGTTTCAAACAACCTATAAACGGGTAAGCAACTTGTCCTAGTTTGGAATGGTCACTATGGATCCGAATATGCAATAGGTCGAATGGTCAAAAAGGGTGCCCTGGTAAAACCGGGGTTTGTGTTCCCATACTGGCAGAGCCCGTAACCGATCAGCCTTACGGACATGCCTTGACAAGACAAGCCTCCGGCAAACCGCTCAGGAATAGCAGATGGCAAGCACGGTGTCCTAGGCGCACCAATGCAAATGCAATGCAAAGAAACACACAAGTGTAGTCAAAACAAGATATCACGAGTTCGAGTCAAGTTCTCTAAATCCCCAGCAGAGTCGCCAGAAACTGTAGACGTCCCCGAACGCATCCCGGGGCGAGGAGTGCGAATCTCCCCCCCCCCCCCGATTCTGGTTCGATATTGGGTCTACTACAGTTCGAAGGACTCAAATGTCACGGTTCTAAATCTTGAACCAAAGAATCCAAATCTGGCAAATCGTTTTGAAAACAGATTTTTTGAAAGAAGTGTCAAACATGGACTGCTTTGCCAGATACAGAGTCGCCACCTAAATATTTTATTTTTGGGAAATTTAGGAAACCCTGACTTGGTGCCAAAGGCCACGTGTCCGTCATCACCAAAGTTGCCTCGGCTCGGGAACTTGGGTACGATTGGGGAAGGTCACTTCGTGAGCACCCCCGCTCGCCCGGTCAAAGACCGGCCTCTACTAACCATGATATCTTATTTTGAAAACATTGTATGTTCTTATTCCGGTTATTAGCCTAGGTTACTATGTGATGCGCACAGCATACAAGTATAGACTGAATCGCCTGAATTGGAACAACCCATTTCATGTTTGTTTGAAAGATGGTTTGCTACCCGCAGGTAGGCTTAAAATGCAGATTTTGCCACCCTCAGGTGGGCTTAGAAAACATGGTGTTGCCACAATCTAGTGGGCTTAAAACAAACGATCAATGCATTATTCCAATTCAGATAACCCAACCTTCACCCACAGGCATTCAAGGCAGTTATATCACATAAGCAAATAGCCTCATGGCAAGCATGCTATCATGGCAGTCACTCACATGCATGCAAGGATGCTAAAGCATAAAACTTACCGAGTACTCCAAGCCAAAACAAAAGCTGATTAGAAATCATGCATGATCCTAAATATGCTGAAATGCCTAATGCAACACATGCAAAAATGCAAACTATAGCAGGCTCGGCTATCTTAAACATGGCATATGAGATGCTACAACTAACACGTATTCAATTTGGAATTGAAATACAAATGCAGTTTGTATGATGCGCCGAGCCCGGTGCATGCAAAACAGATGAATGATGCAAACATGCTGTCATACTGTATGCTAACTGAAATATGCTGTATATCTAACCATCATAAGCGGGTAAATAAAAGGGAAGAAAGACGTGGGGTTGGAAGACATACATCACACTCACCCACACTTATTACAATTATGCCCTCGCACAGAGGGTCCGAATAAATATACAGTCCCAAATGAAAGAATATTACAGTCCAAATATTACAGTCCGAATAATATACATATTTCTAATTAATTAACAAATTAACTAAGAAAACTGTAAACTGGCATGCAAGCCAGGGACTGCCTTGCTTCTGATGAACGATGTATGTTTGGGCTGCCTTGCGCGGGAATCCACTGGAATGCCCCAACTAGCCTCTATTTCGCAATGTTTCTCGAAAAGCGTGCCAAGCTTCGGAAGACCGCTGATTCTTGATATGCTGCAACAAAGAGCAGGAAAGGGGCATAGCAATGTATTTCACAGATATATGCATGCCTCGATCCTCGGGCCACCAATCACGCATACCGATGCATGATGGCCGAGGAGCCAAATTGCACAACTCAATATAGGATGAATGCATATGAATGCTACAATAAAACCTAACTCCATCACGGATAATCCGGAGTGTCGGTGACTTGGGAATTGAGACCCGTTCCGTCACTCGGAGTACGAAACGCACCTCGTTTCCCGTGCCCGGGCTAACTCCTATCCCGAACACAATGCAATATGCATGATATGTATGAAATGCAACTAAGATACAATCCTAACGTACACAATGCTATGAAAATGAGATGTCTCGGAATGCGTGCGCACGGGCACGCAAACCGAGGAAATGATCCTAAGGCATAAAATGGCATACGCGATGCAATTGGACTTACACTAACATGAGTGGACCTCAGCCACACTCACATAAGAGGCCGTCGGATAAAAGTGAAGTGCCTCGAAATGCGTGCACACGGGCACGCAAACCGAGGCAATGGCATACGGAATGCAATGAGACTAAAATGGCATACAGAATGCAAAATGGACTTACACTAATATGAGTGGACCTCAGCCACACTCACATAAGAGGCCGTCGGATAAAAGTGAAGTGCCTCGAAATGCGTGCACACGGGCACGCAAACCGAGGCAATGGCATACGGAATGCAATGAGACTAAAATGGCATACAGAATGCAAAATGGACTTACACTAATATGAGTGGACCTCAGCCACACTCACATAAGAGGCCGTCGGATAAAAGTGAAGTGCCTCGAAATGCGTGCACACGGGCACGCAAACCGAGGCAATGGCATACGGAATGCAATGAGACTAAAATGGCATACATAATGCAAAATGGACTTACACTAATATGAGTGGACCTCAGCCACACTCACATAAGAGGCCGTCGAATAAAAGTGAAGTGCCTCGAAATGCGTGCACACAGGCACGCAAACCGAGGCAATGGCATTAAGGCATGAAATGACATGGAAAATGATATGCAAACATGCCAATGGAATTTCAGCACTGAAATATGGGGGAAAACAGTCCCGAAAGATGGCGAAATGACACCAAATGCAAGGAATGGTCCCGAAATGCGAATTTAGGCACCCGAAATGGCCTATAGCTATGCAATGCATGCACAATATGGACATGGAATGAAAATACAGTAGCAAGGCAGCCCCAAAACAAGCATTTTCCAGTCTAAAACATGGCCGAACAGCAAGCATAGATAGGGCAACAATGGCATGCAAAAATAGGGGCCAAGAGAGGGGTATTGAAGTAGATGGTAAATGCAAAGCCCAAACAACAAAATACCCTTCTACAACACTGAAGAGGGGCCAAAAATATGAACATTTACAGTTTATGATAGCCCCAAAATCAGTATACAAATGTGCTCAAAAATGTCATGCAAGATGAGGCTCAAAAGAGGCTATAACATGAGGTATACAAAATAAACACCAAACAGCCAAAGACCCTTAATAAATCATGTCAAGAAGGTCAAAAAATGACCACTTTCAGTCCTGATCATGGTCCAAAAACAGAAGCAAAATGGGCTAACAAAGCATGCAAAAACGGGGGTAAAACATGGATTCAAAGCAAGTGGCATATGGAGCATGAAAACAAGGTTGAGCCCTTCTTCAATGTTGAATAGGGGCTCAAAATAAGCACAATATCAGTTCATGAGATGCTCCAAAACAGATCACACATAGGCTAGATAGAGCATGCAAAATATTGACATACAAAGAGATATTGAAACAAGTGTGAGATGGGGCTCTCAAAGAGGGTTGATCCCTTCAACAAACATGTAGAATAGCTCAAAATAGACCTAGTTTTAGTTAAGGTCGGAGCTCAAAACAATAAGAAAATAGGCCAAGAAATTGGTGCAAAAATGGGCTACAAAAGGGGGAAAGTCTACTTACCCTTGAAGACCAATACTTTGACTACTTCTTGGACCAAATTTGATGACTCTAAGCTGCTGGAATTCCTCCCTTTGCTGCTGGAATGGAGTGGTGATGGTAGAGCTTGAAGATGATGAAGAAATGGAGCCTAAACTTGAAAGAAATGGAATGATATGTATGTATATGCTCAAAACAATTCTTGTAACCCTTTCTCTAGAGTTGGGAGGCCCTCTATATAGACAAGAGAGGGAGAGGAGAATCAAGGCAAAAGTGGAGGGAAATGAGCCCTTATTTCCCTCCAAAAGGGTCCCCTGGATAGAGATATTTTTGGGGGAAAACCAAGGCACAGCTGGAATGTACTCAACCTGAAGAAGCAGGCCGGCCTGGCATTTTTGTTGCAGGTGGCCGGCCGGCCACCCCCCATGGCCGGCCGGCTAGGGGTCAAAAGGGTCAAGTTGAGTTAATGGCCGGCCACCAGATATTGGTGTCCTCCCAGGTCCTCTCATCACAACTCTGTGGTTCAAATTTGGAAAATGTAAAACAGGAGAGAGAACAAGCCACTTTTAGGAGGGGTTCAAAAGGGTCAAGTTGAGTTAATGGCCGGCCATATGATATTAGGGTCCTCCCATGTGTGTACAACACAAATATGTGGTTTGGGGTTGAAGAAGGTGGCCCTAGGGTGGTCAACATTGGCTCGGAAGTGAGAAAAACGGGCGTCGGAGGGCGCCGGAGGAGCATAACTGGTTGCTGAGACAATTGATGGCCTCCCACCCTTCAGTGACCTTCCTGGTGATAAAACAGAGGTACCTACCAAAAATGAACAAAAACCGATGCAAAACGAATGCTCGGGGGCCAAAACACGCAGTTTGGGGTCCCGAAAATAGGCCGTTAAGCACCGAAAGTGGCGTTCGACCACGGAGTGGGTCTCTCAGGCCTCAGTGTCCCTCGAAAGGGAGTAAATGAGATGCATGCCAAAAACCGGAGCAGTCGGAGATGGCTAGGCGGTCCCGAACCGAGGCACACGGCCTGACGGCTCCGAAAACCGGGAACCGGGCTCCGAAATGGGCAAAATGGCCTACGGCCACGAAATGTAGCCCACGGCCACTGAGAGATGGTCTACTGGACCTCTCCCTCCCCTCAGGAAGAAAAATAGAGAAAACCGAGCTTGGTTCGCAAACCGAGACAAGGTACAAAAGAGGGTTCGGAAGTCCGGAGGCAGGGCTCACGGCCGCGACTCTGAGACTTCTGAACGAGCACAAAATGCAACATCACCGAGCGCTCAAACGGTGACGTCTGAGTCTTAAGGTCGGTCAAAAATGGGGTGTCTACATAGTACCTCCAGAATCCACTTGTATTGTCACCACTGAAGCCGAGGAAGCCTCTGATTCTATACTTGTCAGTGACAGATACGACCATGAGATGTATGCTAGCTCAAGAGTCTAAAGATAGAGTGGAGAAAGCTATCTACTATTTGAGTAAAAAGATGCTAGACTATAAGACCTGCTACACTCCCTTGGAGAAAGCTTGCTTAGCCTTGGTATGGGCTACCAGGAAGTTGAGGCACTACTTATTAGGTAGGCTGGCTCGTTAAGAAACTAACGCTTACAGATAGGCTGGCTCATTGGTTGCTTCTTCTCTTCGAATTTGATCTCAAGTATATTGCGCGCAAGTCAGTTAAAGGAAGAGTTGTAGCGGAGTTCTTGGCAGACCACCCGGTAGACAGAGATGAGGCGGTGGAATATTTGTTCCCAGATGAAGATATTCTGTACGTAGAAGAGGAAACATGGATGATGTACTTTGACGGGGCATCCAATCAGTAAGGTTATAGGATTAGTGTGTTGCTGATAGCGCTTGATGATTCCCATATACTTTTAGCCTTCAAACTCCAGTTCAAAGTATCCAACAACGAAGCAGAATATGAAGCGTGTATTGCTGGTTTAGAAGCTACTCTAGAACTGAGGGCAATAAGGTTAGACGTTATCAGGGACTCGAACTTGGTTGTTTCTCAAGCAAACGGGGACTGGAGAGTCAAAGAGCAGAAAAACAAGGTCTACCATCAAACCCTGGATATTCTGATTCTTAGGTTTGAAAAACTAATGTTTATACATCTATTGAGGGAGAACAACCGGTTCGCTGATACTTTAGCAACTCTATCTTCTATGGTAGACATCCCACTTGGGGTCTAGATGCGTCCGATTATCATCGAATAGAAATACACACCGGCTTATGAGACCATTACCGTGATAAATGAAGTGCAAGTCAAAAACCCCTGGTATTACGATATTTGGAACTTTCTGCAAAAGGAGACGTAAGGGGTAAATGCCAAAGACAAACAGGGAATACGGCGTCTGGCCGTCCAATTTATCATCTGCAGAGGTAAGATATATAAAAGGAGTCATCTAGGAATACATAAACTGTGTGTCAAGGAAGAGAAATCGAAGCGCCTTATGGAGGCTATCCACGGCGGAGAATGCAAGACACACATGAACAATGTGATGCTAGCCCGAAAGATCCTCATGCAAGGCTATTACTGGTCCACCATGCAGGAGGATTATATTGGTTTTGTATGGCGATGCCACAAATCTCAAATCCATGCCAACCGCATGAATATTCCGCCATCAAAGCTTCACAACATGACTTCACCACGGCCTTTCTCGGTCTGGGGAATCGACGTTATCAGTGCAGTCTCACCAAAAGGGTCGAATGGACATGAGTATATCCTGGTAGTGATTGATTATTTTACAAAATGGGTAGAAGCTCAATCCTATGCAATGTTGAAAACATCGCATGTGGCTAAGTTTATCAAAAACAACATCATCTGTGGGTATGGAGTTCCAAACGAGATCATATCTGATAGCGGGTCACACTTCAAGAAAGAGGTGGTGGATCTGCTTGAGAAATACAATATGGCTTTTCACAAGTCATCGACATACAGACTACAAACTAATGGAGCTGTTGAAGCCACCAATAAAAATATCAAGAACATCTTGCGAAAGATGGTAGAAACCTACAAGGACTACCCAGATAAACTACCATTTACACTTTGGGGCTACCGGACGTCGATCCGAACATCCACAAGGGCAACCCCTTATTCTCTCGTCTATGAGATGGAAGCCGTTTTGCCAATTGAAATTGAAGTCCCGTCACTGCGAGTTATGGCTGAGTGTCAGATAGAGGAGGCGGACTGGCAACAGAGCAAGTTTGAGGAGTTAATGTTGTATGATGAAAGAAGACTAAAGGCGCTATATCATGTCCAAGGCTACCAGCGCAGAATAGCTAGGGCTTTTAACAAGAAGGTTAAGTCCAGAAATATCAATAAAGGAGATATGGTACTGAAAGATAACCGAGCTCATATCCATGACCCTAGGGGTAAGTTCAGACCCAATTAGACTAGTCCTTACATCATCAAATCTATCTGGTCGGGTGGAGCAGTTATTCTCATGGACTTAGATGGCCTGGCAGCCGATCAATATGGACAAATTGAAGAAATACTATCCTTGAGAGGCTCGTTAGGTTGAAAATCCGAAAGGGCGACCTAGGCAAAAATTAGAGCATGGAAAATTAAAAATAAAGAAAAACTGAGCTCGCAAGATTGAAAACCCTAACGGGCGGCTTTGGCAAAAGTTAGAGTGCAAAAGAAGAGAGTTAATACTCGAGTGAACTTGAACCGAACTACGTAAAGCCTAATTCCTATCTTTGAGATACATAGGCAACTTCATCCTGAAGTTCAACTGTAACAATCTCTGACTCAACTATCCTGTTCAATTGCCTGATCAGATCATCTTTGTCTGTTAGTTTGGTTGTGATCTTCATTTTGGGAAAAAAAAGCTGGTTACAATGTAGAACAGTAGTGGTATTCAAGCAGGGGCAGTTATGATCTTTTGATTCAAGGTTGTACGTCTTGAGGATTGATTTTGTGCGTGTCAGGCAGTGATCATTTTCGAAAATGGTTGTGGAAAGTTTTAATAAAAGTTGATTTTTCTCAAAATTTTACCTTTACAACTTAGATCATTTTTGCGACCGAAAGGAAAATTTTTAGTGCTCACAACGTTAATTCCATTGATTTAAACATGAAGTACATTCTTCAACTCTCTGATACAAATCAAAGTTGCTTTTACATCATAAAACTTAAAAAGAAAGGTCAAAGCAATAAACTAGGGGCATAGGCGAGTCAAGTGCTTTTACGTCCTCTACTCGTGCTTGCGGAAACCTCTGTAGCTAAAGTTGGCCCGACTTGTGCCTCATCCTCGAACCAAGCCAAGCACTCGCCAGAAAGGGCATAATTGAAACTAGAGACAGGGGTTAGAAGCTCTGTTGTCCTCCAAGCAGCAAGGTACCGAGTTAGGTATGAAACACAAATCAGGAATGAAGCCAAGTATTCTATGCCCTCTTCTGGGCAGGTCTAATCATGTCCAAACTGGAGACTGAACTGGAAGAGAAAATAGAACACGCAGTATGTGAGGCCAATTAACTCAATACCTGGTTATCGAGACATGTTATAGCTCATCTCATTCAAGTTAAGCCAGGGGCAATACCAAGCTATGTCAATTGTAAATCTACTACACATCCAGTTGCATCACCATCCCTCATTGGAAAAGTCCACTAGTCACTGGCGGAAGAAATAAGCTCGGGCTGAATATTCGGGGCAAGGGTCCACCATTTTCAGCTTATCCATGAGCCATACCTGGGAAGGGATGAAAAATAAGAAAGATTAAAGAATAGAAAGATGTGCATGGAGAGAAAAGTAAAGAAAGGGCTTTGAGAGAAAATAGAGCATGAGTGCCGAGTGATGTGTGAGGTATATATCAGAAAGGCTGGGAAATAATACCTGAAGAAGTAGTGGACTCCCCGCAAATCTGGTGGTCTCTCGCCGATGAAAAGCATCTAAGCCCATTAGGGTCAAACCAATACAACTCTTACCCTTTTTCAGATAATGGACTACTTCGATCAGCTTAATGCTGGCTCTGCCGCAACTAGGGACAAGAAGGAAATGTGCAAGCATGCATAAACAGAGGACATGTTGCCGAAAAACTCGCCACAAAGGGTCGCCTCTGTCACCGATGTTAGAAAATCGATGAATCAAGCTGGGTATATCTAGCTCTCCGTCATAGGCCAAAGATCAAGCTTCATGCAAAGTGAGCCCACACATCCGTCCCAAAGCCTGGGCGTGGCCAAAATAGGGCTCAGGCATGATTTCCTCATCGTGTCGGGTTTCCATCAATGCTCGAAATTCTTCAAGAGTCAGGCCCATTTCCTGTGTGCCGAAGTGAAATACATGCGTAATTGGGTCCCAACATCGGACCGCGGCATGAAGGAACAGAAAACAAAGTGGAGTACGACTCAATGGAAAAAGCGCGTTTATGTCAAAAGCTCAGAAACTTACCTTCTTCATACCGTCCAAAGTGGCTATCTAATATGTAAGCTTCTCGGCAAGGAATATCTCCATTTGTGGAAGAAACGACAGCAAAAATGAGGTTCTGGTAAAGAAATCACGAAGAAAGACCTTTTGTAGAAGATAGGGCTGTGAGTGGAGGCCAGTTGTCAACCATCTGGTGGATCCATCACAAGTGGCCGGCCGCCCACTTGTGTGGCCTGTCGTCCACTTCTGGGCCTGGCAGTTTTGGCAGTCTAGTTTTGTCTTGATCTTTGTGTTTTAAGGTCTTGTTTTGAGTTTTTTGATTTTAGCAAGTGTACATAGCTGTGTTTAGTTGTTTTTTACTTTGTTTCTTTGTTTATCGAGTTGTATTTTGGTCATTGGTCGACTCATTACCCGATTAAGAACATCATGCCAATACAAGTTTTTATTTTTGGTTTCAAATTCAACTCCATTTTCATTCTGCAAATGTGGTGCTCATGATGCAAAAACAATAACTCTTTTCATAAAACTGCAGGGTCTTCCCCCAATCATGGTTTTTACAAAAGAGAGTACAAGTTTTCAAAAGCAAAAGTAAAAGCCTAACTGAAGCTATACATGTGCCAAACTACAAAATGAAAGAAACTAAGCAAAAGAGTATAAAGCTCAGCGCCAGTTGCATCAGGCTCGAGAGGCCCTCTTCGTTCTCTTCCTCGAAGGGGACTAAGGGGCACTGTCTCTATCAGCACCGCTATCAGAACCGGACTCTGAGCCAGGACCAGGGTCATCATCTCCGCTCCCTAACTCAGAACTAGCCTCGACATCGTCTCTGCTCTCTGACCTCGAGCCGGCATCATCTCCGCTGCTCTTAGATGACTCAAAATGTCAGCTCACTGCCTCCTCGGAGTCACTAACCTCGGTATCATCCCCGCTCAATATCAGCTCGGACTCGCTGCTCCTATTCTGAGCACCCCTGCCTCTACCTCGACCTCAGCTCTCATCTCAGCCACATGCTGGGGCCTGTCTACCTCTCCTCCCTACCGTCGGAGGAGGTGTCGCTAGTGCTGTTGCTGCCACTAGTGCCCTCAATTAGAGGTGGGCGCGGGTCGGTTGCGGCCACGGAACCTCCAATCCGCCATCCGTCCGCCAGATTGGCGGATTGAAGAAAATCAATCCGCATCCGTCCGCCAATCCGGCGAATGTGGATTGAGCGGATTGGCAGTTTGGCGGATGGATGCGAATCGGTTTGGCGGTTTAAAATTTTATAAATTTTCAACATAATTCAACTTGTCCACTTCCTCAAAAAAAAAAAGAAAAAAAAAGAAAAAGAAAGTATTACAGTCAATGACTCAAAAAAGTATTACAATCACTGTATGCCTTACCCAAACAAAGAAAGTTTAAAACTTTAGAATATCACAATCATTGCATGCCTCATCCACATATTACAATCACAGCATGATTCATCCACATAAAATATTACAATCTGTGATTCTTAAAATATAATAACAATTCAAACCACCAAAACCATAAACAGAGTAGTAGTAGAGATTGTTTGCCTCTGTATTGTTATATCTACATATGTTTTTGAAAACAAAAACCAACCAGCATATATCATATTTTCTATTTATTATTTTTAGAGCTAGATTTAAAAACCAAAAAATATAGATAAATAATACGTTTATTTTTTTCAATTCAAAAAATATATTCCAGCTATCTCCACAGATACATGCATCATTCCAGTTGTGTTTGTAAGGATATTTCCGAGGGTCTCTCATATATTTCTATATATAAATGACCTTCTCTTTTGTTAGAGAGGTTAGGAAAATTTTTGATTTTAGAAAATTTTGGAGAGCAAAAGTTTGGAAAATTTCTCTCTCTCTATAACTCTCTCTCTCTCTCTCTCTCTCTCTCTCTCTTGCAACTTACATAACCTTTGCCTAGACACTCTAAACCAAACTTTGAGGGATCTTGGCTGAGGTGCTTAAGCTTGCATTTTAGCACTTGAGAATGTGAAATAGTGGTTTGGGAATTTAAGGGATCATTCCTCTTCAAGAGGTATACATTCTAGTTCTTTTGTACCATCTATTTCTCATATTTTCTTGCTGTTTTTGAGTTGTTTTTCACCTTTATTTTTAGGCTGAAACATGTGGTTTAAGGCCATTAAAGGCAGAGGGGTTGACAACCCTTCTTTGAACCTTGCTTCTAAGGCCTTTGTCCTTGTGTTTCCCATCTTCTCATCAAATGTTTTTGAGCTTTTTTACCCCTAAATTTCAGAGTTTTTTAGAGGCTAAAGTCATGTTTTAAAGTCCCGAAAATGGAGGGGTTAGCCTCCCCTCCCCTCCTTATGCTTGTGTGCTAGTGTTAATCCCTCAACATTTTAGTTTTTTGTTGTAGTTGTTTTTGTCTTCATTCCAACACTATTTTTTGAATGTTTTAGGACTATTTTTATATATTAGCTTCATTCGTGCTTTGTATAGTATGCTTGTAGTGTAATGGTCCTCATAGGCTTGGTGGTTTAGGCCTTAGCCACCAGCCTATTTGAGTTGATAGCATTTATTTCTTGTTTTCCATACTTGTGTTCACCTCTAAGCATCTGTGCAATCTCTCTCATTTCTTGGATTTTTCTCTTGGTTTCGAGAGTTGCTCCAAAATGAGTGTTGTTTAAGCTTAAAGGGGTAATATTGTGCTTAATGGTTTAATCCCTTTGAGGGCTCATTACCGACGGCATGATCTCTCTCTCATGCTTAAAACAATATTTGGTTTGGGACTTCTCTCCATTAGTGAACTTAAAGCTCATTATTATACTTAATTGACTAAGGAATGGAAAGTAATTAAAATGGGGTAATAAAATTGGGATAAAATGGACCAAGATAATAAAATGATTTGGTGTTCAATCGAATGTTAATTGAACACATGGAGACTTGGGTCATTTTATAGTTGTTACTGACGAAATGGTTCAATTTTTCGAGGTCGACCACTTCCCTTGACCAATCCATGATAGGGAGAAAGTTTTGTTGGTCTTTCCTTACCATTTATTGAAATTGTATCCCTTGGTTCATAAGTCATCACGCAATGAAATTGGGTCGATTGATGACTTGTGGATCAAGTCTATCCCTACTTTGACCTGTTTGCTAATAAGGAGAGACAGGGTAGACAAACATCCCCTAAGAATACTAGTGGCCGGCAGGCCACTTTTACTGGGTGGCAAGCTACTATTTGTGGCCGGCCGACCACTACTTCTGGCCTGCCGGCCATTTCTTCTAGCCAGGCAGTGTCCCTTTTCCAGCAGAGCAGAGACTGAGGTGGAAAAACAGTGCAATTTTCTAACTAAGCAACAAAGGCATTCCAGTAGCAAAACGGGGGTTTTTTGGGGTGGAAATCCACATCCATGCATAAACCATCCCTCGATTCTCGAGATCCGTTGAAATAATGTTATAATATTAGTATGTTGTAATTAAAGTAGCGGACTTGTAACTGATTAGTTAATTTAATTAGCTAAAATAGTTAGTTAATTTGTGGTGATGTAATAATTAGCTAGTATAGTTAATTTATTTCATTTGGGTTGTAATAGATTAGTTAATTCGTAGTGATTAGTTAGGGCATTTATTTGGACCCTCTTGTGCGAGGGCCAAATTGTAATAATGTATATGTCTTCCAACCCTACGTCTTTCGCCCTTTTATTTACTCGCTTATGATGGGTAGCTTAGAACATCATGTTTCTTTTATCATGTCCCATGTTTGCATCCATTTGTTTTGCATACATGAGGTTCAGCTCATCATTCTAACAAAGCATTGTAGTTTACATACTTCGTTGAATACGTGTTGAAACTGCATGCTATCAAGTTGTTTCAAATGTCATAACTCGTAGCCAAGCTTATTAGTTGCATATCGCATGTGTTGCATTAGTCATATCGCATTAGTTAGGAACATGCATTTTTCTAATTATTTTGCTTTGTTTGGCTTGCCTTGAAGTACTAGGTGAGCTTTTATTACTTTAGCATATAGCATGTGTGTGATTGTTGCCATGTCAAGCATGATTACCATGAGGCTAATTGCTTAAGTGATAAATTGTTTGAATGCCTGTGGATGAAGGCTAATTGCTTGAATTGAGATAATTTGAGTAATGTGCATATGCGATCACTTTTTCAAGTGATACGTATTTGAAACAATTTTCAAACATACATGAGATCAAGTGTTCTAATTTTTACAAATTAGTCTATACTTGTGTGCAACACATAGTAAGTTAGTCTAAAAATCGGAACAAGAGCATATAATGTAAATAAGAATCATATCATGATTAATAGAGGCCGATCTTTGATCGGGCGAGTGGGGTGCTTAATTCATTACCTTCCCCTCTCGTACCTAAGTTCCCAAGCCGAGACAATCTTGGTGATGGCGGACATGTGGCCTTTGGCACAAGTCATGGGCTTCCTAAATTTCTCAAAAATATTTTGGTGGCAACTTCGTATCTAGCAAAGCAGTCCATTTTTGATATTTTGATTCAAAATCGATTTTCCAAAAGAATTGCCGGATTTAGACTCATTTGTGTTTATCTATTTCATATTGCACTTATGGAATCAGATTCAAAACCACGGGAGTCCGAACTGTAGGGCTAGTCGTATCTGAAAGGAGCACGAAAAGTCAAGCTACACGAGGATAGAGTTTTGTAATGTGTTTATACAAAGATAAGTATTACAAGTGGAGAAGTGTGTTCTTGGCTAAACAGATGATTCTGGAAGCAACCATGAACTCCGTTTTGCAGATTTAGACAATTTTTAATTGTAACAATTGTATTTCCATTTCTATTTGTAATGGCTTTAATTTCTAATTTGTAATAGTTTCACCATAGTGAAAAAAAACGAGGAAAGAAAGAAATTATAAACTTTCGGGTTTAGAGAAAATCTTTGGGATTAATTTTATTATTCCCAAAGTATTTTGGTTTTCTGTAATAGAAACCAAAGTTTAGCCTTGGCTAAAGAGTATTCTGATTTGTTCAGAAATGACAACAAAGATGGATGTGATTTCAAACCTTTGTAGTTAGAGGAAATCTTTGGGTTTAATCATTTTATTCCTAAAGTGATAGGAAACCAAGTTTTGAGAAAGTCTTTGGTTATAATTTGATTATTTCCAAAGTGTTTTGTTTTGGGAAAAGAACCAACTTTTAGCATTAGCTAAAATATTTCTGATTTTTATTCAGAAATAATAAGCTCAATTCCGAGAGTATCGGCTAACTTTTATAAGTGGTGTAATTCTGATAGCAAATTTTAATTGCTTATAAGTTTTGTAAACTTGGTTTGTTTTAACCTAGTTTATCCCCTGAAAAACTTAATTCTAAATTTGTTTCTCATGGAGTAGGAGTCAACATACTCTTAAAAGTTTTGCCTAAGGTTAACTAGGTCTTAAGTGGGACCGGTGTAACCCCTCTAGTCTTCTTGGAAACTTTCCTGACCATGTTCGATTCTAGAATAAGTGGTGAGATCAGTTTTGAATTAAATTTCAGACTTTGGGATTTTCTAGTATTAAGTCTAGTTTATGGAAAAACAAAATAGCGAAATTTTGTAGTGATTTTTCATAAATGGCTTCAAGAGGTGACAACAGAAAATGTTGTTCCACCTAACAACCATAAGCCTTACGAGATTCTTAAAGGAAGATTTAAAGAGATCAAGTGTGATTAAAGGAAATTCCAAATATATTTTTGAATTTTTTAAATTCCAAATACATTCTTATATTGGTGGCTCCTAGTGAGTACAAGATCACTAATCGCAGAGATAGAAAACTGGTGGTTCCTAGGAGGTGTTAAACCATTAGCTACACAGTTATGAGATTATGGTTCCTAATGGTGAACAGATTACCGATCACATGTCAAAACATGATGGTTCCCAGTAGTGGAGAAGCTAGTGATCATATGTCAAGACATGATAATTCCTAGTAATGTAAGAGTCTATTGATCCTATGTCAAGATGTTGTGATTCCTAATAATAAAGTGACTATTGATCATAGGTCAAAACATTGTGATTCCTAGTAGTAAAAAGTCTACTGGCCACATGCTGAGAAATTAGTAATTCCTAGTGATAAGACTACTTTCCGAATAGTAGACTATTGATCACTAGGTTTGTGATTCCAAATAATAAGGCTATTGACTTCAAAGTGTTATGTTGGACCAAACTTTTTTGGTGCTTTGAATTCAGAAAAGACCTAATTTGGCTAATGACTATCTGGGAATGTGTTTTCTGTGATATGATTTTAAGAGTTTCATAATCATTTTGACACAAGGAATTGTTTAAAGACCTTGTATGAATTTTTGGAAAGGCCAAAAGCCTTTGTATTAATTCTACAAATGTGGGGGTGTAATGTAAAATGTGGTAATACCTAAACCCAAGATGGTTAGGATAAGCCTTAAAATCCATTAACTTTGTATTCAACGGTTATACACAATATAGTAGTGCATATCGGTCTTTTGTATGGACAAATTTGACATTCAGATTTACACAAGAATATTATCATGAAATTGAGGAAATGGTTTTCATGAGAAAAGAGATGAGCCTAGAAAATGTTAATATGCTAGGACTTTAAAGTTCTTCTATCTAAATCTTCTCAAACTTATATGGTGGCTAGTGAGGCTAAAAGCTTCTTTGAAGCTGTGATTTCTCTAGAAAATTTAGTTTTATCTTGCATAGGTAGTAAGCCTTGGGATGCAAGTGAATAAAAGCCGATGAGATAGGCTTGTTATCAAAGGATATTGGCAAAGAGAAGTCCTGGATTGCTTTGATACGTGATCACCAATTATGGTGAGTGTGATCGCAATTGTGCGAAGTCTGGAGATACATAAAGATGGATGTTTGGATAGCTTTCTTATATGAAGATTTAGTTGAATAAATCTTTATGGAACAACCTGAAGGGTTTCTCGGTTCCAGGACGAAAGATTGTAAGCTTGAGAATCATTTTATGATTTGAAATAAATACCGAAATAACGGCATGAGAAATTCAACTGCACTATGTTGTCAAGTGGGTATTGACAAATGTATTTATGTTAAAGACATTGACAATAGTATATGTCATATTGTGTCTATGTGTAGGTGACATGCTCATTATTAGTAGTTATGGAGAAGATATTCAATACTACCAAGTGGATGTTGTACTCTAAGTTTGATATGAAAGATACGGGCTTTGCAAATGTGATTCTGGGTATTAAGATTACCAGAACATCTAGTAGTATTGTACTTTCTCAGTCTCATTATGTTGGTAAAATACTTAAGAAATTTAGTAAATCAAATACAAGTGTGTTGAGGACACTAGTAGACTTATGTCTACATTTGGCCAAGAATAATAATGAAAGTGTATTTCAATTAGTAAATTATCAGATCATTGGAAGTTTAAAATATTTGATGAGTTGAACAAGGCTAGGTATAGCCTACTCATGTAGCAAGCTTAGTAGATACACGAGTAATCCTAATACTACTCATTGGAAGGGCATTATATGGGTGTTGGATTATTTACACTACACCCGAGATTATGGGTTGCATAACACTTCATATCTAGTTGTACTAAAAGGGTACAAAGGTGCCTATTGGATATTTGATACAAAGACCACGAATCCATTAGTGGTTATGTTTTCTCTAATTAGAGCTGCAATCGTGCCTTGGAGATCTTCCAAGCAAATGTGTATCATGATATCAATTATGGAATAGGAATTCAATGCTTTAGATAAAGCTACTACAGTAATTGAATGGCTTTGCCGGTTTTTTTTTATAGATATTCCATGTTGATCAAAACTTGTGCTAGCAATTTTGTATACTCTGCGACAACCAATCAAGTATTGGTAGGGTACAAATGGAAAGTCTATACATTTTCGTTGAAGACATAGTTCCATACGACGACTACTCTTGTGTGTTATAATTATAGACTATAGACAATCTAAGGACGATATTACGGATCCGTTAATGAAAGGATTAAATCGAGAGTCAGTAGAAAAGTCATCAAAAGGAATGGGGTTAAGGCCTTTAGCGAATGTTGTCAGAACAGAAAATCCAACCTAGTTGACTAGAGATCCCAAGATCTAGGTTCAAAGGAACAACCTAATTGCGTGTAACGGGTGAGTCACTGTGGAGGGAAATCCTCCTACCCATTCCTTTATACAGTGATACCCTGTGAGATGGAAGGTTAAGCTAATGCTTTTAATGACCTAAGTGTTGTAAATAGTCACCTATGTGACTGCGAAGTGGGGCCACTTCTTTAAGAATTGACGAGGTCGAATTCTTTAAAAACACTCTCTGAACCAGGCTAGTGTTCCAGGGCCAAACCGGACACATCACTGAAAACAAGAACAATGGTTGGAGTAACTCCTGTATGAGGTCTATTGTCTCAGTTTACAAAAATGGTAGAATAGTTTAAAACATCACGTTCACTGGTCAACCAGTAAATTCAATAGGCTTTCACTACGAAAGGTTCAAGGCCAACAGCTACCTTTTCTGATGCAGGGTTATTCTGTGTGCTCTCTCTCCGAGTCTTTGTTGTTAAGCGTTGTTCGTTTTTCTTTATTCGGCCAATTTTATTCATGTGAAAAATTGTTGAAAAATAATGGGTTTTCGATAGGACCCAATCGCCGGTTAAAGTGGGTCTGAGTGGTTTTTATTCTCTTAAGTGAGAAGATTGCAATACAAAAATAATGAACCGAAACCATTGAGTTGTGAATGAGAATTGTCTCATAAAGTGGGCATCAATAAAGTTGGTTTTAGATTTGGACTTTGTCTTAGTTTGGACTGGGCCTAGACTTGTACTTGTGCATTTGCTGGGTTTGGTCTTAGACTTAGACTTAGACTTGGACTTGGACCTAGTCTTGAGCTTTCGGCTGAGCTATGTTTGGCTTAGTTTTACATGTGTTTCAGATTGGGCTTGGGCTTCGATCGGGTTATGACCCAACACTTGTATCCATTTTGTAACCTATCTAGTTTAATTCTCAAAACTTATACATTATATACACATTATGATTTATACAATGGTTTTAGAGTTTTGAACCTTTGTAACTCTAGCCTTAATGGCTAGAGTTGATGACATTTGATGACCCCATTGATATTAGGCTTCATGGCTAAGGCTCTCCCCTACTAGTATAAATAAAGGTATTTTTCCTTCAACTTAGTAGGTTATTTTTTAGAGAGGTTTTGTGATGGAAAATGAGATGGTGTTTTGAAATAAAAAGTTTGAGATGATTTTTCACACCAAAGAAAATTTGTCCTATCTTCTTTTCTTAGCCTCTTCTTTGGTTCTTATTAGAGAGAGTGCAGCCATTGTCAAGTTTGCCGAAACTATTTAGAAGATACTTCTGCATTAGCTAGTTTCGACGTCGTATCTTGAGAGGTAGACGCCAGCATACCTCCAGCACCCATCGAGAGACGGTGAATCTGTTTTAAGAAAACTGTGGTATCACACAGACTTCAATTTACTTCTTTTCTTATCATTTGTTTTTAAATTTGAAGGTTCTAATTTTTTTAATAATTTGTTCTATTATTAATGTAATCTAATTCATTTCTATATTTTTCGTTGTGTCGTATACATAGGTGTTTTACCAATTACTAGCGTTGGGAGGGATGCTAATTCCTATTTTGGGAGCAGAAAGTATAATCATTCAAAAAAAATTGTTACCAAAATTTAAATGCAATAACAATTTCACAAAATATATAAAGTTATGTCTTAACTCTTAACTGCAAACTAATATAAATATATATATATTTAGTCAACATATATAACTACAAAAATATGATTAATAATCATATTAATTTACTGTTGGAACAATCTTCTGTATGAAATAAATAACTTGAAACAAATCAAACAAATAAAAGTAAATTACTTATAGAATTTATTTACCGAAATGAATAAGTACAAAAATAGATCAAGTCGAATGTGTGACACTTTGTCTTTAAGACAGATTCGCCCGCTTCGGTGTTTACGGATAAATGACGTCTATCTTCCAAGATATAGTGATCTACACAGATTGTAGTAGCACTCTAAACAATCTGTATGGCGAACTAGAACCTATGTTCTATACTTTCAATATTTTCCCAAACAATCTAGTATGAAGAATAATGCAAACATAGAGCAAAAATGGGAAGAGAAGGAATTTTCTGGATAATTCCACTACTGGAGTAGTCTTGGTATTTATAGGGCCGAACAGGTATGAATTTCAAAGCAAACAAGTATGTTTTTGAAATGAACAGACCTATTGAAGAACAGAACAGGTGCAAACAAAAATTCAAATCTATTTGAACAGTTTGAATCTGTCTAGAAGAAACCGAACCTGTATAGTGCAAACTGTTAATCTGTTTGAACCTGCTGGACCGGATGAGGAACTGTTATGGACGGAAAATTTTGGTGTAAAATTTAAATTAATTTCATCCAAAAAATTAATATTATGACCGACCCACAAACCAAACCTGACACGGCTCAGCCGGACGATAGCGGCGGCGCATGTATGGTGGTTTGAGCCAAAGCCCACTTTATTCATAATTCCTACCTTCTACAAACTTGGGGCCTAACCCAAATATTCCCACCTAGAACTTATATATACACTTAAATTCTCTTTAAGTTTCAATGTGGAACAACCATTTCAATGAAACCCACATTTTACTTCTTTAATTGTCTATTTCACGAACCCGAAAATGACGTTAACTTTTCATTCACTCATAAATAGTTTTGACGAACCGTCTTCACTGTGTGACTTGTCATGCGGCAAGAAACACATCACCTCTTTGGACCTACCTCAAAAGACATGTGGGTCCCACCCAAATTTGGGCTCAAAATTAATCCAAAATAAACCTATAAAAACCATATTTTTCCAACATTTACAACAACAATAATAATAATAGCCACAATTGCTCTACAAATCTACTACAATTAGGCATCTAGCCTTGTATTCACCACTCCTTCGTAACATAAATAATATTGGAGGAAATAACAAATCCACCGTTTGGGATTTTCTTAAAATACGGATTATCTATTGTGATTTAAAAAATTATAAATATTTCATTATCATAATTTTTTATTTAACAAAATTAACTTAAAAAATTAAATTTCTAACTACTCTCCTACATAATGATAAAATTACCTGAATTATTAATTGAAATAAAATTTTGACATAATTAAGAATTATTAATTAACTTGATGATTTATTAATAAGAGTGATGATTTATTAATAAAAGTGGCTATTTGTTATGAAATTAGAAATTTCGAAGGCATAATGTAATTTTCAAAATCACAGAGGATAAATCATATTTTAAACAAATTTCAAGGAGTGTATTTATAATTTACTCTAAATAATTTTTTACGATAAAACCTTGAACATATACAATCAATTTGTCCAATATTGAGTTGCACTTTGGCAAATAGTTTTTTAGTAATTTCATTTATACTTTTTTTGGTCTATAGTAATTTTTTTTTTTTTTTCAATTTTTATGTCTTTTAAGTTAAACTATTTCTAAAATGAAAAAAAAAATTAAATTTGAAAAAAAAAAATCAGGGAAGACAAAAAAAAATTACAAATTTAATATTTATTTTTAAATTTTTAGGATCTTGTCAAGCAAGATCTAGAAAATAAAAAACATATATAAAAATATATATATATTCAAAAAAATGTCGCTAAAAAAAAGGGAAAATGCCCCGGAGCTCTAATTAGAGCTGAAAAAGGACAGCTCTAATGAACTGTCACTCATTTAAAAAAAAAAAAACAGTGAAGTAGAAGACAAAAAAAAGTAGAGAAAAAGACAAATTAGTACTATTTTAGTGCTCTTTTTTTAGAGCTCCGGAGCATTACTGAAAAAAAAGTTGTTGGCTATATACTATCCTACAGCTTAGGAGGTAAAATCTGAGAATAAAGCTTCTCTTCACGTCTAATCTTAAACGTCAATTTTTTTATTTTTTTTTTTTAAAGAGGGTTAATGAATTTCATATTGTGTCTCAGTTTTATGGGATTCACTCTCGATATCAAGTTCAATTAGAAAGAAACAAAGTTCAAATTATTTATTTATTTATTTTAAATTTAGATACATAAGTGTTTTATTATCATATATATATATAGAGAGAGAGAGAGAGAGAAATTAATAAAACTCAATACACATATTTGAAGGATACACACTAATATGACCAAAGAACTCATAACCTCACCCAAAAATAAAAATTCACAAATCAAACCTAGCTTAGATAATAACCATTCACATGCCAACTAGCTTCATTGCCATTAATGTGAGGAATACAATAATCCAATATATGTTAATAACTCAAAATAGTTTGGTAAAATAGCTTAAGTTGAATTAAAACACTAAATTTGGAAAAGCATTTGTCTTCAAGCTCCACCAAAATTAGGTATAAGTTGTATAACTCACCGAAAGCAATTGTAAAACTCCATATATATTAAATTTAAACAATAATATCAATATATTTTAAATCGATAAAAAAAATAATATCAATATATTATAATTCTTTTTGCTTGTAATTTGAGAATTTTAAATTAGGAAAATTTATTAAAAAACCTATTTTCAAGTGTTTATATCTTAATTAATACATAAGATATTCTTATATTCTAATAAGTCTTATTATTTGGACATTTCATCTATCAAATCCTAATTTTCATATTTAAGATATTTTAAGGACATTTATACCCTTACAAATATTTTTTGAAAGGTTAGCAATTTGGTAATGTGAACATTTATATTTTACAATGTGAACATTCACATTGGCGTGTAAATGTTTCACATTGATAGTATGAATATTCATATTGATGATGTGAACATTCACATTGATAGTATAAACATTCACATAACGAACATTCACACTGTTAATGTGAATATTATTAGGGGTATTTTGATAACCATATCACCCATAAAACTTATTAAAATATAAAAAAATAATGTGAATTAAATAAAATATAAATAAATGAAAAGAGATTTAAGAAAAAATATCCCTTTAAATTAACAGACTTATTGAAAGTTGATGGATGATAGACAGACATAAATAAACATAATTTCTATTTATATAAAATTCTAATATAAGTTATATTTACCCTAACAAAATTCCTAAAACTGGCACTATTTAAACCACCTTTTTTAGTGGAACTTTTTACCTTTTTTTTACTTTTTACTTTTTTACTTTTCCCTTTTTCGAACGTTGTTTGGCTAACAAAATGGATAGTGACTGATTGTATAAACTATATGAGTCATGCCAATCAGGGTTATACTGGAGTTGGGGTTGCCTCTTCCCTTTTCAAACGTTGTTTGGCTAACAAAATGGATGGTGATTGATTGCATAAACTATATGAGTCATGCCAATCAGGGTTATATCGGAGTTGGGGTTGCCCCTGCGCATATCTTATTGGGCCTATTTCAAGGTTCAATTTGATAATTTGAATCATTTATATTTTAGAAGATAATAAGTAAAATATATTCATAAAAAGATCACATTGATTAGATATCGGTAACTCTTTTATCAAATTATATTTGTATCTAAAATAAATAAATAGTAGGTGTAATTTGAAATATAAAACTACATGCAAATGGGATTTGATAAAAGGTTTACCGATATCCGATTAATATGATTTTTATAGATATATTCTACTCAATATCTTATAAAATATGAATAGTTCAAATTATTAAATTGGTCCCTGAAATAGACCCAATTAAATGCGCAACAATTGTTGTTGTCCATGATGCACAGCAACAACCTAATGTTTGGTTAATATTATGGTATGTATCATATACAAATTATAATATTTATAGAATTGATTATCATAAATATCATAATCGAATCCTTTTAAGGGTTATAACTATAAAAAAATTTGAGTCATGACCAAATATCATATAAGGTATAATCAATAATATTTTTTGTCATAACTGTAATAATATCATAACTAATATTATAATGAGTTATAACTAATATCACAATATGTGAACTTGAAGAATGCCATATGCAATGTTTCGGGCCCCTATTATTTTGGATTCACATGAGTCTAATATCTATGTCTTCATCAAAGTAAGCCAGCCAGGCATTACTATTGCCATGCGTCTATCAATTAGTTGTAGAGGGGGCCGAGCCAGAACTCTCAAATTGCTTGCTGCATTGAATGCAAAATTTTGGTGGGTTGTTTGAAGGAAATTTTTTAAATATTTAATGTATTTTAAATAAATTTCCAAAAATACCAAACTCAAGAATTATTGGAAAGCCACAACTCAATGTTGTTGTCCACTATATGGAGAGGTTGTTTAGTGGTTTTAAAATAATGTTTTAAACCATTTATTACATGACAAGTGTCATTATCTACACACGCACAAAAAATCAATACAAAAGTACAAAATTCTACTATTTCAACTAATAAAAATTAAATTGGGACACACCACATGAATTTATCCTAAGAATATTATATAATTTTTCCAATAAACTTGGTGTCATGAAGTTTCAATTCAATCAACAAGTGGCTAGAGTGACATTGATAGTTAGTTGAATTTGGTCTCATACTGCCCAAAAACAAAGAACAAAAAAAAACAAAAACACTTAAGCCTCGTTTGGGAACAGGTTTTTTTAGTAATTTTTTAGTTATTTGGCTAAAATATGATATAAAAAAAACTAGTATATTTGGGATAACTTTTTGGCTTTTTACGAAAAGATGTGCAAAAAATAGAAAGAAAATGGAATCTTTGACTTTTTGGTATAGGTTATTGACTTTTTGACTTTTTTAATAACTTTTTGACTTTTTAATTAAAAAAGTCACTTGTCAAATGAGGCCTTACTCTCATGAAGTTCCTATCAACAAGTGGTCAAGTTACCATGAATCGTTGAAGGGCAATAAATTAATAGCATTCTTTAATTGTACAATATATTAGTAAGGTTTTAAATATATACTCTAATAAAATTCTCTTTACACTCAAATTTTGTTGGAGTACAAAAGTTTCATTCCAAAATACAATGGTTTGAAGGCATCACATGAGTGTAGAAAGAAATTAGTTTATATTTGAATCGCAAGAAATTTGAGTGGAATAAAAATGTGATTTTAGATTCTCATGATTCTAATATTTAAAACATGAATATGATTCCTAATTACCTATTCTATCAGGAACCACATTTTCAAACTAAATAAGAATTTGATCACCAGTCTCTTATAAAGTAATTTCACATTATAAAGAAATGTTGGTTATTTAAGAGTAAAAAAATACCTTCCAATTTTTTAATTTTTATCAATTTTAGAAAGAGAATTCCTGAAGAAATGTTGTCTAGTGACATGTATGACCACTTGAACTTGATCTCATAAAGTTTCAATCAACAAGTGGACAAGTGATATCCATAGTCACTTGAACTTGGTCTCATACAGATCACAACTTGGTGGTCTCGTTAGAGCATCTCCAACGGTTCATTAAACTTTTCACCAAATCTGAGTAAAAAAATCACTCTTTCTCCAATTTGATACCACTCGCTCCAACGGTGAGCATCAAAAGGGGGAGGGGCGACCGGTTGGTCGACCCGTAAGGCCATTTTTTTTTTTTTTTCTGTTCTTTTCTGTGGCAGAGGAGGAGGAAGATGGTCGGAGGGCAAAGGGTTGGTGCAAAGAGGGCAAAGGATTCATTCATTCTTCGCCATCAAATAAGATTTTCTGGAAGCAAAAGAAATTGAAAGAATAAAATACATTGAGAATCCAAACAATTAATAAATTAAAAGAATATCAATTTATAAATTAAAAGAATATCAACCAATAAAACTCTTATCTGTTCTGAGTTGTCTCCGCCGACATCGCATATTGCCATCGTTTGGAATAAATAGCAGAGCATTCATACTAGAAAAATAGATTTGGTGGTCGCCCGGTTGGTTGACCGGCTGGTCAACCGGTAAAGGAAAATAAATTTTTTTTTTTTTTTTTTTTAACTGTTTGAATTTTTTTGGACCGGTTTGAACCCACTAATTGTAAAGGAAAGCGGTCGCCCGGTTGGTCAACCGGCCGGGCAACCGGCTGGTTGACCGGTGTACCTCTTTCAACGGTCAGTAACAGTGATTTGGTGAAATCTGTGTCTCGTTCTTAGTTTGATGTTTTTTTTGCTGAAATCTCATTTTGATATCAATCTGGTGCAACCGTTGGAGCGTGAAAAAGTGAATTTTTCATCAAAATTTAAATCTGATGCTGGGTTTGGTTCACCGTTGGAGATGGTCTTAAATTCCTATCAACAATTGGTCCAGTTATCATGAATTGTTGAAGGGCAATAAAATAATAGCAAGACACATGGCACCGTGCTCAAGCATCTCAATGCTTGAATACATGGAATTTGGAGGCCTATGGAATTTAGAGTACTGTTTTCACCTAGTATGGATATTTCGAAAAACATGTCGTATTCGTATTAGGTACTTACTGAAGTATGATATCTCATATGGTACTTCTGCATACGTACCGGATACACGAAACACATATCCAAATTTTCTCTTTTTAATTTTTGGTGTACCTAGACGTACTTACTATATACCCAAGCCGTACCATACCTTAGCTGAAACAATATTTTCTTCCATTATAAAGATAAAACTCCTTTAACTAGACTTCTTTTTTATTTTTAGTTTTATACTTAGCATGTTTTTAAAATTAAACTATGGTTTGTAAAATATATTGACATTTAATTTCAATTTGTACATTTACTTTTGACATTAAATGTTAATTATTGGTTGAATCTTAATAAATTAAACCATTTAATTAATTTTTACATTACTATAAATTAAAAATAAATATTTTTTTACAAGCGTACCAAGCCGTACCCGTACCCGTACCCTACTTTTTTCAAATTTTACCGTATCGACGTACCCGTATCGTACCAGTACCAATACTCATACCCGTACCCGTGCTTCATAGGTTTTCACTAACTTAAGTATCAGAGTATCTTTTCAGTTCTAACTTAGTCACAATATTTTTAATTACAACTAGTGTGAGCTAAATTTTTCTCCACACACAAGCACTTATTTCAAAATTTGCCTAATCTCTATTCTAAGGTTAGCAAATTCTAAGCAATAAATTTTAGCACATTAACACTGTGTTAGCAAATTTGTTTCTCTATTTTTCCTCTTTTTTTTTTTCAAATCTCTATCATTACAACAAATTAAGATTTTAAAGATAATCATTTTTTATTGTCAAAAGTGTTATTGTTATATTTTTAGGAACGAAATTAGATATTTATTAGTGATGAATTATTATCCTTTTAAGACCAAAATTTGTCTCAAAAAATAAAAGTAGAGAATTCTACTATTTCAACCAATAAAAATCAAATTAAAATACCACATGAACTTAACCCAAGAATACCATATAACACTAAACGTGGTGTCATGAAGTTTCAATTCAATCAACAAGTGGTTTGACATTGATAGTTAATTGAACTTGGTCTCATAAAGCCAAAACAAAACACTTGCTCTCATGAAGTTCCTATCAACAAGTGGCCAAGTTAGCAATGAAACGAACTGTTCAAATCGTCGAAAAAGGATTCGTGGTGGTTTTTATGAATCCAAACAGCATCCTCTAATCTAAAATCTAGACTGGAGGGGATTCTCGTCATATATCATAAGCCAGTGTGGGGTGAATTTTTCTCCATACGCGAGCAGTTATTGCAAAATTTGCCTAATCTCAATTCGAATGGTTAGCAAATTGTGAGCAATAAAAGAAGAAAAAAATTTTTGAAGAAAATGTGAGTAAAATATTTTTTTTTTTTATGCATTTTCATTTTCCTTTCAAATTCCTCACTATAATTAATTAAAGTTTTAAAAACAAAAATTTAGAGATAAAATCATATTTTAGAGACAAATTATTTTTTGTGATCAAAAATATCATTATTATATTTTTAGTGACGGAATTGAATATTTAATGACAAATATTATCCATTTGGGATTGTCTCAAAAAATAAACATTTTGAGACTAAATTTTTTTTTCCTAAAAGTTCATTTATTAGAGATATTTTTAAAATTTTATCGCTAATTTTTTTTTTTTAACTTTTCAGAATAACTTTCTAGTGATTATTGTCACGATGATAGGAATTGATCACCAAATATTTTTTGCAACAAAATTTTCACTTTCGAAAATAAATAAATAAATAAAAATTGTTTCCTAAAATGCTTATATATTTTAGTGTATTCAAATTTATAATCTAAATACAGGCTAATTTGAAAGAAGCACCCCCAAGCTCATATAAAAATGAAGAACATGAGTTGGCAAAATGTTGCTAATATCAACATGCAACGGTCTATCTACTTTCTATAAGAGGCCAGATCCTAGTGTCAGCTATGAATGGGTTAAATTTTCATCAACCACCTCAATTATTAAGAATAAAACATTAAAAGTTTTTTTTTTTTTTTTTTTTTTTTTTTTGGGTGTCAAGATCCTCCCCTTGCACTCCCTCCTTGCAGAGTCTTCGGGTCCACTTTTAGGCCTAATTTTGATAATTCAAATCATTCATATTTTAAGATTTATTCAGTATATCATACTTGTAAAAAATCAAGTTGATCGGATATCAGAAAGTACGTGTTCAGAAAAATCGAACTAAAAACTATTTTTTTTAAAAATTTAATAAACAGTCTTCCGAACACATGTTTTCTGATATCCGATCAACTTGATTTTTTGCAGGTATGATATACTGAATAAATCTTAAAATATGAACAGTTCAAATTATTAAAATTGAGCTTAAAAGTGCCCTTTAAGGAAGGAGTGCAAGGAGGAAGTGCAAGGGGTGGATCCCAATTGGGGGGGGGGGTTTCTTCTACTTTCTTTTTCTTTTCTTTTTTTTGAACTATGAAAAAAAAGGCTCTGTGGTGTCATCACAGCCCCGTTGGGCCCTAGCCCCGGGATAACCGGTTGTCTACTAGGAATTAACCCCCACCAAGTGGGGGACCCACCACCAGGACACCAATGGAGGGTAACCCCACACCGCAGCAGAGGCCAGGAACCGAGGGGAGTAAAGACATTGCTCACAGAGAGTGATCTCAAATGCCCCTCTCAGGAATTGACCCTGATTCCTCGGCTAGAGAATGGGCCACGTCCTCCACCAGGCCACCAACCCTAGTGGTCTACTTTCTCTAATAGGCCAGATCCTAGTGTCAGCTATGAATGGGTTAAATTTTCATCAACCACCTCAATTATTAAGAATAAAACATTGAGTAGTATTTTTTTTTTCTTTTTGGGTAAATCATATTTACCTTTTCTGAGGTTTTTGACAAATACAGGGACCTTTCTTGTGATTTGAATAATTATAGTAATCTCTCCTACTTTACCTGACAATATCAAGATTCCCTCCTGCTGTCAAAAATCATTAAACGGTGTTACTTTTTCCTTCAGAAATTACTTTATTGCCCTTCCCTTTAAAAATATTAAAAAATGTTTTTGGATTGGAGGATAGGTTTAGAGTGTTTGGAACAGTATTTTTTGATTTATTTTTTTAAAATATTAAAAAATATTTTTTTTAAAAATTATTTTTTTATTTTAAATATATAACTTTTATTTAAATATTTTTTTATTTTGTAAACATTTTAATTTTTTAATTTTAATATTTTAAACTCAAAATACAATTTTACACTCAAATCGTAACCATTCACATAACTCAAAACTCAATTCAAAAATTATTTTCAAACCTCATAACCAAACACATAACTCAACACTCCACACTACTTTCAAAATTCTACATTCAAATCGTAACCAAACGCATAACAAAAAAAATAAAATATTTAAAAATATATTTATAAAGTAAAATAAAATATTTAAAATAAAAACTATATATTTAAAATAAAGATTAAAATTTTAATATTTAAAAAATATATTTAAAATATTAAAAAAATACAACACATAGATGTATGAAATATAATGCACATTAAAATAAATAAATAAATATTTAAAATATAAAATATTTACCCTAAAAAAATAATTTCAAAAAATTTCAAAATTTATAACCAAACAAATTTTTTCTTTTCAAAACTCATAACTCAAAATACAACTCCACACTCAAATCATGATTCTAAAAATAATTTTAAAAAATAAAATAAACTTTTTTGAATTTTTTTTCCTTTTAAAATAAAGTTTTTGAAAAAGTTTGGTTTTGAGTTTTGGAAAGAGTTTTGACTTTTGAAAAAAGTTTTGAATTGAGTTTTAAGTTTGTGTTTGGTTATGAGTTTTAAAAATAATTTTTGAATTGAGTTTTGTGTAAAAACATGTTCCGAAAAAAGATTTTTTTAGAAACATATTTGATTCTCTTTTAGAATCACAATTCCAATTAGAAATTTTCAAAAACAATTTCAAAACTCATAGAGTGTTAACCAAATACACAATTCCAATTAGAAATTTTCAAAAATCTTTTCAAAACTCATAGAATCACAATTCCAATTAGAAATAATTTATTGAATTAATTTTTTTAGGGTAAATATTTTATATTTTAAATATTAATTTATTTATTTTAATGTGCATTATATTTCACACATCTATGTGTTATATTTTTTTTAATATTTTAAATATATTTTTTAAATTTTAAAAAATTTAAAAGTTTTTATTTTTATTTTAAATATATAGTTTTTTTAAAATATTTATTTTATTTTATAAATATATTTTTCAATATTTTAATTTTTCTGTTATGAGTTTGGTTACGATTTGAATGTAGAGTTTTGAAAGTAGTGTGGAGTGTCGAGTTATGTATTTGATTGTGAGGTTTGAAAATAATTTTTGAATTGAGTTTAGAGTTGTGTTTGGTTACTATTTTAGTGTGAAATTGTGTTTTGAGTTTAAAATATTAAAATTAAAATATTTAAAATATTTATTTTTATTTTAAATATATAGTTTTACTTTATTGTATAAATATATTTTGAAATATTTTAATTTTTTTGTTATGCGTTTGGTTACGATTTGAATGTAGAGTTTTAAAAGTAGTGTGGAGTGTCAAGTTATGTATTTGGTTATGAGGTTTGAAAATAATTTTTGAATTGAGTTTTGAATTCTGTGTTTGGTTACGATTTGAGTGTGAAATTGTGTTTTGAGTTTAATATATATATATTTAAAAAATAAAATGTTTACAAAATAAAATAAAATATTTAAATAAAAATTATATATTTAAAATAAAAAATAATTTTTTTAAAGCATTTTTTAATATTTAAAAAAAATAAATCCAAAAATACTGTTCTAAACATTCCAAACCTATCCTCCAATCCAAAAATATTTTTTAATATTTTTAAGGAAAGGGCAATAAGGTCATTTCTTAAGGAAAAAATAACACCGTTTAGTGATTTTTGACAGCAGAAAAATTTTGATATTATCAAATAAAATAAGAAAGATTACTGTAATTATTCAAACCACAAGAGAGGTCCTTGTATTTGTCACATACCTCAGTCGAGGTAAATGTAATTTATCCCCGGGGGGGGAGCAAGGATCCTCGGCCGCCCTTTTTGGGCAGCCGTTCCATCAGCCCCCCAAAACGACGTCGTTTTGGGGGGAAAATTTTCAAAAAAAAAAACGCAGAGGAAGAGGGAGGGAGGAAGGAGAGGAGGAGGAGGGAGGAGGGAGGAGGGAGGAGGAGGAGGGCCGGACTGGAGGGGGCCATAACCACTGGGGGAGGAGGAGGAGGAGGAGGCAGAGGCGGGGCCGGACGGCGAGCTCGCGACGAGCTGCGACCATGGCGAGCTCGCGACGAGCTGCGACGGCGAGCGGCGAGGTGCAGCGGCGAGGTGCGACGGCGAGGCGACGGCGGAGGGCTGCGACAGGCGGACGACCTGCCTCCTGTCTCTCTCTTTCTCTCTCTCCCTCTCTCCCTCTCCTTTCCTCTCCCTCTGGTCAGACGAAGAAGAAGAAAACCCCCCAAAACGACGTCGTTTTGGGGGGCTGCTGGGAAGGGCGGCCGGGTTGTGCGGCCGGGGATCCGAATTCGGGGGGGGGGGGCCTTCTACTTTCTATAATAGGCCAGATCCTAGTGTCAGCTAGTGTCAGCTATGAAGGCAGGGGGGATTTCTGTATAGGTAATAATAGATTAATTTATTATTCAATACGTCTTATAATAATTAATAATAATTTTTATTAAATACTATTAAAAACGTCATTAATTGTTAATTTTTAGCGATAATTTAAAAATTATCACAAAAATATCATTAATTATAAGTTTTATCGACAGCTTAAAAAAAATTACTAATTTTCAACTTTCAACAATAATTTAAAAAATTTGTCACAGAAAAATATCATTAGTTGTAGGTTTAGTGATAATTTATAAAAATCGTTGACAAAAAAAAGTCACTAATTGTTAATTTTTAGCAACATGTAAAAATCGTCAAAAAATTTATTTTTAGCAACGGACTTATTTTCAATAAAATTTTATGAAAATTAAGTTCAACTATCAGAACCTATTAGTAGTTTGCCCCCTTTTTTTCCATGATAATGAATTGCTTGTAAATTTTGGTGCAAACCATTAATAAAGGCTAAAAATCCAATAATTGAAGGAATATATTGGAAATTTTTACATTTAAGGACTAAAGTGAGAATTAAAAAATATTTTAAGAGTGCGAAGTATGTATCCGTAATTAAATAATCGCATATCCTTGTAAGAAGTTAGTTTGATCTTGGATTTTCTTTGGAGCAATATTTTACTTCTGGAAAAGGTATCTTGATAGCTATTCTAAAAATAAAAATGTATACACTAAATTTAGTCCCAACCCCAATCAAGATCCTCTACATTACATGAATGGATTGGAGATATATCCATTTTAAGATCAATTATCATAAAATATTCACTTACCATTAATTTTTTAAGACATGTGATCCAAATATGTGTCAATTGATATTCAATCAATTTAAGTTTTTTTTTTCATGAGTAATTTACTTAAAAGACACTAAACATTAAATGATTCAGATGAATAAAATATGAGCCCATAAGAACCTAAATTAAACCGACCAATTCAAATAGTATAATGTAAGGAGGCCTTACAAAAATCACTTATATGAATCCTACATAATAAATTTTCCTCTCCCCTTGTGTCAAATTTGGCATGGGGAGAGCAATGCCAAACAACACCTAGCATTTTAGTTAGAACTTGTAAAGATGTTAAAATATTGCTCTTTCAATTGTCAAATGTGTAAAAATAAAAGATAAATCACACTGATTGTCTTTATATTTGGTCTATTGTATTATTTTAATGAGTAATGCTACGTATTATGAAAAAAAAATCATGAAAATGATCATGAAAGATTCTCTACTGTTAGATTACACATACCAAAAAACACCACACACTAATCAAAGAAGAAGAAATCTTTATGAAAGATTTCATGATATTTTTTTCCTGATTCCTAACATTACTCTATTTTAATCTCTATTCTTTTAATTGATTTAATTTTAATTGTAATTTTAAATTTTGTGTCACTTTGATTTTATTGATAATGTCATTAGTGTTTTTGACAAGAAATAATAACTGAATTAGTTAAGATAAACTCGATGAGTTGGGCAAATGTATAATTTTACCTCTAAGAGCATAAGATATGTTACCTACATGTATATTTTTTATTAAAAAATATTAAAAATTATAAAGAATTAGACTAAATTGAAACAAAATTATAAATTTAAGATTGAAATCTAGCCAATTAAAATTTAAAAAAATGACACAAAGACCAAAATATAAAACTCTCAACATAATTTGGCCAAGTAAGTAATTGTTTGGAATGTGCTAATAGTCTTCGTTTAGCAATGACTTTTTTAGTTGGTTTTTTTGATTTTTTTAGCCTGAGACTTTTTTGTTCGTTTGGTATTCTTGATTAGCTTTTTTAGGTTTTTAGCTTTGAAATAGTGAATTTTTTTTGTCTTTTTGTGCTTTTTGACTTTTTGTGTTTTTTTTTACTATTTTTGTCTTTTTGTAATTATTTAGCCCAAAATGATGACCAAACACCACCATAAGTACACTTTTTGACTTTTTGGTTAAAAAAGTAGAGAAAAAAAATGCATGTTTGGTTTAACTTTTTAACTTTTTAACTTTTTATAAAAAGATGTGGAATAAAATATCTATACTATATATTAAGCAAAATGGGGTTTTTAACCCCAAACTTTGTGGGAGCTCCAATCTCCCAATCTAAATTTTCTTATTTTTTGATTTAAAAAAAAAATCTTAGCATTTATTAACTTCTCCTAGCCTCTAAGTCTTACCCTCATAATAACACTTTAATGCATTAAGAACAAGCATAAAAAAAAATTCTTTGAAATCCAACACATGAATTCCTTGAAAAGTCCCAACACATATGATTATTATCCCTCCTAATAACACTTTAATACATTAAGAACAAGCATAAAAAAAATTTCTTAAAAAGTCCAACACATATGATTATTATCAAAATATTAAATTTTAATATAATATAAAAAAGGAAAAAAAGAAGACATTTAAAAAAAAAATTTAAATCGCAATTCACATATATAGATAATTGTAAATATATTAAGAAAATGGGGGTTTCTAAACCCCAAGCCTTGTGGGAGCTCCAATCTCTCAATCTTAATTACCTAAATTTTTTATTTTAAAAAAAAAAAACTTAGCATTTATTGATTTGGTCAAAATCCTCTGATCAGCATTTATTAACTTTTTCCAATCCATATGCCTACATTTATTGATTTGGTCAAAATTCCTGATTAGCATTTAAAATCCCCTCATACAAATAATTATAGATACAACCCGTGCATAGTTACTGCAGTAGCCTTCCTAATTTCTCATATACACTATGGTTAGTGATAAGATTGTTAAATTATTTTTATAAAAAATCTTTAAAAACATAATTTATATATTAAAAAAAATTAAAACAAATATAAATATCTATAATTATCTCGTGCATAGCACGGGTGATTGGCTAGTTGTAATAAAATTAAAACGATCATTTTAGCTTTTTGACTTTTTGACTTTTTTGGTAATTAAATTTAAAAGACAAAATAATAATTTTGTCCTAATGACTTCTCTCACAAGCTACTCTTAAATAATATAGCCTTTTTAACTTTTTTTTAATAAATTTTTGACTTTTTAATTTTTTTAATTTATCCTAAAAGAGGCTTAAATATTAAAACGGCTTGTATTTTTTGAAAGTATTTAACCCTTGTATTAAGGTTAAGTTTGGCATAACACAAAAAGTCAAAAAGTCAAAAAGTTACTATCCTATTTAAATCACATCACCTCTCTACCACATCACTTCAAACCCAACCTATATTTCATAAAAAATTAAAAAATACACTTATTTAGATTATTCCAAACAACCCCTAAACTGATATTAAAAGGAAGGGTCCTGTTATGGTGTGCAACCCTTTAAGGTTGCACACCATATACAACCAACATAAAAGGCATAAGTGAAAGGTATAAATATAAAACAAGACACCAAACACAAACGGCATAAGTGTAAGGTGTAAACTGCACACTTAAAAAAAATCCTAAAAGGAATACTATAAAAAGAAATTAGATAAGCGGATCAAACCCTGTGTACAGTGAGTGGATAGGTTCAATCTTGTGGTGAAGAGTGGACCCACTGTTTTATTGCTCCTCTTTTCTTTACAAAAGATTGTCAGCCACATCCAATGTGATTTCTCACTTCCACAGTCATGTTTTCTTGCCTTTCGTATTTCTGTTCCTCTCTTTTTCACTCACATGGCTACAGTACAGACAAAATCTTATATATTAAAATGAAATAGTCTATATATCTAATAGCTGTGTGTGTAGGTCGTCTTTGTCTGCTGTTTAGCGTCCGCATTCACACCTGGCACTACCACTAGCACCTCCCTTGGTGGTGGGGCCAACCTCAGCCTAATAATATGACTTTGCTCTTCTTTCCTCATTAATAAATATGTACCTAACCTCCAACATTCATTCCGCTCTTTCCGTTCTAAAATAATAATAATTTTTTTAAAAAAAATTAACTTTTTTATATTATAATTATTATATTTTAAAATTAAATTTTTTAAAATTATCATTTGACAGTATATTTTTAAAAAATATTCATTGTCATAATTATATAATTATAGTTTTTGTATTATTAATAAATTTAAAAAAAAGATAAAATAATAAATTTATATTATTTTATTTTTTAAATTTTAAATTTTAAAAATAAATTAATATTTTAAAATAATAAAAAATTAAATAAAAAAATTAATATTTTGAGACGGAGTTACTTTTCAAAATTTGGTCAATTTGCAGCTATTTGGCCTAACTTATTTATTTGGCATCCCCTAAATAATCCATCTTTTTATTTTTATTTTTTTTTCATCACATCACCTCTCTACTTTTTTACACATCTTTTAGTAAAAAGATAAAAAAATACACTTATTTAGATCATCCCAAACAACCATCTATATATTATATAAGAAAAGTAAGGCTTTTAATTAAGTCTTGTGAGAGTTTTAATATCTCAATCTTAATTTTTTAATTTTTTGATTAAAAAAAAATTTCAACACTTATTGACTTCTCCCAAGTTTTTTTGACTTCGCTCATATACACTCTTTTCAACTTTTCCTATGTCTATTTAATTATTTTAAAAATAATAATTATCCTCCCTTTTCAATTTCTCTACCTATTTAATTATTTTTAAAATTATAATTATTCTTCAATTTATGGATTTCAAATAGAAAGATAACAAAAATGTTTCATAATCTCTCCATTCTAATTTCTCTCATCAAATTCTAAAAGAAAATATTAAAACTTGTATTTTTTTTCTCTCTCTCAAAAAATCAAATAATATTTTTCATGAGAATTGTGGTTATCTATCTATATCTTATATATTATATTATAACATAATCAAAAAAAAATTAAAAATCAGATATACAAACAGATAAAATTAATGAATATGATCTTTATTTATTTAGTTAAAATCTTTCTGTTGACTCTCAATATCTAATGTTAAATTTTGAAAATCTTTAAAATCTATCTAAACAAATCTAATGTGAAAATATCTTACACCATCATACTTTAAATCAATAAAACTCACATATCTATCACATATCTAACTCATATCATAACTTACCTAAATAATAATAATTAAAAACAAATAAAAATCATAGATAAATTAAATTAAAAATATAGAAACCCACAACTCCATCTTAAATAAATTTTAAAAAAATAATAATAAATAGAAACCACACAAAAATAAAAAAGATAAGAATTTAGATATAGACCTCAAAAAGATGTGACAATATCTAAATTTGAATTATGATTTAATAATATAATTATCTATTTTTTGATGTATATCTATCAAAATTTTAAATCATTTAATGAGACAAATTAATTAATTTTCAAGTTTATTTAAAGAATAATTTGATTAGTTGTCCCAACTCTTAGAGTTCGCAGGCACTAGCGGAGGAGTTGACGAATTAGGTGGGGCGAGGTCTAAGTTGTTGGGGGTAATATCCTACAACTTCATAAATTTATTTGTTTTTTAATTTTATTTTTTTCCCTGTGTGATTCTCTTTCTCTATTGTTGGTTTGGTTTTGGTTTCAGTTTTACTGAGATTTATGTGTTTGTTTACAGGTTTACATGGTGGAGAAGAATTATTGGTGATGATAGTTGCAATCGAAGTATCTATGCTCATTTTGTGCCAAGAATTTTGATCGAATTTTGTTTTTTTCAATGAAAATTGTAAAATTGAAGTAAAAAAATAGGTATCAAATTTTTTTATTTTTTATTGTCATTTTATTTTATTGAAAATGTGAAAATTTATTGGGATTTCAAGATTGTACTATAATATTAGATTTTTATATAACTAGGTAAATTTAAAAATTTTAAATATCATTGTGTTTTTTATGTTTATCATCTTTCCATCATATTATACCATTACTGCTATTTGTTAGTTTGTTAATTAAATTCAATTAATTAAAAATGAAAGCTTAGTATAACTTTTCATATATATTAATTAATTTTTTACCGCTATATTTGTAAATAATAATATAATATATAGGGATAATCTTCAAATATAATTTCTATTTTTTTATGTTATTTGAATAGTCAATCTTAAAATAATATATAGAGGAGTTAGATGACTTCTTTTATCCGCAAAAAATTCAATCATTTTTTTTATACTTTTTAATTTTTTAAATTGAAACATCAGTTGTTTATGTTCACAAAACAAAATTAATAAACACATATCCAAAAGCTACAAAATTTTTTTTTATTTTTCTTTTATTTTTTCTTTTTTTAATAGGTAGGATATTTACAAATGAAAAATGTTTGACACCTCAAATTTTTTTTCATAATCCGACTTATGATGATGTGGTTATAAATGTCAATTTTTATACAAATATGAGAAAAGAATTAATCAGATTATACATTTCAACCAACCACATATTCAAATTTTTATTATTTCAAGATGTTATTTCACTATAATTTCAGTTAAGAGAATCTTTAACCCTTAATATTTTTTTTTAATCGAATTATAAATTGATAAAAATTTAAACTTGTTTTTTTCCATCAAAATTGATGAAAAGAAAAAAAAATTTGAGATAAGAATGAAAGTTCTTTTAAAAATTGATAAAAAAAAATTTAATGAAAAAGTTAAAGTAATTTATATCAAATCAAATCAAATTTTTTATTCAAATTTAAAATCAAATTAGATTAAAAAAATTAAAAGAAAATAATGAAAAATTAAAAATATTCTCAAATATTCTTATTCTTAATAACTAGAAATTCGTGTGCATATCATATTCATATTGTAATTTTAGTTATGAAATTAAAACTAAAAGAAATATAACTTAAATTATTGGATTAATAACATAAACACCATATCAATTATTGTTAAATATCATTTCACTTCACATTTAATAATAAAATTGTATATTTGTCGTAATTACAATTTTTAAATTTGTATATTTTCATAACAAGAAGAGGTATATCATAACTTTTGTAACCCATTTAATTAGGTTTAACTTTTTTTTATTATAAATTATCAAAATTGCACTAAATAGATTTATATATTTTTTTAAAAAAATTTTTAAACTCATAATATAAAAAGTTACAAATATAAAAATTAACTTATAAATTTCTTGTATATCACAAGACAAAATATTAAATTACTTCAACATATTTATAATGATTTTTTTAAAAAGAAATTTATAAAATCCCGTTTATAGCACAAATTACAACTAATTTACTGTTTATTACAAAATACCAAACCCCCAACTTATTTCTTGATTTGAAATATTAATCTTTTTTAAAAAATTCAATTTTTTTTTATGATATAATTATTATATTTTAAAGATATTAATTTTTCAAAATTATCTTAGTATATTTTTTAAAAAATATCAATTGTTATTATTATATTTTTTATATTATTAATGAATTTAAAATAAGAACAAAATATTACGATTTCATTTGGGAAGAAGGGTAGTTTGGGTTTAGAGCTATTTTAGCCATAAAAAAATAAAATAGACTTTTTATTCCTATAAGATAAAATATCACATTCAATCAATAATCATTACATTCTTTCTCTCACAAAAAGTCAAAAAAATCTTTCCTAAACGAAATTTTTTTAGTCCAAAGTTAAAATAACTAAAAAGTTAAAAAAGAAATTCACGAAGCCTAAATTTACATTATTTTATTTCTTTAATTTTGAAAAAATATATATAATATTTTAAGATAATAAAAAATTAATATTTTGGAGGCAGAGAGAATAATCACTTTTCAAAATTAGGTCTCTTTGCGGCTATTTGGCCTAACTTATTTAATACTGCTTATTATTACAAGTACCAAACCCCCAATTTTTAAAATAATAATAATGATAATAATAATGCAACTCATTACACGAATCTCTCGTTAAAGCAAAATTTCTAAGGGTAAATATTACTCCTCCTTACCACCAGGGGTGGTGGCCTGGTGGAGAAAGCACCTGGTCGTTTCAGGTTTGATCTAGGGTCGAATTTTGGGGGAGTGTGAACGTGTATCTTTGGGGACCCCTCTTCTGTACTTCGGTTTGAACTCTCGGCGGCCTGCAGCGCGTAGGTGAGCTCCACCCAGTGCCCTGGTGGTGGGTCCCCCACTTGATGGGGGTTAATTCTTAGCTGACAACCGGTTAACCCGGGGCTAGGGCCCACAGGGGGCGTGATCACACCATAGATTCCCTTTTTTTATGTTCAAAAAAAAATATATATATATATTACTCCTCCTTTTAAAGGGACTATTTTTCTGAATCAAACCGAAGACACTATTATGAGTTCGCGTTGAAAGTGGATTCACTTTTTAATTTTTTAATTATTTTAATTTGAAGTTAAAAAAAATTTTTGAGATAAATTTTTAATTTTTTTAACTTTTTATGAGAGGAATAATGTAATAATTATGAGTTAGATGTAACGTTCTATCTTATTAAAAGTCTATTTTATTTTTTTATGATTAAAATAATCCCAAACCCCAACTCAAGTCACCAAACGAAGGCTATCTATCAACAAGTTTTGTCATTGGGCAAAAAGGGCTGCGCTACATCCCCGAAATTGGGGGCCCCTAATCCCCCGAAAAAATCAGAACAAGGCAAAAAAAAAAAAAAAAACATGCCCAAAACGACGTCGTTTTGGGCATTAGGGGGATTAGGGGGGGACATTTTTAGGGGGACAAATCATTTCTCGGGCAAAAAATATTTAAAAATAAAAATAAATGAAGACTGGTGAAGTTTTGGATGTAACTTTCCAAATTTCCGATTTGCAAAGTCTAGTAAGGTTACGGATTCTAGTCAATTAGGGTAACCCAAATTAGAATTATAAAAACGAATTGCAAATTATTCAAATTTAATTTTAAAATTTAATAACTTCAAAAATGTGTTTAATTTTTATTTATTTACCTTTCAAGTAGATCTCAAACAAATTTTAATAGGGTTAATAATAAGTGGAGCTCAAGTAAGTCAATTTTTATAGTGAATGTAAATTTACAAAGCCCAATAATATCATGGTCAAATAATTTGGTTCGTTTACCACATAAACCGCAATTATTTTTTTAACTAATTTTGATTGTTCCATTTCTGCAAAATTATACACAATCTTTAGCTTCATAAAGTGATTCAGAGAAACTAACTTGTTCTATATCTGTATTTAGCACAGAAAACTTCACTATTATACATACATCATGCACTGCCAAACACAAAACAAGTTGAGCTCAAACTCTTGGACATACAAAGCTCAGGCTCAGTACTTAGCAGCAAGCTGATTAACCAAAGCTAATGCATTACTAGTGACTTGTGCAACATTAGTGACTCGGGCCCTAACCGAGGTCTTGATCCTACCCTCCAAAGCCCGGCCCGAAAACCCATCCAAACAAGTATTTTCATCAGTCAGTGCAGCACTAACCCATGTCTCAACATTACTCATGTGCCACAGAAAGTCCTTACCCTTGCCTTTGCCCATGGCCTTGAGCTCTTGTACTGATTGGCTAATTCGGTCCACGCTATCACCAATCTCGTCCAAGCAATCCTTGATGGCTGCATACTCTCTAGCCTTTAATCCCTTAAACTTGGTTAGTTTTTTCACAAATGCCTTCGTGGATTCGGCCCGGGCCTGGCTCAGTGATAGGGCGGTCTGGGCCAACTGGCGCGGGCTTTGTTGGATGGCACTGGCATAGGCCGAGAGAGACTGGACGCATACGGCGGGGTATTGAGTGGCCTTACATGAGACCTCGATGAAATTTGTCGAGGCGGCTGACTCGGCCGTGCCGGCGATGTAGAGGAGGGAGAGGATTAGTGGTAGCAATGGGAGATTAGTTCTTGCCATTTTATGTTTTTGGTTGTGAGGGAATGAGGAGATTTGTCTAGATTTTATACAGAGCTTGAGAGACTTTTTTTTATCAATGCGGGGCCATATGGGGTTTCTTTTTTTATTCTAACCTTGTCGTGTGCGTTGATGTGTGTTGGGTTTGGCAAATTGCCAACAATGACGAGTCGGATAATCAAGCACCAATCAAGCAGAAATCTATGGACACTAGATTTGAATTAGGGAGAAGGTTGATAGTCATAATATTTTATTCCTGTTACGTTACGTGGAGAATGGCAGTGACTTCTCTCCGATTCACTTAGGTTATGTTTGCTTGGTTTTATAGAATAGAAGAGATTAAGAATATGACGGAATTGAGTGAGAAGTTTATTAGTGTGGTAGTATTAGGTTAAAGATATAGGTCATGTTTGATTCACAAGATTAATAGTGAAGTATTAATAATCTTATTAAATTAGTGTGGTATTCACTATCCAATTAGATTAATATCCATTGGATTAATAATCTCACCCTTACCCCATTACTAATAATCCTACAAATTTGTTAGATTAATTATCCAGCAATGCTAGGTATCATGAAAAATCTTTCATGAAAATAATCATGAAAGTTTTATGACCCTTGGATTACACTTAGAATAAAGCACCACACACTAATCAAGGTAATCCAAGGATCATAACTCTTTCATGATCATTTTCATGAAAAAAATAATAATCCTAAACCAAAATGTTAAAACAAACATAAGATAATTGGACCCCACGGATTAATAATCTCAATCCTATGCTCTAATTCACCCAATCAAACATGGCCATAGAGTATTTATTTTTATATTACCGGATTAATAATATTATAAATAGTATTAATATATCAAATTAATATTTTTTAATTTTTAGTATTTTTTTAATATTATAATTATTTTTTTTGTTCTAACAAATATATTTTTTCACTTAAAAATTATTTAAAATTTACTAATCCCCTCACTTAATTTTTAATCACAATATTCTCATGACTTTGTTAGTCCTACCATATGGAAGGATTACTAATCTAAGAGCACGTTTGTTTAGACGAACTGGATAAGGAGGGATTATAATCCATCGGACTGTTAGTCCTCGAATACATTGTTCCCGGACTATTTGGTTGGACTAGATTCGTATCCTATTTTTATTTAGTCATGAGATTAGATGTCTGGATTGAACTATTTTTAGTAAATCTAATATTTGGTTGGACGGACTAGATAAGGATACATGTTCAAAAGACTATTTTACCCTTGAAACTTATAATTTTTATTTAATATATAATTTTAAATTTGTAATCTATAATTTATAATTTAACAACACTAAAAAATTTTAATTTATAAGGCCATAATTTTTAATTTATTATTTTCAATTAAATTAAATTTATAATTTATATTTTTTATTTAACATATAATTTTAAATTAACAACACTAAAAAAATAATTTTATTTAATATATAAATTTAATTTTTTAACAACACAAAAAAAAAATAAAAGGCCATAATTTATAATTTATATTTTTTTATTTAATATATAATTTTAAATTAACAACACTAAAAAAATAATTTATAAATGTTCAAAAGACTATTTTACCCTTTTTCAATTATTTATTAAGTAATAGCATGAGGGTAAAATGGACATTTCACACATTAGTCCCATAGTATACCAATCTCATGGAAATAATCTCACCCCCTCCCCAGGATACAATAATCTCTCATATGAGGGACTGATAGTCCGGAGAGACTATTAATCCAGAGCAAAAAAATTGAACTAGACAACGGACTATTAGTCCCGATGGACCTAATCCCATGGCCCAATCCTTCAAAACAAACACCACCTAAGGGGATAGTTAATCCCCCTCACTCATATCACTAATCAAACATTTTTTATGTGGGTATCACAGACTATTAGCCCAATCCCCTTTTCAAAGAGCCAAACATATATGGCCTTATGAATAGAAGGGTACTGTTGGCCTTGGTGGATCCAGATTGAGACATATTTCAATAATTCAAATAGTTAAGACTTATTAAGTATATTATTTTTATAAAAAAAAATTACGTTAATCAAAATGATGTACTGAATAAACTCTATATATTAAACAATTTAAATCATTGATATATTCTATGAGCAGGGCCCATTATGAGCCAATAGTATCCTTCAATCCAATTGCAGACGGAAGATGAGTCAAACTAGTAGAGAATGACTAGTCTCTATATTATTATTTTGTATATCTTTTTAAACTTTATTTTGTAGGTCTCATTTTGAGCCTATAACGATAATTTGAACTATTTATTACGTAAATCTCACAATAAAATTTGTTTGTACAAAAAATTAATTTTATTAGATATCAATAAATAAATTAACAAATCGTATTTTATTTTATAAAATAAATATTTTAAGTTTAAATTCATAATTGTCATTTATTTTTAAAAATAAAAATATAATTTATTCATGCGTTTAGTAATGTTTGATAAAATTAATTTTTTACACAATTCATTATTATTAATGGGCCTATGGGACAAACAATTTGGATTATAATTGTGGGTCGGAGATAAATGTTAATTTTTGATTCATCATAAATCCAATCATGTGAGGAGAACTAATTTATGATGTCATTGTGGATAAAAATGAGATTTTTAGTTTGGAACCAGCTTACCTTCGATCCGAGATCGGATTGGACGGTATTGTTCGACTTATAGGAGTCCATCACATCACAGGTCTCGTTTTAATAATTCAAACATTTCAATATGTAGAACTTGTCAAGTAGTATATACTTGTAAAAAATAACGTTGATCGAATATCGATAGTTATCTCATCGGATCAATTTTTTTGTCAACTGTTAATTTGTTCACCATTCATTTTTTTATATAAAACTGATTTAATTACATAACTATCGATATCCGATCAACGTGATATTTTATAGGCATATAATACTCGACGAGTTCTATATATTCAACAGTTCAAATTATCAAAACAGGACCCGTAGTGAGCCCTTAATGGTCGAATAACACCATCTAGTCGATCTCGAACGGAAGGCAAGCTACCCTTTTAGTTTATAGAGTTTAATTTTGTTTTCACACTTGGAAATTGATAAAAAAAATAATATTTAATTTTTGGTAGGATTAGTACATGTTTTAAAATATGAAATCTATCATTTTCAACCAATCAAAATTAAATCACCCAAAAAAACGTGTATGAATAAATTTATTTTCTCAGTCCTGAACATTTCTTTAATCCACATCAAAAATAAGATAAATCTTTGACGTTATGCCACCGACGCCAGCCGGTACCGACACGGGTCTCATCACTGCTAGTAAACGCGGCCGACTACTCCATTGTGATAGAGTTTTCACGCTTAGGCTTGGTTTGACATGTCTTAAATAATATAAAAAGTTAAAAAATCACTATCTTATTTAAGTCATATCATCTTATTTAAATCACATCACCTCTCTAAAACATCACATCAAACACAACTCAAACCCAACACATATAAGCCAATAAGTCAAAAACATCACCTCTCTAACACATCACATCAAACCCAACTCAAACCCAACCCATATAAGCCAATAAATCAAAAAGTGCACTTTTTTATAACATCCCAAACCAACCCTTATTTTATGTGAGTCCCACTTAAATAAACCACCGTGTTGCGCAATTAAAATTAAGATAAACGGTAATGATACATACCATTAAAAGTAGTAATCTAAAGCATCACTAATGAGTTGACAAGTATTTAAAAATAAAAAAAATAAAAAAACAAGACACAAGCAGTGGACGGGACCCACTGCCACATCATTAGTGGTGCTTTTAAAACACCATTTTTAGTGATCTCAAGTATTATTGTTAAGATAAATTTTACTTTACCTTTTATGATTTGACCGGAATAATTCGTTCATCATTTAAAAATAACTGTATTAGTCTTTTATGATTTATGCATCGAAGTGTGCAACCAACCTGTTTATTATTTAAAAGAAAAATGATTTGTAGCACTAAAACTGCTGGCACTAATGGCACTAATTTTCTGTTTTGGTAACTTTGTTTTTTTTTTTTTTTTTTTTTTTTACCTGATATAGAAATTAGTGCCATTAGTGCTCAAAAAATTAGTGCCACAAATCACAACCGTATTTAAAAATAAGGGAATGGGTTTTGTCCAGTTCTTAATCGAACTGGACCATGCTATTGGATTCGTGGAGGACCATCACGGGTCCCGTTTTGATAATCTGAACCGTCAATGTGTAGAACTCGTTAAGTACTATATGCTTGTAAAAAATCACGTTGATCGGATATCGATAGTTATGTGATCAAAACAGATTTTTGTCAACCGTTAATTTATTTACTGTTCATTTTTTTATACAAAATTGATTTGATCACATAACTATCGATATCCGATTAACGTGATTTTTTACAAGCATATAGCACTCGACGAGTTCTACACATTAAACGGTTCAGATTATTAAAACGGGACCCGTGATAAACCCCCACAAATTCAACAACAAGGTCCAATCCGATTAAGAACCGGACAGAAACCATGCCCTAAAAATAACTACCTAATCGCTTTATGGTTTGTCCACCAAAGTACACTACTACTTCGGTAACAGAAATTATAAATTATGCTCAATAGCCATGTCTCTAAACCTATATAAACATATACATACATATATATATATATAGACGAACTACATATAGACCCATAGGCCCCTGGCCTCCTGCTTTACGCAAAATGCTCTGTTATATATAGTCTTGTTTAGGAACAGACTAATTTAGTAATTTTTTAATTATTTGACTAAAATATGAGTTAAAAAAATTAATATATTTGGGATGATTTTTTGATTTTTTGCGAACTGATGTGTAAAAAGTAGAGAGAAAATAGAATTTTTGACTTTTTGGTATGTGTTGTTTACTTTTTGATTTTTTTAGTGACTTTTTGACTTTTTAACTAAAAAAATCACTTACCAAACGAGGCCTAAGTTCAATACACCAACTCCTCCTATGCCCCCCCTCTTGTGATTTCAACTATTTTCTTTAATAGTTCTTCATAATATACACTACAAGAAAATAGTGATTTAGAGACTAATATTTAGAGACTAATTGAATTTAGTCTCTAAAATCATCATTTAGGGACAAAAATAAATTTTAAAAGAAAATTATAAGAATACACGGTATTTCTTTATGATAGGCCAAAAAAAATTATCTAGAGACTTTTAAGGACCAAAAAAATTAACACGTATGTTCACTTAGATACTTAACCCGTGTGTTTGAGGTGGGTAAAAGCTGGAGACGAATTAGTTTGGTTGCTAAAGGTCATCAAATACGCGATATAAGAATTGATCTTCACTAGGACTTAATCGATCTCAGCTGTTTCCTTTGTCTAGGACTCTTAACTCAATCGATCTTCAACTTCGATCGATAGCTTAGTCTGAATCGATCTTTGTGCCGCCTCATATCCGAATCGATCTTTACTTCAATTCGAATCCATCTTTGTACTGATCTCAGCTTCAATCGATCTTACCTATTGTAACTTCAATCCGAATCGATTAAGATCTCAGCTTCAATCCGAATCGATCGTTGAAGATCTGAGTTCTTTGGTTTCAATCAGAAGGTAAATCAATGATTTTTATGGCTGCTGAGATCTTCATCTTGATGCACAATTTTATGAGATTTTCTATCATTTTTTTTAGCTACACACACACACACACATATATACACATATTCTGAGATCTTATATAATTTATTCTTTATTTTCTTCAAATTTTTTGCAGATATATATAAGTTTGAGTAAATCGATTTGGTTTCTAACAGAGATCGTAGTAATTGGATTCAATAGTGATTTGGTGTGTTTTCAATCTCTCTCTCTCTCCACAGACACAGCATATATACATGTCATATCTATATATATACTCCTTTGTGTTCATTCAAATTGCTTGAATTTGAAATTCTGTATTCCTCTGTATTCTATGTTTTTATTTTTATGCTAGAAATTGCTTGAATTCCGCCACCAATATCATACACTCTTTCTCTTGGATATGAATTTATAAGCTTATATTAGAATGCAATAAGAGAAGCAGCCTTGTATATACTAAACATAAAAGATACAAAGCATCTTTTGTTAGTGTTCTTTTTATTTTAATAAAAGCATCATTCATTACTCACATATAGAACAATGAAAAATTAAGGGTAGAGTTATAATTCAAGCCAAAAATGTTGGCTTGTACATGAATAAAACCAGACTCTCTTTACTTACAGATTCATTAGTACCAGACTACTTTATCATAAAACTTATAGGATAGATTCACAGATTTTCTGCTCTAGAAGTTTTCAGAGAATAACCAAATGCCTATCAAAAGTAAAAAAAAAAAGACTATTATTCAACTCAACAAAGCCTTGTCCCCATTATTTGGGATCATCTAAATAATTTTTGTTTCAATTCTTTTTTGAAAAAGAACTGAATGTTAAAAGTTGAAAAAGAGCATGGAAAATTAAAATTTCATAGAAGGAATGGAAAACTATATTGAAATTATTACAACATAAGCAATGTGTATTGGAAAAGAGCAAGGAAGAAAGAAAAGAAAGCTGATGCAATGTTACTTTAGATAATCTAAGAGTATAACTACGGGAAGGAGACAATATTATCATTATTATTATTGGTGTGTGTGGGTGAGGACGTTCTATAACACCGCGTAAGTTGCGTAAACAGTAGCTGAATTTTCTATCCTTTGCCCATTTATGCATTGGAAATCTTTTTCTGGTCCTAATGCTCTTTACAAATTATTAGTTAAGGGAGATGCTGAGGTAGGCTTTTTACATTATTGGCATTGCGTCCTACAATGGTAAGCTTGACAAGGACTAAGCACATTTTCTAGCAACATTCACGATATTATTCTGTTATGCAAAGTTCTATGTGGGGAGTGGCTTGCAAATATGTGTATACTATCTCAATATTTTTTCCTTAGTGTTATAGTAGTTTTTTTTCCTATTTTCATAATTGAGTGTCGGTGAGGAGCCCTCATTAAGGTCTGAGATGGTAGTAAACATGTAAAACTCATCCATTCAAATCCTCTCTGCCCCTAGATCTCACGCTGCTGCAATAAGGATTGCAGGAGAATTACGTGCCCTATTCTTTGTACACTTTTTGTCTGGCAGTGCTTGAAAGTCAACCCGGTTTTGTATATCACAGGTACGTGTGGAGATACAAGATTTAATTATTCTTTCTCCAGTTTTAATTTCCTTCATATGAGTTGATATTTTAATTTTGCAATTGTAGGTTTATTACCAATTTGTCTAGTAGCTGAAATGGAGCTTTGGACTGTTGAAATGTCCAACTATAATTTTCTTCTCTCCAATAGATAATTCTTACATTAGTTTATCCAATTGATTCCAAAATTGTCCTTTAATATATTCCTCCAATCATATTTGGTCGATACTCTCAAAATTGTTGTGCTGGCTAATACCACAATCTAAGACCATTCTTCTAATGAAAACTTTCATGAGATGAGCATATTGCAGTACATGTAGTGCCTTCAAATTATCTGGTTTCCCACTTATTTAAATATTGAAACATAATTTCTTCTTCTTTTATTATTATATTCGATACTAGCTCTTGAATACTTTTGACAGGGAACATGTTCAATCATGAAATACTTTCATGGCCAAGATCAGTCCAACTGTTCGTCCAAGCAAGTAAATGATAGATTTGTCGCAGAGGCTGCACCATTGTCACCCTTTGGTACTGTTCTCATACTGTATGCTGCTTTTTGTTTCTTTTTACTTTAGTTTTACCATTAGTTTTGCAATTTTGGAAAAGTATGGCATTCTTTCAAGAACTGCAAGATATTCAAAGTTGCATACAACTGAACTGCCCATAGAATTCCATGAAGGAAGAAATAAGGATTAGGTATGCCGAGTCTGGATCAACAGGAAAACAAGGGAGAAGTATCTACAAGAGAGGTTTGCATTTATGTTGGCTTAAATTTAGTTTATTGATTAATTGTTTTAATGGGTACCAATATATTGTTACAAGAAAGCTAAGGGAGAAGTATCATTTCTAGCATTTGAATATCTAATGATTATGACATGGATGGTTCCTTATTTTATTTAATTGCGCCTTTTGATCATGTTTATTCTATG